>CM077007.1:57567301-58905504 GCA_039090855.1 Macrothele yani
CTCCATGTGTAGTCCGAAAGTAACTTGGATATTGTTCTTTTATTTCCTTAAATTCAAGTATCAGGTTTTCACACAAATTGTTGGATATATAAAAGTAGGGGACCACAAAATGATGAAATTTAGTTCATTATTTCATGAATGCGGAAAAGATTAAGGTGGTTACAAAAATAATTTTGAATCTGCAAATTTCAGTGTCCGTACGACGAATAGGGGGGATAACGTGTTCGAAAATGAGGAGATTGGAAACAAACGAATAAGTTCAAAAATATATTTTAAGGGCCTTGCGCCCCAATAGTTACAAAAAATGTAGTTAAATTTTTTTTACCGAAAATTATTTTGTTTTCTTAACTGCGAGGCCCCTGAAGGCGCGGGGCCCAGGGCGACCGGCCCGGTTGCCCCTATGTTCCCAGCCGACCCTGTTTGAAGCAGTAATTTACTGTGAAAATGTTTCACCAGCATAGATTTCTGTTACGTTTGTAAACACATTCAAACATTTCTGTAATATCAAAAAGAATAATAATAATTATAAAAATAGATAAAATAGTGGATATCCAAAATATTTCTATTAATTTATTTAAGACATTTTCCAAATTTTCATACTAACATATTTCGGATTGAAAGAATCACCAACAATAACTTCCCTGACCACCCCAACATTTAACATTTCTAAATTAGGCATTTACTACCATTTGGTCCTGCCAAGGTACTTTCCATCTCTTATTAGAATAATCCAAATACGTATTACGGCTTTGTTTAGCTGCGTCGGTAGAATTTTTAGTTTGTTTTTGCAAGTCACAATGGTACGATGCATATATGTACTTTTTGAGTTTCGTCGTAGAAAGTCGGGCAGTACGCATACGCTAAGCACAATGTAGTCTAAGTTTTTCAGAGAAACATTTTTCTATGTCCCTTTTCGCCTTCGGCACTCTGCAGTTGAAAATTCGTTTATATATACTTTTCTTTCTTTTCTTTTTTTTTATCCTTATTTTTTTTCTTTCTTTTTTTTTTTTTTTTTTTCATTTGCAGAAATTTTTACTGCTTAAGTTCTGCTCTTTTGTACGGAAAGGTAAAACGATATTTTGTATATTTTTGTGGCAGTGGTCAAACCTAGTCAGGGGGACGATCTCTCAAGCGACCACAGGTGGTCAACCGTAATCCGCGCGAAGGTAAAAGTCTGTGTGTGTGTGTGGGGGGGGGCTTCAGGAGGAGAGGTGGAAACAGAAGACCCCAGGGAGAAGATCCACACATTTTTGCCCTCCCCCTCTAGGGGAAGGGGGACAGGGAGCTCCCGGCATAAGATGCTCTCTGCTGGACAATGCGCCACCGAGTCTTTGCAAAACAGTGGTGTGGTTGCATTGCATCATTCTTCAGACAGCAATTACAGAGGTTACATGTAGTTTATGTACAGCCAAAAGAGGGAAAAACTTATTGATACATTCAGGGCCCAAATTCTATAAAGATGTAGAAGCAGAGATAAGGTGGAAGTGGCGTTGTACAGAACGCAAATGATTGGCAAAAGTGTACCTGGATAGTAGTGACTCGGTTATTTTACAATTCAACTTGTGTCACAACCATGAGCCACCAAAACTGAGCGTATCAATTAGCGTTAAACGAAAAGCAATAGAGGATATTTCGGAACGGCCATTAAAACTGATCATACAACTGCGGGAAATAACTGTTTACTGATTGAAAAAATAAATAGCAACAATGGAATATTAGTGCTAAGAAAAAGAAACGAATTTGAAAAAGAAAATAAAAAAAGCTAAAAAAAAAAAGAATAAAAACGTTAAAATGAGAGATAAAAAAAAGCTAAAAAACAATAAACATTAAAATAAGAGAAAAATAAATAATCTAAAAAAGAAAAGAAATTAAAAAGAAAGTAAAAAAAGAAAAAATTAAAATGAGAGAAAAAATGATGGAAGAAAATTAAAAAAAAAAAATGTTTTGGCGCATGAAGAGACAATCTGCACGTGATATCCCCCTTGGTAACGATAATAAACTCTGTTGATTTTACCATAGACTCTGTCGAGGTTCACTGTTCTAGCAAATGTTTCCTCAGATTTCACAACTAGTAAAAATATCAATGTACTTTATTGCAATAGACTTATCAATAGTTCAAGACATGTCCGATCTTTAAAAATATAAAACATGCAGTAATAAATAGTGAAAGTACCGGACGTCCGCTAAGCGGATAAAGGCAAAGAAATCAGCGTATTTTTCTGAGACCCGCATACTAAGTTTAGATAAAGAGTCAACCTCTTATATCAATTTCATTTTCAGGGAATTGCTCTCAAATCACAATGTTCGTCCTAATTCGGATGAAGAATGCGGACTCCCAAGAAAAGGTAATTGAAACACACCTGAAATTCCGTGTTCTCTGAGTGCAGTAATCTCTGGGGGATGGACACTTTGGGTGGGGTGGAGTGGAGTAGGATGTCTGCGTCCAGGCCAGTTAGCCCATTAGGCCGGGAGAGCAGCTGACTCTTTTCGTAATGGAGTCAGTGCAGTTGACCAACACCCTCAAGCCCTCTGGAACTGATGCTTTTCCGCCATCCAGTGTTAATAAACTAAAACCGCGAAAATGATTTCTAAATACACTGCCTGACAGAGAAAATGCCACACCACGAAGACGTGAACGCAGTGCCATGCAAATTGCAGGGTGGGTGCACATGTACAAGTTACGGAAATGATTGCATTTGCGGGCCAATCGCAAGAACGGCGCGCGGGATACAAGCGAACAACCAGCCCGTGAGGCCATCAGTCGAGACGTCGACACGCCCGCGAGAAGTGAGTGGTTCTACTGCAACCGTGTCTGGAGAACGAACAAGGGGTGCCAATGCCGTTAAGACGCTGTTCTACGCGATTTCGTCAAACGAATGATTTCACGATAAGTGTCATCGTAGGCCTTCGTACCAAAGGATGGTCCTTGCGTCGTATTGCGGAAGAAACGCAACGCGATGCCACAACCGACGGTCGCATTTAGAGACAGTGGTCTCAGGAAGAATCTGTGCAACGTCGTAGGGGACCGAAGCACGGAGACGGAAGTCCGAGCGCATCGATCGTCGCATCCAACGTCATGCCGTGCGGACCCACAGGCGACATTTTGCAGAGTGTACGGAGAGGCTTGGATGCTCCGCTATCAACGAGGACAGTGTCGCGCCGATTGGCTGCGTCTGGTTTGCTGTCCAGCCGTCTATTACGAAGGTTACCCTTAACATCCAGCTATCGTCGCCACCGCTTGGCGTGGTGTCGCTCCAGGACGGCGTAGGGTGCCGAATTGAACACTGTGGTGTCCAATGACGAATCGCGGTTTTGTCTCACCACGGATGATCGCCGTGTGAGAGTCTGGAGAAGACGTGGCCAACGGCGGATTCCTCTGCCATTGTGGAGGACTATCAGCGCCAACAGCTGCTCACCGCTGGTACGTAATACTGAACATTGACTGCAGGGCAGCCCATACGCTGTTTTTCAACAGGATAACGCCGTGCCGCCTACCTCTCGGATCAACCTGAATGCTTTACACGGTGTGCGAATGCTTCTGTGACCAGCACGATCCCCCGACCTCTCGCCCATCGAGCATATGTGGGACACGATTGGACGTCTGTTGAGTACCCTACCACCCCCGCAAAATGAAGATGAACTGTGGACTCGGATCAACACCACATACATGGTCCACGATACCCCAGGACTCTATTCGGATTCTCATTGCCTTGATTCCACGTCGGAGTCAACGCTGTATCACCCAAAATGAGGGCCACACTCCTTATTGATCATCCTGTATATTCGGCCACTGGAGGGTGTTCCAGGGCTGCGTAGGGTGCCGAATGTAACAGTGACAATTAAATCATTTTTTATAATTTTTTTTTTGTCTGTATGTGACAGTTAAATAATTTGTTCAGGACCCACTTGGCTATCTGTGTGTGCAGTTTGGTCGGTTTTCGAGCATTCCTTCATGGTGATAGGCGCCAGTTTATAATTTGGCCGATTACAAACAATACATTTTTGACGTCGTTCGTATAATTACTGAAAGCTGTGGTAAAAGGCCTCTTTCGCGTTATTTTCTTCAGCTGGGTTGTCACGCCGTTTGAATGTTAGAAATATCAATGAATTTCTTCTTTTAGTGCTGATATCGAAGGGGAGGGGGATCACTCACTGAGCCGGCGCCAGATCAGGATAATACGGTGGGTTATTCAATGCAGCAACGGCTCGCTTACCAAGAAATTTCTCTACTGTCTCTGCCGAATAGGACTACGATTTGTCATTCTACGTGACCCATGTGCAAAGGTCGGCCCTACTGGACGAATGTGTTTCAACCAGTTCCGGGCGATTTGCCCAACGAGGATTGGTCCAATGCCGATTGGTCCAATGTCCGATTCGTCCAATGCCAATTCGTCCAATGGTACGATTGGTCCAATGCCGATTCGTCCAATAGTACGATTGGTCCAACGCCGATTCGTCCAATTTTATCATCTTACCAACGATAAACTATTCTATTTTCCAGAAAGGAATAATGATTTAAATTTTTCTGCTCATTATATCCTTTTGAAAGAGCATTTCCGTATATTTGGTAATTGTAAACATTTTACATAAACCTGGTAAAAGGCACTCAATGGAGCATTTCTCAGCTGTTTGCAAAGCACCTAGGAGCGGGCCTTTTTACAATATTTTAAGTTACAACCTAGACATTTGGTATTTGTAAACCTTTTATAAAACCTTATAAAAGGCACTCATCGTATCATTTCTCAGGTCTTTACAAGGCACCTAGGCCGCGGGACTTTTTGGAAGTTTTTAAGTTACAACCTAGATATTTGGTATTTGTAAATATGTTATAAAACCTAATATAAATCACTCGTCGTATCATTTATCAGGTCTTTTCCAAGGAACCTATAGGCAGCGAGCCTTTTTTTCAGAGTCGTGTCTTAGGGATTTCATTAAAACATTCAAAGTTTTAGAAGATTAAGCAATTGAAATAGAAAATAATACTCTTTAGCTTTATCATACGGAATTTTAAATGGCAGGAAATACAGGATTTAAAATATTTATCTGACTTCCCATTTAGGGATATGATAAAAATGAGGAAAAGTGAGGAGCACTTAGCGCCCACGCAAGCCCAGATATGCCGCCATTTCTACAAGAATATATATATAAAACATTGAACATACATGACGGGCGTCTCCTTAACTATTGTAGCCAAAAAATATCTCATATGGGGACATATACTAATCAATTGTATAAAACTAAAAACAGAATTGGAAATTACTGGTTTTGATATTAAATAACCATAAACTGAAAACTGAGGCTTCAAGAAAGCCCGCAAGCAATTATGCGTAGTTTCAGCTAAAATGAACTGTTCTAATTTTTTTTTTTTTTTTTTTTCCGGTTGCAAACTTTTCCCAAATTCGTGGCAATTTTATTTTCAGTATTAACGATACTTATATTTGAAAGTCGTTTCTGTTTCATATTAGATCAAAAGTAATTTTTCATGATTTTAAGTTCGGAAAACGATCTTTTCTCTCAAGCCACTGTTTCAGAACCAGTAGAAATTTGCACAGGGGGATGTGTTCACCTTAGGCAATCAGAAAAGTCCCCAACAGGAAAAACTCTCCCACATCGAAAAGGTCCCCCATCGGAAATGCCCCTCACAGGAAAAGTCCCTCATCTTTTTCAGTCAGGGACCATGCACAAATTGCATTTGACACAAAATATCGAACGTGGGGGAGATTTCCGGGGTCATCATTTCTATTCCCACGCTGTTTAAAACAAGTTGCAGCCGTACAAAGTGCTCAATTATGTGGGGGAAATTTCCGCGGTCGGCATTTCAAACTTTTACCGCAGTTTAGAGTAAAAATCGGTTTACAATTAGCAGGGTTGGGTGAGGGAAATGTCGACACCGGAAATTCCCCACCCGGTCCAGCTAATTGTAAGACTGTTTTTACTTTGTATAAACGGCGGTAAAAGTTGAAATGACGACCACGGAAAATTCTCCCCACATATTTGTGATCGTTGAACGGATGCAACTTGTTTTAAACAGCATGAAAATGGTTACTTTGAGAGCGGGAACTTCACTGATGCACGACACATAATTAATGGAACATTACGCCTGTGTAATCAGGAAATCACACATGAAATGAACTAGTAAAAAATACATTAGGTTTTATAATGTAATACAAAAATTAATGTATGTTGTATGGGTGTACGACGAAAAACCTCCATATATGTATTTTTCTAATGGAACCTAGAATGTATTCCACAAAGACAAAGAACTTTCGAAAGTTCCAGAACATTTTGTAAAATATTTGAAGGCTACTAAAGAAAGCCAGAAGTACTCACGCTCAGGAAAAGATACACCTTTCTCGAGTACGATAAAGATCGACCCATTAAGATAATGGCATCCGGCAAACTTTGTTTAACGAAGAACAGACGCCGAGAAGTCTGGCTGTCTACACATCAGCATTGTATGTGGGCAGGAAAATGTATTGCGTTCATATATATGCTTGTATCTTTTGCGGTAGGTTAAGCCCGTCTAAGAAACGCCACCGATCAAACGATCGGGCTATCCAGTGGAAAGAATAAACGCCCGCCGAACGGATAGGAACGTCGACGCCATCGAGGGGAAAAGGAGCAAACGCGCTGGCAACGAGGACCTCGCTTGCCAACAGGGAGAGTAGTAGTAGGCCCTCGGGCCTAGGAAGCGGCAGTAACGTACGTACAGTGAGGAAGCGAAAGAAGACAGAGCGCAAAGCGAAAAGGGTAGTCTGTCGGTTGTTCGCGGAACGAACGGAGAGGATCAGGGAAGCTTCAGCTGACGCGACTCGAAGGTTTTTCGGGTGCGTGTGTACTCAGAGTAAAGGTACGAGATGGTCCAGTCATACCATATACGGTGATGGAACTATTATTTTCTAGGTTAAGGAAAATCGGCGGCACAGGTCTCAGGAAGACAGACTCTCGCGATTTCTCCCGTTAGCCGCAGAGCGTAACTTAGAAATTTGGTGAAACAGGTCCCCGAGACGGGAACTCTCACCGATTGCGTTGTTCTTCAGGTAGATAGGAAACCACGGAGAGATACAGGTTTTAGGCATTATCGAGAAAGACTCTCTAGTTCACGAGTATCGGTAAATGATAGGCGCCAGTTTATAGGTTGGCCGATTACAAACTTTTCTCTTTCCACTGGAAGAAAGACATTTGATTTATCACTACGGAGAGCGTTTCTTTTTCTACGGACAAGCTTACCTGCAAAAGCCTCCCATATTATTCATTAAATGTTGTTACATTTCAATCAAATCTTTCAGCAATTACTTTGTAGTCATTGGTAGTTTTTATCTGTAGTTTTTCGGCAGTCTCAATCTATCCTCCTGGTTCACAGATATTCTTTATAGTAAAGTAGGAGGAGCGTCCGTTCACTCAATATTAATATTGGGGTAAGTTCATATGAACGAACCTGGTGCTTCTATTGGCTGTGAGGGAGTCCTATAACGTAGACGACTGCTAAACATAATTTAGGGCGTGGCCACATAATTAGCTGGGTACGTTCGCCCCTACAGTTACCTCAGAAATCTCTCCCACAATTGATATTTTGTGTAAACTGCAATTTGTGCACGGTCCCTGACTGAAAAAGGTAGGGGACTTTTCCTAAGGGAAACTTTTTCAATGTCGGGAACTTTTCCGAATGAGGGACAGTTTTCCTGAGTGTGAGTTTTCCTGTGGGGAAGTTTTCCTGTGAGAGACTTTTCCGTCCATCATTAGCAATATCATTCTTTCCACCACGCGAAACGCTGAAATTACATCAACACGTAGTGCAAAATGCATGTTTTTCATTTTTTTGAAGATTTTGCAATACACGAGAATTCCGCAGAACACGCATCACGGAATATTTTATAGTAATCCCCCCTCAATCCCCCTTTATATTGCTGCTCATAGCGAATCACTAATATTAAATTTATTGACACTTGAAAAAAAATGCAAGTAAAACTGATATAGTAAAACAATAACCGCTTAAAGAGATGCAATTTGCAGAAGAAAAAATAGTACCCCAACCTATTAATTGAATATACCAAGACATTTTTATGCACGTTAACGAGCGACGAACAAAGCACGGTTGGAAAGCGTAGAAAACTTAAGAAGCAGTGGCTCGAATGAACATTGGATTTACTTTTTCTTTTTTTTTTTTTTTTAACTTCCTCTTATAGTAACATTCTTTCTTTAGGTCAAATTTATTGCAAGAGAAGAAGTTACGAAACCATGCCCAACGCATTCTTAATTTCACAAAACTGGCAGCTTTTGCTTAATTTCGTCATGTTGGGTATCGATCTGGGCTTAAAAATTCCACAGATTTAAAATCCGTTTGAATTTTTTTTCTACGATAACTACGTTCTGAAATAGAATTTTGAACTGGGAGAAATAGACAGGTGCTGGAATGCAAAACACACCCCGCGCTGGCCTACTGAGAAGTTGCGACCCTGGGGACGAACAACGCATTGTCTGAAAAGGAGAGCCGCCCCGGTGGCGCAGTGGTCTAAGGCGCTAGCCTCTGATCATTCGTCCGTAAGGGGTCCGGGTTCGAATCCCGTCAGGCATGGATGTTGTGTTTGTCTTACGGCACTGGCTCTCTCCCTTCCCTGGAAATAGTGACCCTAAATTAGGGACGGGCGACTGCTTATAGCCCATTGAGTTGCTCACGGTGGTCGTTAAACCTCCAATCAAAAAAAAAAAAAAAAAAAAAAAAAAAAAAGAAAAGGAGAGGAGGGGGGGGAGCATAGCGAGAGAGAAATAGAGAGAGATGGACAGAACCAAGCCCAAGATTAAACAAGACCACTTAGTTAGTGCAGTCCAGTTTAAGCGCGGCGCAAGTTTTACTAATTTAGTGTCTGAAACAACGCAAAACAATAAACCTAAACCGTGGAAAAACTGCTGCAAATGTTCCCACATAAACACATGTAACTGAAAAGTTATTCGTAACTTACATCGGCGCTTTACTTTGAATGGATTAAGTTAAATAAAAAAGTTCCGTAAATTTTACGGGTAAATCGTAAAACTTGGCAGGTATGTGCTATCATATTGTCGAAATTTAAGCATCAGAACCTGCTTTGAATTTGGGATATGGTGTACACCCGCCGAAATTTTAATTTCGTATATGCCGTGTGGCCCAACGCACGTTTGGGACATGATGTACACATACGGGATTTGTACACCCGCCGAATTTTTAATTTGCATGTAGTGTGACCCAACACACGTTATGAAAAAGAATCCGACTTGTCTCAACTGGGGGGAGGGGGATGGATCCCAAAATAAAGCAAATGCCATGCAAAACAAAAACAACACACCAGATCTCTACGGGAAATGGCAAATTCGTACCAGGGAGATTGCCCCCGCCCCGAGTCAGCGACGTTACGGGGTCATTTACAAAATGCATACACCGCAATTGCGTTTCTTTCACAGATCTTGTCAAAGTGTGGAAGTTTTCCTAATAGAATAAAACGAAATGTACGAGTTTTCCTAGGGATATAAATGCGTTTGTAAGATTATAACGACACAAGGTTTATGTAGAAGCTTTGCCACTCACTAAATCTTGAGTTATGGCTTTAATATTTCGCATGTCAAGCAATAAAGGCTAATTTACAGGGACTCAACAAATCGATCTTCAGGTGTTGACAAGATACCCACGTTACGGGCCTTTTTCGGAGATTTTAAATTACAACCTTGATATTTCGTATTTGTAAACATTTAATAAAACATAATAAAAGTCACTGAACAGATTATTTCAATGGATCAGTTCTCAGCTCTTTACAAGGCGCCTAGGCAGCCGGCCTTTTTTTAGATTTAAGTTACAACTTAGATATTTGTTATGCAACTTAGATATTCTTGTTAACAGTTTATAAAACTTAATAAAAAGCACTGAACAAATTATTTTGCGGTTCTTTACAAAGCACCTTGGCCGCGAGCCTTTTTAGAAGATTTCAAGTTACAACCTAGATATAGTTAGAGCTTTTAGAGCCCATGAAAAATATCATATATGTTAGTTTACCTTTAGGGGTTTAACACCCCCTTAATTCAAAATTTTCTTTCGTCTATTGATAGCGTTGTCTAATGTTTTAAGTTTGAGCTTCTTGAACCCATAAGAAAGGTGATATATATTAGTTTAGGTTTGGGGGTAACGCCCTTAAATTTCAACATTTCTAAAACAAAGTGCAATTTTAATAAGGTTCATAAATATTTATTTGATCAGTTTTCTTACACTAGGTCGGAAACGTCCTCAGACGTTACGCATTATCTACAAATTATCCGTAGTGGGCATGTGTCCGGTGGGCAAGTGTCCTGTGGGCTTTAGTCCGGACCTCCCTCTTCTTATACTTCCCAGTTATGTCAATATGATTAACTTGATACGTAAAAGTTATGAATATGACATCGGTAGAATAAATACTGTTTAAAAAGCCTAGGTCTTTAAACAGTAATAGTAAATGACGGAGAAATTTACTTCGTTATAATATATATATATATTAATTTTCCAGTAATATGTTTAAAGTCACTGAAAAATTGGCCTCCATATATAATACTGCAATAGCTTCCAAACAACTTTGATACTATTCTTTTCGTTTTCTTAAATTCAAGTACCTGGTTTACACACAAATTGTAGAATATATCAGAAGGAAGCCACACGTTTAATTTGCTATTTAACGAATGGGGAAACGATTAATGTGGTTATAATAATAATTCAAAATCTGCAAATTTCGGTATTTGTATGACAAAGGGCGATAACAATTTGAAAGTCGGGGCGATTTGCAACTAAGAAAACATTACATAAAACTTAAAAAAACGTAATAATAATAAATGAGAAAGTCTCCCCAAAAAGGTTTTGTTTTAATTTTTTTAACTGCAGGGCCTCGTAAGTGCGCTTCCTGGGCGACTGCACCGATCGTCCAGGCGGCCCTGAGAGTATGTATTAAGAAATAATCCTGAATCCAGGAGTTTCCGTATCACTGTAACGTGCTAAAAACCAAATAATACATTCGAAAACCTTTGAGAAATTTCTGTGCTTTATACAACATTTGCACAGTGGATTTCCCATTTCATTCATTCAAAAACTTTTTTTAGCTAAATAATAAATAAAATATCATTTCGCACAGAGATAACAGCGCAGTCCACTGTATTTCTAAAAAAAAATAATAAAAAAATGCGTACTGCATACACGTTCAACATGTAACTAAAAAAATATCTTTGGAACACCTAAAGTTTATGTATAACTGATGAAATGGAATAGTAAGGAATATGTTTAACGAAGGTGTATCTTATCCACCCAGATGTGTTTTTGAAAACGAAAAAATCGTTTGTCAGGTGGTTGTTAGTTGAGGGAAGCATGAGCGGGAGGATTCCTTTTGTCTTTCCTCCCATCACCCTTAGGGTCCTAAGGGGAAGGGTGCGGGGAGAAATACAGATAAACAAGAGATACGAACTCGTGGGTGAATCGGTTTCACAGCGTTGACAGTGTAATCAGCTTACCTTTGCTCAGAGTATAGTTTCGCGGAAGAAAGAAAAATTCTTTTCTTCCCCATCAGTAGACTGATATTACCAGTAAAGCCCCCCCCCCCCCATCCCCACAGGATTCTGACGGGTATATTGGATTGTGGAAAAAGTAACACCACACATTTTCTTAATCGCAGTCGAAGGTTTTGCTACTGGTAATTTTAGTTCCAATGCTGAAAATTCTCGGGTACGGAGAACTGGCCCCCGGAGAAGTGGCCACCGGAGAACTGGAAACATTGCAAATTCAGTGCCATAAAATTGTTCTGCATAGATAAATTTCGTGTGGCTATATTCTCCACTACTTGAGCAACTATTGTTCATAATTTTTTTTTTAATATTTCATTTTCAGCAAGAAATTTAGACATTTCCATGATTTTCGGGGCTAAGACTAAGCGGAGAACTGGCCACAAAAATTTTAAGGGGCAGTACAAAAATTGTGTTCTGGGCTGCTCTGTCTCCCCGAGATTGGTTATCTGACACACATAAAATGTCCGTAATTTCGTATTTTTTTATTTACGATATTTTTCTATAAACTATAACTACACAAATTCTCTGCGAGTATGAGCAAACCCAGGAAACCTGTCGGGTGGGGAGGGGGGGACTTAAAACCTAAAATATGAAGTATAAAGAATTTATGGTCCGATAGATAGATTTTCAGACATTACAAGCTACAAGTCATCGAATTGCCTGCCTGAGGGCGTCTGCTGCCTCAGGAAAGTAGTGTGTGTGTGTGGGGGGGGGATACCAAAAGTGCCGCCCCGGTGGCGCAGTGGTCTAAGGCGTTGGCCTCTGATCATTCGTCCGTAAGGGGTCCGGGTTCGAATCCCGGTCAGGCATGGATGTTGTGTTTGTCTTACGGCACTGGCTCTCTCCCTTCCCTGGAACCAGTGACTCTAAATTAGGGACGGGCGACTGCTTATAGCCCATTGAGTTGCTCACGGTGGTCGTTAAACCTCCAATCAAAAAAAAAAAAAAAGATACCAAAAGCGTAAAATATCAAAAATTTCTCATTTCTCTTCCGATCGGGAGATCTTCAGCATTTACAAGCTGCAACTCGACAAATTTTCTCAGCGCATGTGCACTCTCTGGAAACCTGTCGGCGTTGGGGGGGTATCAAAAGTGTAAAATATCAAAAATTTCTAGTCCCATCGGGAGATTTTTGGCATTTACAAGCTACAACTCGACACATTATTTGAAGGCATGTGCCTACTCAGCAATCCTGTGTATGTGAGGGGGAAGGGGGATACCAAAAGTGTAAAATATGAAGACTTTCTGGTCCGATCGGGAGATTTTCAGTATTTACAAGCTGCAGCTCGACAAATTTTCTGTTCTGAACGCATGTGCCTACGTAGCAAACCTGTCCGGGGGGGGGGGTAATTTCAAAAGTATAAAATATGAAGATTTTCTCGTCCGATCGGCAGATTTTTGGCATTTACAACTCGACAAATTATTTGAGGGTATGTGCCTACTCAGCAAAATTGTGTGTGTGTGGGTGTGGGGGGCATACCAAAAGTGTAAAATAGGAAGATTCTCTCGTCCGATCGGGAGATTTTCAGCATTTAGCAGCTACAACTCGACACATTATCTGAAGGCATGTGCCCACTCATTAAACCTCTCCGGGGGGGGGGATACCAAAACTGTAAAGTGTAAAATATGAAGAATCTCTCGTCCGATCGGGAGATACTCAGCATTTAGCAGCTACAACTCGACACATTATCTGAAGGCATGTGCCTGCTCAGGAATCCTGTCGGGGGGGGGGGGGGGGTGTAGCTTGTAAATGCTAAAAATCTAAAAATCTTCGGATCGGACGAGAAATTCTTCATATCTTGCACTTTTGGTACTAACCCCCTTGCCCCCCCCCCCGACGGTTTTGCAGAGTAGGCATTTGCCTTCAGATAATGTGTCGAGTTGTACGTAGCTTTTCAATGCGGGAAAATCTCCGGATCGGACGAGAAATTTTTCATATTTTACAGTTTTGGTAATCCCCCCCCCCTGACAGTATGCTGGGTAGGCACATGCCGTCAGAAAATTTGCCGAGTTGTAGCTTATAAATGCTGAAAATCTTCCGATCGGACGAGAAATTTTTCATATGTTACACTTTTGGTATTACCCCCCCCCCCCCTCCACCACCACCACACACACACACACACACAGGTTTCCAGAGTAGGCACATACGCTCAGATAATGTGTCGAGTTGTAGCTTGTAAATGCTGAAAATCTTCGGATCGGTCGAGAAATGCTTTATATTTTATACTTTTGGTACACCTCCCCTCCCCCCGAAAAGTTTCCTGAGTCAGCACATGCGCTCAGATAATTTGAAGACTTGTAGTTTGAAAACCCTGAAATCTTCTGTTGAAATGTAGATCATAAATTTTTTTTATAAAAAAATTATTAATTATCGCAATTAAGAAAAGACGAAATTACGGAAACTTTATATGACTCAGATAACCAACCTCTGGGTGTCGTGGGCATGAAGCGGTCAAAAACGCAATTTTTATACGACCCCTAAAAGTTTTTGTGGTCAGTTCTCCGAGTGGCCACTTCTCCTACACCCGAAAATTCTGTGTCCTTGATGAGGACATCCGGTTTCCCCCATAGTTTTCCCGAGTCCTGACTTTCCGGTCGTTCATTTAGTTGAGAGACTCCACATCCTTAGCAATGGAAAAATTCTTTAACATACGCGGGGAATTAAAGTAGCTTTACATGGCTACATCCAGTGGCGCACCCAGGAATTCTTGTTGGAGGGGGCTATCATCATCATCATCATCATTGTCAACCATTATCAATCCACTGCTGGACAAAGGTCTCCCCAAGTTTCCTCCACAACGGTTTGTCTTGTGCCAGTCTCCTCCATGTCACTCCCACATACTTCCGAATTTCATCCACCCATCTTCCATGTGGTCTTCTTCTGGGTCTTTTCCTGTTCCTTGGAATCCAATCTGAAATTTCGGCTGTCCATCGAGGGTCTGTCCTTCTGGCAGTATGTCCAGCCCATTGCCATTTCAGGGATTTAACTCTGATCATGATGTCTTCCACTCTTGTCATTTTTCGGATCCACGAGTTCCTCTTCTTATCTCTCCTGGTTACACCAAGCATGCACCTCTCCAGGCTGCTTTAAGTTGTCTGCAGCCTTTGTATGTCTCTTTTAGTTAAGGTCCACGTCTCTGCACCATACGTAAGCACTGGAAGGATGCATTGATCAAACACTTTTCTTTTAGGACATAATGGCATATTGCTCTTCAAAATTATGCTGTTTCTTCCAAAAGCTCTCCAGGCAAGTTTTGTACGCCGATTAATTTCTTCATCAATGTGACCCTCACTTGATATCTGCTGTCCAAGATAAATGTACGAGTCTGTTATCTCCAGCTTTTCTCCATCAATCGATAAATCTTCATTTCTTGTAAAAGCATTGAACATCACTTTTGTCTTCTGAAAGTTCATTTTTAATCCCACTTCTTTACTCTTGTCAGCAAGTTCCTGGATGATACTCTGCAGCTCTGATGGGGTAGTTACAAAAATGACTATGTCATCAGCAAAACGAAGGTGGGTTAGATAATCTCCATTAATCTTTATCCCTTTGTTTTCCCAGTTCAGTGATTGAAAGACATTTTCCAGTGTGACATTAAAGAGCTTCGGAGATATGGTGTCACCTTGTCTCACTCCCTTTCCAATTTTTATGTGTGTTGTATTTTCAAACAGCCGAATCTTTGCACTTGCATTTTCATAGATGTTATTAATAATATTAATGTACGTATCTTCAATACCGCAGGATTTCAGGGCCATTGTAACTGCTGATGGTTTCACCGAATCAAAGGCTTTTTCATAATCGATAAAAGCCATGCACAATGGAAGTTCATATTCCCTCGCTCTTTCAATTAGTTCTCTCAGTACGTGGATATGATCTATTGTGCTGTAGCCACACCTGAATCCAGCTTGTTCTCTCGATTGAGCCATGTCCAGTGTCACTTTTAAGCGGTGTGAAAGAACTTTAGTGAAGATTTTATAAACCACTGATAGGAGGCTGATAGGTCTGTAGTTCCTGAGATCCTCAATGTCACCTTTTTTATGTAGCAAGATCATTGTAGCGTTGTTCCAATCCTCAGGAATCTTCCCTTCATTAAGGCATCGAGTGAAAATTTGGGCGAGTACTGTTTCGATTTCTCCACTTGCTTCTTGTATGATGTCTACAGTAATTCCATCTTCTCCTGGAGCTTTTCCCGCTTCATGCTCTTGATTGCATGTGCAACTTCTGCTGGGAGGACTGGAAGAACTCTGGTACTGGTACCTTTCATTATGTCTGGAGTACATGTATCGGAGGGGGCTATATATACGTATATATAGTATACGCACACAATGTGTGTAAACACATTTATATATATATATATAGTGTACGTCTATTGTTTATATACGGTTATGACGTACGTCGCTCCTTATCTCTTTGGGGCTTTGGGAAGAAGACATCATGTAATAGAAGACACTATGTAATTTTTTGAACATGTAAAATAATGTTTAATTTGTGACGTACGTCGCTCTTAATCTCCTTGTGGCTTTGGAAAGAAGACACCATGTAATGGAAGACATTATGTCAGACACTATGTAATTTTTTGAACTAGTAAAATAATATTTTTGAATGTTTAATTTGTGACGTACGTCGCTCATAATCTCCTTGGAGGGCGTTTAAGAGCCCTAAGCCCCTCCGTGAGTGCGCTAATGGCTACATCTATATCAAATACAGAGTTTATGAACACCACATGTTTCGTAAGTGAACGCAAGCGAACCGACGGATGCAATGTTTATATTCTAACGAATCCTGAAATTTCAGGTGATTCTATCAAAATCGTGAAACAATGGCAACTCCTCAAACAACAAAAAAATTGCAACCGAAAACTTTCGAGAAGAAATAAATGTGCGCGCCATCGATTCAGAGGATAACCTGATTTTAATTTATTCGGCTGTTGCGCATGGCTTTCAGTATAACGACATTGCAGACCTCAAGAAAGAATAACCGACCCCGGAAATTTCTTCCACCCCATCCTGCTACTTGTAATATCGTTTTTTTTGCTACAAACTACAGTAGAATAAAAGTCGAAGTGCCGTCCCCGAAAATGTCTCCCACATTTTTCTACTACTTACAAAGCATCTGTAGATTGCAGTGAATACGGAATTACCAAAACCGGAATTTTCCCCTACCCCATCAGCCTACTAATTGTAAGATCGTTTTTCACTGAAAACCGCGATACTAGTCGAAATACTAATCCGGAAATTTCCCCACCCCATCTTGCTAACATAAACTACTGTAAAAGTGGTAAACATATGTAGGTTGCATTAGAAAATAAGGAAAAGCCGACCCCAAAAATTTCTACACGTTCGATATTTTGTGTCAAAGGCAATTTGTGTACGGTCCCTGACTGAAAGAGGTGGGGGACTCTTCCGTCCATCCATATGAATGGATGGGGAGCTAACATTTCGTCTTTTTCTTATTAAACCGCGAAGAATGCCGAGTAGTTCACTACTCGGAATGCTTTCACGTAAACTGAACAATTTGCTTTACTTTTTGTAAAAAAAACCTTACACATGTATGTTTCCTTTTCGCTTTTCTTCTAAATAGCCAAATCTCTAGAAAGGGATATTTAATTCATTATGCTGAAAACCAATAAAATTGAAACTAAAACCTTATCAGTGCAAAAATGAAAAATATCAGTATTAAAGTGATTGGGGGAGAGAGGCACATTGGTACTGTAAGTTCTCACGATGTGGTTTTGGACGTTTGGCGAAAAAAATTCTATATGGAAAAAGTTTTGTACCGATAAACTCTTACACTTTCTCATATAAGGTTTTTTTTGTTGTTGTTGTTGTTGTTGAGAGTTTAACAACCACCGAGAGCAACTCAACTCAGTGGGCTATAAGCAATCGTCCGTCCCTAATTTAATGCCACTGGTTCCATGGAAGGGAGCGAGCCAGTTCCGTAAAACCAGGGGGGGCTTCACCAAATTGGAGGGGGCACGCTTCTTCTATTCTCAAAATAACAATAAAAAAAAGGCAAAAAGATAAACTACGTCAACGTCGTATATTTTAAAACACAATTGTAATTGTTCATTAGTAAATGCACAAGGAAACAGAAATATTCTTTTATTTAAAAATAAAATTGAGCCTGTGATTTTATAGAAATATCCAGAAATGCTTTATTTCCAAATATTTATAAAAAAAAAAAAGTGAGAAATTAGTGAGGTTACTCCTACAAAGAACGAGAAGCACAAAAAATAAATTGAGAAATAAAGACGCAAGAGGTTATCCGTTTCTGTATTTTTATTTATTTTATTTATGATAATTGTTTTAAACATTTCCCACACATCGTGAGAACATATCAAACACAATACGGGGATGGCAATCAAGTTTCCTATCAAATGAGCAATACTGAATATGTAAAAAACGTTTTTACTTATTTTGCTATTTATTATTTTCTTGGAAATAAAGAGCTTTGGCCTCATAAATGGAGTTTGGTCTACTTTATGAGAACCAAGCGATTATTTAGTTGAACAGAATGAAAGACACTAGGTGGGCACTTCTCTTCCAGTAAAATTATTGAGGGGCAAGATTCGCCTTGCGCCGACTACTACGGCGCTTCTGCATAAGACAAACACAACATCCATGACTCACTGGGATTCGAATCCGGACCTACTTGGACGATTGGTCATATGCCTGCACCACCAGCAGGGGAGGGGGTGGCACTGTAGTTTTAGGAAATGTACTAAGTCATGGCAATTTATTTCTTCAAATTAAAGTACATTTCTCGCTTGTCTTACATAGAAAGTTTTCTCGAAATTTGTTTCGAGTCCCCAATCTAATTCTCCATCATATAGGCCAACAAACGGCAATCTTTATACCCCCCTTGAACATTCAATGTTTTCCTCGGAGGTACGGCAATTAGTGCCCCGCCCCTTAATGAAAAACATGTGGCAATTTTCCTGGGTGGAAGTTTTCCAAGTTACTGAAAAACGTGTCGCAATTTTTATGTGTGGCGGTTTTCCGGCAACCAACGAAAATATTCGGCAAAAATTATTTTGCAGTGGAGACGTTGCTAATGGCTCCACTGCAAAATAATATATGGCAATATAAATAATATATGGCAAAATAATAAATGGCAATATGTTGCATACAGGTGCACGAAAAAGTCCCCCACATAGGAAAATTCCCCCACATGAATCTCCCCCATCTTTTTGAGTCAGGTATAGCGCACAAATTGCGTTTTACTCAAAACCTCGAATGTGGGGGAGATTTCTGGGCTTGCTGGTGATTTTCATTTTCACGCTGCTTAAAACAAATATGTGGAGGCTGAATTGCCGGGATCGGCACTTCCATTTTTCCCGCAACTTTCAGATGTTTTACAAGATATCCGGTAAACCGTCAAACAAGAAAAGCTTCACATATTCTTCAGCAACTTGGAAAAATGCCACACATTGGAACACTGTTACCCAGGAAAACTGCCCCATAGTTTTCACTAAGGGGCCGTCGTACACAAATGCGGTTCACTGTAAACTGACACACAGGAAAACCGCCACACATCTTTCAGCAACGTGGAAAACTGCCACACATTGACAAAGTGTCACACAGGAAAATTGCCACATGTTTTTTACTAAGGGGCTGGCCACAAATTGTTGTTCCCTTGGGGAACACTTTGAATGTGTAGCATATTTTCAGTCAGGCAGTTTTCCAAGTTTCCGAATTATGTGTGGCAGTTTTCCAAGCGGCCTCACGACGGAAAGGAGCTCTTTTGTTTGTCTGAATTTTCATGCCGACTCACAACTGGCCATAAAAAGTTCGGGGAAGGTGGGGGGGGGGGGGGTATAAAGATTGCTATTTCTTGGACTATATTGAGAATTGAATTGGGAACTCTATATTATGTAAGCCAAACGAGAACTGTACTTTAATTTGACGAAATAAATTGCCGGACTCCGTACATTTCTTTAAACTACGGTGTGCAGTGTTCGACGGAACTACAGCACGACTCACGCTGTGTTCAGAAAAGGACGATAAGGTGGGATTTTTTAAAAACGTTGAATTTTTACTTAGGCGTTAAGTATTTACATAACATGTCCAGCTTGTAATATTTTTTTGTAACTTAATTAATTCATAGGCCCTACACCTTGGCCTTTTTAACAGCTTTTAATACGCCGACTTCATATTCATAACGTTTACGTATCAAATCAGGTTAATATGCGCTTTTACTGAGGCACTAAATATTAATTCACAGGACCTATGCCTAGGCTCTTTTAACAGTTTTTATTCTACCGGTTTCATATTCACAACGCTTACATATCAAATCAAGTTAATAATATTGTGGTTTTACTTAAACACGAAATATTAATTCATAAGGCCAAGGCCTAGACCTTTTTAACCGTTTTTATTCTACCGATGTCACATTCATAACGTTTACCTATCAAATCAAGTCAATAATATCGCGCTTTTTTACTTAAGAACGAAATATTAATTCCTAAGGTCTAAGCCTTTTTAATATTTTTACTATACCAATGTCATATTCATAATTGCACATCAAACCAAGTTAATAGCATTGCTCTTTTACTTAGCCAATAAATTTTAATTCATTTTACGAAAATTTTGTATGGAGCCCCATTGACCCCGGGCCCCGATCCCTTCCAAAAAGGGTTTAAGTCTAACTTACAGTACCATGAGGTAGTATGCAAAATTTGTGGTTCTAAATTGAAAACTGTAGATTTTACGAAAATTTTGTATGGGGCCCCCTTGACCCAGGCCCCGATCCCTTCCAAAAAGGGTTTAAGTCTAACTTACAGTACCATTAGGTAATATACAAAATTTGGTGGTTCTAAATTGAAAACTGTAGATTTTACGAAAATTTTGTATGAGGCCCTCTTGACCCCGGGCCCCGACCACTTCCAAAAACTGTCTACGGTTTAACTTTGAGCACCATGAGATAGTATACCAAATTTGGTGGTTTTAAATTGAAAACTGTAGATTTCACGAAAATTTTGTATGGGGCCCCTTGAGCCCGGGCCCCGACCCCTTCCTCAAACCGTCTAGGTGCTAACTTAGAGCACCATGAGATAATATACCAAATTTGGGGGTTCTAAATCAAAAACTGTAGATTTTACGAAAATTTCGTGTGGGGCCCTCTAGACCCCGAACCCCGACCACTTCCCAAAACGGTCAACGGTTTAACTTTGAGCACCATGGGATAGTAAACCAAATTTTGTGGTTCTAAATTAGAAACTGTAGATTTTACTAAAATTTTGTATGGGCCCACTTGTTCCCGGGCCCAGACCCCTTGCAAAAACTGTCTACGGTCTAACTAAGAGCACCGCGAGATATTATACCAAATTTGGTGGTTCTAAATTAAAAACTGTAGATTTTGGGAAAATTTTGTATGGGGGCCCCTTGACCCTGGGCCCGATCCCTTCCAAAAATGGTTCACGGTCTAACTTAGAGTACCATGAGGTAGTATACCAAATTTGGTGGTTCTAAATTGAAAACTGTAGATTTTATGAAAATTTTGTATGGGGCCTCCTTGACCCCGGGCCCCGACCGCTTCCTCAAACTGTCCACGGTCGAACTTAGAGCACCATGGGATATTGTACCAAATTTGGTGGTTCTAAATTGAAAACTCTAGATTTTACGAAATTTTTGTATGGGGCCCACTTGACCCCGGTCCCGATCCCTTCCAAAAAAGGGTTTAGGTCTGACTTACAGTACCATGAGCTGTTATACAAAATTTGGTGGCTCTAAATTGAAAACTGTAGATTTTACAAAAATTTTGTATGGGGCCCTCTTGACCCCGGGCCCCGACCACTTCCACAAACGGTATACGGTTTAACTTTGAGCACCATAAGATAGTATACCAAATTTGGTGGTTCTAAATTAAAAACTGTACACTTCACGAAAATTTTGCATGGGGCCCCCTCGACCCCGGGCCCCGATCCCCTCCCAAAAAGGTTTACGGTCTAACTTAGAGTACCATGAGGTAGTATACCAAATTTGGTTGTTCTAAATTGAAAACTGTAGAATTTACGAAAATTTTGTATGGGGCCCTCTTTGACCCAGGGCCCCGACCACTTCCAAAAACGGTCTATGGTTTAACTTTGAGCACCATGAAATAGTATACCAAATTTGGTGGTTCTAAATTGAAAACTGTAGATTTTACGAAATTTTTGTATGGGGGCCCCTTTACCCCGGGCCCCGACCTCTTCCTCAAACCGTCTAGGGGCTAACTTAGAGTACCATGAGATAGTATACCAAATTTGGTGGTACTAAATTGAAAACTGTAGAATTTACGAAAATATTGTATGGGGGCCCCTTGACCCTGAGCCCCGATCCCTTCCCAAAAAGGGTTTACCGTCTAACTTAGAGTACCATGAGGTAGTATACCAAAATTGGTGGTTCTAAATTGAAAACTGAAGAATTTACGAAAATTTTGTATGGGGGCCCCTTGACCCCGATCATTTCCTAAAAGGGTTTACGGTCTAACTTAGAGTACCATGAGGTAGTATACCAAATTTGGTGGTTCTAAATTGAAAACTGTAGATTTTACGAAAATTTTGTATGGGGGCCTCTTTGACCAGCCTCGAACCCTTCCTCAAACCGTCTACGGGCTAACTTAGAGCACCATGAGATAGTATACCAAATTTGGTGGTTCTAAATTGAAAACCAGAATTTATGAAAATTTTGTATGGGGCCCCCTTGACCCCGATCCCTTTCAAAAATCATCTACAGTCTACCTTAGTGTACCATGAGGTAGTATATCAAATTTGGTTCTAAACTGAAAACTGTAGATTTTAAGAAAATTTTGTGCGGACCCCTTCCAAAATTCGTCTACGGTCTAACTTGGAGTACTATGAGATTGTACACCAAATTTGGTAGTTCTAAATTGAAAACAGTAATGCCGCAAAATTTTTGTTTTGCCATTAAAAGCCGTCGTGCAAACTTTCTGATATTACTTGATCCTTGACATACAGCGCCGACTGCTGTTGGAGAAACAAAATAGAAACGAGATGTCGGTGTTTTGTCCTGTCGGTGTTTTGTCCTGTCGGTATTTTGTCCTGTCGGTGTTTTGTCCTGTCGGTATTTTGTCCTGTCGGTGTTTTGTCCTGTCGGTGTTTTGTCCTTTCGGTGTTTTGGTTGTCGGTGTTTTGGGTGTCGGTGTTTTGGGTGTCGGTGTTTTGTCCTGTCGGTGTTTTGGGTGTCGGTGTTTTGACCGGCACCCGCTGTTACTTGCCATGCTAAAACATGTGTCTATATAATTCAATATGCAGAATGAGTGCAAAATAGGTTGTTTGCATTGTTCATACCAATTATTAACTTAGAAACTATGTAGCATAACCCTCTAAACTAACTTCTTATTAACCTATAAAATGAATTAGCCCTTTCTATACTTTAGAATTAAACTTCATTTTTATTGTAATGTTGAATACAAGCAACTAAATATAACATACCTTGAGATGTATTACATACTTGTATACATTTTTTTTTTAAGTTTAAGAAACGATTCATTGAAAATTTTGATGAAACACCAAAATTCTAATTTCCCCAATAAATGTTTTAATGAAATAATAAATGCAGATAAATACAGAACTAACAATTTGTCAATTTCTACTTTGTAAATTTAAGCTGAGAATCAACGTTTGATTAATTATACTTAGGTTCTCGTTTCAGTCTCTTTTTCTCCTGTTCAAGACATTTTATTTTTGCGATAATATGCGTTTTTCAGCTTTCTTTCTCATTACCTCCTGGATCACAGTTTTTTTCATTTTCTAAATATTCCTGATACCTTTTTCGTGTCTGTCATACATCATTCATCATCCCTTTATTGATATCAATGTGTTGAATGCCATCTGTTTCGTGGGCAGCATATTACACATGCCACTGACAAACTATAGTTTCAACACAAATGTCTTCAACAAGAATAGACTTATTAATGGAAAATCTACTTTCTATTGTAGCATTACCATGGGATAAAACTAAACAGAAATGTTTCCCACAGCTTTTTATAGTTTCCTTTCTCTGCCAGGAATTCCCTGTAAAATTTGTCAAATCTTGTGCCTTCTCAGGACTACTGTATATGTCTGTCAACCATGTCCAATATATGTTCCATATACACTGAGTGGCCACTTTATTATGACCACCTGACAGTTTTAAGCAAATGAGCTATGGCTGCAAGCTGTTGCCGCCAGAGGGCGAGGCTAGTATAAAAAGGAAAAGCTTAGTGCTTGATTCATGCTCAATATGCTCCCAAGACTTCAACCGAAGCCCGGGAAACAGTTCAGAAAAATCACACGAATAAAAAAATAAAATCTCTCACCAAAAATGATTTAAAACCACCATGAGCGGAGAGAAATTTCACCGCCACCCACTCCCCCGCTCAAATAGCTCCCCCTGCGGTCCGCACTGAACTTGTCCTTTTGCTTCACGTAATTTCACCAAAACTAAAGGTGCATCAGCCGCGGAAATCTCCCAAGAACTGAATCTCTAAACTTTCTACTTTTCACTCTTTCCCGCAAATAGAACGGGAAGTATGAAAGGTACAGCAAAAGACGTGAAAGGTTCCAATTTTATTTAATTTCATTATCTCTTCAAATTTCCGGGACATTATCTCCACTTTATACAAAATTTTTATCTCCACTTCCAACTAAGTGTCCCTTGTTTGGCCCTTAAAAGGATTAACCCCTTAGCTCCTAATTTCCACTACTACTCAAGCAGTTCACCCCACTATCGCAATTTTAGTAAAAAAAAAAAAAAAAAGAGAAGAACCAAATAGGTAAGTAAAATCTCAAAAACTACTGCCAAGAGTAAAAATCTCACTATTTCCCTTATGCTTTCTCCATTACAAATTCCTTGTACACCACCAATTCCTCACGCCAGCTCCCCTGGAATTACCAAATCATCAGGAATTACCACAAAACGGAATTACCATGCACCGACAGAACCAGCATCCATCGTACTTCTACCGCTACCGCTGCGACGAGAATTCCTTGGATTATCCCTTGGCTCCGCCCCCTTCTCACCAGCCAGACTAACCCCGCTTCCTTGTTAGTGCCAGGAGTTGTTATTTTTTCTCTCAACTGTTAAAAGTGCAATTCTCTCGCGCTCACTTTTAGCAGTATAAATCTACAACTCTATTTTCCTATTCCTCCTTAAACCTTTCCAATCAGGGGACACTACCCCAAATCTATCTATTTCTTCTTCGCTCCATACAACTGAATGTGAATTGGACCTAAACCTTAAGTAATACTACTACTACTACTTGCGACAGAAGTAGAAGTGATTTTTGGGTGACGAGATGGTTAAAAATGCGATTTGACGGACTTTCAACGTAGGATTATTGTAGGATCTCGGAGCCATGGAGCGAGTATCACCGAAACCGCTCATTCGTGAAATGTTGTAGAGCAGCTGTTGTTAAAGTGTTTTAAGACTCTTAGCCAAAAAACTGGGTCTCTACGTGCAACGTGTGATCGTCATCGACTAGTGACTGCTCGGGCGGAACGGAGAGTGTCCAGACTGGTAACAGACAACAGAAGGGCAACAGTGCTGCAAATAACAGACCATCTTAATCAAGGATCCCCTCAAAAGATCTCTGCACGCATTGTTCGCCGTACACTGCATCGGATGGGATATGGCAGCCGAAGGCCTGTTCGAACACCTTTGCTGTCTGCAGTTAACAAGAGAAAACGTCTGTAGATCGCACAGGAGCACAAGGATTGGACAGTCGATAATTGAAAACAAACTATGTGGTCCGATGAATCACGTTTTCAGTTGCACCATGCCGATGGCCGAGTGAGAATTTGACGGTAACAGCACGAAAGCATGAACCCCAAATGCATTGCTACAACCCTTCAAGCTGGTGGAGGCAACGTTATGGTTTGGGAATGTTTTCCTGGCATGCTTTGGGCCTTTTAATTCGTGTTGATCAACGTCTGACTGGCACATCATATCTAAACATCGTTGCGGACCAAGTGCATCCTGTCATATAGATGGTTTATCCCAATGGCGATGGCTATACTTTCAACAAGATAATGCGTCCTGCCATGTGCTCGTATTGTACAGGATTGGTTTCAGGAACATGCCGGGGAGTTTACTTTGCTTAGGTGGCCCGCACAATCTCCAGATCTCAACCCCATTGAGAATTTGTGGGATGAAGTTGAACAAGCCATCAGATAGCTGGATGCACAACCCTGCAATCTCACACTCCTGGAAAGTGCTATTCATCAAGCATGGTCTCAGATTCCACAAACCACCTATCAACATCTCGTGAAGTCCATGCCGCGAAGAATCGACGCAGTATTAAAGGCAAAAGGTGGCCCAACGAAGCACTGAGGGGTGGTCATAATAAAGTGGCCACTCAGTGTATATGTAACCGTATCTGTCAAACAAGTCCAATAAATAATTTAAAAACGAAACCTCCAATAAAAAAAAATAAAAAAAATAAAATAAAATAGCCAATTTTGTTAGGTCCTAAGGTAAAAAGTCGTTTGCAATCTTGCTGTCTAGAAACATCAAGCGAAACAATGCAGCAGTATTATTACATGTTTTTGCTTACAACCTGTAAAGCCCATTGGATCTCAGCCATTGTTTTATCCTTAATGATACACATATCCAGTTCTTGGTGCTTTGTGGAAATTTCACAACGTAAACTTTGCTTTACAACAGTAGTACAATCACTACATCCTCTAGCTTGCTTCATGGAAGCATCATTACCATCACAACTCGAAGCCGCCGTCCCGGTGGCGCAGTGGTCTAAGCACTGGCTTCTGACCGTTCGTCCGAGACGGGTCCGGGTTCGAATTCCGATGAGGCATGGATGTTGTGTTTTTCTTACGGTACTGGCTCTCTCCCTTCCCTGGAACCAGGCACCCTAAATTAGGGACAAGCGGCTGCTTATAGCCCATTGAGTTGCTCACGGTGGTCGTTAAACCTTCAATAAGAAAAAAAGGCGAACCCTACTTTCCCAAAACTATGGTAGAAGAATTTACATTTTCTGTACTGCTTTTTGCTTTTGCAAACAAGGTGATGGAATGCTGCACACTTAAGACATCAGAATGCTTTTTATGATTTTTTTTATTGGAGGTTTAGCAACCACCATGAGCAACTCAGTAGGCTAAAAGCAGTCGCCCGTCCCTAATTTAAGATACTGGTTCCAGGGAAGGAAGAGTCTCAGTGCCGTAAGAAAAACATGGCATCCATGCCTCATCGGGATTCGAACCCGGACCCATCTCGGACGAATGTTCAGAATCCGTCGCTTAGACCACGGCGCCATCGGGGGTGGACTTTTTGATTTGGGACTTTAGAATATCAGATACCTTGCTTTCCCATGTTGCACAGTTTGAATGATTTAAGGCATATGTTGTAATAAGCTTTGCCAAATCAGTGGGAACACTGGTCAGCCATGATAAAAATTCCAGATACAAACTTGGATTTAACCGTTGCTGATTTAATATTGTTTTGCTTTTAACTGTTGACATAATTAAATTAATCTAGAAAAATAATGCTTTAAAGTGGAGAATAACGACAATGTTTTTTTTTTTTTTTTTTTTTTTTTGAGAGCACAAAGAATCACACGCACAATCAATCTCAATATCTCACTGACCTCCATTGTGGAAAAGGGAGTAAAAAACGCAGTGTGGTTAGGCTGAAATAGCGAAAAAAAATCGATGCACGAAAAATAGCGAAAAAAATCGCTGCAAGAGAACTAACGATTAAAAAGCGATATGATATAAATATCGATATAATGGAAACATCAATTAAAACTGATTATAATATGCTTGTTTGACCAAAAAAGCAATTTTAAAGCAATATTACTCTTAAATAGATTAGTTTTTAATCAATTATTCCGGTTTGCAATCGATAGCATAGACTTTTCCACGGACATGATGATTTTTGTTGATTTGAGTTTTATTTACATTTTTTTTTTGCCTCTCCCTGAGCAAAATCTGTTTCCCTGACTGTCCAGCAGCGATGTATTCAGGCATCTTTTCGGGGGTGCTTAGCACCCTCCTCCCCAAAATCCATGAACGCCCATCCCTTCCCCCGTAGGTTTTTGGGCGATCTGCCTTTATACGAGTATTTAGTCCAATTGTTTTCCTTTATAGCTGAATATTTGGAGAAATTAATTAAAATAAAACTTAATGGGGGAAAATATAATAATAATAAAAAAAATCACCCGCATAGACTTCAATCTAAAATTTCTAGCATCCTTAAAAAAAACATGAAACTGTCTTTGCTGAAGTGGCAATTTTTCAAGCACTGACAACTCGGACTGCTTCCGCAATAAAAACCTAGTATCACAAAGTAGAGATGTTTGCACTGCAATATATCATATTTTAAAAGCTGGCATTCGGCTTTATTACAGTCTTCTAGATGTCGACTTTCAATGTAACAGACCTCAAAAAAAAAAAAAAAAAAAAAACGAGCCACCCCCCTTAACTTTCGAACCGTTTGTTGCATGCAAACAAGTAAGGTACCGTTGGAAAGCACTTGAAGGGAACTAACATGTGATGTGAAGAAACGTGCTAATTAAGCTAATTAACATGTTAATTAGCTCTCTATCTCCGAATTTTTCCATATAAGAGGTATGTTGTTTTACGCGCATTCTATTCGGCACATAATAAAACCCTTAAATTCCAGATTTCATACGAATCGACCAATAAATACGTGTGCAGTGAGCTACGGAAAAAAGATGCCGCTAATGTTAAACTGCAAAAGTTGTTTTTGACTTGTATCATTTAATCGAGAACAGATATACAGCGATTCGGTGTTGCAACAGTAAAACACAAAGTGGCCCAGATAATATGAGCCGCTATTCAAGAACAGAACGGGTATATAAAGAAAATTCTAAATTATGAAATATGATCATGAAAAAAAAAGAATTATGACCATATCTGGTTAATAGTCCATTGGATGCGGAATATTATTAAATCCTTAAATCCAAATTTTCAGCGTCGTAGTATAAAACCTTGCTTAGATATAAACTGATGACTTCTACCTGCACCGTATAAATGCGGACTTCGCAGGGAAAAGAGGAACTCTCTCAAAAGTTAGCAGTGAAGGAGTTGCGAGTGCAATCCCAGCAGGATCCTGCAGTCCTTCACCCGGACAGGATCGGCCTGGAGACCAGCAGTCATTTGCCACTTTGCCACCCCTACGGGACCAACCCGACCCCTCTATGCCATAGCCCGTGTGTGAGACGTGCTAATGGGCAAGGGCTTTTAACTTTGCGTCTTTTTGGGAGATTTTGTTCGCCAGCGCGAGTGTTTTGGGGCAAAAGCCCTTTATTAGGTCCTGGCTAAAAATAAACATACACGTTTATACACTGGGGGTTCCGTGCATATGGGTAGACACCTTTATTTTCACGTACCCCCTCACAGAGAAATAATAAAATACACAGGAGAAATGATAAAAAACACAGAAATATTTACAAACTTACATGGCAGTACTAGGGTCAGTGCCGCCTAGACGATGCTACGGCAATTCGTCGCTCCTTTCCAAACTTTGGTCTTCTGTTTTCTCTATTCTTCAATGAGCATTTCTTCCTGCCTCGCCACGAAGTCTTTGACCAACTCACAGAGTCCTTGACGCGCTCTGGGATACGCGATCAAGATATAGAGGTCCTTCGTTTTCCCTAAGTCGGGGGCGAGGACTTTTCTCCGACCTGAAAGAGAACTGCACTCTAGAATCATGTGCGCGACATCTGTGGTTTGGGCCCCGCAGCCGCACACTCTATCCCGTATCGCAAAGCGGCGAAAATATTCCGGCGATACGCCATGGCCGATGAATATTTGATTCAGGGACCCTTCATATTCTAAGCGCCTGATGGAGATGCGGGGAAAGATACGGTGACACTTCCTACCCGTATCCCCCTTGTCCCATCGTAACTGCCACTACAACTGCGTGGCCTTTTAAAGCCTTGTGCGAACACTTTGCACCGGTGTTCGCAACGCAAAGTCGATTTTATCTTCTCCAGCCGCTTTCTTTGCTAGCCGGTCTGCCCTTTCATTGCCACTGGTTCCGACATCGCTTCAGACCCAGTGGAACGATTCTACCACATCGCTCCTATGATCGACTAAAGCTTTAACGTCTCGGACAAGGGGAGTTTTACTCCCGAACTGACCAAGTGCTTTAAGAGCCGCTTGGCTGTCTGAGAAGACCTTGACTTCTGTGTCACTGCCATTGAGCCTAGCCCAATACAGTGCCTCTCTGATCACCAACAACTCTGCTTGAAACACAGAGGAGTTGGGAGAGAGTTTCATTTGTTCTGTGTGGATCTCGTTGCCACCCGATAGTACACAGAACCCTGCCCCTACGTTGCCGTTGATTTTTGAGCCATCGGTAAAAATCTCATTCCCCACTCCTGTTGGGATGGCTTTGTCCCATGGGGGACAGATTTCTTTGACCGGGTGGCAAGCCCAGTCAATTCTCGGCCATTCTACGTCGGATGACTGGTAACGGTCGCCGAGAGTTCAGCATTGCTGCCAAATCTAAGAGATTGCAGCACTACTTCCCTTGCAATCACCAAATCCGCTGGTTCACACCCCGTCAACACTTGCAATGCTGCCGTGGATGTTGTTCGGAAACACCGTGTTATTCCAAGCAGCGCTCTGCGCTGAATCTGGTTGACTCCATTTCTCATTCTAACTGTGTCCGTCCACCAGGCGGACCACGCATACGTGAGTATTCTCTCCACCCCACATTTGCACACTCCCTTCTTAGCTGCACCTGACAGCCTCATGCCAATGATCCTGTTGAGAATCAAGGTGCAGCGACCTTTGAGAGAACGAAGGTGAGGGAGCCCAGATAGCCTCGTATCTACGTAGATAGATACGTATCTCCCTCACAGGTTTGATAACGCATCTCCTCACAGGTTTCAACCCAGATAACGCATCTCCCTCACAGGTTTCACCGCGTGCCCATTAAAACGACACTTAGGGGGAGTGTCGTTTTTTCGGGAGCAAAGCAGAGCTTGCACTCTTTACTCCAATTATCCAGTTTTGCAAAAGCGGTGTGTATACCTTCCGCTCAATCACATGTCTACCTGATGCAGACACTACGATGACCAGGTCGTCCGCGTATGCCTGCATTTGCACTCCGCCTTCCATCGGGAGTGAAAGCGCCGTGTCGGCTACTACATTCCACCACAGAAGGACCGAGCACGAGCCTTGCGGTGACCCCTTAGTGTATTCTCTGCTAAACACTCTACCACCCACAGTGAATTTGACCTTCCTGTTAAGGAGGAAGTCGCTAACTACCAGAAACAGATTCTTGGGCAAACCCAGTGTTTAAAGACGGTCCAGCACTAAAGGCCACCAGACACTGTTGAACGCACCCAGCACGTCCAGAGAGACGAGGCAGATGTGCATACCCATGTCTTTATTCAGCTTTACATGCTGTGTAAGATTAGCTAGCGTTTGACTAGTACACCTTTCTGGTGTGAAACCAAATTGACGGCTGGAGAGCTTCCCTAAGCCGACAAAGTAATGTGTTGCTCTGGTCACAAGGACGTTTTCCAGCACCTTACTCCAAGCGAAGATCAGGCAAATCGGCCTGTATGCCACGGGATCTGCTCGGTTCTTATTTTCTTTGCTGAAGAGGACGAGCACCGCGGTTTTCCACGTTGATGAGAAACAAATTCGCTCCTTAAGCAAGCAAACAGTGTACCTTGGATTGGCCGCGAAGACTTCGCGAATGACTGCCAAATCTAGCCCGTCCTTACCCGGAGCTTTCCCCGATTCAAGGCTACTGAGTGTCGCCCAAACCTCGGCCTCCATGAACTTCGGGTCGTTTTCAGTGTCTGGCGAATGCCTGTATCCATCTGTGATCGCACGTTGTTCCGGGGTGTCCTCAAACTTCTCATCGGCCGGGAAGTGATGCTTGAGGAGAGCCTCCACCGTCTCTTCCAGGGTGGTGGTGTATGTGCGACCCTCTGTCCTGACGGACGCCAGTAACAGTGGACCGGAGATGGACCTCTTGGCTACCCTGTACGGGATTCCAAACGGATTCCCCACAGGGGTCGCCTCGCACAGTTGTTGCTAGTACTCTCTCTTAGATGTGATCATTGCACGTCTGTATCTACCAGCGGATTGGTTATATTCTCTTTTCATGCGTTCCCTCCTGTCCGGATCAAACCGTTCCCTTTGCATGCTACGTCTGCACAGCCTGGCCTTGCCACGAAGTAAGCTCAGGTTTTCCGACCACCAGGGAAGCGTGGGCCTTGGTCCGCCCCTCGCTTTCCTGCAACCTTCATAAATCGCGACTATCTAATCAGTGAGATGATTGACAAAATGATTCAAGTCATCCACATCGTTTAGATCTGAAGCTTTTCTTTCGCCAAGCAAATCGGTTAGCCGGATTTTCAGATCCAGCCAGCTGAGATTCCGGGCGGTGGATCTCTTTCTGGGTGTCTTCCCAGGTTTTTCCCTACCAAGTTTGAAGGTTATTGCTAAGTGGTCGGTACAGCTCACATCGTCCAGCACTTACCAATCCTGAAGATGTGACAGGACCGAGGTCCGTGTGAGAGTGAGGTCGATCCACAGCTTCCCAGGTGCACCTTGGAACGTGGGGACACTGTCGGGATCGTTCCGGATTGTTAGTTCTGACGAACTGACAAAGTCCAGAAAAACACTTCCTCTCCCATCTTTTTCCTGATTGTCTCAGGGTGGGCTTTTTGCATTGAAGTCACCTGTAACGATCACTTCATGCTACTGGTGGGCTTCCAGCAAACTTGTGTTCAGATTTAGCACATCTGAGAGAGCATCTGTAGGCGAACTGTACGCGTTAATGAGAAGATTCTTCCCCACACCACTATCGAGCCCCACGGCCACCACGTTGGGAGTACATTCTAGCTCCAGAACGGCTAGATCCAGATCTAGAATGACCGTGGCCACCAGGGGTCTGCCGCAGCAAGAGTAATACCTTCTTGAGGAGTTAGGGAACACTGCGACTCTACCAGAGGAGTGCTAGGGTTCCTGCAAAAGCAGGATTTTTGCAGCGACTTCGCTAGCCGTCTTAAGAATCCGCCCTGTTGCAGCTCGTGCGTGATGAGCATTTACCTGGAGAACCCTTATTCCAGTTTTATTACACCTATCAACCATAGTTGATGCGGCTTTTCAATAGTTCACGTTCCCTGGCTAGACTGGGACACGTCTTGCTGAAGTTAGAATGACCTGCGTGCAGCTTCAACTCGAGCTTTGAATTGGCTGTCGTGCAGTTACTGCACTTGGCTGTCGCAGAGCAATCCTTGTTCAGGTGACCCACCTCACCGCACCAGCCGTACCTATCTTTGGGTTCTTGGCAGCTGCTCCTGAAATGACCGAAGCCATTGCATCGGAAGCAGCGTACCTCCCTCAAGAACTCTTTCGACCTGAGGATGGACCATCCCAGGTTGACTTTAGCCCTTTTAAGAAGGGTCTTAAAAGCTAGGGGCTCGGCCTCCATCACCCAGTGGGCTTTGCTCACCCTTTGCCTTGATGGGGAACCGAGCTTTAATCTCCAAGCATTGAGTTCCAAGCATCCTCAACATGGACGCGTAAATCGCGGATGGTCGTGGCTGGCCGTTGAGACCGGATAAGTCGTTGTCCCATAAAATCCCACACATGCTCAATGGGGGACAAATCCAGTGAACATGCAGGCCATAGAAGTTGTCTCGCACCCTGAAGAGCATGTTGCGATGCACGTGCCGTGTGTGGGCGTGCGTTATCTTGCTGGAAAACACCACGATGGACCGACCTTACAAATGGCACAACAACGGGCTGAATGATGTTGTTGATGTAGGAGGTGCTGTTTAACGTACCCGGTGCAAACACTAGTTGTGTACGGGAGTGATAGCTGATCGCTCCCCACACCAAGAGACCAGGTGTAGTCCCTGTGTGTCGCTGGCGGATGCAAGAAGGGTGGAGACGCTCCCCTGTGCGTCTGAGAACACGCATACGGCCATCAGAGGCTCCCAAACAGAATCTGCTTTCATCGCTGAACACGACAGATCGCCATTGCGTTCTCCAGTGCAGACGTTGGCGACACCACTGCAGCCGTTCCTGACGGTGGGCTGGAGTCAGAGGTACACATGCCAGAGACACAAATGCACGTAGTCCTGCATCCAGTAGACGGTTGCGGATTGTTCGCACAGTCACCTCAGTTACAACGGCAGCTCGGATTTGCGTCGCAGTGGATGTTCTGCTTGACAACGCCGCTCTTCTTATCCGTCGATCGGTCCGCTCATCAGTCCGTCTGTGACTCCCGGTTCCACGTCTTCTCGTGTGGTAATGTTCCTCGGACCATCTACGTCACCATCGTACCACCGCCGATACTTCCCGTCCAATTCGCTCTGCAATACGACGACACGACCACCCGGCCTCGCGGAGACCGACTAGAAGACCTTGCTCAAAGTCCGATAACTGCTGAAATCGTACACGTCTTCCATGTCCAGGCATTGCAGCTTCTTCAGGATCTTTGCACGTGTCCGTACGCCGACGACTGATTACATTCACTTTGCCGTACTCCTTAAGTACCACCGACGATAATTTGCATATTATGCCGTGCAGTGGCGTAAGCGCTCACCGGTTGGTTTCACTTTTCGACAGTGTAGTATAAAACTAGGCCCAAGTTATTCATATCATGCAAATTTTATTCTTTTAGAGAACTAAGGCCATCTTCCAGAAATGTCTCACGATCTTACTCACAAAACACCTAACTGCAGTGTGACGATGTCTAATAACCTTTTCCAATTTATACGAAAATACGAAACATAAGCAAACGTAAGCAAAAAATATATGACAATTAAGAATTATGTAATCTTTAATATATATAAAAAATACATTAAATTATTTTAATTCTTATATGTATAAATAATACTCTTCACATAATGTCAAACTATTTTGCACATAATAAATTTTTCTCTTCACTATCAAAAATGACACAGGTTTCCGTTTCTTGACTCCCCGAATAATACCTTTCAGCTCATTATATTCTAAATGATGCGTAGTTATGTGCAAACACCTGTAATACATGACATCTTATCCTATAATGAATTAGCTTTATTATAATTTTGCTAAGCTAATTATTATGAATGAATAATGCTCTAAGCTTCAAAATAATGAATTCCCAAAAGGGTGTTGTTACTCGTTAATTATGAACTTAAACAAAGTCTCAACGCTGGTTATTTATATTAAGTAATCAAAGTCATAAACCTAACAGCCAGACAGAGGTCTGACAAAACTAAGAATTGAGAAAGACTGAACTTACTGACAAACTTGTTTATTTCCAAGACTCTTGGTCAACTAAGGCACTCACAAGTTCAACACAGGCAGTGACCATAGATTGGTGAGATGTAAGATGCACCTCAACACTAAACTGGAACGTGGCAAGCTCATAAGACAAACAAAATGTATTGACATAACCAACCTTAAAAAACACCATAATACCTTCAAATTGGAACTGAAGAACAGATTCTCTGCTTTAGAAGGCCTAACATCGGAAGAAGTGGATATTTCTGAAGTTAACAGAAAAGTAACCAAAGCTCTTATGGAAACTGCAACAAAATTAGCTGGGTCTAAGAACAAATTGCATGTGAACAAATTATCAGGAAAAACCAAAATGTTGATGCAAAAAAGAAGAGTGATAAGGACAACTAAAGAAGATGTGACTTCCAAAGTGGAATATATAGAGCTATGCAAGACAGTACGAAAAAGTATCACTGAAGACGTAAGGAAATTCAACTGTGAACTAGTAAGGAAAGCAATTGAAAACAACCAAAGCCTAAAGATAGCAAAGGGACATCTCAGTAAGGGGAAAAAACAGATTATGGCACTGAGAAAAGAAGATGGTTCTGTAACAAGAAATAGAGGCGAAATTTTGACAAGAGTGAAAGATTTCTACTCCAAATTATATGAAAGGGATGATACATGTACTCCAGACATCATGAAAGGTACCAGTACCAGAGTTCTTCCAGTCCTTCCATCAGAAGTTGCACATGCAATCAAGAACATGAAGCGGGGAAAAGCTCCAGGAGAAGATGGAATTACTGTAGACATCATACAAGAAGCAAGTGGAGAAATCGAAACAGTACTCGCCCAAATTTTCACTCGATGCCTTAATGAAGGGAAAATTCCTGAGGATTGGAACAACGCTACAATGATCTTGCTACATAAAAAGGTGACATTGAGGATCTCAGGAACTACAGACCTATCAGCCTCCTATCAGTGATTTATAAAATCTTCACTAAAGTTCTTTCACACCGCTTGAAGGTGACACTGGACATGGCTCAACCGAGAGAACAAGCTGGATTCAGGAGTGGCTACAGCACAATAGATCATATCCACGTACTGAGAGAACTAATTGAAAGAGCGAGGGAATATGAGCTTCCATTGTGCATGGCTTTTATCGATTATGAAAAAGCCTTTGATTCGGTGAAACCATCAGCAGTTGCAATGGCTCTGAAATCCTGCGGTATTGAAGATGCATACATTAATATTATTAATAACATCTATGAAAATGCAAGTGCAAAGATTCGGCTGTTTGAAAATACAACACACATAAAAATTGGAAAACGAGTGAGACAAGGTGACACCATATCTCCGAAGCTCTTTAATGCCACATTGGAAAATGTCTTTCAATCACTGAACTGGGAAAACAAAGGGATAAAGATTAATGGAGATTATCTAACCCACCTTCGTTTTGCTGATGACATAGTCATTTTTGCAACTACCCCATCAGAGCTACAGAGTATGATCCAGGAACTTGCTGACAAGAGTAAAGAAGTGGGATTAAAAATGAACTTTCAGAAGACAAAAGTGATGTACAATGCTTTTACAAGAAATGAAGATTTATCGATTGATGGAGAAAAGCTGGAGATAACAGACACGTACGTTTATCTTGGACAGCAGATATCAAGTGAGGGTCACATTGGTGAAGAAATTAATCGGCGTACAAAACTTGCCTGGAGAGCTTTTGGAAGAAACAGCATAATTTTCAAGAGCAATATGCCATTATGTCTTAAAAGAAAAGTGTTTGATCAATGCATCCTTCCAGTGCTTACGTATGGTGCAGAGACGTGGACCTTAGCTAAAAGAGACATACAAAGGCTGCAGACAACTCAAAGCAGCATGGAGAGGTGCATGCTTGGTGTAACCAGGAGAGATAAGAAGAGGAACACGTGGATCCGAAAAATGACAAGAGTGGAAGACATCATGATCAGAGTTAAATCCCTGAAATGGCAATGGGCTGGACATACTGCCAGAAGAACAGACTATCGATGGACCGCCGAAATTTTAGATTGGATTCCAAGGGACAGGAAAAGACCCAGAAGAAGACCACATGGAAGATGGGTGGATGAAATTCGAAAGTATGCGGGAGTGACATGGAGGAGACTGGCACAAGACAGAGCGTTGTGGAGGAAACTTGGGGAGACCTTCGTCCAGCAGTGGATTGATAATGGTTGACAATGATGATGATGATGATGATATCTTGTACATAATAATGAATAAACTTTCCTCTTATAGTACACACAACGCTCTCGCCAACGCTACAACCAACACAACCAACTTAACCCACGCTCTCGATGAACGCGCCTATATACTAGCTACCACCACGTCATGACTTACACTCATTGCCAGATCTCATTCAGCGGGTGAAATAATATTTCGTTCAGTAGGAAGATAATTTACATAGTAAAATAAAATAACCAGAGATAGTAAAATCAAAAGGAAAGTGAATATAGAGTATACGTTACAATCCTCATTGGTATAAAAATTACGTTCATTGAACTGATATTTCTTTCACATACATGTATAAGGACTACTCTTTGGCTGCGAAAAGGGGCCTCCAGTTGTCTAGAATAGCTAATTTCCGTCATCCAGTTTTTATAAACTAAATCCACGAAAATGATTTTAAAATGTTTACGGACTTATTTAATGAAAAAAAAAAAAAAAAAATCGCGTTCTTTAATACTTCAAAGCTCCCGTGGAAAAAATCCTGGCTATTTCTTTAACCAGCTTCATATGCAATTTTCGGAAAAAATATTGTAAAATATTTTTCCACAGGTTGGCGGCCCTCTTAGCCGCGAGGGCCTCCCGCGATGCGGGTGTTGTGGAGGCTATCATTACGCCCCTGTTTTTAGGTCCGATAGCACAAATACAAACTCATTTTGCGCGTATTTCCAACCCTACATAATAGACAATTCCCTCGGTAAGAGGTGAAAATATTTAATCTGTTTTTCTCGATGTCTCTGCTTCTAAATGTCTGATTTAGAAAATTCTTTTAAGACCAGATACCATTTACCTTGTGGAACACTTTACCTCTGATTGTGGAGTTTTCTTATGTTTCACAGTTCTGTCGCCAGGAGGTGTTTATGTACTTCTCTTTGTAGCCGTATCTCTGCTTCTAAAAGTCCTACTGAAAATTTTCTTTTTCCACTGCTGTATGCCATTCGTTAGAATAAAGATGGAGAACATTATCATGTTTTAAAAATGCACATCTTTCCCGCTAAGAGCGTAAATATCGAAACCTTTTTCTCGCTATGTCTGCTTCCAGAAGACGTATTCGAAAAATTCTTTTTCTTAGTATAGCTTTTGCTATGAAGAATACTTTTCGAATACTTTCAACAATTCTGGTATGTAAAATTCTTCCGGTAGAGTTGTATTGTGTTTTCCTCTATATTTCTTCTTCTAATTGTTCGATTTGAAGATCTCTTTGTCTCCGGTATATTCCTTCTGCTTTGAGAAACTTTTTGCTCACAGTTTGTTAATTTTCGTAACACACTCTTCAGCCGGCTAGTGGAAGTAAGCAGCTTTTCTTCCTTTTTCTGGATGTCTTACCAATTGTAAAAATCTCCCTGATTTTTTTTTCAAACCAGTTCCATCAGTGATGTAGAAGTCTTACGACAGCTTAGCGACGCTAAGTCACTTTTTCTGTAGGTTAACGACACTAAGGCACTTTTCGTATTTGATTGGGAAGAAAAGCAGAGCAAAGAAATTTTTTAGATGATTATGTAAAAAGAACACTGATTTACACCGATTGTGGCTCACAGGTGTAAATCACGCAAAACAGCGGACACTAAGCGCCACTTTTCCAAGTTGAGCCACAGATGTTCGATTAGGTTCATGCCACGTGAATTTCGAGACCATGGCATTAATAGAAAGTAATCAGCATGTTCCTCGAACCACTCCTTGACGATTCTGGCAGTAATATGGCGCATTATCCTCTTGTTAATAGCCATCACCAGCAGGGAACATAGTTATACCATGAATGGATGAACTTGGTCCGCAACGATGTTCAGATGCCTGACAGCTGTCAGGGTTGTGCTATTGGGATAACGGGGCCTAAAGTTTCCCAAAAAACATCACCCACAGCATAACACCGCCGGCCTGTTTCCGACCAACAGTGCATCCAGGTGCCATAGCCTATGTTGATAATCGGCGTATCGGCGCTCGGCCGTCTACGTGATGCACCAAGAATCTTGATTCATCAGACCAGGCCACTTTCTTCCAATCATCCACGGTCCAATCTCGATTATCTTGGGCCCATTTCATGCGTTGTTGGCCATGCCGTGCAGTGAGCATGGAGATCCGGCTGGGTCTTCGGCTACGCAGGCCCATGCACAGAAGGTTGCGATGAACTGTGTGCTGTGACGCATTATCCTGATCACCACTGTTGTAGCTTCGGATGATTTGTTTCGCACTATGGGCCTGCATTCGCTGTGAACAATGCCCGACGGTCTTCGCTCCCAATTGGCATCAATGAACTGCGGACGTCTGTTTGTCGTTTGGCCATCTGTCCACCACTTTTGATACGTACTCACTACCGCGGCATGTGAACAACCCCACAAGCTGCGCCGTTTCAAAGATCGTAGTTCCGAGGCGCATTGCCATCACAATTTGTCATTTATCAAACTCCGATAAATTGGCAGCTTTCCCTTTCTGACTCCGAACACTTTACCAACCGAAAGCCGGTCCTCGGGTTGTATAAATACTGCTCTGCGAACTTCACCTGCGCCACCGTTCGGTCTCCAGGAGCTCTCATTTCTCTAGGCTGGGGGTGGTCAAAATATAATGGCTCATCGGTATGTATGAAAGCATACTTGTGCCTTAACAGAACTTCCGTACTTCAAGGACGTTACTAAACTGTTGGATCACGCAGTAAGGTATGGTCATCCAAGTAGATAGAGCGACAAGTGGCAGCGGCTACTTACCGCTCACCTGCGTGGTCTTGGGTTCCAGTCCCAGTCAAGGCATAAAAAACGTGCTTGTCTTACAACACTGCTTTTTCCATTCCCTGAAGCTAGTCACCCTAAATTAGGAACGGACAGCTGCTTATATTTAGATTTCCTCATAGTGGTGGTGAACCCCACTACGCCCAAAGGTGATAAGTGTTTATAATGAATATATCGCTTCTGCTACTGAATTATAATGAATTCAGCTTCTTCTAAGCTAATGCTTCTTCTAATGCTTGTTGTGTTAATTATATCATGAATAAACTTTCCTGCTAGTAGTGTAGTAATAATAATGAACAAGCTTTTAACTGCTAGTAATGTTGTAGTAGTAATTAAGATGAATAAAGTCTTATGCTGGTTGTTAATAATAATCAACTAATGAAATTAACCTAACAGCCAGACAGAGATCTGACAAAACTATGAACTGAGAAAGACGTACTTACTAAGACAATCTTTTATTTGGTAAACTTCTGGCTCTCACATAAACGAAGATCTCTTTACACACGAAACAAAGCTCTCACGCACATAAACAACCGCTCTCTCTATACAACAACAGCTCTCTGACACATAAACAACAGCTCACTTCGTACAACAACAGCTCTCTTCCACATAAACAAACGCTCTCCCTACGTATCGTTGAACGCGCCTATTTATACTGGCTACCACCGCGTCATGACTTACACTCATTGCCAGATCTCATTCAGCGGGAGAAATAACATCTCGTTCAGTAAGAAGATAATTTACATAGGAAAATAAAATAACTAGAGATAGTAAAAATCAAAAGGAAAGTGAATCTAGAGTATACGTTACATGTTTTATAATTAAGGAGGGCATTTCAGCTAAATTCGCCACAGTTTCCAACAAAAGTAATCCTCTGAGCACATTCTGTCATTCCTTATGAGTAATAAAAAAGGATGATTCGGGGGTCCGAGTTGTCAGAGGAACTGGCTTCTGGCCAATCGCCCTAGATGGGCTCGAGCTCCGGGCGAGGCATGGGCGATGCGTCCGCCCCATTGCGCTGGCCATTCCCGGAACTAGTGGCTCCAAATCAGGGTTGCCGCCCCAGTGGTACAGTGGTTTAAGCGATGGCTTCTGATTATTTGTCCCAGATGGGTCCGGGTTCGAATCCCGTGATGCGTGGATGTTGTGTTTGTCTTACGGTACTAGTTCTCTCCCTTCCCTGGAACCAGTGGCCCTAAATTAGGAACTGGTGGCTTCTTATAGCCAAATGAGGATCGGGGTGGTCATTATAAAAGAAACAAACAGCAAACCAAAAGATATCTACCACTCCAGCCCCATAATCTTAACAGGAGCAGCATATAAGTTACGTTTATTCAGTGTTTTTTTTTTTTTCTTTTTATCGGTTGTAGGTTCAACGACCGCTGTGAGCAGCAGTAGCCCGTCCCTAATTTAGGGTCACTGGTTCCAGGGAAGGGAGAGAGCCAGTGCCGTAAGACAAACAAAACATCCATGCCTCACCGGGATTCAAACCCGGATACCTTTCGGACGAATGATCAGAAGCCATCGCTTAGACCACTGCGTCACCGGGGCAGCATTTTATTCAGTGTGACAGACATGTTATTCACATTGAGTATTTGGAGCCATACAGAATGAAATAACAATATCTAAAAAGAAACTTAACATTCTTAGAATCTGACTCCCACGTACCTTTGATCTTTTATTTAAAATTGTTTCAGTTAAGCAATTTTAATAAAAGTTGATAAAGATAATTAGTAATAAAACTTTAATAAAGATACAAACTGATGCAAACAACAAATCATTCTAAATTGCTTTTGAGAATTTTAAGGTTTATCTTTCTGTTTTTGTTACACCTAACCTGTTCACAGCTTAGACACTTAAAAAAAAAAACTACATCATTGAGTTTCATTGACTATGAGTACATTTGAAAAATTGTATTCTTATCGGAAAGGATTCAAAAAACGTCTCATTACAACCTAAAATTCGGTGTCATCTTCCTTGTTTTACAATATTGTTAGATTGTATTCGAGTGCGATGGGTGACGTTGTTCATAAGTTAGAAATAAAAGATAATTGTTTATTGACGATTGATAATTATTATTTTGACTGATCAGCTGAATCGGGTAGATTTCGTTTGATCTAACCTATGGAGTCCGCTTTCTCCTCCCACAACCGGAAAATCTTGTAACTTTTGTAGTGATTTCTGTTATTGCAAAATGGTCTGATAATTTTTGTGGAATTCATTCCGAGATGAAATTCATTTTCACACGATTTTCTGAACTTCATCCGAAGCCTTCGTATGCGAATAAATATTGTTTGTAACTTTCGCGGATTTCTTAATAAATATTGTTCACTTATTTCAAATAAAATAAGAAGCCCATCATTACACACGCCGAGAAAAATTACATGCCACAATGGGTTGCATCATTTCCCATGCTAATTTTAGCTGATGCCCAGCTTATAATTGAGTCTGCCCAACCTCTTCTTCCCGTTTAAGGTTTATATCACTCCTTGAGCACATTTAGCTCATTGCACTTTTATATATATAAACTTTGCGATCGATATGTTATGGTCAGGAGAAGCCATGGCAACGCAAACGTGCTCGTCGGGCTAACCAGAACTGTAGTCTTTTAGTCGTCAAACTTAGAACTGCGCTTTTGTCAGAAAAAGCATCAACTACCGACGGACTTTCGTCAATTCAGCCGGGAATTCTGCGTCAGTCGTATGGATTTAGAAGAATAGTTGTGTTTACTTCTTGGTCCTGAGGAATGAAATTTCCTTCTCAGTGGGTAAGAAAAAATCTTTGAATTTTAATTATCTTGTTAGTGTTTTTTATGCGCAGGAAATATACACACATGCATTCTTATATTATTCGTTTATTTGATAGACACATTTCTTTAAAACGAACAACAATACTTGAAATAAATTGTGTATCTCAGTCTGCACATAGAAATCCTAAAAATGCGTTTGGGCTAGCAAGAGCATTTTATCCGATTTTACAAAATGCCTGATGAGAAAAGATTGAATTCAAAATCTGAAAGAAAATAATAAAGAAAACTATATTTTTCATTGAATTTTAATGTCTGACTGTTATTCAGAATTTAAGTTAATAATTTCGCGAGTGAAACTTTTCTTATTTTTATAATGTAAGGGGAAAATATATAAAGGCTTTTTTTAATGACATTTTTATTTTGTTCAAAATACATTAACTAAAATTTTGGAACAAGGCGTAATTTTTTTGTAATGATGATTTTTCTTGGTATCAACGGATGTGTGTGTGTGCGATGATTATGACAGTAATTCCAGAAAAAGTACTTATAAAATATTTTTTATTATGTTTTAAGTTATTTTTGATAACATTTTAATTGGAACAACGACTACGTTTATCAAAAATAACATGTTTATCATTATATTTTAAATAAAAGTAACCACTCAATAATAGGTTTTCAGGAAACGATTTAGTAACTCAGAAGGAAGTTTTGTTTATTAGTTTAGAACTTCAAAGACGGGAAAATTTTTTATAATGTTCCTTTTCTACACCGCAAATTTTATTTCGTCCAAAATGAGTCAGTTCAAAATTTTTGAAACAAAATTTGTGTTTGAGAATTTATATCTATTGATTTTTGTGTGCCATTGAATAATTTTATGCAGTAATAAGGAGAACAACATAAGTATCAAATATTTTTATGTTGATATTGATTGAAATACTTAAAAAACAGAAGAAAAAAGTAAGTTTTATAAGTGGTTTTATTGTGGATTGCAGAGGGAAAAAGACATGTGAAGCAGTTCAATAAAAAGATTTAAAGCATTTTGCACATAAACGTTAAACTGACGCAAAATTATTAAGTTCATCTTTTAAAATATAGACAAGCATTATTTCATACTTATACGGAATTGTAAAGATACAGTATTTGACAGTGGAATGACTAGCGTATTTTTATGTCGCAGAATTGTGGAATTACTGTCGAGGTGATACGTGGTGTAAATACACTGCTGGCCACCCAAAATGCAACACCAAGAAGGACACGAGATAGCTAAGCAAGATTTACTGGACACATAACAACAGATACAGAGATGAAACGATTGAGCTTACAGGCCCGTGCGATATGCGGAACACGCAGATATCAATAGTTCGTGTGGCCCCCATGGCTGGCAATAACGGGAGTTACACACCGCGGCATCGAACGAAAGAGGCTTTGGATGTGGGGTTGGGGTATGTCGGTCCAGGCTGCTTCCACACGTTGCCACAGTTCATCAGGTGTAGCCGCGGGTGGTGCTTGCCGGGCCACTCGGTTGCCGATCAGCGACCAGACGTGTTAGATGGGCGACACATCGGGAGAACATGCGAGCCACGGCAGCAGTCACATCTGGTGGGCCGTGAAGAATTATTGCAGGATGCGTGCCACGTGAGGGCGCGCTTTGTCCTGTTTAAACATGGCCGCCTGACAGGTCCTGCAGGTAAGGGAGGACTACAGGCTCCAAAACGTCGGAGATGGTGCGGTGGCGGTTGAGTGTACCGGCGATGCGTACCAGAGGGGTGCGGGTGTCATATCCAATTGCGCCCCAAACCTAAACGCCAGGTGACGGACCGGTATGGCGATGCATAATGCAGGCGTCATACAGTCTCTCGCCGTGGTGCCGCAACACGCGGATCCGACCATCGTGGTGTTGCAGGCAGAAGCGGGATTCGTCGGAGAAGACTGTCATGCCATTCCGTAGTCCAGGTGCGGCGTTCAACGGCTCACTGCCGCCGCACTCGCCAGTGGTGTAACGTCAATGGTAATCGGAGCAATGAGCGCCGTGCGACAAGTCTCCGCTCCTGCAGACGACGTCGAACGGTACGTGCTGACACAGGTTGTTGTGCAACATACCCTAATTCCTGCGCTAACGTTCGTGATGTGGCGGTGCGAGCCGTCAATGCCCGCCGCACAACATGCTGGTCCTCTCGTTAGGTGGTGTGCCGCGGCTGCGGCGATCACTCACGTCGGTCCGTCCGTCCCTCCTGCACCCACCGAATCCATACTCGCCTCACTGTGGCTGGATGTCGTCCCACACGGGCGCCGATGTCTCGGTACGATAAACCGCTGTCGCGATAAGCCACTATTCGTCCTCTGTCGAACTCCGAAACGTGCTGGAATGACTGCCGTATTCTGCGACGAGGCATCAGGAAGCTTCCCACGCACAGGTCCGGCAGCACAAAACACTTCCACTACTCACACCCTGCCTTCTGTGCACCCTTCTTATAGTGCTTCTCGGTGTTGTGCCGGGCGCACATGATTTGCATTTGCCCTGCAATGCTAATTGTTTGCATGTCCTCTCCGGGCGACGCATGTTGCGAATTTCAGGCCAAACAGATGCTTTCTTCTTGGTGTTGCATTTTGAGTGGCCAGCAGTGTATTCAACTTCGGGCGCGCGCGTATGTGTGTGTGTGTATGTTTCGCTATAAAATGTTTTCTACAGAGTTCTGAAATGTGAAGAAAGGTGCGATGGAATACTAGAATGTAGAATCAACACTGCGTGTCACATGAACTAAGAAAAATGCACTGGAAATTATAAAAAAACAGTTATAAATCCTAGGTGGGATTAAAAACATGTTTGATGTTTACAAAACACTGTAAGTTCAGGGAAACCAAAAACATGTGACAGTGTAATTACTCTTGCATTGGCTGAGATCAGGGCTGCGAGGGGACGCAAAAGTGTTTAGCCTCCCATACAAAAGACTCAACAAATGTAATATACAGGGTGTCCATAAAGTCTTCCCCGCATTACAAAACTTAATATAAAAATGTATTACAGGTGCAAGAAAAGGATTGCACGACAATGATGGTGCACAAGTAAAGTTTTTTATTTTCAGTGTCAGTGCACCTCCACATGGGCGCCATTTGAGGCTCGGAGGACATCTAAGCGAATTTCGATTTAACGTAATGTTTGTTTAACATCTCAGCAGAGACAGAACCAATGACGTCCGTTACTCTGCTTTTCAACGTGTTGACATCCGGAATATTGCTAGAGTGAACCTGGTCTTTCAAATAACCTGACAGGAAAAAGTCTAGAGGGTTATGTCGGTCGATCGAGGTGGTCATGTCATGGGACCGTCGCGGTCAATCCATCTGTCAGGAAATGGGACATTCAGAAACTCACGAACCATTATTGATCAATGTGGTGGGGCACCATCTTGTTGGAAAATAACCGAAGGTTGGAGGTCATGCAACTGAGGTGCTACAAAAAGTTCCAGCATGTCCAGGTACACGTTACATGTTACCCAGGGCTTTGTAAAAAAGAAGGGTTCGATGATTCTGTCATGCATCATGCCGCATCATACGTTCACTTTCGGGCTAGTCCTCTGTTGTTCAATGACATACAATCTGAATAAAACAATTTCCGCTTTTGCACAATATTCAATAAGACATTATTTAAAACCACTGACTTACTAAAATCTTTAATTTACAATTAAAAGACATAATAATATCGTAGTTTAAAACCGTAAGACCTTTCAAGCTCGTTACGAGCTCATCCTCAGATGGGGGACTACAAACTAATGGAACAGGTGTTGAAATATCAAATTCTCCGTCACATGATTGAAGGACGCGCGATAAATATGCGTGTAAGCAATCAGTGAAAACTGCAAAAATTTTCTATTGATTGATCTGTTCTCATTGATTGTTTACAAGCATACTTGTCGCGCATCCTTCAATCAAGTGACGGAGAATTTGATATTTAAACACCTGTTCCATTAGTTTGTAGTCCCCCATCTGAGGATGAGCTCGTAGCGAGCTTGACAGGTCTTATGGTTTCAAACTACGATATTACTATGTCTTTTAATTGTAAATTAAAGATATTAGTATGTCAGTGGTTTTAAATAATGTCTTATTGAATATCGTGCAAAAACGGAAGTTGTTTTGTTCAGATTGTACAAATCGGCGCGAAAAAATATAGATTTTCCTGTTCGATGACATAGTAGGGATTTTCTGATACCCAGATTTGCACATTGGGCCTATTTTCTGTACCACAGATGCGGAATGTGGCTTCATCTGAGAAACAGACACGGTGCAGATCATCACTATCATGAGATATGCGCTGCAACATCTCCGTCGCAAATGCAGCCTGGCGAGGCCGGTCATCAGGCTAAAGTGCTTGAACGATCTGCACCTTATAAGCATACAGATGAAGACGCTTGTGTAAGATTTCTTGAACTGTGGCACGGAGAATCCCAGTTTTCAGTGAAGTACGACAAATGGATTTCTGGGGCTTCGCAGAAATGTCTCCTGAACAGCTGCTCCTCTCTCTCTCTCTCTCTTGTATAACCAGTGGTCGGCCCTATCGGGGGAGATCGCGAGCCGCGGATGGCTTAGTGGTTAGCGAGTCAGACTGTCAATGCAAGGTCCTCAGGTTCAATCCTGGGCTGATCTTTCAGAGATGGTGTGATTTGCTAACAATCGCTGAATATCCGCCGTGCATCGGACGAGTACCTTAAATGACGGCCCCCGAGTTGGACCCACCGGTTAAATGGGTATCCTTTCCTATGCCCCTCCCCCTGAAATTCGCTCACCCCTCTATGTGCAACATCGTACTTGTACGGTGGCGCCATCTACTGTACTCTAATCTCACTACAAACTGTTATTTCAAATTCGCTAGAGTTGCTCTCATTCCTTCCGTTTCTGTGTCCTGCCCAAAAGGCGATCTCGTTGTAGGTGGCTGGGACCTAAACTCTACTCCTTGTGAACGGAAGTCCTACAAGAAAATGACAACTACTTACCAGAGCGGGGAGATCTCCAACACCACCCATCGCTTTAAACTTTTCGTACCAAGCTTTTATGCTTTTTTGATACGGTGGTGATCATTTGTGCTCTTTCGTAACGCTAGACAGAAGCCGCCGATTTGGTCTCATGGAACCACAACACACAGGTTGCTTTTTCTTGCATGGAAGACATTATCGATGAAATGCTCCATTTATTCAGCAGTAGCGCTCACCTGAATGACACAGAAAAAAACTTTATGAGTGCTGCTTTATTATGTTGCGAACCATTTTATTTTAACTTACATAGATTTTTTATATTAATTTTTGTAATGTGGGAAAGACTTTATGGATACCCTGTAATAATTTGCACATGCCATATTTAGAAAAAAGTTTACGATTTAGTATCACACTTAAATCGCACATAGCGAGAGGAAAAACCGGTAAATCAACTGATTCATTACCATGTTCATCGAGCCATCAATATGGAAATTGGAAGTTTCAAAATATTAACGTTTTTTTTTTTACAAACGTTTGTTTAACACACAGCAATACTACTGGCAAATCAATTTTTCGCTCTATAAACTGTTGCAATCGTATGACGTATGGCCACCCATTTCCTAGAACGAATTATTATTACTAATTTTTGACACGCATTACATTCAGTGAGAATCGTTGTAAAAGTTCAATCACAAATAAATGTTGGAGCTAAAACTTGTATACATGTGAAGCAAAGGTGCACAAACATTGAAAAGCAAGTGAAACACATTAAACTGCGTCTCACACGTAATGGGAAATCATGCACATACATTACTTTGCGTAAATAAACGTGGAAAGTAATTGTGACGAAATATTTTCAACCACTGGATTTCTTCTACAATGAATATTTTCAAGCAATGGATTACTTCTACACACGCGTCTCTTTTTTTTACCAATCGGACGAATGTACAGTATAACAAATGAAAATCTTGATTTTTCATGCCAAAAAGTATTTTCACACACATAACGACGCTCTTTTTAAAACAGTTTTTTTTAATTGAAGGTTTGACGACCACCGTGAGCAACTCATTGGGCTATAAGCAGTTGCCCGTCCCTAATTTTAAGGTCACTGGTTCCAGGAAAGGAAGAGAGCCAGTGCCGTAAGACAAACACAACATCCATGCCCAACGAGATTCGAACCCGGACCCTTTCTCATACGAATTGTCATAAGCCAGGGCTTCGACTACTGCTCCACCTGGGGCGGCAGTGGTAAAACAGTAAAACTGGCGGCAGTGATAAAACATTACATTATGCAAACTGACAGCAAATGAAAGCCCGGTACTGTTTGAAAGACACGCTATAAGATCTTTGGAGCTGTAATTCAGTTAGTTTCAGCTGTCATGGATCCAAAAATGTGCGAGTTTTTCATTGCGATGCGGGAGAGGATTACAGTTCTTCATGACTATGGTTTAAGTTATCGAGAAATTGGTAAGAAGTCAAAGTTGAACTTTTCTAGTGTTCGATACGTAATACAAAAGAGAAAAGAGAGTGGTAATACAGAAATTAGATTGCGATCTGGGCTTCCGAAGAAGCTAAATGCAAAGCAGCGGAGGTACATCACTACGAAAGTATCGAAAAACCATTCCGTAAGTACTCGAGAGTTGGCTATTGATGTCGTTCAGCATCGGGCACCATAGTAAATTCTCAAACTATCCGTAATATTCTTCACGACGCACGTATTCGAGGCAGGACACCCAGAAAACAACCTTATGCCAATGAAACAAATAGGCAGAAAAGGCTCGAGTTTGCCAAATCTTATGTCAGCAAACAGCAGAATTTTGGCAAAATGTGATATTTTCCGACGAAAGGAACTTCAATATTTTCCATTCGGATGGAAAGAAATTTGTACTGTATGGCGAAAGCCAAACACTTCTCTTGAAACAAAACATTTAAGATCAACTGTAAAACATGGCAGTGGTCACGTAATGATTTGGGGAAAAATGGCTTTTAATGGAGTTGGCAATATGGCCTTTATTAAAGGTAATATGAAAGCTAGATAATATATTAATATATTGCAAGATAACTTATTGGCCAGTGCAACGAAAATTGGTAATTGGAAATTAATTCTATTTTCCACAGGACAACGATCCTAAACATACAGCCAACGTGACAAGGTCGTGGTTAGTTTAAAAAGTGAAAAAACAAACGAAAATACCTCCACAATCGCCAGTCCTCAACTCCGTTTAGAATTTAGGGCATTTGTTGGATTTGCAAGTGAGGAAAAAAATTGTTTTCGACAAAACAGAATTGAGGCAAGCACTCAGCGAAGAATGGCTGAAAATCAGTGTAGAAACAACTAGAAAATTAGTATTAGGAGTATGCAAAAGTTTCCGCCGCTCCCGCTGGCTGCCGCTGAAGAGGTCTAACCGGTCGGCAACCGGTGCTGTCAGTTCGTACATGAAGCCAAGCATGGCGGTCGATAAAGTTCACTTGCGGCACTGTTTGTTATTCATGTTTAATTTAGGGAAAAGTGCTAGTGAAGCATACGGTTCCATATGTCAGACGTATGGCGAAACGGGTGAGCGGATGTGTCGAGTTGGTTTTCCAGGTTTAAGAAAGGTGATCTAAGCTTGGAAGACAAGCCACGTGCAGGTAGACCGCAGGAACTCGCAGACGAGGAGCTGGAATCGCTGTTGCAAGAGGATGCCACACAATCGACCACGCAAGTGGCGAAACGTTTGAAAGTGGCTCAGTGGACTGTGGTACGGCGTCCACAGGCCTTGGGGAAGATCCAAAAGATTGGTAAGTGTGTTTCGCAAACTTTAACGGAGCGTAATATTGGTCAACGATTGGGCATCTGCATGTCGCTGCTGAAGAGGTTTCACGGGAAGAATTTCTTGCTGAAGGTTGTCACCGGGGATGAAAAATGGGTCGATTGCGACAACCCCGTACACAAGCAATCCTGGGTCGACTCAGGCCAGCTATCAGCATTCACTGCGAAACAGGATATCTGCTGAAAAAAGGTGCGGTTGTGTGTGTGTGGTGGGACATGCATCGAGTGCTGTACTTCGAACTGTTGAAACCTGGCGAAACAATCACTGCAGAACGATATAGCGATCAATTGATGAAACTGAATGCCGCAATCGAGCAAAAATGCCCATGGATAGGTAAAGCACGCCGCCCAGTCATCCTGTTACACGATAATGCCAGACCACGAAATCAACCCTTGAACAGGGACACTGGGAGGTTTTACCGCACCCGGCTTCCCCCTGGACATTGCACCCTCAGACTGTCATCTGTTTCACTCTATGCAACGTGCCCTAACCCAACAGCGCTTCACCACAGTCCAAAAGGTGAAAACTTTCGTCACTGGGTTCTTCAGCTCAAATGGTCTTTCTATCACAGGGGCATTCACTTGATGCCTAAAAAATGGCAAAAAGTCATTGATGCTAACGGCCAAAATTTCGTTGAATAAATATGTACTGGTTTCCTGATTGTTCCTGTTTCCTTTCTCGGAAACTTTTGCATACCCCTAATAGAATCAATGCGCAGGAGATTAAGGAAAAGACATTCGTACTAAGTACTAGTAACTATTTTAATTTCAAAAGTTTCTTGTTTTTGTTTATCTTTACTAATGCGCAGATACTTTTTTCGCATGAAAAAATAAGATTTTCATTTGTTGATTTTCATATTTCTTCTGATTATAAATAAGAAAGATGACACCGAATTTTCGGGTGTAATAAGCACGTCTTTTGAATCCGTCCGGACGTAAATTAAATTTATCATAGCCATTCAAATTCAATGGAACCGGTATGGAAAACAATAATAGTATCTGGCAGAAGAAAGAAGTTTTTTAATCGGGTGTTTAATCCCTCAGATATTGCTGTAAACGGAATCGTGAGCTTACGAACTCTTAGAAACAGAGATATCGACAAAAATAAGATGTGACTTTGGTGGGTAAACCATGCATTACTTTAGGAAGAAAGTACTCTCAAAAGGTTTATTCATATGAGCGGTATCGGTCCAAGAAAAAAATTTAGTTGAGTTTTCAGGAGCCCAGATTTTCATTCAAATATATCAGGAGCAGAAATTTACACTTATGACCCCTGGTGGCCAAACCATTCTTTACCAAACATTAGAAATTATGTGAAAAATATTTTCTATCAGGTCTTGTATGCGATACAGGAAGAAATTTTCAAATCGGAGTTTTAGAAGCAGAAATAACGCAGAAAACGCAATTTACCTTTGTGCCCCCGCGGAAAGTCTATGATTTATTTGAAAATTTTGAATTTATAGGAAAAACATTTCGCATCGGAAACACTATCCAGCAAAGAAGGAATTTTTCAAATCGGACTCCCAGAAGTAGAGATATAGACAAAAATAAGATATACATCTACGCCTCTTGGCATAGAAAACATGCATTATTTCAAGAAGATAATGTTTCTAAAAGGTTTGTCGACATGAGCAGTATCGGTCTACAAACGACTTTTTTTCCAATCGAGATTTTAAAAGCTCATATTGTGCTGCAAATGCATCAGATTAGGAAATTAAGATTTACTCCCCCTGGTGGCCAAACCATTTTTTTTTTTTTTTTTTACAAATATTAGAAATTATGTGCATACGATTTCCCATCAGGAGCTGTATCCGGTGCAGAAATATTTTTTCAAATCGGAGAGTTAGAAGCAGAGATATAGGAGGAAACGCAATTTACCTCTACGCCCGCTAGCGGAAAGTCTTTGAACTACTTGAAAATTTTGAAATTATATGAAACGCATGTCACACTGGAAACACTATCGAACAAAGAAGGAATTTTTCAAATCGAACTCCTAGAAGTAGAGATATTGACAAAAATAAGATATACATCTACGCCCCCTGGCGAAGAAACTGTGGAATATTTAAGGAAGAAAATATTCAGAAATGGTTTATCGATGTGAGTGGCATCAGTTTACGAAAGAATTTTTTCAATCGGTATTTTAGAAGCTCAGATTTTATGGCAAATACATCAGAAGCAAAAATTAACGCTCACGCCCCCTGGTGGCCAAAGTATTCTTTACCAAAAATTAAAAATTATGTGCAAAATATTTTCCATCAGGAGATGTATCTGCTGAAGAAAAAATTTTTCAAATCGGAGTTTTAGAAGAAGTGTTATCGGGAAAAATGTAATTTACTTTTACGCCCCCTACCGTAAAATCTATGCAAAATTTGAAAAAATAACTACATCTAAAACACTCTTCGACATAAATGGAATCGAAAGATAAAATTATTTTTTTAATCGGATGTTTAGAAGCAAATATGTGGAATAAAACGTATTTTTGAATTCGACATCATCTGCATTTACGCCCTCTAGCGGTAAAATTGCACATCGTAAAAAACAAAAACAAAATGAAGGATCATCATTCGCATATTGCAAGCTTCCCATTGCAAAAAGAATTATTTAAATCGGACTAATAGTTGCAGAGATATCGTGGGTACAGACGGACGGACGGACAAACCGATAACATAAGCACGTTTTTTTTTACAAAAGACGTGCTAAAAAAAGGAAACACATGTGTGTGTGTGTTTATTGTAAAAGTAATCCAATGGTTAAAAATATTTCCTCACAATTGCTTTTCACGTTTATTTATGCAAAGTAATGTATGTTTGTAAATAATTTTTTTTGCCCACTGTATATGTTTCAAAAGTTTACATACAACAGAAACGCAATGCGAAACATCCCACTATTACCTATATGCGCCGATGAGACATTACGTTATGACAACCTACCCAATAAGCTGTAACACCCCCTTTAACCAGCAAAACAGCGGCCACTCGGAGAGGCATCGATTCCATGAGGTGGCGATAGGTATCCTTGGGTATCTGGTACCATAATGTCAACAGCAGGTCCTCCAGTTCCCGTACATTTCGGGGTGGAGGTGATTTAGCGCAAACCGCTTTTCAAAGTCGAAGCACAAATGTTCGATTGGGTTCCCATCAGGTGAATTTGGAGAACAGGGCATTAACAGAAAGTCACCAGCATGTTCATTGAACCACTCCTTGACAATTCTGGCAGTATGGCATGACGCATTATCCTGTTGGTAATGGCCATCACCAGAGGGAACACAGTTGCCATGAATGGATGAACTTGGTCCGCAACGATGTTCAGATATCTGACAGCTGTCAGGGATTGTGCTATTTGGATAATGGGTCCTAAAGTGTTCCAAGAAAACATCGTCCACACCGCCGCCGCCGACCTGTTTTCGCCCAACAGCGCATCCAGGTGCCATAGCTTCCGTTGGCAATCGATGTATCCACGCCTTGGCCGTCCACGTGATGCACCAAGAATCTTGATTCGTCAGACCAGGCCACTTTCTTCTAATCATCCATGGTCCCATCTCGATGATCTTGGGCTCATTCCATGCGTTGTTGGCAATGACGTGCAATGAGCATGGTGACCTGGCTGGGTCTCCGGCTACGCAGGCCTATTCGCAGAAGGCTGTGTGCTGCGAAACATTGCCCTGATCACCACTATTGTAGCTGCGGGTGATTTGTCGCACTGTGGCCCTGCGGTCGCTGTGAACAATGCGCGACAGTCTCCGCTTCCCTCTGGCATCAATGAGCTGCGGACGACACACGGCTGGACAACGGTTCGTCGTTTGCCCATCTGTGTACCACTTTTGATATGTGTTCACTACAGCTGCACGTGAAAAAACCACAAGCCACGCCATTTCGGAGATCGAAGTTTCGAGGCGAGCTGCCATCACAATTTGTCCTTCATCAAACTCCAGTAAATCGTCAGCTTTTCCCATTCTGACTCTGAACACTCTACTAACCGAAAGCCGGTCCTCGGGTTGTATATATACTGCTCTTTGAACTTCACTTGCACCACCGCTCGGTCTCGACGTGCGCTCATTTCTCTAAGCTGGTGGGTGGTCATAATGTGATGACTAATCGGTGTATGGTATTTCCACACACCTGTATTAGTTCAAAATCATGTTTCTCCGTGGAATATACTAAATTCTGTAGAATTTCTGGTTAATGCAATTTTAAATTAATAATTAATAACTATTCATAGCATAAAAATTAAGAAGTGTGTTGTATTTGATCGTCCTTGAATAATTTTCTTCTGAAGTTCTGATATATAATACATTTTGTCCGAACTGTTGTTTTTTAAATCCCCCTAGCCTAATGAAAACAAACAACGGCTTCGCACTGCATAAAGAATAGTTTTATTTTTGTCCACTTTCAACCAAATCGACGGCAAAAAATTTTCTTAGTAAAACTTGGAAATGTCCTATATCGTCTGGATCGCTTAGAGTTTTTGAATCTTTCATTCTAAATGAAAAAAGAAAATAATCCCGAGGGTGTGTCCTCCTATATACATTGGTCATGAAAAGTATTACGGTTTCGAAGGGGAGAAATGATGATATGCAAATTTTGCGACTACTGGAGATCGGTTATAAGCGTGGGTAGTACGTCATATGTAAATTAGCATCGTGACGACACAACACGTGGCGTGCGAGTTCCGATAAGAGTATCCTACGTGGAGTGGAAAACGGGTCGTTACACGGCTTGGTCTAGAAGTTTGTTGAATGTATTGACTTCAGTGTGGAATTAACCTGAAATGATGTCCAGACGACGTTTAAGCATTGACAACAGAAATAGGGCCGTTGGCATGTTAAAGGCAAATTGATGTGGTACTTCTTTAGGAGTTTCACAACGCGTAGTAAGTTGGCTACGTGCAAAATTTCTACGACATGGAAATGTTGCAGATCGACCCAGGAGTAGCTGTTCGAGGATAACCACGAGAATTCAAGGTCCCTACCTGACAGTAAGTGCTCGGAAAAGGCAAAGTATCCCCAGTAACCAACTCCAGGAGTCACTTCGAGCAGCTTCTTGGGTCACAGTATGTGCTCAAACGGTATAAAACAGCCTTCACGAGTATGGACTTAGAGTAATGAGACCGCTGAGATGTATATCACTGATATAAGCTCCCCATCGTCAGGAATGTAACCTAGGTACATGTCATGGAATACAGAGTGGTGCCATGTACTTTTCACAGATGAATCCCGTTTCGCCCTTTATCCTGATACTCTACTAGGACACGTGTGGAGGAGATTCAGCACACAAATGCAACCACACTATGTGCAGTCCGTCCAACCTTATCTGTGGCAGTCAGTCCTGGTCAGGGCAGGAAGATGTCTCAATGGCCGTAGTTCCTTGCATGTTTGCCAAGACAACATGAATGCCTCGGTGCACGAGATCATTGTGCCTATCATGACACTGTTTCACGCTGGTATTGGACATGCATTCCGTTTTCTCGATGACAATGAAACCAGTCACCCTACCTGGAGCGCGCTTCAGGAGATGGAAACTCATGGGGTTGAATCGATTCAGCTGCCTCTGAGGTCTCCTGAACTTAATCCTATTGAGAACATTTGTGACGCTTTACATTGACGTCTGGATAACCACGTCTCATACCGCAGTACACTGGCAGACCTCCGTAACGTGCTACTGTAAAATGGGACGAGCTGCCCCAGACACTCATGTATAATGTCATTGTGAGTATGCTTCGTAGGTGTCAAAACGTTCTTCGACACAGAGGTGGTGTTACCGGGTACTGAATTCTAGAGGTATGGACATTCTCCGAATTTACCATTTTGTTTGTATTTCGGTGCTACTTCGTAGTGTGCAGAAATTGCACAATCAATTGTTTTTGTAAACACACTCTTTATCGTTTGTGTTATGTAGCCTCAGTGATGTTGTTTCAAAGCTTGTTACTGCAGTCAGATACACATATCCTTCATTTCATGCAATATCCCTAACTTTCTAACTTTCTATCACCAGTGTATATACTATATACACTGCTGGCCACCCAAAATGCAACACCAAAAAGGGCACGAGATAGCAAAGCCAGATTTACTGGACATATAACAACAGATACAAAGATGAAACGATTGAGCTTACAGACCTGTGCGACTTGCGAAACACGCAGATATCAATAGTTCGTGTGGCCCCCATGGCTGGCAATAACGGGAGTTACACACCGCGGCATCGAACGAAAGAGGCTTTGGATGTGGGGTTGGGGTATGTCGGTCCAGGCTGCTTCCACACGTTGCCACAGTTCATCAGGTGTAGCCGCGGGTGGTGCTTGCAGGGCCACTCGGTTGCCGATCAGCGACCAGACGTGTTAGATGGGCGACATATCGGGAGAACAGGCGGGCCGCGGCAGCAGTGACGCCTGGTGGGCCGTGAAGAATTGTTGCACGATGCGTGCCACGTGCTGGCGCGAATTGTCCTGTTGCAACGTGGCCGCTGGCAGGTCCTGCAGGTAAGGGATAACTACAGGCTCCAAAACGTCGGAGATGGTGCGGTGGCTGTTGATTGTACCGGCGATGCGTACCAGAGGGTGCAGGTGTCATATCCAATTGCGCCCCAAACCATAACGCCAGGCGACGCACACCGGTATGGCGATGCATAATACAGGCGTCATACAGTCTCTCGCCGCGGTGCCGCCACACGCGAATGCGATCATCGTGGTGTTGTAGGCCAAAGCGGAATTCGTCGGAGAAGACAATGTCGTGCCATTCCGTAGTCCAGGTGCGGCGTTCAACAGCCCACTGCCGCCGCACTCACCGGTGGTGTAACGTCAATGGTAATCGGAGCAATGGGCGCCGTGAGACAAGTTCCCGCTCCTGCAGACGACGTCGAACGGTACGTGCTGACACTGTTATTGCGCAACACACCCTAATTCCTGCGCTAACGTTCGTGACGTGGCGGTGCGAGCCGTCAATGCCCGCCGCTCAACATGCTGGTCCTCTCGTTCGGTGGTGTGCCGCGGCTACGGCAATCGCTCACGTCGGTCCGTCCGTCCCTCCTGCACCCACCGAATCCATACTCGCCTCACTGTGGCTGGATGACGTCCAACACGGACGCCGATGACTCGGTACGATAAGCCACTGTCGCTATAAGCCACTATTTGTCCTCTGTCGAACTCCGAAACGCGCTGGAATGACCGCCGTATTCTGCGACGAGGCATCAGGAAGCTTCCCACGCACAGGTCAGGCAGCACAACACACTTCCACTACTTACACCTCGCCTTCTGTGCACCGTTCTTATAGTCTGCTACTCGGTGGCGTGCCGGGCGCACAAGATTTGCATATGCCCTGCAATGCTAACCGTTTGCATGTCCTCTCGCGGGCGACGCATGCTGCGAATTTCAGGCCAATCGGATGCTTCCTTCTTGGTGTTGTATTTTGGGTGGCCAGCAGTGTATATATATGAAGTTCAGTTTTTTTGTTCAGTTCTTAGCCGTTATAGTTCTGACTCGTTTTTATGCTATATCATCATCATTGTCAACCATTATCAATCCACTGCTGGACGAAGGTCTCCCCAAGTTTCTTCCACAACGGTCTGTCTTGTGCCAGTCTCCTCCATGTCACCCCTGCATACTTTCGAATTTCATCCACACATCTCCCATGTGGTCTTCTTCTGAGTCTTTTCCTGTCCCTTGGAATCCAACCTATAATTTTGGCTGTCCATCAATGGTCTGTTCTGGCAATATGTGCAGCCCAATGCCATTTCAGAGATTTTACTCTGATCATGATGTCTTCCACTCTTGTCATTTTTCTGATCCACGAGCTCCTCTTCTTATCTCTCCTATTTACACCAAGCATGCACCTCTCCATGCTTCTTCGAGTTGCCTGTAGTCTTGGTATGTCTCTTTTAGCTAAGGTCCACGTCTTTGCAGCATACGTAATGCTATATATACACTGATGCTCAAAATTAAGAGAATCTGCACATTTTGTCGAATTTCTGAAAAACTAATGGACACATTTTAATGAAATTTGGTATGGATACACAGTTATATAAGACATTTTTTTACCATATAACAGGCATGGTACGCACTCATGATCGTCAGTAAGGCTCATCAGCGCAGGAATGTCCAAAATCCACGTTGCAAGATCGAACACAAGATGGCTCTAATATGGGGTATGGTCCCCTCTCACAGTAATACAGCGCGACGTCATAACGGAAACGAGGCAGTTGATAGTTGATAAGTCCCTGTGGTGGTCGGCCCCACTCCTGCAGCAACGCAGTTTTCAGCTGCTGGATGGTTCTCGAAGGAGAATGGCGAGCTGCAATTGCCCTCCCAAGACCGCCCCAGACATGTTCGATAAGGTTTAGATCTGGCGATCTGGCTGGCCAATCCATCCGGCGAATATTCTCACTTTCAAGATAATCGTCGACCAGGTGAGCCCTATGTGGACGAGCGTTGTCGTCCACAAAAAGGAACCGAGGGCCAACCGCGCCTCTGAAAAGTCGAACATAGGGCTGTAAGATCTGATCCCTATACCTCTCAGCAGTCAGGGAGCCTCTGTTAAACACGTGAAGAGCTGTGCGGCCGTCCAACATGATGCCTACCCAAACCATGACTCCTCCGCTGCCATAGCGGTCCCTTTCTCGGATGTTGAAGGAAAGGTATCGGGTCCCAGGTTCTTTCCAGATGAAGGTACGTCGAGGATCAGTGTCCAGGCTGAATCGTGACTCGTTTGTGAAGAGAACGTTACCCCACTGAAGTCTGGTTCAAGGCTGATGTTGTCTGCACCATGCTAAACCCGCTGTTTTGTGTGCTGAAGTGAGCGGGACGCAAACAGCTGGTCTTCTGGAAAAAAGCCCTATCTCATGAAGCCTTCGGGAAACAGTAACCCTTGAAACTCGGGTTCCAGTGGCGACATACAGCTCACGAGATAGCTATGCAGCTGTAGCAGTCCTGTAGTGCCTCTCTGAAAGTTCCAAATAACGATCTTCATTGACCGTCGTGGCTCTTGGACGACCTTGCCCAGGCCTTCTCGATATGGATCCGGTGTCCTTAAACTGTTTCCATAAATTGCAGACGACACTGGGCGTTACATTCAGCTCTGTAGGAACCTGCACTTGCGATTGCCCTGCCTCCAATCTACCGACGATTCTCCACCTCATTCCGTCATCAATATGTTCGTGGCGACTCATTTTACCTGATTGCTTATGAAACTGAACCAACTCTTGCAAGAAACACAACGAATGTCGCCGAGGAGTATGAGCGAACTAATTGCGAAAAAAGCCACGCGTGTTTTTCATGCACTCCGCTGTCACAGCTCCGCCCACACGCACGTGTACGCTTACGTATTCGACACTGCAAATTTGCATTCTTATTCGGCGGCATAATTTGTACCTTTGGTTCTGTACTTATTGTGAAAATCGACAAAATGTGCAAATTCTTTTAATTTTGAACGCCAGTGTACGCATAATAAATAAATAAATAAATAAATATATATATATATATATATGTGTGTGTGTGTGTGTGTGTGGAACTTACAAACAGAATACACACACACACACACACACACACACATATATCATCATCATCATCATCATTGTCAACCATTATCAATCCACTGCTGGACGAAGGTCTCCCCAAGTTTCCTCCACAACGGTCTGTCTTGTGCCAGTCTCCTCCATGTCACTCCCGCATATTTACGAATTTCATCCACCCATCTCCCATGTGGTCTTTTTCTGGGTCTTTTCCTGTCCCTTGGAATCCAATCTAAAATTTCGGCTGTCCATCTATGGTCTGTCCTTCTGGCAGTATGTCCAGCCCATTGCCATTTCAGGGATTTAACTCTGATCATGATGTCTTCCACTCTCGTCATTTTCGGATCCAAGAGTTCCTCTTCTTATCTCTCCTGGTTATACCAAGCATGCACCTCTCCATGCTACTTTGAGTTGTCTGCAGCCTTTGTATGTCTCTTTTAGTTAAGGTCCACGTCTCTGCACCATACGTAAGCACTGGAAGGATGCATTGATCAAACACTTTTCTTTTAAGACATAATGGCATATTGCTCTTGAAAATTATGCTGTTTCTTCCAAAAGCTCTCCAGGCAAGTTTTGTACGCCGATTAATTTCTTCATCAATGTGACCCTCACTTGATATCTGCTGTCCAAGATAAACATACGTATCTGTTATCTCCAGTTTTTCTCCATCAATCGATAAATCTTCATTTCTTGTAAAAGCATTGAACATCACTTTTGTCTTCTGAAAGTTCATTTTTAATCCCACTTCTTTACTCTTGTCAGCAAGTTCCTGGTTCATACTCTGCAGCTCTGATGGGGTAGTTGCAAAAATGACTACGTCATCAGCAAAACGAAGGTGGGTTAGATAATCTCCATTAATCTTTATCCCTTTGTTTTCCCAGTTCAGCGATTGAAAGACATTTTCCAATGTGGCATTAAAGAGCTTCGGAGATATGGTGTCACCTTGTCTCACTCCCTTTCCAATTTTTATGTGTGTTGTATTTTCAAACAGCCGAATCTTTGCACTTGCATTTTCATAGATGTTATTAATAATATTAATGTATGCATCTTCAATACCGCAGGATTTCAGAGCCGTGGTAACTGCTGATGGTTTCACCGAATCAAAGGCTTTTTCATAATCGATAAAAGCCATGCACAATGGAAGTTCATATTCCCTCGCTCTTTCAATTAGTTCTCTCAATACGTGGATATGATCTATTGTGCTGTAGCCACTCCTGAATCTCCAGCTTGTTCTCTCGGTTGAGCCATGTCCAGTGTTACCTTCAAGCGGTGTGAAAGAACTTTAGTGAAGATTTTATAAACCACTGATAGGAGGCTGATAGGTCTGTAGTTCCTGAGATCCTCAATGTCACCTTTTTTATGTAGCAGGATCATTGTAGCATTGTTCCAATCCTCAGGAATCTTCCCTTCATTAAGGCATCGAGTGAAAATTTGGGCGAGTACTGTTTCAATTTCTCCACTTGCTTCTTGTATGATGTCTATAGTAATTCCATCTTCTCCTGGAGCTTTCCCCCGCTTCATGGTCTTGATTGCATGAGCAACTTCTGCTGGGAGGACTGGAAGAACTCTGGTGCTGGTACCTTTCATGATGTCTGGAGTACATGTATCATCCCTTTCATATAATTTGGAGTAGAAATTTTCACTCTTGTCAAAATTTCGCCTCTATTTCTTGTTATAGAACCATCTTCTTTTCTCAGAGCCATAATCTGTTTTCTTCCCTTACTGAGATGTCCCTTTGCTATCTTAAGGCTTTGGTTGTTTTCAATTGCTTTCCTCACTAGCTCACAGTTGAATTTCCTTACGTCTTCAGTGATACTTTTTCGTGTTGTCTTGCATAGCTCTATATATTCCACTTTGGAAGTCACATCTTCTTTAGTTGTCCTCATCTCTCTTCTTTTTTGCATCAACATTTTGGTTTTTCCTGATAATTTGTTCACATGCAACTTGTTCTTAGACCCAGCTAATTTTGTTGCTGTTTCCATTAGAGCTTTGGTTACTTTTCTGTTAACTTCCGAAATATCCACTTCTTCCGATGTTAGGCCTTCTAAAGCAGAGAATCTGTTCTTCAGTTCCAACTTGAAAGTATTATGGTGTTTTTTAAGGTTGGTTATGTCAATACATTTTTTTTGTCTTATGAGCTTGCCACGTTCCAGTTTAGTGTTGAGGTGCATCTTACATCTCACCAATCTATGGTCACTACCTGTGTTGAACTTGTTCAGCACACTGCAGTCTTCGATGAAGAATTTTTGTTACACATAATAAAATCAATTTCACTTGTCGTCCCAATTGGATGTCTCCATGTCCATTTCCTGTGTGGCTTTTTCTTGAAAAAGGAGTTCAAGATGAAAAATCCTTCTGCCTCTGCAAACTCAACGAGAGTATTTCCACGCTGGTTTCTGTTGCCGTGACCGAATTTACCTACTGAAGTTTCATTCTGTTGTCGTTGCCCTATTTTTGCATTGAAATCTTCCATAATTATCTTTAAGTGCTGCTTACCTTTATTATTTAGATGACGAATTTCCTCATAAAATTCTTCAATTTCTTCTTCAGGATGACTTGTGGTGGGTGAATAAGTTTGAATAATCTGAGCCTGGTATCTTCTCGATAGTTGGATAACGAGTCGTGCAGCTCTGTCAGAGGAACTTTCAACTTCTACCACTTTATCCTTCAGTTTCTTGTTTATTATAAATCCAACACCACTAGTTCTGCCAGTATTTGCCCCACGATAATAGAAGAGATGTCCACTTTTCAGTTCAATGAGATCTTCTCCTTTTCTCCTTACCTCACTTAGCCCGACGATGTCCCACTTGATCCTTTGTAGTTCCTCTTCCAATTCAAGAAGCCTTGAATCAGAAGATAGGGAGCGTCCGTTATAGGTAGCCAAGGTCAGCATCAAATGGCAGCCTAGTCCGGTCCTCCGGGGATTCTTAGCACCCTCTGCCTTCATGTCGCACTGGCCGCTGCCTTGGCCAGGTATATTCCAGCTGCCGGAGACTGAGGGCCAAGATTTAAGTTGTAGAGTCATTTTGGAGGTGTTTGGCCATAACTCACCACGCTGGCCAAGCGGGTTGGTGAGTGTGGGATAGCATTTCCTCTGATCCCGATGGTATAGTTATACCGCTATTGGCGGTCGTCAGAGCCCCTTTAGCGGGAACAGGATGCACCACGAGAAGGCGGGGTTGACATTTGTCAAGGAGAGGCTGTGATGTTACGCATCACCTGACCTTACATCCCAATAAATAAATAAATATATATATATATGTGCCCATATATATATATATATATATATATATATATATCATCAATGAGATCTCCTTTTCTCCTTACCTCACTTAGCCCGACGATGTCCCACTTGATCCTTTGTAGTTCCTCTTCCAATTCAAGAAGCCTTGAATCAGAAGATAGGGAGCGTCCATTGTAGGTAGCGAAGGTCAGCATCAAATGGCAGCCTAGTCCGGTCCTCCGGTGATTCTTAGCACCCTCTGCCTTCATGTCGCACTGGCCGCTGCCTTGGCCAGGTACATTCCAGCTGCCGGAGACTGAGGGCTAAGATTTAAGTTGTAGAGTCATTTTGGAGGTGTTTGGCCATAACTCACCACGCTGGCCAAGCGGGTTGGTGAGTGTGGGATAGCATTTCCTCTGATCCCGATGGTATAGTTATACCGCTATTGGCGGTCGTCAGAGCCCTTTTAGTGGGAACAGGATGCACCACGAGAAGGCGGGGTTGACATTTGTCAAGGAGAGGCTGTGATGTTACGCAGAAGGACAGACCATAGATGGACAGCCGAAATTTTAGATTGGATTCCAAGGGACAGGAAAAGACCCAGAAAAAGACCACATGGGAGATGGGTGGATGAAATTCGTAAATATGCGGGAGTGACATGGAGGAGACTGGCATAAGACAGACCGTTGTGGAGGAAACTTGGGGAGACCATCGTCCAGCAGTGGATTGATAATGGTTGACAATGATGATGATGATGATATATCATCATCCAACCATCTTCCATGTGTTCTTCTTCTGGGTCTTTTCCTGTCCCTTGGAATCCAATCTGAAATTTCGGCTGTCTATCGATAGTCTGTCCTTCTGGCAGTATGTCCAGCCCTTTGCCATTTCAGGGATTTAACTCTGATCATGATGTCTTCCACTCTTATCATTTTTCGGATCCACGAGTTCCTCTTCTTATCTCTCCTGGTTACACCAAGCATGCACCTCTCCATGCCTCTTTGAGTTGTCTGCAGCATTTGTATGTCTCTTTTAGTTAAGGTCCACGTCTCTATGCACCATACGTAAGCACTGGAAGGATGCATTGATCAACTTTTAAGACATAATGGCATATTGCTGTTGAAAATTATGCTGTTTCTTCCAAAAGCTCTCCAGGCAAGTTTTGTACACCGATTAATTTCTTCATCAATGTGACCCTCACTTGATATCTGCTGTCCAAGATAAACGTACGTGTCTGTTATCTCCAGCTTTTCTCCATCAATCGATAAATCTTCATTTCTTGTAAAAGCATTGAACATCACTTTTGTCTTCTGAAAGTTCATTTTTAATCCCACTTCTTTACTTTTGTCAGCAAGTTCCTGGATCATACTCTGCAGCTCTGATGGGGTAGTTGCAAAAATGACTACGTCATCAGCAAAACGAAGGTGCGTTAGATAATCTCCATTAATCTTTATCCCTTTGTTTTCCCAGTTCATTGACTGAAAGACATTTTCTAATGTGGCATTAAAGAGCTTCGGAGATATGGTGTCACCTTGTCTCACTCCTTTTCCAATTTTTATGTGTGTTGTATTTTCAAACAGCTGAATCTTTGCACTTGCATTTTCATAGATGTTATTAATAATATTAATGCACGCATCTTCAATACCGCAGGATTTCAGAGCCATTGTAACTGCTGATGGTTTCACTGAATCAAAGGCTTTTTCATAATCGATAAAAGCCATGCACAATGGAAGTTCATATTCCCTTACTCTTTCAATTAGTTCTCTCAGTACGTGGATATGATCTATTGTGCTGTAGCCACTCCTGAATCTCCAGCTTGTTCTCTCGGTTGAGCCATGTCCAGTGTCACCTTCAAGCGGTGTGAAAGAACTTTAGTGAAGATTTTATAAACCACTGATAGGAGGCTGATAGGTCTGTAGTTTCTGAGATTCTCAATGTCACCTTTTTTATGTAGCAAGATCATTGTAGCGTTGTTCCAATCCTCAGGAATCTTCCCTTCATTAAGGCATCGAGTGAAAATTTGGGCGAGTACTGTTTCGATTTCTCCACTTGCTTCTTGTATGATGTCTACAGTAATTCCATCTTCTCCTGGAGCTTTTCCCGCTTCATGTTCTTGATTGCATGTGCAACTTCTGCTGGGAGGACTGGAAGAACTCTGGTACTGGTACCTTTCATGATGTCTGGAGTACATGTATCATCCCTTTCAAATAATTTGGAGTAGAAATCTTTCACTCTTGTCAAAATTTCGCTCTATTTCTTGTTACAGAACCAGCTTCTTTTCTCAGTGCCATAATCTGTTTTCTTCTCTTACTGAGGTGTCCCTTTGCTATCTTTAGGCTTTGGTTGTTTTCAATTGCTTTCCTCACTAGTTCACAGTTGAATTTTTTTACGTCTTCAGTGATACTTTTTCTTACTGTCTTGCATAGCTCTATATATTCCACTTTGGAAGTCACATCTTCTTTAGTTGTCCTCATCTCTCTTCTTTTTTGCATCAACATTTTGTTTTTTCCTGATAATTTGTTCACATGCAACTTGTTCTTAGACCCAGCTAATTTTGTTGCTGTTTCCATAATAGCTTTGGTTACTTTTCTGTTAACTTCAGAAATGTCCACTTCTTCCGATGTTAGGCCTTCTAAAGCAGAGAATCTGTTCTTCAGTTCCAACTTGAAGGCATTATGGTGTTTTTTAAGGTTGGTTATGTCAATACATTTTGTTTGTCTTATGAGCTTGCCACGTTCGAGTTTAGTGTTGAGGTGCATCTTACATCTCACTAATCTATGGTCACTCCCTGTGCTGAACTTGTTTAGCACACTGCAGTCTTCAATGACGAATTTTTTGTTACACATAATAAAATCAATTTCACTTGTCGTCCCATTTGGATGTCTCCAAGTCCATTTCCTGTGTGGCTTTTTCTTGAAAAAGGAGTTTGAGATGAAAAACCCTTCTGCCTCTGCAAACTCTACGAGAGTATTTCCACGCTGGTTTCTGTTGCCGTGACCGAATTTACCTACTGAAGTTTCATTCTGTTTCCGTTGCCCTATTTTTGCATTGAAATCTCCCATAATTATCTTTAAGTGCTGCTTACCTTTATTATTTAGATCACGAATTTCCTCATAAAATTCTTCAATTTCTTCTTCAGGATGACTTGTGGTGGGTGCATAAATTTGAATAATCTGAGCCTGGTATCTTCTCGAGAGTTGGATAACGAGTCGTGCAGCTCTGTCAGAGGAACTTTCAACTTCTACAACTTTATCCTTCAGTTTCTTGTTTATTATAAATCCAACACCACTAGTTCTGCCAGTATCAGTCCCACGATAGTAGAAGAGATGTCCACTTTTCAGTTCGATGAGATCTTCTCCTTTTCTCCTTACCTCACTTATCCCGACGATGTCCCACTTGATCCTTTGTAGTTCCTCTTCCAATTCAAAAAGCCTTGAATCAGAAGATAGGGAGCGTCCATTATACGTAGCCAAGGTCAGCATCAGATGGCAGCCTAGTCCGGTCCTCCGGGGATTCTTAGCACCCTCTGCCTTCATGTCTCACTGGCCGCTGCCTTGGCCAGGTGCATTCCAGCTGCCGGAGACTGAGGGCCAAGATTTAAGTTGTGGAGTCATTTTGGAGGGGTTTGGCCATAACTCACCACGCTGGCCAAGCGGGTTGGTGAGTGTGGGATAGCATTTCCTCTAATCCTGATGGTATAGTTATACCGCTATTGGCGGTCGTCAGAGCCCCTTTAGTGGGAACAGGATGTACCACGAGAAGACGGTGTTGACATTTGTCAAGGAGAGGCTGTGATGTTACATATAATAACATACCATAGTAACATGAAAAATTGTACCGTTTCTTCCAAAAATTCACCAACCAAGTTTTATACACCGATTAATTTCCATATAAATGTGACCTTTGCTTGATATCTGTTGTCCAAGGTAAATTTAAGTATCGATTACTTTGAGCTTTTCCCCATCAATCGCAAAATCTTCATTACTTGTAAAAGCATTGTACATCAGTTTTGTTTTCTGAAGTTCCTTTTTATTCTCACTTCTTTAGTCTTGCTAGCAAGTTCCTTAATCATACTCTGCAGGACTGAAAGGGTTGTTGCAAAAATGATTATCTCATCAGTAAAGCGATTAATCTTTAACCCCTTTTTTTCCCAGTTCAATGTTTGAAAGACACTTTTCAATGTAGCATTGAGGAATTTGGGAGATATGGTGTCACCTTGTCTCATTCCCTAACACATTTTTATTGCTGTACCCTCAAATATACAAACATTTCCCTTTGCATGTTCATAGATGTTATTAATAATACTAATGTATGATGCATCTTCAATACCGCAGGATTTCAAAGTGATTGTAATTGCTAATGCTCTCACAGAATCAAAGGTCTTTTCATAATCAATAAAAGCCATGCATAATGGATTGAAAGAACGAAGGGAGTATGAACCCCCATTATGCATGGCTTTTATTGATTATGAGGGATTTAAATGCGCTTTCCCGTCTATGTGTTGCACACACAATACTGATATACACTGAAAGACCAATTTATTATACACACCTGACCTATCCAGAAACCTGGTCTATCCCTCCATAGTAATGCGACCTGCCAAAACCCCCTGTGGACTATAAACAGGTCAAATACCTACATGCTGTATAGCATACCCCCGACTATGATAATGGGTAATCACGGCGCTTGCTTTGAGCGATATTTGTCGTAGGTAGATGGTAATGCGAGGAAGATGGGTCAGTTCATCTCCGCAACTGCAAAACGTCTAAGATTTCCGCGTGGGACCGTAATACATGTTCCAGGACTACATCAAAACCGTCAGCCGCAGGAGAAAATGCGGCTGTAAAGGGGTCGCAGATGTGCTAGGTAAGTAGGACTTTTCCCTCATCGTAACGTCAGAAAAGAGGGTCGCAGTGGAGAGGATAACGCCGGCATTCAACGACGCTGCACCTACATAGGTTTGTGCAAAGATCAACGTACAATGGCATGACTGGGCTATGGTAACAGACACCCATACAGAGTGCTCTCGTTAACAGTAAATCAACGAACTGTGAGGCTGAAGTGGTCGAAGAAACATTGTCACTGGAACGTAGAAGACTAGAAAGTGGTGACTTTGTCCGACGAATCGAGGTTCAAGCTACAGCACACCAAGGGGAGGGTGCGTGAGTGGTGCAGACCTCAGGAGGCCATGGACCCAACTGTCAAGTTGAGATGTTACATAACCCTGGAAGCGGTGGAGTGTTCTGGGGTGGGGCATGCTTGTGTGGGTCATTCTCAAGCCCCTTGCACCTGTTGAGACCACCAACAGCGCAGAAGGCTGTGTTGATGTACTCTGACAGCTTTCCATTTCCCACAGTAGGATGCTTCCTTTCAACAGGACAACACCCAGTCTCATTGCTCCCATTTTTTGAAAGACTGGTTGGAAGAATATTCCATTGAATTTGCAACCATCGGAAGGCCTTCTCCCTCTTCGGATTTGAACCCAATCGAGCCTCTGTTGGGCGAAGCGTAGCGATGCATTCGAGTCCAAAACCCACCACCAGCAACTCGGCGCTTAACGGACGGCTGTCCAGGAATCATCTGCTGGAATATCACCCAAAAGTTTTCGACGCCTGGTAGAATTCACGCCACGACGCCTTGTTGCTGTTGTGATAGAGGATGGTGGGTCCAAAGGTTTGTGTGTGTGTGTGTGTGTGTGTGTGTGTGTGTGTGTGTGTGTGTGTGTTGGGGGTGGGTAACCACCACCGTGAGCAACTCGATAGGCTGTAAGCAGTCGCCCGTCTTAATTTAGGACCACTGGTTCCAAGGAAGGGAAAGAGCCAAGACCGTAACACAAACACAACATCCATGTCTCACCGGGATACAAACCCGGACACATCTCGGACAAATGGTCAGAAGACAGCGCTTAGTCCGCTACCCCACAGGGGCGAACACGTTGTTTAGTGATTGTGTATAATAAATTACCCTTTCAGTGTATGTGTATAGGCCCCAGCACCGGGTTTAACTAAAAATACCTGATTCGCCTTGTACCCCATTTTTGTCTAGGCTTTCTTAAAATTAACGATAGGCAATTTGTTACTTGAACATTTAATTTAATGTTTTCCAAAATGGAAAAACAAATATAGGCTTTTCCTTGAATATTTTCCTGATAGCAGGGGGGCTTCATTGGTGAAGTATTTCTTTTCTTCTTTTTCACACTGAGTTGTTAACCTCCCGCTGCATAGGGAAAAAATGTTGATCACACAGTATTACGCAATACAGTTATGCCCACCCCTTATGTCTTTGTGTGGAAACAGGCTATTTTAAAAATAATCGAAACACACAATCAATTATTGTCTCTAAATAAGCAAAAAATAATAATTAGGCTTACGAATTAAGCTTGCATTTTTGCAGAACGAAAATGACGCATCTATCGGTGGTGTCTCTCTTAAAGGTGTCTTCAGTGTAGGCTAAATTAATAAAAATTTAAGAAATTTGAATTTTTGAAAAAAGAATGGCTCCGTGGTACAAACACGCAGGTGCCTCCGCGTGTTTTTACTGAATTTTAAACGGCAGTACTGAAAAGTTTCATACTATTAGTTCACTCTTATGGAATAGAGCCATTCAGAAGTTTTACGATTTCGCTATCTGGACTTTCCACATTCGTAAGCGCTGAGCGAAGTACTTAAGTGTTGCGCAAAGACTGTGTTGAAACTGTATCTTAGAAGTAGTAGGACACGTACGTTCGATTAGCAAAGAATACTGAGTGGCTGCGCAGTTTGTTAAATAGGCCTATTGCGTTTCCCTGCGTCATGATCTTTTTGTGCATTTTCTTTCTTTCTGTTTATCTTTGTGGACGTCTGACTGTTTTTGATACGCAGTTTACCTGCAATGGGAAATAAGTGTGCCATTTTTGACACGAACTTTTATTGATCATATGAAAATTGTACAAGAACATAATCCCTGTCGTGATATTTTTTACAAACACATAAAAATGGATGTTTAGAAAGGTTAAAGAGTGTGGAGAAACACAGACCAGGCTTCTTCGTATGCTAAAAGTTTTGAATATTTTACAAAACAAAACTATGGTGTGTTCAGTATTCTGGAAATTTGCAAGGGATTTAATGAAATGAATCAATTAAGTGAAAATTTTCGGGCTTGGGCCAGACCTGTACTAGAAGTTTTATCATTTCACTCCCGTGCTAAAGAAAAACCTTTTGTCTCACAAAACGAAGACTGACTTGTTAAATAATCAGATGGCGAAGATCGCTTAGTGAGACGAAAGACTTGGAAGTACAATCGCCACTGAACAAAAGTTGTGGCAGACTTCAGATGCATTGTTGAATTTGTCGAACTCATAAAGCAAACAATGCCTAATGTGCTCCTTATTAATTAATGACATAACATTAGTATTACAGGTGCGTCATACAAATTATTTTACAGTTTATAAAGAAAAACATCAGTTCAAATAATCAAACCAAAAAAAAAAATAGGTATAGTAGTAGAAAACTGAGGAGGTGGTTTTAAAACAGAGAAAAATCAGTAGATTACGAAAATGTATCAGTAGACAGGAGTCAAAATCAATAGATCTACTGATAAATCAGTAGGGTGGCAACATTGGGGCGAGAAGAGTGGATGAGATGCGCCCATCGAGTTTATTGCGCCTGCACACTTGGTGCCATTTTATAACCTACTATTCGAAGCATTTTGGCCATAACACGCGTCATCTGTTATTGCACTTGTTGCTTAAATGTTTTATTTGGAATCTGTATATCATGGAAAAGGGCTTTAGCTAACACCTTGTACAAGGTTTCCAGTCAATCCTAAACGGAAAGAACTTAAATCCTTACCCCAAACGTTTCATCAGTTTTTCTTGCGGTTAGGTACAAAAAGAAAAAAAAAAGAAACTAAAAAGGAAGTTGCTGTAAAGGACTTCGTATCAAGTTCTAGAACTGTTTGTATAACATATTGGGTTGTCGGAAAAGTCATGACGTATTTTGGCACCCGATGGCGGTTGGGCGGTTTTGGAAGTACTAGAGGCATGCGCTCTGTTATCGCTATGGCATTCGGCAGGTGCCAGTTCTAGCTGCAGTCTAAAAGGAATAGTGAGCGATTTGGTTGATTTGAGAAGATTTGGTATCAAGTTGAGTTGAAGATGGAAGACCAAATTGTGCATTTTCGCCGTATTTTACTGATACTTCCGTAAAGGGAAGAACGCGCGTCAAGCTTGTGAAAAGTCAGTGCCAGTGGTGGTTCGCAAAATTCCGTGCTGGTGATTTTGACCTCACCGATGCTCCTTGGTCCGGGAGGCCAACCGAGGTTGATGACGACCAAATCAAGGCATTGATCGAGTCAAACCCCCGTTACACGACACGAGAGATTGCAGACACATTACACATCCATCATTGAAGCGTTCACGACCACATGAAGAAGCTGGGATACGTAAGCAAGCTAGATGTGTGGGTTCCTCATGAACTCAAAGAAGCTCAATTGACGGCGCGTGCTGCTTTGCCTCAAATGACATCCAAAGCAGACATTCGTCAGTGGAAGGTTCTGGTCTCAGTGTGGTTGGATTTTAAAGGTGTGTTTTTTGAGCTCTTACCACGCAACCAAACAATCAATTCGAATGAGTACGTTCGGCAATTGGACAATTTGAACGAATCCATCATCCAGAAACGTCCAGAGCTTATTTATCGTAAAGGTGTTGTGTTCCATCACGACAACGTGACACCACACACAAGTTTGATCACCCGCCAAAAATTATTGGAGCTTGCTTGGGTGGGATGTGTTGCCACACCCAGCATACTCGTCTGACCTTGCGCCATCAGACTTCCACTTGTTTCGCTCTCTTCAAAAGTTCTTGCGTGATATAACGTTCAATACAGATGAGGCTGTAAATCAGCACCTTGTATAGTTTTTCGCCACGAAAGACAGGTCCTTCTATGAACGAGGCATTCTGCAGCTCACTGAAAGATGGCAAAAGGCTATCAAACAAAACGGGCATCAAATCATTGATTGATTTTTATTCTTACTATCAATAAATGACCTTTGCAAAACATGGCTAAAATACGTCATGACTTTTCCGACAACCCAATAGTTTGCTTGATAGCATATTGTAAAACAATCAAAATTTTAGATAATTTTCATCATCCTACCAACTTAAACAATTTATTCAAGCTTAATACCCTAAATACTCGTCTTTTTCACTTTTTCTGCCTTTCCCTCGTTTCTATTTAATTTTTTTCTGAGTATTTCCACGCGAGAGAAATTAATATATTACACAAACAGCAATATCACGTCGTGCTCCTAATTAGGGGGGGGGAGGAGATTGGATCATTTACTCAGTGTAGTTGTACGGTTTCGTCGGATAGCAGAAAAAACTTCCCACAAACTAAAAGTGTAATGACACGCAAGACCCAGCAGTGCAGATGCATGCGCATTTTAGTTTTACATACTACTGGTTCGTGATGAAATACGGCTTTTTTTCTCTAGAGACTTATATCAGAGCGCGACTTCCAGTGCTTTTTCAGCGTCGTCAAACGGGCAACTCATAGAGCATCCGGTTTTATAGGACTTCTTCCTCTGCAATATACGGTTAACAGCGTCGAATTCTTTTGTACGATTCTCCTATGGAATAAGTAGTCCCTCTGATCTGCTGCTGAACAGGGTTTCCGGGAAGCATGCAAAGATGGCAGACGTATAATAATCGCAGTCGTTTCGCATCCTTATGGCGAAGATAACGAAAGCGAACGGAATGATGTCCTGCAAACCCAAATTTTATGAGTTCTTTGAAATATGAATTTTTTGGCGGAATCATTTCCGGCAGTGGTTTATCGCAGCTTTTTTTTGCAGGCATGAAGAATTTTTATTACCGAGAGAGAGAGAGAGAGAGAGAGAGAGAAAGAAAATGAAAAATACCCATTTCAACGGGAAAGTTTTCACTTGTCGTATGTAATATAGGACCAAATGAAATGAAGATAAAATCAGAAATCCATGGACTATCTTTTAGACATGCGCATTTCTAGCAGAGTTGGGCAGGAATGCATTTCAAAGTAATGAAAGTACAGATTACAATTAACGTGTAATGCATTACAAGGTAATGCAGTAACAGGTAATGCATTACTAGGTAATCCTAAGTATGGTTTGCACAAGATAATGAAATTAATCTGTAATGCATTACAATGAAGAGGATATAATTCAATTATTTAATAATGCCATTCAAAAGCAATGGAATTATTTGGTAATGAAATTGCATAATTTGCAAATAATAGTTGCATACTAATAGTTTATGGAAATGTACGTGTGCCAAAGGCTATGTCTACAAAAGCCTGCCATGTAGCATAGCAGACAGAGACCGAAGTGTCGTGTAGAATGTTCTAGAAGCAGCAAGAATATGTTAAAGGTTTGTATAATGTTCCAGAATGATCGCCCAGTGGGAAGTTGGAGAGCTTTATGTAAATCAAGAATATTCCAGAAGGTTCAGGTCCTGTCGTGAAGTATACATATATGAAAGAGTCAGTCGCTCGCTAGTCCAGTGTTCGTATCGGACAAGTAAAGGAAACAACACTTGAGAAGTACTGCAAAAACGTCAAGAGTTCGCAAATTTCTGTAATATTCGGCAGTGCATCCTGAGAACTCTGAGTGTAGTGCTAATATGTGCTTGTGGCTATAATAAGGTAATTATTTTGGACAGTGAAACGTATGTAATGGACGAGAAAACTGTACTGGAGATGGACGAAATCAGTATCTCTAACCGAAATAAACATCCCATTCGCACTTACTTCATATGTATTATTTCGTTCAAATCACTTTACTTGCGGCGAAGACAGGGCAACTACTCATACCATACAAGTACAATCTCAAACACATACATACACGCATTTGAGGTCCAAGGATTGGAACAACTGTCAAATAACCTACACAACGTGTAAGGGTGTACTGGTTGCTGGTTTTTTCACGTTGTATTTTACCCATTACTGGTTACTTACCAACATATAGTTAACCATCAGCCATTACGATTATAATGGGTAACTGCTACATGTTATTACAATTACCATGTAATTCGAATGACCTGTTAACCACTACCATGTAATGGTAAAGCTAAGTTCTTGTTCCCATTAAGATTACGCTGTAATGCATTACCGATTAATTCAATTACGATTTTGCCCGCTGCAGTTGTTCGGCATAGAAGTTCCCGTCTACAACCTGACCACCTGGCACGAATTCCCAGTGCGCAGGACCCCTCACAACTCCCTCAAATGTACAGTATGACTTTTCTCTAGAACCTTCCTCTTTGAACCACTGGCTGTGCTTCCTGGACTGGTTCCCAATGCTACCCGTATGACAATAGGACTATGCACTTCTCATTACCTGAGAGAATACGACGCCAAAACCTGTCGATTTGACAGCAATTTTCGACACGCTGTTCCACTTGTTGGTGTTCAAATTCACGGCGAACCATTCGATATTGCTTGTAGGAGATACCAAGCTAATGCAGGTGACGAACGATGGTGCATTGGAAAGGCTCCACCTCAGTTGACAATTGTCGTGTACTGGTACCGGGGTTCGCTGTCACAGCTTCGACCCTGGTGACACTGTCGGTGGTAGCTGGACGCGCCGACCTCAGCTTCTCTTCGAGACTGGGGTTCCCAGCATTGAAACTCCGGAACTATTGTCATGCAGTGTTGCTGCCCACTGTTTCCTCGCATTCTTCTCCTTTTTTAGCACGTCTTTTGTAAAAAAAGATCGTGCTTATGTTACCGGTTTGTCTGCCCGTCCGTCTGTACCCACGATATCTCTGCAACTATTAGTCCGATCTGAAAAATTCTTTTTGCATTGGGAAGCTTGAAATATGCGAATGATGATCCTGCATTTCTTTTTTTCTTTTTTGACGATGTACAGTTTCGCCGCTAGAGGGCGTAAATGCAGATGATGTCGAATTCAAAAATACGTTTTATTCCACATATTTGCTTCTAAACATCCGATTGAAAAAATTCTTTTATCTTTCGATTCCATTTATGTCGAAGAGTATTTTAGATATAGTTACTTTTTCAAATTACGCATAGAACTTCCGCTAGGGGGCGTAAAAGTAAATTACATTTTTCCCGATAACTCTTCTTCTAAAACTCCGATTTGAAATATTTTTTTTCAGCGGATACATCTCCTGATGGAAAGTCTTTTGCATATAATTTCAATTTTTTGGTAAAGAATACTATACCCACCAGGGGGTGTAAGTGTTACTTTTTGCTTCTGATGTATTTGCCATAAAATCTGAGCTTCTAAAATATCGATTGAAAAAATTATTTCGTGGACTGATGCCACTCACAGAGATAAACCTTTTCGGAATATTTTCTTCTTAAAATATTTCACAGTTTTTCCGCCAGGGGGCGTAGATGTATATCTTATTTTGGGCAATATCTCTACTTCTAGGAGTCCGATTTGAAAAATTCCTTCTTTGTTGGATAGTGTTTCCAGTGTGACATGTTTTTCATATAATTTCAGAATCTTAAAGTAATTTATAGACTTTCCGCTAGGGGGCTATGTGTGACATGTTTTTCATATATCTGCTCCTAAATCTCCGATTTGAAAAATTCTTTCTGCACCGGATATAGCTCCTGATGGGAAATCCTTTGCACATAATTTCTAATTTTTGTAAAAAATGGTTTGGCCACCAGGTGGCGTAAGTCTTAATTTCCGCTTCTAATATGCATTTCCAACAAAATATAAATTTCTAAAATCTCGATTGAAAAATAAGTCGTTTGTTGACCGATACTACTCATGTCGAGAAACCTTTTAGGAACATTTTCTTCTCGAAATAATGCATGGTTTCTACGCCAGGGAGCGTAGATGTATACCTAATTTTTTGTCAATATCTCTACTTCTAGGAGTCCGATTTGAAAAAATTCCTTCTTTGTTGGATAGTGTTTCCGATGCGAAATGTTTTTCCTATAAATTCAAAATTTTCAAGTAAATCATAGACTTTTCGCTAGGGGGCACAAAGGTAAATTGCGTTTTCTGCGTTATTTCTGCTTCTAACACTCCGATTTGAAAAATTCTTCCTGTGTCGCATACAAGACCTGATGGAAAATATGTTTCACATAATTTCTAATGTTTTGTAAAGAATGGTTCGGCTACCAAGAGGCATAAATGCTAATTTCTGCTTCTGATGCATTTGTAGCAAAATCTGGGCTCCTGAAAACTCGACAATTTTTTTTTTTTATGGACCGATACCGCTCATATGGAAAAACCTTTTGAGAATACTTTCTTCCTAAAATAATGCATGGTTTTCTCACCAGAAGACGTAAAGTCACATCTTATTTTTGTCGATATCTCTGTTTCTAAGAGTCCGATTTGAAAAATTATTTCTGTGTTGGAGAGCGTTTCCGGTGCGAAATGTTTCTCATATAAATTCATGTTTTTCTTAACGCACAAGTCTGCAACCTGAAGACGTAAGCTCACGATTCTGTTTACAGCAATATCTGAGGGATTAAAAACCCGACTGAAAAACTTCTTTCTTCCGTCAGATACTATTGTTTTCCATACCGGTTCCATTGACTTTGAATAGCTTTGATAAATTTAATTTGCGTCAGAATGGATTCAAAAGACGTGAAAGAAGACACCCGAAAATTCGGTGTCATCTTTCTTGTTTTTTTTTTGTTGTTGTTGTTGTTGTTGTTGTTGTTGTTTTGTTTAAAAGTTTAGCTACCACAGTAAGGAACTCAGTGGGTTATAAGCAGTCGCCCGTCCCTTATTTAGGGCCACTGGTTCTGGAGAAGGGAGAGAGCCAGCGCCGTAACACAAACACAACATCCATGCCTCACCGGGATTTGAAGCCGGACCCATCTCGGACGAATGGTCAGAAGCCAGCGCTTACACCACTGTGCCACCGGACCGGCTTCCTCGTCTTCATCTGCAAAAATCTCCCTTCTGGTTGCTATCACGTTGTGACGTATATTCTAAATTAACTTTCATTTTTAGTTTCTTTTCCTATGTAAATTTTGAATTTGTTCTCCGTTATACTTCCCAACTTAACGTGACATCTTTTCTCTCACGATAATACTGTTGGCAACACTCTTGAGGTCAGTGTGAACGTGACGTATGACTGTATGAGATAAGAACGATAGATAAAAGGACGAGATAACAGCTGCTGTTGTGGATATTTGGTGGATGTGTGTTTGTAGACGTTCAATTATTAGATAATGTAATCTGATATCTGCTGTCTTAAAATTGTGGATGCTACTGAAATTCGTGCTGGGACCAATAAAATAATTCCCGTAAGTTGACTTCTGTTTTATGATTCGTGTGGCCGTGATCATTCAATTAGGAACTATTGCATCGTATTCATATCTAATGATTTAGAAATAACGTAAAAACAACAAGATCTCTACACGAAAAGAAATTACGTTATAACGTTTAACCCTTTTCTCCAATAATGGCGTAAGAGCACCCGAACTGCCCATTTATCGACCCCCATGTTCGCTTGGTAACGAACGCCGCCTCAGTGGCGCAGTGGTTTAAGCTCTGGCTTCTGACCATTCGTCCGAGGTGGGTTAGGGTTCGAATCCCGTGAGCCATGAATGTTGTGTTGGTCTTACGGCATTAGCTCAATCCTTTCCCTGAAGCCAGTGGTCCGAATTAGGGACAGACGACTGCTTATATCTCATCGAGTTACTCGCGGTGTGTCGTTAAACCTCCAACCGAAAAAAAAAAAAAAAAAAAAAAAAAAAAAGAAAGAAAACGAATGCATTGTGGCTCCGTGCCAAATGCACATCATCAGCCTCGTGAGTTCATATGTCATCGCGGCGTGCATTTCATACAGGGATGGAGGTTCAACATTATGTGAGGGGGCATTCAACAGTGTCTGGTGGCCAATGGTTTAACCAGACTTAAAGAACTTGGCTGTCCAAGGAACCTGTTCAAACTGATCAGCAGCTACCTGTCTGATAGAAGAGTCGAGTTCGAAGCGGGGAATGGGCAATCCTCGCGTTCGTACCATAGAGGGTGTCCGCAAGGATCCAACTCCGGGCCGCTCTGGTGGAATATAGTTGCTGATTCAGCACTGAACCTAGACCTGGGGCCCGCAGTGGAGATTCAAGCCTATGCGGACGATTTCGTTCTCGTGGTCTCCGCCTCAGGGAGACACGTGATCGAAGAGAAGCACATAGGGCCTTGGATGTGCTAGAAAATTGGAGCAGAGAAAGCAAACTGTGCTTCGCTCCTGAGAAGACCACTCTGCTAGCAATAGCTAAGAGAGGGTAATGAAAACACCACCCCAGTGCAGATTCCAAGGGTGCACTATCAAGGCGGTGCGTGAAATGAAATACTTGGGTGTGGTCCTGGATCAGAGTCTATCAGGGCTGCCACACCTGAGGCACCTTAGAACAAGGTGCACGATGGTTCTCAATAGATTGAATGGCATGAGGTTAACGGGCAAAACCAAAGAAGGCCATCTATCAGAGAGGAATTGAAAGAATTCTGACGTATGCAAGTGGGGCATGGTGGAATCCCACAGTCAGAATGAAGAAGGGGATAAACCAAATCCAAAGGTTGGCCCTACTGGGGATAACCGGTTGTTTTCGCACAACGTCAACCCTAGCACTCCAAGTGCTGGCGGGGTGCGAGCCGGCAGACCTAGTAGTGGAAAGAGGCAGCAATGCACTGCCTAAGGTCAGGCGAGGACGCCTACCTTCTCGGTGCGCCGCATCGAGCCTCCGACATGGAGATGGAAAGTGTGGACTGGCAGATCCACCCTGCCGAGGAAATTTGCCCACCGTGGGACAAGGAGAAACCCACGGGAGTTGGGCATGAGCTGTTCACGGACGGCTCAAAGTTGAAGGGACAAGTGGGGGCAGGCTTCTGTGCGTTCTCGGACGGGAACGAAGCCACTGCAGGAAGCGTGAAATTATCGCAGAACGCTTCTGTCTTCCAGAGCAGAACTTCTGGCGATAGAGATGGCACTCACCTGGGCACTCCCCAGGCGTAGTGAAGAAAGAATAAAACTCTACTCGGACAGTGAGGCAGCACTGCAGGCTCTGAGTAGATTCAGGGGAAGAAACCCCATCGTCCAGAGGATCAAAACCCTCTTGAGGGCAGAGGGAGATGGGGCAGTTAGTTTCCACTGGGTACGAAGCCATGTCGGAACCCTAGGAAACGAAAGGGCAGATCAGCTGGCGAAGGCAGCCACGCTGAAAGAGACGGTCGACGTGCAATGCAGAACGCCGCGAAGGTGTACTCGCGCCGCATTAGCACGTCGGACCATGACCGAATGGCAGGTCAGATGGGACACGGGAGAGACAGGGCGGAAGACACACAGAGTGTTTCCGAAAGTCTCGACCAAACGAGCACAGACAAATAAGTTCCTGAATCAAGTACTCAGTGGCCATGGCATCAGCCCTGAATACCTAGGCAGATTTGCCATCAGGAACTGCACTTGTCCCTGTGGAAAGAGAACGGCAAGCATAGAACACTGCGTACTTGAATGCAGTGGCTTCGCCGAATGGAGAAACACACTGATCCCAGGTGTGCAAAGAACGCGAAGATTGGATCTGCTCATCCAATCTTCCGTTAACAGGAGGGGATAACAGCCTTCGTAGAAAGGCTAACCCTCCAGCAACATACCATCTTCCCCAATCAAACGGGGACCGAAACGCAGGAGGTGAACGTGCACACCGAAAGCGAATCGGAAGATGAATGAGGAGTAGAAGTCTGTGGGAAAGCAGACAAAGAGACCACCAATGTAAATATTCTGTACATAAATTTTGCTATCTCTTGATGTTGTAAGTCCTAAGCATGAGGACAGTGTATACATGTGTGTAGGTGTTTGAAAATGAAAATAAAGGGAAATTATTCCCCAAAAAAGTTCGAGGGCAAGGAATCTTCCAGTCAGCGAAAAGTAAGAAACGACCTATCCCGCCAGACAGAGCGGGAACCCAGACAAGGTATTCTAGGTCGCCTGCCAGCACGTCACCACGGGCTGGTCTCTGGGCCATTGGGGTGGCCAGGGTCCGAACCGCGTCTCAAGGCAGGATAATTGTCGCAACATTTCAAAATAACATCCAAGGTGCTCAACAAGTCCCCGTGGAGCCAAGACAGATTGGCGGAACGGGTCAATGAAATCAGTATATTATGTGTAGTAAAAAACGGAAAGAACTTTTGACTCATCCTGGTAAGCTCCGCACCGCGAAAAGTAAGAAGAAAGGAAGCAGTGAAAAAAAAATGAAATTGTTTTTCAAGAAGGAAGGGACACTAACTTAATTGTCTTCAGCTCCGGAAGAACTGGGGAAATAAATGAAAAAGCAGAAGAAACCAATATGGCATTTCGTTTATTGATGAAGAAAGGCCATGCACGAACAAAAGACATTAATCCTCAGGTGATTAACGAAAAAAAGGGGGTCACAAAGGTTAGTTGTAATGTTAGCTGAAGTTATAGGGGAGCCATTTTCAACTGTGAACGAGTAGAAATTTATTTACAGTAGGAGTTCGACTTTTTTAGTAACAATAGAAACGTAAGAAAATAAATTCCGAGCTGTAGAAAAAAAGCTAAAATTCGTCTCCCCCTTCCACCACATGTTTATTCAGCTTAACGATTACGTTAGAACATATGCTGCAAATTGTTCGAAAAAATGTTTTATTATTATTTTATGGTGATAAGCAGTTGACACAACAAAAGGAAATAGTGATTTTGAAACCAAGTAAATCACCTTTGCTCCTACAATTGAAAATATTTCAGTGACACAAACTTTTCTCTCTTTCTTCGAGTTGTCATGCACTTGTACTTTTCTCTCTTTCTTCGAGTTGTCATGCACTTGTACTTTTCTCTCTTTCCTCAAGTTGTCATGCACCACAGAACTAAGCATTTCCCACAAATATAAAATAACAGCTTTTTGGATCACGGTAAGAGGAACACGAGAGCAATTTCGAAATGTGGTAGAAGAGATAATGTTACCTATTCATCGTTGGAAAGAAAACCGCTCAAATATTCTCTCTTTCTCCTTAAACGCTTGAATAAATAGTCGACATGACAAATTACGACAGCAAGCTTTTTTTTTTTTTTTTATTTGGCAAGCATGAATGTTCGACAAGAAATAGTGTTCATATCTTGCATTTCTTCTTGCGTACTTAGGTACTAAGTGTAACGCATTGTAGTAAAGGATTACGCCATTAATTTGAGGTTTTACGCGTATTTCCATATTAACAAATGCACCAGAAACTCAATTCTTATGTAAGTTGAAGACTTTCTATATACAATTTCCTCTTTCTTCTTTTTAGCATATCTTTCGGGAAAACAATGCGCATTTCAGTGCCAACGCGATCGTTCTCTTGTCTGCACACATTTTTCCGATCGGAAAAATTATTTTTGTGTTCGAAAGCTTGAACTGTAAAAGATAAATATCTCTGCCGCTCCGGTCGTGCAGTGGTCTACTCACTCGTTTCTCACCCCTCGTGCGTGTCCTGGTTCGAATCGCGGGTAAGGCATGGATGTTGTGTTTGTCTTACGGCACGGGATCTCTCCGTTCTCTGGAACCAGTGACCCTAAATTAAGGACGGGTGACTGTTTATTCCATTGAGATGCTTGCGGTGGTCGTTAGCTCTCACCCTAAATATAGTCTTTGATCTTTTATCGATACATAATTTTGCCATGTGTAGCGGTGTCAAACCAAGACCGTCTAGAAAATACAAGGCCATGACGTTAGAGAGATGAGTTCCCTCCTTTGGCGACGTCACACAGAAATCGAGGCTTCCGATTGGTTTCCAACGTTGTCGTGTGTGACGTCAAACATGACACCGTCGTATCAGCCCGTGGCTACCGAGATAGCAGGCCTTCTCACCCTGGCCCTTGAGAGCCGTGACGTCATCATACTTGGGGCTACCGACCACGAACGAATGAAACGTATTCGAGTCAAGCTTGGATTTGTCATTCTTTTAAGAGGCGCTAAGTTTAAGGAAGTGGAATCCATTTTGTAATCTTGTGGCCATTTCAATATATAAAGATGACAAAAAACTGTATAGTACCAAAGTGCAAAAGAACATACAGAGCTGTACTAAAAGTAAATGCTCTTTCCGCAAAGAGTAATAATCTTAGAATAAATGGACACACACGTCGAAGTGACGATTTCGACATCACGAAGAATAAGTCAATGATTTTACGATTTGTTCAACATTTCTTCGTCTATGTCGTTTTCAGTTACCGAAATTGTTTTAATAAATATACACAAGAGTCTTTTCTGATCTGAAATAAATTTCTGACCCTATCGTCAAGACATAGTGAGTTACCATAAGTGCTTCCGAAAATAAACAAAATAACAGTCCCCACATGTCACGATGCTTTTGTAGATTTCGCAGCTGACGATCTTTAATCTCATGTGAGCTAATGAAAATATGTCGCAAATTAAAATGCCCTAGGAAGTTACCACGATGAGAAGAAAGTGTGTAGGAAATGTTGTTGCCATGTTAGTCCACTTGTTCGTGTGATTAACTAAAGATTATTTTACTCTGTAAACAATGACTATCGTTCATACTTCGTTTTTTTTTTTTTTTTGTATGAATGAAACAAAACATTAAGCTGAGCATTTTGAACTTCACGCAAGCAACGTAACCAACGAAAGTTAAAAGCAAAGCGAAAGTCACAACCTTTTGTTATCCATACTTCATAGCCAGAGAGGCATCTGACATCGATCGTGCCAACAGCGGTTGATACGATAGCACGGCGTTTGCTGACGTCACAAATCGCTGCGCAGGCCTTCTACTATCTCGGTGGCCACGATCAGCCCGTGTAACACGAGAGTGACGTCACAAACGGAAGGAACTCATCTCTCAATGTTATGCCTTGCGTAAATACAGCAGTCCTTGAATTTCGCACATCTTCTATTTCATTTAAAAATGCACAAATTTCCTGCTAAGCGATGCAAACGAATAATATTTTTTTCTCCATATCTGTGCGCCTAAAACTGCCATCTAAAATATTCTTCTTGTATCTTACAGCAGCCACCGCGAAGAATATCTTCCGTATGCTTTTTACTTTTCTCAATGAAATTTTTCACTAACATGCGTATACTGGTATGTACAGCGGTGTCCAAAATTAAAGTGCCGCCCCGGTGGCGCAGTGTTCTAAGCGATGGCTTCTGATCATTCGTCCGAAAGGGGTTTGGGTTCGAATCCCGTTGAGGCATGGATGTTGTGTTTGTCTTACGGCACTGGCTCTCTCCCTTTCCTGGAACCAGTGGCCCTAAATTAGGGACAGGCGACTGCTTATAGCGCATTGAATTGCTCACGGTGGTCGTTAAACCTCCAATCAAAAAAAAAAAAAAAAAAAAAGTCCGAAAGGCATTGAAGGAAGGAGGGGGAGGGGAGAAACTATTGATACTGTACCGATTGTGGAGAAATTTCTTATGTGAAAACAGATAATAAGGTTTATATACAATTTATTGAAACATAAGAATATGTACATATTTTGATCACAAGCATATGGGTCTTCAAAGGGGATGCCAGATTTCATCCAATAAGATGGTTAACTGGGGATATTTTCTTCTCATGCAGACAGACAATCTTCACGACGACCAGTTCTGCTAATGACAAGGCTGCTGATGAGCTCTGAAAACAATGAATTTCATTTCTCAAATGGGACTTTACGTAGCTCCTGGAGGGCTCTGGAGGGGAGCTGACGAGCTGCAATTTCTTTCCCTAAAGTATACCAAGTATCCTCCAAGGAATTCAAATCTGGAGATCTGGCTGTCCAATCCATCCGCCGAATATCTAAACTCCCAGGGAAACCATCAACGAGCTTGAGGCCTATGCTGATGAAAAGAAATTGCGTACCAACAGCTCCCCGAAAAGTCTGACATAGGGCTGAAGGGACCTTGTTCTTGTAGAGCTGGCTATTAAGATTATCACCTTCAATCACATGGAGTGGTATACGGTTGTTCACTATTATTACGTCTGACACTAGTAAGCCACCGCCATCATAAGCATTTCGTTCCCTCATGATGAAGCGGTAGTCGTGGGTTCCTGGTCTCTCTCCAGATGAAATAACCCCAAGAATCATATTGTTAAGAATATAGACTCATTAGTGAAATGAACACTGGCCCAATGGTCTTGGATCCCTGAACATTGTGGATAGCACCGCAGTTCAAACGAGCGTTCCTGTGAGATGAAGTGAGAGGGACACAAACCATGGATCTTCTTGCAGAGAGGCCACTTTCATGAAGCCTTTGATATATGGTTTGCCTTGACGTAGTTTTGTTTCTGTTGCTGAGGATAGCTCTGCAGAGAATTGCCTGGAAGTGTACGTCCTGTGACATCTGTCAAAGCAAGATAGTTGTCATCACGCAGTGTGATGATCCTGGGCGACCCTGGCCAAGCCTTCGTAACACGTCACCGTCGTTAGCTTGATGCCATAATCTTGAGACCACTCTTAGGTGGAGTTTCAAATTGTGAATTTCTCCGTCATTTTTATCCGCGCCGGGGTTCGAACCCGGGTCCACTCACTCCGGAATAAGTTGCTCTACCAATTAAGCTACGCGGACATGTATTCTGATTCCTATCTGCCTTTATGTCGTGTGCGTCCTTCGGGCAGGTACGTCACATCTCCTGGTACGTTACATCATCTCCCCCTTATTTTTTTTTTTTTTTTTTTTTTTCGAAGTGCTAGAGAAAGGATTCTCTTATTTTTCCTATCTCGCGGTGTGGAAATAACATCACACCAATGCGAGATTTTGAACGGTCGGGTCATCCGGATAGTTCGGGCGCCATTATAACGAAGTGAATTTCTCCGTCATTTTTATCCGCGCCGGGGTTCGAATCCGGGTCCACTCACTCCGGAATAAGTTGCTCTACCAATTAAGCTACGCGGACATGTATTCTGATTCCTATCTGCCTTTATGTCGTGTGCGTCCTTCGGGCAGGTACGTCACATCTCCTGGTACGTTACAAATCATCCTATGGTTCTACACGTTAAGACATTGGAAGTGTATATCCATCAAAAAATACGCTTCTTAACCTTCTGCCGACGAAAACTGACGGTTTTGTACCCTAGATAGATTTAAATAGGCCACTTATTTGTATATTGGACAATATGCAAATTTAGGTGCTGAAATGGAATTTTCATGTTCCATCTAATACGACATTACATGTGACCATACATTTCATTTAGTAACATACACTGGTATGCAAAATTAAAGGACAATCCACTAAATTCTAAACTACTCGCAATGGAAGAAAAGAAATGCAATGAAATTTCACAAAAACTTTAATTGAGGCATATTACAAGATGTACATATTGCTGAACTTCTCAACTGAATCATAACGAGGAAGAATGCACATAGGGACAAGAAAAGCAAAATAAGAGTCCTCCATTGTCTTTGTCCCGAACAGCCAGTAAGGCGTGTGATTGCCGCTAACAGCCATACTTAGCTCGCCACGACTTTCCATATTGTTCAGGTGACTGTCAGTTATGGTTAGTCGAATTAACCTCCACTCCTCTAAAAAAACTATTTGCCGTTCCTGGAGGATCCTAGGTGGGACTGGTGTTCTGCAACTCACTTTCCCAAGGCATCCCACATGCTCAATAGAAATCTGATTGATGTCCATGAGAATATGCTAGGCAATCCATTCGGTCGTCCCGGTGGCGCAGTGGTATAAACGCTGGGTTATGACTATTCGTCCGAGATGGGCTCACATTCGTATCCCAGTAATGCATAGATGTTGTGTTTGCCTTACGGCACTGGCTCTTTCCCTTCCCTGGAGCCAGTGGCCTTAAATTAAGGAAGGGTCACTGCTTTAGCCCATGGAGTTGCTGACGGTGGTCGTTAAATTTCCAAACAGGAAAAAAATAAAGTTCGGTGAAGGCCCTTTGCTTTACAAACAAAACAATGCCCCCATCCAGAAAGCGAGGTCCGTGCAGGAATGTTTGATGATATGGGTGTGAAAGAACTTAATTGGCTTGCATAGAGCCTCGATCTCCACCCAACTGAATACCTTTGAGTGAATAGGAATGCCGACAGTGCGAGATATGCCGAACCGCCCGATATCAGTGACGAACCTGACTAATGCTCTTTTGGCAGGACGTAAAACAATTAATGCTCTTTTGGCAGTATGTAAAGCAATTAATGCTCTTTTGGCAGGATGTAAAACAACTAATGCTCTTTTGACAGTATGTAAAACAATTAATGCTCTTTTGGCAGGATGTAAAACAACTAATGGTCTTTTAGCAGGACGTAAAACAACTAACGCTCTTTTGGCAGGATGTAAAACAATTAATGCTCTTTTGGCAGGATGTAAAACAACTATCGCTCTTTTGGCAGAATGTATAACAACTAATGCTCTTTTGACAGTATGTAAAACAATTAATGCTCTTTTGGGAGAATGTAAAACAACTAATGCTCTTTCAGCAGGATGTAAAACAACTAATGCTCTTTCGGCAGGATGTAAATAAAATGTATGAAATTGATTATTATTCAGGATATTATCCTGAATAATAATCAATTTCGACGATTTGAAAAGACAAACGGTAACAGTAGGGAAGTGACATAACACGACCCAGCAACGTATTAATTTCGTTAAAAAAAGCTGCTTTCCAGTCTGCATTGTGTTGGGCTGTTAAACTGATAATATCCAATAATTATACGTATTTTTCAATAGTTTACAGAAATAGGAAGTTCGCTTAAGTGTAGTAGGTTCTACGGTTACGTTCCATAGCAGGCACACAGGGTTGTGATCTAGACAACCCGGTGTGGGTTGTCTAGATCACAACCCCATTTGCGAAAGCATAAAAGACTCAGTTACGCATTGATTTTTAAAGGTGAAATTAATATCACCGGGTTTGTCGTACCGCCTTTATAACCATCTGATTGATTTATTACAGCTACGTTTCGCAAAGTTTGTTTGCTCACTTAACAGAAACCTAGTTTGGTTTGTGTAACAGAAGAAGTAACATATTGCTTTAATTTGTCACAAAAATGATCCAATATAATGATCGACAACGTCATTGTTAGATGTCACCCTATTTCTTACCGTTCGTCTTTTGTTTAGCAAGTTTGATGGCTAGTGTCGCTACTCGTGCTTTGCGAAATAAGGAATCGATCGTCAAGATGTCGTTATCCTGAGTGAACGATCAATCCACGGTTAATAAATTTCCTTAAAGAGCGTTTCTCATCAAAGACTTGAAAAGGAGGCAAAACTGAAACCAGGAAAAGTCTAGAATTACAAAGAAGACACAAATGTTGCGGTACCTTTTTTTTTTTTTTCCACTTCCCACAGGATTTGAGAAAACACAAGTTTGTCCGAGACGAATTCGCGCCTCCTCCTCCTCCTCCTCACTCCGGAGTAAGTTGCTCTCCCAACTAAGCTACACGGACGGAGTGTATCGCTGCAGATTTGTAATCTTAACACGTGCTTTACCTCTGTAGTACGTCACATCATCTCCCTCTTAACTTTTTTTTTTTTTTTTTTTTGAAGCGAAGTGGGATTTTTTTTATTAATTCTAGACGATGTGTGGAACAAACATCACACATTTTTCGAATTACCCAACAACCAGTACATCCACTTTTCGTCCGGGCACCAATGTGAAAACACAAGTTTGTGCGAGACCGGGATCGGACCGCGCCCCTCACTCCGGAGTAAGTTGCTCTCCCAACTGGGTTACACGGATGGAATATATCGCTGCAGAGTTGTCGTCTTTACACGTGCTTTACCTCTGTAGTACGTCACAGATTCGCTATAAAAAGGCAGAATGATCTAAGCGTAAAAACTCGGGGAAAATAATTTCCGAAGCCCTTTTGCGAAAATCCATTAGCTTTCAGTTAATAAAAGTTTTTAATTCCATATTGTTAACTTGATTTTCTGGGTATTTTAATAATTCAAATTCTTTGAAACCTACAGATAGTTTTCTTAAGACCAAAATCATTGCATTTTATTGAGTAAAACAAAGTTGTGGATGTTGTGACCAAACTGATTGCCCTACTTCTATACCAACACAAAATATTACGCGAAACACGTACTTCAAAGTTAATCATATCATCCAAATTTTATTCTTCAGAAAACTAAGGCCAGCCACTTTGAAATGCCTCATGATCACACACACACACAAACGTAACTGCCGCGTGACAGTGCCATCGGGCTTCTTTGGCATTGAGCGAATACGCGCTTAGATAACTATTTACCTTTTGAAGCATTCTGTGCTACTTGTGGCGCAGTGGTCTAATTGCTGACTTCTAAGCGTTCGTCATAGCGGATTCGAGTCTCAGAAGATTCAGGGCTGGGGTGTTTGTTTCAAAGCACTGGCTCTCTTCCTTCCTTGGACTGGAACTAGTGACCCTAAAATTAGAAACGGATGACTGCTTATAACCCTTAGAGTTGCTCACGGTGTTCGTTCATCCCCCCCCCACACACACACAAAGAAGTTAAAACAGCGTTATTGCTATCGAAAATATCTGCACTGCATCGGTACCAAACACTGCGATAGTATAGTATAAGCCTTTAGCTATTTACACCGAGTGATCATTGGATTATAACCACTCCTATCAAAAGCGGATGCGGCCAGTTGACCACGTGATTTCCGAGAGGGCGTGATTAGTCGACCGGCGTAGCATATATAAAGTGTAAGTGGAACAGTAGGTAGTAAAATTCGAAGCGTGATAGGTAAATGAAAGGATTTATCAGACTTTGAGAAAGGATAGATTGTGGGAGCTTGGAGACGGAGAGCTGGCGCCTCGATTTCACAAACGGCTGAAGTGGTAGGTTTTTTTCAAGGCGTCGTAGTGAAAGTGTATCAGGACGGGCATGAAATTGGTCAAACAATGACCCGGCGGTATGCGCGGGTACGTCGACTCGAACAGGGCAACAGACGCAGCACCATTCAACAGGTTTTGTTTGTTTATTTATTTATTTTTGATTGAAGGTTTAACGATCACAGTGAGCAACTCGATGGGCTATAAGCAGTCACCCGTCCCTAATTTATGGCCACTAGTTCCAGGGAAAGGAGCGAGGCAGTGCCGCAAGACAAACACAACATCCATGCCTCATCGGGATTCGAACCCAGACTCTTCTCTGGCGAATGGTCATAAGCTAGCTCTTAGACCACTGAGCCACCTGGGTGGCGTTTGACAGTTGACTTCCCAATACAACCGAGGCTAACACGGAACATTATCTGTCATGACCACGCGTTACACGCCCGCACGTGTGGACTGTAACAGCAGTCGACCCTGGCGACATCCTCTCCTAACTCCAGGTTCATCCACGCAAAAAACCCGCCTGGTGCAAAGATCATGCGATTTGGACGTTGGATGACTGGTCTGACGAGTCTCGGTTTTTACTGCACTCCGTGGATGGTCGTGTATGATACGTATTTGGCATAAACAACATGAAGCACTCGATCCATCCTGCAGGGTCTCCACAGCGCAAGCTGGTGGAGATGGTTGTATGGAGTGTGGCATGTTTACCTGGAAAAAAGTTAGACTCCTAGTGCGTGCGGAACAACGTACGACTGGTGCCTACTATCGTGAATTGCTTGCTGCTTCTGTACATCCAGCAAACGTTGCATTTTTTCCAAATGGCGACGGTGTCTCCCAAGATGACAATGCGCTGAGTCACAGGTCCAATGTTGTGCAGGAATGGTTTGAGGAACACAGTTCAGACTTCCAGTACTGGACTCCGCACTAACCCGATATCAATCTCATAAAGCACTTGTGGGGCACTATGGAACGGCATATCAGGGTCTTGATACACCAATCACCTCCATACCTGCATTAAAGCCCGCAGTGCATACAGCTTGTTTGGCCATGCCGCCCAACTGCTTCCGGCATCTTATTGAATCGATGCCACGTCGGATAGCTGCTGTGCTGAGTACGAGAGGAGTACATACGAAGTATTAGGTAGGCGGCCATAATTCAGTGATCACTCAGTGTATACACTGAAGTGCCAGAAAAACTGGCATAGACGAGGTTATGCAAAATACATAGCAACGACACCTATGCGCGTACTCGGTTGCGTCCGCCAGTGCGTATATAAAGCGATAGATATCCTTACCCGCTGTCAGAGCCGTTTTCGGCATGAGAATGACAAGTAAGAACGATTTAAGTGATTTTCGACGCGGTGTCATAGTTGGCGCTCGTGAGATGGGCCATAGTATTTCGGAGGTAGAAACGAAGTTCGGATTTCCACGGACGACCATTGCAAGGGTGTACCGTGACTACAAGAATACCTGCAAATCCTCCAACCTACGATACCAGTGTGGCCGTAAAAAGACACTGGGTGAACGTGACCATCGTTGGCTGTCAAGAATCGTTTCATACGATAGGCGTGCAACACTCTTGCAGGTATCATCGGACTTTAATGCTGGAGCCTCAACAAGCATGAGCGTCCGAAATGTGCAACGTACCCTGCACGATATGGGCTTTGGGAGCCGAAGCCCAACTCGAGTCCCCTTGATGGGTGCACGACACAGAGCAATGCGCCTCGCATGGGCACGGTAACACCGCCACTTTACACTTGATGACTGAAAACAAGTAGCCTGGTCTGACGAGTCGCATTTCCAACTGTATCGGGCAGATGGAAGGATTCGTGTGCGGCGCAAACCCCATGAAGCCATCGATCCCGCCTGTCAACAGGAAACTGTAGCGGCTGGTGGTGGTGGGGGGTCCGTAATGGTGTGTTTAGCTGGACTTCACTGTGACCTTTGGTACGTCTAGAAGCGTCTGTGACCGGCCAACGCTATCTGCGCATCCTTTCTGACGAGGTACACACGTTCATGTCCTGCATTCATGCTGATGGGTTGGACCTGTTCCAACAAGACAATGCACCTCCACACAACGGTCGGGATTCCACATTATGGTTAGAGGAGCATTCATCTGAGTTTGGGGTGTTGCCATTCCCACCCAAGTCCCCAGATCGGAATGTGATAGAACACATTTGGGATGCCATGCAACGCGCTATCGAACACAGGAATCAGAGACCTCGGAATACACCCGAATTGTGGAACGCTCTGCAAGAAGTATGGTGTGCATTGCCTACAACATATTTCCAGAAGCTAGTGGAGTCCATGTCCCATCGTATGTCTGCAGTCCTGCGCTCCCGTGGGGGACCTACCAAGTATTACACTGGCGTACCAGTTTTTCTGGCACTTGTATACTCGTACTAAAATAAATAAGAAGCAATTAAGAGTTGTGGCAAAAAAATTAAATTGTTTAAGTTATTTTTTCTTGAATGTAAGAAACACATTATACAGGATGATTGTAAGTTTACAATCAGCCTGTATAATAATGCCACATTTTTTTGCAGAGTAAAATGTTTTCTTCCTGACTCTGTTATGAAAAGCAACAGAGACACACTGGTCTCTGTTTCTTCGTCATCGCGAAGAACACTGTTTAGTTCATAATATTCTGGAGGGTGCGTAGTTACGTGTAAAATAACGTAAAACGTAACACTTTATCCTCACTGGTGTAAACATTTCATTCATTGAACTGATATTTCTTCTCAGATTCTATTTTTAATATAAATGTATAGGAATTATTGTTATGGGTGCGAAAATGGACTTAAAGTCCTTTGAAGTAGCTGGTTTCCATTCATCCAGATTTTATAAACTTTAAAACCGCGAAAATGATTTCTAAAGGCTTTACTTATCTACTGAAAAAAAAATAGAAAAAAAAAAGGAACTACAAAAAATTGCTTTTCTTTTTAATGCTTCATTGAAAACTTCAGGCAAAAATTCCTGGCTATTTATTTAACCAGTGTAATATGAAGTGTCCCGAAAAAATTTTGTAGATATTTTTTTGCTGCTGCTACAGACTCGTAGCCGCAACGCACCATTGCCTCAAGCGAAATGCACCGTTCTTGACTCGCTTGATACTTGAACAGAGGTCTTCATTGGAATACGAAAACATCCCTAACAGTTTGGCATCTCAAGACAACTCCAGTTATTTTTTGTCAATTACCTGATCCCCTCACAAGAAACATTCATCCTATTCTGTAGAAGTATTAATGCTATTCTATAGAAACATTAATCCTATTCTATAGAAACATTAACCTATTCTATAGAAACATTTCTATTCTGTAGTACCTCTAATCCTATTCTATAGAAGTATTAATCCTATTCTATAGAAACATTACAGTAATCTTACAACACTGATTTCGGTGCTCCAACACATTGCACAACTAGAGCTACCAAACAAAAATAATACCCACGTTCGACAGAAACTACTACTAGATTTCAAAGTTTAAAACATCGCTTGAACTCCCAATCACTGGAGAAGTGTCCGTTTTTTAATTAAATTTTAGCCCATTTTTAGAATAAAGCACATGTTTACAGCATCATTTTGCCCGTTCCTCCTCCTACCCGATACATTTTTTTACACTAGATAGTGTTCACTATAAAAAAAAATGCGCACTTTATATAATGAACAATTTTTCCATTAGGTTCCGTAAATGCAAATTTTATTTTGGACCTTGTATCTTCTTGTACAACTTCGATTTTACATTTGCGATGGACATCCACTATGAGAAATACTATGTGTATTTTCTACTTTTCTGTAATAAACTTTCCATCGCAAGGTGGCGTAAGTAGGAACATACGAGGGTCGTTTCAAAAGTTTTGCTTACTGTGGGTTATCCCTTAAAAAACGAATATATTTCATAACATACCTTTACAGGCCTTCGAAGTAATCTCCATGTTTCTTTATGACAGCAGCTCAACGCTCGGGCTAGTCTTGTATTCCGGTCAAGACGGGAGTGGGGGAGTTGCACCGGAAAGATAGCGAAACGGGCGAGTTGCACCGGAAAGATAGCGAAGCGGGCGAGTTGCACCGGAAAGATAGCGAAACGGGCGAGCTGCACCGGAAAGATAGTGAAATGGGCGAGTTGCACCGCATAGTCCCTTTCTACCGACGGGCGAGTTGCACCCCATAGTCCCTTTCTACCGACGGGCGGGTTGCACCGCATAGTCCCTTTCTACCGACGGGCGAGTTGCACTGCATAGTCCCTTTCTATCGACGGGCGAGTTGCAACGCATAGTCCCTTTCTATCGACGGGCGAGTTACACCGCATAGTCCCTTCCTACCGCCGGGCGAGTTGCACCGCATAGTCCCTTTCTACCGATGGGCGAGTTGCACTCATAGTCCCTTTCTACCGACGGGCGAGTTGCACCGCATAGTCCCTTTCTACCGACGGGCGAGTTACACCGGTGCAACTCACACCGCGGAAGAAAGCGGGGGGGGGGGGGGGGGTGAATGAAGCAAGGTTCTGAAGACTCTGAATCTAAGAACCATAAAATAATGAATTAAGGTTAATAAGGGTTTTTTTTTCATCCGCATAATTTTCCCTTTACACTTTTACCAGGCTTAGGACTGGCAGGGGCTAATAGCTTCTGGCGTGTTTAAAAAATTTGCGGAATGAGTTTCCCTTGTCTTTGTCTTAAAGCAAGATTATGTTATCTTGTCTTGTTTCATGATCTGTCTGTTACCTATTTGTCTTATTTCTTCTTAGAACCATAACAAGAAATAGCTGTTAAAAATTCAAATCTTGTAAGTTCTTTATTCTTGTACTTCTGCTTTCTGCTTTCCATATTTCCCATCCTCTTCTCCAGATTTTGGTTTGGTTGCTTTATGACATTTCCACTACTTTTCAATGCATAAACATCAACCTGGATCTGCTTAATTACTTCGACAAAAGCATAAATATTTGGGCTAGGTGCACTGAAATTAGAATTGAATTTTGCATGCAATAATTCACAGGCATTAGTTGTTCTCTCTCCTTCTATTCTATCCGAAGCCCATATTATGGGTGGGAATTCGGCTTCTTCAGGTAGTTATGTATCTGTCATATAATCACGTGTTTTTACATTCTTCCATCCTGCGAGATATCCGACATCAAATCGTCTACGAAACAGTCTGCAACTTCCTCGTGGGGGGAGGGGCAACTACCCCATGCGACAGGGGGGGGGGTCCAGTGCAATTCACCCTTGAATTTGATTGACAGTTTCTGTGAAGGATGCAACTGACCCTCGTCCGTGAGGACACCTCCATTGTTAAAGCGTCGGATTTTGTACTGAATCGTTTCCCGCGGAGTGACTTCTTCAGTTTTAGTAACAAGTCATAATCTGGTGGGCTCATGTCAGGACTGCATAGCGCGTGGGGAAGCAATTGCCATCCATACTTTTTCAAAGTGTCTCTTACTGTGCGGGCAACATGCGTCCTCACTTTGTCGTGCAAAATGATGACCGCATGTCGGGCCATCTTTAGCGAATCTTTGGGTGCAGAACATTTTGCAGAAACCTTCTGTAGTATTTATTCCGGTGTTACAGTGGTCCCCTCTAGCACTCTATCTGTTGCTATCACTCCAACCTTGTCATAAACCTTCCATAATCATCAGCAGCTTAACCTTCAATTGTTGGCGGCAGAATTTGAGGAGTTTGAAGCAAAAGGATGGCAACTCCGTTTTTGGTCGATTTTTACTTAACATGTTTACTAATCTAAGAAAAATCTGCCGGATCGATTGGTGCAAGAACGAGGCAGATCGTATAATAAATGGGTGAAATATTAATGTTTTGGGAGCTGTCCCCATCACAGTTCGCTGCAAGTACGATGCAGGACGTTGAATAAAATTGTAATATTTTATTTGTTTATTAACAAAGATTTGTAATGTTGTTTAGTGGTCATTAAACACATTTTATTAACACTATTTAGTTTTTCTATCCTTTACTGAATGCGAAATTTAATGAAATTTATGATATTTTAATTCAAAAAGGGGACATCTCCAATTATTTTAATATTTATTCTATAATCAATTTATGGACAAAACCTTCAAAAAATACATGTATTTATTAGAGATGATGTTATCTTTACAGTGGAAAATTTTTTGCCAACCTCAGTTAAACCGTAGTTTTTACAAACAGTTTTTTCTTATTTCTCACATAATGTCGAAAAGGGAGCTGCTTCCCTGTTGCTCAAAGCTCCTCATTTCTTCTTGGGTCGTTTTCAATGCTTTCCGATGGGCCGCGGATGGCCTAGTGGGCAACGTCCGTGATTGCCACGGATAGGACCTCAGGTTCGATCCCAGGCAGGTATGAACGCTCGATCCACCAAATATCCGCCGTGCATCGGATGGGCACGTTAAGCCGTCGGACCCGGGTACTGGCCCCTCGGTAATAAATAAGGGCGTCTTCCTCCCCTTTTCTACTTCGCTTCCATGTCACTTTCCTATCGGGCACTCTAGCCAAAATCTCTTAGCTTCCTATTTCTAAGGGTTGTTTAAGACCTGGGGTCAGACACTCCCTTCCTAAAATCCTCTACATTTGATCATTTGATGCTTTCCCAACCTTGGCAGAAACGAGAAGCCCACTGTGACAATGTACTACGAATTACTACACTAGCCCCACAAACTTCACACAAGGCTTTATGAATTTCGGTAGGGGATTTTCCTAGGAAAGTTTCGATTTTAATATAGGATCGCTGGTCGCTACGCGAGACTCGCTTTCTTCCTCCATTTCTAGGCAGAATTTTCGGAAAAGAAACAAACTGGACAGCAAACGTAGACACAACTTTGTATACTGAAGTCTTACTCGCAATCGGTGCAATAATTGGAGCGATTGCATTATCCTACAGGCAGCGGCTGCGCAGTACGCAAAAATTTTGAAATGACTTACGTACATTCGCTGGCACCATTGTGATGTTTCTCTATGATGTTCCCAGATTTTGGGGCATGCGGAGTCATATTTTGTTGGCTGGTTAGAAATGTCGATGTCGGATGTCTGGTTACTTTAGGTATTGAACCGTGGCCTTTCTTGGGTCCGAGACCTGGGCTATACCCCCCTCCCCCAGTACTGTTTCTTAAAAATTGCGAAGCTTATTTTTTAATTGTAAAGTAATAGAAGTAACCTTTTTTTTCTAAATTTTAGGTACATCATGCTATTGCTAACATGATACCAAATATGAGGATTAGGATTTGAACACTTATTTGTACACCAACTCCATTCTTCTTTCCTTCTGTATGAACTTGAGTGTTACGTTTTCACAAAAATGTTTCTTCCGAGTACTTTTTCATATTTAAAAAATAATGTTTTTCTCTATTAACAAACCAGCCAAGTTGCTCGAATGTTCATGTCCTTGTGTGGCTCTAAGATATATCTTGATTCTTTTTAATACGGAAAAACTTCTTTCTGCAGTTGTTGATGAACAGTTCAATAATGACCTGCCGATTTGTACACCTCAATAAACACTATGTCCAATTATTCAACTTTATGCAACAAGTAATGTTTTTAACTGATTTGTTTTGTATTCATCAAGGGGATTAATAAACACCTTCAGTTCATTTTTTAATCGAGCTGTATCAGAATTTGAAGCATAGAATTCTTTAAGCTCTGATAGTAGATGTTCAGGGAAGCTTTCACAAAATTTATCAAAACAGTTCGAATCCAACAAAGCCACGAATTTAAGATATAATATCGCTGATTTTAATTCATTGACACTTCACACAAACTGAAACAACTCTCGCGAAACACGCGCTGGAAGCATGGAGGGACAGGTAGTCGGAAGTCTTGACCCCATTTCACTCATTTTCAACAGGGTTTGTCCCCAGGTGGTCCCCTACCACATACTAAAATTTAATCTAAATCGAACCTTTTTTTACGTTAGTTATGACGCATAAGAGCAGTGGAATGGATCTCGCTCCTATGTGCTGACCTTTAACCCCATTTCGCTCACTCCCCATTTCGCTCACTCTCCCAGGTGTTCCCCTACCACATACTAAAATTTCATCGAAATCGAACGATTTTTACGTGAGTTATCGTGCGGATGGACATACGCACAAAACGGTGACGTGATGAGGCAGACGTAGCTCATTCATGTTGTCATGGAAACGCTAGCAGGAGATAGTATTGAAGCTCTTCGTATCAGAACAGCGAAGTTTCTCGAAGCCCTATTCATTACGTTGATGATTTGATCATCGCTCGCCAGACTGATCCTCATAATCGAAACAAGCGAATCCGCTCGTGTTTTTTTCGCACCAAAAGCATTGACATATCTTAATACCGTTGATAAAATAATTGACTTTTATTTGTGTATATTTAATTAACTTTTATTTGTGCATTCTCTGGGCTTTAGCTAACCTAGCTAGCCTCGAATATACGCCACTGGTATTGAACGATCCTTTTATTTACATTTGCTACCATATCTCAGTTTCCAAAAGTCCCCATCCCCTTAAAAAAAAAGAATGTTTTTTTTTCTTTTCAGTTTCTGAGCGATGCTTATATCCACAGAGTTAGCAACTAAACCACTCTTTATAAACAGCATTTTGCGTGAATTTTTTGCAACCGTAATTAATTTTCTGAACTGGGCGCAAATAGATGTTTCTTAATTGCGGTCGTTTCTCTGCTTCTGAAAGGCATTCCAAACATTACTTTTGTGCCTAATTGAATTCTTTTATCAGTTACCATAACAAGAAGTTGTAATACTCCATGTGCCTATAAATGTGTGATTATTAAATTTTACATTATGACATATTCATTTGAGTCGAAAGATATGCTCATTACTCGGAGGCACATTTCTTTTCTAACGATTGAAATGTGTTGAAAGATAATTCATTAGTTCCAGTACTGCATTCAGGGGACATTTTAATTCCCTAAATCAGTTTTCGGTTTTACCGGAACGCAACTTTTATTTCATACTCAGTATTTCCCTCAGCGAACGTTGAACTCAAACTAAACAGCGAAACATGTCGAATGTAGGGTGACTGTTGTTCTACAAAACGCAGAAAGATCGATCTGATGCCCATTTCTAAAACGCATCGCAATTGATTTTGTGCTTGTATTTTTTACTTCTGCTCTCAAAACTTAACCTAAGTTGTGACGGAAAGCAATTACTTCGCAAATGAAAAATGGTTAGGTGGAATTCGGGCAGTTATTTTAAAAGGCGGGAGATGTCAATGGTTTTCGTCACATCACTGCGGTTCCCGCCTCCGCAGTTCCCTTTATCGATCGGTAATATTCGATGGTTTCAAGTAATTGAAAAATGTGCCAAGTCGGATATTTAATGACAGCTAAAGAACAAATAAATGCTTTCTAGATCACTTAGGAGTCACACCTTTGTTCTGTCAGAAAGGGCAGTTAAAGAGTAATAATGTTTGAAATAATGCTTTCACGAAAATTGGCTTTATTGAAAAGTGGCGCATCAAATTCTACAGCCATGTCAAATATTAAAAGTATCACATTAACATTTAGTATATAACGAAGTAAATTTTTCCGTCATTTCTGTCCACGCCAGGATTCGAACCCGAGTCCGCTTATTCCGGAATAAGTCGCTCTACCAACTGAGCTACCGTTCATTCTGATTGCTATGTGCCTTTATGTCGTGTGCGTCCTGCTGGCAGGTACGTCACATCCCCCCCCCGAAAGAGGGCCGGGGGCATGGCCCTCGGGTCAGCCGTGACCATGAATCGTTGCAGGCAGCCATCCACTGTAGAACGTGCACTTGAGAACTCCCAGTCAATCTGGTGTGTGGAATGCAACGTCACACACATTTATTTTTCGAAGCGCTGAAGAAGGGATTCTCTGATTTCTCCTATCTCGCGGTGTGGAAATAACATCACACCAATGCGAGATTTTGAACGGTCGGGTCATCCGGATAGTTCGGGCGCCATTATAACGAAGTAACTTTTTCCGTCATTTATGTCCACGCCAGGATTCGAACCCGAGTTCGCTTATTCCGGAATAAGTCGCTCTACCAACTGAGCTATGCAGACGTTAATTCTGATTGCTATGTGCCTTTATGTCGTGTGCGTCCTGCTGGCAGGTACGTCACAAGTAAACCGTCGTTACATTCAAGAGCAGATCTTTGAAAGAAATCAGGATTTCTAAGACATTTCATTTTTAACGCTAACACAGGATCTATCAAGGGATAAACCCCTGATACACAAAACCGCAGTTTTTTGAGGTCTCCAATTCTTAAAATTTGGGAATTTTTTTAAAGGTGTAACGACATCAGATCAGATCATATGTAGAGGATTTTAGGAAGGGAGTGTCTGATCCCAGGTCTTAAAAAACCCTTAGAAATAGGGAGCTAGGAGATTTGGGCTAGAGTGTCCGGTAGGAAAGTGACACTGAAGCGAGGTAGAAAGGGGGAGGAAGACGCCCTTATTTAGTATACCGGGGGCCAGCAACCGCGGTTCGACGGCTTAACGTGCCCATCCGACGCACAGCGGGTATTTAGTGGTTCGAACGATCGTACCTGCCCAGGATCGAACCTGAGGTCTTCTCCTTGGCAGTCACAAACGTTGACTACTACGCCACCCGCGGCCCCAGGTGTAATGACATCCCAAGCATATAATGCTATAAAAAAGTCGCTCCTCCCTTACTTCAAATTTCAATCCCCTGGTTTCAGGAAAGAGGCAAAGGAAGAGTGCACTATAGGAAGAGTGCGCCGCTGATGCCTCAATTGGGGACGGGCCAGCACAGACAATTAGGAGACCTGCAGTTTTGGCCACTCGGACATGGGGAAAGACAAGCAGGAGCGCACCCAGGGGGGAGGGTCCCTCGGGTCCGGACCCCCCATGAGGCCAAGTGTTTTGTAATATTATTCCGATACCATCGGTGTCGGACACGAGAGATTCCCAACCCTCTAACTGTTCTCCAATTTTCCTAATTGGTGAATTTCAATTTTCATAGTTGTTGAAATCACGCATTATAGAATTTGTTCTAAAATACATTCTCTGAAGCTACAATATAACAATAGATAAAATAATTATATTTGTGGTTAACTTCTTTTCTGAAATATGCATTTTTATTAAAAGTAAAAGCAACAATGAAAACACCATTTGCAGCTGGATGAATACAATGAATACAATGCTCATGAATAATGCTCATGAATACAATGTATTAAATTCTTTCACAGATCAAAACATTTATTAAAACAGTCACGTCGCATAACTACACATACATGAGTATTTTTACTTGCAGAGCTGGACCCCCCCCCCTTATATTTAACTCCAGAAGAATTATACAAAAGGTATCTAAATGACGAGCCTAAAGATTCGAGACCGATAGCTTTATGACACGACTGAAATAATATACTATACCTACTGAACATTGGCAGGCGACAAGTCTCTGCCAAAAATAAGAAAAATCCATTTCACTCTAAGATATTTTTTGATTGAGAGGAAATTCTTTTTAAAGTGGCCTCTCTCATTATTTATAATACCCGGTTTCGAAACACTGAACAAAAGAATTCAAACATGAAAGAAATACGGGACTACACCATATAATACAAATTTTGAAGATGACAATCCGATTTTTGGTGTAAATGTGACAAGGATGGTATGTCAGATAATATCCGAAAACTTGAAAATTTCATCGTCCTGGAGCGGGACTCGAACTCGCGTCTCCCAGATATGCTAACCACCACACCACCCAGAACGACCAAGTCTCAAGTTTCCGATTAATTTGAATATAACCATCTGGGAGACGCGGATTCGAGTCCCGCTCCAGGGCGATGAAATTTTCAAGTTCTCGGATATTATCTGACTTACCATCCTTGTCACATTTACACCAAAAATCGGATTATTATCTTCAAAATTTGTATTATATGGTGTAATCCCGTATTTTTTTTTCATGTTTGAATTCTTTTGTTCAGTGTTTCGAAACCGGGTATTATAAATAATGAGAGAGGCCATTTTTAAAAGAATTTCCACACAATCAAAAAATATCTTAGAGTGAAATAGATTTTTCTTATTTTTTTGGCAGAGACTTGTCGCCTGCCAATGTTCAGTAGGTATAGTGTAATATTTCAGTCGTGTCATAAAGCTATCGGTTTCGAATCTTACACCAAACATCGGATTGATATCTTCAAAATTTGAATTCAAAAATGACTTAATTCTTCGATTATTTATAAGAATGTAGAATTGTTGATTTACGAATCCCTGATCAACTTACAGAAACGTCGATAATAATTTATATGAATGTAGAGTTGCTGGTTTACGAATTTCTGATAAACCTATAGGAACGTCGATTATTAGTTATAAGATCTATAGAAACGTTGATTATTATAAGACCTATAATAATTGATTATTATAAGACCTATAGAAACGTTGATTATTTATAAGACCTATAGAAACGTTGATTATTTATAAGAACGGAAAGTCACTGGTTTACGAATCTCTAATAAACCTATAGAAACGTCGATTATTTATAAGAACGGAAAGTTACTGGTTTACGAATCTCTAATAAACCTATAGAAACGTCGATTATTTATAAGAATGAAGAGCTGTGGGTTTCCGAATTCCTGATCAACATATAGAAACGTAATTTATTCACTATTCTTCTACATATATACAGTTGAATCTCTATTTAACGGAGTCCCATTGTTCCACTTAAAAACTTCGTTATAAAGAAAATTCGTTAAATAGAAATGAACTAAAATTCTGAAAACTTAATCAAATAAAATTAAAAAGGCGGTAAAATGTAGTTGAATTTGGACAGTAAATTGAACTTTTGGGTAGGAACTTTTCGCAAATGAGTTTAAATATTTTTAGATATATGTATATTCATAGAAGCAGAAAATATTGTCTGAATAAGAAGAGAAGGAAACGAAGACTAAAGTTTACCTCCCCTCTTCATTATCCGAATAGCATATGCACTTATTTTAAACTAAAAAATTCCGTAATTCTGCTCTGTACAGATTTCCTATAAAAAGCGTTTTGTTCGTAAAAAGTTTCCCATTTTTGTAAACGTCGAAACATTTCGTCTGGAACACTTTCTTGAAAGTGTAATCCTCGTCGAATCGTATCGAATGCTTTTATCATTTCTTCATGTTGTTTTTTTGGTAGCCTCTTCATCATCATCTTCACCGTAAATTCACACTACAGTTTGTAACACTGCTTGCGGCTATACGATACTTTATAGGCACATCTTTCTTCTTCATTCCTTGGTCAACATCATCTGAAAGTTTCTCTTTATCTGCAACAGACAGGCATTTTCTTTTCGACATTTTGAGCGAACAACACAGGTGAATCAATCGTACTGATTGAATGAGAATGAATACGTAACTTCTACAGAGTCAAGACCACGTCAATTACATGTCCTGCGAAATGCAGTTTCTATGCTGGACTTGCTATCCACATTTGAAAAAAAAAGCTGCTTCGTACCGTCTCCAAGGATACGACTCCTCGTGCGTCGTCCCCCTTCCAACAACACACCCGCTGCCTCACAGAACCAGAAATTTCCAGATAGAGAATTAATAACGCTTTGCTGTGATCTGCGTGCTAAAAATATTGTAAACCACAACTTTTGAAACACACACAAGCGCGCGCTCACGCGCCCATGCACATAAAATGGTAAATTTTAGTTGAGAAAGCTTCGATATACAGATATTGATTTTCGTAATATGAAGATTAACTTACATGTAAATGTCGTTCAAAAATCAAGGTTCTGCGAAAAATTACTTTAAGTGGATTTCTTTAAATGGAAGTTTGTTATATAGAGACACTACTGTATATGTATTTTTGAAACACTGACCAAAAGAATTCAAACATGAGTTGATTCCTCCATTATTTACAAAAATTCCAGAGTATCCTGGTGCTGTTTGTAGATATTTTTATGCTATGCATCTTTCGCATGTCAAGATCTTTGTGAGTGTGAAATAAAACGAGTGGTTCGAGAGTATACATTTATTTACGTATAACACATTGCATTTATTCGCATCACTCACGACCACACTGAGCCACAGTCCGGCATATACTATGCGAAATTAAATCTTAACAACAACAAGTTTGTAAACTCATGCAATGCATTGATTATGATACGTTTTCCAACATACCAGAAATCATTACTCAAGTTATGAGGATAATGGCTGTGGAATAAATCTCGGTCCTGTGCCCTCACCTTTGATCACATTTCGATGATATTCAACAGAACCGGTTCAGTATACCTCCGAAATAACATGATAACGTTTTGTCGCAATCGAAGCATTTTTACGTAAGTTATGACGCATAATGGCGATGGGAATGATTCCGCTCCTATGTCCTAAATTTGACCCCATTTTACCCATTTTCAATAGGGTTTGTCCCCAGGTGGTCCCCTACCACATACTAACATTTCATCGAAATCGAACCTTTTTTACGTTAGTTATGACGCATAAGAGCTGTGGAATGGATCCCGCTCCTATATCCTGATCTTTGACCCCATTTCGCTCATTTTCAACAGGGCTCCTTCCCAGGTGTTCCCCTACCACATACTAAAATTTCATCGAAATCGAACGATTTTTACGCGAGTTATCGTGCGGATGGACATACGCACACAACGTGTGACGTGATGAGGCAGATGGGAATCGCGGCCATCTGCTCGCAAGTGTGTGACGTCATAAATCTTTAATAGATCCATACACAACGCGTGACGTAATGAGACAGATGGCGTGACCGCGCGCTCTCAATCGCGAGAGTGTGACGTCATAAGATTTCTAAGCATGGGTAACATTAATGGGACGACGTCATTACACTAAAAACGTGGTAATTCGGGGTGGTTATTTAACTCACTAAACAAATTTTCCTAAAGTCGAGATCAAGCTAAATTGATTTGTAGTACCAGAAAACGGTAGGTTAACGACTTTCATCAAAATCTTTAGAGACGTTTTCAAAATAAAATTTACATAAATACAAGAATTGCTCCTTTAATAATATGGGATAAGGGCGATGGAATGGATCCCGCTCCTATGTCCTGACATTTGACCCCATTTCGTCCATTTTCAATAGGGTTCGTCTCCAGTGGTCCCCTAAGACATACTAAAATTTCATCGAAATCGAACCATATTTACGCAAGTTATGACGCATAAGGGAAATGGAATGCATCCCGCTCCTATGTCCTGACCTTTGACCCCACTTCACCCATTTTCAATAGAGTTCGTCCCCAGGTGGTCCCCTACCACACACTAAAATTTCATCGAAATTGAAACATTTTTACGCGAGTTATCGTGTGGACAGACAGACGGACGGACGGACAAAGCTGGAGCATATACGCTTCTTCAACCTACGGTTGGAAAGCGTAAAAAAACAAGGTTTCCTAATTCCTGACATTGAGAGATACTTAGGTAGGTGGATTAATGAATGCTATTTTCGTAAAACCGATGAAAGAAGATGTGTGAGTCATAAAAGTAAATATTTACTAAACTCTGGAGGCGGCAATAGTAAGTATTTCGACTGTTCAGTTTTTCAAAAACAATATTTATTATTACATTATTCAGATTTAGACGAAGGTAAGAAACGACTCTGACACCGATGAAATGTAATGTATCGCGAAAGTCCATTTGCGCATGCGCAAGCTAAAATCGGATCCCAAGATAGGAAGAAAAGCCGAATCGCATGTTAGTGAGGGGGATTAGTAAATTAAAAAGCCCTCGTCAATAGTAGGTAACTGGGGGTCGAGAAGAATCCAAATCTGGCTACGATGCGCAGTTTTCATAGCGTCAAACGGCATTTTTGTAATGGCTTTTATCACATTTAGCAGCAGGTTCCCGAAATTTACACAGATTGCAATGAGATATTTTTACCTTTATGTAAGCTGTGGTGGAATAATGTTCAGCGATAATTTAGTAAAATATATTTTTGAGTAACAATGGAATTAACTATTACTGTGTCACTTCATGAACAGCATTCTAAAATCAGATTTCAGCAATGGTTTTAACCACTTCCGTTATCTACTTTCGTCACATCGAAATTTTTTACTTGGAATCTACTACTGTCGGAAAAGATGCATCAAAATGTAGAATAAATGGTTTACGAATCTTTAATCAAAACAACACAAACGGAAATTACGCACGATAAAAAGTTTACATGCATGTATTGTGCATTTTCAGACAAATAGTAGCTGTATTTTTCATCCATGTGCATAAGAATGACCTATATCTCTAAATGGACTAAACAACCCGTGATCACACAAGAAGAGTTAAGCATTGAATGGAGGGAGTTCCAGTGTGTGTTTTACTGTACAGTTGTGTTACTTTAGCAGTGCTTTACAATAGAGATCCGCATAGGCGTTAATTTGAAAATCCCGGCTCAGCTTAGAATTTTCAGTTTACGGTCCTGCTCTACCCGTTTCTGATTTTCATCTCCGCTACTTATCGCCGGTCACGGGTTGAAGATTCTTTCTCCAGAGAAAGAATCTTCAATCAGTGACCTGCGAAGCACATTTTAATGGCCCATTAGACGTTGTTCACAAAAGGAATTCTAAAATGAAAAAAATAAATGTTTTCGAAATGAAATATTGAATATCCAGGTACCTTGAGAACATGAACTTTGAATTCTCAGATCTGCTATGAGTTATACTGTGGTAAATTCATCATCATCATCATCATTGTCAACCATTATCAATCCACTGCTGGACGAAGGTCTCCCAAGTTTCCTCCACAACGGTCTGTCTTGTGCCAGTCTCCTCCATGTCACCCCTGCATACTTTCGAATTTCATCCACCCATCTCCCATGTGGTCTTCTTCTGGGTCTTTTCCTGTCCCTTGGAATCCAATCTAAAATTTCGGCTGTCCATCGATGATCTGTCCTTCTGGCAGTATGTCCAGCCCATTGCCATTTCAGGGATTTAACTCTGATCATGATGTCTTCCACTCTTGTCATTTTTCGGATCCACGAGTTCCTCTTCTTATCTCTCCTGGTTACACCAAGCATGCACCTCTCCATGCTTCTTTGAGTTGTCTGCAGCCTTTGTATGTCTCTTTTAGTTAAGGTCCACGTCTCCGCACCATACGTAAGCACTGGAAGGATGCATTGATCAAACACTTTTCTTTTAAGACATAATGGCATATTGCTCTTGAAAATTATGCTGTTTCTTCCAAAAGCTCTCCAGGCAAGTTTTGTACGCCTATTAATTTCTTCATCAATGTGACCCTCACTTGATATCTGCTGTCCAAGATAAACGTACGTGTCTGTTATCTCCAGCTTTTCTCCATCAATCGATAAATCTTCATTTCTTGTAAAAGCATTGAACATCACTTTTGTCTTCTGAAAGTTCATTTTTAATCCCACTTCTTTACTCTTGTCAGCAAGTTCCTGGATCATACTCTGCAGCTCTGATGGGGTAGTTGCAAAAATGACTACGTCATCAGCAAAACGAAGGTGGGTTAGATAATCTCCATTAATCTTTATCCCCTTGTTTTCCCAGCTCAGTGACTGAAAAACACCCTCCAATGTGGCATTAAAGAGCTTCGGAGATATGGTGTCACCTTGTCTCACTCCCTTTCCAATTTTTATGTGTGTTGTATTTTCAAACAGCCTAATCTTTGCACTTGCATTTTCATAGATGTTATTAATAATATTAATGTATGCATCTTCAATACCGCAGGTTTTCAGAGCCATTGTAACTGCTGATGGTTTCACCGAATCAAAGGCTTTTTCATAATCGATAAAAGCCATGCACAATGGAAGTTCATATTCCCTCGCTCTTTCAATTAGTTCTCTCAGCACGTGGATATGATCTATTGTGCTGTAGCCACTCCTGAATCCAGCTTGTTCTCTCGGTTGAGCCATGTCCAGTGTTACCTTCAAGCGGTGTGAAAGAACTTTAGTGAAGATTTTATAAACTACTGATAGGAGGCTGATAGGTCTGTAGTTTCCGAGATCCTCAATGTCACCTTTCTTATGTAGCAGGATCATTGTAGCGTTGTTCCAATCCTCAGGAATCTTTCCTTCATTAAGGCATCGAGTGAAAATTTGGGCGAGTACTGTTTCGATTTCTCCACTTGCTTCTTGTATGATGTCTACAGTAATTCCATCTTCTCCTGGAGCTTTTCCTCGCTTCATGTTCTTGATTGCATGTGCAACTTCTGCTGGAAGGACTGGAGGAACTCTGGTACTGGTATCTTTCATGATGTCTGGAGTGCATATATCATCCCTTTCATATAATTTGGAGTAGAAATCTTTCACTCTTGTCAAAATTTCGCCTCTATTTCTTGTTACAGAACCATCTTCTTTTCTCAGTGCCATAATCTGTTTTCTTCCCTTACTGAGATGTCCCTTTGCTATCTTTAGGCTTTGGTTGTTTTCAATTGCTTTCCTCACTAGTTCACAGTTGAATTTCCTTACGTCTTCAGTGATACTTTTTCTTACTGTCTTGCATAGCTCTATATATATATATATAACTGAAAGTTTTAAAAAGAACTTAGAAATGTAGGCACATCAGGTATCTACTACGGATTTCTTTGTAACATACACATCTGTTTGTGAAAATCGCACCATGAAGGACTGGTAGTATTAGCCTGAAACTTACAGGATATGTACAACAGGTTAAGGCACGTACACTTTTAAAAATTGGTACTTATAAATAAGCAAAATGTACTCGTTTCTGTTTACATTCTAGGCTAATAATAAGTCCGAGTACTTGTGTCTCATTTTTGGAAAAGACACGTACTCATTTTTGAGTACGTACAGGGAATCAATTGTGAGTATATCTGGTATTTCTAATTTGAAATATATGTACTCATTTTTGAATGCATATATTTAAAATATATGCACTCAAAAAATGCATATATTTCAAATATATGTGCTCTAACTTCATTCAGTTTCAGTCCCCTTTCGGGCAGGGCACAGAAACTGAAGGAAGTTAGAGCGAATCTAGCGATTCAGACAGGATAGTTTGTAAGTGACAGTACACTAGATGGCGCCACCGTAAGATTTTGCACATAAAAGGCATAGAAAAATTAAGAGCGGGGGGGGGGGGGGCTAAAGAACTTTAACCGGGGGATTCCTACCCGGAGGCCGTCACTTAACGTGCTTGTCCGATGCACGGAGGATATTCAGCGATTGTTAGAAATTCACACTACCAGGCTAGGTTTGAACCCGGGGTAACAGTGGTCTATGCGATGGCTTCTGATCATTCGTACGGAATTGGTTCGGGTTCGAATCCCGATGAGGCATGGATGTTGTGTTTGTCTTACGGAACTGGCTCTCTCCCTTCACTGGAACCAGTTGCCCTAAATTAGCGACGGGCCAATGCTTATAGCCCATTGAGTTGCTCACGGTGGTCGTTAAAACTTCAATAAAAAACCAAAAAAAAAAAAAAAAAAAAACCTGGTATCTCTCTATCAGTAGTCTGAATCTCCAACCAACAAGCCATCCGCTGCTCGATTTCAAATTTGGAATACGTGTACTCCATACATACTCATTTATTCATAGAATCAACTGGAAGTATATTATTCGATGGCACATCTGGGATAGTATATATACTCATTGTCACATGCTGAGCAAATGGACGGTAAGATTTTATGACAAATATAGTGATGAAGCGACAATATATTATTTATGAGATTGAAACAAATATAGTTAATGTAGAAACGTACACAAAGATACTTTATGCGTAATTAAATTACTTGTGATCAGTGACGTTGTTGTACTAATTATTTATGTGTGTCACTTTACACATTTATTAAAGAATTTCTTTTGAAATCTATAATATCTAAAATGAAGTAATACGAGATTATATTTATATTTATTGATGCAGTTATTTGTAAGTACGTATGGTTACTTCTATTTGAGCATGTCATGTACTCGTTTACAATGCGATTGTACTTAAAAAAAACCGAGTAGGTTCAGGTTCGCATTTTTAAGTAGATTTTTTAAACAGTGTAACTCAAGGGTCGCCAAACATTTTTTGTAAGGGGCCAAATAGTAAATATTTCCAGCTCTGCGGGTCAAAAGGCAAACTCGAGGGTATTTATGTAGGCATTTATTTATTTTTTCTCTTTTTATTTAAGTAGGTACAGTAGGTAGGCCTACTTAAATAAAAAAAAATAAAAACAAATGAAAAAACGTTTTCACAAATGTATTCAACAAAATGTAACGCAATAATAATAATAAGTAGACTAAAAAAAGTCGACAATTGTTTGAAATACAGCTCTACAATGAGAAGAACGGATTTTGTTTTTTGGATAACATTTCACCAAATTGGGGTTCAAAGTCAGTGCTCCCTATCATCAAAATCGATTCCAAATGTTCATCTGTTAATGCTGACCTGTATTGAGTTTTTACGTACACTGAAATGCCAGAAAAACTGGTACAGACGAGCTTATGCAAAATACATAGCAACGTCACCTATGCGCGTACTCGGTTGCGTCCGCCAGTGCGTATATAAAGCCATAGACATGCTTGGCAGCTGTCAGAGCTGTTTTCGGCATGATAATGACTATTTAAGCGATTTTCGACGATTTAAGCGATTTTCAACGTGGTGTCATAGTTGGCGCTCGTGAGATGGGCCATAGTATTTCGGAGGTAGAAACGAAATTCGGATTTTCACGGACGACCATTGCAAGAGTGTACCGTGACGACAAGAATTCCGGCAAAACCTCCAACCTACGATACCAGTGTGGCCGTAAAAAGACATTGGGTGAGCGTGACCATCGTCGGCTGTCAAAAATCGTTTCACGCGATAGGCGTGCAACGCTCTCGCAGGTATCATCGGAATTCAATGCTGGAGCCTCAACAAGCATCAGCGTCAGGACTGTGTAACGTACCCTGCACGCTATGGGCTTTGGGAGCCGACGCCCAACTCGAGTACCCTTGATGGGTGCACGAACCATAGCTATGCGCCTCACCTGGGCACGGCAACACCGCCACTGGACACTTGATGACTGGAAACAAGTAGCCTGGTCTGACGAGTCGCGTTCCCAACTGTATCTAGTAGATGGAAGGATTCGTGTGAGGCGCAAACCCCATGAAGCCATGGATCCCGCCTGTCAACAGGGAACTGCACCGGCTGGTGGTAATGGGGGGTCCGTAATGGTATGGGGTGTGTTTAGCTGGACTTCACTGGGACCCCTGATACATCTACAAACGTCTGTGACCGACCAACTCTATGTGCGCATCCTTTCTGACGAGGTACACCCGTTCATGTCCTGCATTCATGCTGATGGATTGGGCCTGTTCTAACAGCACAACGCACCTCCACACAAGTGTCGGGACGCCTAATTATTTTTAGAGGTGCATTCATCTGAGTTTGGGGTGTTGCCATTCCCACCCAAGTTCCTAGATCTAAACGTGATAGAACACACTGGGGACGCCATGCAACGCGCTATCGAACACAGGAATCAGAGACCTCGGAATACACCCGAATTGTGGAATGCTCTGCAGAAAGTATGGTGTGCATTGCCTACAGCATATTTCCAGAAGCTAGTGGAGTCCATACCCCGTCGTATTTCCGCAGTCCTGCGCTCCCATAGGGGACCTACCAAGTATTAGACTGGTGTACCAGTTTTTCTGGCACTTCAGCGTATTTCATCTTTGAAAATGTCTTTCACAAAGGTAGGTGTTACCAAATACGGATATCCACTTTTATCTTCTTTTCTGGCTTTGACAGTCACACGATGGATATGCAAAGGTAATCAAACAAAAACAAAATGTCGCAGAACAGTGATGCACGTGGTACTGAAAACTCTGCCGAGTTATAACTGTGTGGCGTCACAGCAGAGGATACCGATTGCGAAGCCATAGGAGCGCCACCTACGGTCGTACCTCGCAACTCCTCAACTCGGCGGTCGGCCGTTCCAGTATAGCGCGTACTCTGACATTTTAAAGACTGAAATTTTAAAGAATTGGAAAATGTAAAAATCCATTCTTAAACTGGCGGGCTGTACAAAAAGAGGCGGCGGGCCGTAGTTTGTCGACCCCTGTTGTAAGTTATTAAAATGCCAGTAAAAATGGGCATGCTGTTTCGGAGCAGCGTCACTCCTCTGTACTACCCGGTGTTGGGTATAAAGAGCTGACTCAAACGAGATGCTGCAGTCAGTGAACAGCTGTTATTGAGCCGAAAGGGTGTTGCTTGTGTCACTATGCACCGGCACCGAAGAAGGTCGCATTATGAACACCTGACGGACTTTGAACGAGGAAGGATTGCTGGCAGGAAAGAAGCTGGATCCTCCTACAGCAAAATAGCGACTTGTACAGAACGAGATACCATCAGTACAGTGATGTGAACGTTGCGTTACTGGACAGATGAGGCTCGGACGCACAGAAATCCGGGAAACGGACTGCAAAAATCGCACGACTGCACGGAATGATAGACACTTCTACCGCATGGCAGTGACCGATCGCACAGCGACATCCGCGGTGTTATCGCAGCAATGCAGCAGTGTCACTGGTCAGGCTTTGTTCTCCAGCGCAGATCCGCATCGTCTGCTTAACAGAGGGCTGGTCGCTAGCAGACCATTGCTACGTATTCCTTTGACCCTCAACCACATACTTCATAGGATGCTGTGCGGTCTCGAACACAGAAACTGGCACGCTGATTGGCAACAGGTCGTGTTTTCTGACGACTCAGGTTTCAGCTTTATGCGCCATGATGGTCGCTTACGTTTTGGAAGGCATCGTGGTGAACGGCACGTTGCAGCGTCATACCGGCCCAAAGCCAAGTGTCATGGTTTACGGGCGCCATTGATTATAAAAAACATCTTCATTAAAGCAGACAAAAATCTGTGACATGTTTCGAAGTGACCAGCCTGAGTACACGAAGATCTGATGGCATCCCTCTCGATGGCATCCCAGATGTGCTCGATGGAATTGAGGTCAGGTGACCTAACTGGCCAAGGAAGCGAGGTCACGTCGGTATAGTGTTCATCCAACCATTCGGATACAGTTCGGGGGCGATGGCACGGTGCATTGTCTTGTTGCAGGACGAGGTCCCCAGTGGGATGTTGAAGACACACAAACGGGAGCAAATGGTCTTCCAGGATATCCTGGTAACGTTGAATTGTGAGGGATGATGCCACACGTACCAGGGGTTTCATTTTAGTCCACGTAAACAGTCCCCAATAGCCTGAAGGAGAATACCAGCCCCACTAGCTTGAAGAGTATCCTGCTGGCAAGAAGGATCCATCGCTTCATGTGGTTTGCGCCGTACTCGTATCCTGTCATCCGCATGTGCCAACGTGAATCTCGACTCATACAGTCCAGGCAACATTTTTCCACATGCCTAGGGTACAGTGGCGATGTTCCCGCGCCCATGCTAATCTTTGCACCCTGTGATGTGCGGTCAGCAGCGGTACCCTCAAGACCAAAAAAAAAATAAAAATTGAAAATGAATTCTGACAAAAACTTTCCTCCTGCTTCTTTGGGATCTACTGTGCGAGTTTCTATTCCTAACGTCGACAAGGGACGAGGTGTTTCGCGCAATTTGTTGGGAGTTGTTAGGAGTGTGACAGAAGACGGTTTTTACCGAATTGGAACTTTTGAAGGAATTTCAAAACAACTATATACGAGATCACAAATCACTTTATGCCCAAAGAATTTACTGACAATTGAAGAAATTCCTCATCAAGGAATACCTCTCCGGTCAGCTGTTATTGCTCTGTCTACAGGAAGCGGCCAAGGATTTGTCAAGTGTATGTGTAAGACAAAGTGCCAAAATATGAAGTGCTTTTGTGTAAAAAAAGGAATGAAGTGCAATTCAAAATGTCATACAAGCCTTCCTTGTTGCAACAAGTAGGTTAGAAAGTTCTGTATTTTATTTCATATTTTCTGTTGTCATTCTTTTTCATATACGTCTTTTCAATAAAAGCCTTTTCATGAAACTTTTAATACAGTACTTTGCCTAAATAGCATTAGTCATTCTATAGAATGCCTGGTTTTCATACATTGCCGGTAACATATGCAATACAAGGAATATTTCAAGTCGGACTTTTGTTTGAAGTAGAGATAGGCAGAAAAGTAGAATATGTATTTACTCATCCCTTTTGGTTTCCTACGGTATAATCTCCCCCTAGCGGGAAAACCATGTAACAATTGAAGCAGAAAGTGTATACAAAATGTCTTTTGTTTTGAAATGCATCTGAAGGAATAAAGAATTTTTCAGTTGGAGATTTTGAAGCAGAGATGTGGAATAAATTACATATGAAGACAAATAGCATCTGCATCTACGCCCTTTATCGGCACGATTATCCCGAAAGAAAACCAAAGGGAATGAATCTTTATTGCTAATTCAAGCCTTCCAAAGTAAAATAAAAATCAGTTTGGGCTAATAGGGGCAGAAATATGGTGCTATAAGCATACGTGCGGACGAACAGAGTGATACGATAACCATGTGCTGTTTTTTTTTTGTTTTTTTTTTGAGTGGAGGTTTTACGACCACCGTGAGCAACTCAATGGGCTATAAGCAGTCGCCCGTCCCTAATTTAGGGTCACTGGTTCCAGGGAAGGGAGAGAGCCAGTGCCGTAAGACAAACACAACATCCATGCCTGACCGATATTCGAACCCGGACCCCTTACGGACGAATGATCAGTGGCCAACGCCTTAGACCACTGCGCCACCGGGGCGGCATTGTGCTGTTTTACATAACATGCACTAAAAATATTACCTACCTATCTTAACATTCCGTTGGCTGAGTAATCGATGTGTTAATTTATCACTTTTCTTATCAACATTCGCAAAACATAGATACTTACACTTGCCTGTGAACTTAGCAGGTTTCTAGAACTTCAATGCCACTTTTTGCTCTTGTTTCTACATCATTACTTCAAAGATTACAGCACTTTGAGTTATTTTTTTCTGTAAAGTAAAACTGTTGTTTCGCGTTGCTTTCCACAATGGCTGTACATCAAGTACAGTGTAACCCCTTTTATACGTTTTTTCAGGGACAAATAAAATTAATGTATAATTGAAAAAGCGTATAAACGAAACAGGGCACATTCCGTCGCTAGATGGCAGCACATTATTCTGTTTCAACGTATGGCGCAGCCGTTAGTGTTATTAAGGGGCACTACGTAGTATTTAACATATTTTTGTGTTCTAGTGTACTAGTATTTTTAGAAATACATTTTTCCCACAGCTTGTTGTGTTTTTAACTTTACTAATTTCAACCACACTGCGGAGAGTTACAGCACTTGTTAACAAAATACGTAGTACATATCGCATGGCATACAAAGGGTTGCACTTATGATTGGAACTTTTTACACAAGGAGATATGTTGTAGCCCAGGGACGTGCCAAGCGGGGGTTCAATGGGTGCGAAGCACCGGGCGTTAGCTTCCGGAGGCGGCAGGACGCATCAATCAAATTTTACAGTTGATAAATTAATATCAGTGACGTAGAAGAAGTTAAGAAAACGTTTTACTCTAAGAAATCTTAATGCTACGTGGGACGTTTATTTTTCTAGTAAAAATATTCATTTATATAATTCAATAAATAACGACTTGAAATCAGAGAATAATTTTTACTGTTTTGTTCAATAACGGATACCGCGGGCAAAGGACTAACAATTCTTTCCTAATTTATTTTTTTTAATTCTTGAAGATTTCGGTATCATTATATGCGTGGCCAGCGCTATGACAATGGGACCAATATCAAGGAAAAACACAGTGCACGTCAAAAAACTTTGATTTTTCGATCTAAAACCCTGATGCATTTTATGTACTTCGAGCGACTCATACTTTAACTCTGGTCGTAAATAACAATGAAAAAAATTCACTAGAAATTTTCAGCATTAATCAAGAAATAAATGCTTTCTTTTCTGAATTACCTTACCTTTGGCAAATTTTAAAGAAAGAGCTTCCACCGTTGACCATAAAGCCGTGCTCTGAAACCTGGTGGGAAATTGATGCAATGAGGGTATCGAGGTTTATAGGGAAAAAAATTAATGTGAAAACCAGTTATTACGAATTCTGTTTTTAGTTTTAAACAACTTATTTGTATATGTACCCAATGAGCGATTTTTTGGTTAGTTGGTTAGGATAGCTAAACAGACGCCCATCATGTTCAGTGTTATATCATCACCATCATCATCATTGTCAACCATTATCAATCCACTGCTGGATGAAGGTCTCCCCAAGTTTCCTCCACAACGGTGTGTCTTGTGCCAGTCTCCTCCATGTCACTCCCGCATACTTTCGAATTTCATCCACCCATCTCCCATGTGGTCTTCTTCTGGGTCTTTTTCTGTCCCTTGGAATCCAATCAAAAATTCCGGCTGTCCATCGATGGTCTGTCCTTTTGGCAGTATGTCCAGCCCATTGCCATTTCAGGGATTTAACTCTGATCATGATGTCTTCCACTCTTGTCATTTTTCGGATCCACGAGTTCCTCTTCTTATCTCTCCTGGTTACACCAAGCATGCACCTCTCCATGCTGTTTTGAGTTGTCTGCAGCCTTTGCATGTCTCTTTTAGTTGATATCCACGTCTCTGCACCATACGTAAGCACTGGAAGGATATATATATATCATCATCATCATCATCATCATTGTCAACCATTATCAATCCACTGCTGGACGAAGGTCTCCCCAAGTTTCCTCCACAACGGTCTGTCTTGTGCCAGTCTCCTCCATGTCACTCCCGCATACTTTCGAATTTTATCCACCCATCTTCCATGTGGTCTTCTTCTGGGTCTTTTCCTGTCAGTTGGAATCCAATCTAAAATTTCGGCTGTCCATCGATGGTCTGTTCTTCTGGCAGTATGTCCAGCCCATTGCCATTTCAGGGATTTAACTCTGATCATGATGTCTTCCACTCTTGTCATTTTTCGGATCCACGTGTTCCTCTTCTTATCTCTCCTGGTTACACCAAGCATGCACCTCTCCATGCTGCTTTGAGTTGTCTGCAGCCTTTGTATGTATCTTTTAGCTAAGGTCCACGTCTCTGCACCATACGTAAGCACTGGAAGGATGCATTGATCAAACACTTTTCTTTTAAGACATAATGGCATATTGCTCTTGAAAATTATGCTGTTTCTTCCAAAAGCTCTCCAGGCAAGTTTTGTACGCCGATTAATTTCTTCACCAATGTGACCCTCACTTGATATCTGCTGTCCAAGATAAACGTACGTGTCTGTTATCTCCAGCTTTTCTCCATCAATCGATAAATCTTCATTTCTTGTAAAAGCATTGTACATCACTTTTGTCTTCTGAAAGTTCATTTTTAATCCCACTTCTTTACTCTTGTCAGCAAGTTCCTGGATCATACTCTGTAGCTCTGATGGGGTAGTTGCAAAAATGACTACGTCATCAGCAAAACGAAGGTGGGTTAGATAATCTCCATTAATCTTTATCCCTTTGTTTTCCCAGTTCAGTGATTGAAAGACATTTTCCAATGTGGCATTAAAGAACTTCGGAGATATGGTGTCACCTTGTCTCACTCCTTTTCCAATTTTTATGTGTGTTGTATTTTCAAACAGCCGAATCTTTGCACTTGCATTTTCATAGATGTTATTAATAATATTAATGTATGCATCTTCAATACCGCAGGATTTCAGAGCCGTGGTAACTGCTGATGGTTTCACCGAATCAAAGGCTTTTTCATAATCGATAAAAGCCATGCACAATGGAAGTTCATATTCCCTCGCTCTTTCAATTAGTTCTCTCAGTACGTGGATATGATCTATTGTGCTGTAGCCACTCCTGAATCCAGCTTGTTCTCTCGGTTGAGCCATGTCCAGTGTTACCTTCAAGCGGTGTGAAAGAACTTTAGTGAAGATTTTATAAACCACTGATAGGAGGCTGATAGGTCTGTAGTTCCTGAGATCCTTAATGTCACCTTTTTTATGTAGCAAGATCATTGTAGCGTTGTTCCAATCCTCAGGAATTTTCCCTTCATTAAGGCATCGAGTGAAAATTTGGGCGAGTACTGTTTCGATTTCTCCACTTGCTTCTTGTATGATGTCTACAGTAATTCCATCTTCTCCTGGAGCTTTTCCCCGCTTCATGCTCTTGATTGCATGTGCAACTTCTGCTGGAAGGACTGGAAGAACTCTGGTACTGGTACCTTTCATGATGTCTGGAGTACATGTATCATCCCTTTCATATAATTTGGAGTAGAAATCTTTCACTCTTGTCAAAATTTCGCCTCTATTTCTTGTTACAGAACCATCTTCTTTTCTCAGTGCCATAATCTGTTTTTTCCCCTTACTGAGATGTCCCTTTGCTATCTTTAGGCTTTGGTTGTTTTCAATTGCTTTCCTTACTAGTTCACAGTTGAGTTTCCTTACGTCTTCAGTGATACTTTTTCGTACTGTCTTGCATAGCTCTATGTATTCCACTTTGGAAGTCACATCTTCTTTAGTTGTCCTCATCACTCTTCTTTTTTGCATCAACATTTTGGTTTTTCCTGATAATTTGTTCACATGCAATTTGTTCTTAGACCCAGCTAATTTTGTTGCTGTTTCCATAAGAGCTTTGGTTACTTTTCTGTTAACTTCAGAAATATCCACTTCTTCCGATGTTAGGCCTTCTAAAGCAGAGAATCTGTTCTTCAGTTCCAATTTGAAGGTATTATGGTGTTTTTTAAGGTTGGTTATGTCAATACATTTTGTTTGTCTTATGAGCTTGCTACGTTCGAGTTTAGTGTTGAGGTGCATCTTACATCTCACCAATCTATGGTCACTGCCTGTGTTGAACTTGTTTAGCACACTGCAGTCTTCTATGACGAATTTTTTGTTACACATAATAAAATCAATTTCACTTGTCGTCCCATTTGGATGTCTCCATGTCCATTTCCTGTGTGGCTTTTTCTTGAAAAAGGAGTTCAAGATGAAAAACCCTTCTGCCTCTGCAAACTCTACGAGAGTATTTCCACGCTGGTTTCTGTTGCCGTGACCGAATTTACCTACTGAAGTTTCATTCTGTTGCCGTTGCCCTATTTTTGCATTGAAATCTCCCATAATTATCTTCATATATATATATATATATATATATATATATATATATATATATGAAGATAATATTCATTTTACACAGCCATTCCATTAACAGTTTCGGCATTTCCAGAGGAAAATTATGGAAAGTTATTCCTTTTTCTGTATATATATATATATATAAATTTTAGATTGGATTCCAAGGGACAGGAAAAGACCCAGAAAAAGACCACATGGGAGATGGGTGGATGAAATTCGTAAATATGCGGGAGTGACATGGAGGAGACTGGCACAAGACAGACCGTTGTGGAGGAAACTTGGGGAGACCTTCGTCCAGCAGTGGATTGATAATGGTTGACAATGATGATGATGATGATGATGATATATATATATTTAACTTAAGAGCAAAACTGAAGACTAAGGAAAAACTTTAGAATTTAAAACGAAGGTTGCAAAAAAACCTGAAAATCAAAACGCGCAACGCAGCAGTTTTGAAAATTCAGAATTCACATTCTATAAAGAAGATACCTAAGCAAAAAAATGCAAATATAATTTTGACTCACACCTAGTACAACATAGAAAAGGTTATGTATCTACCTGTGCGAGTAAAAGGAGAAAAAAAAAATAAAAAAAAAATAAAACAACTGAATGTAGAAGGTGTCGAGAATACTGAGCCTTGGCTTTATCAAGGACCAGCAAAAACTCTGCATTTTCTCACTTCCACAAAGACCTAGTTGGAAATGGGTTTCTGCAAGGCCATAGATGCAAGTAACATTCCCACCTAAAATAGTTTAAAACATATATATATAAGTCATGTCCTCCGTAGAGTTTATATATATATTATGAAAACTCCTATTTTAAGGGAAATAGAAAATGATGTTGCTAAAGATATTTATTTCATGTAAAAATGACAAGAAATTGAAAAATATTCTCTTACAAGGGACGGAAAATCGGGGCTTTCACCCGTGCGGCAAATGCCCTTGGCGCTCCCCTGTTGTAGCCTATCATAAAGAAAACGTATACATTAAAAGTTTTAAAAAATCAGTAATTTTTTATTGCTGTCAGTTAAATAAAGTTGAAAATTTGAAGCATGGCATTTTCAAGGCTATTGAGAGACTGCATTGTTTACTTATGAGTGTTAATGTTGTAAAAGAAGTCCCTAACGACGTCGAAAAATTTCAGTATATTGCTAAATTTGGGTGCTGATGCACTTACCTGGAAATCTTCATTCCCATCACTGGGGACGTTGTCATTGCATTTTTTGTGTCCGCCACTACATCTAGAGTCATAAGTGATGACGTACCCGAATCCGCTTCCAAACTGACGCAGTCTTGGAAGTTAAATGGACCTTGTTCATGTGAGGTCAGAAGTGGATTTCTGCGGAACAACATGGCTGCTGATTCAATGTTGACGCCATTAAATTACCCCTTACTGTTGGCCAATTTGTTAAATTTTAACGTCTTGGAGTATGCCAATGAATTAATAAAGCCACAGGGCGAAGAAGGAGAAATTAATTTCTTTTAAGAACAAATCAATATTGCAAAAATATACCCAGACAATTTTGTGTTTGATGTTTATTTCAAACGATGCAGGACAATATCGCTATTAGTCATGATGAAATTTTTAATAAAGCATTTCTCAGACACGGTATTTTAAATTTCACGTTCTTATTGTCAGACATTGGCGAAACATCTGAAACATAAATCTGGAGATTTTTTTTTAATTTTTTTTTTAATTTTTTGCAAAGCAAAATATTTAGAACTCCATACAAATAGGCTATCTGAAAACAAACTAGGATAAAAAAAAACAAAAAAACTAAGAACTTCCCATTATCGCCATCAAGGCAATCTTCTTAAAAATAAAAAATGAGTAACATTAAATAAAATAAAAATAATAAATATGTTTTGTTCTTCTGGGAAAGAACGTCGAAGTTAATTCGCAATTTATCGATCTAGATATGCAATTCGTTTTCACATTTTTTTTTTTTTTGAAAATTAGATATCGAAGGAATACTACCAAACACGTTTTAACCGCCTTTGATTCTTAGTGCCATAATATTCAAAATCTTCCTCGTTAAAGTGGGCAGATCATATTCGAAAATGCACACTGGGATGGAAATAACCGCGTTTCATTTTACACAGCCATTCCATTAACAGTTTCGGCATTTCCAAAGGAAAATTATGGAAAGTTATTCCTTTTTCTGTACATTTTAGGTGACAGGATTTAATAGCACAATCATAAGATGAGAAAAAGTTAGGCATGTCGTTAATAAATTTACGAAAATCGTGATTTTCAGGAATCCCTACAACGTAACGCTTTGTTAAGCAATGGAAGACGCGTGTACACAAACTATTATTGCTGGTCCGCAGACATGGAAGAGTTTTCCGATAATGCAATTTAAGGTGAATAAGGTTCATTCTTCTTCCTCTTCAAATACAGCATTCCAGTCATTGCCAAACGATATCTTCTTGGAGTGAAGAATCGTTTGGAAACCCGCATGACTTTGTCAAGTATCGAAATCCAGTTTTTGCGAAACAGTGGAGTATTGTTTCCGACGAAGCACAATTCTATGCAGCAGACAAAATCCTTTCAACATGTTCAGCGGAAATTATTTGACACCAGCAATTTTTTCGAGAGAGAGCTGAGGGTCACTTGCGCTCACTCCAATCTCTTATTATTAGCTGTACAAATAAGTCTAAGCGTTTTAAAACAACGCAACATGTAATTTGGGAGAAAACAACAATACCTTTATAAAAGTTTTAAAAAATAACGTGGAAAGAGCGATGACATCGTCCATTTACAATTATCTCCACGTATTTGAGATATATATTAACAATACCTTTACGAATCAAAATATGTGCCGTCATTATCTATCACTTTCCGGCATCGGTTGGGCAGCTGATGGATTCTATCCATGAAGAATACTTCGTTGTGTGACGCGATGAAGTCGTCAACCCATTTTTGCACTTCGTCACTGTCCGGAACCGTACAGCAGACAAACCATGTTGCATCAATCGTAATAAATGATAATCTGAAGGGACTGTGTCGGGACTATATATACCGGGTGCTCCAAAACTTACCAGTCAAGCGTCAATAAAGTTTTCTTGACCGATTTCACGACATGCGGCCTAGCGCTGTCATGCAGCAATTTCACTAGACGCAATCATTTGTCTATGAATGAAGGTTAACGACAGATTTCCTGGTTCAATCGCAGCAATTGTTGCTTGTAGCAATCAGAAGTAACAATCTGACCCTATTCCAAGAGTTCATAATAGAGCACAACACCCTTCATATTCCACCACATGCACAGCAGAACTTTCTTGGAGTGAATATTGCGTTTCGGTGTCGAAGTCGTTGCTTCATCGGGGTCTATCCAGTGTTTTTTTTTTGCGTTTGGGATTGTCGCACCATATCCACTTTTCATCACCCGTAAGGATGTTCCACTGGAAAGACTTTCTGTGTTGTTTATTTAACAGATTCAAACACTTCATGACACGCTCATTTTTGTTCCTCTGGCTTATGTCATATGACACCCATATATAACATCCTTCCTTCTGAATGTTTCCCATTGCGCGTAAACGATTGGAAATGGTTTGTTGAGTTACCCCTAATTGTTCAGCTAGTTCTTTTTGCGTTTGAGATGAATCTTCATCCAGCAATGCTTGCAGTTCCTCATGTGCAACCTTCTGCGGGGAACCGCTACGTTCTCGATGGCTAACATCAAAATAACCTGCTTTAAACCGTATAAACCAAAAACTCACACATGTTTTTCGATACAATATTCTCCCCCAAAACAGAACAGATCGATGCGCATGCTGTTGCAGCACTTTTTCTTTGATAAAATTCTTAACAAATGCAGTGTCGAATAAATGCAGTATCGTTTGCCATCATTCACCTACCGATGTGCAAGTGCGTTTGACTGTTGGGCAAACTTCTGTGTCGCATTTTATACTCTGGACCAGTTACGATCCCATGACAACAACGCGAGGGAATGTCGGATACGTAAATTAGCAACATACGTCCCACGAAAAACGCTTTAAAACTGATTTGTATACCTCATATTATTATATTATTATCTGATAGCTGAGATCCACTAAGAAAGGAAGACAGCAAAACGATCGACTACACTCACCCAGCTTTTGCTTACTAGCGGGGGGGGGGGTGAAAACCAGTGGGTGGAGCAGGGAGTGTTCTCTTCTAGACAATGCTCCACCAACTCTCTGAAAAACAATTCTCTAAACAGTGTTTATTCGATAGAAGCAACATGGAGTTTAGGAACAGCGAAAAAAAAGCTATTGATGCATTCAGGACACAAATTCTATAAAGATCGAGAAATTAGTGATGGTATACAGTGCGCAAATGCTAGGCAACATAGTGTGAACGATATCGCATGGGATATTTAATCATTTGATTCGTGCCACAACCACGACCCTACAAAACTGCTGTCCCGTCAAATCATATCAAATATTGTTAACGAAAAGCAGCAGACGATATTTCAGAACGATCATTAAAACTGATTAGAAAAGAAATGAAAAAAATTTAAATGGGAAAATTATAATAATAATAATAATAATAATAATAATAATAATCTCACTGAGAATGAAGAGTCAACCTCAACATGATATCCCGTAATTAACGGTAATAGACTGTTGACTTTACCAGGTTGTAAAAATACCACATTTTGTATACATTTATATACGAGGTAGGATCCAAATGTTCCCGAACTGGGTCTGTAAGTCCATGGATAGTTAGAGTTACAAAGATGAAGCACATCCTCCTTCAAAATAAGACCCTCTTGCAAAACCTGGCTTCCACCAGCGGCTATAGAGTTCATCGAATCACTTCTGGAACCCATTCTTTGCAATGTCTTTCAGTGCAATCAGCTGAAGCACATCCTCCTTCAAAATACGACCCTCTTGCAACAATACACGTCTGCCAGCGGGTGTAGAGTTCGTCGAAGCACTTTTGGAACCAATTCTTTGCAATGTTTTTCAGTGCAACCAGCTGAAGCACACCCTCCTTCAAAATAAGACCGTCTTGCAACAATACGCTTCTGCTGGCGGCTGTAGAGTTCGTCGAAGTACTTCTGGAACCCATTCTTTGCAATGTCCTTCAGAGCAACCCGCGATGTGTTTTTCACTTGTGCGCTCGAAAACCGACGAACCTGAAGTCGATGTGCCAGCTCAGGGGAAAATCAAAGTCGCAGGGGCGGGCGAGGTCGGGTGAGTACGGTGGTTGTGGAAGGGCAACAATTCTTGTTTTGGCGAGAAACTCTCGAACGAAGAGTGACCTGTGTGTCGCGACATTCTCGTGGAACATCACCCACGATCGATCGTCCCACAGCTGTGGCATCTTCTTGCAGATCGACTCACGCAGACGTCACATGATATCCAGATAGAGCTCCTTGATGAGAGTGTGTCCTTCAGAGATAATATCCATGAACAATACCCTGGATATCGAAGAAGAACTCTAGTATGATCTTGCCTTTGCTCCGATATCGGCGGAATTTCTGCTTACCTGGAGAAGATGGCAATTTCCACGAAGCTGATACCCGATTAGTTTGCGGGTCGAAGAGGAAGCACCATTTTTCATCCCCCGTTATGATTCTTCTAAGAAATTGAGGGTCTTGGTCGACGGCAGTTACGTGATCTCCCGTCATTTCCATCCGGCAACTGATCTTCAGTTAACATGCGTGAGACAAAGTGTTGACACACCCGGTGCATCTTCAGATCATCTGTTAGTATCCGTTGACACGAAGTCTCGGATATCCCAGCAGCTTCTGCAATTTGTTTGATCGTCTGTTGTCTGTTGGCGCGTACAATGGTCGCAACCTTCGAAATGTTTTCACCCGTGCGAGCTGTCAGTGGCCGCCCGCTTCGTTCGTTGGCTTTGATCTCCTGTCTGCCTTCTCTGAAGCGTCGATGCCAATAGAATGTTTGTGACCGATACAGGGTGTTTTCGCCATAAATTTGCTTCAACGTCTCGTAAGTTTCTGGTGGACTTTTGCACAAACGAACGCAAAACTTAATGTTAACGCTTTGTTGAAAAAACGCCATGTTTCATCAATCGCCGAACACTGCGTAAGTTGTTCACTATAGCGGGATGGACCGCAGCGAACACGTGACCTAGATGGACGAAAACGATTTCCCTGTGAGGGAAGATAATGTTGTAACGAAATCCAATAATCACCGGGGGTATGTGATATACGTACTTTGCCGTACAGGAGCAGTCAGATAATTTTTGGATCATACTCCGTATATATGTATATTACTATACGTGTACAAGTTCCAGATAACATGTTGCAGGTTTGAACCATTCTACTCCAGACATTTTTCATACCAACACTGGAGGTTTATAAACATTGCTGCAATTATGTCCTGTGAAATTGAATGCAACACACATCTGACGTTGGTTTTCAGCTGTGCAATATCACTAGGCACTGGATTGTGATAGACGCGTTCTTTGAGTATGCCCCACAAATAAGCATCCGGCGGGGTGAGGTCTGGAGAATTCGAAGGATACGGATAGTCTCTTCCCCTTGAGATGACGCGATTCTGAAAGTGTTGTCGAAGAAGCTGCAATGTGTTCCAGGTGGTGTGTATGCTGTCGCATCATCCTGCTGAAACTATTTTTGTTTGAAACGCAGATTTCTAGCCCTACAGAATCGTCCGAAATCTGCCACGAAGGGTGAGATAACAGTTATCTGTACCTTTCCTGAGTGGCAGTAACACTCTACCATTCAAATCTTCCAAAAAAAAAAAAAAAAGAAAAAAAAAAAGGGGGGGTGTCCAATTATGCCATGGCTAGAAATGACACTCCACACAGTAATCTTTTTTGAATGTAGAAGACGTTCAAGTACCTTAGTCGGTCGTTCAAACCCAATAAATCTGGTCGTTTGTTTGTTCACATAACTGTCCAAGGTGACGTGACATTCATCAGAAACCCAAATATTGGACAGAAAATGTTCATCTTCATACACATTTGCCAACGTGCGAGCACAGAATAAACGCCTCTGTGACTTATCGGGGTAGCGTAATTTATGACATACCTGCATACGATATGAAAATGCTCCCAATTCATGAACAAGTGTCTGCCCAGATACACCAAAATAAATGAATGCTGTCTAGACACGGTGCCAAACAATGGAGATAATTGCAGATAAAAAAAGATGAACTTTTATTTACAACTTAAAACCATATATACATGCGAGATCTTTCAGACCCACTATGGGTCCATCATCAGGAACCGCAGAGAAGTGGTTCCGGGATCATAAAGTCGGAAAAAAACAACCCACAATGCATTGGCATGGAGGTGCCGCTCAAGCCCACGCATGCGCACTTGTTAAATATATAAACATGCAAATATTGTAAAAGTACCAGAAACACGATTACGGATTACGATAACATATACAATGATGTAAAATAAAATGTCTCCATGATGAGGGTAATGTCGACGGCATGTCGTCATTACAACACTGGTTAGCAAATAGAGTTATGTACATGTTTTCAGTGAATAATAAGCCAGTCTTAGTTGCAGGTGTTGCTAAGATCTTGGTGCTGTTCCAGTTCGGAATGTGTTGGCCTTGTTTAACTAGTCGGGATAAGGCAGTGGTACCCGATCCAATCCGGACATTGTACATGTGTTCATAAAGAGATTCGTTTTATTTTTGATTTGGCCTCCCCGTTCGGGTACCCGCAGGATTTTGTGGCAAGACAACTTCGTAGATGCCAACGATCCACCTACACCTCTTTACGAGGAAATGAGGAAACTGTTAAATACGTCGGTTCTATCGACTATGTTCCTGAAGTTATATACATTTCAAAAAGGCTTGCCACAGGCAGAACATAGCCTTTGGCATACAGACGCATAAATTATTCTCCTTGATTAGGAGGGATCGGGACATGGTTAATACATTCCAAAGGCACGGTGTCTATTCTGTTCTATTAAAAGCTACTGATCCTGATATACAGGACACCAATTATGTAGGATCCACGATTCGGACTGTTGCTACCCGTATTTCTGAACACATGTACAATGTCCGGACTGGGTCGAGTACCACTGCCTTATCCCGACTAGTTAAACAAGGCCAACACATTCCGAACTGGAACAGCACGAAGATCTTAGCAACACCTGCAACTAAGACTGGCTTATTATTCACTGAAAACATGTACATAACTCTATTTGCTAACCAGTGTTGTAATGACGACATGCCGTCGACATTACTCTCATCATGGAGACATTTTATTTTGCATCATTGTATATATCATCGTAATCCGCAATCGTGTTTCTTGTACTTTTATAATATTTGCATGTTTATATATTTAACAAGTGCGCATGCGTGGGGCTGAGCGGCGCCTCCATGCCAATGCATTGTGGGTTGTTTTTTCCGACTTTATAATCCTGGAACCACCCCTCTGCGGTGCCTGATGATGGACCCATAGTGGGTCTGAAAGGTCTCGCATGTATATCTGGTTTTAAGTTGTAAATAAAAGTTCATCTTTTAATCTGCAATTATCTCCATTGTTTGGCACCGTGTCTAGACAGTATTCAGTTATTTTGGTGTATTTAGTTGGCACGAATGGCACAGACCTAAGGTCTGCACATATGTTCTCTTCATACCAAGTTCTTTAGAGATGCGCTGCTGACTTTTCTTTGGTGATCATAAAATCTTATCAAGAACAATCCCCGCATTCTCATTGCCTGTGGACGTGGGTTTTCGTCCACAGAGCTTTTTTTTGTTGACACAAAACGGATCCTGTTTGGCTAATGTTTTCACCAAAAACAACACTGTTCGCTTCGTTGGTGTGGTTTTGTAGAACACTTCTTCGAAAAGTTTAAAAACATAATTCACACTGGGTTACCCGGAACTGCCGATTCCATGCGTGTGCGGAAATAATACTCCACAATAAGAGCCTTTTCACGAGTACTTAGAGCCATTGCGTATCACTGTGCAATACAACCGTTCTTTTCATGAACCAAGATCACACTGAAGCTTCGTCACTCCGCACTCCCGGTGATAACAGCAGTGTATAGTGCGGCCACCTTTCGTTATACTTTATTTCCAGCCACAGTGCATAAAGATATAATATATAAAGTTTTTGTTTTTTTTTTGATTGGAGGTTTAACGACCACCGTGAGCAACTCAATGGGCTATAAGCAGTCGCCCGTCCCTAATTTAGGGTCACTGGTTCCAGGGAAGGGAGAGAGCCAGTGCCGTAAGACAAACACAACATCCATGCCTGACCAGGATTCGAACCCGGACCCCTTACGGACGAATGATCAGAGGCCAACGCCTTAGACCACTGCGCCACCGGGGCGGCTATATAAAGTTTATAAAAGAACTTAGTGTCATATGCACAACGGCCGTTCCATAAAAACTGAGAGTAAAATCACACAAAATGAAGAAATATAGGCTCAGCAAAATGTATGTTATTCTTTCTCAAGGTATCTTCCCTCAGATGATATGCAACGGTCCCATCGTTCAGTTCACTTTTCAAAGCATGTGGCGAAGGCATTTTGTGGAAGCTGCTTTAGCGACCCCTATTCAGCTTGAATAACGTCAACATCTGTGTTGAATGTTGCGCCACGGAACTTGTCCTTCATTGTTGGAAACAACCAGAAATCGCACGGGGCGAGGTCAAGACTCTAGGCAGGCTGTGACATGATTTCAATACTGCTTTTCGTAAGAAGCTGTTGAACACAAGCCGCCACATGTGGTCGGGCATTATCATACTGTAGGGTCTACTTGCCCACCAGTTCCGGTCGCCTAATCGATATGTGTCGCCGCAGACGTTTCAAGTCTGAAATGTAATCTCATCAAATAGAAGTCACCGCCCCCCCGCCCCCCGTCTATAAATGAGTTACGAAAAAATTCTCATCGGCCGCCACCGGGAATCGAACCCAGGGTGTTCCAGTTACGCGCCAGACACGCTTCCACTGCACCACAGCGGCCTCGAAATTCTCCAGACACACATACGACAAACTGCCAAACCACCTGGCAGGTTGCTTTCTTTGGAGCTCCGCACAATGCTGGGGATTCACCAAAGATGAACAGTAGAAACTGAACAAATAACTAGAAGGCGAATGAATAATAAATGTGGGGTATTGGGAAACTTCCCCACTACGGTTCCATCGAATCACCACGCTTAAATAATGGACGGGCTGGACGAACTCTGAACACACACACACACACACACACATTTAATCTGATGTACACTTACAATTGATATAGAATACACTAACAACGGAACCTACTCGTTCCGCTAAGAAATACAAACATGGCGAACACATCGAACACCACTTTCTCGGTGTTTACGCTTCAGAACTATCCGCAGCTCTACTTCTTGTCTCTGGAAGCATGTTTTAGTGACGCGCCGACGTCCGATGCTCACGCCATCCAGCGGTCGTTCTTCTGTGTAGTGATCTCGGCATTTCACCATCATGACGTCACATACCGAAAACCCACATAAATATACAGTTGACGTGTATATGGAACATCAAATAGAAGTCACCGCTCCCCCCCCACGTCTATAACGCCAACTTCGAGACCGCTGTGGTGCAGTGGAAGCATGTCCGGCGCGTAACTGGAAGACCCTGGGTTCGATTCCCGGTGGCGGCCAATGAGAATTTTTCCGTGACTCACTTATAAACGTGGGGGGGGGGGAGCGGTGACTTCTATTTGATGTTCCTAATCCACGTCAACTGCGTATTTATTATTCATTCGCCTTCTGAAATGTAATATTCAGCATTGACAGTAATTTGTGGAGGAACGGCATGCTGGTAGACTACACCTTTATGATCAAAGAAAATCATCATCATCATCATCATCATCTTCCCAGCTGATTTGATTTGGCGGAATTTTTTTTGGAGGAGGCGAACCTGTGTGTTTCCAGACACTCGTTGCACGCTTCGTGAGGGGATAGAAATAGTGGGCCCATGTTTCGTCGGCAGTTATTACGGTGTTTAGAAAGTTTGGATCCTTTGCAATCATTTGTTCCCACTCATGACACACCTGAACTCTGGCTAACAATTGTTCTCTCTTCAGGTGATGAGGTACCCATCTGGAACACACACGATGCAGCAGTAATTTGTTGCGTAGAATACGGAATGCCAACGTTTTTGAAATATTAGTTGACGCTGCTATGTCTTCATACGCCATTCCTCGATCTTTTTGCAGGAGTGTCCAAACAGTGTCAAGAATACGCTCCGTAACAACACTTTCAGGTCGACCAGGCCTGGGAACGAATTCTGCCGACAAACGTCCTTTATTTTTAAATCATGGTGCCACCTAAAAATCGTTGACTCACCCAAACATTTATCTTTGTTAGCTTTTTTCATTTAAACAACTGTTTCTGGAGCAGTTTTACCCGAACGATAGCAAGATTTTGTCACAAAACGCATTTCGCTTCTTAACTCTGAATCGCTCATCCCATAGCTGTATGGCGAAACTCAGACGTACCTTAAACAACTGCGCAATAACAGAACTAGAATCGCGTGCCACGGCTAATAACTGTTGTCATGGATACTTCCTTAATTCAGTTAGTCGTGTGCGTGTTTCTTTTTTCCCCTTTGCACTGTTGCCAACTCAAAAAAATACTCTCGGTTTTTATGGTACGGTCTTTGTATAGATACATACCAACACGTACTTACGGTTCTGTAAACGCAATTTTATAACAGCGGAAAAGACTTTGAGGGAGTCTCTGAGTACAGTAATCTTTCACCAGGAAGAAGCTGTGGGGGTGTGGGGTGAAATGGAGTGGAGTTGTGGTGTCTCACTTGAGTGCAATTAGCCCATGAACCGGGAGAGGTTGTGACTGTTACCGACCCTTTTTCGGTGTTTCTTGAGTGCAAATGACCTACACACTCCAGCTGCACCAATCGTTGGCGGTAATAATCAAGACATTTCATTATCACAAAAGCCATTGGTTGAAGGCAACTCACGCAATTGGGAGCAAAAATGCAACTTTAAAGCGTTTCACAGAATTTTCCACATCTTGTGAGTTGGCGGCACAACAATCGATGATCCTAACGATCTTTTGTTTCCCCTTCTTCATTTCTGCATCTTGTTTTTTTTTATCCAATCTATCAAACAATATAGTCGTCATTCATGACTTAAGGCCGCCACAGACACACACATTTGAACGACTCTTTTGAGTGTCACGCCAACAAATGAAGGAGTTTTGTGCCTGAGGCGGCATGTAGCGTGGAGTGAACCAAGAGTGAAGCTCTTCAACACATGATTGAAATTCTCTTCACCCCACGCTACATGCCGTCCCAGGCACAAAACTCCTCCATTTGCTAGCGTGACACTCAAAAGGGTCATTCAAACGTGCGTGCCTGTGGCTGCCTTTAGTGTTGGCAGTGTAAGTTGTAGGTAGAGTTTTCACGTTTCTGAAACACCAGGGTCTTGCATATTTTCCGCTTGATGAATGGTGTCAATTTTTTTACTTCCATCGAACGAAAGGACAGTCAGTCGTATTTTTTTTTATTTTTTTTATTCCACAATGACAGCACTCCTTTTTAAAAGCTAATGCTTGCAATGGTAGCAAATTAAAGAAAACCCCCGTCTAATCGGTATGGAAATTTTTCTTGCGATTTTACCCTTTGGTAATGTTTGGAAAATTCCTCTTCCATTCGTCCACGGCATCAGAAGAAACTTCAGCAGATTCACGGTGGAGAATTTTCGTAACTATGCCATACCGACTTTTTATTCAGTGTAGCCATTCAGCTGAAAAATTCGTCTTCCTTTACGTTAATTTTCTTTGTTTTCTCTTTCTTACTTCCTTGGGTTTTTCAATAAGCATCAGACAGCCTATGGGGATGCTAATGACACGGCACTGCTCAAAGAATTTAAGAAAAATGTCCTCGACTTTCAAAAACTTTCCAGTTTGGAACGGTAATTCCCGATGCACTTAAGTCTGTAGACATTGCATTGTCCTCAATCTCATTATGTTTGTAATTTATCGTCGTAGTAGTCTAAACTGAAATTTTTAATTTTGCATCTAAATCCGTTTTCGTAGTGTGATTTTCTTCAACTTCCTTCAGAATCTCCATTGTTCTTTTAAAGACAAGGCGACAAGGCTTTACGAGATCGTGAAGTCACGGCTTCAATGCAAGAAAGCGGATACAATCGTAGGTCTCGAGGAAAGAGTCCTGTATGACAACGTCAAGCAAGAGCAGGTGTCTGCTGAAGGCGCCAACTGAGTTGATCAGTGGTAACTCAGGAAGAGCTAGTGAATTCCGCCGAGTGAGTCATACTGCAGGCGGATGAGGTGAAATAGAGAAAGCGAAAGGTGGAAGGGGACGGATGGGATTGGAAAACGAAAAACGTAATTCGTGGCATTACACCACCACAATTTAACATACACTGGTAAATGAGAAGAAAGAAAATACGATTAACGTATAATTGATGAATTTTTAACGTTAAGGACAATTTAGAATTTTCTGACTGGCCACATTTCATGTATAAATGTGAAAATCGTATAAGTGAGAAACATATTGGGTTGGAAAGAAAGTAATGTCCGATGACGAGGCACCCGAAGTAGAAGGCCAGGCCATGGGGCACAATGGCCACTGAGATTGTACAGCACACCGGCATAACATAGCAGGTAGGTGGCTCAAGTCAGCGGCAGTTAGCTGCCAGAAAGTGAAGAGTGTAGGCACCAGTCAACATGGAAGTGTACAAGGAGCACATCCGCCATTTTATGCTGTATGAGTTCCGTCGCGGTAGCACCACCGCAAGTGCTGTAAGAAACATTACCAGAGTGTACCCCAATGCCATATCACATCGTGTCGTTGATTCGAACGGTTTACAGAAGGAAATTTTAACCTGTCAGACCGTCCTGAAGCCGAAGGACCCGCAACAGTGGATATGAAGACCTTAGTGGAGACCGACCACGTGTGGCCACGCGGGAGTTGGCTGAACAGCTGGAGACTGCCCACACGAGGATTATCACGCCCCTGCGTCAATTTAGGAAGGTGCACATGAGAGGAGGGCGAATACCCCACCAACTCACAGTTGAGCAGAAAGCAAACAGCATGAGTACATGTGTTATCCTGCTTGCACGTGATGAAGATGAACCATTCTTGGACCGCATTGTGACAGGTGACGAGAAATGGGTCCTGCATGAAAATGCCAGCGCCCATAAACAGATGTTGGACCCAAAACGGAAGCCCATGTCGATCCCCAAAGCCGGATTACACTCACGTAAGATCCTGATGTCTGTTTGGTGGGATATTTGGGGTGCCGTGTATTTTGAGCTGCTGCCGGACAACACCACTATCACCGCCGATGTGTACTGCTATCAAGCTCGGCGATCTTCACGCATCGCTCACGGCGCAGTACTGCTGAACCGCAAGGGCGTCCTCCAACAGCACGCTGGAGCGAGACCTCACACAGTACGGGTGGCCTGTCACAATATCAGGAACCTGGGCTGGAAGCTGCTACCACACCCAGCCTATTCCCCGGACATTTCTGCAAGCAACTACCACACCCAGCCTATTCCCCGGACATTTCTCCAAGCAACTACCACACCCAGCCTATTCCCCGGACATTTCTCCAAGCAACTACCACACCCAGCCTATTCCCCGGACATTTCTCCAAGCAACTACCACACCCAGTCTATTCCCCGGACATTTCTCCAAGCAACTACCACACCCAGCCTATTCCCCGGACATTTCTCCAAGCAACTGCCACACCCAGCCTATTCCCTGGACATTTCTCCAAGCAACTGCCACACCCAGCCTATTCCCTGGACATTTCTCCAAGCAACTACCACACCCAGCCTATTCCCCGGACATTTCTCCAAGCAACTGCCACACCCTGCCTATTCCCTGGACATTTGTCCAAGCAACTACCACACCCAGCCTATTCCCCGGACATTTCTCCAAGCAACTACCACACACAGCCTATTCCCCGGACATTTCTCCAAGCAACTACCACACCCAGCCTATTCCCCGGACATTTCTCCAAGGAAACTACCACCTTTTCTGGCCGTTGCAGCATTTCCTGGACGAACAGCGGCTCATCAAGCGGAACGATGTTGAACGCGCGCAATTACTCACTTCTTTGCGTCCAAGCCGTCACAATTATACAGGGACGGTATCCAGTAGCTGTCCAGACGATGAGAGCAGGCCATGACAAACGACGGCGACTACATTTTGAACTGATTTGTACTTGTATATACGGTAATTAGCACTTTTCTGTTGCATTGCATTTGAAGGCATTACTTTCTTTCCAACCCAATATAAACCGGGTTCTACTGTATTTCACATTTTGTAGATCCCAATACTAAAGGTCCTTTTTGCTATTACTGTTGCTATTTTTTCCCCTTTTCGAAGTAGCTTATATTCTGTACTTTTATTTTCAGAGTTCGAGAGCTGTGGAGAAGATGGGATAAAGAATTATTCGGTAACTTAAACTGGCTGTAAAACCTGAATGCTACCAAACAATAGCCAATGTTGGTGTTTGTTTAGACTGCAGAAAACTATATAAATTCATTGACGACAGAATCAAACGTAGGATGAAAACTGAGAGTTATCCTTCCACGAGCATCTGTTCTGTACTATTGTGCATACAAAATATTGAGAACAGTTTACGTTTTGCACTTCATTATCTTCAGAAGATTTACTTTGGAAAATATTCAACATACGCAATGCAAATGGCCAGGATAACAGATCTTAATTGATTGCATTATTTCCCAAATGCCCGGAATATACTGTGTTCTACATTGTGTCTCACAAATCGGCAGACTGAAATCTTTTCTTCACTAGCTACAGCTGTTTCCGAAATGGGAAGGAAATGCATTGTGGCCTTCATTATCAGTATTTGATGAATATCCGGTCTATGAGTTCTGTTCTTTTACTGTTGATAGCTTTTGTCTTCTTCATTGCAAATTTTGAAGATGACGACAGCGAGCTTTATTGACTGACTCAAAATATATTGTATTTTCGCAATTTCATAAAAAAACTTCTTTATTTCGCCGTACAAAGATACGGCCAAAGAGATGGACGAACTTCATACTGTACTAAATGATAGCGCAGCATTCAGAGAGCTATCTGCCAACTGTGCTGCCTAACGACGTTTTACTTTAAAAAAGATAAATATTTGCTCTGTCTTTTACAAATATGGACAGTTTACATTCGCAAAAATTAAAACCTAATGAATTTTGCAACTGTTCGAAAACGTGAATGGAAATAAATACACTAGTATCTAAAAATAGAGCAATACAAGTATCACTAAATTTTTAACTTAGATTTTGAAAAGATTGTGCGTCTGTATGACTACTACGGTATTTCGATAAAATTAATCGATTCAGCTGGAAATCAAATCAGGAATTATAGCAATGGTCCATTGTTCTGTACGTATAGTAGGAAGCAAGGACATAAATCTGATCAGATATTACTCAGACACAACTTTTTGCGGAATTTGTTTTTTAAAGGGAACGTATTAGGTTTTCTAAATTACATTTTTAGAACCCATGTTTTTATGTGCAAACTAAAAAGGAAGAACGTAAAGGCTGTTTAAGCAAAATTTATTTTGAGAATCTGCGTTTTTGAAGCTGTGGTTTTATAAAATACGTACGTAAACAATGCATGTATTTGGCTGTGTTAAACCACCTTTTCTCACGCTTAGGATAAGAGGATTTTGAAGCTATGATAATTGAACAGCTGGTATTTCATCAAGATTTTAATCCTCTACCCTATAAGGTATTGTCACTGTAAAATTGCCTAGGAACCAAAAAGAGAGAGAGCGAAATTTCATAATTATGCAAAGGCAACATATCTCTCACACATCATGTTCATGATTCATGATCATGTTCATGAATTCACTCTCACTGCTGCTTCAAAATGAAACTGTGATCGAATTTGAAACTGTATAATTTATTAAGACTTTACAGATTTACCACTCTGTTATTTTATGTGATTTGGGTAAATTCTTACCCTGAATTCTTAAATAAAAAATATTTTAAATCCTACCTTAAATTTTACAGAACTTTTTTCAGAAACTGGAAACTTAATTCTGAGCCAGCTGTCGAACCGAAGAGTTGTTAATAAAAATATTGTATGGCACGAAGTCATGAATTGAAAGGGCGTTTCAGATGAATGCACGTTGTAGTTATAAATGCAAATGAAAAGTTGTATTTTCAATGGAAGTACTGAGAAAAAAAAGTTTTACTTGCTACGTTTTTATGAGTCAGTCGGAGAAGTTATAGAAAAGAATAAAGCTTCAGAAACACTCCAACTAGCTGCCAAGCCACGAAATACTAGTTGAACACATGGATATTATATCTAATGAAAAGCTGGAGTTAGTTTCTATTAGCAGGATGCGACAAAGATGGCCAAATGATATCTATGACATATTTTTCTGGGAAGAGCAAATAAACTAAATTCCGCCGGATTTATATAAATCTCGGTAACTTTAATGTTAGCTACCATTAACGCACCAGAAATTTGTGTGATATTAATTATCTGCAATTAAGGGAAAAAAGGAAGAGTGATGGTGAATATTAATCATGAGATAAAAGCCAACCTTTTATGTATCAGTATTGACTACTTGCCATAATTACTTTCAAAAGACGGTAACTTCTGGACGTCTGGAAGCAATATCGGTCATTCTCATTTCGCGATTGTTATGTATCTATGAAGGGTAAATTCTTACCTATAAAAACAAGGCTTAAGAAACATTAAATAAGATGTTTGATATAATTCTTTAAAACACAAGATAAGAAGATTAATTCATAGTGTTTTAGTAAATAGAGAATAATTATCTGTAACTGTGGAAATAATTTTTGAAATCAAAAGTATTTGTAAAATATTAGGTTCTGCCTGATTTGATGTTAATCTTTGTAATCCGAATGTGTTATCGTCATTAGCGAACAAGGAACACAAATAATATGAAAGTCAACTTCAGAAATTTTCTATAGCATTGCAGCTAATTAGTGCCATGGACAACAGAAAGAAGAAACCTACTTATAATGATTGAGTACAAAATTGCATTTCACTGAATATGTAGCGAAAATCATCCACGATAGCTTATCTGTCAGTTGGAAAGGAAGTAAGCAAGCATAGAGGATATTTAATTGTCTTCATAAATGTCATCGCAAAGCCCATCAACTCTCTGGCACGGTAATTAGTTTTGCATTTATGAGCAAATAGAGAGGGCTTTGATAACCATGACAACGGCAAATAAAATTACTTGATTACATATGGTGACTAGAGATCCAACAGCTGATTAATATTTATGAACATATGAACATCGGAGTGAAAAACAAAGAGTATGGAGATTCGGATTAAAATCTTGAGTGGATGGAGGAAATTCTACACGCGTTTTGGCTGACAGAAAAAAAAAAGGGGGGGGGGATCCATGCTGGACAATAAATAGAAATTACTTAGTGAGTTAATAACTTAAGGTAATGATTTCAAGAACTTAACTAACTTTCCAACCAGAGTTTTATCAGGAAGGATTAATTTGCTGAATTCGGATTAATTCGGTGATAAATCGAAGAAGCTTAAGAGAAATTCACTGCTATTTGTGGATGTAAGTGAACTCTCTAATTGAATAGGCATTCGCTGAAAACAAAAGCAAAGAAAGACGCGCTGTTCGATGCACATTTGAAATGATCAAAACATGTTTGTTAAAATAAATTGCCACTTCGCACCAGAAATTATCCCCTTACCTTTTAATAGCATCAGTGTTCTTGATAAATACAGGAAAGTGATTATTCGACATCTCCCTGATCGCATCTAGGAGGGGAATATATAGGCATCTAAGCGTGGCAACAGAAGAGAGAAATCATGCCCCGTTTCAATTGCTAGTTACTATAAAACACAACCGGGGTTAGTCAAAATTTCTAAATTTCCTAATATTGCTTCACGTTTACACGTAATAAGAACGTATCTACAAATTAAATTATTTCCAATCATGTTTTACAGAAAAGGCATATGCAGTTGCAAAAATAAAGTGATTGCAGAACACTACATCTTTGAAAATTCTTTCTGTTACGACATACTTCAGGCATAAAACAAGAGTTGAGCACAGTTGAATTTATTTACCACTAATAGATTTTTTCGACATAATTAATTGAACTACCGCCTTACAAGAGAATTATATTGCTTATTTCTTCCTGAAAAATCAACGTTTGAATAAAAATGCACCAAATCTTTATGAATAACTTTTAGTTCGATATTTTTCCGAAGTTCAGAGTGGATAAAAAAGTATTTTCAGGAAAACTGAATTAAAGACTGGTGTTATAAATGGATTAGAAAGTTATGAAATGATTCTTGTAAAAAAAATAAGCTTCAACAAATACACATATATAAAATAAGCAATTTTCTGGACATAATTATGAACGGCAGCTTCAGATGAAAAAACAGCACGAAAGTAAATGCACGGAATTTAGTGGAATCAGATAGAAATGCTAGTTAACATTTTTAACGCTGAAATCTAAAATTCCACTCCAAAATTGGCTATGCTCTAAAAAATTGTAGCTGCAGAATATGAAGCAAAATTTATGTAGGTGAAAATTTTAGCGAAATATAATGCCTACAGAACATAGAAAAATTTATATTTCCACCTAAAAAAATTGTTCAAGATCTGTTTGAAACTGAAAGGACTTCCTCAAAAAATATTTGAGGGAAAATGAATTGTGGCAGATGGAAAGAAGTCTGGGAAAAGGTAAACTAAAAAAAAAGACAGAGAGTACTTTTGCATTTATCAAGGCTGTTATACTTCCAAGGAACTGCATACTTCCATTAGCACAAGTAAACTTTAGCTTCAGATTCATAGAAGTTTCATGAACAGCATTAATTCATGACATGTATAATGGATGAAAATTATCAATCAATCGCTTTCATCGGCATTTCTTTGAACTTTCATCGCTGCTTGAGACCTAAATGTAAATTTGAGACATGAAACACCAGTTAAAATATTGTCAAACATCATTTCTTTCATATTAAATGTCGGAAATCAAAATAAAATACAGTAATTGTACTAACTGTAGAATACAGACAAAACTAAAAATACATAAATTTAGAAAACTTTGTTTGCAAATACTGCAACTGCCAGACAGGAAAACTGCTGAACGATTACAGTAAAAGATCGTAAATGATGTACTTATTATTGCATTTACATATGCCCATGTAAAAAGCTTTCATTAAAGATAAAATTTGTAGCAGAGGAAATTTCATGATACAGCTGAAAATTTCCATGACGTTAAAACCTAATTTTGTAGAAATTTAACAAAATAGAAGGTGTGAAAGTAATCTCACAAAACACTGATCAGCTGAGAATCCCCACATTTTTATAGAAGAAAAACCCGTAAGATATAGCATTCATTACTATCATATGGAAAACAAACCATAAGACATAGTATTTATTACTAACATATGAAAGATAAACTACAATTTCACAAATGGTACTGCAGCAGAAGCAAAATAAATTACTTCATAATGTTATTAATGCTGTTATCGTCGTTTGCCGTTCGATGTGATCAGCCAACCAACTTAGTGAAGAAATGGAACAATAAAGTTCTACGACGATTTCAAATCATCAGGTTTAACTTTTGTTGCAGTATTAAGGTTACAGTTTGAACAAAGACATTCTGCTCCTAGAAACCATCTGAAGCAGTGACAACAATCATTAATGTTTCAATCGCTAAAAACCGAGGTGAAGGAGCTGACAAAGATTTTAAAATATCCGCGAACCTTTTTCACAGTCACGGCAGTTATTTTAATTCTTTATGTAGGAAACGAATTTCACCGTGAAACCGGCGGTGGAACCTTATCGCCGATCAATCGGGAATTTTATCCTTCATTATGGAGAGAAAACGGTGCCTTCCTGATTTCCACTCCTGGTTGCAGTATTCCAAAATTCAATCCCTTTGACGCCTCTGTTAGGAGATTCTTCGTCAAGACGCCTTACAGATTCGGATGCGGCTTCAAAAAGTCTATTTTCGTGGTGTCCGACAACAGTGTGGTGTCCATCGAGGAAAATGTTTTGTGGAGACAGTACAAAATGCGAAAGGAGGACATGGATTGTTACTTCTATCCTTTGCTCAGAAATATCAATGCGCGGAAGCCAGATGATACGTATATCCTCGGCACCAAACATGACCTTGTATTTGGCCTTCCTATTGAAGAAGAATTTATAAGAGTAGATTGTTTGCAAGGAAACACCACAATAGTAAGGGACATTCTGGCTTTGACTCCTTTCAAGCCAGAGGTCGAGGCGAGGTGCAAAAAGGCACGTGAAATATCAGGGATCACGCGTGAAAACTTGAATGTTCTTCTGGTGGGGATAGACTCAATTTCTAAGCTGAACTTTCTTCGATACTTCAAACGATCTCTATCCTATCTGCGAGACAATTTATCTGCCGTGGAGTTGCATGGATACAACAAAGTGGCTGACAATACGTATCCAAATCTCATTCCCTTGCTTACGGGACATGACAGCAGCTACTACAAATTCAAGGAGAAACACAAAAGATTTTACGACGACGCAGACCTCATATGGAAGAAGTATGCTTCTCTAGGGTACAGAACCCTATTTTCAGAAGACGCTCCAAAAATCGCGACATTCGATCTAAACCGGAGGGGATTCAAGAATCCCCCGGTGGATTACTACACTCGTCCATTTGCTTTAGCGTACGAAAACTCCAAATTAAGACGCCGAACGTACTGCTTCGGTTCGAAACTTGAGATGGAAGTATACTTTGATTACCTCCGTCGCTTTATGTCAACTATGCAGGACAAACACTTTTTCGCCTTTGCATTTATGGCGAGACTGACTCACGACGTATTTGAAATGGCAGGCTTTGCAGACAAGCCGTCGTACGACCTGCTTCGGTACCTCGACAAGTCCGGCACTTTGAACAGAACCGTACTTTTTTCTTCAGTGACCACGGAATAAGATTCGGCAACATACGTCAGACCTACATCGGGAAAATGGAAGAGAGGATGCCCTTCGCTTTCTTGGCCTTTCCCGACTGGTTTTACCAGAAGTATCCAATCTTCGCGGCGAATCTGAGAATAAACGAAAAGCGATTGACCACTCCGTACGATATCCATGCTACACTACTCCACCTATTGGACTTAAAGAAAGATCTGTTCTTCACAGCTCACGGACAGAGTTTGTTCGACGAAATATCCCCCATGCGAACTTGCGAGGAGGCGATGATTGCTCCACACTGGTGCACGTGCCAAATGCACCAGCCGGTGCCAATCAGCGACGCCAAAGTAAAGAAAGCGGCGTCAGTCGTACTTACGGAAGTGAATTCGCGTTTGAAACCTTACATCAGAATGTGTACCAGTCTAAAGCTTCAAACTATACTGGATGCCAGGATCGGGAGGCCCCTGGCTGAAATGCTCACCTCGAAGAATAAAGGAGATAGCGCAAAGCCTAGCGGATACTCGGACTATTTGATAACTTTACAAGTTCGGCCCAGCGCTGCTATTTTTGAAGCAACAGTGAGGCTGCAGAGGAATCGATTTAGCGTTATCGATGAAGTGAGCAGGATTAATATTTATGGAAATCAGTCCCACTGCGTTGATGAACCAGTAATCAAAAAGTATTGTTTTTGCAAAAATAGTATAAAGACGCTTTGATCTTTTGGGGACAGTTTCACTACATGAAACCTGCAAGGCATAAGAATGATATAAAATATGAGAGAATTGGAGTAAAGACATTTTATCCTATTTTGTATTGTTATGTTCTGTAATCATTATATTAAGTTTCTTACTTTATATTCTGAACCTTGTGTTTCCTCTTTTTTCATTGTTCATTCTTCCATCACATACCGGCAAGATAATACACTACTGGCCATTAAAAATTCAACACTAGGAAAATCGCATCACAGGGCCTCGAAAGTTGGCAGAGGGCAGAACACGGGCGTATATAAATGATTAACCGGCCAGCACTATGGAAATCATACGGGACAGTAACGCCACCTGGAAGTCGTATAAAAGGGGTGAACAAGGACTCGGTGTTAAGCAGTCTAAGAGTGTTTGCTCGCCGTTTCTGGCCATGGACAGGTGCAGTGTGCCACGTCGGAAAACAACGGCAGCCCTACCTGCAGGTTTCCGACTCCGATCGCGGGATAATTGTGGCATTTGGGGATTGCGGATTATCACTCCGAGACAACGGTGCTCCTGTGGGACGTCATGCGGCAACGGTGGCAAGAATATGACGCCAGTAAGTAGCGGAGAAACGAACACATCGACGTGCGGGATCCCAACGGCCTAGTCACACCACCGAGCGAGAGGACCGACATCTGGTGCGGATGGCTCTGACGGATCGCACGGCCACATCGACCATCGTGTCTCAACAGTAAGGGCGTGTAGCTAAACACCCAGTATTCGCACGGACGGTTCGACGTCGTCTTTAGCAGCGGGGCACTTTTGCACGGCTCCTATTGCTTCTCCTACGCTTGACTGTGCAACACCGGCGTCTGCGACTGCAATGGCGCCAAGAACGTCGCGCATGTAGGAGCGAATGGAAAGACATCGTTATGTAGGAGCGAATCGAAAGAAATCGTTATGTAGGAGCGAATGGAAAGACATCGTTTTGGAAAGACACCCGCTTCAGTTTGCAGCACCATGATGAACGAATCAGTGTGCCACGTCTTCCTTGGCCCGCGCGGTCCCCGGATATGTCGCCTATTGAACACGTGTGGTCCATAATTGTCGGACGACTGGCACGCCAGCGACAACCTCCAGCTACAACGGAGGAACTGTGGCATCGTATCGAAGCCGCGTGGACGGGCATTCCCCAAACACAGATCCAGTGTCTCTTCCTCTCAATGCTGGGCTATGCAGCAGCTGTAATTGCCGCCTATGGTGGCTACACCAGATACTGATTGTTGTGTTTTCCCCTCGTCTCCTCATGCTGTATTTGCAATCGATTTACCCTTGTATTATCTGCTTTCTGTAGATTAAATATGGCTATTGCCTTTCGTGGTGTTGCACTTTTAATTGCCAGAAGTATATATCCTACGTAAACTTACAGATCTTTTTGAAAAAAAAAAAAAACTGCCAATTTTTTTAATCTATTCATTTATTTTTTATTTTTTTCTACCATCGCAACTGTATGTAGAAAATCATAATTTCAAATTCAACAAATCAGAACATCCACTGAAGTAAGCTAACAGCATCGAATAATTATTCAAAATAGTATCTTTGTAATATATGACATTTCTCTTATATTTATTTCAAAATGTTCCAATGTATTTAGAATATTTTCTATTTTTTTGTGAAATCTTACTCTATGATTTGCACAGGGCATGACGTTCCCCGGGTTTAACCAGCGATACATGGTTAGGCTTATGAGGTAGCATCGTCCTAAAGTTATCAGCAGGCTATTTTTGTTACCTAAACATTAAATTGACATGTCTTCCAATATGAGAAAAAGAAAGTGTAAGCTTTCTGCAGAAAGTTTGCCTATCACAAGAAATTTCACATGTAGCTTCATTACTGAAAGTTTTTTCTGAAATCAGATGCCAGTCATTCCTCTGACTTCCGCTGCAGTATGATACATCCCGGCTGCGCTCTTCCACAGAACCACTTTATGTGATAATTTGATATTTTTTAGGAACCGATTTACGCACTTAATTTTGTCTTAAAATAAGCACAATCCCTTTATACAGTATGATAATTGGATATATCTTAGAAACTGATGCATCACTTAATTTTGTTTTAAAAAAAGCAAAAAAAATCAATTGGCATTTCCTCTTACAATTAAGCTTGCTTTCCAATAGAGCGAATGTGCCACCATCTATCGGTAGGATCTATTTTAGACCTTCACTCTTCCTACGGATATTATCTAAATATTAATCAAAACTTTAGGCATCTGAATTTCTAAAAAACGGGATCTGAGGTGCAAACGCACACTGGTGTTTTTAAGTTTATGCCGAAATCAAGCCTTCAGCAGCTTTCTCCTGTAGGCGACAGGATAAGACAGCTCATTTTATTATTATAGGTGACCAAAAATGTACCCAGTATTGACCTTGTTAAACTAAGATTACATTATTCGGCTTACCAGTTTCTCAAGTGCAATGACGTTTATTCTTTAAGAGCCTTGTTTACATCGGGTATTCGTACTCAATGTTATTTACTACCAAGCAAACATTGCGCCTTTTCGCGCAAGCCATGGACTTGGCAGAATACCAAAATGTTCAGAGTGACATTTTCCCACATGTAGAAGGCACTGTAATCGCTCATGCCTTTTAACGACGTTATTCTCAGCGGAGATTCTTAAAACATTAATTAAAACTTTGCAAATTTGAATTTAAAAAATGACTTTGAGGTGCACATCGTCATGTGCTTCTGCGAATTTATGCCAAACTTTAAACCTCTTTGTTTGGTAAGTAGTTCTTTCTGTCGGCGAACGATATACAGACATTCAATTTTATTAATACGGATTATACTCCACCATAACAATGATAAGATGCAAATAATGAAGAGAAAAGAGATTTTCTCAGATCTCCAAGTTTGTGTAATAAAAATTGTAAGAGTATTAAATTAGAAAATGTGTAATTCATACGCCGCAGTAAATGTCTTGAAGGCGAAGATGGGAATTTCCCATTTCTAGATGATCAGTCGAATAATGAGGACCGGCGAATCGCCCAAGAAATTTATAACGTCCTGCGGACGTATGCTGCTGGTAGTATTAGAATGGTAGAAGGCAAAACACTTTAGCGCGAGAGTGACACGCCATCCGATAGTGACACACTCCAGATGTAGATGACACGTCTGAGTGGAGGACACCAGGAAGAAACGACGAGAGCAGCTCCATTTCAGTCCATCTTCGCCTCAAAAAGTACGACGAAGCATTTGTGACGTGCCTGCCACGCAGGAAGCACACGACATAAAGGCAGATAGCAGCGATCCGAACGTCCGCGTAGCTCAGTTGGTAGAGCGACTTATTCCGGAATGAGGGGACCCGGGTTCGATCCCCGGCGTGGACAGAAATGACGAAGAAATTTACTTCGTTATAATGGCGCCCAAACTTTCCGGATGATCCGGTCGTTCAAGATCTCGCAATGGTGTGATGTTCTTTTCACACCGCGAGATAGGAAAAATAAGAGAATCCCTTCTTCAGCGCTTCGAAAAATACATGTGTTATGTTGCATACCATACACTAGATTGACTGGGAGTTCTCAAGTGCACGTTCTTCAGCGGATGGCTGCCTACGACGATTCATGGTCACGGCTGACCCGTGGGCCATGTCCGGGCCCTCTTTCGGGGGGGAGTGACGTGCCTGCCCCGCAGGACTCACCCGACATAAAGAAAGATAGCAGCGATAACGAACGTTCTCGTAGCTCAGTTGGTAGAGCGACTTATTCCGGAATGAGGGGACCCGGGTTCGATCACCGGCGTGGACAGAAATGACGGAGAAATTTACTTCGTTATATATTGTAAATCAATTTTCTGAAGAAACTAGGAGGAACTATCAACGGCGAGAAAAGGAGTTTGGTTGCAACAGCCATGAAATACAGGGTTATTTTAAATGAAATAGACAGTTTCATCATTTTATAAAACCTAAACTACGTAAGATATTGACACTCATCACTTATTGTTCTATCCAAGACCAGCTTACATAGAAATGACCTGTCCATTTCACGCAGCTGGCCTACCTTGCGAAAAATTTGCCCCAAGATGGCGTTGCATTTTGGCTGTTCTAAGAAGCTCCCATGTGCGTTAAACGTTAGTTTCTATCAAATTCTATTAGAATTTTTTCCATTGTTAGCACAAGAAAATGTTATACTGTTCAGTAACATTCTGTAAATCAAATAAAAAAATGAATGTTAATGGCATTCAAATTTCTTTTCACGAGTTCACCTGCAATCATGACCAGCTTAATTTCCCATTTTGATTGACAGAATGGCACTGAACAGTATATTTTGTTGGGCTAACAGAGGAAAAAATTCTAATGGAAACTCGAAAAAGTAATCTTTTCTAAAAAATTATAATTTGCTCCGAAAAGTCATCTTTCAGAACATGTTCTTATGCAAACAGGTGAAAAGACTGAAAAATGTGATGTCTGCTCTAAGCAGTTTGCTCAGAAAAGTCATATTTCAAGGCATATGCTTGTTCATTCAGGTGAAAATCCTTACCAATGTGATGCAGGCTCCAAGGAATTTCCTCGGAAAGTGTCCTGAAGTCAGCGTTGACTTCAAGTTTTTGTTATATTAATTGTCAGATAACACACCCTACTTTCAAAAATAGAAACAGAACTGAGGGAGAAAAAACTTATCCTGTGCTTCACGACAAAGTTGTAAACACAAGACCAGTAAACACTACCAGCTTTCTGCCGCAACTCGATTAGAAAATTGGTCTCGTAGTAAATTTGAAAAGTACTTGCCTTTGCCGAAAGCACAAATAGTACAATGGGTAAGTTGTTCTAGTTAGGTCCAATTTTTGTTTATTTATTTATTTATTTATTTATTTATTTGTTTTATTGCGTCGGACATAGATCAACCGCTAGCTTCCCTAACGTACAAGTACACAATATGATACGACGAAAGGTACCGCCATCTGGCGACAAATAAATGCTACAAGGGCTGCGCAATTTCAGGAAGGGTGCCTCTAAATGAGCAGGCCATATCTATGTAAGCTGGTCTTGGTTCTATCACCTATAGTAACGATTTTCTTGTGTAGATGGCGTCAATAAAGGATTTTATGTTGCCACCGTCAGGAGACCAGTCAGGCAAGATGGCCGCAAATGCTGTAAAGAAGGTATTCTGCGTGATTGAATTAAACAAAACGAATTCTATTACCATTGTGCAATGGCGGTTTAGAACACGTTTCAGGAAATCACCATCGAACAAACAATCCATCTGCGACTGGCTGATGAAATTTGAAACAACAGAATGTTTGTGTAAAGGTAAAAGTCTAGGGTGATCACGTGTACTTGATGAACAAGTGGAGTCTAGGGAAACCACGTGTACCTGATGAACAAGTGGAGTGCGTTCGTGCCACTTACTAACGCAGCCCAAGGAAATCCACAACGACGGCGGGTCGAGAGTTACAAATTCTACATGTTTGGAAAATTTTGAGGATGCGATTGAAAGTGATTTCCTACAAACTGCAGTTGTTGCGTTTTGAAGAAGATGGTTTCATTGTGTGTCTAATTTTCGGCGACGAATCGACATTCCTCAAGTAGGAATGTTAACGAACATAACACTCGCATATGGGGGACTGAAAATCCTAAAGCAACAGTGCGGATTACTCAAAGGTTAATGCGTTCTGTGTTATACGGTATTCCTCAAAAAAAAAAAAAAAAAAAAAAATCATGCCCCTTCTTTTTCCAAGAAAACACTATAAGGGAAAGTTCTTATCTCGATATACTAATTATTTGGCAGCACCTCACTGACATCGGGAAGTCAGGAGTTATCTTGATGAAAATCTTCCATAGCGCTAGATCGACCGCGGAACAAGTGACATGTCACTTACATGTTGGCCACCACGAAGTCAGGATCCAGCACCATGTGACTTTTTTTATGGGGCTATGTCAAAAACAAAGTCTTCGTCCCTCCCCTTCTTGTTAATTTAGCTGATCAGAAACAACGTATCACAGCAGCTATTGCTGGAGTTGATGAAGATATATTAACACCTATTTGGCAAGAATTCGACTACCGCGACTAAGAGTGCACATATCAAACTTCTGTAAGTTGCTGTAACAAACTTCAAGACTTTCCCTACAAAACGGTCAATATCTTAAGTAGATTTCGTTTCATAAAATGTTGAAACTGTCTATTTCATTTGTAATAACCCTGTACAAAACATCTCGCGATAAATTGAGCCTACTTATTTGCTTTTTAGAGAGTGGTGGAACTCAGCCTGTGAAATTACAGAGGCTACGCACATTTGTGTTCACCAAATTTATGTATGAGCGACAGAAAGGTATGTTGATGCACTATTAGCATTTACAGTATAAAAAAATTGAGTGCAGCTACCTGCATCCGACGTCGGCATTAAACATTTCAAAGCCAATCATATATTTATGGAGTCTCTTTAACATCACTACCAGATATCAAGGAAGATTACGTAGTTCACTTCAAAATGAGAAATCGCAGACAAAGCAGCTGTACAGGAAAGACCTCGGAGATTCGTGCAGAAAGTGGTACAATATATTATAAATAATAATATTGTCGACGCTATAGTATTCAACAAAGACCAAATCCGTTTTGAATATGAACTCATTGCCAACTAGTAAGAATCCAAAGGCTGAATATGAACTCATTGCCAACACATTAGTGAGAATCCAAAGGCTGCGGTACATCTGGATGTGAAGAATATGCGTTCGTGACAAGTTCGTGGTGTGAAACACAATGTTCAGCAATTACATGACAATGGTATGTACACTGAAGTGTGAAAAGCCATGGGATATGAACCAGTGACCATCTCTAGCCCCGCAAGGTGCAGCAACTAGACGTGGCATCGATTCCACAACTGGCCCGAAGACGTCTGGAGAGATGTTGAACCATGCCGTCTGAACAGACGACCACCGTTCCCTGGTATTTGTAGGTGCAGGATCTTGGGTGCGAGTGGACCTTTCCACCACGTCCCATAAGTGCTCTATTGGGTTCATGTCTGGCGGACGTGGTGGTCACACCATCCGTCGGAACTGTCCAGACTGCTCCTCGAACCAATTCTGGACTTGGGCCCGATAACATGGTGCATTCTCGGCCTGGAAATTCCCATTGTTGTTGGGGTACATGAAGTCCATGAAGGGCTGCAAATGATCACCCAGCAGAGAAACAAAAAGAATACCGGTTAATGACGTGTTTACGAGGCCAGAGGACCCAAACTGTGCCACTTAAAGACACCACACATATATGGAACCACCACCAACTTGCACAATGCCTTGATGACAGCTTGTGTCCATAGCCTAATGGGGTCTGCGACACACCCGAACCCTACCATCAGCTCGAAACAACTAGTAGCGTGACTCATTGGACCACTCCACATGTTCCCAGTTTTCTAGGGTGTCCAGTTACCGTGCTCACGAGCTCACGTGAGGCGCTGTTTCCGATGTCGTGGTGTTAATAAAGGCACTCTGGTGGGTCTTCGGCTCCCGTACCCCATAGACGCTAAATTACGCTGCATTGACCTGATGGATATGTCTATGGTACCTCCTGCATTGAATGGGAATGTTATTTGAGCCAGTGTCGCTCGTCTGTTAGCATGGGCAATGCTGGTCAGACGTCGCTGGTCACGGTCATTCAACACCAGTGGTCGGCCACTGCGCTGTCCACGGTGGGTGGTAATATGCATTGCAGTCATCATGGCTCCACATACCTGTGAACACCAACCAGCACCTGACTGAGCCACTCCTAGCCCGTCTAGCGGCTGTCCGCGATGCACACGGCGGTTACTCTTGATATTAGCAGGTGGTCACAATAATGTGACTCGACCGTGTATATGCTCACAGCTATTAGTCATTCCTAAATATCAGATAGGCGTCTTCTTTCTGCACCGATATATTTCTTGTTTCACGAATTTAATGTTTCAATAATACCATTTCAACCCTTACCCCTTCCTCACGAAATATAAGTTTCTCTTCTGGTTCGTACGAACTTAAAGTTTTCCTGCATTGTGTGCATTCTAAAAAGCTACCCGCATCGTCAGAGGGCTTTCTATCATTACTGCGAAGAAAGAAATGAACATTCGTCTCAAAAGGCGGAAGAACGAAATGTTCGAGAATCCTTGACGCACGTACATTTGTCGCGACTCGTTCTGAATCAGACACGAGCACCGTTAGTTAATTACGCTGCTGGTTGATGCACACTGAATCCTAATGAGCTATAGACGAGTAAGAAACTCGTGTATCGCGGACGCTCGTGAGGCTGAAAAGTGGGAATTTCAAAATGTAAACGTCTACCTCGTTTGGCTGCACTCTTAGCACTAATAATATCTCCTCACCTCCGCTATTCTGCAAACAGCATTTCCATGGCACCAGGAAAAATACACAGTCTACTCACATTATTGTAACCACCTCCTACTTTTGACGTCAACAGAGCGTAGCCAATGAAAGAAAGAAACACGTGTCGTGAGCTGGCTTGGGGGGTATAAAAGGTGTGCGTTAGGCATTCTGGAAAACATATCAGGGCCGCGGGTGGCCTAGTGGTCAACGTTCGTGACTGCAACGGAGAAGACCTCGGGTTCGATCCCAGCAGGTACGAACGCTCGAACCACTAAATATCCGCCGTGCGTCGGATGGGCACGTTAAGCCGTCGGACCCCGGGTACTGGCCTCCCGGTAATAAATAAGGGCGTCTTCCTCCCCCTTTCTACTTCGCTTCCGTGTCACTTTCCTATCGGGCACTCTAGCCCAAATCTTTTAGCTTCCTATTTCTAAGGGTTGTTTAAGACCTGGGGTTAGACACTACCTTCCTAAAATCCTCTACATATGATCTGATCTGATCTGAAAACATATCACTTGTTGCTACCATGTATAAAAGGAGCGATTTAACAGATTTGCAAAAAGGGATGATTATCGGCTTTAGGGCCAAGGGTGGCAGTATTTCTGAAATAGCACAGTTTGTGAACTGTTGGCGTGCTGCTGTGGTTAAAGTGTATCGTGATTGGAGAAATGGCACCATTGCGAATAATTGACGTGGAAAATGTACCATTGATGTGAGAGGTGAACGTCGGCTTCGAAGGTGCGTGGGGGCCGATTGACACGCTACAGTGGACCAACTCACTGGCCTAATGAACCATGGGGCTACCGGAAGTGTGTCTAAAACGACAGCTCAACGAGCCCTGCTGCGTATGGGGCTCCGATGCAAACGGGTGGTCACTGCACCTATGCTAACGAAGGTGCATCTGCAGAAAAGGCTTACATTTTGACGGCAGTACCGAATTGGACCTCCGCTGATTGGTAAAAGGATTACCTTCTCCGATGAGTCACGTTTTCTGCTTCATCGAACGGATGGACGTTGGTGTATAAGGCAGGAAACAATGGAGAACAAACAGTCTTCAACCATTGCTGGAAGAACACAAGCTGGTGAGGACAGCGTTATGCTCTGGGGAATTTTTTCATGGCATTCTCTGGGCCCACTCATGCCTGTGGAAGGCACTATGAACCGAATTCATTATGAATCTATCCTAGCAAACCACGTACAGCCCATACATGCTGATTGTCTTCCCTGGGCGGATGGGATCTTTCAGCACGACAATGCGAAGTGCCACACAGCTGGAAATGTCCGAGAGTGTTTGGAAGTGCACGATGAAGACTTTAACGAACTTCCCTGGACCCCTAATTCCCCAGATTTAAACCGAATTGATCATCTGCGGAGCCACCTCGATCGCGTTGTTCGCTCTATGGATCCTCCACATTGGATCGTTTAAACCACATTGTAAAAAAATAAGTGGTATGAATTCAAAGGAAATTTCTGAAAATAACGTGCAACAAAGTTGCTGGTAGATGTCCATCTTTTAACGAAATTTCCGTTTTTAACATTTTCCATTTCTTCTAACAACTCCAGTATTTTGACAAATTTTCCATTGTCAGTAATTCCGTTCATTTCAGAAAAATTCGGTTTCGGATTTTTCCGTACTTCTACAGAAATTCCGCATAATCGAGAATCTGAATTTTCAGCCCTTTAACAAATATTCCTTTTCCTATGACCGTGCTATGATTCGATCCGAAATAGATTGGGTTGGCTCGATAGAATCCGCGCCCATTGCCGCTGAGACAGAAAGACACGTAAATCGCACTCACGTTCAAGGTACAACAATTGTGCGTTGATAAAATGTTTTCTTTTTTTGATTGAAGGTTTAACGACCTCCGTGAGCAACTCAATGGGCTATAAGCAGTCGCCCGTCCCTAATTTAGGGTCACTGCCTCCAGGGAAGGGAGAGAGCCACTGCCGTAAGACAAACACAACATCCATGCCTCATCGGGATTCGAACCCGGACCCCTTTCGGACGAACGATCAGAGGTAATCGCTTAGACCATTGCGCCACTGGGGCGGCAATGTTTTCTTGTCATTAATGCGGATGTATTAGTCATTTTATTTTCAGTTGGAGCGTTTAATTTTTCTGAATGAGTTTGTAATAATTTTATTTTTCTATAGGATGAAAACTTTTACAAATTACGTATTTAGTTTTGTTCATTGTGATCTTTCGAAGCAACGGAATGCTGTGAAACTTGAGCTCTTTATAAACTGACAATGACTTTCAATTATCTTTAAGAAAAGGAAAAATGTAAAATGTACTTTTTTACAGTGTTATTCAACAAAACTTTTAAATATAAAATTTACTCATAATAGTTAGAAAACCTTTTTTTTTATTTTAAGGAGTCCACAGACTGATACGTTAATATCATACAATCACATGTACAATAATTTAAGTACCTGGTTTCTTACGTTAACACTATATACAGTACAATAGCTGGTGTACAAAATGGGGAAGAGGGGAGGGAATATCCGGTGCCACAATAAACAAAATTTCACGCGATATGCTATCTACAATGTCCCATCTGATTACAGAACTTCAAAATCAGATCCTCCGACAGACTGTTAAATTTTAATAGCTAATCAAACCTCAAAAGTATTCTCACGAATCTCTCTTATACTGAAAATTTTCCTTCATATGGATACAGAAAAAGGGAAAACAGACTTTCCCCGTTAATACACAAAAGGATTTGCTTAAAGGTTTCTGAAAATTCAGAATTTTCCGTTAACACATCTTAAAAACGGCAATTCACCGTCAATATAAGAAAGATATTGCGGGAAAGTTTCTGAAAATTCAGAATTTTCCGTTAACACATCTTAAAAACGGCAATTCACCGTCAATATAAGAAAGACATTGCGGGAAGGTTTCTGAAAATTCAGAATTTTCCGTTAACACATCTTAAAAACGGCAATTCACCGTCAATATAAGAAAGATATTGCGGGAAGGTTTCTGAAAATTCAGAATTTTCCTGGAGTACAGAAAATCCGTGAGATTCAGGTTTCTTTCTGTCATTTCATGGAAAAGGTTATATCAGGAATATGTTTCGTTAATTTATGGAAGGAATTGGTTGTATCAGGAATATGTTTCGTTAATTTATGGAAGGAATTGGTTGTATTAGGACTATGCTTCGTTAATTTACGAAACGAATTGGGTGTATCAGGAATATGCTTTATATTCTTCGAAGCGGCTTTTAAAATTCCCCAGTGTCGTAGGCTATCAATATTTTTATTTTGTGGTGTTTAACTTTCATCTCCTGTCTGAATCGTTTCCAACTTTTTTCCACCAGCGCTTGATTCCCGCAGAGAGAAAGACATTTTAAATCGAGCACTAGGACTGATTTCATGTACTCTGTGGTCTCCTTGGCAATAAATGGTGCTGACGCGCTATATAACACGCGCATGTCACCGTATTAAGTAAGAATTACAAGCACTAACTCGATGGAAAAGTTTAACAAATTTGATCACTGCAGGAATATTTAACAAAAAGTTAATATCTTTACATTTTATAATCATATTTAGGACTTCTTTAGTATGACTTTAAAGTAACGACGACGATTTATTAGCAAATAGTCTTGAATTTAATCAACTAAACAACTGTTATTGCTTACAGATACGTTGTTACGTCAATTGCAATAAAACAGACCGAATAATATCGATTTTTTACTTGCACAGAAATGATTTAAATGTATTAAGGATGTATCAATGCTCTCCATGTGCCATTTGATCTTACGCCTGTACTGTACCTTGCTCCTGAAGAAGACATGCACTACTATGCAGATATACACGGTCGTATCAGAATAATATATATGACCACCCCCGGAATCACAGTGTACCCTCCTAGGCGCGTCATAGAGTGCACGAACCACACTAAGAGATATGCGGCCGGTCAAGATAGATGAGCCATAGTGCGTCACGTAAGCACAATGAGCAGAGGTAGTGATTTGACGAACGTTCAAAAAGGAATGATCATCGGCCACCGTGCCAAGGGTGGAAGCGTCTCAGAAACAGTAGACTTCGTGAGCTGTTCGTGAGGTGCTGAAGTAAGGGTGTACCAAGAATAGACCGCTGGTGCACCGAGTACCTCCCAACGTCAACGTCATAACTGGAGAGCCACAAAGCCCATCGACCCCAGAGGAGAACGCCGCCTTCGTCGACTGGTAAAAGGCAATCGACGCGCAACACTACAGCAATGGAACACGCAAATGAACGCTGGGATACGCAGGTATGTGACCCCGATAACATTAGAGCGAACCCTGTTATGCATGGGCCTTCGGAGTCGACGCTGCGTCAAGGCGCGCATGAAAACCCAGGTCCATCGGGAACGACGCGTGTAGTTCTCATGGGACTACCGTCATTGGACAGTGGAAGAGTGAGAAAAGGTTGCCTTCTCCGACGAATCGCGGTTTCTACTCCACAGAAGTGATGGGAGGTGGCGGATGTGGCTCTTGACACACGAGAACTAACACCCGGATACGCTTGTCGGTTAAGTAGAGTCCGGCAGTAGCAGTGTGCATGTCTGGGGGGATGATCTTCTGGTATGACATGGGACCGCTGGTACCACTGGATGGGTCCCTGAACGCTAATGGCCACCAGTCCATCGTCCCTCACCACAGGCATCCTTTCATATCGGACGTTTCCCTTGGTGGTGATAGTGTCTACCAACAGGACAACGCACCGTGCCACGTCGCTAAGGGGGTGCGTGACTGGTTCCATGAACACGACAGAGATGCCTCCGTTCTCCCTTGGGCGGCGACCTCAATCCCATAGAGCATTTGTGCGACTATTTGGATCGACAGGTTCGTCGTGCCGACCTTCAACCACATCATCTCCGGGGCCTCCGTGCTCTGCTGCAGTCCGAATGGGCACGTGTGCCTCAGGCAACCTTCCATGGCCTCATTGCGTCCATGCCACGCCGTCTCGCCGCTGTCATCCGAGTAAAGGGGGTTATTCCCATTATTAGGTAGGTGGTCATACTACGACTGTGTGCGTCACAGCCATGATCCATACACGTATAAAAAGGTGCATGTTTCCTGACAAACGTCATAGGGAAGCATGAGCAATAGAATGGGCCGTACATCAGAGCTCTGTGATTTTCAACGTAGAACAGTCATAGGAGACCATCTTAGCAACAAGTCATTTCTGGATGTTTTTTCCCAGATCAACTGCCATAGCGAAGTGGAAACGTATACAAGCAACAACAGTGCAATCGCGACCTGGTAGGCAAAATAAAATAACGGAGAGGAACCACCGACTGCTGAAGCAGGTGGTGTGACAAAATCGCCTGTCCTTGGTTGCTATAGTCTCCAACGAATTCCCCAAATCAATGTCAGTTCCAAAACGGTTCTTCGTGAGCTGAAGGGGAATAGGTTCCTATGATCAGGCAGCCGCACATAAGCCTAGCATCAGCTAGATCAACGCCAATCGTCCGTCGGACTTATGTGAAGCTCGACGCCAGTGGGATGTGAAGAAACGGGAAATAATTCACAGGAATCATGAATCACGCTTCACCATCTGGCTGTCCAACGGACGAGTCTGGGTGTGGGTGGTGCCAACTGAGCGTACCTGCCCTACAGTGTTCTGTCAACTGTGAAGTTTGGTGGAGAATACATTATGCTGTGATGCTGTTTTTCGTGATTTGAGCTGGGACCCTTCGTTCCAGTTCCCTGTAATCTTAACACTGGGGCCTATAATCAGGGACGTAGCCAAGGGGATGCGAGGGTAGACGAGAGCCCACCATGAAATTCTTCTTGCCCAACCTACCGACCACCCAGTTCAAGATGTGCCATTTAAATTTTTTTTTTTAACTTTTAAAATACAATCTGGACTTTGCCAAGTAATAATTAGTCTCGTGCTTTTCGTCGTGTAACCCTATGCATTCCCCCTAGGAAATGCGTTGTTTACTTCTCAGTAGAAATATTATGTCGTGTTGTTTTCCAACATCGGGCCTTGTCCTTGTGACTTAAGTTATGTTTACTTAAGTGATACGGCATTACAGTTCCAGACCACAGTGAAATTTTTGGGTGTAGTTCTGCATGAATCTCTCAGATGGGATTTTCGAGGTGGATCAGCTTGCGTTATGTTTAAGATCTCGCATTGGTATGAATTCGCAGATTTTTTTTTTTTTTTGTCAGTAAGAATTCTGTTAATTTTATACTATTCTTTTATTTTTCGTGTATTGTCGTACTGCAATTTAATATGGGGTGCGACTACAAGGCGTAACATAGTTCGTTTATCTGTGTTGCAGAGGAGGTTTGTCCGATTGTTAAATTATTCGGTTGGATCGGGGGTTCTTTTTAGTCATTTTTAGTTATTAACTATTGAGCAACTACATAAATACAAATTGCTACTGATGGTCCATGAACGTATTTTTACAAGAAGATACTCCAACTTGATTGCATTTCGGCCTACAACTCACTCCTATGATACCCGTGGTGGGTCGGGTTTTTCTGTTCCGTTGGCTCGTACAGGTTTAAGTTTAATAATGTCAATGTGTTGGGATTACGTGAGTGGAATGGATTGCCGTGGATTATTAGATCAGAGGCACGTTATCCGGTATTTAAGCGAGTGCTAAAGAGTTTTTTTTTTTTTTTTTTTGACGGGAAATTGAATATTGCAGTTTATTTGTTTATGATTTAAAAAAAAAGTATTGTAAAATTGCTTTCGTTGTTTTGACTGGACTGGAATATTGTTTTTATTTAGAAGGGATCAGGGGCTTGTCAGGCAGTATTTCAGCCTTTTTCCCTGGCCCCTTGCTGATAACATTTAATTATTACTTTCACATAATATTTGATTCATATTGACAATTAGGATTAATTTTCAATGGAATGAATTTTGTTGTTGTTGTGCAGAATTTGTATTTATCGTGAAAGTTTTGGTGATTTGTCGTATTTCGTGAGTTTCATTGGTGAATTTGTTTACTTTATTTGCACAATTAGTTTATGTTTGTGGCACATTTTGTATTGTTACTGAGTATTATATTACTTTTCCATAATATTGTACAGCAGAAATTTTACAAAATAAAATAAAATAAAATAAATCAAAATAGCATCGGCAAGGCCAGGAAAATGTAATTGTCACTACTCTCCGAAATCCTTAGTTTAAGCATTTTTTGCATGTTGGGGAGAGTGGGGAGGTAGATAGGAATTCATTGAGAGGGGTCATTACTAATTGATCTGCTGTTTATTCTACTTAGTAGGGAATTACAACACGGGAAGTGGTGTCTGAAGTTGTAGCAGAACTCTGAGGCCTGCTCCAGGACAGTGAGGGAGTGGGACGTGACTGACGACTTCTTTGGAGGTGAGGAATGCAAAGAAAGGTCGTTAGCTTGAAGGAAGGGAGTTAAAGAGGGGGAAGTGTAGTACCTGCGTGTCACGACGTTAAAATTTGATTTAGGTAAACTAATACAACAGTTTTCTTTAAAAAAATTATTCAAGTACAGTACTATTTTCATAAGAAAAATGAAAATTTTTCAAAAGCAATTAAGACAATGCATTCGCAACAAGAAAAAAAAATTGAAGGCGACATTCTACCAATATACTTATACAGGGTGTCCCACTCGCTACTGAACCCGGCATTTCTTTAATAATATTAACACCAATTAAGATATTGCAACGAAATTTGAAGTGGACTTACCTCATTTCGTGCGAAATGTGATAACATCGCAACATGTGCTTGAAGCGGCGCCCATTTCCGTCCAGAAAGTATTGAACTCGGCGCATCATATGGTGGAAAGTCCTTCTCAGCACTTCCACCGTCACTGCCTGAATTTCTTCGGTGATGTTTGCTTTCAAGGCATCTATGGTTCGCAGTTTCTTTTGGTAAACTCTCCCTTTTAGATATCCCCATAAAAAGTAATCAGGAGGCGTCAGATCGGGCGAACGCGGTGGCTATAGACCCTTCGAAATGACGCGGCCGCCGAAAAAGGACTGAATTTTGGCCATACTGGTGTGTGATGTGTGTGATGTCGCTCCATCATGCAGGCAATATCCAATGGAGAGTTCTTCGTCGTCCAATTAAGGTGTAGAAGATTTCCATATATGCAGCTGTTGTGATGGTTTTATCGAAGAAGATGGGACCAATTATGCGGCACCGGGTCATCCCACACAAACACCAATTTTCTGTGAATGAAGGAGTTCTTCATGTATCGCGTTGTGATTTCCATTGGCCGAAATACGAGAATTTTGAGAATTGACGTATCCGGACAGGTGAAACCACGCCTTCTCCGAGAACCACGTGTAGTCCAGAATGCCCGCATTTTCCGGAAGAAATGCCTGAAACCATCGACAGTATATCACTCGTTTCACGTGGTCACGCTCTTTCAGTTCGTGAACCACGGAGTTACGGTACGCATGAAGCTTCGCTTTTTTCACAGCACGTTGACAAGTGCCTTTGGACAACCCTGTTTCCTGTGACAGTCGGCGAAGTGACTTCCTGGGAGACGCAAGTAGTCGGCCTTTTACATTATGGATCGTTTCCTCGGACATTTGTGCTGGACGACCTCCTGCATGGTTGTCTAATAAAGACTCCTTGGTTGCCAATTTCTTCGCCAATGCCCAAATGGTGGACTTGCTCTGCGGATGTCTGCCTGCAAACCTTTCCAGGAATTGCTGTTCACAAGACTTTATCGATTCTGTTTTCCCATAAGTGCCAACAATAAACACTCGTTCCTCCAGAGTATACCGATACATTTTCACACCTACGCGAACAGCGACGAGCACGAGCACTCACTATCAACAACCGTATTGTGTACACGCGCTCAGTGAAATGGCATGGAAAAGCAGCAGAGAGGCGTGTCCGGTTGGCTGGTGGACTGCTCCTCAGTGGCGCCACACTTAGGAATGTGTCTAAGGAGCACTCCGGCTGGCTGGCGGACAGCGCCCGGTTCAATGCTGTCTAGACGCAAGTGGTGGTCACTTCCAGCACATGTTGTGATGTCATCACATTTCGCACGAAATGAGGTAAGTCCACTTCAAATTTCGTTGCAATATCTTCATTGGTGTTAATATTATTAAAGAAATGCCGGATTAGTTAGCGAGTGGGACACCCTGTATCTTACACCACTACCCAGTAATAATTGTTATGTTATCTTGTTGGTTTACCAGTGGCATAACTTGTTTTACCAGTGGCATAACTTGTCAGATCCAGGTGTGTGAGAAGGTATTCCGGAAAAGAGGACGCCGAATTCCTTTGTAGCCGTAGTAAAAAACATTAAAAATTGTTTCTTTCAGTGTTTCGTAAATGAAGTTGCTATCAAACCAGCCCTATCAAAAATAATACTCGCTTACCCTGATTTCAAAGTCTAGTGGGGTTACTGCCTATAATGACATTCTTCACAATTCTGTGTTCCCAACGTTATGGTAACAGTTCGACAAAGGCCTTTTTCTTGACCAACAGGACGATGGCCTTATCAGCAAAGTGAGGTTAATGCAGGAATTATTCAATAAAACGGGTGTGAAAGAACTTGACTGGCCTGCACAGAGCTCCAATCTGAAGCCCATCGAACATCTTTGAAATGAATTGGAATGCTGACTGCGAACCAAGCCTAACCGCTTAACATCAGTGACTGATCTGACTAATGTTCTTGTTGTAGAATTGAAGGGAATTTTCGCAGAAACGCACTGAAATTTAGTAAAAAGCTGTGACAGCAGCAAAGGGTGCACATACTCGATATAAATTCCTTTCCTATTACAGGGAGTTTGTGGATAGATAAGTATCAGGATACTTTTGATCAGGTAGTGTATATATGGAGAATTTACAAATCTTTAACACATTAAAATCATTTGTGTGAAGGTAAAATATAGTGGTTATTCTCAGAGATCTAGAAGGGGCTTAGCGCGCCTTAGCGGCTAAGGGGTCTGGTTCACTTCGTCGATACTATACAGTATATGCAAACAGTCGATTCCTAAAAAACTGAAAAAAAGTTCAGAACTACCAAATTCGGTATACTATCTCATGGTACTGTAACTCAGATCGTAGACGGTTTTTGGAAGAGGTCGGGCCCGCCGTGAAAGGGGCCCCCATACAAAAATTTTCGTAAAATCTATAGTTTTCAATTTAGAACCACCAAATTTGGTATACTATCTCATGGTACTCTAACTTAGACCGTACACGGTGTTTGGAATGGGTCGGAGCCTGGGGTCAAGTGGGCCCCATACAACATTTACGAAAAATCTACAGTTTTCGATTTAGGACCACCAAATTTGGTATACTATCTCATGGTACTCTAACTTAGACCATACACGGTTTTTGAAGAGGGTCGGGGCCCGGGGTCTAGGGGGCCCCATACAACATTTTCGTAAAATCTACAGTTTTCAATTTAGAACCACCAAATTTGGTATACAATCTCATTGTACCCCTGCACCAACTTAGACCATAGAAGGAAGAGGTCGCGGCCCGGGGTCAAGGGGCCCCCATACAAAATTTTCGTAAAATCTACAGTTTTCAATTTAAAACCACCAAATTTGGTATATATACTATCTCATGGTACTCTAATTTAGCTCGCAGATAGGGTATTGGAGTGCAGAATTGTGTTGCAGTTCTTAAGTAAAAAATGGAAATTTTCGAGAAAATTTTGTATATGTCTCCTTTTACCACGGGCCACGACCCTTCCAAAAACCGTGTAAGGTCTAAGTTAGAGTACCATGAGATAGTATACCAAATTCGGTGGTTCTAAATTGAAAACTGTAGATTTTACGAAAAATTTGTATGGGCCTCCTTGACCCCGGGCCCTGATCTCTTCCGTTTATGGTCTAAATTGGTGTAAGAGTACAATGAGATAGTATACCAAATTGAAAACTGTAGATTTTACGAAAATGTTGTATGGTGTCCTCCTTGACTCCGGACCCCGACCCCTTCCAAAAACCGTGTACAGTGTAAGTTAGAGTACCATGAGATAGTATACGAAATTTGGTGGTTCTAAACTGAAAACTAGATTTTACAAAAATTTTTTGCAATCGACTGTTTGCATATACGTATAGTGTGGACGAAGTGAGTGTCGACGAAATGAGTTGTCGACGAAACTTTCGAGACCGGGCTAGGGTGCTATTTTTCTAGGCTTAGCGCCGCTAAACCACTTTTCGTGGTTACATGGCAAGAGAATATGGACTAAGGAACTTTTCTAAATGATCATGTAGCTATGTAAAAATAGGGAAAACTGTGCCCTGTATGCAAACATACACGTATCTTAACCGAATGTTCATAGTACAGAAATGGCCGCCCTGATGGTGTAGTGGTCTAAAGTGTACGCTTCTTAGCATTCTTCCGAGCTAAGACAGAGTCCCAACCCCGGATGAGTCATGGGATGGTGTGCATAGCCAAAGGTTCTGGATCTGTCTCTTCCCTATAATAAGTGACCCGAAATCAGGGACGGGCGACTGCTTATAGCCATACGAGTTGCACATGGTAGTTGTTCATCCCAGAAATAAACAAACAAAAACTACTATGCAGATTAATCTACACAGTTGGATCACATAGTAGGGTGTCTCACAAATCATGAGATTCTGTCACAAAGAGAATATAAACTCCGTTGTCTAGATGGCAGTCAAAATAAATTTGTAGGAAATGTCTACTCTGTGGGGTTAAGATTGCAGTGCTCAGAGAGAAAACTGTAGTGATGGACATTTGTATTAAACAACTCGCCACTGGTATCGGCTAAAATAAAAGTAATTCCCTGATCTCACGCTCTGCCTCCTTACGGGCAACACAAAACTTTTCGACGTGTAATACATAATCTTAGCAAAAACGGCGCGTTAGTCATATTGAATTGATGCTACTGTGTTAGTTCACAAATATTCCCAAATATTTAAAATCGTATAGAACGATAGAGAGCCGTATTTAAATACAAATTTTATAATCTTAGCATATGTTTCTCACGCTACATTCTTCCTGTTATTTAAATTGCACAGATTACGCAATTTTAATATAAACAGATATTGCATTTAGTAATGAAAATTAAAAAATAATAATAAATATAAAAACTTAACCCGTTCGTTACCACCAGGCCCAACACGCCCGGACATTCAGACAACCCCAAGGCCCCGAGACGCCCAGGTTGCATGAGTAGGATTTTGTAACCCCCCCCCCTCCCATGCGCACACACACAAACACATTCTTTGAATTTTCAAGGTGTCTGAGGGATTAGCAGAAGTCACCCTCTGTCGTCATTGTTGTCGCTAAACGAAGAAGTGAACCAGGAGTTGGTTCGTCCCGGGGCAATATCATTCAGCCTCTTGACATCGCTTAGTAGAACTCTTATTTTTTTGACACGTGCTTCTTTTGTCTGTGATATTTTGCATTATTTTTTACTTAGTACGTCTGAAGCGAGAAGAGGACCAACTAGAAAAAAAATGAAATACCCTTTTACTGACACACATTAATTCATAATACATCGATCAACTATTGTCAAGCAGCTTCATCAGAGCAAACAAAAATGTATTTTCTCATTTCATGCTGTACTTGGAATGATGCAAAGAGATATATTGTAAGAGATACAGCAATAAAACAATTGCTGAAATTGTAAGCAAGGAAATCAGGCCTGTGGTGAAAATACTATGAAGCCCGAAAAATAATTAATATAAAAACATTAAAAGACACTGGAAAAATTATTTGAAACATTTTTCTGATTCTGAAGATATTGCAGAAAAAAAGGAAAATTCAGTCGTCATAAAATGTGTTTTGTACTACGGGGGAAAAAAAAGATCATTTAGAAAGAAAAATGGTGATTTTCAGACTCAAAGGCAGCATAAAATGCTAATATTTAATTTAAAATAAACTGCGGTGTCTTCCATTGTCCTAAAAGCGGAGTTTGTGGGAGAACATTTGTCGCAAAAAATTCTTTCATATTTGCTCAATAAAATAAACGCATTGAGAGCATATTTTTTACAAGAAAGAACAAGAAAAGGGGAAAGTAAACAAGATTTTCCACCTGTTAACACTCCCATCTATCTTAACCTCTCAGTAGAAGAACGCAGGGATTGTTCCAGGGAAATGTTCGAAGGTCAATGCATAACAAGACTAGAGATCCGAATGATAATTAGCACAGCAATCGGACATCGCCGAATTGGCTGTAATTACTGTTTCACACGTGAATTAAATCACATCAGACAACTTGAAAATTTCATCGTCGTGGAGCGTTAAACGATTCCGCATCTCTCGATTACCGTTCGAGCGCGCTATCCGTTGCACCACCCACGACGGCGAATTCGCAAGTATCTGTGTGTTAAGAGCATCGGAATATTCTCCGACCGCGCTCAAAGTCAAAGCAAATTCTGCTGCCATCTAGCGTTGTTAAGTAAATCTCCAATTGTTTAGGTTTTCAGAGTTGAAGAAATATTCTTATGAGAAGAATATTTCTTCAACTCTGAATAGAGATCGGAAGTTTGGAGTGGTGACCCAGCACTAATCCTCCTTTTGTTAACTTCCCAAAGGCAGGGGGAATGAAATTCGGAAAGGAGCACCAGACATTTTCGGGAGCTGTGGTATTTTGAGTGACAAAACGTTTTAGTATCGTGGTCGCGAAAGGGTTAAAACATTCGTGAGAGTCCTATTTTAAAATTGTCGGCGTCACATTGTTTTGAATTTCTTCAGCGTACTATCTATAAAATTCCTCTTAATCAGAAGCCGTGTTACCCAGATAAATCACCCTCCTTATCACCAGATTTGAATTCAAATGAATCTTGGGCATTTTACATCATGCTCATTTTAGAGGACAAAAATCTGAGAAAATGAAGAAATTCAATGCTCGGAAGGTGATTCCCAAAGAGGAATCGCCAAACTGTTTTGTGTAATAGCTGTCGTTGAAATAAGTATAGATATCCCAAAATTTGAAGGGAACCACATTTATTTTAAAGTATGAGCTCATGCTTCCTAATAAATCCTCTTCATTACTTTAAAGTCACAACTCGCATGCACAAGTAATATTTGATTTACACTCAAGAGTTCTCTGTGTTTTGCTATGTACTTCAAAGGTATGTTGAAATGGTGATTGGCACTACACTCGAATAAATCATCGGTAACTTTTGTCCTAAATTAAAGTACTAACCAAAAGTTTGTATCACATTACTGAGGTGTAGAATAAGGTCTGTGAAATATAATTTAATGCAAGTCCATTTGTTCTCGCTGCTAATAAAGTGACAGGATTAGATTAGAGAAAGCTCATTTCCACGGGTCGTTCAGCTTTCTGCGATAGTGACGGCTGCAAATACGCAGAACATCGTACGCTTTTCGAAATATTTTAGGAAAAGATGGCGAACATGTAGGCGGAGCGTCCACGATAAAATGCCAGAATACTTTCCACCGTTCCGTTATTAAACTGACCTTTCTGATCCCGGGAAGAAAATCAAGCTGGTGTTTGAAGCCACGACAGTAATTAAGGTAGCGTTGTAATAGAGGCGCCCACGTTAAACAAACGGAGAACTTTAATAACCTCGAGCGAAGTTTATTTATCCCAAAGTTTTACGTACCCTTTTGAGTGCGCCAGATAAACATGCTCGCTGCGGACCCTCATTAAGAAATCACGTTCTGCAGGAACGGAGGTAAGATATTTATATTGCATCAGATTTCATTACAGAGGAGTCTCAGGAACGTTTTCCCCGTTTCTTGGGATATTTCGAGACATCATTGTTCAGTGCGCGCTGAAGGAAAAGAGAAGCAGTCCCATACACACCCACTCACAGGCAAAAATATGCAATAAATTAAACAACAATGGTATTTTCTCATTCAGATTTTTTCATAGGAGAAAATCTGAATGAGAAAAATAACGCTATCAAATCATGTCTCACGCATGGGAGGCCATATTTGAATTGAAAGGATCACCTCCAGCATTTACAGCCCAAAAATCACATTGCGACTAGATGTATAGATCTGCAGTGTGGCATTACATCGTTTGTCTAACGAAATCCCACCTCTTTATATGAGAGAAAGAAATATCATCCAATAATTTGTTCTCATTTGCACGTTTTCTCCGAAACCAGCAAATTTAATAGCAATTTTTCGATAAGTACTACAATTTCTGTTACCAATCCACCACATGTTGAGCGGCGCGTTTAAGCTTGCTTTCAGGAACTTCACATGTGCTACAACTGCATTTCAGGTGCTAAACGTAATTTCCATGGTCATGTAAGTGATTTTGTTATGTAGTAAAGAACGCTGGCTAGATCCGTTCCATTGTTGTAGATAAAAGTCATGTTCGTAAACTCCGACTTGTGCATAAATATTTATGAAAGGCACACGCAATTTCTATTCGGCTTAGTCTAAAATAATGTAGCTTCAGGCGAAGTCAACAAGATCATCGCGCACGGGGAAATCTAGACGAGTGGCTGTTGCATGAATTCTTGCACGTGGGAAGCTGCGGCCTCTGGTGTAACATATACTCACCGTAAACAGAGGTGGATTCGGGACAAAATTTCGTTACGCGTGCTCCTACGTACTTTATTCCAGTCCGAACCGACACAGAAAATAGCGCAACTTAAATTACAGTAGCGTTCGTAGGATGTCGTAGTGGGTTAACTAACAAACTGGCTCTGTGATACTCATAGTTTCATGAACTTTTATTGAATAAATTGTGCTGTTTAATGAAATTACATAAATCCGACCTCGTTAAAATGCATACAGATGACTCCAGAAAGTGCAGTTATGCGAGATATGCAGTTAAGCGGGGCTATGTATCAGCTGCTCTCCATTTAGTACTTACTATGATTATGGCTTAATTCTTAAACACAGACGTGAAATAAACGTACAGTAAACAATAAAACAATACTTAGCGTTTTCCTTTTCCATACAAAGGGGAAATATTTCATTCTTGATTAGAATTTTTTGTTTGCTTGTTTGGGTGGACGACGACCACCGTTGGGCAACTCAATGGGATATAAGCAGTAGTCCATCCCTAATTTAGGGTCACTGGCTCCAGGAAAGGAAGGCAAACACGCCATCCGTTTCTCAATCGGGATTCGAACTCAGACCCATCTTGAAGCCAGCCACTAATAGATTTTAACAATGTCTAAAGACTATTCGTCTACTAGATTTTAACAATGTCTAAAGACTATTCGTCTAATAGATTTTAACAATGTCTAAAGACTATTCGTCTAATAGATTTTAACAATGTCTAAAGACTGTTCGTGCCATTCAATCAATACTACTTCAATGACTACAGTATGTGCACGATTAAAATAAATAACTATTTGGACAATTGAAGTTACACAAGGATGGCCACCCAATCCGCCCCTTGGTGTCGGCCAGAACAAGTCCAACTAGGCCTCTAGAAAGTGCCATAGCTAAATACTTAAAACCATTAACAGCGGCCTCAAGATATTCAGTGACCAGTACTCAACAGGTAATCGACAGAATCAAATCTGTTAATAACATGAATCAATGGCTCTGAAATCGTGCGGTATTGAAGATGCGTACATTTATATTATTAATAACATGTATGAAAATGCAAGTGCAAAGATTCGGTTGTTTGAAAATACAACACACATAAAAATTGGAAAGGGAGTGAGACAAGGTGACACCATATCTCCGAAGCTCTTTAATGTCACATTGGAAAATGTTTTTCAATCACTGAACTGGGAAAACAAAGGGATAGAGATTAATGGAGATTACATAACCCACCTTCGTTTTGCTGATGACGTAATCATTTTTTCAACTACCCCATCAGAGCTGCAGAGTATGATCCAGGAACTTGCTGACAAGAGTAAAGAATTGGGATTAAAAATGAACTTTCAGAAGACAAAAGTGATGTTCAATACTTTTACAAGAAATGAAGACTTATCGATTGATGGAGAAAAGCTGGAGATAACAGACACATACATTTATCTTGGACAGCAGATATCAAGTGAGGGTCACATTGATGAAGAAATTAATCGGCGTACAAAACTTGCCTGGAGAGCTTTTGGAAGAAACAGCATAATTTTCAAGAGCAATATGCCATTATGTCTTAAAAGAAAAGTGTTTGATCAATGCATCCTAAGTGTTTGATCAATGTATGGAGCAGAGACGTGGACCTTAACTAAAAGAGACATACAAAGGCTGCAGACAACTCAAAGTAGCATGGAGAGGTGCATGCTTGGTGTCACCAGGAGAGATAAGAAGAGGAACTCGTGGATCCGGAAAATGACAAGAGTGGAAGACATCATGATCAGAGTTAAATCCCTGAAATGGCAATGGGCTGGACATACTGCCAGAAGGACAGATCATCGATGGACAGCCGAAATTTTAGATTGGATTCCAAGGGACAGGAAAAGAACCAGAAAAAGACCACATGGAAGATGGGTGGATGAAATTCGAAAGTATGCGGGAGTGACATGGAGGAGACTGGCACAAGACAGACCGTTGTGGAGGAAACTTGGGGAGACCTTCGTCCAGCAGTGGATTGAAAATGGTTGACAGTGATGATGAAGGTTGACATCACATATTAGTATCATTGGACGTCACTTCTCTCTTGCCCAGTGTTCCGGTGGCGTTGGTTCATGATATTATAAGAGACGAGCTAAGGATAACGTCCGATTCGGAGGTTAATGCTGTAATGGAGGCTCTTTAGCTAATATACAGGAGGACCTATTTCAAGTTCAAAGACAAACTGGAGGGGCCCCGATGGGATCACCCCTGTCCCCAATTCTGGCAGAACTTATTATGCAGAGTTTAGAAGAAAAGGTCCTAAGAGAATCTGACTACAGACCATTACTTTATGTGAGGTACATAGACGATGTTGTAATGTTTTGGCTCTATTCTTCGACGTGTTCGTTTCTCAGATGGCCAGTCAATTTGAGTCAATTGATTTTACAGTTGAAATTGAGGACAACTCTTTAGCCTTTTTAAAAGCACGTCTTTTGTAAAAAAAAAGAGCGTGCTTATGTTACCGGTTTGTCCGTCCGTCCGTCTGTACCCACGATATCTCTGCAACTATTAGTCCGATTTGAAAAATTCTTTTTGCATTCGGAAGTTTGAAATATGCGAATGATGATCCTTCATTTCGTTTTTTACGCTTTCCAACCGTAGGTTGAAGAAGCGTATATGCTCCAGCTTTGTCCGTCCGTCCGTCTGTCCGCACGATAACTGGCGTAAAAATGGTTCGATTTCGATGAAATTTTAGTATGTGGTAAGGGACCACCTGGGGACGAACCCTATTGAAAATGGGACAAATGGGATCAAAGGTCACGACGTAGGAGCGGAATCATTCCATTGCCCTTATGCGTCATAACTTGCGTAAATATGGTTCGATTTCAATAAAAGTTTACTATGTGGTAGGGGACCACCTGAGGGACGAACCCAATTGAAAATGGACGAAATGTGGTCAAAGGTCAAGGCATAGGATTGCGATCCATTCCATCGCCCTTATCCCATATTATTAAGGTGGACGTCAAGTAATTTTGCTTCCTATACTTCAAATGGAAAAACTTTTGTACACATTTCCTTCACAATTAATGTGTTCCCAAGGATGAAAATTTTAACATCGATTAAAATAACTTCATATTATAACTTGGAAAACTTAATATTTTCTAAAACATAACCATAATTATATTAAAAATCAATAACTTTTCCTTTGGTGGTGTTGAAACCAGGAAAAAGATGGCGCGACCTGTACTTTGATGACGTCAGTGGATAAATAAAAGTTGGATTGCATAATTACGGTTATGGTTTAGAAAATATTAAGTATTCCAATTTATGAAATGAAGCTATTTTAACCATGTTCAATTTTTAATCTTTGGGAACGCATTAATTGTCCAGAAAAAAGATGGCGCGACCTGTATTTTCATGAGGTCAGTAGACAAACAAATGTGCGGATCCTATTAAAGTTTTATGACGTCATACTCTTGCTGGCGGTCGCAATTCCCATCTGCCTCATTACGTCACGCGTTGTGTGCATATGTTCGTCCGCACGATAACTCGCGTAAAAATCGTTCGATTTCGATGAAACTTTAGTATGTGGTAGAGGAACGCCTGGAAAGGAACCCTATTGAAAAATGGCGAAATGGGGGTCAAAGGTCAGGACATAGGAGCGGAATCACTTCCATATATGGTTAGCATTATGCATCATAACTTACGTAAAAGTGTTTCGATTTGGATGAAATGTTAGTATGTTGTAGGGACCTGCTTGGGGACGAATCCCATTGAAAATGGGCGAAATGGGATCAAAGGTTAGGACACAGGAGCGGGATCTATTCCATAGCCCTTATGCATCATGACTTACGTAAAATTGCTTCGATTGCGGCAAAAACTTTATCATGTTATTTCGGAGGTATACTGAACCAGTTCTGTTGAATATCATCGAAATGGGATCAAAGGTCAGGGTACAGGGGTGAGATATATTCCGCAGCCATTTTCCTCATAACTTGAGTAATAACTTGAGTAATGATTTCTAGTATGTTGGAAAGCGTATCTTAATCAATGCATTGCATGATTTTACTAACTTGTTTTTACGATATAAATGCAGATGATGTCGTATTCAAAAATACGTTTTATTCCACATATTTGCTTCTAAACATCCGATTGAAAAAATTATTTTATCTTTCGATTACATTTATATCGAAGAGTATTTTAGATATAGTTACTTTTTCAAATTACGCATAGACTTTCCGCTAGGGGGCGTAAAAGTAAATTACATTTTCCCCGATAACTCTTCTTCTAAAACTCCGATTTGAAAAAAAATTCTACAGCGGATACACCTCCTGATGGAAACTTTTTTGCATATAATTTCAAATTTTTGGTAAAGAATACTTTGGTCACCAGGGGGCGTAAGTGTTAATTTTTGCTTCTGATGTATTTGCCATAAAATCTGAGCTTCTAAAATATCGATTGAAAACATTCTTTCGTAGACTGATGCCACTCACATCGATAAACCTTTTAGGAATATTTTTTTCTTTAAGTATTCCAGTTTCTCCGCCAGGGGGCGTAGATGTATATCTTATTTTTGTCAATATCTCTACTTCTAAGAGTCCGATTTGAAAAATTCCTTCTTTTTTGGATAGAGTTTTCAGTGTGACATGTTTTTCATATAATTTAAAAATTTTCAAGTAATTCATAGACTTTCCGCTAGGGGGAGTAAATGTAAATTGCGTTTCCCCCTGTTTCTCTTCTTCTAAACCTGCGATTTGAAAAATTCTTTCTGCCCCGGATACAGCTCCTGATGGGAAATCATTTGCACATAATTTCTAATTTTTGTAAAAAAATGGTTTGGCCACCAGAGGGCGTAAATCTTAATTTCCGCTTCTGATGTATTTGCAGCAAAATATGAGCTTCTAAAATCTCGATTGCAAAAAAAGTCGTTTTTTGACCGTCATGTCGACAAACCTTTTAGGAACATTTTCTTCTTGAAGTAATGCATGGTGTCTACGCCAGGGGGCGTAGACGTATATCTGATTTTTGTCAATATCTCTACTTCTAGGAGTCTGATTTTAAATATTCCTTCTTTGTTGAATAGTGTTTTCAATGCGAAATGTTTTTCCTATAAATTCAAAATTTTCAGGTAAATCATAGACTTTCCGCTAGGGGGCATAAAGGTAAATTGCGTTTTCTGCGTTATTTCTGCTTCTAAAACTCCGATTTGAAAAATTCTTCCTGTATCGCATACAAGACCTGATGGAAAATATTTTTCACATAATTTCTAATGTTTTTTTAAAGAATGGTTTGGCCACCAGGAGGCATAGGTGTTCATTTCTGCTTCTGATGCATTTATAGCAAAATCTGGGCTGCTGAAAACTCGACTAAATTTTTTTTTTTTCATCGACCGGTACCGCTCATACGGAAAAACATTTTGAGAATACTTTCTTCCTAAAATAATGCATGGTTTTCCCACCAGGGGACGTAAAGTCACATCTTATTTTTGTCGATATCTCTGTTTCTAAGAGTCCGATTTGAAAAATTATTTCTGTGTTGGAGAGCGTTTCCGGTGCGAAATGTTTCTCATATAAATTCATTTTTTTCTTAAAGCATAAGTCTGCAACCAGAGGGCGTAAGCTCACGATTCCGTTTAAAGCAATATCTGAGGGATTAAAAACCCGATTGAAAAACTTTTTCTTCCGTCAGATACGATTGTTTTCCATACCGGTTCCATTGACTTTGAATAGCTTTGATAAATTTAATTTGCGTCATAACGGATTCAAAAGACGTGCTTATTACACCCGAAAATTCGGTGTCACCTTTCTTGTTAGATTTATGATTGGTTCGTAATTCTCGTTCTAATCAAGTGATTTATTCAGTATTCAGGAAACCGGACTCGTGTACGTCAATTATTCCATATTCATCGGCTCATCCCTGGTGTCAAAAACCATCGACCATAACCTATCTTTTGAGAAGCGCCTCGTCCCACTCGGCAACCCAGCTCCTACGCCGTCACGAAATCGGCAAGATAGTTGGCATTGCTGAGGAACATGGATATACAGCACAGATGGTGTATGGACTGCTTGGTAGACTACAGAGGAATAACCTATCTACATTACAACCAGTCAATAAGCGACCAAAGAAATTTGTAGGATCAGTCATGTATTATCCTAGGATAACGTTTGCCCTTAAAAGGATCTGTAAAAGGCATCTCATTGATTTTTGGGGAAAGAACTATTTACTTGCTCTCTTCCATCAAGAGCGATCGTGATTCAGTGGACTTAATACTTAAGCATGGGGTATACATGTACGTTTGGAGCCTGTGCTGCCCACGGAAACAGAAAAAGGATCTACTTTTCGGAATCTCAGGACTAGGTTGGCTGAACATAAGTTTGACATAAAAATGAAAGTAAATTCGACTGCGAATGCAGGTTTAGTCAACCAGGGCTCCGATGTTCCAGTTTGGGATCATGTTTCTGTACTGAACGTTCCAATGTCCAGACCACACCTCAGGTTAACAGAAAACATTTTCATTCATTCTTTCGGGTATAGGGTGTGTAACGATAACACACCGGAACTCATACCGCTTCCTTGGAAATCGGTACTTTTCGATTCTACCCACCATTGTTCCCGGAGGAATTTCGACACAAACAACTTTTCACACCAACAGCTACAATATCCAATCAAATTTTGGATTATGTTGACTCCTCCCAGCGATCACGCCAATTATGTTGAGGGTTGTTCCTGTTGTGTATACCATATACAGTATATTGCGTATTACCAGCACTTGTAACATCTGATGATGGATCGTATTTTACGATCCGAAAGGTCTTATGTAAGGTTTTATCTAGATCAATTAATTTAAAGGTTTTATAGGTTTTTTACTGTTATTTTAATCGTGCACAGACGGTAGACATTCGAGTAGTATAGATTTTACCAACATATTATGCTTATACACTGCTTTCTATTGAAAGTGTTACAGTCCGCGGTTGACGCAGTGGTCTAAGCGCTGGATTCTATTCGTTCGTTCGAGATGGCCAGGGTTGGGAACCCGGATGTAGAATGAGTAGAGTGCTTGCCTTAAAGCCCTGGCCTACCTCCCCTTTCTAGAGCCAGAAGCCACAAATTAGGGACGAACGACTGCTCATACTGTTTGCGAAAATTGCAACACCATGAAGGGCTGCTAGTATTAGCTTGTAAGCTACAGGATATGTTAAACAGGTTGGGACATGAAAATGATTAAAATGCCAGTCAAAATATGCATACACGGTTTCGGAGACGCCCTCTGATTTATCCGGCCTTAGGTATAAAGAGCTGGTCCGAACGAGATGTTGCAATCAAGTCAGACTATCGATGCAAGGTCCCCAGGTTCGAACCTGGGCTGATCTTTCAGAGATGGTGTGGTTTACTAACAATCGCTGAATATCCGCCGTGCATCGGACGAGCACGTTAAGTGACGGCTCCCACGCTGGACCCACTGGTTAAATGGGTATCCTTTCCTATGCCCCCCCTGAAATTCTCTTACCCCTCTGTGTGCAACATCGTACTTGTACGGTGGCGCTATCTACTGTACTCTAATCTCACTACAAACTGTTCTGTCAAAGTCGCTAGACTTGCTCTCATTCCTTCCGTTTCTGTGTCCTGCCCAAAAGGCGATCTCGCTGTAGGTGGCTGGGACCTAAACTCTACTCACTGTGGACGGAAGTCCTACAAGAAAATGACAAATACTGTGTGTATCGTCCTGTGTACAGTTGCCATAAAATGTGACCTTAGATGTTGCAATCAGTGAAGAGCCGATATTGAATCGAAAGGGTGTTTGTTGTGTCTCACAACGCCGCGTCTCCGAAGAACGTCACATTATGAACACCTGACGGATCTTGATCGAGGAAGTATTGTTGGGATGAGAGAAGCTGGAATTTCCTACCACGAGTCACGTGTACGGGACAAAACGCCAGTATAGTAATGCGGACGTGGCGCGTAAGTGGACAGATGAGGCCCGGACACAAAGAAATTCGGGAAATGGACCATAAAATCACATGACAGCACAGGAAAACAGAAACCTCTACAGCATGACAGTGACCGATCTCATAGCAACATCCACAGTGTCAGCTTAGCAGTGGAGCACTGTCACAGGTTAGGCTTTGTCCTCCAGCACAGTTTGATGTCGCCTGCTTAACAGAAGATTAGTCGCTGGCATGCCGTTGCTGCACATTCCTTCGACCCTCAACCACAGATGCCTCAGGGTCTCTGACACAGACATTGTCGATCTGCTTGGCAGCAGGTCGTACTTTCTGACGAGTCACGATTCAACTTAATGCACTATGATGGTCGCATACGTGTTCGAAGATATCGTAGTGAACGGAAACTTGCAGCGCCATACCGGTCAACGCCAAGTGTCATAGTTTGGGTAGCTAATGGGTTCAATTAGCGACCTTGCCTGATACGAATTGTGGAAACCCTCAACCGCCAGCGATATCAGTGATGTTTTAGAAGCATCACGGATGTTTCAGAGGAAGATTTGATACCATTCCTTCAGAGTTGTCTTGGACATTCCGGGCGCATATGTGACCCGGAATGCCTAAGACCTCTTCCATGCACGGCAAATACCACTGATTTCCTGGTCTCCACGTTCACTGGATATGTCCTCAATCGAACATGTCTGGGACATGGCAGCTAAGCAACTGGCCCGTCAAGGGCCTTCGCCAGTCACCACAAATGAACTCTGGTTTCTCATTTCTCATAGAAGCAGCCTGGCAGGCTATTCCCAAGGACGATATCAAAAACCTCTCCCATTCAATGCCACGTCGTGTCGAAGCTGTTATTGTTGATCGAGGTGGCTTCACGCGATACTGAGGTTTGAAACGAAAAAAATCTTGTATAGCTCTACAAATGTAATCAGTCATCTTCTTTAGCATGAGGAATATGTGATATCAATTTCATTTAAATAGTGAGGCTCTTTCTCGGTGTTGCAATTACCACAAACAGTAGTGTAGATCTTCAAACTGCTCACGGTGGTCGCTAAGTACCGAAACAAACAAACAAAGAACTTTAAAGCACCAAGGAGAATGACTCCGATTGGACAGAAACTCGTGTGAGGGGTATGGCCTCTCTCTCTCTCTCTCTCTCTCTCTCTCTCTCTCGGTAAGAGATTCAAATGAATACAGCCACAGTGTAAATGTAAAATAAACAATATACTTAACGTTTTCCTTTTTCGTACAAGGGAGAAATATCATTACATTTTTGATTAGCATTTGCGAGTACGCGAATTTCGTGTGCGAGCTCACATCCTCTCAACTGATTCGGTGCAGGTACAAAAGCATGCCGCAGAGAACGTGTTTTCATAATTGCATCGCGCGAATGCGGCTAGTGTAGCATTGGTAGCGAGCGATCGTGCCGCGCCGCAGCATCCATATGTACAGCTGCCAGACATAGAATTCGCGAGGCAGAATTGCAGGAAGGAAGTTGGGCAGTCGGATTTCTTTTTCGTGATATCGCAGCTTGTGTAGGAAGAAATACAAGCATAATGATGTGAGTGTAGCGGTAGTGGGAAGAGAAGGCTAAAATGCACTGATGCGAGGGGTCTAGAGCGCAACGGCGCACGAATATACGGGACGGTCGGCACCTGGACTATATGGCGTTGGCGGATCGCAGATCCACATAACAAACATCGGAGCAATGCTGGAGGTCTGTCCCAGGTCAGATGTCTGCAAGCTCTATTCGATACCGTCCGTTGCTGCGACTTCCATTGATCCCATACCACTAAGATGAGAGACTACAATGGTGCCAAGAATGGAAACATTTGTGTGACGAATGGTATCGCATAATGTTTACAGACGAGTCCGGGTTTAAACTGATGCACCATGATGAACGGACCTTGGTATGGAGACGCTCTGGCAAACACCTGTTGGAGGTGTGCATTTCGAAGAATCATACGGTCTTGATACGGAGGGTTTGGGAATGATACGCTATTGGGTTTTGTTCACGTACTCGCCTCATACGGATTGCCAGTACTCTGAACAACAAGCGGTACATCGAGACATATTGGAACTGAAGCCTAACCGTATTTGCAAACAGTCGCCGACACCATCTTTTAACAAGAAAGTTGACACCGAATTTTCGGGTGTAATAAGCACGTCTTTTGAATCCGTTATGACGCAAATTAAATTTATCAAAGCTATTCAAAGTCAATGGAACCGGTACGGAAAACAATAGATCTGACCATAGAAAGAAGATTTTCAATCGGGTTTTTAATCCCTCAGATATTGCTGTAAACGGAATCGTGAGCTTACGAACTCTTAGAAACAGAGATATCGACAAAAATAAGATGTGACTTTACGTCCCCTGGTGGGAAAACCATGCATTATTTTAGGAAGAAATTATTCTCAAAAGATTTATCCGCATAAGTCGTATCGGTCGAAGAAAAAAAAATTAGTCGAGTTTTCAGGAGCCCAGATTTTCCAACAAATACTTCAGAAGCAGAAATTAACACATATGACCCCTCGTGGCTAAACCATTCTTTACCAAACATTACAAATTATGTGAAATTTTTTTTCAATCAGGTCTTCTATGCGGAACAGGAAGAATTTTTCAAATCAGAGCTTTAGGAGCAGAAATAACGCAGAAAACGCAATTTACCTTTCTGCCCCCTAGCGGAAAGTGTATGATTTACTTCAAAATTTTGAATTTATAGGAAACACATTTCGCATCGGAAACACTATCCAACAAAAAAGGATTTTTTCAAATCGGACTCTCAGAATTAGAGATATTGACAAAAATAAGATATACATCTACGCCCCCTGGCGTAGAAACTATGAATTTTTTCAAGAAGAAAATGTTCCTAAAAGGTTTGTCGACATGAGTAGTATTGGTCAACAAACGACGTTTTTTTTCAATCGAGAATTTAGAAGCTCATATTTTGCTGCAAATACAACAGAAGCGGAAATTAAGATTTACGCCCCCTGGTGACCAAACATTTTTTTTTACAAAAATTAGAAATTATGTGCAAACGATTTCCCATCAGGAGCTGTATCTGGCGCAGAAAGAATTTTTCAAATCGGAGATTTAGAAGCAGAGATATAGGGGGAAACGCAATTTACCGCTACGCCCCCTAGCGGAAAGTCTATGAATTACTTGAAAATTTTGAAGTTATATGAAAAACATGTCACACGGAAAACACTATCCAACAAAGAAGGTATTTTTCAAATCGGACTCCTAGAAGTAGAGATATTGACAAAAATAAGATGTACATCTACGCCCCTTGGCGGAGAAACTGTGGAATATTTAAAGAAGAAAATATTCCGAAAAGGTTTATCGATGTGAGTGGCATCAGTCCACGATAGAATTTTTTAATCAATATTTCAGAAGCTACGATTTTATGGCAAATACATCAGAAGCAAAAATTAACGCTTACGCCCCCTGGTGGCCAAAGTATTCTTTACCAAAAATTTGAAACTATATGCAAAAGATTTTCCATCAGGAGATGTATCCACTGAAGAAAACATTTTTCAAATCGGAGTTTTAGAAGAAGAGTTATCGGGGAAAATGTAATTTACTTTTACGCCCCCTAGCGGAAAATCTATGCGTAATTTGAAAAAGTAACTATATCTAAAATACTTTTCGACATAAATGGAATCGAAAAATATAAATTTTTCTTCAATCGGATGTTTACAAGCAAATATGTAGAATAAAACGTATTTTTGAATTCGACATCATCTGCATTTACGCCCTCTACCGGCGAAATTGTACATCGTAAAAAAAAGCCACATAAAAGATCATCATTTGCATATTTCAAGCTTCCCAATGCAAAAAGAATTTTTCAAATCGGACTAATAGTTGCTGAGATATCGTGGGTACAGACGGACGGACGGACGGACGGACAAACCGATAACAGAAGCACGATCTGTTTTTACAAAAGACGTGCTAAAAAGGCAAAGCCCGGCCACAAATGGCGCAAAATTGTGTTAGATCTTCCGGATGTCCGACATTTGCCATTGGTTCTGTGACCTGCATGATCACGAGACTTATCCCCCACTGACAGCATTTGGGATTCGGCCGCTCGTCGACTAATACCCCACGCCACGCTGTCGTCTACCGAGCATGGCCTTTGAGCCTGAATAGAGGCAGCACGACGGGACATTCCTCAAACAGACATTCGAAATATACAAGAAAAATAACCATGTCCTCATACTATGTTCAAGCCACTTGAACAATTGATAACGGTGGTGAATTACACTGCTGGCCACCCAAAATGCAACACCAAGGAATACACGAGATAGCAAAGCCAGATTTACTGGGCACATAACAACAGATACAGAGATGAAACGATTGAGCTTAGAGGCCCGTGCGACTTGCGGAACACGCAGGCATCAATAGTTCGTGTGGCCCCCATGGCTGGCAATAACGGCCGCTACACGCCGCGGCATCGAACGGAAGAGGCTTCGGATGTGGGCTTGGGGTATGTCGGTCCAGGCTGCTTCCACACGTTGCCGCGGGTGGTGGTTGCCGATCAGGGACCAGACGTGTTCGATGGGCGATATATCGGCAGAACAGGCGGGCCACGGCAGCAGTGACACCTGGTGGGCCGTGAAGAATTGTTTCACAATGCGTGCCACGTGCGGGTACGCATTGTCCTGTTGAAACGTGGCCGCTTGCAGGTCCTGCAGGTTAGATAGGACTACAGGCTCCAAAACGTCGGAGATGGAGCGGTGGCTGTTGAGTGTACCGGATATGCGTAACAGAGGGGTGCGGGTGTCATATCCAATTGCGCCCCAAACCATAACGCCAGGAGACAGACCGGTATGGCGATGCATAATGCAGGCGTCATACAGTCTCTCGCTGCGGTGCGCCACACGCGGATCCGACACTCGTGGTGTTGCAGGCAGAAGCGGGATTCGTCGGCGAAGACAATGTCGTGCCTTTCCGTATTCCTCAGCCCCGGTGGCGCAGTGTTCTAAGGCGATGGCTTCTGATCATTTGTCCGAAAGGGGTCCGGGTTCGAATCCCGGTGAGGCATGGATGTTGTGTTTGTCTTACGGCACTGGCTCTTTCCCTTTCCCTGGAACTAGTGACCCTAAATTAGGGACGGGCGACTGCTTATAGCCGATTGAGTTGCTCACGGTGGTCGTTAAACCCCCAATTAAAAAAAAATTCTGTAGTCCAGGTGCGGCACTCAACGGTCCACTGCCGCCGCACTCACCGGTAGTGTAACGTCAATGGTAATCGGAGGAATGGGCGCCGTGCGACAAGTCCCTGCTCATGTAGACGACGTCGAACGGTACTTGTTGACACAGGTTGTTGCGCAACACACCCTAATTCCTGCGCTAACGTTCGTGATGTGGCGGTGCGAGCCGTCAATGCCCGCCGCACAACATGCCGGTCCTCTCGTTCGGTGGTGTGCCGCGGCTGCGGCAATCTCTCACGTCGGTCCGTCGGTCCCTCCTGCATCCACCGAATCCATACTCGCCTCACTGTGGCTGGATGTCGTCCCACACGGGCGCCGATGTCTCGGTACGATAAACCGCTGTCGTGATAAGCCACTATTCATCCTCTGTCGAACTCCGAAACGTGCTGGAATGACTTCCGTATTCTGCAACGAGGCATCAGTAAGCTTTCCACGCTCAGGTCCGGCAGCACAACACACTTCCGCTACTTACACCCAGCCTTCTGTGCACCCTTCTTATAGTGCTTCTCGGTGGCGTGCCGGGCGCACATGACTTGCATATGCCCTGCAATGCTAATCGTTTGCATGTCCTCTCGCAGGCGACGCATGCTGCGAATTTCAGGCCAATCTGATGCTTCCTTCTTGGTGTTGCATTTTGGGTGGCCAGCAGTGTAGTAATTTGGTATCCATCGTAATCTTAAATCTATTCAATGACACGCCGTTATCGCCGCTCGTGGAGTGTACACTCAATACTGAATATTGTGTGTTCCTAGGCACGCGCAGAACCTAAACTTTACTTCTGATCATTCATATCTTATAAGTAATCCACATATATATAAATTCTGCTTTGTTATGTCGTGTTTATCTTGATATTGCAATTTCTTTGCAGCAGTGTACATAGATTTACTATTATATTATATTATTTACATACAGCTCCTGTGTCTTTGTACTATATTTTGCCAAAATACAAGGCGTGTTCAATAAGTAAGAAGTGCCTCGCGCATGATTTGTTGCCTGGGAACCAGTCAGACGGCAAACGATTCCTTGTTCCATTAGCTTAATTTTACGGCGTAATAGAACTCCACACACGTATTTGTTCGTATTTAGTTTTGCTTAAAATGGACGATTCTTTTACAACCATGTCGACGAGTGTCAAACAACGAGTTTTTAACTCAAGAAAATATAGCTCCCAAAGAAATTCACGCAACATTAGTGGCAGTTCATAGTTCTCGAACTTTGGACATAAGCACTGTTCGTCGTTGGGTAAGAAAATCAAAGCACAGTGGGGGAATGTTGGCCGTAAAGGATCAGCTACGGAGTGGGAGATCCGTAATCGCAACTTGCGATTTAAACAGGCAAAAGGTAGATGAGCTCATTAAGGAAAATCGAAGAATAACTCAGAGAACGATAGCAGGTAAACTAAATATCAGTTTAGGTAGTGTCAATGACATTGTTAACGTTTTAGAACGCAACAAAGTGTGTGCTCGTTGGGCACCGCGTCACCAAACGACTGAAATAAAGAAATCAAAACTTGAAACATGCGAACGTTGCTTGCTCGCTATGAAAAATATGGGAGTGACTTTCTCCAAAGCATTGTGACTGGTGATGAGAGTTGGATTCACCATTTTGATCCAGAAATGAGAAATCAATTGCTGGAATACCGACACCCATCTTCGCCTCGACCGAAAAAAAAAAAAATTCGAAACTCAAATGTTTGCCAATAAATGCATGCTCACTGTGTTCTGGGAATACTGCTGCATTATTCATCAGGAGTATGGTCAAAGGTATGACTATCAACTCAGAGAATTGCGTGAACAGCCTAAAAAAGTTAAAGCAAAGAATAAACCGCGTCCGTGGGCAAAACAAATAAATTATTCTGTAACATGACACACACTAGTGCTTTCGCTTCAGAGACCATACAAAAAATCGGGTTTGAAAATCTTGAACATCCTACCTACAGCCCAGAATTGGTGTCGTCCGACTTCTGATTGTTTTCTGTTCACAAGAGACATCTAAAAGAAATTCAGTTCACCTGTGACGACGGAGATGTTCAAGCTGCTAGGAGGACATGGTTCCGAGAACAACCTGAAGATTTTCACAAAGACGAGTTTAACAAAACTTGTTAAGTTTTGGCGTATCTGCATCGAGCGTGGGGGCGGGGGGTGAGAGAAGGAGGACTATGTAGAAAAATAAAATATGTCAATTAAAGTAGAAATTCTGAGCTTTATTCTTTTATTCTTGTTTACGCTTTCCAACCGTAGGTTGAAGAAGCGTATATGCTCCTGCTTTGTCCGGCTGTCAGTCTGTCTGTCTGTCCGTCCGTCTTTCCGCACTATAACTCGCGTATAAATTGTTTGATTTCGATGACATTTTAGTATGTGGTAGGGAACCATCGGGAACGAACCCTATTGAAAATGGACGAAATGGGGCCAAAGGTCAGGATGTAGGAGCGGGATCCATTCCATTACCCTTATGCGTCATAACTTGCGTAGAAATGGTTCGATTTCGATAAAATTTTAGTATGTGGTAGGGAACCATCTGGGGACGAACCCTATGGAAAATGGGGTCAAAGGTCAGGACACAGAAGCGGGATCCATTCCATTGCCCTTATGCGCGTCATAACTTACGTAAAAATGCTTCGATTGCGACAAAACTTTATCATGTTATTCGGGAGATGTACTGAGCCGGTTCTGTTAAATATCGTCGAAATGGGGTCAAAGGTCAGGACACAGGAGCGAGATTTACAGTCATCCTCATAACTTAAATAAAAATGCTTCTATTGCGACAAAACTTTAGTATGTTGTTCCGGAGGTATACTGAACCAATTCTGTTAAATATAATCGAAATGGGGTCAAAGGTCAGGACACTGGAGCCAGATTTTTTCCACAGTCATTATCCTCATAACTTGAGTAATGATTTCTGGTATGTTGGAAAGCGCATGATAATCAATGCATTGCATGATTTTACTGACTTGTTTTGTTTCAGTTTGATACCTTGCCACTGGTCTTGCACAGTATAAAAATATGGAAGCATTACTTTCTGAACACACTCTGTAGTAAATTCACACCTACATTACATATTCTTCATGTGTTGACTTATAATAGTCCTCTGAATTAGCCTGCATCGTAAAATATTTTATGTTCGCCTGCTTCCTTCTTTCTATTCTGTGTAGAATAATTCCTACGTTACCTTAATGAGCCACCAAAAATCTTTCAATAAGATTCAAAAATTTATTAACATTAGATGGGGATGGAAGAGGAAGAGAAATGACTAAATTAGATTGTTATCAGAATCTGATATTTCTTGAAAACTTTTACTCTACCAGTAGGTAAATCCTCATTTCTATGTAAAAAAACGCTTTAGTAATTGATGATGACGGTGTATTAGGAATTTAGCACCCATTGAAATCATGAACCTCTGTTTTGTCATCTTGTTTTCTTCAGTTACAATGCAAAATGGAAATCTGGCACTTCTGAAACATTTCTTAGTCACATGGAAGTCTTACAATGTCAAGAATTCTGGAAATCAGATTCCTAAGACTTTCGATACCAGGGAACATCGCTTCCCTATGTAGGGAAACCTATGCATTATCGGACCAGGAGTCTACTTCCAGTCAAGGTTCCAATAGCCAATGTATCTCGCTAAATGTCTTCCTGGTTGAAGACTATACAGAAGACTCCATGGCTTCCTTAGATATTGCCATTGACGCCGCTAAGTGTCCGAATGCCAAAGCGGAGCTTCTGAGCAAACAAGTTTGTGCACAGAGAGGGCTTTTAAGAACTCTTGTCAGTGCTACTTAAGTAGTATTGCCGAAGCAGATGAAAATTATTGCTGATCAACAATCGAAAAAAGGGAGCATTCTCTTCCTATTTGGAATCTCGGCAATCACAAGTCCGCACTTCTATTCAGAAGACCAAATATGTCCTGTATCATCGTTATAGAAGTTCAACATAAACTTAATACATGGGTTGTTCAATAAGTAGTGAGACTCTTTGGATGGAGTGCGTTCGCGCTTCTTAATTTTGTCAATGGGTGGTGCTAGTGTACAGGCGATTTAAAGGCTATGCAGCTGCATTGCAGCTTGTTTGTTACGGAAGCCGTGTAACGTGCTGGACTAATTTAATTGTTCTCTCGTAAGAGATTGATACGTCCAAAGTTGCTTGACGTGCTGTAATTCAGTTCTTGAAAGGAGCGAAAACGCCATCAAGCGTAATGCAGAGACGAATGAAGTTGGTGTATGGGACTGATTGTCTTCCACGCAGTACTGTATATTTTTGTTCCCCTTCCCCGAAAAATAATTCTACATACGCCCCTGGATTTAGCCAATGGTATTCTAATCGCGGATTTTTCACTATGTGGCCGCTGCAAGAAAAATGACTCCATAAAAGCGGGGACTTGATTATCCGTAACTTCCGTTTCAGCTGGACGGACTGTATATTAAGGCAGCATTTTCCCTAGAAATAGGAGCGCTAAAGTAGTATGCATACATGGGTCAAGCCTGTTAAAGGTTTTTTGGGTATCAGCACAATACTGGTCTACAAAAAAATAACGTTTTTGTTTTGTAGGGATTTAACGACCACCGTGAGCTACTCAGTGGGCTATAAGCAGTCAATGAAGACACAGTTTTTTCGTCCGTGACTTGGAGTAAAAATTTCAGGTAGCATCCTTCGTTACACGATATCTTAAAAACCTAAAGGAATTTAAAACCCTCACAAGTCTAAAAGGATAATATTTGATTGTTAAAAAATTAAAACTTGAAACCTTTCGGGCTTCCACTAAGCCCATCTTCAGACGAATAAAATATCAGCACAAATGGGGAAGACATATAAGTATACACTGAAGTGCTAGAAAAACTGGTACACCAGTCTAATACTTGGTAGGTCCCCCCACGGGAGCGCAAGACTGCAGAAATACGACGGGGTATGGACTCCACCAGCTTCTGGTAATAAGATGTAGGCAATGCACACCATACTTCCTGCAGAGCGTTCCACAATTCGGGTGTATTCCGAGGTCTCGGATTCCTGTGTTCGATAGCGCGTTGCATGGCATCCCAAATGTGTTCTATCACATTCCGATCTGGGGACTTGGGTGGGAATGGCAACACCCCAAACTCAGATGAATGCTCCTCTAACCATAATGTGGCGTCCCGACACTTTTGTGGAGGTGCATTGTCCTGTTGGAACAGGCCCAACCCATCAACATGAATGCAGGACATGAACGGGTGTACCTGGTCAGAAAGAATGCGCACATAGCGTTGGCCGGTCACAGACGTTTGTAGACGTACCAGGGGTCCCAGTGAAATCCAGCTAAACACACCCCATACCATTGCCCCCCCCTACCACCAGCTGGTACAGTTCCCAGTCGGGATCCATGGCTTCATGGGGTTTGCGCCACACACGAATCCTTCCATCTGCCCTATACAGTTGGAAACGCGACTCGTCAGACCAGGCTACTTGTTTCCAGTCATCAAGTGTCCAGTGGCGGTGTTGCCGTGCCCAAGCGAGGCGCATAGCTCCGTGTCGTGCACCCATCAAGGGGACTCAAGTTGGGCGTTGGCTCCCAAAGCCCATATCGTGCAGGGTACGTTGCACAGTCCGGACGCTGATGCTTGTTGAGGCTCCAGCATTGCGTTCGGATGATACCTACGAGAGTGTTGCACGCCTGTCGCGTGAAAAGATTCTTGACAGCTGACGATGGACACGTTCACCCAATGTGTTTTTACGGCCACACTTTTATCGTAGGTTGGAGGTTTTGCCGTAATTCTTGTAGTCACGGTACACCCTTGCAATGGTCGTCCGTGAAAATCCGAACTTCGTTTCTACCTCGGAAATACTATGGCCCATCTCACGAGCGCAACTATGACACCGCGTCGAAAATCGCTTAAATCGTTATTACTTGTCATTCTCATTCCGAAAACAGCTCTGACAGCCGGCAAGGATGTCTATCGCTTTATATACGAACTGGCGGACGCAACCGAGAACGCGCATCAGTGACATTGCTGTGTATTTTGCATAAGCTCGTCTGTACCAGTTTTTCTGGCACTTCAGTGTACATTTGTCAGTGTAACTGGTGACAAGGTGAAAAACATCTAAATACGTGGCGTCAGTTGAATAAATAAATCTATCGCTCTTTCCACGTTAAGCAACGACGGCGGCCGAATAACAATATTTCAGATGCTGTGCGTTGCTTAACTTGGAAAGGGCGATGGATTTATTTATGTAACTGGTAACGTTGTAAAACGGGCAGGTTTTGGGTGAGCCGTAGACACAGTAGCAAGCATGCACATCCAATAAACCATTGTCTTATAATAAAGTTACGTACATTTGACAAAAGTCATCGCTCTTTTTACGTTTATAAGTGAGTCACGGAAAAATTATCATTGGCCGCCACGGGAATCGAACCCAGGGTCTTCCAGTTACGCGACGGACATGCTTCCACTGCACCACAGCGGCCTAGAATTCCTCCATACTCACATACAACTAACTGCCAAGCCGATTTAAAGGCTATGCAACTGCATTGCAGCTTGTTTGTTACGGAAGTCGTGTAACGTGCTGGACTAATTTTATTGTTCTCTCGTAGAAGATTGATACGTCCAAAGTTGCCTAACGTGCTGTAATTCAGTTTTTGAAAGGAGCGAATATTCATTCGCCATCTAGTTGTTTGTTCAGTTGCAGCTTTTGAAAGGAGCAATTATTAATTCGCCTTCTAGTTATTTGTTCAGTTGCTGCTTACCATCTTCGGTGAATCCCCAGCATTGTGCGGGGCTCCAAGAGGCAACCTGCAAAGTGGCTTGGCAGTTAGTCGTACGTGAGCCTGGAGAAATTCGAGGCCGCTGTGGTGCAGTGGAAGCATGTCCGGCGCGTAGCTTTAAGACCTGGGTTCGATTCCCGGTGACGGCCAATGATAATATTTTCGTGACTCACTTATAAACGTGGAAAGAGCGATGACTTCTGTTTGATAATAATAAAGAGATAGTTTGATGGAAATTAAATCAATGTTACAATTATATCAGTTCTGTACACAACTGAAGAGGAATATTTCAATTAATAAAAATATATATGTATATATATATATATACACACTGAAGTGCCAGAAAAACTGGTACAGACGAGCTTATGTAAAATAAATAGCAACGTCACCTATACGCGTACTCGGTTGCGTCCGCCAGTGCGTATATAAAGCGATAGACATCCTTGCCAGCTGTCAGAGCTGTTTTTGGCATGAGAATGACAAGTAATAACGATTTAAGCGATTTTCAACGCGGTGTCATAGTTGGCGCTCGTGAGATGGGCCATAGTATTTCGGAGGTAGAAACGAAGTTCGGATTTTCACGGACGACCATTGCAAGGGTGTACCGTGACTACAAGAATTCCGGCAAAACCTCCAACCTACGATACCAGTGTGGCCGTAAAAAGACATTGGGTGAGCGTGACCACCGTCGGCTGTCAAGAATCATTTCACGCGATAGGCGTGCAACACTCTCGCATGTATAATCGGAATTCAATGCTGGAGACTCAACAAGCATCAGCGTCTGGACTGTGCAACGTACCCTGCACGATATGGGCTTTGGGAGCAGACGCCTAACTTGAGTCCCCTTGATGGGTGCACGACAACGCCGCCACTGGACACTTGATGACTGGAAACAAGTAGCCTGGTCTGACGAGTCGCGTTTCCAACTGTATCGGACAGATGGAAGGATTCGTATGTGGCGCAAACTCCATGAAGCCATGGATCCCCCTGTCAACAGGGAACTATACCGGCTGGTGGGGTATCCGTAATGCTATGGAGTGGGTTTAGCTGGACTTCACTGGGACCCCTGGTACATCTACAAACGTTTGTGACCGGGCAACGCTATGTGAGCATCCTTTCTGACAAGGTACACCCCTTCATGTCCTGCATTCACGCTGATGGGTTGGGCCTGTTCCAACAGGACAATGCACCTCCACATAAGTGTCGGGACGCCACATTATGGTTAGAGCATTCATCTGAGTTTGGGGTGTTGCCATTCCCACCCAAGTCCCCAGATCGGAATGTGATAGAACACATTTGGGATGCCATGCAACGCGCTATCGAACACAGGAATCCGAGACCTCGGAATACACCCGAATTCTGGAACGCTCTGCAGGAAGTATGGTGTGCATTGCCTACATCATATTACCAGAAGCTGGTGGAGTCCATACCCCGTCGTATTTCTGCAGTCTTGCGCTCCCGTGGGGGGACCTACCAAGTATTAGACTGGTGTACCAGTTTTTCTGGCACTTTAGTGTACATATATGTAGGATTTATCGTTGCTTCTCTATTTTCATTTCGTTCTGTCTTCGCGGAATAGAGCATCTTCATTCGTGTGGCGGGCGTTCGGCGAAGTTCAAGCAGATGATGTCGTATCTAGCAACAGAGAGACGGAGTGACAACAATCACCTGGATAAAGTGCGCAGTTATTCACTGCTTGTGATGGATTTCAGTTCTGATTATGAAGTGCCGACGGAGTGAGTGTGTTTACAGACAGTCTGGTTATAATCAGCAAAGGATGCAACTGTTGCAATGATAACACAACTGTTGCAATGATAACACACCTGTTGCAATGATAACACAACTGTTGCAATGATAACACACCTGTTTTCGTCCCAATGCCGTGGCGACAATTGGTTATACCTTCTCTCACCGTGGAACATGATGAAAACAACCACTAAGTAAGTATATACATATATCTATTTCAAATATATTTGTTAATGTTTGTGCCTTCTATCCAGGGACGGATTTCCAATCAGGCATGGTAGGCACGTGCCTATGGGCGCAAAAATTTCAGTGAGGGTGTAAAATTGTGGGGGGACTGGGAACAATGCTAAGCAGAGTCATGGTCGGACATAGTAGGGTTCCCTAAAAATTTTTGGGGGTGTGTGTGTGTGTGTGTGTGTGTGAGACATAAACACTACCAGCGCCTTTGGGCACCACCGCACCACAACCTCCTGTTTGGGAAAGGAGGGAGTCCCACCTCACATTCTTGGACGGAATTGCTGCTGCAACGTAGGAGGCATGGCCGGAAATGATTCATCCTGATCATTCCGACCAAAATCCGAATAGGTTGAGGAGAAAAAAAAACGACGTGTTCGGGGTGGGGGGGGGGGGGCACTGGGCACGCAACGTCTGTCTTGTCCCCTCCCTCCCCTGATGGTGACCACGACGCAACAAACAACGAATAAAGAAAAAAAAAAAGCAAAGGAAAGGGACAAGACATACTTCATTCCCAGAGAGTCCCATTGGAGGAGGCATGGGTGTGACCGTGTGAGACCCGTTTATTTAATTTTTTTTTTTTTTTGATTGGAGGTTTAACGACTACCGTGAGCAACTCAATGGGCTATAAGCAGTCGCCCGTCCCTAATTTAGGGTCACCGGTTCCAGGGAAAGGAGCGAGACAGTGCCGTAAAACAAACACAACATCCATGCCTCACCGGGAATCGAACCCGGACCCCGTTCGGACGAATGATCAGAGGCCATCGCTTAGACCACTGCGCCACCGGGGCGGCAGACCCGTTTACCATAGCATATATGGTCGAAGACAAACGTTTTGAAATTGCTTTCATCTGAATGGCTGGTCGTGCGTGTACGGTGTACGTGTACCCCCAACCAGATGAAAATGCGCTTCACAAAGACAAAGCTCAGGGAACTGGAATTGGTCAGAGCTATAAGTGTATCAAAGTGTCATACTCGTAATTAACCTAGCGTTTGCGGCAGTTTCTGCTGTAAGTTGTACTTTTTTAGATTTTTACTAGGAAGTTTGAACAAGCTTGTTTTAGTGTATGTGGGGTGCTGTGCTGAAATCTCCGTGAGTGATGAGTGCAAAAAAGGAAAAACTCAGTGGGGCTCAGAATCGGAAAATCGCGATTAGAAAAAAGAAAATGAAACTAAGCTGCTGAAAAGCCTACTTCTTGAAGAACACCTTAAAAAAACTCTTGCTTAGCTTTGGCATACGCTCACCAAGATCGATATCACGCCATCTGCTATCACCCAGGAACACCTATACCTCACCGACTGATGCGGGAGTGTATTCCATGCCATTGGAATACCCGGATGGTACCACCAAACATTACATCGGAATGACAAAACGCTCTTTCGCTCTTCGGCTAGTCGAATACAAGCACAGAAAATTGACAACCGCACTATCCCTGGAAGTGCATGGTTACCCATTCCACCATCTCGAAGTGGAACCAGATCAAGAGAAGTGGCTCCTTATACTACCGCCAGAGGCACTGCCCTCAGGGAAATCATCGACATATTGACTAACCCTGTGGTCTGCAATGATGACGTCTCCCTTGAGCTTCCCCAAATATGGCGCACATTTCTTCGCGCTTAGCCCGTTTCTGTAGACATCTCTCGTTGTCGCACGCACGCGAAGCAAAGTAGCATGTTCTCATATTCTGTTCATGTTTTTTTTTTTTAATTCTTCTGTTGTTTAGTTCTCTTGTCTTAATTATCCACGCAAAAGTTTGAAGAAGGCACCCGTTGGTGTTGAAAGCTTACGCTTTAATAATCATATTTTTACGTCAGTAAACTGATCTTTTTATTCCTTTTCTTAATAAATATTATATTTCCTTGCGGTGCTTTTTTACAAATCACCAATTTCTAATAGCACAATATTATAGCTACATGCATGCAGATTTGATTGTTGATTGAGATATTGAAACATAACTGAACTTTTTTATGTAAAAATTAAAAAATTGATCATTCTGATAAAAATTTTGAGGACCTTCATTCCATGGAAAAGAAGTGGCATTTTTAAAACTATGGACTTTTATGAACCAAGCTGTAAAAAAGGTACTTTTTAGGAATAGGGACCTGTTGGGAGCACGAAACTATAAAAACGTTTGCCTAGAAAGTGGCGAGGGTGGGTGGATGCAGCACAGCCATATCCTGCTAAGAACCGGGCCCCAGGCACGTACGCAGAACTTAATTCGCGGAGGGTCCAAGCTCCAAGGGGGTAAGCACAAAATCGTGTATGCTCAGTCAATATATGAATATATATGTTTGACCATGAAGTCGAACATTTAGGGGGGGGGGTCTAGAACACCTGGAGCTGGGCCCCCCATGAATACGACTTCCCCGGTCCCGATATCAGAACGAGAACGGGTGTACGGGTGATGAGCTCCTCCGCAGGGGGCGCTTGAAAAATTTGTGCCTATGGGCGCCAAATCTGTGAGTCCGCCACTGCTTCTATCAGATTAAATGTTTAAATTTCAAGTCCACAATTAAGAGAATCATTGATTACTTATTTAGCCGCAAGTAAAAGTCTACCAGTAGGCCAGCTGCGAACCCCAGAGAATGCACAAATAAAAGTAAATTAAATATACACAAGTCAAAGTCAATTATCAACGGTATTAAAATATGTCGATGCTTCCGCTGCGAAAAAAGCGCGTGCGGATTCGCTTCTTTGACTCGGTCTGGCGAGCGAAAACCGACGGCATAACGCAAGCAGCTCTTCCATAGTCTTCGCAGTTCTGATGCGAAAACCTTCCGTACCATCGCCGGCAAGCGTTTCCATGACAACATGAATCAACTGTAAAGTAATTCACCAATGCTGTCACACGTACGGTCATTCACAAACATAATTTTCAAATTGCAAGTCAAGATTAAAAACACTTTATTTACAATTAAAAATTAATATTTTAATTTTTTATAAAGTGTTTTTAATCTTGACTTGCAATTTGAAAATTATGTTTGTGAATGACCGTACGTGTGACAGCATCGGTGAATTACTTTATAGTGACCTTTCGTACGATAGACTTTTAGCATTAATGAATCAACTGGTAGAGGAGAATGGGCCATTTCTTTGGGAAACGGTTCGCTCTGAATAGAGAAGACTTAGACTATCTCAGGCACTCGCATACTCCCGCCCATAAGAGTGTTTCGCGAGAGTTGTTTCAGTTTTTGTGAAGTGTCAATAAATTAAAATCAGAGATATTATATCTTAAACTCATGGCTTTGTTGGATTCGAACTGTTTTGATAAATTTTGTGAAAACTTCCCTGAACATCTACTGTCAGAATTTAAAGAACTATGCTTCAAATTTTGATACAGCTCGACTAAAAAATAAACTGAAGCTGTTTTATTCCCTAGATGAATACAAAAACAAATCAGTAAGAGACATCATGTGTTACATAAAGTTGAATAAATTGGATATAGTGTTTAGTGAGGTGTACAAATTAGCAGACCTGATATTAAGCTTTCCATCAACAACTGCACCTGCCCAAATAAGTTTTTCTGCATTAAAAAGAATCAAGATATATCTTAGAGCCACACAAGGACATGCACATTAGAAAAACTTGGCTGTTTTTGTCAGTAGAAAAAAACGTTCTTTTTCAAAATGAAAAAATACTCGGAAGAAACATTTTATGAAAACGTAACACTCAAGTTCACACAAAAGGAAAGAAGAATGGAGTTCATGTACAAATAAGTGTTCAAATCCTAGTCTTCATAATTATTTGGTATCATGTTAGCAATGGCATGTACCTAAAATTTAGAAAAAAGTTACTTCTATTGCTTGACAATTAAAAATTAAACTTCGCAATTTAAAAAAAAGGGGTATGAGGGGAGGGGGGGGGCGACGGGTGAGATAGCCCAGATCTTGGACCCAAGACACGCCACTGAAGTCTACATATATACAGTATATAACAGTTCAAATTGGTCGGTATTTAAAGTCCAAATAATATTAATAATATAATATGATAAATATAGCAGTTTAAATTGTTTAGTATTTAAAGCCCATGTAATATTATAGAGATAAGGAAAGTTCATAGTCACTTCCACAAAAGAGTTTATATGTCCCTAGATTACTTTAAATTTTCGAAATGTTGCAATTCATGTAGAAGTCATGATGTCGAGTATACTTCATGGTTGTTTTCAGTATAAATTGTTTAGCATTTAAAGTCCATGTAATATTAATGTACAAGGAAAGTTCATAGTCACCACCACAAAAGAGTCTATACATCCCCCGGGCGGCTCCGAACCTTCAAAGTGTTGCGAACCCATGTAGAAATCATGATGTCGAATATACTTAGTGGTTGTTTTCATCATGATCCTCGGTGAGAGAAGGTATAACTAATTGTCGCCACGGCATTGGGACGAAAACAGGGGTGTTATCATTGCAACAGGTGCATCCTTTGCTGATTATAACCAGACTCTCTGTAAACAGCAGAGATGATCTCGTGTATGGTGCCACCAGAATTTTGGCTTCTCCCGAAATAGGGTTATGCGTTCCTTCCCCCCACTTTACGTGCTAATGAGGTCTGGACTGATCCATTTTTGACATTGTATTTAAGTTCTTTTAATCTTGACCCCAATGAGCGTTGGGTTGATCTTATGTATAAGCTGTTAGATATATCTTCTTCTAGACTTTTTAGCTGAATGCAATATACACCATATTTATTATCCCTTGATACCTGGTTACTGTCCTTTTTGACCATAACGGAAATATTGTTAGTATTAATGCCAAAATCAAGTCCATGATGTCTACAGTAATTTTTTAGGACTCGGGTGATCATTGGGTAATACACTATCTACCAACAAGTAATTGGACACCCCTGAAATCGACGATATCTGCGGTCCTGATACACGTCACGGCCGCCGCCATTAAATATCGTGTGGGAAACAACAACGCAACCAGTCGCATGCAAGATGCCATGCAGTTCGGAGCTCTCTGATTTCGAGAAACGTGTAATCGTCGGGTATCACAGAAATATCCGATCCATACGTGACATATCCAGCGAGTTGAAGTACCCAAAATCGACAGTGGCCTACGTGATTGGCAAGTGGAAGATGAGAGGTGACTGTCGGAATGTGCCCCGACCCGGCAGACCCACAAAAATGGGAGTTAGACACAGACGGGTGCTGGCCAGAGAAATTCGGAAGAACCGCACCAAATCGATGGGCCACATCCGCGAGGAGTTTCAACAGGCATCAGGGAGTGTTCTTTCGATGAATACCATCCGTAAGGAAGCCCTTCTGTTCGGTTATCATGGACATGCTACCGCCCACAAGCCTTTGGTCACCAAGTCCAATAGCGCTGCTCGGCTAACGTGGTGCAAAGAACGTCGACAGTGGACCGTTGAACAGTGGAAACAGGTTCTCTGGAGCGACGAATCAAAGTTCACCCTCTACCGTTCGGATGGCAGGGTCTGGGTTTGGCGTCTGCCTGGAGAACGCCTACTGCCGGAATGTATTGTACGAACTGTGAAGTTCGGCGGCGGTGGAATTATGCTATGTGGGTGTTTCCCCTGGTATGGCACAGGACCCTTGGTCGCAATTCCTGCACCATTTTGGATGACCATGCGCTTCCTACGTTGCAGCAGTTTTACAGGGTGGACCCATGTTACTTTCAGGATGACAATGCCACCTGTCATGTTGCAAGGTTCACCATGGCTTGGTATGTTGACAATGGGGTTAATCGAATGGACTTGCCTGCGCAGAGCCCGGACCTTAACCCTATCGAGCACCTCTGGGACGAGTTGGAGCGTCGACTTAACGGGTGCCCCCACCGTCCGAAATCGGTGAAGGAACTGACCTGTCTTCTCCAAGCCGAGTGGAAGAAAATACCGCTAGCCGTCGTACAACGCCTGGTTGAGAGTATGTCCCATAGGGTCGCAGCTGTAATCGCCGCTCGTGGAGGCTCCACTAACTATTGAAGGTGAATAAACTTCGTTTTCCTTTGCTATCACATGTGTCCAATTACTTGTTGGTAGATAGTGTATATCATTGAACCGACGTACCTTCTGTTACAACTATTTCGGTATTTTCGGTATATGGAAAACCTACAGATTTAACAACCATTATCCAGCTACACCTGCTCACCCAAGAAGCTATATATTGTCCTCCATGACTTTTATGTTGATACGTGGTTTCACTCACTCTTCAAACATTCATAGACGACGAAACGAAATATCCAAGGTATTCCAGATTGCAATTTACCACGGCTTCTCAGAATTCACAGAGGACAAAATTCTGCAGAAAATACACAGGAAAAGATCGACTACTCTTCAAAGAAACAGTTTTGTGGTGGTGACTATGAACTTTCCTTTCAGTTAATATTACATGGATTTTAAATACTAAACAATTTAAACTGTTATATTTATCTTATACATTAATGTTATTTGGATTTTAAATACCGGCCAATTTGAACTGTTATATATATTTTTTTATTAATTGAAATATTACTCTTCAGGTGTGTACAGAACTGGTATAACTGTAACTTTGATTTAATTTCCATGAAAATATCTCTTCATTATCAGACAACGATTTATTGGATGTGCATGCTTGCTACTGGGTCTAAGGCGCACCCAAAACCTGCCCGTTTTACAACGTCACCAGTTACACTGACAAATGTATACTTATATGTCTTCCCCATTTGTGTTACTGTTTTATTCATCTGAAGATGGGCTTAGTGGAAGCCCGAAAGGTCTCATATTTTAATGTTTTAATTTTTAACAATCAAATAAAATCCTTTTGGACTTGTGAGAGTTTCAAATTCCTTTAGGTTTTTAAGGTATCGTGCAACGAAGGGAGCTGCCCGAAATTTTTACTGTATAAGCAGTCATCCGTCTCTAATATAGGGTCACTGGTTAGCAAGCCAGTGCCGTAAGACAAACGCAATACCCATGCCTCACCGGGATTCAAGCCCGGACCCATCTCGGACGAATGATCAGAAGCACTTTTTTTTTGTTCGACAAGAAATAATATGTGATTTTAATAGTATTTTTCTTGCTGAATTCAAATATGATATCAGTTATTTTTATCATGCAAGGATTTTTTTTTTTTTTTAAATGGCCCGGAAAGTCGCTGAATTTGAATGAATCGAACATTTACATACACCTATGAACAATAAATAAATTACCTAAAACGTAACAATTGATGACTTCCTGAAGTATTTCGCTTATCGGGCGGGACGTCTCTCTTGAGTGTCTAACAGTGGGATCATGATAAACATTTCCCTCTCGTTCTTGATGAATGCCATTAATGTCTAAGCCATCGTGACTCAATGGCACATTTTCCGGAGGTAAATCTTTCCGGTGAGGAACAGACCTCATTGAAGAAGGCAAATTAAGGTATTTCAGGGTGTGTTTGGACTCAGATGTGGTCTCTGTTATATTTGTTTAAAAAAAAAAAAAAAAAAAAAAAAAACAGTCGGAAAGATGGTCTTTGGTTCCCTCCAAACCATGGGAACTGCAAAATCCATATGGTGAGAACCATTCACCCATCCTGTGAGAACCTTACCACATGTTACATAACAGATATGAGGGCCCCAGCTCTTATTTTGGTCACCCACTTTACAACTAAAATTTTACTCAAAACAATTTTTTATATACGGGGTAAAGTTTCACTTCTGAGTTTTGAATGGTTACTTCACTGCACACGTAACAGAAAGTATCAGGGTAATTTAAACACTTCCGTGGCGTAATTGAAACACAGCACTACTGTGCAAGTTAATATTAACTTCAAAAAGAAAACACAACACTCCCAATGCTTACACATGGCTGCTGAGATGTCGAGAGGCGTTGATGTGTGCATCACCCCTGACTGTTCCTAAGCATGTACACTGGAGGTTATAATTAATATTAGATTCTTTTTCTCCCCATTATATTTGAAATAAAACAATGAACAATAATTTAAAAGCATTTGTGCGTTATTCCTGTTGATGTAATATCTAAAAATTCAATAAACGATACTGAAAAAAAAAACCGTTTTCATACAAAAACTGTGGGCAATAGAAAAATTCTGATAATATTTTTGAATTCAGTATAAAATGTTACGTTAGAACACGATCAGTATTCCTAAAAACTGTGTTTATTAGTGTAATTGGTTAAGAGGCTGAAAGAACAGTTGCATTTTCTAGGACTGTGTAATGATTGAAGCCGTGCTCCATGCGACTCTGCCAGTTCCTTTCTCAGAAGCTTCGCTACGGTCCTTGTGGCACAGTAACTAATCAGTATTGTTGAAAGCATGGTGGATGTAAATTCGTATTCTGTCCAAGAAAGAATGCTGCTCTAGTTTTATAAAGAAAAGGCAGTAGCAAGATGTTACAAGACAAATACTGAATTAACCCTTTCACTACCAATTTCGTATTTTTAAAAAATGTACAATCTTATTGTGTTTTCGCTTCAAAATTATGATATTATTGTGACTAAAAAGAAACATTTGTTACCAAACGGGGAAACTGGGATTTAGGATATATGTGACCCATTCATATTTTTTGGCAGGAAATACGTGTTCCAATGTTTTTACATACAGGAATCTATAATAATAATAATAATAATATATATATATATATATATATATATTGAAACTTCAGTAGGTAAATTCGGCCACGGCAACAGAAACCAGCGTGGAAATACTCTCGTTGAGTTTGCAGAGGCAGAAGGATTTTTCATCTTGAACTCCTTTTTCAAGAAAAAGCCACACAGGAAATGGACATGGAGACATCCAATTGGGACGACAAGTGAAATTGATTTTATTATGTGTAACAAAAAATTCGTCATCGAAGACTGCAGTGTGCTGAACAAGTTCAACACAGGTAGTGACCATAGATTGGTGAGATGTAAGATGCACCTCAACACTAAACTGGAACGTGGCAAGCTCATAAGACAAACAAAATGTATTGACATAACCAACCTTAAAAAACACCATAATACTTTCAAGTTGGAACTGAAGAACAGATTCTCTGCTTTAGAAGGCCTAACATCGGAAGAAGTGGATATTTCGGAAGTTAACAGAAAAGTAACCAAAGCTCTAATGGAAACAGCAACAAAATTAGCTGGGTCTAAGAACAAGTTGCATGTGAACAAATTATCAGGAAAAACCAAAATGTTGATGCAAAAAAGAAGAGAGATGAGGACAACTAAAGTAGATGTGACTTCCAAAGTGGAATATATAGAGCTATGCAAGACAACACGAAAAAGTATCACTGAAGACGTAAGGAAATTCAACTGTGAGCTAGTGAGGAAAGCAATTGAAAACAACCAAAGCCTTAAGATAGCAAAGGGACATCTCAGTAAGGGAAGAAAACAGATTATGGCTCTGAGAAAAGAAGATGGTTCTATAACAAGAAATAGAGGCGAAATTTTGACAAGAGTGAAAGATTTCTACTCCAAATTATATGAAAGGGAAGATACATGTACTCCAGACATCATGAAAGGTACCAGAGTTCTTCCAGTCCTCCCAGCAGAAGTTGCTCATGCAATCAAGAACATGAAGCGAGGGAAAGCTCCAGGAGAAGATGGAATTACTATAGACATCATACAAGAAGCAAGTGGAGAAATTGAAACAGTACTCGCCCAAATTTTCACTCGATGCCTTAATGAAGGGAAGATTCATGAGGATTGGAACAATGCTACAATGATCCTGCTACATAAAAAAGGTGACATTGAGGATCTCAGGAACTACAGACCTATCAGCCTCCTATCAGTGGTTTATAAAATCTTCACTAAAGTTCTTTCACACCGCTTGAAGATAACACTGGACATGGCTCAACCGAGAGAACAAGCTGGATTCAGGAGTGGCTACAGCACAATAGATCATATCCACGTACTGAGAGAACTGATTGAAAGAGCGAGGGAATATGAACTTCCATTGTGCATGGCTTTTATCGATTATGAAAAAGCCTTTGATTCGGTGAAACCATCAGCAGTTACCACGGCTCTGAAATCCTGCGGTATTGAAGATGCATACATTAATATTATTAATAACATCTATGAAAATGCAAGTGCAAAGATTCGGCTGTTTGAAAATACAACACATATAAAAATTGGAAAGGGAGTGAGACAAGGTGACACCATATCTCCGAAGCTCTTTAATGCCACATTGGAAAATGTCTTTCAATCACTGAACTGGGAAAACAAAGGGATAAAGATTAATGGAGATTATATAACCCACCTTCGTTTTGCTGATGACGTAGTCATTTTTACAACTACCCCATCAGAGCTGCAGAGTATGATCCAGGAACTTGCTGACAAGAGTAAAGAAGTGGGATTAAAAATGAACTTTCAGAAGACAAAAGTGATGTTCAATGCTTTTACAAGAAATGAAGATTTATCGATTGATGGAGAAAAACTGGAGATAACAGATACGTATGTTTATCTTGGACAGCAGATATCAAGTGAGGGTCACATTGATGAAGAAATTAATCGGCGTACAAAACTTGCCTGGAGAGCTTTTGGAAGAAACAGCATAATTTTCAAGAGCAATATGCCATTATGTCTTAAAAGAAAAGTGTTTGATCAATGCATCCTTCCAGTGCTTACGTATGGTGCAGAGACGTGGACCTTAACTAAAAGAGACATACAAAAGCTGCAGACAACTCAAAGCAGCATGGAGAGGTGCATGCTTGGTATAACCAGGAGAGATAAGAAGAGGAACTCGTGGATCCGAAAAATGACGAGAGTGGAAGACATCATGATCAGAGTTAAATCCCTGAAATGGCAATGTGCTGGACATACTGCCAGAAGGACAGACCATAGATGGACAGCCGAAATTTTAGATTGGATTCCAAGGGACAGGAAAAGACCCAGAAAAAGACCACATGGGAGATGGGTGGATGAAATTCGTAAATATGCGGGAGTGACATGGAGGAGACTGGCACAAGACAGACCGTTGTGGAGGAAACTTGGGGAGACCTTCGTCCAGCAGTGGATTGATAATGGTTGACAATGATGATGATGATGATGATGATATATATATATATACTTTTTCCTTTTTCGAGCGACGTTTAATATTTATCTACCTGACTATATTCTGATATTCGCATGGATATGAAGTTTCACTATATTTTAGTATTTTCTGGGATACAGTATATATGTCCCTATGGGAGTGACAAAGTAAAAAGGATCAGTCGTCCTGTCTTGTAACTCTGCGTGTAACTAAAAAAAAAAAGTGCTAAGTGCAGGGTGATCATGATAAACGTGGAATTATTTTAGATACTTATATCTTAAAGACCTGGAAAAGTTAAGAAACCGTAATTTGAAGGCTCAGTTTCTAACTTACCAGGTAAATCACTGATAACATTGTCATGGACATCACTATCACAAAAGAAATGAAAAGAGCATCCGTGCTGTCCGCTCTAAGCGCCGGGAGAACTCCCAAAGGAGATTCGAGTTCCACAAATTCTCTTGGTCTTTTGTCTACAAGATCAAGGTTGACAATGCAAAACCCTGATGACATCCCTACCAAGCGTTAGACGCATGACCGTCGATCCGACACCATCAGGAAGGCCGAGTTTGTCACCAAGGGGAATGGATGGTGGACAACGACTCCAGGAAATCGATGTACTCCTTATGTATGGAGTATTATTCAAGAGGACATCCATCATAGTTCCTATGTTCGTAAGAAGGGGTCAGTTCATGGACCAGGCCTCGCAGGAAAGGCGTCTGACGAAGGTAAAGGAACTACTCAACAAAGGCAAGCACCCAAAGAACAACATGTTGAGCTTCTTCTTAGACGAGAATTTTGAAGAGGACCTCAAGACCATTAGGAGAAACTACAGGTGGTTGTGCAAGAGCCCTGGTGACGCGCCCAAGGTCATGCTCACAAAATTTCCGGCCCCCGTCATGGTCCTCGGGGTCATTTCCAGTGAGGGAGATGTAATGCCTCCTCACTTCTTTGAAAAGGGTTTAAGGGTCATCGCAGACGAATACATTAAATGCTGAGAGATGTAGTGAAGCCCTGGATGGACGCCATTGCAGATGGGAGGCCTTACATCTTCCAATAGGACTCTGCCTCAGGACAAAGCGACTCAAAAATGGCTTGAAGAGAAGGTGCCCTACCACTGGTCTTCAGAAGTTTGGCCTCCCAGCTCCACGACTTGAATCCCTTGGATTACTATACATTTTGAAAGAGAGAAACATCCCTGTCAGGCATGCTATCGCTAATGTCATGGCCCACATGAACAAGGCCCAGGTCGCCAAGGCCTGCGACCGTTTTCGTTCAAGGATTGAGGTCATCATCACCGCCAACGGAGGGTTCATTGAACAATTACGAAGTGTGTTTGTGCATCAACTAATGCACAAGATTTTGCTTCAATAAAGCATATATCGATTAACTGCTTTATTATATGCATAAATTTCCCACATTTACGATCATAACTCTGTATTAAGTGATGCCAAAGCCATAGTGAATTAACATTCAGACAATTTAAGAGTCTGCAGACAGACCTAAGTTAAGAGATAAACATAATTTTTGCGCTAGCGCTGTATTATGAACACATTCCACTAGCTTTACTTCTTGGCCCTTAATCTGGGGTCACTGGTTGCTTGGGAGGGACAGGCCCGGTGCCATCGGATAATCACACCACCAATACCTCATTCAGGACTCGACCCGAACCCGGTTCGAGTAGCATGAATACAGAACACTCGGGGTAGGCTGTTTGTTTTTACTTAAGTATTCATCAACATAGCGGCCAATGGAATCGGCCTTTTCTCATTGCTGATCGCCTTTGAACACTCCTTTCATTTATTTATTGATGGTAACGCATTGACTGGTTTCGCGGATGTCCTTAGTGGTAATCCGGGGTCGGAAGGTTTCTGGCTCGTGTCCCGCTGCCGCTAAACACCTGATACGGTTGTAATGTCGCATTAAACCGTTGTTATTGGGATAAGCCTGACTTCTCTTTCTTTGGAGCTCTACTATTCCACTCCCCTTCCAGCTATTTTTGCATAAGTAATGCCTATTTGGTAGTTAATCCTTTCAGTGGCCCATGAACCCGAACCAAAAGGAGCCCAAAATTTTCGAAACAGAAATGTTTCCATAACGACCTGGTTTTACGAACCCTCTTCCAATACAATTCCTTTCCCCTTTCATCTCAGCAGTACCGATCACATACCTGTCACTTGTGATAAGAGTTCCCTTATAGTCCCTTATTCTCTGCTTTATAATTCAAGGAATGGTGGGGAAGGGATAGTCCCCTGACACGAACATCATCTACTGGACAGAAACACGTAACTCAAACATCTCTCTCCTTTCTTAAGTCCGTAGCCGTTGTTATAGTCCTTTTAGCAGGTAATCAGTCAGAAATCATTCCCCTAAATGGCGACTTGGAATAACAAATCTATGAGGAAAATAAAGCTTTCCGATGCGCCGGTTTATTCATTCCGTCCGCGTTCGCTCACTTCTTAGAAAGCGGGTAAATTCGTTCGAGCTGATCTCAGGCCATTTTGCCAACCCCGAGTTAATTCGTTCCGGCTGGTTAACAAACCAACCACGCAGTGGTCTAAGCGATGGCCTCTGATCGTTCGTCCGAAAGGGGTCCGGTTTCGAATCCCGGTGAGGCATGGATGTTGTGTTTGTCTGACGGCACTGGCTCTCTCCCTTCCCTGGAACCAGTGACCCTAAATTAGGGACGGGCGACTGCCTACAGCCCATTGAGTTGCTCACGGTGGTCGTTAAACTTTCAACAACAAAAAAACAAAACAAAAAAACAAAAACACTACAATGACAGCACCTTCATATTTCGTCTGTAAACAATGTTATTTTCTTGATTTTTACTCCCCGTAACTGAATTATTACCGGTAAATTGAAAAGCTTTTCGGCTGGAAGCGAGACGGGTATACATAAAACACAAAATTCCTCTTGTTTTCCTGATTTAAAAAAAAAAAAGGGGGAGAATGTGCGTAGCATTGACTAACGACCCAGCTTAAACTCACAAACAATTCCATTTGCATCTTCCTTCACATGAAAAATCCAAAACAAAAATGAAACGTATAGTGAGCGGAGTTAGATGTACAGTGGACTGTGCTTTTACGAGCGTTGTTTTAGCTGTTTATTGTTGGATTAACCTCATTCGTCTCAGTGAGGAAGTGTTGGTAACCTTCCAAGAAAAAGACCTCTACTCGTGAGTGTCGTAAACGGGTGATTTCGATATTTCAGCAGTCGAGTGATATGAAACTGCTCGCAAGATGTTGGCTGAAGAATGAAAAGAAAAAGTAAAGAGAGGAAAAGTAAGAAAGAAAACGAAACGAAAAAACGGAAAGCTAAATTTATCATTTTAGCTTTCCGGTTTGCTTTTCAAAACCCTTTCGAATTCCTCTTTGATTCTCGTTAACTTCACTAGCTTTATCTCATGTTATTTTTTGTCCAAGATACCTGCCAAACTAAAATTATAAATTTAAATAGTTTTTTTTTCTCGTGTTTGTTTCTAGGATTAACGACCACCGCGAACATACAGGGCAATAGGTAGCAGAGCCGATGGCTCCACGCAGGGGGAGACAGCACCATGCTGTCGTCCGTGCCTCGTCGACAAAGCGGGTCCTAGGCCATTAGGACGATTAGTCAGAAGCCCGCAATTCTGACCATTCGGCCTCCAGGGTGGCTTACAGCACTGTATATTCACGTACGCGAGCATAATAGCACTTCATGGAATGATCATGCCAAGGATAATGGTATAAGTTAACTGATGAGCATTACAAGTGCATATCACTTTTCTCAGAACATTGCCACATACACCGAAGAGCTAAAACATTATGACCAGTGCGTCTTTATGCAAATCAAAGCAACTGAACGTAAACTACCGCGCACGAGAAGGTCATGGAACGTTATGAGCTCTGTTAATCAGTGTTATTCTTTGCCATCAGCATCTTGTTCAGATATTATTCATGCTATTCTTGTTCTTCATTTTGCGAAAGGCAGCGGACTAAGCTAGTCTGACGAAAGTCAAATTGCAGTGGGTGGACGACTGGGTCAGAGCATTCCCGAGGCGGCAAGGCTTTTATGGTACTCATATTTTTGCTATTCTCGTCTGGCCATTATATTTGACCTTCGTCAGACTCGCTGAAGTCCGCTGCCTTTCGCGAAATGAAGAACAAGAATAGCAAAAATATTATCTATAGAACAAGACGTTGATAGTAGAGAATAACACTGATTATCAGCGCTCAGTATCAGGTGTTATTTATGCCAGAAGCCATGGTTAGTACCTTCCAAATGTGGTCCGAGGAGGAGAAGACCCCGAACAGCTGGAAAGATATGCGCCGTCCACGGCTCATGAAAATTTATGGTGTAAATGGTATCGGTGAGCGAAGGATATCCCGTATGCTACGATCCAACAAAAAGGATGCTGTGGCGCAATTCGCCGGTAATTTGAAGGCAGGTGCCGCGAGTAATGTGTCGTAATACATCAAACTCTGCTGAAAGTGCGGCTGCGTAGCCGCATGCCGCTCCGAATGCCCATGCTCACCCCGGCTCGCTAATTGTAGGCGTTGAAAGAGTCTACAATTGGCACGCGAGCACAAAAACTGGACCTTGAATGATTGGAAGAAGGTCGTCTGGTGCGATGAATCTCGTTTTCTGTAGAACCATGTGGACGGCGGGGTACGAGTACGTCATTTACCTGGGGGAATGTTAGCATCAGTATGCACCGTGGGGCAAAAACAAGTTGGTGGGGGAATTGTAATGCTTTGAGCAATGTTCTTCTGGGAAACCATGGGTTCAATAATTTTTGTTCAGGAAACTATGGCCTCCACCACCCATCTCAACATCATCGCAGGCCAGGTACATCCTTTCATGGCGACGGTATTTCTCTCTGGTAGTGTCTTCTTTCAGGTAGTCACACTGCCCGAATTGTTCGAGAATGGTCAGCGGAACATGAGGAAAACTTCCAAGTATTTCTCTGGCCTCCAAATTCCCCAGCCGGCCCGGTGGAGCAGTGGTCTAAGCGATGGCATCTTATCATTCGTCCGAAAGGGGTCTGGGTTCGAATCCCTGTGAGGCATGGATGTTGTGTTTGTCTTACGGCACTGGCTCTCTCCCTTTCCTAGAACCAGTGGCCCTACATTAGGGACGGGCGACTGCTTATAGCCCATTAAGTTGCTCACGGTGGTTGTTAAACCTCCAGTCCCCCCCCCCCCCAAAAAAAATTCCCCCGGACATTAATCCAATCGAGCATCTGTGGTTTGTGTTGGAACAGCAAATCCGATCTACGGAGGCTCAACCACGTAAGTTAATCCACAAGAGTTAAAGAACCTGTTGCTAACTAACGCGTTGGTACCAGATACCACAAGACACCTTTAGAAATCTTGTAGCGTCTATTTCTTGCCGGTTAAGAGCCGTTTTTGCGGCACGTGGGAGACCAACAACATATTAGGCAGGCAGTCATAATTTTTCGCCTTTTAGATGTATAGCACTTCAGTTTTTAAATGCTCGTGCATCTTTTAAATTTTGCAAATTTCTTGCATGCATCTTTTAAATTTTGCAAATTTCTTGCAAAAACATCACAGGCCGATTTTTTTGCGAATCACAAGCAATTATTTTCTTACTTTCTTTTCGCGAATCACAGGCAATTATTTTCTTACTTTTTTTTTTTTTTTTTTTTTTTTTTTTGCGCTATGGTCCTGGATGAATACCGTTATCTTTTATTTCCAAAATATGGGAACCTCTCCCAGAATAAAATTAATTCATAACGATGAGAGGAAGGAACCACATATTGATCGCCATAATTGTGTTTAGCTAGTCATATAACTTCTGATAATTCGCATAAGTGTTTCCGGTTTAGTTACTACCTTAGAAAAAAACTATTGATACCAATTTTATTTTTTCAAGGCTATGTAAAAGATATTTTTGGGGGAGTTAACGACCCCCGTAAGCATCAATAGCTACAGGAGATCTTCATGGTTACAGTTCAAAATAAACTGGTCAAAAACAGTTAGAAACTTTACGGTTTAGAACCCTAAGCACATGTTCATGCAAATGTTGTCAGGTCAAAATTGTAATTGGGAAAGTACGCAACGGTATGCAAATTCCAGGTTCCGCATTGCTGTCTCACACGCGCAGGCTCAAGAATCATGTACGACCCCCGTAAGCATCAATAGCTACAGGAGATCTTCATGGTTACAGTTCAAAATAAACTGGTCAAAACTGGAAAGTAACCAAATTGCTAAGGCGTATCATTGCTGGGCGGGTCTGTAAACGTTACTGTCAGACTGCGAACAACGCAGAAGAGATATCAAAAAGTCGGAGAACGCAGTAGAGCCATTGGAATGCTGCAATTTATGCACAGAGAGATGTTGCACTAACTCTTCTTTTTTTTTTTCTCTTTTTTTTTTTTTTGATTGGAGGTTTAACGACCACCGTGAGCAACTCAATGGGCGATAAGCAGTCGTCCGTCCCTAATTTAAGGTCAATGGTTCCAGGGAAGGGAAAGAGCCAGTGCCGTAAGACAAGCACAACATCCATGCCTCACCGGGATTCGAACCCGGACCCCTTTCGGACGAATGATCAGAGGCCATCGCTTAGACCACTGCGCCACCGGGGCGGCTAACTAACTCTTCACGTATCCCAAAGCTACACATGTCGACGCCAAGCCAGAACGACTGAAAAGTGGTCGTCCCAGATCAACAACTGCTCGGGAAGAACGGTATCTCACAGAAAACCCACACTGTTCAACTCAACTTTCACTTCAAAGACGTCCATTCCGTCGAATAGCACTATCTGCAGCAACCCAGTAACAAAGATACAAGTGGGAGTGGCAACAACACCTGTTGTTACAGGAAGGGTGTCAAAATCTGTTTTTTTTGGTTTTTTTTTTTTTTTTAGGTTTAACGACCACCGTGAGCAACTCAATGGGCAATAAGAAGTCGCCCGTCCCTAATTTAAGGCCACTGACTCCAGGGAAGGGAGAAAGCCAGTGCCGTAGGAATAACACAACATCCATGCCTCACCGGGATTCGAACCCGGACCCTTCGGTATCTTTATCGAAGGCCTCACAAATTTACATGCTTGTCGAGGGCGCATGAAAAGCTAACATGTTCCGAGACGACATCATCTAAAGTACTGCGACACATTTTCACAATGCGACAGCTCATAGTCCTTTTTATAGGTGATAATGCACGGCCTTATCAAGTGCTCATCGTGGTTCGCGAGATCTAAGAGCGCGGAATTCCAGTTTTACTTCTCCCTCCAAAGACCCCGACCTTAATGCCATTAAGCACGTCTCGGCTACACTGAGAAGAGCTTTGACAAGCATCACCTGGGCCCCATCTCACCAGCATTCAAATTACCGGGCCGCCCCGGTGGCGCTATGGTCTAAGCGATGGCCTCTGATCATTCGTCCGAAAGGGGTCCGGGTTCGAATCCCGGTGAGGCATGGATGTTGTGTTTGTCTTACGGCACTGGCTTTTTCCCTTCCCTGGAACCAGTGACCCTAAATTAGGGATGGGCGACTGCTTATAGCCCATTGAGTTGCTCACAATGGTCGTTAAACCTCCAATCAAAAAAAAAATGCCGACTAGGTGACCACAGTATCCTTTCTGTTGGCCCGTACCATACGGGTTAGGCTTCGCTCACCTCTAGCATTGATGAGCCGCGGTCGGCACACACCTTGCCGGCGGTCCGGCATTCCCTTCCTCGGACTATTTTTTGAAGGACCTATCTACGGTTGATCGGGAGCACCCAACAAGCCTTGAAGTCTCGGAAATGTTCTGATCCAGTCGTCCGGACATTACGATTTGGCATTTGTTAAATTACCTGAAGTACGCTGCCTTTCCCATTTGAAAAACAATAATAACACTGATTAACAGAACTCAGTATCAGGTGTTATTTATTCCGTTTCATGACCTTCACACTGGCGGTCGTTTACCTGTAAGTTTTTTTCGATTTACATAAAGACACGCTACTCATAAAATGTATAAATCTCAGTCAGATAGCTACAGCACATATTCGTTGATTCACATAGATCTACAACCTCTTTCACAATTCCATCTACACAGTCGAGTCACATTATTGTGACCACCTCCTACTTTTGACGTCAACAGCGTGTAGCCAATGAAAGAAGGCACGTGTCGTGAGCTGACTTGGAGGGCATATAAGGTATGCTGTAGGCATTCTGAAAAGATATCACTCGTTGCTGTCATGGATAAAAGGAGCGATTTATGAGATTTGCAAAAAGGGATGATTATCGGCTTTCGGGCCAAGGGTGGCAGTATTTCTGAAACAGCGCAGTTTGCGTACTGTTCGCGTTCTGATGTGGTTAAAGTGTATTGTGATGGGAGAAATGGCACCATTACGAATAAGCAATTAGGAAACGGCGGAGCACCACATGCCATTGATGTGAGAGGTGAACGTCGGCTGCGAAGGTGCGTGAGGGCCGATCGACACGCTATAGTGGAGCAACTCACTGGACGAATGAAGCAGGCGGCTACAGGAAGTGTGCCTAAAACGACAGGTATGGGGCTCCGATGCAGACGTATGGTAACTGCACGTATGCTAACGGAAGTGCATCGGCAGAAAAGGCTTACATTTGCATGGCAGTATCGGAATTGGACCTCCGCTGATTGGCAAAGATTGTCTTCTCCGATGAGTCACGTTTTCTGCTTCATCGAACGGATGGACGTTGGCGTGTAAGGCGAGAAACATCGGAGAACAAGCACTCTTCAACCTTTGCTGGAAGAATACAAGCTTGTGGGGGCAGAGTTATGGTCTGGGGAATGTTTTCGTGGCATTACCTGGGTCCACTCATGTACCTGTGGAAGGCACTACGGACCGAATTCGTTATGAATCCATCCTTGCAGACCACGTACACCCATACATGCTGATTGTCTTCCCTGGGGCGGATGTGATCTTCCAGCGCGACAATGCGACGTGTCACACGGCTTGAAATATCCGAGAGTGGTTGAAAGAGAACGATGAAGACTTCACAGTACTTTCCTGGCCCCCTAATTCCCCAGACTTAAACCCAATTGAGCATCTGTGTGACCACCTCGATCGTGTTTTTTGCTCTCTGGATTCTCCAACACGTACCCTCCAGCAGCTGTCAGATGCACTGCAGTCAATGGCTCCACATAACTATGAATACCTTCCAGCACCTTATTAAGTCACTATCAGCCAGTCTAGCTGCAGCCCGCGTTGCATACGGTGTTCATTCTGGATATTAGTTGGTGGTCACAATAATGTGACTCTACCGTGTATATCGCCAACATACTATCCCCACAGTTTCTCACTCGTTGTCTATATTATTGACAGCAATCAGAATTATGCACTGAATCGCTTGTAGTTCACTAATCACCATGTAACATATCCGAAAACTTGAAAATTACATTGCCCTGGAGTGGGAAACGAACCCGCAGCTCCCGATTTCCGTTCAGTGTGCTACCCTTTACACCACCATAGGCAACGAAGTTCCATGCAACTGAAACTAAGCCGTTTTAGAGCAGGAAGCTGAACGTCAGTTTTCGCCAGTCGAACCAATCCTAGGGGTCTTCGCAGCATCGACGACCCTATCAAATTCTGGAGCGGATATAAGTCACAGATCACCAGAGTGCTTCACACACAGAAATTAAGGAAGAAATGTTCTTCTAAAAATCATACGGAATTCACTTGATTATTCTCAGCAATCAGAATTGTGTACTAATTTACCTATGTTTACTGGACTCCATGAAATATCTTCGACGGAAATTTGGAAGTTACATAGTCCTGGTGTTTTCTGTTTTTCGTGTCAAACCGTCAGCGTTGCCGAAATGTAAAAGCTGTTTGGAGAAATAATTTGCCGTTCAAAGAGAAAATTTCAACGAGAAGTAACGAAATTTACATAAGAAAACAAACTCAAAAGAATATGTAAGTAGAAGTATTCATCTCTACGTCACAGGGCATGAGTCCATCAGAGGATTGGAGAATAAATTTAGAGAAATTCGTATCGAAGAAACCATCGGTCACAAGTAGAATGTAAAGTGTATCACTTTTTTATCCGGCGCACTTCAACGTCATACTTCAATTTTCAGAATGCCTAAGAACGGGAGAACAGAAAATTGTGATCAGAAAAACTACTAAATTTTTTATAGACATTTCAAGGTAAAATATAAGAAGCACAGCGACGTTGAATTTATACATATATTAGTAATGACTGCATCTCAAAAGCAGAAAGTGAGGGAAGTAATGACTTACTCTCGTAGATTCGAATGTACAATGCATACAATGAAATTTAATGTCATACCAATTATCCTGGTGGCAAAGAAACAGAAGAAATACAAATTTTGAAGATGACAATCAGATTTTTTGGCGTAAATGTGACAAGGATGGTAAGTCAGATAATATCCGAAAACTTGAATTTGTTTTTTCATCGTCCTGGAGCGGGACTCGAACCTGCGCGTCTCCCAGAAAACGCCCGGGTATGCTAACCACTACACCACCCAGAAAAACCAAGTTTCAAGTTTCCGATCAATTTGAATTTAACCATCACAGGATTCGCTAGTCGAAGCAACCGGCATTCATGTTTCGCGAATCTGGAGGTTAAGAATCTTATCCCGTGTTTGCCCGGAGAAGCAGATAAATCATGAAAGAAATACGGGATTACGCCATATAATACAAATTTTGAAGATGACAATCCGATTTTTGGCGTAAATGTGACAAGGATGGTAAGTCAGATAATATCTGAAAACTTGAAAATTTTCATCGTCCTGGAGCGGGACTCGAAACACAGTAATGCAATTATTAATTTACATTTCCGTAAGTAAGATTTTGTTCAATCTGAATTTAAGCACTTTTAGTGTGAGCTGGAAATGAAGAAAGATCGTTACAAATTGAAAAATTAAAGTGCTTTATAAAATCAGAGACACAAAGGACGGAAAAGTAACCACTGCTCTATCCAGAGAAGTTCAAGTCTGCTGATACTGGATGATAATAGAGAAATTAGCTTACCAAATTGTCATGTTTTTGGATATTAGCTGACTTACCATCCTTGCCATATTTACACCAAAAAAACGGATTGCCATCTTCAAAATTTGTATTATATGGTGTAATCCCGCATTTTAATCGTGAAAAAATGCGCATGTTTAATAACTGAAATGAAAACAGAGGACAGATTTCTCACTTTAAGTAAAATGTTGAAGCAATCACGCATACATATAAACACTTGACAAGTGCTTAGGTCTATCACACTAATATACGATGGAATGGAAAACATCGCGCACACAAGCTGCCTTATATAAAGTCAAAGACGTAAATCACAATTAAATGAGTCAAACTACGCAAACTATTTTGGAGTTCGTTTTATTAACATTTTTTAGCAGCAAGCTACGAACAATAGCAATACTTCCTGAGCACTGAGTTATCTATACACGCTGACTGATCATCGTATCTATTAATTCGGCTTATATCGTCCACAACGGAACATATAAGTGTCTGTGTATCACAACGAACCGTAGCTTCAAATAGCCCACCGCCAGGACTGGCTGACAGCACGACAAGGTACTCTACTACAGGGTTATTTGCCCTCATATGGTGTCCTATGCTATTCTCGGAGATATTGACTCCAGCGGAAAGATGAGGTGAAAATAAACTACTATGCACTGTGGACATACGCGCGTCAAATATTTTTCGGAGCTTCAATGTGACGCACTTATCATCCACATCTTGCGTCCATTTGTTCAATGTCCGTATAACTGTTTCTGCAGCAGCAATGACCACACTGTCGGTCACAGATGCTGTCTTCTTTACGATGTAGCAAGAACACCAGTGCGGAGATATAGATGCGTGCGTGCACGTACGATGCGGTGACACCTCCCGAAACAAACTAATCCCTGGCGAGGTCAAGACTGTTTCTGTACTGGGATCGGTGTCTAAATTCAATAAGTCTAGAATAGTAGAATGAATGTCGAACGGCGAAGTCAGTCGATTCTGATTAATCTCCAAATTCCTGGCAAGCGTCTTGTACTTCTTAAGAAACCACCGGGGAAAAACGAGATTCACAAAAGGCATTCTCTCTTCAAACTGTCCAATGTACGTCTTGCGAATGTCACCGAACCTTATGCCATGGTCGCTGTAGAGTACTAGAAGAGTGCTCTTCAGAACTCGGGAGTCGTCCAGATATCGCAGAAGCTGATACGTGGGTTCATCAGCGTAGCCAGCGGAGTTGAAGACATCGTGCGTCAAACGTGCGAGAAACAGGAATGCAAAGAACTGGCGTGAGGAGCCCATGGTATCCACAAAGCTTCGCAAGTAATCGTAGATGACTTGCATCTCCATTTTGTTGCCCAAGCAGTGATATTTACTCTTGGCTCTGACTTCTGAATTTTCGGTGGCTAAAGCGAAAGGTCGGAAGTAGTAATCTGTCGGGGGGTGTTTAAATCCGCTTCGCATATAATTGAAAGTTGCGATATCTGGAGCATCTTCTGCTAAAAGCGTCCGGTAGCCGCGCTTTGAAAACTCCTTCCACAAGAAATCCAGGTCGTCAAAAAACATGGTTTTGTTGGTGCCTTCGTTCCAATAGTACTGATAGAAGTGGCCCGTAAGTAAGGGCACTAGATTAGGAAAAGTGTTATCCCCAACTTTCGTATAGCCTTTCAGGTCAATCGGGAGCAAACGCTCAGCTAAGTACCGTCTCGTTTTGGGAAAATGACGGAGGTAGTTTAATCTGGATATTGAATCTATACCAATGAAAATGACATTCAGTTTCTTCTTTCTTCGGATACGATTCGCGTTCGCGGCAGCTGCGCACCGTTTTTCTACATTTGACTTCAGAGGAGTAAGAGGAAGATATTCGATAAACTCTTCCTCCTTGTGCCCAACATCTCTATGGAAGGTACATGAAGATTTTATAAAGTCTTCCCCTAAAGGAACGTTGAAATGCAAAGGTCTAGACTCCCCTAAGCGAAATTTATCATCTACGGAAGAGTCACTTCCATCTGTGTTTCGGTATATCGTCTGGAAAGTACAGGAAATGTTCTCCGGACGGATTTCATAATATAGTTCGAGAAAAGTATCGTCCAATGTTACGACTGCATTAGCATGAACTCTTAAGAAGGAAGGCTGTCCTGGGCACTTAAAGGGTCCCTGTACTGGCTGGAACAAGTGCTTTACCGATGGGTCCCAAGCGTTAAACATTGGTATCTGGCAGCCTGGTGTATTCACAGCAAATTCAGTCACAGCCTCATATGTAAAGCCTTGGAACGGTTTCTCGTCGTAGCTCAAGGTACAAAGACACACAATAACAACGGCGCAACAAATGACAATGCAGGCAAACACGAAGGGATACCTCCGAATGAAATGTCGTTTCCGGGAATTCATCGTGAAGCTTCAAGACCTAAGGGATAAAAAATAATAACAATAATAATTCAAAAGTAAAGAAAATACAACGCATTCAGCGGTTTATATATGATTTAATAAACTGCAAATTAATAACATGAACGAAAACCGTTAATTTGTATTGCACTTTATGATGACTGCTATTTAAATACTACGATACACTATCTTCTTTCGCTGTAAATTACGAACAGCTACAAAGAAATGCACATTCATAAGCACTACGCATATACACCAAAGAGGCATTACATTATGACCACCGCCAGCCTGGAGACCGAACGGTGGCGCAGGGGAAGTTCACAGAGAAGTAAATATATTTCATTCCATTTGATTTATTGAAATGTTCCGCCACACAACTGGTAATTCAATACATAACAGTATTTATTCAATATAGTCAACCACAAAAAAATTATATGAAATATTAAGTAATTAGTCAAAAATATTCAATATACATGAGTACCATTTTTAAATACACTGCAGGAAAGTGAAAAAAGAACACCAAGAAGGAGACGTCTGATACCAACGAAATTTATACAGCATAATAACGGAATACAGAGGATAACGTGATCAAAACATCATGGCAAAATACAGCTGTATTTGCTGGTAAACTGAAAAACAACATTTCCATGTAACATGGTTAGTACGAGGTTGAACCGCCGTGAACTGCGTCACACGGTGCAATTCTGGCATGGAGTCTGTCGTACGGATGTTGGATGTAAGTTTGGGGTATTGAGTTCCAAGCATCCTCAACCTAGACGTGTAAATCGGGGATGGTCGTGGCTGGCCGTGTAGACCGGATAAGTCGTTGTCCCATAAAATCCCACACGTGCGCAATGGGGAACAAATCCGGTGAACGTGCAGGCCATGGAAGTTGTCTCACACCCTGAAGTGCATGTTGCGTTGCACGTGCCGTGTGTGGGCGTGCGTTATCTTGCTGGAAAACACCACGATGGACTGACCTTACAAATGGCACAACAACGGGCTGAATTATGTCGTTGATGTAGGAGGTGCTGTTTAACGTACCCGGTACAAACACTAGATGTGTACGGGAGTGATAGCTGATCGCTCCCCACACCAGGAGACCAGGTGTAGGCCCTGTGTGTCGCTGGCGGATGCAAGAAGGGTGGAGACGCTCCCCTGTGCGTCTGCGAACACGCATACGGCCATCGGAGGCTCCCAAGCAGAATCTGCTTTCATCGCTGAACACGACAGATCGCCATTGCGTTCTCCAGTGCAGACGTTGGCGACACCACTGCAGCCGTTCCTGACGGTGGGCTGGAGTCAGAGGTACACATGCCAGAAGCACACGTGCACGTAGTCCTGCATCCAGTTGCAGATTGCTCCCACAGTCACCTCAGGTGCAACGGCAGCTCGGATTTGCGTCAGAGTGGATGCTCTGCTTGACAACGCCGCTCTTCTTATGTCGATCGGTCCGCTCATCAGTCCGTCTGTGACTCCCGGTTCCACGTCTTCTCGAGTGGGAATGTTCCTCGGACCATCTACGCCACCATCGTACCACCACCGATACTTCCCGTCCAATTTGCTCCGCAATACGACGATACGACCACCCGACCTCACCGAGTCCAACTAGACGACCTCGCTCAAAGTCCGATAACTGCTGAAATCGTACACACGTCTTCCATGTCCAGGCATTGCAGCTTTTTCAGGGTTTTCGCACGTGTCCGTACGCCGACGACTGATTACATTCACTTCGCCGTACTCCTTAAATACCACCGACGATAATTTGCATATTATGCCGTGCTGTGGCGTAAGCGCTCACCGGTCGGTCCCGAAATTATCATCACTCCTACGTAAACTCGACACCATTAACATATGTAAATTTCATGATAGTCCGCCAATTCCTTCTTGGTGTTTTTGTTTCACTTTCCGGCAGTGTATTTGATAAACTGCTCAACAAACGAAACATGTAGAGATTATTTAAGGGGCCATGAATCACCATAGTGAATGGCATGGAGCTAGGGTAAAAGACTTTATTTAAAAAAACCTGACAAGCCCCTGATCCCCACTTTAATAAGTGACAGGCCAGAGATCACGAAACAGAAAATGTAGAATAACACAAGTAAGTCATGGGAACTAGCATAATAAGAATATCATAAAATGTATCCAGCACGTAACAATATGAACAAGTACCCTACAAGCCATCAAATACATAATGTGAAGGTATTTAAATATTACAAAGTCCTGACAAGCCCAAACGCCGAAAGTTAAACTAATGAAAAAGGTCAAGTACAACCTGAGGACCGGCTTTCAGTTAGGAGAGTGTTCGGAGTCAGAATGGGAAAAGCTGCCGATTTATCGGAGTTTGATAAAAGACAAATTGTGACGGCACAGCGCGTCGGAACTACGATCTCGGAAACGGCGAGGCTTGGGCGTTACTCAAAAATGACGAACCGTTGTCCAGCTGTGTGTCGTCCGCAGCTCGTTGATGCCAGATGGGAGAGGAGACTATGGCGCATTGTTCGCAGGGACAGAGTGTGGCAAATCACCCGCAACTACAACAGTGGTGATCAGGACAATGTGTCACACCACACACTTAATTGTAGTCTTCTGCACATCGGCCTACGTAGCCAAAGACCCAGGCGGGTCCCCATGCTCACTGCACGTCATCGACAACAATGCATGAAACGGGCCCAAGATCATCGAGATTGGACAGTGGATGATTGGAACAAAGTGGCCTGATCTGGCGAATCAAGATTTCTGGTGCATCACGTAAGCGGCCGAGTGCCGCCCCGGTGGCGCAGTGGTCTAAGCGATGGCCTCTGATCATTCGTCCGTAAGGGGTCCGGTTTCGAATCCCGGTCAGGCATGGATGTTGTGTTTGTCTTACGGCACTGGCTCTCTCCCTTCCCTGGAACCAGTGACCCTAAATTAGGGACGGGCGACTGCTTATAGCCCATTGAGTTGCTCACGGTGGTCGTAAAACCTCCAATTAAAAAAAAAAATAAGCGGCCGAGTGCGGATATGCCGATTACCAACGGAGGGTATGGTGCCAGGATGCGCTATTGGGCGGAAACAGGCCGGCGTAGGCGGTGTTATGCTATGGGCGATGTTTTCTTGGGACATTTTAGGCTCCATTATCTCAATAGTACAATCCCTGACAGCTGTCAGGTATCTGAACAAACCTGCTGACCAAGTTCTTCCATTCCTGGCAACTGTGTTCCCTGCTGGTGATCGCCATTACCAACAGGGCAATGCGCCATGCCACACTCTCAGAATCGTCAAGGAGTGGTTCGAGGGACATGCTGGTGACTTTCCGTTAATGCTGTGTCCTCCAAATTTACCTGAAATAAACCCAATCGAACATTTGTGGTTTGACTTGGAAAAGCGGGTTCTCGCTAAATCACCACCACCCGGAAGTATACGGGAACTGGAGGACCTGCTGTTGACATTACACTACCAGATATCCCAGGATACCTATCGCCACCTCATCGGATCAATGCCTCATCGAGTGGCCGCTGTTTTGCGGGCTAAAGGGGGTCCCCCATACAGCTTATTAAGTAGGTGGTCATAATGTAATGGCTCACCGGTGTACATTGAAATACAAAATAAGTAGGAACCCCAAGATCAATCAGTCACGTGTCCTCCACACCTACGTACACAAGAGATGGCTTTATGAACAGCTTACTGCAAAGGATTACGAAGTGTGGATAGCAGAAGTACGGGACAGACTCGTGATTAAAATGACTTTGAAAGAGACATAATAGTGGGCGCTAGCATCTCAGAAATCGCAAACGTTGTCGGCAACGCAAGAACCATATTGAGGATGTGCAATGGAGCGGTGAACAAACACAAAAACAAGCAGTCCGCGGCTTTCCATTGGACGGAAACGGCTAGTCGATATTGACGGCAACTGCAGCTAGAGAGGATTGTACAACGTAACCAACGACGAGTTCTACAACGTCAAGCAACCGGGCAGGACAAAAGAGGTATCGAGAGAGAGAGAGAATTTCAGCATACACATGCAGCCGACAGCGCTAATGGTTACTACAGAGGGTGAGTCGAAAGTTTTGCAATATTTGGATCACTTTATGTCTTCATACGTACCTTTACGACGAAAGCTGACTAGTATTTAAAGTATATGCCATCGTGCTGTACCGTATTTAGCCATCTGTCTGCCAGTTTCGCAGCGGAATCGAAGAATCTGTCCCAGGATAACATGCGGTGTCTCTTTGACTCCATGCCGGACCGTATCACCGCATGTATCCGAGCACGAGGCTGTCCGACGCGGTTTCAACGCTCACCGGAATGTGTACCGTATGTCCGCGGGAAATCGTCCTGTAGCTGTGATATTGTAATCACTTCAGTCCTTGGTATGTACCATCTCACTACTAAAATCTCATTTCAATCCAACGCCTCCTTCTTGGTGCGCGGATTTATATGACATATCATCATCATCATTGTGAACCGTTATCAATCCACTGCTGGACGAAGGTCTCCCCAAGTTACATCCACAACTCTCTGTCCTGAGCCATTCTCTTCTATGTCACTCCGGCATGTTACAAAATTTAATCCTCCCATCTCCCACGTGGCCTTTTTCTGTGTCTTTTACTGTCCCTTGTTATTCAGTCTAAAGTTTCGGTTGTTCATCGGTGGTCCGTTTTTTTGGCAACGTGTCCAGCCCACTGTCATTTCAAGGATTTTACTCGGATCACGATGTCTTCCATTCTTGTCAGTTTTCTTATACGCGAGTTCTTCTCCTTGTCTTTCCTGGTTACTCCAAGCATGCATCTCTCCAGGTTTCTTTCAGTTGTCTGCAGTCTTTCTACATCTTTTTTAGTTTAGGTCCACGTCTCTGCTCCGTACGTAAGAACTCGAAGGATGCATTGATTAAACACTTTTAAGACATAATGGCATATTGCTCTTCAAAATTGTACTGTTTGTTCCAAAAGCCCTCCAAGTTTTATACGCCAATTTATTTCTTCATCAATGTGACCTCGCTTGATATCTGTTATCCAAGGTAAAAGTAGGCATGGGTTATCTGCAGCTTTTCCACGTTTATAAGTAATTCACTTACAGTCAGTTTCCGTGACTCACTTATAAACGTGGATAGAGCGATGACCTCAGTTTGATGTTCCTGGTCCACGTCAAATGTCTGTATTAATTATTTATTCGCTTTCTAATTATTTGTTCAGTTGCTGCTTACCATCTTTTTTGGTGAATCCCCAGCATTGTGCAGGGCTCCGAAAAGCAACCTGTTAAGTTGGATTGGCTGTTAGTGTGTGTTAGTCTGGAGGAATTCGAGACCGCTGTGGTGCAGTGGAAGCATATCCGGTGCGTAACTGGAAGACCCTGGGTTCGATTCCCGGTGGCGGCCAATGAGAATTTTTCCTTGACACTTATAAACGTGGAAAGAGCGATGACCTCTGTTTGATGTTCCTGGTCCACGTCAAATGTCTGTATTAATTTTCCACATCAATCGATAAATCTTCATTTCTTGTAAAAGCACATAGTACATCAGTTTTGATTTCTGAAAGTTCATTTTTAATTCCACTTCTTTTCCCTTCTCAGCAAGTTCGTATATCATACTCTGCAGCTCTGAAGGGGTAGTTGAAAACAGGACGTCATCAACAAAACAATCAAGTCTGACTTGGTGGCGGAGAAGTTAGGGGAGCGAGCTCCTGGGGGACAGTTGCCTCAGAACCCGGGTTAGAGTTCCGAATGAGGAATACGTGGTGTTTGCCCCTTCCCAGAAAGCAGTGTCCCTGAAGTAGAGACGGGTGACTTATTATAGACTAAAGAACCCATGGGGGAAGGTGCTATTCCTGTAACAAAAAGTGATTTATAGATGCTGGGATACCGCGTGTTACTTACGGATAAATAAAATGATGCAACAGCATGTACCTTTTTTTTTTTTTCTTCAGAAGACTAGAAAAACGCCACGGGTTCAGCAGCTGTGCAGTAATAACAGCTTAAATTAAATATAATTTATATTCGGATCTCATATTTATTAATACACATACACATTCGTATGAAACAAGGAATAAACTACAATTACAACCTATTTTTCCAAGTACGGAATCAATTAAACTTACTTTAAATTACCGAGGCACTCAATACTTGAATTCTTTGCCTAGTCACCTGACTAATTTAAATAATTTTAATTTATTTAAAAAAAATTCAAACTCAATCTTCTTCAATAATTAAAAAAAGGAAAGAATTGTCAAAACTTCTTCTGATTGTCTAACTTGATGTGTCTATCTGTTGTTTCATTTGTTTCTTCTACGGGGAAGTATAGGGCTATATCAGGCTATTTTGGCCTTTTCCCTTGTCTTCCCTGTTGTTACAGTTTATGCTCATTATTTATCAATTGTCAATTTTTTTCCACTCTTTTTTTGTTCTTTTAAGAGCCTGTAACAACAAAAATAAATAAATGAAGCAGAATAAAAATGAAAAACCTCGTTCACTTAAAAAACCTGCGTCACCTGAGATAAAACTCGCTTACAATTACGCGGAAATTTATATGTTTTGGTTTTGATAATTATAATCGAAGTAACTAACTTTCGGAAACTGTTGAATAGGGAACATACGCTTTTCTGCATAACCTTTGCATTTGGAATGTTTCTGTATTTGGCATGCACGTAATTCACTGACATGCGGCGGGTGAGAGGGGAGGAAAGCAAGTGTTCCATTTAAGACGAGGATACTCTTGCACACCTGCTCTGCAACTAACTGCATGAATCTCTAGCACGAGCACAATCAGAACCGAAAGCAAAATTTTATCTTCATTTACTTTTATGACCTTCAAGTGCAATGTATGCACAGCGGTGAAAGGAAGGAACGATTTCGCTTCTTCGTCAGGGTTTATCCGTTAGGCAGTTAGTAAGCTTCTTTGTTCTGTCATGCGGAATAAAATGTTAAGCAACGCACTTCTTTGGCTGCGGTATTACAGTGAAACTTTCATTAACGGCCACTTAATAGCGGACATCTCTCTATAACGGACATTTTTTTATTCCCCTGCAGAAATGCATGGCTTCTTATGGGGCATTCACTTTTTAATAGCAGGCATTCTGAATAACCGACGTGGAAACACTTAAAAGTACAATATAACGGACAATTTGCTTTCGATTCTAGGAATTCCTAGGGGTGTGTGTGATTCGCCCAAACTCGCAAAATGTTCCCTTTCTTACGCTTTCCAACCGTAGGTTGAAGAAGCGTATATGCTCCAGCTTTGTCCGTCCGTCCGTCCGCACGATAACTCATGTGAAAATGGTTCGATTTCGACGAAATTTTAGTATGTGGTAGGGGACCACCTGGGGACGAACCCTACTGAAAATGGGCGAAACAGGGTCAAAGGTCAGGACATAGGAGCGGGATCCATTTCTTTGCCCTTATGCGTCATAACTTGCGTAAAAATGGTTCGATTTCGATGAAATTTTATTATGTGGTAGGGAGCCACTGGGGACGAACCCTATTGAAAATGGGCGAAATGGGGTAAAAGGTCAGGACACTAGAGTGGGATCCATTCCATTGCCCTTGTGCATGCATCATAACTTACCTAAAATGCTTGGATTACGACAAAACTTTATCATGTTGTTCTGGAGGTATAAGTGAACCGGTTCTGTTGAATATCATCGAAATAGGGTCAAAGGTCAGGACACAGGAACGAGATGTATTCCACAGCCATTATCCTCATAACTTGAGTAATGATTTCTGGTATGTTGGAAAGCGTATCATAATCAATGCATTGCATGATTTTACTAACTTGTTTTACCCTTCCTCATTCTCTATCTTAACAGTTTTGATCCCGAGGCCTAGTAAATTTTAAGATGCCAAGTGATGTACCCCGGGTAAGTGGTCGAAATTGCATGAGAAAGGATTATCGTTCGTGCTAACCAGACAGTCCGACCCTCTCTTTGCATACATTCATCTATCTGCCCAGGAGAAACTGCCTTCTAGCTCTTCAGGTGCTCCCAATGGGGCGAGACCTCAGAAACAGGGACCAGCGCTCAGGACCGGCTAATTCGGGAACGGTAGTCGGATTGAAACACAATTCAAGTGGGGGGGGGGGGGACTGTTTGTTGTTTGGTGAGGTCAAGATCAGTGCAGAGAGATCAATTTCAAGTCCAGATTACTAGAAATCACGTTTGTTTGCAATAATCATGCAGATTTTTCTCACCAAACGAGCTATGAAGCAAAGACTTCTCAAACATAGATTTTTAAATGTCGCACAAACGTAAGTGATTGACTCTAAAAGAAAAAGTTGAAATAGAGGAGCTGATCAGATCAGATCATATATAGAGTATTTTAGGAAGAAAATGTCTGACCCCAGGTTTTAAACAACCCTTAGAAATAGGAAGCTAGGATATTTGGGCTAGAGTGCCCGATAAGAAAGTGACACGGAGGCGAGATAGAAAGGGGAAAGAAGACGCCCTTATTTATTACCGGGGGTCAGTACCCCAGGTCCGACGGCTTAACACGCCCTTTCGACGCACGACGGATATTTAATGGTTCGAGCATTCGTACCTGCCTGGGATCGAGCCAGAGGTCTTCTCCGTGGCAGTCACGAACGTTGACCACTAGGCCACCCGCGGCCCGAAATAGTGGAGTTGATCATAGATAATTTTAGGAAGGGAATGTCTGACCCTGTGTCTTCCCAATTGCGGACGTCCCAGTTGCGGACAGGGGGAAAAACAGTGCCAATTGCGGACAGATCCCCGTTCTGTTCGCAACTAGGAAAAGGGGAAAGGACTTAGTGAGGGATTAGGGGAAAAGGAACACACACCTTATTCCTAATCCCTCACCAGAAGGGTTGAATTTTATTTGAAGTCATTCAGATATTGGAAAAGTGGTATACGGACAAATGGGAGATTTATTTCATTCTATTTGAATATCTTCTCATCAGCCTATTTCAAAAAGTATGTTTTTTTGTACGCTACTGTGGGTCATCAACAGAAAACCGTAGAGTGTATAAACATAAATTTATACAATATAAAGCCGGGGCCAGTCCATCTATGAGAATGAACTCCCAGTGTAGCAATAACTTTTTTCAACCCCTATTTATGAAGAAGTTATTATTTTTTATTGATCTGCTTTATTTTATTTCGCCTTCTTTAATTCAAAACAAAAAACTAAAATAGATTACGCAAATATTCTCATAAAAGGCATACCTATACTGTATATTAGTTTCAAAAGAAAATTACGAAACTGAAGGTAGCTGTTGATTTCTTCTTCATTATTCCAACTTCTGAATGAACAATAGATTCTTCAAACAACGTCGGATATTCGTGGTTGTGTAAAACTCTGCCATAGAAAACTATGCTGATAGAAACCCACAGAAAACTGTTGCTGATCCGCTCATCCAATTTGATTGTTGCTTTTTGTCTTTTCTTGCCCTCGAGATTTAGGCACTTTCTGTCGTACAGAAAGTCGTGTGCCTCGCTTCATCTTTCAAGCACGTTATTAACTTCGCGATTTTAAGATGAGGAATTTTGATAGCTGCATTTAACCGATGGTTCCAGCCTTCGACATTATTTGTTCTGTGTCGTTTGTTGTTGCAATTCCACATTTCTACAATTATTACCGGATTTTCCAGCCAGTTATTTAAGAAATAATCATAAAATTTCTGAAGGTTTTCATTAATGGGACTGGATTCTTGAATGCATATCCAACCATCGCCTACATTTTCCACAGAAAAATAGGCCAGTAAAACACACATTCGGAGGTGTTGCCGTATCTCCTCGTTATTGTCATATTCATTCACTAATCCCAGTTCTCGAATTTTTCACCAAAAGGGGTGTTTACCTAATCTCTCACTAAAACTCTTCCTCTTTTCCCAGTTGCGGACAGAACTGGATCTTTCCGCAATTGGCACTGTTTTTCCCTCTGTCCGCAATTGGGACCAAACCGTCTGACCCCAGGTCTTAAACAACCCTTAAAAATAGGAAGTTAGGAGAGCTTTGGGCCAGAGTGCCCGATAGGAAAGTGACACGGAAGCGAAGTAGAAAGGGGGAGGAAGACGCCCTTATTTATTACCGGGGGCCAGTACTCGGGGTCCGACTGCTTAACGTGCCCATTCGACGCACGGCGGATATTTAGTGTATCGAGCGTTCGTACCTGCGTAGGATCGAACCTGAGTTCTTCTCCATGGCAGTCACGAACGCTGCCCACTAGGCCACCCGCGGCTATTAGTGGAACTGAGTGAAAGGGAAAGATTAAGTGTGCGCGTTTTAGAAAATAAACTGGGCATTAGAAAAACTCAAGTGAGTGAAGTCTTGGCAAGATTGTAATGGCAACCAGAAAATTAAGAGAGCTTTCCCTAAACCTGATGATTTAGCTGTGGACACTCTTACCTATGAATGGTTTTACCCGGCTAGAGCCAACATCATTCTTTTACCAGGGACTTTAATTCGTCAAAAGGCTTTATAAATCGCAAAGGAATTAGGATTCACAGAATTCAAAGCTTCAGGTGGCTGGCTAGAAATTCATTTAGAAAACATAATTTCACAAGAATGTAACAGATAAACAACAATACTTGATTATTTTGCTTCTTAGGTTTCGATGGATATTTTTTTTAATAAAGGTTAGTACAAGTTTGTTCTGTGTATTGCATTTGCATACTTATATTTATTTATCTTTTAAACTGATTTTACGTTATAAACACAGCATACTGTCGTAAAGCATGATTTTCCCAATAGCGGACACTTCTAAATAACGGACAGTTTTTCTTTCCCCTTCGATGGCTGCTATTCGGAAGTTTTACTGTATTCGGCTTTTTTAGGGGGGGGCAGTCAAGGAGCATTTGCGGCTAGCCACGTTGAAGGAACTGAACATTTTGAACACCAGGGTTTTTGCAGTACACGAAAGTGCAAGTTAGATCATACAAGCAACAGTGAGACACAGAGAGGGGGGGGGCAGCGGAAGAAACCGATTTTTTCATTATTGCCACGATTACGTTCGCACGTAATGTGTTCGCACAAGAGACAAAACAAAATTGCACTTCTAAAAAACAAAATACAGATTTCAATATCTAACTAAAACTGATGCGATGAACGGACCCAAAAGTACAGCACCAACTTCCATATGATCATCTTGAAAATATTCGTTAGACAAAAAATTCGCTGTTTACAAACTAATGTATCATATGTATTGTTTACAGTACATTACGGAATACTATTTATTTACTTATTTCAAATATTTTAAGTAGGTTATTAGAGCGATTACAATAATTTCTACAGTAACGAATACGGTATCTTAGATTTCGATTTACATTATAGTGCATAACGTAATAATAAAAATGAATATAAATCTGACGTAATATAGTCACATACACATTGACTCTAACTGTCATACGTATGTTACATATATGTATGACGTAACGAAATTTGTTGTGAATATCTTAAACGAGATCAACGAAAGTAAAAATAACAGTAAACTTTTTTTTTTTTCAATTTTAACTTATATGCTTGCCACGCTAGCACACGAATAGTTTTTTTAGGTCGAGAAATAGTTATTCTGTGTTGATCATTCGCGTTGGAAAAGATAGTATGTTTGTAAAACGTCTTTCTGTGCAAAGAACGAAACCCATCATCTGGTAACAATAGATCAAAACTTTTTCTTAACCTCCAAACAAATAACCTCAGGTGGAACGATTACTTTAATTTAAATACTTCTGAAACTGGCATCAAGAATAATTAACAAACACAGTAATGCAATTATTAATTTACATTTCCGTAAGTAAGATTTTCTTCAATCTGAATTTAAGCTCTTTTAGTGTGAGCTGGAAATGAAGAAAGATCGTTACAAATTGAAAAATTAAAGTGCTTGATAAAATCAGAGACACAAAGGACGGAGACGTATCCATTGCCCTATCCAGAGAAGTTCAAGTCTGCTGATCCTACGTGGGATGATAATAGAGAAATTAGCTTTCTACTCCACTCCTAAATCTACTGCTATTAGACACCTTTGGACAGGGGTGGCCAAACAGTCGATAGCGAGCTCTCGTAGAGTCGATAGTTTGTTTTATCGCGCTGGCGTATGTTGTTCCATACAAACTGCCTGAGACCAGATGATAGAATGAATCAGTCAGACTCCCTCCTCAACCCTAACCCCTGCGCATGGCCATCGCGCATCTGTAGTCTGTCGCATGAGGCATGTTGTTATCTCCCGCTCTGCTAGTCGTCAATCGTAACACCTACACTTACACACTTACAAGGAAGGCCGATCTGTCAACATTCTAATTTGTGCATAAAAATTAGTTTTCTTATTGAGTTCAGATACGAGTTAAGTTATTAAGCTTTGTTTACATATTGAAAATGAGTGGAGCTAAGAAACTGAAAACGTATCATTCCCACAACGAATGGGAGGAAGCTTATTTCTTCACAATGTTTCGTGGCAAGTGTTTGTGTTGAATATGTCGGGCTTCGGTTGCCATTCCTAAAAAAGTAAATCTAGGAAGACATTTTTAGAGTGTGCATAAGTCGTACCAAAATAATTATCCTGCTAACAGTGAAAAATTAAACTTAAGGAATTGAAAGCTCAGTTGTCCATACCCTTTTGGCGAATGTGATATATAGAAATTTTCATCAAACATTTCCTCTACTTTCCTCTTCGATTCTTCATATTTAGAATCAGAAGTTGTGAAACTTCAATCCGACATAGCACTGAAGGCAAGAGCGTCAGATAACACATTTTGAACTCTATTGTCAGAAGAAAAACATCCTTGCTTGAGATATGTTGCTTTGCGGCTGACTGCTTTCTTTGGATCCACATATCTCTGCGAAGCACCTTTTTCAGAAATGAAAATAATGAAGTCGAAGTACAGGAGCTGCCTGCCTGATGCTCATTTAGAAGCGTGTCTACGACGGTGCCTCACTGAATATGTGCCTGATTATTCTAAACTTTGTGAGGACATGCTGTGTCATGCATCCACATCGAAGAATTAAATACTGTAAATAAAAAATCTATAAGTAAAATTATATAATTTGTTTGAAAAATAGTGTTTCAGAAATTAAAAGTGATTTAAATATTATTTTTCTGTATTTTGTTTCCAAACTTACAAAACCACACACTAACAAAACACTCGTGATATAGGCTCATTCCTATTTAAATATGCCTATATCACTGCGATAAACCATGGTAGATCACAGTAGGGAATGATAGCTTAAGGTAGATCTTCGTCCCTCAAAGTTTAGCCACTCCTGCCCTTGGAGATGCAATAATTGCGTCACTCTAGAGTTGCCACCAATTTGGAACGTTCTTCAAATAACGCCTCGTTTCTTTGAATGAATAATTACATTCGCATCTATCCATTTATTGCCTAGTCAAGTAACCGAGTTCAAATTGTTGAAGCATTCTATTATACAGTTTGCTGTCTATCTTCCTTTGAAAAAGCCATCTGGTTGATGTGCGAAAGCTTCGAAACTTATTTCTATTTTACGCCAAAAAATTCAGATTACTAGTGCAGTTATAGTATTTAAAGTATACTTGGTGTACATTTCCTCGTTTTTAATTAAAACGAATGAAACCCGGCTATCCTCACTAAAGATAAAGGGAAAAAAAGGAAGTTAGTCAATAGAAATTCCAATTTGACTAACTTTTTTCACGTGATAGATTGCATAAAGAAACTTTCGTGGATTTCGTTATGCTAGGTTTTGTCTTATACTTAACCAACTCTATGGCTTGAAATTACACAGCTGGCCATCCAAAATGCAACACCAAGAAGGAAGCATCCGATTGGCCTGAAATTCGCAGCATGCGTCGCCCGCGAGAGGACGTGCGAACGATTAGCATTGCAGGGCATATGCAAATCATGTGCGCCCGACACGCCACCGAGAACTATATGAAGGGTGCACAGAAGGCGGGATGTATGTAGTGGAAGCGTGTTTTTCTGTCAGACCTGTGCGTGGGAAGCTTCCTAATGCCTCGTCGCAGAATACGGCAGTCATTCCAGCACGTTTCGGAGTTCGACAGAGGACGAATAGTGGCTTATCGCGGCAGCGGTTTATCGTACCGAGACATCGGCGCCCGTGTGAGACGACATCCAGCCACAGTGAGGCGAGTATGGATTCGCTGGGTGCAGGAGGGACGGACGGACGGACGGACGGATCGACGTGAGCGATTGCAGCAACCGCGGCACACCACCGAACGAGAGGACCGGCGTGTTGTGCGGCGGGCATGGACGGCTCGCACCGGCACATCACGAACGTTAGCGCAGGAATTAGGGTGTGTTGCGCAACAACCGTGTCAGCACGTACCGTTCGACGTCGTCTGCAGGAGCGGGGACTTGTCGCACGGCGCCCATTGCTCCGATTACCATTGACGTTACACCACCGGCGAGTGCGGCGGCAGTGGGCCGTTGAACGCCGCACCTGGACTACGGATTGGCACGATATTGTCTTCTTCGATGAATGCCGTTTCTGCCTGCAACATCCGCGAGTGGCGTTATGGTTTGGGGAGCAATTGGATATGACACCCGCACACCTCTGGTACGCATCGCAGGTACACTCAACAGCCACCGCACCATCTCCAACGTTTTGGAGCCTGTAGTCCTTCCTCCCTTACCTGTAGGACATGCCAGCGGCCACGTTTTAACAGGACAATGCGCCCGCACGTGGCACTCATCGTACGGCCCACCAGGTGTCACTGCTGCTGCGTGGCCCGCCTGTTCTCCCGATTTGTCACCCATCGAACACGTCTGGTCGCTGATCGGCAACCAAGTGGCCCGGCAAGCACCACCCGCGGCTACGCCTGATGAACTGTAGCAACGTGTGGAAGCAGCCTGGACCGACATACCCCAAGCCCACACCCAAAGCCTCTTTCGTTCGATGCCGCGGCGTGTTGCGGCAGTTATTGCCAGTCATGGAGGCCACACGAACTATTGATGTCTGCGTGTTCCGCAAGTCGCACGGACCTGTAAGCTCAATCGTTTCATCTTTGTATCTGTTGTTATGTGTCCAGTAAACCTGGCTTTGCTATCTCGTGTCCTTCTTGGTGTTGCATTTTGGGTGGCCAGCAGTGTACAACCTACGTATACGTCTCAAACGCTTTAACCTTTATCACTTCATCTTTTGCATGGAATTTGCCGGGGTTCATTTCCTTTATCTGTTATGATTTGATACTTCCTTTTTTTTCCTTTTTTCTTTTTTTTTTTTTTGCAGCATACTTTTGATGATATCCTTCGTCAGGCAGAATGCTCAGTTATTGTCATTTATTCATCAACTAAAAGAAAAACATCTAGATTTATTCCATTTCGGATGTTTCGACGTTCTCTCAATTATTGTCAGTTTTCTATTAATTCCATTAAGTGACAAACTGATATCTTCCTTCCGATATATGAAAGTAGCATTAATAAGATTAAGCTTCAGTAAAATCATTTGGGTTGGCTTCCGTCACGTCATACTTACTGCCATGCTTTTGCGAGTTCAGAAATGCGTTCTCTTAGATCCACGACGTTAAAGCTGGTTGATTATTCTCATTGATCATAATAAGCTTCTTCATATTGTTTCTACCTTGTATACCTAATGTGCATGGCTGCGAAGAATTTGCACTGGATGATCACAAACACAAAAGTCAACTAGTCAGCCTAAAAGTATAACTTCAGTGGAAGGTACGAAAAAGCTACCTCCACTACGAAAAGGAGTCCCTAGTTTTTAGTAAAATCGTAAATCATTTTTGCATGCAGTTTTGTAAAATTGTAATAATAAATGCACAGATTTTCGTAAAAGTTTTATAACAACTCAAATCACTATGGATTTGGAGATTAAACTGTTCTGTTTTAGTTTCAGGGTGCGTGAGAGAGAGAGAGAGAGAGAGAGAGAGAGAGAGAGAGAGAGAGAGAGAGAGAGAGAGAGAGAGAGAGAGAGAGAGAGAGAGAGAGAGAATAATTCAGAAACAGCGGAAGGGAAAAGAGATTTTGATTGATCGCGAAAAGCAATGGGTGTGCTTTGTTTAATGTAATATTTCCACAAACGTCCGAGAGGAAATCGCCCATAAGACAATGAATGGTGCAGCAATGACTTGATGAAGCAAAGTAAATGCAAATTCTTTTCAAAAGACGTAGGAATCGTGCATTGCGAAACAATAAACTAATATTTTAAAGACGAATTACCAGTCACATTGCTTAGCAATGATTCGATTATTCAAGCGAGAAATGTTTCTATTAAATTAAGCCGTCTAAATAGAAGGGCTCAAAATTTACTTTGAAAAATTCTATCCACATTTGGTATTCAAAAAGCACAGAGCTCGTTTCTTCGCAAAGCAGGCAATTTGCACAACACAAAAACAGTGCTGATTTTTCAGTTGTTTTTCCCACTCCATGGTTCAAAAATTTAACACTTTTTTTTATGGAAAACATTTTTAAAAAAAAGTGCACTGCCATGGAGGGGCAACTCTGCCAATAAGCGCGCGCGTGTTTGTGTGTGTCCCTTCCACAAAGTCTCTTTATCAGTCTTTTTTTTTTAAAGCAGAGCCACCGCCCTGAATCTGTCCCAGGGGAGAGGAGAAAAGAAGGTAACATGAATTTTGCGGACATTTGCCAAATCGTGGATTTTGCGGCAAAGACGGACGACTGGTGGAATTTGCGGACACTGATAGATATCTCCCGATCAAGAACACGCCGATCGGGAATGCAAGGTGACGCGCCAACTGGGAGGTGCAATCGAAACATTGACTATAAAACAACTCTCTGAAAGAAGATGGGAAGTAATTTTCGTGCTTTTTTTCTCCTATGAAACACTTTCCAATTAGGGGACCCTATCCCAACCTACTTCTTAATCTTTCATCTTATACAACTGAATGTGAGATAAGATTTAAACTTATATGGTGTAGTTGGGAAAGCAAAATCAATGCTGTAAAAGAAGTGAGGTATAATTTCGATGCAACCTATATGAAACATTATACACTCATGTCTAAAAATTAAAGATCAAGGACAAAAAGGCTAAATTTCAAACTCGCAAGTCGTTGGTTAACGGTAAAAACATCCTGATGTCATCGAAACCCGTAAGAGCAAGGTACGTGAAAGTGTTTGGTCACATGCAAGTCGTCAGGAATCACGTGACAGCTGTATACTGCCAATCGGCGAAAAAAGCTGAAGCGTGAGTGGGAAGAAATCGCTTGTTTTGTAGGTGTTGAAAATGAATCTGCCTTTTTGTTGTTGTTTTTATGGCGACTTGTAGTACATCTCGAAAAACTCGTCTGGATGACTTTACCCGAGGTCTAAATATATTGGTAAACTGGAAGAAGGGCGGACAACATTAGACGTAGCGAAGGAGTTCGGAATTGCTCAGAGCTTAGTAACACAGATCTAGAAACAATTTTCTGAACATACTAGAAGGTTCAGTTGTAGTCGACCACGTAAAACTACTGCATCACGACATCGTTATCTTGTTGTAAAGGCTAAAAGATCTCGTGGAATAACTGGTGGCAATTTAGAAAATCAGCTAGAATCAACCACGTGTACGAAAATATCGCGTGAAACCGTATCAAGGCGTTTAAATCATTTCGGACTGTATGCCAGAAAACTTGTACAATTTGTTCCATTGACCCCAGCATGCAAAACAACTCGTTATCGATGGTGTCGGGGACACTCCACATGGATTGAAAAGCAATGGGCCAATGTTCTATTCGCACAGGAAAGTCACTTTTGTTTATCGTCCGACTCTAGGCAGCAATACATCTGGCGAGAACCCCGCACTGCTTAGTCAGCCAGAAACGTCGAATATATTGACCATTACAGGGGTGGTGGAGTAATGGTCTGATCTGAGATTATTGTGAATGGGCGTACAGAGCTCCTCTATATAGTATTGGAGAAAGAGTCAATGAATGCCCAACGTTATGGTGGGGAAGTCATTTCAGAACATGTCTGTTTCGTGGTATTGTAGGAAATTCTTTCGTTTTTATGGATCATCACGCCCGCCCTCATCGATCATCATGCGTTGATGAACTATTGAAGAGCGAGAGGGTCGACAGAATGGAGTGGAAAGTATGGCCCATCGATTCCAATCACCCAATGCAGTGAGGGGTGGACAAATACTCTATTACAACAATCCATGAAACGTTATTAATTTTTTCAGTCAATTTTAGTTATGGTGAGTCAACGTACGAAAATGACACATTTTGTTCTTTTATCGATTTTCTCTACTAATAAGCACAAATTCCTGCTTATTTATGTGTGTACATGTCTTTTTCATCTTTGTTTTCTCCCTACTGAAATATTTTGGTACACATCCTGTTGGAATAAAAGTATGCTATGGAAATATAAGTGATACTTAATTTTTGGACATGAGTGTATTATCTAATTGGCGACGCTTCTGGGGATAGTAACAAGTTAGTAAAATCATGCAATGCATTGATTATGATACGCTTCCCAACATACCAGAAAACATTACTCAAGTTATGAGGAAAATGGCTGCGGAATAAATCTCACTCGTGTGCCCTGACCTTGACCCCATTTCGATTATATTCAACACAACTGGTTCAGTATACCCCCGGAACAACATACTAAAGTTGTGTCGCAATAGAAGCATTTTTAGTCAAGTTATGAGGATAATGGTTGTGGAGTAAATCTTTCTTATGTGTCCTGACCTCTGACTCCATTTCGCCCATTTTCAATAGGGTTCGTCCCAGGTGGTCCCCTACCACATACTAAAATTTCATCGAAATCGAACCTTTTTTACCCAAGTTATGACACATATGGAATGGATCCCGTTCCTATGTCCTGACCTTTGACCCTATTTCGCCCATTTTAATAGGGTTCGTCCCCAGGTAGTCCCCTACCACACGCTAAAATTTCATCGAAATCGAACCATTTTTACACAAGTTATGACGCATAAGGGCAACGGAATGGATCCCGCTCCTATGCCCTGACCTTTGACCCTGTTTCGCCCATTTTCAATAGGGTTCGTCCCCAGGTGGTCCCCTACCACATGCTGAAATTTCATCGAAATTGAACCATTTTTACGCGAGTTATCGTGCAGACGGACAGACAGACGTACAAAGCTGGAGCATATACACTTCTTCGACCTACGGTTAGAAAGCGTAAATAAAAGAAATTTAGCACAGCTTTTTTTCATCTATATTCCATAGTGGTTTAGTCTAATATTAAAAAAACAACAACGTAAAAATCTAAAGTAATTATACAGACTATAATGGAAAGTCACGATTCAGCATGTAAGAAAAGCATAGCTTGTTTCACATCTTTAACATTAGCGTGATTATTACGTATTTGTTTTAATATGATCTTTAATGCTTAATTTGTTTGACACCGCTTTCCCTACTGTTTCAGTAATTTTGAATGGGGAAATCAAGTTAGACTGCTTTGTTAACTTTTCCCTGTCAACTCTATAATACTTCAACCCCTCTTTCTGTTGGCAGATTCCACGGCTCGCTCCACTTTGCAAAATTCACAGAACCGAGTTTCGGTTATGTCATAAATCTGTAAATGGGGGTCAGTGCGACAGTAAATGTTTGACACAGTAGAGTGTGACGCGGTTTGATACAGTTCTTGCAAGCTACCAAGACGCTGTAAACTGGCTACCCCACCTACTACGATATTATACTCGTATATTGACTTGGAGTACAAATGCCTCCAACTGTAGCAGAAGAACAATGATTCTATTGAGAACGGGGAACATGTGAATAAAGGGACAAGAATAAAAATTAAAAAAATAACTACACATGCTACCAGGTAGTCAAGTCATTTGCGCGAATCTCACACTAAACTAGTCAACCCACGAACATTCTGGTATGAAAATCTCTCAAAATAGGAATTAGCGTCTTTCAATGGAAGTTATTTTACACGTATTTTATTTTCAAGGTTCGAAGTTTCCTGACTATACGTTCGCTTAATAGGAGTTAGTTATACAAAAGTTCCACTATATGCACGATTTTTTGCATGGGTGAGGGGGGGGGGGGTGGAGACCAAAAAAGACCAGATGATACGCTGGCAATGAATTAGAAGATTCTGCTGAGTAAGAATAATAATTTGAGCCCGTAAAATAAGATTTTCTTTGTGCACAGCGACGGTAATATGTGCATTTGTTTGGCAAGTTCCTACAAATTCTACTCAGAAGCGGTTGAAAACAGATTCTTTTGGCATAATTCACAATTCTTATTACCGAAGGAATGCAGCTATCTACGATTAACTACGTGAACCATGAATTAAATCACTACCTTACGAAGTACATATTATGCAAATACTAAGTCTTGCTGGATCTGACTTCAACATGGCCTGGTTCGACGCAAATGCCCGTGACACTGATATCTACTCCTACACCTCTAACGATTATAATTTGCATTTTTTCACGAAATATTTGCAATTTTTGTTATCCTGTATAATAACACGGGATCTATTTTTTCCCGCTCCTTTTTATGTCCTCGCCAAACGGACGCCAACAGTTTCACTCTCAATTTTTGATGCTATCCATCTTTCCCGAAAACAGTACAGTAAATCCCAAATAAAAAAATTCGATGTAACGAAAATGGGTAACGGAAGTAGTTAAAAGTAGTCAAAACCAAATCAGTTTTGAATAAAGTCCTATGAAGTGACGCAACAATCGTTAATTTCACTGTTAATCAATAATATATTTTACTAAACTATCGCCGAACTTTATTTCATCATCTTTCACATAAACATAACAATATCTCACTGCAACCTTCGTAAATTACGAGAACCTGATGTTAAATGTAACAAAAGCCATTACAAAAATGCATTTTGACGCATGTATCTTTCCCGACAGCGTGCGTCCTAACAAAATTTGGCCTCCTCACGATCTCTTTCCCTGAAGGGTAAGTTACCTGCTACTGTCCACAGCTTTAAAATGATGTACAAAACGATGGGGTGTAACTTGTAGATATCCTAGACCAAAAGTATCCAATCCTCCTCACTAAACACACCTGCGATTCAGCTTTTCTTTCTATCTTTAGGTCAGATTTTAGCTTGCGCATGCGCAGATGGACTTTCGTAGCAACATTACATTTCATAGGTGGCAGAGCTGTTTCTAACGTTCGTCTAAATCTGAATAATACACAATAATAATACACTGCTGGCCACCCAAAATGCAACACCAAGAAGGGCACGAGATAGCAAAGCCAGATTTACTGGACACATAACCACAGATACAAAGATGAAACGATTGAGCTTACAGGCCCGTGCGACTTGCGGAACACGCAGACATCAATAATTCGTGTGGCTCCCATGACTGGCAATAACGGTCGCAACACGCCGCGGCATCGAACGAAAGAGGCTTTGGATGTGGACTTGGGGTATGTCGGTCTAGGCTGCTTTTACACGTTGCCACTGTTCATCAGTCGTGGCAGCGGGTGGTGCTTGCCGGGCGACTCAGTTGCCGATCAGCGACCAGACGTGTTTGATGGGCGACATATCGGGAGAACAGGCGGGCCACGGCAACAGTGACACCTGGTGGGCCGTGAAGAATTGTTGCACGATGCGTGCCACGTGCGGGCGCGCATTGTCCTGTTGAAACGTGGCCGCTGGCAGGTCCTGCAGGTACGGGAGGACTACAGGCTCCAAAACGTCGGAAATGTAGCTGTGGCTGTTGAGTGTACCGGCGATGCGTACCAGAGGGGTGCGAGTGTCATATCCAATTGCGCCCCAAACCATAACGCCAGGCGACGGACCGGTATGGCGATGCATAATGCAGGTGTCATACAGTCTCTCGCCGTGGTGCCGCCACACGCGGATTCGACCATCGTGGTGTTGCAGACAGAAGCGGGATTCGTCGGAGAAGACAATGTCGTGCTATTCCGTAGTTCAGGTGCGGCGTTCAACAGCCCACTGCCACCGCACTTGCCGGTGGTGTAACGTCAATGGTAATCGGAGCAATGGGCGTCGTGCGACAAGTCCCCGCTCCTGCAGACGACGTCGAACGGTACACGTGCTGACACAGGTTGTTGCGCAACACACCCTAATTCCTGCTCTAACGTTCGTGATGAGGCGACGCGAGCCGTCAATGCCCACCGCACAACATGCCGGTCCTCTCGTTCGGTAGTGTGCAGCTGCTGCGGCAATCGCTCACGTCGGCCCGTCCGTCCCTCCCTGCACACACCGAATCCATGCACGGCTCACTGTGGCTGGATGTCGTCCCACACGGGCGCCGATGTCTCGGTACGATAAACCTCTGTCGCGATAAGCCACTATTCGTCCTCTGTCGAACTCCGAAACGTGCTGGAATGACTGCCGTATTCTGCGACGAGGCATCAGGAAGCTTCCCACGCACAGGTCCGACAGCACAACACACTTCCACTATACTTACACCCCATCTTCTGTGCACCCTTCTTATAGTGCGTCTCGGTGGCGTGTAGGGCGCACATGATTTGCATATGCCATGGAATGCTAATCGTTTGCATGTCCTCTCGCGGGCGACGCATGCTGCGAATTTCAGGCCAATCAGATGCTTCCATCTTGGTGTTGCATTTTGGGTGGCCAGCAGTGTAATATTGTTTTTGAAAAGCTACAGAGTCAAAATACTACTGCCACAGTTTAATAAATAATTACTTTTATGGCACATCTTTTCTCATTGGTTTTACGACAATAACATCCATTCATTAATCCACCTACCTAAGTACCGCTCAATGTCAGGATTTAGTAAACCTTATTGTTTGTTATGATTTAATTCCACTTAAGTAGTATGTACCGGACTGTGGCTTGGTGTGGTTGTGAGTGACGCGAATAAATGCAATGTGTTGTACGTGAATAAATGTATACTCTCGAATCCCTCGTTTTATTTCACACCCACAGATAACTTGGCATGCAAAAAATGCACAACGTAAATTATCTACAAACAGTAGCACGGTATTCTCTCGATTTTTTCTATTATTATTTTTTATTATTAGGGCAAGTTGTCTTGGTGTAGCCCAAGAAACAGCACGTTCTGGTTGCCCTTTCACCAACGGCGAGTTTGCTGAGAATTGTGTGTTAACTATTTCGGAAGAAATACGTTCAAAAACAAAACGCTACTTCAGGATGTAAGTTTATCAAGAATGGCTGTCTCGTGATAAATTAGTGATACACTGCTCAATATAGAAATTGTCCCACCCAGAAGGAGGTTTGCTACAAACATGCAAATCGAAGGGAGGGTGTCATTGTACCCACTCCAGATATGCAAATGATGTTAAACCGGAGCCGATGACGTCACACGTTCGTGAGATAAAAGTACCAGCAGTAACAGAGATGGTAATGTGTGGTCGCTGGTGGAAACGTCCCGGGCGTTTCAGAATTGTTGTTTGCGCTTGGAAACTGTTCAGCGAAGGCCGAAAATGCCAGGTTTATGCCGTCGTCAGGTATATCGACTTTTGGATGCGATTGAGAGAGAAAGAATTGAAGGCCTGTGTGAAGCGGTCTGAGCTACACGTCGTACAGCTGCGCATGTGCAACAAGATGCATGAACTGTTGAACGCTGTTGACGCCAGTGGCTACAGGAAGGTTTGTACGTGCGTCGGAGCGTCAGTGGTGCAGTTCAACAGAAAACAGCACACCTGAAACGGCGGATTGTTCGACACGTTCCTTCGTCACAAGAAAGCACTGCAGCCGATATTCGACGGGCTGTGTCATCGGTCATGGACGTCGCCATAACGTTCCGAACTGTTAACCCAAGGTCATACGTGGCAAAACCGCGCAGTAGGCAACCGTTGCGTCGACTGATAATGACGGCCCACCATCGGAGCGCTCGTCTGGCTTGGTGCCGAAGTCATGCGAAATGGGGTCACGAATGGACCACTGTGGTCTTCAGTGATGTATCCCGTTTCTGTCAGGAATCTGACGATCGATGGATTCGTGTCTGGCGACACCCAGGTTTGCGGGAGGTTCGCGTTCTAGTTCGCGACCGTCACACCACCTGTCAGGCAAGCATCATGGTATGGGGGTGCTATTGCGCATGTCAGCAGGTTACCTCTTGTCCGCATCACGGGCACACTTAACAGCTGCACGACGCGTGAGCGAGGTTCTGTAGCCCATTTTGATACCGTTCCTGAATGGCCTACAGCACCCAATTTTCTAGCAAGATAAGGCCCGTGTACGCACCGCTAGGGTATCCAAGTAATGCTTGCAACATGCTCAAACACTTTCATGGCCAGCAAGATCGCCTGATTTATTCTCAATCGAAAACCCGTGGGACCACACTGGACGTCGTCTGCAATCGAATCGGCTTGCGCACGATCTCGATGAATTATGGGAACGCCGCCCCGGTGGCGCAGTGGTCTAAGGCGTTGGCCTCTGATCATTCGTCCGTGAGGGGTCCGGGTTCGAATCCCGGTGAGGCATGGATGTTGTGTTCGTCTTACGGCACTGGCTCTCTCCTTCCCTGGAACCAGTGACCCTAAATTAGGGACGGGCGACTGCTTATAGCCCATTTGAGTTGCTCACGGTGGTCGTTAAACCTCCAATTAAAAAAAAAAAAAAAAAAAAAAAAAATTATGGGAACAAGTCAAACGTGCTTGGTGTTCCATTCCTCAGGACGATATCCGCCGGCTGTATGACACATTGCCCCGCCATAATGCTCTTTGTATTGCGTTCGCGGCGGTGCAACCACATACTGTGGCGTAACCATTGTGCTGCATTATCTTATTTGATAAACACTGCACGTGGCTGAAAATAACATCACGGTAATCCCTTATGTATTCCTACTTGCATGCTTAATTTTACCCCTCTATCCTCACTCCTTCTGGGTGGGGCAATTTCTTTGTCGAGTAGTGTATATCGCAAAAAGTACATGGACAGTAAAAAACCGCTCGCAGTCTGATACTATAGTATTCTATTGCTTCAGAGCAGTGACCATGAAAGATATTACTTAGTTGTTAATGAACTTAAGGTCGTACAAACGAGGACTTTGGGAATCGCTCAAAATCTTGCAGATAGGTGTTCATTATATGGAAATGTTATGAGGAAAGCTACTTGTAAAAAATTAACTCAGATGCTGCTAGATTTATAGCCAACACGTGAGAAACATTTTTTGTTGTTTCTTTATTTTTTAATTTGATGACATAACGATCAAGAAATGGGCTCCACAAAAGAAGAGCTTCTAGCTTCTCTGCTAGAGAAACCTATTCCTCCTCCGAAGAGTCTACCAGCGTCTCTATGGCTAATATTCCTACCCAGCTATCCTCCTGGTTAAAATCCACAGGCGATTCTTCATCATCTCTTGATATTGCCATTGACGCTGCCAACTGCCCGACGTCAAGATTGAAATTTATTGCAAGCAGGTGGCTGCGCAAAGGGAGCTCCTGACGTCTCTCGTTGGCGCTACTCAAGTAGCGCTGCCCAATCAGCAGAAAATCGTTGCTGATTATCAATGCTCTTGCTTCTTTCCAGTAGGAAGCTAATCAGCAAATTGACGTCATTCTCAAGAGTGAAAACATTGACAGAATGGTTGCTAACTTTTATTTACCGACATTCTAAAGAGGCTCTTGTCTCCTCATAAAATTAGGAACACCCGGACATCCTCAATTCTTACCCACAGATTCTATCTCAGGGTCGTAAATCCTATTCTGCACAGTTTTACAGTCTTTCAAAAACATGCTCTTCTGCTGGATCTACTAAATCTCCTTCCACAAGGATTGCACCTACGTCGAAGCAAAGTTCTCAACAATTTTTTCTATCAAACCTGATGTCTCCCACCAGATTCTACCAGATTCTCGCCCGTCTGGGCCATCTACTGAAAAGCGGTCACTTCTACAAGCGTATTATAAAAGGACTCACATTATTTGTTACTGACGAGGAATCCTTCAGTTCTCTTAAAGCACTGGGCACTCCTTGTACTCGGGTCTCTAGATTGTGCCACGGGGTCAGCCGGAATCTTACAGGATATTTTGTTACATACAGTACATTGTCCTACAAATAAGACCACAATTTTTTGAAATCCTGGGTCATACAGTCGTAGTTCAGAAATTTGTAAAAACTGTCTGGGAGCGTATATTCTCAAGACCATCCAGATCTCAACCTCCACCTGTAGATAAGCTATCTGTGCCCAGAGCTCCTGGACTCCTGGGAGAGATCCTCCGAAAAGAAGACGAAGATCTCCGTCCGTTTCATCTCATGATGACGAGATTGACGCTGCATTTGAACTGAAAAAATTATATCGTAGTATACGTAAACGATAGTCTATTTATTACCCATCTTGTGCTACAACTTTTTCTTTTACAACAAACTAGGTTACCCTTATGCTGCCTTTTAATTGTAGCGCTGTGCACCATTTCAAAAGTTACCCTCTGCACCTTGCTCTTTGGTGCTTTCCAGGAGGTTGGGGGTGAAATAATGATTATTCGGCACTTGTGTTTTAATCCCTTGCAAAATGGTTCGGTCAAAATTGTTAGGTAGGTTTCTAGAAATTTTGTTTGCGTTTTTTTAGGCTTTCCCAACTTTTATTTATTTGAGACTTTCGATCTCACTCTCTATATAACTGAATTCGTTTATTTGGTGCAGCGAGGCGTTTCGAGGTGTAGGAGCAATGATAATAATAATAAAAAAAATAAATCAGGACACAATTTTTCTTAAATTTCAGGACATATTTTGGCGGACCTGGCAGGTAAATTAGATCAAATATTGGTACAAAGGCAGAAATGTTATTTTTTTAGTAAAAAGCTATCTAAATTATTGCCCAGTTCTTAGCAGGATTTTTTTCACTTTTAAGGCTAACAAAGCCCCTAAAGTTTCAGTGGCTAGGTTTGGCCTAAATTCTGTTTGACTCTTACGGACAATGCTAAAAAATATTTCCGCAGTTGCATTACTGTGCCACAACAAGAACAGTATTTATCAGGTGTGGTAAAACTTCATACTTTTTAGCACCAATTGCACCAGTCATTTTCAAAATGTTTGACCATACGATATCAATTGTAGGACTATTCGAAACACCTTTTTCCAATTCATCAATTTGATACAAGGCAACTCCTATTCCAACTTGTCCAGATCACTGCCACTAACAACAGCAGCTGGGAAAATGTTTGCCAAGTGCATTACGGTAGAAAAGGAAGCTTCTGCCATCCTAATTTCTATATCAGCAACTTCTGCGTGCAGCAGAAATTCACTTTTCAGTCAGAATTTCTTCAAAATATAGTCATATGTAACACTTAACAACTCGGATAGTGATAATATCGCAGGGAAAAAAAAAATTTATGATTATCCTTTCCTCCATTTTTAAGCTGAAATGTAAGTATTTATGGAAAAAACGGATAATTAAGAAAAATACTAGGCAGAAGGAACATCGTGAGAAAACATTACAATTACAAGAGAAATCTTCACTCCAACTAACTTCCGTTTCTGGAAGATGGAATTCCTTCTTCAAACGGACCCCCCCCCCCCCCAGATTTCTGCTCAGTTTGTGCATCGATCACGAGAAAGACCCAAATGATAATGGCTGACGTAATCAAGGGGTCAAGGGACCCGGCGCCATGAATTATTTCCACTTAGCTTTCAAACAAGCAAAACAAATTCCTCCTCCTAAGAAAGAAAAAAAGAAAGAAAGAAAAAGAAACAGAGCTGCGTCACGATCTATGTTCAGAGGCATCGGACCGACGTTATCCTGACCCACCGCCGTGCTTTCTTTCCATTTAGTTTTCAAACAAGCAAAGCACATTCCTCCTCCTAAGAAAAAAAAAAAAAAAGAAAAGAAAAGAAAAGAAACAAAGAGGTGCGTCACGAATTTGGTTCAGAGGCATCAGGCCGACGCAATCCCGGGCCACGGCGAAAGAAGCACGCCGGGCCTACGTAATCCCGGCCTGGTGCCACCCTTTCTTTCCACTTAGCTTTCAAAGAAGCAAAACAAATTCTTTCTCCTCGTAAAAAAAAAAAAAAAAGAAAAGAAAAGAAACAAAGAGCTCCGTCATGAACTTTATTCGGAGGCTTCCGGCCGTTTAAATCCCGGGTCAAGGCAAAAGAACCACGCCAGGCCTACGTAATCCCGGCAAAAAAAAAAAAAAAAAACCAGCAAAGAGCTGTGTCACGAACTTTGTTCAGAGGCTTTTCATTTATTAATTACAAAACCATTAAAACTTTCTTAATAACAGCAAAAATCTGAATATCCGTAGTTTTTCGTTAATCATCCGTAATTCCATAAACCCGGGGAAAAATCTGTAATCATTACGGCGATTCCGTAATGGTTGGCATCTCTGTGCGTCCTCCTTAAGAAGCGGTTTCACGGCAACTTCGATTCTCGAACGATCTCACAAACGCAGGAACGCATTCGTGTACATCACAAATTACAAGAGTGAGAGTTCTTGGCGATAGAGCACACTGTCTCTCTCTCTCTCTCTCTCTCTCTCTCTCTCTCGTGTTCCATTTTTTTATTTACGCGGTACTTGTAAACGCTAGATGATGAATCACTATACATAGTTTACCATTTAGTCTTAAAATTTCAGGATTACACTCAAATTTTCAGGATATAAAACAAAAATAAGGACATTTCAGGACAAAAAAATAAAATTCAGGAACTTTAGGAATTTCAGAAAACTCCGACCCCTGCGTTTCGCTTACGTCAGTGACAGTCTAAAGACCACTTTAATAGACTTATTTATAATTTTTTTTTTATGGGGAATTGTTAGTTTTTTGCGGACGGGTGGGTCGGGCTAGTTTATTTTTTTTTTTTCTAATTTATTTAAAGTCTCTGTTATTTCAATTTCATCCAGGACTTGACCCGAGCCCAATTCGAACGACTAGCTAGCGACCACTGGGCCACAGTGGCGACGAAATCTTCTGGTGCCTGAACAAACAGTACCCCGTGATAATTACGCAGCTGAAAAGAATCTTGTTCTTTCTTGCAGCACTGGTGGCCATGCGGTCTGAGGCGCGGGCTTCGGATCAATCGCTTGAGTACACTGTGTGTGTGTGTGTGTGTGTGTGTGTGTGTGTGTGTGTGTGTGTGTGTGTGTGATGGCGCTATCCCTTCCCTGGAACCAATGGCTTTAAATTAGGGGACGGGCGACTTCTTATAGTCCTTAGAGCTGCTAATGGTGGTTGTTAAAAGCCTGAAAAAAAAAGTATCTTTTGTATGGGACATGAAATAAAATAATATCGTGGTGTTATACATCACTGTGAGGTTACAGTGTTATGATATGGTGACTTGTTTCCATGGAAAATTTATTTTGTGTAGAGGCTTAAATCATCGAAACTTTCAAGAATATGCGAGAACGGTTCATGTTGAATATGATGACGCCATTTATCATAGAGAAATGTACGCTGACTAAATTGTGGTCGGGTCTTAGTTTTGCGGCGATCACGTCTGACATCAAAGAATTTCCAGATGAAGAAGCGAAAACGTGCCACAGTTAGGAAACAAGGATTCAGTGACCTAGCAGATATTGCTGATACAACATTCCATCTGAATTGCCTCAACAAAATTCCGCACAGTAAGCAAGCACCATCTTACTTCGGATATGACTTACGCAGTAAAAAGTTCTAAGCCAGAAAGCACTTTCATTCGCCGTTAAAGTAAATGGCATTTATCACATCTGCTAAACTGTATCGTGATTTTTCCAGGTGATGGGAACATTATATGGAGTGCCAAATATATATATACCATGTAGAAAAACTGCAGGAAGAATTTAATACAAGACATGCAGAGTTACGAAAAAACGAAGCCGCGTGTTACAGACTTTTTTATTATTATTATTATTATTAAAAGTTGAATACTACAAGCGTAGCATATACAACTTGCGTTAGTAGATTTGTTTGCAGTATTCTACAATCTCATAAAATAAGAACCGAGAACGATCGCTTATTGATTTTCCGAAACACTTAATTTCAGATTTCCGTCGTCACTCCGAAAAGAGTTTATTCGGAAGTACGTAAGTGTGTGAACAAACATTCTCTCTTAGGAAACTAAACAAATCGCAGTAACGTCCAGCCTTGAAAGCTCAAAGTTTAAAGAGGTGCTCTCGGAACCGCTATAAGCATTACGGTGGATATAAACAACTGGCGGAAGAAAAACAGGGCAATATCTTTAAGTGAGCCAGTCAATATTTTTTTCTGTTTTTTTTTTTTTTTTGCCACTTCATTCTTTTCGCACTCAAAAAGTAATAAATTAATGTTTATTATATAAAATTTATTATACTAAATCTTTGCTTATAAAAATATTATGGATAGATTTTACAGGCTGGCATTCCCGTAGATTGAATCACAGTCAAATTAGGCCAGTGCCAGAATTTCAAGTATGCTCCTTAAGGCTACACGAAAATATTCAGATACAGTAGTAACGAACACTGTGAATGGTAGTTTGGATCTTTGTTAGAAGCTCGCCGTACATCCAATTTAAAACCTTTGCCCTGCGTTCCAACATTCGCTTCTAATTCCATTTTGAAGCTCATGTAACGATGACACTTCGATACATGAGCTTCAAAATGGAATTAGAAGCAAATGTTGGAACACAGAGCAAAGGTTTTAAACACAAAAAAAAAAAAAAAAAAAAATTAGGGTATGTGACAATCTTACCTTTTTTTAATAACAGCGCTAAAATTAGGTTATGTGACCTTAAAAATTAGGGTATGTGACAATCTTATCTTTTGAATAACACCGCAGGGAAAAAAAAAATGGTACGTGACTTTGCAATTTCCTGAAAATGACACATAAATGCAATCAACTGTTTCTTCTGGTAAGTCTGTTTATCTTTTACAACATTTCCAGTGTCGATGAAGTGGTTCCACCAAAAACCTCTGCCCAATGTTTCTATTGGTAAAAACTTCTGCAGGTATTTTTTTTTTTTCGCAATTAATGTGTTCTCAAGGATGAAAATTTCAACATCGTTAAAATAACTAAATTATAGCATGGCATACTTAATAATTTTTTTTTTAGGTTTAACGACCACCGTGAGCTACTCAATGGGCTATAAGCAGTCGCCCGTCCCTAATTTAGGGTCACTGGTTCCAGGGAAGGGAGAGCCAGGGTCGTATGACTAACACAACATCCATGCCTCACCGGGATTCGAATCCGGACCCCTTCCGAACGAATGATCAGAAGCCATCGCTTAGAGCAGTGCGCCACCGGGGCGGCGCTTAATATTTGTTAAAACTTTACCGTAATTATATTAAAAATAATTTTTTCCAAGGGTAACGTTGAGACATGCTAAGGGATGGCGCGACTTACACTGATGACGTCAGTGGACAAATTATGTCCAATTTCGGAATTTCCAGCGAATGTAATCTAAGTGGCACAAATCATTCTAAGCATTCCAAGACTATCTATAGCATGGATAGACTCCCATTTTGATTCCATTTCGGAAACCAATAAAATCATTCGAAAAAAAAATTTTAAAATCAGCAGTACGTACAATACTGATTTCTAATTCCGAAGTAAGCCATCAAACAATTGTTTGTCCACTAACGTCATCAACGCACAGATCGCCCCATCTATTAGCAGGTCTCAACATTACCCAAGAAACAATTGGTTTTTAATATAATTATGGTTAAGTTTGAGCAAGCATTAAGTATAGTCATGCTATAATATTGAGTTATTTTTTACGATGTGCCAATTTTCATCCTTGGAAATACATTGAGAAGGAAATGTCTAGAGAAGTTTTTGCCAGTAGAAACATAAGGTGGAGATTTTAGGTGGAACCACTTTAAATTGACAATAGCATGCCTTCATAAGTTAAATTAATCATTTGGTGGTTTAACACTTTAACTGGCCGATGTACCCGAACCAAATGGTGCCCAAATATTTTTGCGCACCCTAAACGGAAATGTTTACATAGCTAATCGGTTTTACCAAAGCAATAGCAAGACAATGCTTCCTCCTCCCCCCCTCCCTCTCTTCTCAGCAGTACTAACCATGAACCTGTTAGAAGTGATAAGCGCCCTCTCTCTCTCTCTCTCTCTCTCTCTCTCTCTCTCTCTCTCTCTTCTACTCCTTTTTATTCTCTGCTCCATTACCTATGAGGTAATGGGGAAGGGCTAGTTCCCCTGACACGGATATCATGCCGCTAGGTAGCAGAGTTAGAAGAAACAGGTCACAAAATTGTGGACTCGGACGTCAAATAATTGGCCCCGACCCGGATCCGTAACTGATACACACCCGTAAATGACCCGGACAAATCTGCTTTAAAATATAAATTAGAAACTCAGTTTTATAATTATACATAATCATATACAGGGTTACAATGAAAGTCCTTAATCAGGCCAATATCTCACGAACTATGGCAATTAGCGATTTACTTCTTGTGCAGTTGCATAGGAAACCCCTATGGCGCACACAATAACACCACCAGGGATCCCCTCGCCCCCTTTGGGGGGGGGGAGTGAGCGGGCTATTGCGCCCTCCTTTGCAGATAGGGCAAAAAAGTCAATTACAAATTTGTTCAGCGAGGGAAAATAGTTCATAAATATTTTTGTCCCATAATAAAAGATGGAAGGGGTCCGTGAATGTGGCCCCGAGAAAATCACAACATACGAATATGGATGCATATGGTTCCTGTGTAAAATTTGCAGTACACGCTGTTGGTTTAATCCACTTTCCCGGGCAACTTCATTTGTGCTGCTGTGGAGATGTGAAAATACGTATGCCAGAATATCCGTATCGTCCAGCTTTGGACTGCCTGTACGTGAGCGGTGGCTGACACTGTCCGTGTCACGCAGGCGTTGGATTACATGTCTGATGGTCTTATAATCCGGATGTCTGGCATTGGGAAACCGCTGTGCATACAATCATGGCGAGTGCCATCCGGTTGCACTCGCCACAAATCAGGGCCATTTCGCACAGTTCCTCGTTCGTAAACGCCAACATTAGTGTTTGTACTTCACGTATAAAGTTTACAGATTGACAGTAGCTTCTTGGTAACCTTCTACACTGGTAAGTTCTAAGTAAATGAAAGCACAAAAGAAAAGTTTTCCTACAAACCTTATCAACAGTTCTTGTTCTGAAATAAAACGCAGTTCCTTGACACATTCAATATGAGACTTTGATGTCTAATACAGTAAAAAATACACTGAAACAAGAGAAATAGCATATGGTGGCGAAACACTCATCCAATAAGAAAACTGTATGCACATCTAATTGACTTGCCTACGAGGCAAAGCGTTTGACTTCCCGTCACTGTTTCACGAAGTGTTGGCATACCGACCACTCATGTCTTTTTATATTCTGACGACGAAGCAGAAAGCACATTTGAAATCTATGCAATTATGCTTCGGACACAGCGACTCAGATAGCTTTCTGCTTTTTTCGCATTTGTTATGGGACAAAAACATTTATGTACTATTTTTTGCTTCGCTGAACAAGTTTACAATTGACTTTTTTGCCCTATCTGCAAAGAGGGGGCACGATAGCCCATCACCCTCCCAAAACAAGGGAGCGAGGGAATCCCTCTTGGTGTGTGGGCCATAAGGGGTTTCCCATACAACTGTACAAGAAATAAATCGCTAATTGCCATAGTTCGTGAGATAATGGCTTGACCACGGACTTTCCTTTGTAACCCTGTGTATATATTGTATATACATGGTGGTTCAAAACTATATGTCAAAAATGTAAAGGCAGGTAGAGGGGACCTAAATAAGCAGATTTCGTCTAGGAATATGTGTGCGGTAATGCCGCGTTGAGCCGGTAGAGAGCGCTGATGAGTGCGGCGTATAAAAGCGCTTCGCCAGCTGGATTCTTCATTTCCCGAGAGCCGCGGATGGCTTAGTGGTTAGTGTTTCAGGCTATCGATGCTGGGTCCCCAGGTTCAAGCCTGGGCTGATCTTTCAGAGATGGCGTGATTTACTAACAATCGCTGAATATCCGCCGTGCATCGGACGAGCACGTCAAGTGACGGCCCCCAGGCTGGACCCACTGGTTAAATGGGTATCCTTTCCTATGTCCTCCCTGAAATTCTCTCACATATCTATGTGCAATATCGTACTTGTACGGTGGCGCCATCTACTGTACTCTAATCTCACTACAAACTGTTCTGTCAAAAAAGTCGCTAGGCTTGCTCTCATTCCTTCCGTTTCTGTGTCCTGCCCAAAAGGCGATCTCGCTGTAGGTGGCTGGGACCTAAACTCTACTACCTGTGGACGGAAGTCCTACAAGAAAATGACGCTGATCTTGATTCTCTCACTGTGGCTGATGATTCTTCATTTCCCGCGCGGATCTCGAGCAGCATGCATCGTTACACAAATGCGGAGCTGGCCGACATGCATTTCATGTATGGGGCTGCACAAGGAAATGGATTAGCTGCTCAACGGATGTACAGGGAGCGATTCCCGGATAGGAATCAGCCGGATCGTCGAACATTCGAGCGGCTTCATCGGGAGTTAAGCACGAGTGGATCGTTTTATGCTTCCAGGAGTGATACTGGCATTGGAAGTTATCGCAGAACTCCTGCAGTGGAAGAAAGAATACTAAACACAGTAGAGGATAATCCGTTGACAAGCTCGAGAGCTGTAGGACGTGCGTTGGGTGTGAGCCATCCAACTGTTTTGAGGACTTTACATGAAGACGGAATGCATCCGTATCATTTACAGAGAGTGCAAGCAATGACCCCTGACGATTATCTTCCACGTCTCAACTTTGCCCGTTGGTACCTACAGCAGACTGCAGCCAATCCAACCTTCCCTGCAGATGTTTTATTCACTGATGAGGCTACCTTTACGCTGTCGGGTATGTTTAACATCCATAATTCTCACCTGTGGGCTCATGATAACCCACATGGCACAATAACACATGCCTACCAAGAAAGGTTTTCCATTAATGTTTGGGCAGCCATTGTGCACAATAATTTAGTAGGACCGTACATTCTACCTAGTCGTTTAACTGGCCACACATACGGCATCTTCCTACAGGTGGTCTTACCTGAACTTCTGGTCGATGTTCCTCCAGATGTTCGCAAACGAATGTGGTTCCAGCACGATGGAGATCCAGCTCTCTTCAGCCAAAACGTCAGGAATCACCTGGATGCTGTCTACGGTCAGCATTGGATAGGACTGGGCGGACCAGTTCCCTGTCCCCCGCGTTCTCCTGATTTAACCTGCTTGGATTTCTTCTTTTGGGGTCATATTAAAAGCCTCGTGTACGAGAGTCCCGTCACATCTGCAGAAGATCTTGTTGCCCGCTTGTCCGTTGCTGCTGGACATGTGCTCGACATGCCTGACGTCTTTTCTAATGTACGCCGATCCATGCGCCGCCGCTGTGAATCTTGTATCGCTGTTGGTGGCCGCTCTTTCGAGAACCTCTTGTAAACTGTTAATAATTTTTTTTTCTTCTGTCTTTACTTGTCTTTTCAGTTTCCTGTGATTCATACTGCTTTACACGTGCTAGCGCTTTAATGCGGCATTACCGCACACACATTCCTATACGAAATCTGCTTATTTAGATCCCCTATACCTGCCTTTACATTTTTGACATATAGTTTTGAACCACCCTGTATATATATATATATATGCACAATCTTGACAAAAGTCACCGGACACCCCTTCAAAAGCAAATGAACGGATCCGCTGCGTTGTTAAAATGCGCGGTACAGCCGCAAACGGTATAAAAACAAGCCTGCAGCTGACCGCGATCATATCACACTGTTAGGTCGAGTGAAAATGTCGCGGCGGGAGATAACTGACTTTGAGAAAGGAAAGACTGTTGGGTGTTATATTAGTGGGTTGTCCATAAGAGAAACCGAGAGGCGTTTAAACATACCCAAGTCAACTGTTTTGGATGTACTGAATAAGTGGAAGACACATGGCGTGCCTGAAGCAGCAAAACATAACGGAAGACCAATGAAAATCAGTGATAGAGGACGTCGAAGCCTCAGGAAAGTCGTTACAGCTAATCGATGGAGTCCTGCACAAGACCTTAGCATGCAGGTGACTAAAAATGCTGGAACCTCGGTATGTACACGTACCAATCGCAGAGAACTTCATTCCATGGGTTACCGTGGTCGTGCGGCTGCTCATAAGCCTTTCATCTCCGCTCGGAATGCTACTCATCGTTTAGAATGGTGTAAAGAATGTTTATCGTGGACCGTAAATCAATGGAAACAGGTCCAATGTACTGACGAATCCAGATACACGATCCATCAATCTGATGGCCTTGTGTGGGTATGGCGGCAGCCGGAGGGATGCTATTTACCACAGTGTACTGTTCCTACGGGTTGATGCATAAGTTCATGCCGTTTTTTTCACCGCACTACAGGAATGTATTACATCAGAAGCGAAAACGGAATCAATCAAATATGTATGCCCCACCCCCATTGCTTACGATGGTGTCTCAACGTCTGGATAGGTCTGCAATGCCATTCTTGAAAAAACGTGCAGGTTTTGCTGCGAAGAAATGACTTTACCCGAGGTCGCGTCATTGGGAAGTTGGAAGGTCAACGTGTGACTAGTGTGGCCGAGGAGTTCGGGATCGCTCACAGCATCGTTTCACGAGCTTGGAGAGCATTTCAAACGACAGGAACAGCTGTCCGAGAGTTTAGCAGTGGTCATCCACGAGCAACCACGGCGGCGGACGACCAGTATATTGTCCTACAGGCGAAAAGAGACAGACGGCAGCCAGCGGGAGAAATCGCAAGGCACATGCAACAGACAACTGGACGTCCGTTATCGCGTTTTACCGTGGCCAGGGGGCTGCACAAAGGTGGTCTATTTGCACGACGACCAGTAGTGTGTGCCATTAACGCCAGCTCATCGGAAACGGCGGTTTCTGTGGTGGCAGGAACACAAGAACTGGGGACACATCAGCAATGGGGTCGGGTTCTCTTTACGGATGAGAGCCGATTTAGTTTGACGAGCGATTCTGGATGTATACACATCTGGAGAGAGCAAGGAACACGCAATCACACCTCCAACATCATCGAAAGGGACCGGTTTGGAGGTGGCAGAGTTCTCGTTCGGGGCGGTATCATGCTTGGTAGCCGTACTGACCTCCACATCTTCCAAGGAGGTTCAGTCACTGGTGTCCGCTATTGTACCGAGGTTCTCCTGTCTCACGTGCGTCTGTTTAGAGATGCTGTGGGTCCTGAGTTCCTCTTCATGGACGACAACGCTAAACCTCATCGTACAGTGGCTGTCGCAGAGCTGTTGGAGAGTGAAAATATTTAATGCATGAATTGGCCCGCAAGGTCCCCGGACCTAAATCCAATCGAACACGTGTGGGACCTTCTCGGGAGAAGCTTGGCAGCACGTCACCAGCCGCCAGCCGCCAGCATCGATTCCGCAACTGCGATTGGCGCTACAAGTGGAATGGGCCGCGATGCCTCAGCAGCTCCTTGACAACCTCGTCCTCAGCATGGACAGACGTTGTAAATCATGCAACGCAGTCAGGGGTGATCATATCCCCTACTGAAGACTGGATTTTTCTTGGTAGCCGCCTGTCACATGGACGTTTGTCTTCTGTCCAGTTGTGCTCGAAGCTACCTTTTCAATAAAGTGCCTTTGTATCCTTTGAATTCCTTGTTTGGACGGTTTTGCTCACTTGTCCCATATTGTTACATCTTGGAGATCTTATGGTATGATTTGAGTCGATGTGGAGCACTTCTGCACGACGTTACATTCGAAAAACCGTCTCGTCCTTAAGTTTTGCACGCCAGTGTACTATGTTTTTGAATGCTCTTTTTTGCAGATTTAGGCGCAAGAGATTTTCAAAGTGGTGAGTAGGTTTGTTCGTACTGGTTTATTTATTTTTATTTTATTATTTCCAGTTTTCAATTTGGAGCTTCATGCTCGATTCTGGTTGAAATTCTTCCGTGTTTTGGGATTTCGTTTTTTCAGGTTTCAAGAATTTGGTACCGCTGGGTAGGTTTGTGCAACTTGGCCTGTTTACCTTTTGCTAATTTATGAGTTTGTTTTTTGACAATGATACGGGTGGAGTCAGATTCAGATTTTCATTATTTCCTACTCGGTTAGGCTAGCTTCCTAACCCTTTGGGATTTTTAAGCTGGCAAAAAAGGAACTAGTATTATGTGGGGACAAACATTGCCTTACATGTAAGGCTGCGAATCCTTCATTATATCAACCTCAACCCAAACTACTTGGTAATAAGTTTTGTAAAGCTTTCAATATTGTTTATAAGCTTTCCTGCACTGTGGGTGGTCTTATGTATGTAGGTCAGTCTAAGAACCCTCTTCACCTTAGGATTAATGGTCACAGATCTCAGGTGAGCAAAATTTCAGCCTAAAAAGGCTAATTCTCTTGTATTCCGCTTATGAGCTGAAACACTTCAATTTGCATGGTTTTGACAATGTCCAAATTAAAATCCTGCATATTGTTCCAAATCTTGAAAAAAGAGAGCCGAAACATACAGCAAATGTATACAAAAGTTGCCGCGTTGACATCAAGATCTTCAGTCAATTCGACGGACCACGTGCCTCCGCCGTGTGTTTGCACTGTTTACATCGTTTATGACACATCAGTACAGCCATGTCAACTTTCATTGTGCATACGAGTAGCAATTTTTGTGTTCGGTCATTAGATTCCGGGGGTCAAGTTGTTCAAGTTCACAAATGACTTTACAAACGGGCCATCCTTTTAATTTCAACCCAGTATGTTAATGCACGTAAATATGACCCTCGATGTCTTGAATAACCCTCTCAGCAACGACTTTAGGATTTCACGAAAGTGAAACTAATTTATGAGTCAATAGCGCCAAGGCGACAGATCCACAGCATTGGCGCCGCGACTACATGGGTGCCCCGACACCCACTGAAATTCACCAATGGGCACACAGCACCCATTGAGTCATTGATAACAATGTAAGTTAAAAAAATCAATAAACTGGGCGTTTTAGAATTCCTAGAAAGTTAACGCCAAATTCTTTTCAGTTCGATTCTACAATCTCTATATACACTGCTGGCCACCCAAAATGCAACACCAAGAAGGACACGAGATAGCAAAGCCAGATTTACTGGACACATAACAACAGATACAAAGATGAAACGATTGAGCTTACAGGCCCGTGCGACTTGCGGAACACGCAGACATCAATAGTTCTTGTGGCCCCCCATGGCTGGCAATAGCGGCCACTACACACCGCGGCGTCGAACGAAAGAGGCTTTGGATGTCGGCTTGGGGTATGTCGGTCCAGGCTGCTTCCACAGGTTGCCACTTCATCAGGCGTCGCCGCGAGTGGTGCTTGCCGGGCCACTCGGTTGCCATTCAGAGACCAGATGTGTTCGATGGGCGACATATCGGGAGAACAGGCGGGCCACGGCAGCAGTGACACCTGCTGGGCCGTGAAGAATTGTTGCACGATGCGTGCAACGTGCGGGCGCGCATTGTCCTGTTGAAACGTAGCCGCTGGCAGGTCCTGCAGGTAAGGGAGGACTACAGGCTCCAAAACGTCGGAGATGTAGCGGTGGCTGTTGAGTGTACCAGCGATACGTACCAGAGGGGTGCGGGTGTCATATCCAATTGCACCCAAAACCATAACGCCAAGCGACGGACAGGTATGGCGATGCATAATGCAGGCGTTATACAGTCTCTCGCCGCGGTGCCGCCACACGCAGGTCCGACCATCGTGGTGTAGCAGGCAGAAGCGGGATTCGTCGGAGAAGACAATGTCGTGCTATTCCGTAGTCCAGGTGCGGCGTTCAACGTCCCACTGCCGCCGCACTCGCCGGTGGTGTAACGTCAATGGTAATCGGAGCAATGGGCGTCGTGCGACAAGTCCCCGCTCCTGCAGACGACGTCGAACGGTACGTGCTGACACAGGTTGTTGCGCAAAACAACCTAATTCCAGCGCTAACGTTCGTGATGCAGCGGTGCGAGCCGTCAATGCCCGCCGCACAACATGCCGGTCCTCTCGTTCGGTGGTGTGCCGCGGTTGCGGCAATCGCTCACGTCGGTTCGTCCGTCCCTCCTGCACCCACCGAATCCATACTCGCCTCACTGTGGCTGGATGTCGTCCCACACGGGCGCCGATGTCTCGGTACGATAAACTGCTGTCACGATAAGCCACTATTCGTCCTCTGTCAAACTCCGAAACGTTCTGGAATGACTGCCGTATTATGCGACGAGGCATCAGGAAGCTTCCCACGCACGGGTCCGGCAGCACAAAACACTTCCACTACTTACACCCCGCCTTCTGTGCACCCTTCTTATAGTGCTTCTGGGTGGCATGCCGGGCGCACATGGTTTGCATGTGCCCTGCAATGCTAATCGTTTGCATGTCCTCTCGCGGGCGACGCATGCTGCGAATTTCAGACCAATCTGATACTCCTTCTTGGTGTTGCATTTTGGGTGGCCAGCAGTGCATATAAAAGTAAAAGTTTGTATGTTTGTTCCGCATACGTTCCTAAACGGTTTGATGGATTTGCACCAAAATTGGCATACATACTCTTCATCGCCCAGATTAAACTACAGGTGGGACGATTTTTAGAAATTCCATCCCTAAGGGCGTCAAATGTGTTTTTACGGGGCCCTCTATAGACTGGGTGCAAGTCGGCTACTGCGGTATTACTCTGCGTGTTACAGCAACGGTCGTCAGGTGACGCCTCACTCCTCGCAAGCTTCCGCGGTTCAGGCATAAGGGGAAAGATTCCGATTTTTGAAAACACAACGCACCGGTGAAACATGTCATAAGTATCTTTTTGTTTATGTTACCATGGCATTTTCTTTGTAAGGATTAGGTTTCATTAGACTCCGAACAATTGACGCAGGAGTCTGAAATATACGTGGAATTACAGATTCCCACCGATAGGTGTTCTTTTACGTTGGGTGTGATCGGGTTGTATATCTATACTCTAGAAAGCTGATTGCGGAGGGCAGGAGGTGCATTATTGTGAATGCTTGCTTTTTCGAGTTTTTAGGGCTCGGAACGGCCATTATTATAAATTGTGACTTTTACAATAAAATTTTCATCAAGTGTGGTGAAATGTCTCCCCCCCCCCCAAAAAAAAAACGCAAACCCATCGGACAAGTTCAGCCGAAAGCAAAGAAAGTAAAATTAATTCGAGAGAATGAGACAACCGAACAACGTGATCGAAGACTTATGGATCGGCGGGAATGAGCCAGTGTATCTAGGGTGGCAGAGACCTTGGAACAGCGTGAGGCCCGACTTGAGCGTTGTTCATCATGGTAAGATTTTTTTATAGTGCGATTTACATTTTTACTTGAAAACAAACTTTATGTTTATCCCGGGCAACGCCAGGTATCTCCGTGGTTACTTATAGTATGTGTTACCACTATTGAGAAAATATAAACTTTTGCAACAGTTTATATACTCTAGACAAAACATTAGAGACAGCGGTGATGGACAGTTGAACCCCCGCGCTGAGTGGAACAGACCAAAACAGAACGAAGGCGATAAGTAGGATGACAACAGATCTTCCCAACAGTGTATCGAAATCGACGAACATTGGCAAACGTGGTGATCTGAGCGACTTTGTCGTGGATGCATTGTCGGCGCAAGATAAATTGATCTTTCTATCGCCCAAGTGGTAAGAAAGATACGGTTCCCAAGGGAAACATCATCAAGGGTGCACTGTGAGCATACCATCGACGGACATACCAGCACCCAGAGAGCAAGCGGTTGCAGACTACACGCCATTGATGACCGGGGTCGACGTAGACTATCCAGGCCGGTACAGACTGACCGCTTGGCTATGGCGGCACTAAGCACATCCAGATTAAATGTCGGAGGCCCAAGCAGAGACAGTGAGCGAACAGTGCGGAGCACGGTGCGTACCGTGGGCTACGGGAGCCAACGCCCTACTCGTGTGCCACTGTTGACTGCTAGTCATCTGAAGTTACGCCTCATCGAGGACAGGGAACATAAAAACTGGACCTCTGCAGAATGGTGGCTTGGCGAGTGGTCAGACGATCCCATTTTCAGCTGTGCCACTCTGATGGGAGGATGCGGGTGCGGCGTCGATAGCATGAGGACATGATCCCGTCGTGCCAAGTTGATTCTGTTTAAGGCGGTGGTGATGGCTCTGTGATGGTTTGGGGAGCCTTCTTATGGAACACATTCGGTCCCTTAATGTGTCTTGAGAAGTCTTTAACCACTGCGCGCTACCAGCGCCTGTTGGCTGATCATCTACACGCTTTCACGGCCTTCACGCATCCTGCGGCCGATGGTCTGTTTCAGAAGGATAATGCGTCACTCCACCGGGCCGCGACCACCCAGGTGCGGTTCGAGAAACACTAGTATACGTAAGTGTGGAACCATCCAGTAGCTCCCAAGGTCCCAGAATTTAAAGCTCTCTGGGATGCCATGGAGCAAAATCAGATCCATTTATGGTCTATTTGCTCCACGGCATCCCAGAGAACTCTACAAGATCCCATAGAACTCTAGCCAGTCTACGGGGGAGTTGTAGACAATGCTGCAACAGGCATGGCTGGCAATTGCCTCCGGAAACCCTCCTGCATCTGGAGGAGTTGATGCTTCAGCGTGTACAGGCATTCGCGCTCGAGGAAGACCAACACGCTGTTAGGTATCTCTCGCTTTTTGTACATTGAGTGTAGTTTTTACAACAGCAAACAAGAAAGATGACACCAAATTTTCGGGTGTAATAAGCACGTCTTTTGAATCCGTTCTGACGCAAATTAAATTTATGAAAGCTATTCAAAGTCAATGGAACCTGTATGGAAAACAAAAATATCTGACGGAAGAAAGAAGTTTTTCAATCGGGCGTTTAATCCCTCAGATATTGCTGTAAACGGAATAGTGAGCTTACACCCTTTGGTCGCAGACTTGTGCGTTAAGAAAAACATGAATTTATATGAGAAACATTTCGCACCGGAAACGCTCTCCAACAACATAGAAATAAATTTTCAAATCGGACTCTTAGAAACAGAGATATCGACAAAAACAATATCTGACTTTACGTCCGCTGGTGAGAAAACCATGCATTACTTTAGGAAAAAAGTATTCTCAAAAGGTTTTTCCATACGAACACTATCGGTCCAAGAAAAAAAAATATTTAGGCGAGTTTTCAGGAGCCCAGATTTTGCTACAAATACATCAGAAGCAGAAATTAACACTTATGCCCCCTGGTGGCCAAATCATTCTTTACCAAACATTAGAAATTATGTGAAAAATATTTTCCATCAGGTCTTGTATGAGATACAGGAAGAATTTTTCAAATCGGAGTTTTAGAAACAGAAATAACGCAGAAAACGCAATTTACCTTTGTGCCCCTAGCGGAAAGTATATGATTTACTTGAAAATTTTGAATTTATAGGATAAACACTATCCAACACAGAAGGAATTTTTCAAATCCTAGTAGTAGGGATATTGACAAAAATAAGATATACATCTACGCCCCTGGCGTAGAAACCATGCATTATTTCAAGAAGTAAATGTTTCTAAAAGGGTTGTCAACATGAGTACAAAAGACGAATTTTTTCAATCGAGAATTTAGAAGCTCATATTTTGCTGCAAATACATCAGAAGCGGAAATTAAGATTTACGCTCCCTGGTGGCCAAACCATTGTTTTACAAAAATTAGAAATTATGTGCAAACGATTTCCCACCAGGAGCTGTATACGGTGCAGAAAGAATTTTTCAAATCGGAGATTTAGACGCAGAGATATAGAGGGAAACGCACTTTACCTTACGCCCTCTAGCGGAAAGTCTATGAATTTCTCGAAAATTTTGAAATTATATGAAAAAGATGTCACGCTGGAAACACGGTCCAACAAAGAAGGAATTTTTCAAATCGGACTCCTAGAAGTAGAGATATTGACAAAAATAAGATATACATCTACGCCCTCTGGCGGAGAAACTGTGGAATATTTTAAGAAGAAAATATTCCGAAAAACTTTTATCGATGTGAGTGGCATCAGTCCACGAAAGAATTTTTTCAATCGATATTTTAGAAGCTCAGATTTCATGGAAAACACATCAGAAACAAAAATGAACACTTACGCGCCCCCTAGTGGCTAAAGTATTTTTCACCAAAAATTTGAAATTATATGCAAAAGATTTTCCATCCGGAGGTGTATCCGCTATAGAATTTTTTTTTCAAATCGAAGTTTTAGAAGAAGAGTTATCGGGGAAAATGTAATTTACTTTTACGCCCCTAGCGGGAAATCTATGCGTAATTTGAAAAAGTAGCTATATCTAAAATATTCTTCAACATAAATGGAAACGAAAGATAAAATAATTTTTTCAATCGTATGTGTAGAAGCAAATATGTGGAATAAAACGTATTTCTGAATTCGGCATCATCTGCATTCACGCCCCTTTGCGGCGAAATTGTACATCGTAAAAAAAACGAAATAAAGGATCATCATTCGCATATTTCAAGCTTCCCAAAGCAAAAAGTTTTTCAAATCGGACTAATAGTTGCAGAGATATTGTGTGCACGGACGGACGGGCGGACAAATCGGTAACCATCAACACGATCTTTTTTTACAAAAGACGTGCTAAAAATGCCACCCTTAAAAAGGTTTTAATGTAAATGAACCTGCATAAAAAAATCTGCACATTTCATATACCAAACTGGAATTTACTTTCGGATGAGTAGCTCATCTTAAGTACGCAAAGAAATATTAAAAAATATTGATCGTGGTTCAGTCGACGTAAAAATGTAGAGATTAAACAAACCTTTCACCTGTAATTCATAAAATTCCCTAAAATTAAGGAACGTCTGTACAATTGAACGAAAAAGATAATTTAATATTGTTGCCCCACTTAAGCTATTTCTTTCCTGTAGCAATAACTTGACGAATTTTTAATTTGTGACAGTTCTGATGAATATCTTCTTTAGCCATTCGAAATATGTGCTTATACAGACGAGCTATGATATAATAAAATGAGGGTAATATGGCAAGAAAATGGCCCACGAAAGGAGCGAAAATATTTTTTTTTTCCTGCACCTTCGTTCGGAATGGCATTTTGAGAGCGATCAAAAATTTTCCAAAATCCTCTACTTAAAAAAAAAAAAAAGTTTAAAATATACATTGAAAATATGCCATGAATGTACGGAATGTGTGAACTTTTATCATAAATGACTTAGTATCCCCTAGACACCTTCATTTAAGAAAATTAACGGCCATTCTTCGGTCTTACGTTGAGTGTTTCAGCACCCACTGGAATTTTATGAAGCCGGTGCGCGGAATCTAGGGTAACGCCGGCACAACTTCCAACAACGGCTAAACTCAGTTACAACGACATCGAAGAGACAGAGACACAAATTTCGTTATAATTACTAATTAATTCACTAGTGCCACTCAGTATTTGATGCTACAACAGAGTTCGATTGTATCTATTTTTTCACGGCTTACACTTCATTAGGTGCTTGTTTTTCTTATTTTCAAAGGACGCTGAGAACTTACTCTTACGTGCACACCCATCTTTACAAAGACATTGTGCAGCGCAGAAATCAGCTTCCTGTGTCGTGCACAATGTCCTTTATGTCCATCATAAGAACTTCCATTCCGATGCGGAACAAATGGAACAAGCCGCAGTATCGTGTCCCTGTTCGGCACACTTCCCGCACACTTTTACAACTATGGTGTATCTAATGCTCGCTTGGTAACCTTCGAACCACAAGTTACGGAGATACAAGTAGATGACTGTAACACGCGTCTCTTTTGAATATGTCTTTTAGAATTCTCAGAAATGAGAATTCCAAGAGACGTATATTCTCTCGCGCTATCAACCCTATTATATTAGAGTCATCTAATTGCACAGGAACAGCTTTAATGCAAACGGTCGTCTTCACAACAGAAGAACCTCCCAACGTCAAGCGTCAAAGTGAAAGAAGAAAAATAAGCGTGTAGCATTTTGTCAAGAAATATTTCATCCATGACGGCATGGTCAAAGTTATTTCCCATTCGTACGCTGTACTACATACATAGTATTATGACTATCCATCATTTTAACAACAGCCTTTTATACACTTTCACTATCAGAAGTAAATCGAACAGATTGCGGTCGCCTATGCGTAACCGTTCCGCAAGAGGAGTCAAGGAGAGACAAGATATCACGACTGCGCTGCACCAGATCCTCAACAGCTCTGTATCCGAGCTTGATAGTTACAACGAAATTTAGCACATATTTCTTTATTATAATGAACACTAATAGCCCACCACAAAACCTAAACCACAAAGACTCCCTTTTTCACGATCAAGTGCACTGCGAAAAAGCTTTTACAATTTGTTCACCGAATAGTTATCAGTCGCTTGCGATTTCACGTAAACTGTCGGAATTGTCTTAGTTTTAAATGGATGCGTTTCATGCATCTACTCCTGAAATAATTAACTCATCCAATTCCGAAGCTGTTACTTCATTTCGATAAAAAAACAAACAAACCCGAGCGTCATATGCATTCGGATTTAATTCCAGAGCTGACGCCAAACACTAGCGCACGTCATAATGAAGCAACAAACTTCTTAAAAAGTTCGATATCGATTAAAATCATTCTGCATAAAATGCCCCGAGTGCGGCCTTGCAATAATCATATCAACTTACATCTAATCAGTTGCACCAGTCCAAAACACCCAATAAAAAAAATAAAAAAAAGATCGAGAGTAACCCTGGTGCTCTATGTAGATAATTTATGTTATGCATCTTTCGCATGCCAAGATCCTTCTGAATGTGAAGTAAAACGAGTGATTCGAGACTATACATTTATTTACGTACAACACTTTGCATTTATTCGCGTCACTCACGACCACACCGAGACACAGTCCAGTACTATGGAATTAAATAATAACGGCAAACAATAAGGTTCGCTCATTTCTGACATTGAGTGGTACATAGATAGTGGATTAATGAATGCTATTGTCGTAAAACGAATGAAAGAAGATATGTGAGTCATAAAAGTAAGTATTTACTAAACTACGGCAAGTTTAGTACATATTTAAGTATTTAGACTGTTAAGTTTTTCCCAAACAATATTTATTATTATTATTATTATGACGAACGCAAGGTCGTTTCTTGCGTTCGTCAGATTTAGACGAACGCAAGGTCGTTTCTTGCGTTCGTCAGATTTAGACGAACGCAAGAAACGACCCTGATACCGATTAAATGTAATGTAAATACGAAAGTCCATCAGCGCATGCGCAAGCTAAAATCTGAATTCAAGATAGAAAGACAAGTTAGTAAAATCATGCAATGCATTGATTATGATACTTAGTTAGTTAGTTAGTTAATTGATTTTAGTGGCGCAAGGGCCAGGCTTGGCCAAAGAGCGCCAGACACAGAGTGATACGCTTTCCAACATACCAGAAATCATTACTCAGGTTATGAGGATAATAGTTGTGGAATAAATCTCGCTCCTGTGTCCTGACCTTTGACCCCATTTCGATTATATTTAACAGAATTGGTTCGGCATACTTCCGGAACAACATACTAACGTTTTGTCGCAATAGAAACATTTTTAGTCAAGTTATGAGGATAATGGCTGTGGAATAAATCTGGCTGCTGTGTCCTGACCTTTGACCCCATTTTGATTATATTCAACAGAACCGGTTCAGTATACCTCCGGAACAACATACTAAACTTTTGTCGCAATAGAAGCATTTTTACGTAAGTTGTGACGCTTAAGGGCTACGGAATGGATCCCGCTCTTATGTCCTGACCTTTGACTCCATTTCGTCCTTTTCCAAAAGGATTCGTCCACATCCCCTACCACTTACTAAAATTTCATCGAAATCGAACCATTTTTCCGCGAGTTATCGTGCGGACGGACAGACTGACAAAGCTGGAGCATATACGCTTTCCAACCTATACGGTTGGAGAGCGTAAAAAAGAAAAGCTGAATCGCTTGTGTGTTAGTGAGGAGGATTGGTAACTTTTGGTATACGATATCTACAGGCATAGGCGTTGGGGGGGGGGAGGGGACGCTCCTTTTCAATTGCCATAACTTCGGGTTTTACATGCCTAATATATCCAAAACTACGAGGTGTACCAGGCTTGGTTGATTCATATTAATGAGGATGGCAAAAAACATGCCTTTCAAAGCACCTCATGCAGTCATGTGATGATGAAAATCATCATCAGATGACTGCATGCTATTGTGTATGGAATGACTGCTGGAAAGTATAGTCATAGGAATGCTCGCTATTGCGTAGAGTTGTTCCCTTGGCTGTATGCCACACCTTATAAAACTTAAAAGACTAGTTATTATTTTTCCCAAATTTTAAGTTGAGGAGGCACGTGTCCCTCCGGACTCCCCCGACGCTGCGCCAATGTCTACAGGTAACATCTCATCGTGTTACACATCATTTCAAAGCTCTTGTCACAAGTTAGAGGAACGGATATAAGGGAAACGTCACTTTTGCACAATTTTTGGTTGAGATTCACTTCAGTTAAATGTTTTTATACAAAACTAGCCTGCAGCCCGTCCTAGGGCGGCTGCCTGTCATATATAGAGGATGTTGCGCGACCTAGGACGGGGTGAAATTTTTAATTGGAGCAGACTGAAAACAAATCAAATAGACGCCGGATTTCTGTAAGGAAATATGGTAAAAACTCATTCATGTAAGCGCTAAAAATGTTTTTAGGTGCGATTTTGCTCACTTTGACATCTCAAAATTTCAGTTTTTACTATAGGTTACAGCGTTTTAAATAGATCTGGGTATTTATTATTTATAACTAGCCTATTGTACTCGTCGTTGACGGGCTAGTGATTACCTTCTGATGTATGACACTTGAATTAATAACGGAGATTGAAAAACAATGTTCTATTTTCTTTTTCTTCGCCCTCAAGGTCATAATACAATTGACAAACAACGCTGAACAAAAAACATGTGCCTTTCCGCTTTTTTTACCGCTTTCTTTACATGCAACCTGATCACACCCAACGCGAAGGCGCGAAGATAAGTAGCTCACGATAAATTTCAGCCATTTCTTTTTTAGAATTACGTTAAAACAACGTTCTGTTTTCTAGCTCACGACGTCGTCACGGTATGATGACCTTCTGACGAATGACACTTTTGAATTAATAACGCAGATTGAAAAACTACGTACTATTTTCTTTTTTTCTTCTCCGTCCTCAAGGTCATAATACAATTGGCAAACAACGCTTACAAAAAAAGGGCGTAATAAATGTATTTACGAATGAAAATAGTCGCAACGGAATTCAAAAAAAGAAACGCCTAAAATTTATGGTGAATTACTTTTCTGCACGCTTTAACGTTCGGTGTGATCAGGTGGATGTCAACAAAGCGGAAAGACACACTCAGATCGGGTAGAAACGCGTAACATTAAATAACTAAAAATCAAATTCAAATAAAAAAAATCGCTTCGAGGTGCACCAGAAGATGTCTACAGGTACCTTCATAACAAATTTCGTCGTTCTAGGTCGCCTAATTCTATGTGTAATCCGACACACACACACACACACACACACACACACACACACACACAGTCTTCTTTATATACAGAGAGATAGAAATCCCGCAGCGAAATATTTTGCAAAATGTATGATATTGTGACTATTTGAAATATTTTGCAAAATGTAGAAGATTTATCAACACTAAACTCGGAAAGTTCGATAAAAATGAAAAAAGAAAAATAAGGTACCTTCATAACAGGTACTTTCATAACAAATGTCGTCGTTCTAGGTCGCCTAATTCAATGTGTAATCCGACCGACAGACACACACACACAGTCTTCTTTATATACATAAAGATAGAAAGCCCCCAGCGAAATATTTTGCAAAATGTATGATATTGTGGCTATTTGAAATATTTTGCAAAATGTAGAAGATTTATCAACACTAAACTCGGAAAGTTCGATAAAAATGAAAAAAGAAAAATAAAGCGTATAAATTAATATTCAAATTGTGTTAAATTAAATTTATATACAAACACAACTTGCAGTGATATTAAGAATTCAATTCGAATTTTGTAGATCGGAGAAATAAGACATAGAACTCAAGTCATTGATAATCCAATGTTTTTAAATTAGCACGCGATCACTTTGACATCTTGAGAGCACACACGAATTCATACGTTCAATACTTAAAAAACTTGTTTTCGGCTCGCAGAACAATTAAAATGTGAGCATGTGGCGGTCCTCGCTTTTGAAACTCAGTCGCGTAGATATGAGCTGTCGATTTTCTCAACAAACTGAACTATCTGATCTTCCATGTACGATAATGTGGGGTATTTGACTGCGTTTCCTCTCAGCATCAAGAGATGGCGCCACAATGCCGATGCTGCTGTGACGTCAAATGTTCTAGACAGAGAATGACAGAGAGATCTGGGTGTTTAGTTGGCATACTAGTAAACAAAATTCCAAGGATGCCATACAATTTTTTTTTTTTTAAGTTTTTTAAAGCATTCAAGGTCAAATGTTATTTTCTGTGACCTTGAAAAAGTTTTTCTGGGTTTTTTTTTTTTTTTAATTTTCAGCGCATGACATAAAAGCTGGCTATAAAGAGACGAATTTCAACTTTCTTGTACAATTAAGGCCGCGGATGGCCTAGTGGTCAACTTTCGTGACTGCCACGGAGAAACCTCAGGTTCGATCCCAGCCAGGTACGAACGCTCGATCCACTAAATATCCGCCGTGCGTCGGATGGGCACATTGAGCCGTCAGACTCCGGGTACTGGCCTCCCGGTAATAAATAAGAGTGTCTTTCTACCACGCTTCCGTATCACTTTCCCATCGGGCACTCTAGCCCAAATCTCCTAGCTTCCTATTTCTAAGGGTTATTTAAGAGCTAGGGTCAGACACTCCCTTCCTAAAATCCTTTAGATATGTTCTGATCTTTTTGCTCAATTATGTAACGATATACAAATACTCGAATATTGTCCGGAGGTCACGATTTTCTAACTTTTGAAGGTCATGTAATTTGAAGCCCCGTGGGTAGAAAAAGCTAAAATTTAGGATTTATGCACAAGTTTACATGCCTAACAAGCACACCTAATTTCAAGGAAACCAAGAGAGGTCAGTTTAAAAACGGCTATTTTGTTGGTTGATTTGACACGGAATGACACTTAAAAAATAAAATTGCATCAGCCAACAATTACAAAAAATCCTACTTTTGCTTAACAAGTCCTAATAACTGTTGTTTTTGTTTAGGAGGTCCTAAAGCTCCTCACACACCTCACAGGTTTAGTAGGCCTGTCACCGTAAATAAGTAAGGAAATCCCGGCGTTAGATCTTTAAAGTCGGAATTCCTGCCACTCTTAGCAGAATTTATTCGGAGTCTATTTAAGGACTGGCGGTCCACAAACGACTGAACGTCTAAATTTACGTTTCTTAACAGGGTGGCAAACAACCCAGTGAGTCAAGGAGATTAAAATTTACGATTTTACAGTTTTCTAAATATTCGCCATCCCTACATCTGTCAGAATACGAGGATATTATTCATGAGAAATTTTAAAGAGCGAAGGAAATTCTCGGGAAAAATGCGCAAAAGAGTACCTAAACTTCTCAGCAACTGCTTCGCGTGGGAGTAATATCCTGCAGTCAACCCACAGCTCATTTTTGTTTGAATTATGACTTACGGATGATGGAGAATTTATTCATTTACTAGAGAGGAGGGTGGGAGGCTTACTTACACCCATCTTGCTCATTCCTCTTGCAAACAGCTGGCAGGCTTAGAGCTGTGGCCTTCATTTAAAATGTTTCGTAAAGAGAGAAAATCGGGAAAGGATGTGAATTTGTAAATCGTCGTGTGTTCATCATCATACAAGAAAAAACAACAAAAAACTAGGAATTTGCAGAGCAACTTTTCTTCTTCTCCACAAGCACCATTTCTCTTATAAAAATATTTTACATAAACCCATTTCACAGTTGGATGAAGTTTTTACTCACCTATATACAAGCTGAGCAAATTTACAAATACACACACAAAGGAAAATGCCTTAAGAACACTTAGTTTGTTTCAGGATCGACCACCATGAGCAATTCTAAGAGTTATTATAAGCAGTGGTGTCCGTCCTTAATTTTGAGCCACTGGTTCCAGTGAAGGGGTAATACAAGCACATTACCCATGACATATCCGGGACTCGAACCTAGACCAACTTGGACGATTAACCAGCAACCGGAGCCTCTGACAACTCGGCCACCGGGAGGAGGGGGTGAAGTAAAATTTCAACACTCAATATAACCGTTTCACTAACATGCAAATTTAGTGAGGCGGGATCACGTTTAAAAACTTTTTTTTCTAAGACACTACAGAAATTCGAGGTTGGCGGATTTTATCATAAGTTGTGAAATGTTTTCATCAAATTCCGATTGTTTATCAAGTTTAAATCGTGATTTCAAAAAAGCATTTTTGCTGGCCATCTATGACTGTTAATGCGTACCTTAAATTAGACGGGAGGACAATATGAGATCTTTAGCTTTCTTTGTTATCGGGAATTAGGGAACAGTTTACGTTACGTCACCCAACTGTAACATCTTAAGACAGGCTAGGCTTCCTTTACATTTATTATTTATTAGGGCTATGTCGTAAGTTTCCGACGCTCCACGTAGAAGTCAGTAAAAGAGAAACGGTTGTTTTTTGGAAAAATTTCATGATGTGGTTGGTGATAAGGTCGTAACTCTGCGTTGAACTACATGCGCGTGCGGTTAGTTTAGCCAGGACACAGCAACCAAAAGGTGCATGCATATTCATCACAAGGTTAGACAAAACCGCCAAACTTCTCAAGCGCCACTTTTTTTTTTTTTCAGGCGAACCAGCACATTATTTCAATAGATACAAGGAGTAAATCATGATCAATCTAAACAAAAACTACACATACAAAATTGTGACTTTCAACAGTGAAGATTACTGCATTATTTTATAGATATTGTTTAATAATTCAGTGCAATATCAACAACTAAAACTAAGGGACATACTTAGCAAATGATAGTTGCATTTCTTTTCTTTTCTTTTTTTTTTTTTTTTTTTTTGATTGGAGGTTTAACGACCACCGTGAGCAACTCAATGGGCTATAAGCAGTCGCCCGTCCCTAATTTAGTGTCACTGGTTCCAGGGAAGGGAGAGAGCCAGTGCCGTAAGACAAACACAACATCCATGCCTCACCGGGATTTTTTTTTTTTTTTTTTGGTTGGAGGTTTAACGACCACCGTGAGCAACTCAATGGGCTATAAGCAGTCTCCCGTCCCTAATTTAGGGTCACTGGTTCCAGGGAAGGGAGAGAGCCAGTGCCGTAAGACAAACACAACATCCCGGGATTTTTTTTTTTTTTTTTGGTTGGAGGTTTAACGACCACCGTGAGCAACTCAATGGGCTATAAGCAGTCGCCCGTCCCTAATTTAGTGTCACTGGTTCCAGGGAAGGGAGAGAGCCAGTGCCGTAAGACAAACACAACATCCATGCCTCACCGGGATTTTTTTTTTTTTTTGGTTGGAGGTTTAACGACCACCGTGAGCAACTCAATGGGCTATAAGCAGTCTCCCGTCCCTAATTTAGGGTCACTGGTTCCAGGGAAGGGAGAGAGCCAGTGCCGTAAGACAAACACAACATCCATGCCTCACCGGGATTTTTTTTTTTTTTGGTTGGAGGTTTAACGACCACCGTGAGCAACTCAATGGGCTATAAGCAGTCTCCCGTCCCTAATTTAGGGTCACTGGTTCCAGGGAAGGGAGAGAGCCAGTGCCGTAAGACAAACACAACATCCATGCCTCACCGGGATTTTTTTTTTTTTTTTTTTTGGTTGGAATTTTAACGACCACCGTGAGCAACTCAATGGGCTATAAGCAGTCGCCCGTCCCTAATTTAGGGTCACTGGTTCCAGGGAAGGGAGAGAGCCAGTGCCGTAAGACAAACACAACATCCATGCCTGACCGGGATTCGAACCCGGACCCCTTACGGACGAATGATCAGAGGCCAGCGCCTTAGACCACTGCGCCACCGGGGCGGCACCGGGATTCGAACCCGGACCCCGTTTGGACGAATGATCAGAGGCCATCGCTTAGACCACTGCGCCACCGGGGCGGCAGTTGCATTTCAAAATAGGTTTTTATTTCATGAAGTTACACTTTGTGATCTGGTGTAAAACATTCAATTAAACCACTAATGGGAAAATGCCCTTATGAGCATCCGACGCGAAATTATTGTCATAGCTAGGAACATCTCTGACACTGGCGCAACCAGGAATCCTGTTAAGGGAGAACCGGGTGTACATATCTTCTGTGTGTGTGTGTGTGTGTGTGTGTGTGTGTGTGTGTACACGCACATACTGTAGTATATATACACCGATGAGCCATTTCATTATGACCATTCGCAGCCTACAGAAATGAGCGCGCCGGGAGACCGAACGGTGGTGCAGGTGAAGTTCACAGAGCAGTATATACAGGGTGATTCAAAACTCTTGGGCAAAACTTTACGGGGTGATAAAACACACGTAAAGAAGCACTTTTCGCCTTACAATGCAGGGTCTTAACTCAAACGGTGAAGCGCTAGAGGGCGCTGTCCAGTGAACCCATATAAGCACGGGTTTTCGCACTCGTCGTCATTACCGTGGATTTCACACAAGGGATGGATTGTTTCACGAATCAGGAGAAGGCGGACATGTATTTCATGTATGGAGCTGCGGACGGGAATGCGAGGGAAGCCCAAAGATTGTACCGGGAGCGCTTTCCTATACAAGACGCGTGCCAGACCGTAAAAACGTTCAGCAATTGCACCAGTATCTGTGCGACACGGGCTCCTTTGTCAGCGGCTTACGGGACACAGGGCGTGCAAGGAGTGTGCGGACACCACGTGTTACAGCGGAAATTCTGTGTATGGTTGGAGATCGTCTCAAATGTAGCAAGCGAGCACTTTCCCATGCCGTGCGTGTGCCCCAATCGACGGTGTGGCGAGTACTACGAGACGAACGCTTACACCCCTACCATGCACAACGTGTGCAAGCCTTGACACCTGTAGATTATCGGCCTTGTGTAGAGTTTGTACAGTGGTTCCTTTAACAAACTGCAGCCCAGCCGAAGTTTCCCGCTCATGTCTTATTCACTAACTACTGCACCTTTACACATGAGGGAATGTTTAACACGCACAGTTCTCATGTGCGGGCAACCAGTAACCCGCACGCCAAACGTCCCCATTCGTACCAGCGGCGATTCTCAAGAAATGTTTGGGCTGGAATCGTCCATGACCATTTGGTTGGCCCATATCTCCTGCCAGGCCGACTGGACGAGAGAACTTACCTCGTATTTTTACAAGACGTCTTGCCAGAATTACTGAAATCTGTTCCAGAAAACATTAAAACACGTATGTGGTTCCAACACGACGGAGCGCCACCCCATTTCAGCGTGAATGTGCGGAACGCCTTGGATGCTAAATTCCCAGGACGATGAATTGGTCGTGGTGTTCCCATCGCTTGGCCGGCAGGATCGCACGATCTCTCATGTCTGAACTTTTTCCTATGGGGCCATATGAAAAGCCTCATGCACGATAACCCCATCGATTCCGCTGAGGACCTTGTTGCCCGGATTTCTGTTACCGCTGCCGCTGTGCGCGAAATGCCTGGTGTTTTCGCCTACGTACGGCGATCACTACGCCGAAGGTTTGAAGCCTGCATTACCGTTGGCAATCGCTCTTTTGAGCAGTTGCTGTAATTTGTTCCATAAAATTCTGTAATTGCTGTCAATAAAATTATATTCTGAAACGTCAATTTGCCGCGGGTCGCCTAGTGGGCAACATTCAGACCTCGGGTTCGATCCACGGGTACTGCCCCCTTCCCCCTTTCTACCTCCCTTCCGTGTCACTTTCCTATCGGGCACTCTAGCCCAAATCTCCTACCTTCCTATTCCTAAGAGTTGTTAAAGACCTGGGGTCAGACACTCCCTTCCTAAAATCCTCTGCATATGATCATGATCATGATCTGAAATGTGCTCAATCACATTTGTTCTGTCATTTCTTCAATGTTTTCATACCTCGTGTGTCATTCTCGTGTTTCAGCACACAGGAAGTGCTAACCCCTAGCGCTACACCGTTTGATTCACGACCCTGCATTGTATGACGAAAAGTGCTCTTGTAGGTGTGTTCTATCACCCCGTAAAGTTTGGCCCAAGAGTTTTGAATCACCCTGTATACAAACCGAGGACCGGCTTTCGGTTAGTAGTGTGTTCGGAGTCAGAATGCGAAAAGCTGCCGATTTATCGGAGCTTGATAAAGAACACATTGTGATGGCACAACGCCCCGGAAATACGATCTCGGAAACGGCGCGGCTGGTTCACGTGCCGCTGTAATGAATATGTATCAAAAGTGGTGCACAGATGGCCAAACGTCCATCAAAACGTCAGCCGTGGGTTGCCCGCTGCTCAATGACGACAGAGGGGAGCAGAGACTGTCGCGTGTCGCGCATTGTTCACAGCGACCACAGGGCCACAGTGCGACAAATCACCCGCAACTACAACAATGGTAATCAGGGCAATGTGTCACAGCACACAGTTCATCGCAGCTTTTCTGCGCATGGGCATGCGTAGCCAAAGACCCAGCAGAGTCGCCATGCTCACTGCACGTCATCGCCAACAAGGAATGGAATGGGCCCAAGATCATCGAGATTGGATCGTGGATGATTGGAAGAAAGTGGCCTGGTCTGATGAATCAAGATTCCTGGTGCATCTCGTAGATGGTCGAGCGCGGATACGCAGATTACCAACGGATATTATAACGCCTGGATGCACTGTTGGGTGGAAACAGGCCGGAGTAGGCGGTGTTATACTGTGGGCGATGTTTTCTTGGGACACTTCAGGCCTCATTCTCCCAGTAGCACAATCCCTGACAGCTATCAGGTATCTGATCATAGTTGCGGACCCAGTTCACCCCTTCATGGCAACTGTGTTCCCTGCTGGTGATGACCATTACCAACAGTATAATGTGCCATGCCATACTGTCAGCGTCAAGGAGTGGCTCGAGGAACATGCTGCGGAATTTCTGTTAATGCCCTGTCGTCCAAATTCAGACATGAACTCAATCGAACGTTTGTGGTTCGAATTGAAAAAGCGGGTTCGAGGTAAATCACCACCTCCCGAAATGTACGGGAACTGGAGGACCTGCTGTTGACATTATGGTACTAGATACCCCAGGATACCAATTGCCACCTCATCGAATCGATGTTGGGACTTCACCGACAGAGGGCGCAGGGGAGGCGGCGAACGCCAGATGTGAGAAGATGGCAGACATGTGAGGACGTGTGGAAAGGGCGGAAGAGATGATACGGCAAAGGCCGTAATGTAAGAACTGATATTAAGACTCATGACGCGAAAGACAAACAACGTATATTAAGTGTGTGTGAGTGTTTGTGTATTTACATCAAATTCATATAAAATGATCTACAATAAATTAGTAGTATACCATGGATGTGCAACTCTCTTGGAATACGCCATTGTGTATACGACCGTGTGCATAGAAGATGTTGGATAAAGACGACGCTGATGCAGGAGGGCCCGTGTACGGACTCACGGAAGAGGTAAGAAGTTAAATATAAATACCTCTAATTACCGAAATTGAATTGAAACGCGAAAAGTAAGAACATTATTGGCGCCCAACGTGGGGCTCTCTTGCAAATACAAACTGAAGGCAATATTTTCACCTATATTGAATTTGAAATGTGAAACTGAAATTGCTTAAAATAAGTAATGGCGGAGGAATTAGATAAACTAAAAAAGAAAAGAGCGGTTAACCGCAGATTAACAACCATTGTTATTAATAAACTAAAAGAAGCTCTTGAAGAGGATCCCATTGAAAGGGAAGTTATCGAGAATAATTTAGCTCAGTTATTGATTAAAGAAGAAAATTTGATTTCTGTTGGTGAACCAATTGAGCGAGTTATTCCTGTAGAGGAATTTGAAGACGATTATTGTGCTAGTCAGGAATACTACGAAAACGTGCTGTTATGGAAAACGAAAGCACAGCGCTGTTTAACTATGATCGGAAACACTGAAGAAAGCGGCACGAACGAAACAGAATAGAACATCGCGGTCAAATAATATACCCGGAGCAGCGTCAGATTACCGAAATTAGAGCTTGCAAAATTCTTTGGAGATCCATCGCATTGGTTGGAATTTTGGGGTCAGTTTGATACGACCATACACTCAAATGAGGGTTTAAATAATTTGAACAAGTTTAGTTACTTGAAATCTTATTTGGGCGGAGCAGCTGCTATTGCAATATCCGGATTACCTATCACCGAAGCAAATTATGACTAGGCCATACAAATTTTGAAGGATAGGTTCGGAAAAAAAGATGTTGTTATAAGTTCACATATGAATAAGTTACTGTCTCTACCACCTGTTAAGAGGTTAACAGACACGTTTGGTCTGCGGAAGTTGTATGATAATTGCGAAGTCCAATTAAGAAGTCTCGAATCGCTGGGAGTAATCTCCGACACTTATGGAAGTTTGTTGTGTCCCATGATATTGAAATTAATTCCCAGTGAATTAGTACTAGAATTCAACAGACTTCGGGAAGCTGATGAGATTTGGAATATAGAAGAAGTTATGGAATTTATAAGAAAAGAAATTGAAAGTCGTGAGCTGACCCAGGCGATTTGCGGAAACACAGAATTAAAACCGAATCTTTCTCAGAGTGTTAAGGCAGTAAACAATATGCCCATCAGATCTGATCACACGAGCGTAAAAGAATTCATGAAGCAAAATAAAGCTTTTCCTTCGGTCGCCGAACTAAATGCTACTGTAGAAAATAACCCAGAGTCCTGTGAAAAACGCATTGAAGACAGATTGACTGCGGTCAACGTTCAAAGAAATAACGAACATTGTGTAAGAAAAAGTTGTTTATTTTGTTCATCGGATCATGATTTAGACAGATGTCCTTTAACAATAGGAGAAAAAAGACGTAATTTATTGCGACAAGGAAGATGCTTTAATTGTTTTAAAAAACATCACTTGGCGAAGTTCTGTTTATCAAAAGATCGGTGTCAACTTTGTCATCGAAAGCACAATACCTTCATGTGCGATGCCGAACAAGAAAGCATTTCTGCTGTAAAACATATTAAGAGGACTGTGTTCTGTTACAGACCATGACCCTAAAAGGCAGTGGGAAAAACGAGTCGTAGCGTGCGAATTCTTGATGAAGGCTCACAACGGACATTTGTTATGGAAACTGTTTCTAAAGAGCTCAAGTTACAAGTGACAGGAGAAGAACAGTTAACGATATTTTCATTTGCCGCGAATTCACCAGTAACAGAGAAAAGAAAACGAGTTAGCTTGGATTTAAAAGATGCAAGAACTGGACGCAGAATCGAGATTCAGGCTTTGGAAACAAATAACATTAGCGGTGCTTTGATAAGTACTCCAGGGAAAGAAATACGAAGTTATTGTGAAAAAGAAGAAATGTTGTTAGCAGATGTAGCGGAAAACTGTAACAACTTAGAATTATCAGTTTTGATCGGAGCCGACTATTATTGGAAGGTTGTAACCGGAAGAGTGCGTAGGATAACGCCATCCTTGGTCGCTTCACAAACTATTTCTGGGTGGACATTTAGTGGCACCTCGGCGCTGCAAATGCGTTGGCGTCACACAGTCTGTCATTAATGTTATGAAAAGTGCCACAAGTACAAGTAAAACTGACTGTGAAATGAACGAAATGTTGAAGAACTTTTATGATCTTGAAACGCTAGGAATAAGGAAAAGTATCGACCAAACTGATAAAACAGAAGATAATCGCATTTATGAGGAATTTCGAGAAAATCTGAAAATGGAAGATGATAGATACGTGACACGGTTTCCGTGGAATCAACAAATAGAAGATTTGAAGGATAATTACAACTTAGCTGAAAAACGATTGAGATCGCTTGTTCGGAAGTTCAATAAGGAACCACAGTTCTACGAAGAATATAAGAAGTTTATAAAATATTATTTAAAAAAATGAATTGCAGAGGAAACAAAGGATGATAGTAGCAATGTAATATATTACATGCCACATCAGGCTGTAATCAGGGAAAACTAGGATACCACTAAATTACGCGTAGTATTTGATGCGTCATCTCATGCCGAGAACTGTTCATCATTAAATGATTGTTTACTCGCAGGGCCAAACCCGAATCCCGATGTGCTGGATTTGTTGATCAGATTCCGTAACAATAAGGTCGCATTTACAGCTGACATTCAACAGGCATTTTTACAGATTGCTCTTGCCAAAGAAGACCGAGATGCAGTTAGATTTTTGTGGATTGATGAGGAAATAGATGACAGCGACTCCCTCAAAGTAAAAATACCACGAATGACTAGAGTCATATTTGGTGCGAAGTCAAGCCCATTTATACAGTACTGGCTGCAACGCTAAGAGTTCACATAGACAAATATAAACAACAGTATGGGATGTAAGGTCAGGTGATGCGTAACATCACAGCCTCTCCTTGACAAATGTCAACCCCGCCTTCTCGTGGTGCATCCTGTTCCTACTAAAGGGGCCCTGACGACCGCCAATAGCGGTATAACTATACCATCGGGATTAGAGGAAATTCTATCCCACACTCACCAACCCGCTTGGCCAGCGTGGTGAGTTATGGCCAAACCCCTCCAAAATGACTCCACAACTTAAATCTTGGCCCTCAGTCTCCGGCAGCTGGAATGTACCTGGCCAAGGCAGCGGCCAGTGCGACATGAAGGCAGAGGGTGCTAAGAATCCCCGGAGGACCGGACTAGGCTGCCATCTGATGCTGACCTTGGCTACGTACAATGGACGCTCCCTATCTTCTGATTCAAGGCTTCTTGAATTGGAAGAGGAACTACAAAGGATCAAGTGGGACATCGTGGGGCTAAGTGAGGTAAGGAGAAAAGGAGAAGATCTCATCGAACTGAAAAGTGGACATCTCTTCTACTATCGTGGGACAGATACTGGCAGAACTAGTGGTGTTGGATTTATAATAAACAAGAAACTGAAGGATAAAGTTGTAGAAGTTGAAAGTTCCTCTGACAGAGCTGCACGACTTGTTATCCAACTCTCGAAAAGATACCAGGCTCAGATTATTCAAACTTATGCACCCACCACAAGTCATCCTGAAGAAGAAATTGAAGAATTTTATGAGGAAATTCGTGATCTACATAATAAAGGTAAGCAGCACTTGAAAATAATTATGGGAGATTTCAATGCAAAAATAGGGCAACGGCAACAGAATGAAACTTCAGTAGGTAAATTCGGTCACGGCAACAGAAACCAGCGTGGAAATACTCTCGTTGAGTTTGCAGAGGCAGAAGGGTTTTTCATCTTGAACTCCTTCTTCAAGAAAAAGCCACACAGGAAATGGACATGGAGACATCCAAATGGGACGACAAGTGAAATTGATTTTATTATGTGTAACAAAAAATTCGTCATAGAAGACTGCAGTGTGCTAAACAAGTTCAACACAGGTAGTGACCATAGATTGGTGAGATGTAAGATGCACCTCAACACTAAACTTGAACGTGGCAAGCTCATAAGACAAACAAAATCTATTGACATAACCAACCTTAAAAAACACCATAATACCTTCAAGTTGGAACTGAAGAACAGGTTCTCTGCTTTAGAAGGCCTAACATCGGAAGAAGTGGACATCTCTGAAGTTAACAGAAAAGTAACCAAAGCTCTTACGGAAACAGCAACAAAATTAGCTGGGTCTAAGAACAAGTTGCATGTAAATAAATTATCAGGAAAAACGAAAATGTTGATGCAAAAAAGAAGAGAGATGAGGACAACTAAAGAAGATGTGACTTCCAAAGTGGAATATATAGAGCTATGCAAGACAGTGCGAAAAAGTATCACTGAAGACGTAAGAAAATTCAACTGTGAACTAGTGAGGAAAGCAATTGAAAACAACCAAAGCCTAAAGATAGCAAAGGGACATCTCAGTAAAGGAAGAAAACAGATTATGGCACTGAGAAAAGAAGATGGTTCTGTAACAAGAAATAGAGGCGAAATTTTGACAAGAGTGAAAGATTTCTACTCCAAATTATATGAAAGGGATGATACATGCACTCCAGACATCATGAAAGATACCAGTACCAGAGTTCCTCCAGTCCTTCCAGCAGAAGTTGCACATGCAATCAAAAACATGAAGCGGGGAAAAGCTCCAGGAGAAGATGGAATTACTGTAGACATCATACAAGAAGCAAGTGGAGAAATCGAAACAGTACTCGCCCAAATTTTCACTCGATGCCTTAATGAAGGAAAAATTCCTGAGGATTGGAACACCGCTACAATGATCCTGCTACATAAGAAAGGTGACATTGAGGATCTCGGAAACTACAGACCTATCAGCCTCCAATCAGTAGTTTATAAAATCTTCACTAAAGTTCTTTCACACCGCTTGAAGGTAACACTGGACAGGGCTCAACCGAGAGAACAAGCTGGATTCAGGAGTGGCTACAGCACAATAGATCATATCCATGTGCCGAGAGAACTAATTGAAAGAGCGAGGGAATATGAACTTCCATTGTGCATGGTTTTTATCGATTATGAAAAAGCCTTTGATTCGGTGAAACCATCAGCAGTTACAATGGCTCTGAAAACCTGCGGTATTGAAGATGCATACATTAATATTATTAATAACATCTATGAAAATGCAATTGCAAAGATTCGGCTGTTTGAAAATACAACACACATAAAAATTGGAAAGGGAGTGAGACAAGGTGACACCATATCTCCGAAGCTCTTTAATGCCACATTGGAGGGTGTTTTTCAGTCACTGAGCTGGGAAAACAAGGGAATAAAGATTAATGGAGATTATCTAACCCACCTTCGTTTTGCTGATGACGTAGTCATTTTTGCAACTAGCCCATCAGAGCTGCAGAGAGTATGATCCAGGAACTTGCTGACAAGAGTAAAGAAGTGGGATTAAAAATGAACTTTCAGAAGACAAAAGTGATGTTCAATGCTTTTACAAGAAATGAAGATTTATCGATTGATGGAGAAAAGCTGGAGATAACAGACACGTACGTTTATCTTGGACAGCAGATATCAAGTGAGGGTCACATTGATGAAGAAATTAATCGGCGTACAAAACTTGCCTGGAGAGCTTTTGGAAGAAACAGCATAATTTTCAAGAGCAATATGCCATTATGTCTTAAAAGAAAAGTGTTTGATCAATGCATCCTTCCAGTGCTTACGTATGGTGCAGAGACGTGGACCTTAACTAAAAGAGACATACAAAGGCTGCAGACAACTCAAAGAAGCATGGAGAGGTGCATACTTGGTGTAACCAGGAGAGATAAGAAGAGGAGCTCGTGGATCCGAAAAATGACAAGAGTGGAAGACATCATGATCAGAGTTAAATCCCTGAAATGGCAATGGGCTGGACATACTGCCAGAAGGACAGATCATCGATGGACAGCCGAAATTTTAGATTGGATTCCAAGGGACAGGAAAAGACCCAGAAGACCACATGGGAGATGGGTGGATGAAATTCGAAAGTATGCAGGGGTGACATGGAGGAGACTGGCACAAGACAGACCGTTGTGGAGGAAACTTGGGGAGACCTTCGTCCAGCAGTGGATTGATAATGGTTGACAATGATGATGATGATGAGGAGGATGCATACAAGCTACTGAGGAATTGTCTATATGCGGATGATTTAATTGGAGGAGCAACAGATGAAAATGAAGCAATGATACTATCAAGAGACGTTAGATGTATTTTGAATGAGGGGAACTTTAATACGAGAAAATGGAGAACAAACAGTGAATCCCTTCAGCAATTGTGGAATAATGAAGAAAATGATATTCAATACGCTGCAAGCAACAAAGTTTTGGGATACCTATGGGATAGAGAGAAGGATGTTATAAGAATAGACGTTTCTGAAGTGATTGCATATATGAGAAAGAGAAAGGACAAGGTATGCAAAAGAGAAGTTCTGAAGACTGTTAGTCGTCTATATGACCCGATTGGTTTTTTAAGTCCATTTGCAATAAGAGGCAGAATTATCTTGCAAAATGTTTGGAAATCGGGTGCAAATTGGGATGCAGAATTGTCCATAGAACCAGAGAAAAATTGGAAAGATTGGTGCACAGAGTTATCACAGATGGAAAATGTTGACATACCAAGATATTATTTCGGAGACATCGAAGAAAAGGAATTGAGAAATATCAAGTTGCATTGTTTCACAGATGCCAGTCAAAAGGCTTATGGTGCAGTGATATATTTGAGATATGAAACCAAAGATGAAATAAATTCAAGAAATGTGATTTCAAAGGCAAGAGTAGCACCCTTAAAGAAACTATCCTTACCTAGGCTAGAATTGATGGCGGCGTTAATAGGAGCTAGACTAGCTGAATCTGTTGAAAGGCAACTGAAGCAGAAGTTTGATTTAACCTTACACTTTTGGACAGATTCCAGTACAGTTTTGCATTGGATAAAAGGAAATGCCGAAAAATGGAAGCCGTTTGTGCAAAATAGGATAAAAGAAATACAAGGGAAGTCCGATCCGTTATCATGGACATACTGCCCAGGAAAAGAGAATCCTGCAGACTTACACACCAGAGGAGAGAATATTGAAACCATCAAAAGTAATAGTCATTGATGGCATGGACCAGAATGGTTAATTAGAGAGGAAACATCATGGCCAAAATTACCAGCTGACTTGTCCACAGAAGACAGTGCAAGGGAAGAAAGAAAACGAAAGAGAAAAAAGACTCTTCAAGTAAGCTGTGTAACGGAAGAAGGGAGGACCCCTATTTTTGATATTAGAAAAAACAGTGAATTGAAAACTATTCTTCGTGTGACAGCATTGACTCTAAGATTCGTACATAATTGTTCGAAATAAAGACTCAAAAAGAACAGGAGTTTTGACAGTTGAAGAATTAAACTCAGCGGAAATTTATTGGGTTAAACAATCCCAGAGAGAGTGTTTTCCAAACGAAGTAAATGCGTTGAACTGTGAACACGACATTTCTTCCGATTCGAAAATCTACACATTTAATCCATTTCTGGAAGACGACGGTATAATGAGAGTTGGAGGAAGACTACAGAATGCAGACTTGAACTATGACAAGGTAAGTTCATCCAGTAAATTTGACAACCAATAGTTATTTGTCAGACCTATTAATAAAGCGAAGTCATATAAGGGTAGGACATGGTGGAGTTGCCGAGACTTTAGCACAAATCAGAAAAAGGTACTGGATTCTACGGGGACGGCAAAGAGTGAAAAGCGTTATATATAGTTGTTTTAACTGCCGGAAATTTAAAACAAAACCTTTCGACCAAGATATGGCACCCTTACCAACGGACAGATTAAAGGAAGTTTCTCCTTTTGAAATATGTGGAGTGGACTTTGCAGGACCATTATTCACAAAGAATGAAAATAAGAAGGTTTACATCGCTTTATTCACTTGTGCAGTTACTCGTGCAGTACAACTGGAATTGGTATCTGATTTAACAGCTTGCAACTTTCTGTTGGCATTTAGAAGATTTTTAGCAAGAAGAGGAATTTGTAAGACACTCTATTCAGATAACGCGAAAACATTTAAAAGGGTAAACCGAGATTTAACCAAACTGTGGAGCATGGTTACCGATCCAGAAAATTTAAAGTTTTATGGAGAACCCGGAATAAGATGGAAGTACATTGTTGGAAGAGCTGCATGGTGGGGTGGTTTTTGGGAGAGGCTCGTTCGCTCGATCAAAACATGCCTAAAGAGAATACTGGGAAAAGCTTCTTTAACATATGAAGAATTGGAAACTACTCTTGTTGAAGTAGAAGCCATCCTGAATTCCCGTCCTTTGACATTTGTATATAGCGAACCAGAAGAGCCTGAATCACTCTCACCAGGGAATTTATTAATTGGAAGAAGATTGACAACAATTCCTGCGGAATCAAAAAGAAGCGACCTTACAAGGAAATACAAACACAGAGTACTAGTTATGGAGAGACTGTGGAGAAGATGGCGACAAGAACATCTTCTGGAATTGAAATCAGCCCACCCGTTGAAGATTGCAAAAAGGGGTTTAGAGGTAAAAAAGGATTCCATAGTTCATGTAAAAGATGAAAGATTACCTAAACTGATGTGGAAAACCGGTATCATTAGCCAAGTTCATGTGGGACGTGACGGAAAAGTACGTTCATGTACAGTGAGACTGCCTAATGGAACATTGATTAAAAAAAAACAGTACAACACCTTTGCCCTCTAGAGCTGGACTTAGAAAAGACTGAACCCAATTCTTTGGGGCCGGAGGATGTTGGGACTTCACGGACAGAGGGCGCAGCGGAGGCGGCCAACGTCAGATGTGAGAAGATGGCGGACATGTGAGGACGTGTGGAAAGGGCGGAACAGATAATACGGCAGAGGTCGTAATGTAAGAACTGATATTAAGACTTATAACGCGAAAGAAAAATAACGAAATCTTCAGTGTGTGAGAGTGTTTGTGTATTTACATCTAATTCGTATAAAATGATCTGCAATAAATTAGTAGTATACCTTTGATGTGCAACTGTCTTGGAATATGATGTACTTGTGTATTCGACCGTGTGCATAGATGTTGGATAAAGAAGTTCCTGACTGCAGGAGGGCCCGTGTTCGGACTCACGGAAGAGGTAAGAAGTTAAATATAAATACCTCTAATTACTGAAATTGAAATGGAACGCGAAAAGTAAGAACAACAGGTACCGGCGTTTAAGAGAGATGCATTTAAATTGGCCGATAAATCATCTTGAAATAAAGAAAAAAGCTTTAAATTCACATTCGGCCCATCCATAGAAAACTGAACTGTATTTTTTAAAGGCAAATCCTTCAAAGATTGTTTAAGTTTGTCTAATAAAATTTCTGCATTTGCGTAGCCTAAAAACACAGAAATCAAATACTGTGATGTTACTCTGTTCTTGTCCCAGAATCTTATATGGATGTCCATTTGTTTTTGTTGAGAGTATTTATTTAAACTCTCATCAAACAAAACAACAAAATCTTTGCTTTCATTAATCTGTTGCAACAAAAGTGATTTAAAATGGGGTGCAAAGCCAAAGCAGCAAATATATGAACATTTTGTTTGCCCACAAGAAAAGTTGAGAGCTGTTTCACTGTCTGGGAACATCAATCGAAACAACTTATCAATTCCAGCACATGATCTGTACAAATAATGGCTTTCTACCACTTTTAGAGCTCATAATATTTCGGCTTTTGTAGGATCTTTTCTGGGTAAACAATCTGCTGATGACGATGAAGATGGCTCTGGTGATGATGGTGTTTGTGATGCTGGTGCCGGTACTTTTTCAAACAGTCCATCTAAGGTGGAATTTTGACTTTTGTTTTCAGAACGGGTCACGTGCTTTTTACTTTTCATGTGGCTTCGCAATGCACTCTCCCATGGATGAAATATCGATGTTCTTTAAGCATAACAAACATCTCGCAACATGATTATTGCCGCAATCCTTACCAACCCACATGGAATACTTGGGATTGTGCAACCAAAGGTCACTGAAATTGCACTTACGACTCATATTTATTAAACACAAAAACAAGAAAATTCCGATATCTAGCAATTAGATGACAACTAGAGACATCTCAAAGCAAAACACTAAGCCAACAAAAAGCAAAGATTTTTTTTTTTTTCAGTCGCTACACGCACATCGCAAAGAACTTTCCGGAAAAGCAATGTAAGGAATTCCTACTCAGTAATGCAATGAGCATTGTGTGTAATCCTATGCTATTGCCAGATACATAAGAGTAATATAATACTCTGTGGCCAGAAAAAAGGTGCAACCAAAATATGGAAAATTAACTAACACAAATAATTTCAACTTTTTGTTCTCATGGAACAACAGCAGCAAGCAGGACCTGTTGGCATGCACAATTTGTCAATCACAGCTACCATTTCATTCGCAGCCACCTGTTGAACTGCCTCCTTATCTAACTAACGATAAAAATGCAAAAACAAAAAATTAAATAATTTTCCAAATTTTCATTTAACAGAGCTCAATTTTTGACAGATACCATAACTTGGGCTTAAGGTTACCCTGCAAATCTCTCTCGGATCCAATGAAAAGTTTTTAAATTACGCACTTTTTTTTTTTTAATTAACCCTCCGAGCGGTTTGAACATGCTGTGCGTGTTCCAGGTCACCCCTTTCTAAAACTGCTCGACCGGGGGGGGGGGGCAGGTGAAATGCACCTATCAACCAGGGCTGCCTATCAACAGCATCGAATGAACCCGCTTTCAAGCAGATAAAGAAGAAACAAGAAAGGGGAAATCCCCGCCTTGCCGTAAGGAAAATGAAAGAAACGATACGATAGTTTTCCCCGTCGCAGAACAAGTGCTCTGGGGTAGCAAACACTCAACTCGTCTCGCAGTAGATGGGGGGGGGGGGGTCATCCAATCTTGACCTACTTAACTCCCCGTTAGACCGCAGTGCACCCTTTCTCCTAGTGACGCAGCTACTTTGAAGTTTACTCTTTTGGACTTCCGATGTCAATGAGGGACTGCAGAAAAAAGTGAAAAAAAAAAAAAAACAAAAGGAAAAAGATCGGAAATTTCGATCGAAATTTTTCGGCTGTGGGATTTTAAAATTCAAGGACTTTCCAGGTTAATTAAAGAAATTCAAGGACATTCCAGGCCTTGATTTTTTTTTTTTTTGAAATTCAAGGACTTTCCAGGTTTATCTCTCACTAAAACTCTTCCTCTTTTCCCAGTTGCGGACAGAACTGGATCTGTCCGCAATTGGAACTGTTTTCTCTCTGTCCGCAAGTGGGACGCACTGCGGTTTAAAAAAGATCAAATAATTAAATTACTTAAAAGCAATAGTCAGGACGGTTCTTCTTCTCCCTTCCTCTCTGTGATCCTCTTTAAGTTAGAATGTGTCCTTGTCGAGATCAAAATACCCAATAAATCTGAAAAAAAAAAAAAAAAAAAAACTGAACAAGAAATAACTCCAACTCAAATTATAAGTGATAAGTATACTACTGCATGTTGCACACAGTCCTTTCTTGTAGTTTTGTCTCATAGAAGTTACACAAGCCTGGACTAATATGTGTGTGGTTTTGCTGCGAGAAAACTATTGCCAAAATAAGGAACTCGTCGATCAGGAAAATGGCAGGAGTTTATGACATCATGATCAAAGTGAAGACCATCAAGTGACAATGCGCTGGACAGATTGCTAGAACTGACCACGGTTTAACAACTGAAATATTTGATTGGATACCAAGGGGCAGGAAAGTACCCAGGAGAAAACCACGTGGGAGATGGGTGGATGAAATTCGAAAGAATTGTGGAGTAACATGCTCCAGACAGAAAGTTATGGAAGGCACTGGAGGAGACCATCCAGTAGTGGATTGATAATGAATGATGATATGTACGATTGTACACATATATATCCTACGGGGATTTTTTCACTTTCTGGGTCACTTTCTTTTTCCTTTTTTTATTGTTCTAGCTCTCAAAGAAGTTGGACTCCCTCTAAAGCTATTAGCTTCCGCTGCCCGTGCTGTGTACCTTATATCGACGTAAAAGTTAATACATAACTTTTGGTTTTATGGACTCAATCGTTCGTTCTGCATTTCCAAATTACGCCACCTCTTCAGTAGATGCTCTAAACAAAAATTATACATTCTGATTGTCCCCGTTGTCCAAAATAGTCCCGGCGTCCTTGATCTGATGTTCCATACAGCATGTGCAACGAACAGGAACAGTTTCGCTTCTCGAAGCTGTTCAAAGCTAACACTGATGACATATGAGTGGCCATGAACAGAAATTCTACTTCGCTTGCAAGACATTATCTAGGCAGGAACCTCATATCGTTTAGATGAGACGCAAGGTTCGGCGACACTGCTTCAGGAGCGCGCACCTCTACTTCTGTGTTTCGGTTACGTAATTTTCCTACAATGGCATTCTGTACAAAACGTGTACTAGACTAATTAAACGGAAGTCACCGAGACTGAAAAAGCTGGTAATTTCGACATGAAACAAGTTACAAAGAAGTTTAAAATGGAAAAAACAGTTTTGCAAGATGCGAAAGAAAGACCACACACACACACACACAAATGGATACGTGGTTAAATTTAAATATAGTTCAAGTGAAAGAAAAATGCGAAAGACTGGTAATGCGTAAATAAACGAAATCGTTCGTGGATTCAAGATCCCAAAACTTGTGTCTGAATCTATGTTACACGAAAAAAAAAAAAAAACCACGGCCGAAAAACCGGAAAATTTGGAAAGCACGATTTTTACGCGTCTAATGAATGCTGGAAAGTTTCAGGAAAAGACATGGGATCGATTTCAAAGAAACTGGCGTAGAAGCTGGAGATGTATCCATCGAACAGTGAATAAATGGACGGAAAAACTTCTAAATCACGTTGCTTTTAGATAATGGATAAGAAAATAATAATAAACAAAAAACTACCAGCAGAGTGAAAAGCAAATACGAAAACCTGGGAGACTGCGAACAATATGGGGGAATGGACAGCATTCACAGAATTCAGACGACGTTATATGCAGAGGAATCAAAAGACTGAAAACAGCAGAGATGATGAAAATAAATCCATTAATGGAAGAAATGCAGGAAAAGAATTAAAGACAAAACTTTGTGCCAAAGAACTGCATGAAATTGTGTATGAAGTGATGAACCGCAATTAACGGTTCACCGCGGTAACACACATAGTAGAAACGTTAAGTACCAACGTGCAGAATTTTGGCTGAGCGTTGTACATTAGCGAGTAGTCTGCACAGAAAACTACCGCGCTAGATTATTTTAAAAGAGCTGCTTGGTAAATTGTGGGAATAACTCACCGAAAAAATTATTAAAAATTGAACATCTTAGTTAAAATACGTGCTGCGCTTTGTTCATGTAAATATTAAACTGGAGCACATAACAATATTCACAAAATAAAATTATCGAATTCAAAATAAAATAAAATGGTTTTACAAGACATCACTTCGAACATAGTTTTTTGTTTTGTTGTTGTATTTACTAGAACATCGGCACAAGTTTCCTCACGCAAGCTTTGATTTCTTCACAGTAAGTTCCACGGTCATATTTGTCTTTCGTTGACTTTGCAGCTGCATAGCATCCATTGCTTTTTGTTTCAGCAAATAACTTTCCATTTCTTTTTCGTCGCTTTTCTTTTCTTTTTTACGCTTTCCAACCGTAAGTTGAAGCGTATATGCTCCAGCTTTGTCCGTTCGTCTGTCCGTCCGCACGATAACTCGCGTAAAAATGGTTCGATTTCGATGAAATTTTAGTATGTGGTAGGGGACCACCTGGGGACGAACCTTATTAAAAATGGTCGAAGTGGAGTCAAAGGTCAGGACATATGAGCGGGATGCATTCCATTACCCTTATGCGTCATAACTTGCGTAAATATGGTTCGATTTCGATGAAATTTTAGTATGTCGCAGGAGACTACTGGGGATGAACCCTATTGAAAATGGGTGAAGTGGGGTCAAAGGTCAGGACATAGTATCGGGACGCATTCCATTGCCCTTAGGCGTCATAACTTGCGTAAATATGGTTCTATTTCGATGAAATTTTAGTATGTCGCAGAAAATTACTGGGGGATGAACCCTATTGAAAATGGGTGAAGTGGGGTCAAAGGTCAGGACATAGTATCAGGATGCATTCCATTGCCCTTATGCGTCATAACTTACGTAAAAATGGTTCGATTCCGATGAAATTTTAGTATGGGGTAGGGGACCACTGGGGACGAACCCTATTGGAGATGGGTGAATCGGGGTCAAAGGTCAGGACATAGGATCAGGATCCATCCGTCGCCCTTATCATTAAACTTACGTAAAAATGTTTCAATTGAGACAAAACTTTACCATGTTGTTCCGGAAGTATAGTTTACCGGTTCTGTTGAATATCATCGAAATGGGGTCAAAGGTCAGGTCATAGGAGCGAGATTTATTCTACAGCCATTATCCTCATAACTTGAGTAATACTAATGATTTCTGGTATACTGGAAAGCGTATCATAATCAATGCATTGCATGATTTTACTAACTTGTTAAAATATGCCCTCAGATGATAATAATTTCATCCATCATGTGAAACTTTCAGATTCAGGAACCATGAATGCATGATATTAAAGCTTTCACTATTAATTAATACAGACATTTGACGTGGACCAGGAACATCAAACAGAGGTCATCGTTCTTTCCACGTTTACGAGTGAGTCTGGAGGAATTCGAGGCCGCTGTGGTGCAGTGGAAGCATATCCGGCGCATAACTGGAAGACCGTGGGTTCGATTCCCGGTGGCGGCCAATGAGAAGTTTTCCGTGGCTCACTTGTAACCGTGGAAAGAGCGACGACCTCTTTTTGATGCTTTCACAATTTTTGATAATGGTGTAACTGAGAGGATGAATACCTTAGAACAAGATGTATTAAATCTTACATTTTTTTTTAACTTTTTCACTTCCGTCTTAGGAAATTTTCTCCTCTCTTATCATGCTGAAATGCAAATATTCATTCATGGAGGAAAATCACATTTAACAATACAGGACACGAGAAACATCGCAAAAAAAAAATTACGATTGCAAAAAAGAACTCTTAACTCCGTCTGATTTCCATTTTCAGAAAATTTTCCTTTATTTTGAAGCTGAAATACAAGTATTTGTTGAACATAATGATATTTAACAACAATGCTGAGCGGAGGAAACATCGCGAAAAACAAAAAAAACTACATTTACGGTAGAAATCTGCACTCTGTCTAACTTCGGTTTTCGAAAGTTCAAGACGGAATTCCGTCCCTAGTCAACAAATGAACCCCCCCCCCCCACACACACACACCTCCGCTCACGCCAATTGACTCACCACTAATCCACAAAACATAGAAACTCAAGTCTAAAAATCTCAGGGAGATTTTCACTCCATCTAACTTCCGTTTTCAAAAATTGTTGCCTACAGCTTCAACCTAAGAGAAACATTTTATACGGTAAAATGATATTTAACAACAAATACTGGACAGGAGGCAACTTCACGAGGAAAAAGAAATTAACATTACGGGGAATACCTTCATTCCGTTTAACTGCCTTTTTGAAAGTTACAACCACCACCCCCCTCACACACACACACTAATCCCTAAAAAAATTATTCTTTAGTTTTGCAATTTTTTCGAGAATGACCCAAATAATGGTTAAAAAAAGAAAGTGGAATTCCGATAAACCGCTGATCAATCTCATGCCTGAAAGATACACCGACTGAGCTAAGAAAACAGTGGAGGGAGAAACGATAATTTAATATAATGTACTCCACATGTCCCTAATCAACTTCTCTACCCCAGCCGGTTGTCTCCCACTTCCACACAAAAGAAATTTTGTCCCATTTCCGCACATAGCCAGATTAGCTAGTGCCATTTCCCACGCTTTGTATCAGATGTGGGGAATGCTTAAGGAGAAAGTAAATACTGATCTCGTTTCCCGATTTCTCCGACGTCAAAGAGATCACCATTAATTGTTTTCGTCAACTAACAGGCGTCCATAGCCAAGCCCCAGCGTGATAACTGCGAAGGGGTGTGACGTCACAGCCAGAGGGCCATCGCAATCACTCTCTGCTGAAGCTGAAGGGTCAGAGGCCATAGCAGGGTATGACCGTATGAGGGGGCTGCAAGAAGGAACAGCGAGTACAAATGAGGAATTTTAACGGCGCTTAAAAAACAAAAAAAAAAATTAAGTAGTGTTTAAGTACCGTACGAACATTGAGCGAAAGGACAGGAATAGTGCAGTAGGCCGAACACACCACCCATGCCTGTGAAACTTGCTGAGAAGAAAGCAATGGAGAAACTTCAGTTGATGTTCTGGCAAGTACAAGAAGAAGAAATCTGAAGAAATTTAAAACCATTTTATTTATTATGAATTCAGGAACTTTATATTGTGGATACAGTGATAATGTGGTAATTCAGCGGTCTCTGTCTTAATAAAGAATATCACAAGTTTAACACTATTAAACCCTGCAGGATTTCATATTTGAATTTTCCTGCCAGTAAAACGACGGTACACCTGCAGATAAGTAAAGAAGATAGCGAGGAAAACGTGCATTTACGACGTTAATTTCTAACACGATAGAAATATCCAATTGTGATGTGGGAAGCCTGTTTGCCACTGAACGGAATGTGAAATACTTGGGGTTACTGCAAAGAGAAACTAACAACAACAACAACAAAAAACGCACGAAAACAAATGCATTAAAGTATGTTGTCGGTGGGAATAACAGACAAAAAAAGTATGTTGTCGGTTGGGAATAACAGACAGGCTCGTTTTTTTTGTTTTTTTTCAGTTGTTATGTTTTCTGTTTGGTGGTTTAATGACCACCGTGTGCAACGGAATTAGGAAAGCAGTCGCCCTTCTCTAATTCAAGACCACTGGTTCCAGGTAAGGGAGAGAACCAGTGTCGTAAGACATACACAACATCCATGCCTCATCGAAATTCGAACCTAGACCTATCTTGGACGAATGGTCATATGCCAGCGCTTAGACCACTGAGCCATCGGGGCGGCAGTCACTATTTTAGTAATGAGCTTTTACTAAGGCAGAAATGATTAATTTAACTGGTGGTCACAATAGGCCTTTTTAACAGTTTTCAGTTGGCCGAGTTTATATTCATAAGGTTTTGATAGAAAATCAATTTAATTGTGTTGCCCTTTTCTTCGAGCAAAAGGCATTAATTGATAGGCCCGAGGCTTGAGGACCTTCTCAGTAATTTTATACAGCCATGATCATATCATAAGGTTTGCACGACAAGTCACGCGTCTTAACGTTTATTAAAAAATTCTCAAAAAGGCCTCGACCTAGAGATTAATATTTAACAATATTTGTACTGGAGGATCAATACACGGCGATTAAAAATTTCTAAACAGATCTAAGGTCTTGTAATTATTATTTCGTGATCGAGCACAATTGCAAATTTATTATCATACCTTGTTACGTGACCCTTATGAATATCAGATGTGAAATGTCGACATGATCAAAATGTAGGCAGTTAAATGTTGACAGGGTATTTTACTTTTATTTTTTTCAGTTTTGACATTTTTATTAAGTTTTGAAAAATTTACACTCCCACCACGGGTTTTTTTTTTTTTTTCAATCTTTGTGATTTTGACAGTATTTATTACTACACGGTCGAGTCACATTATTGTGACCATCAGTTAATATCCAGTCACCGCCGTGTGCTGCGCGGACAGCAACTAGACGGGCTGGGAGTGACTCAATAAGGTGCTCACAGGTATGTAGAGCCATGCTGACTGCAGTGCATCTGACAGCTGCTGGAGGGTGAGTGGTGGAGGATCCATAGAGCGAACAACACGATCGAGGTGGTCCCACAGATGCTCAATTGGGTTTAAGTCTGGGGAATTAGGAGGCCAGGGAAGTACTTTGAAGTCTTCATCGTGCCCTACCAACCACTCTCAGACATTTCTAGCTGTGTGATAGGTAATCATACATTGTGGTGGTGGAAGATCCCATCCGCCCCAGGGAAGACAATCACTACGGGTGTACGTGGTCTACAAGGATGGATTCATAACGAATTCGGTCCATAGTGCCTTCCACAGGTATGAGTGGACCCGGGGAATGCCATGAAAACATTCCCCAGACCATAACACTGCCCCCCCCCCCAAGCTTGTGTTCTTCCAGCAATGATTGAAGAGTGTTTGTTCTCCGATGTTTCTCGCTTTATAGGCCAACGTCCATCAGTTCGATGATGCAGAAACCGTGACTCATCGGAGAAAGCAATTTTTTGCCAATCAGCAGAGGTCCAATTCCGATACTGCCGTGCAAACGTAAGCCTTTTCTGCCGATGCACCTTCGTCAGCATAGGCGCATTGACCATCGGTCTGCATCGGGGCCCCAGACGCAGCAAGTTCGCTGAACTATCGTTTTAGACTTATTTCCGGTATCCCCCTAGTTCATTTGTCCAGTGAGTTGCTCCACTGTAGCGTGTCAATCGGCCCTCACGCACCTTCGCAGGTAACGGTCAGCTTTCACATCAATGGCACGTGGCGCTCCGCAGTTTACACGTCGCTTATTCGCAATGGTGCCAGTTCCCCCAATCACGATACAATTTAACCACAGCAGCACGCGAACAATTAACAAACTGCGCTGTTTCAGAAATACTGCCCCCTTGGCCCGAAAGCCGATTATCATCTCTTTTTTTTTTTTTTTTGGCAAATCTGATAAATCGCTCCTTTTATCCATGACAGCAACGAGTGGTATGTTTTCAGATCAGATCAGTTCATTTGTAGAGGATTTGAGGAAGGGAGTGTCTGACCCCAGGTCTTAAACAACCCTTGAAAATAGGAAGCTAGGAGATTTGGGCTAGAGTGCCCGATAGGAAAGTGATACAGAAGCGAGGTAGAAATAGTCCGGGGGAGAGGAGGCCGAACCTTGAATTTTGACATATATAAAAGTTTTTCAACTGTTTTTATATCATTTTGAGGTGCTGATTCCAAATCCGGTGAGTGCCACTCTCTAAACTTTGGGGACATTTTACAATCCATCATTAGTACCCACACGGCCATGGGGATCTGCCGCTTCTCGTGAATTCATATTTGAGGCCATTTAATGGTAATACCGTTACTCCGTAAATATTTATTCTAAGCAAAAGTAAAAGGAATTAAATTCCCGAAAAATATGATGTCTAAGAAATTTCTGCTAGATGCAGCGGTTTTCGTACAAAACACGGGAACTTTATTTCAGCGGTACAGAATAAACAGATATGGTGGACCTGCTTTACATTAACACAACTCTGCTTGGAAAATAACAAATCAGTATAATTTAACACTAAAATTAAAAATTAAATCGCAAAATGTAATCACTATTATTGAAATTAAGATTCAGAAACAACATCATCACTGTCGTCTAATTCTTCACGCACAATTCCGTTGCTACTTTTACCAAGCACAGATGTTGTACACTTTTGTGTGACTTTAGTGTAAAGACATCCACGATTACATCCTGTGGTGCATGAACAACTGATGAATTTCAGAATCATGTCAGGTGCTAGAGGAGTACCTTGTGACAGCATGACAGATTGTGTACTCTGTAGTGGTAGACGAAATGTGAACAGCTCGGTCCATATTCCATTCCAAAGTCCATTACTATGTCTATGTGCTTGCCCTCAATGGACTTTATGAATAGATCTCGATCAAGTCTTTATATTGTTTTCAAGTAATAAGAACCATAGCCGTGCATAGTTAACATGCCCTGCAGCGTAGAAGTAGGGGTATCATTGACTCTGCAGACCATAGATGCAGCAACCAGTTGACCTTCTTTCTCAGCACGGATGAACGTCATTATTATAAAAACAGACTTCAAAAAAACAAAAAAAAAAAAACAATCCGTCCATAGCTTGGATGTCTAAGTACTTTCTGGATTTTTATCAGTCACGTCCGTAAGATCAGGGCTTGACACATAATTCGATGATAGGCCAGTAACAACTCCTCGTAATACACTGCTGGCCACCCAAACTGCAACACCAAGAAGGACACGAGATAGCAACTCCAGATTTACTGGACACATAACAACAGATACAAAGATGAAACGATTGAGCTTACAGGCCCGTGCGACTTGCGGAACACGCAGACACCAATAGTTCGTGTGGCCCCCATGGCTGGCAATAACGGCCGCTACACGCCGCGGCATCCAACGAAAGAGGCTTTGGATGTCGTCTTGCGGTATGTCGGTCCAGGCTGCTTCCACACGTTGCCACAGTTCATCAGGCGTAGCCGCGGGTGGTGCTGGCCGGGTCACTCGGTTGCCGATTAGCCACCAGACGTGTTCGATGGGCGACATATCGGGAGAACAGGCGGGCCACGGCAGCAGTGACACCTGGTGTGCCGTGAAGTATTGTTGCACGATGCGTGCCACATGCGGGCGTGCATTGTCCTGTGAACGTGGCCGCTGGCAGGTCCTGCAGGTAAGGGAGGACTACAGGCTCCAAAACGTCGGAGATGTAGCTGTGGCTGTTGAATGTACCGGCGATGCGTACCAGAGAGGTGCGGGTGTCATAACCAATTGCGCCCCAAACCATAACGCCAGGCGACGTACCGGTATGGCGATGCACAATGCAGGCGTCATACAGTCTCTCAACGCGGTGCCGCCACACGTGGATCCGACCATCGTGGTGTTGCAGGTAGAAGCGGGATTCGTCGGAGAAGACAATGTCGTGCCATTCCGTAGTCCAGGTGCAACATTCAACGGCCCACTGCCGCCGCACTCGCCGGTGGGTAACGTCAATGGTAATCGAAGCAATGGGTGCCGTGCGACAAGTCCCCGCTCCTGCAGACGACGTCGAACGGTACGTGCCGACACAGGTTGTTGCGGAATACATCCTAATTTCTACGCTAACGTTCATGATGTAGCGGTGCGAGCCGTCAATGCCCGCCACACAACATGCCGGTCTTCTCGTTCGGTGGTGTGCTGCGGCAATCGCTGATGTCGGTCGGTCAGTCTCTCCTGCACCCACCGAATCCATAATCGCTTCACTGTGGCTGGATGCCGTCCCACACGGGCGCCGATGTCTCGGTACGATAAACCGCTGTCGCGATAAGCCACTATCGTCTTCTGTCGAACTCCGAAACGTACTGGAATGACTACTGTATTCTGCGACGAGGCATCAGGAAGCTTCCCACGCACAGGTCCGGCAGCACAACACACTTCCACTACTTACACCCCTGCCTTCTGTGCATCCTTTTTATAGTGCTTCTCGGTGGCGTGCCGGGCGCACATGATTTGCGTATGCCCTGCAATGCTAATTGTTTACATGTCCTTTCGCGGGCGACGCATGCTGCGAATTTCAGGCCAATCGGATGCTTCCTTCTTGGTGTTCCATTTTTTGGTGGCCAGCAGTGTATTTCTTCTGCGACCATCCGAAGGTTTCTTACGTTCTGTGGAAACTTATTCCCTGAAAGCATCTTTGTCACCCCAGCAAATACACACATTTGAATCTGTTCTAGTCCCCTACCACTCATTAGTGTCCCAACGGAACCGATAAAGGGCATCCCCATGCTCCTCAGCCTTAGTAGGACATTATTGAGTAACGGACGGTCGACCCATGTAAGCTCAACAGCAATCTTATAAAGTTCTTGATCGTTTCTAAACACAGTTCATTTCTGACCTGCTGTTACAGTTACTTTCATTGCCTCAATTAAAGCTGTCTTCATTGTGTCTGGTTCAGATGGCACCATGTCGATTAATGGAACAAATGCAACTTGTGTCTGTGCTTCCGGACACACACCTCTGTCACGCGCAAATTTTGTGCTCCAGCCACAGTATTCAAGTCCTCCGTCAAGAATTTGTTTCTGGAAAGTTGAATCCATGGCTGCTGCTCTTTTACATTTCAATTCAGGAACCACTGTCAGGGCCAGGTCCTTAAGCCGAGGAAAGTCATCCTCCTTGAACATGTTCGCCACTTCCATTGGCATGTCGACAATCGTTTTCCCTCTAAAACGATGTACTTCAATATCTAGCGGTTTGACACGTGGTACATCTTCCCATTTAAGACGTCGAATTTTGCTGGACTGCCGTGCTTTTTTTTTTTTTTGCAACTAACATTGACGTCCTTTTGTGTCACTGTAATGGCTAGTCCATGTGTTGACATGAGGCCATTCTGAGTGGAAATATTCGCATCAAAGTTGTCGGCTGTAACTTGAATGAGCCCGTTTGTAGCAGGTCCAACCATTCCATTTCTTTTATGAATGCTTGCAGTTGTAACAGCTGCGGAAGCGTCTTAGCTCAGAGTATGCGCATGTCACACCGAAATCATGAAAAAGTTTAATTAAAATTTGTTGCTGATTCAATGCAACAGAAAAGGGCAACCTGCAATGTAGTTGGTTGATTTTTCACTATGCTGGTTAGTATCGAACCTATCATTGCTACAGGCATTGTTGAATCAAGCTTTGGCGATACTACCTGAAGTAGACGACACAGAGTTGGACTAACGTATTCTATAACAGAGTCCATGGACACTCTAGTTGTATAATGCCCTAGATCAAGGTTTATGGATTTCACCTCATCCCGGATTAAGAATGCCATTCTGGCAACTGCTGCCAGATTATTGTCATCACCGTCAACTGTCAGAGTTGTCGTAGCTGTTTCACGGAAAACCAGGATTAATGCAACTCCAGGAGATGAAAGAATAAGGTCAGTCAAATTGTTAGACAAGGCTTGCATCAATTGCCGTCGTATCAACGTCCCTCCCAACTCCATATACCGTTTATGACATGTGATGTTACTCCACACAACTGACTTGTCCTTTTCCATTTCATGTATTAAAACTTGTAAGGCATGGTTGTCTTCGTCTGAATTAACTGACCAATTATTGGTGAAAAACTTTGAATAGCAGTCTTTAAGGTAACGACCGTCCGCTGCATGGAGGTCACTGATAGCATTGCTTACATGCAACATGGCGTAACTGACGTCTCTGCCCCACTGATCATTTTATTGTACAGCATGGTTCAGTATGGTTGTTTTAAATGTAACTTTCCCAACACGATCAGCAGTACGACAGAGATAAGTTTCTTTCCACCTGGATGGGTGTCTATCATCACGTTGTGTAGAACACTGTATGCCACAGAAGATACAATGCCCTTTAAATGTGAACGTGGCAGTACTTCTTGATTTATTCTTTGACTGTTGGCTTCCGGAGTCTCCTAACGGTTGCTGTCGCTTAAGATGACGATCAATGTGATGTTTGCTGCAGTACATTGAGGAGTGGTTTTGGTGACACCAAATAGAATTCAGTCCTCCTAGTTGCAGATGAAGATTACCGCACCGCCGTAAACTTGCTTGCGCTATACTTTGTACCCTTTCAGACTTCAAGTTTCTTCCGCCACCACAGAATATACAGGTTTTTGGCTCATCCATTTTTAATAATATTAACTCATTAACAGCCTGCAAACAATAAAAAAATACAATGGATTAACTACTGATGGTAACATTTTTTTGCAGAAAACAATGCGGGATCACTAATTAATGTTTTGTACGAAAACCGCTGCACCTAGCAGAAATTTCTTAGATATATTTTTCAGAAATTTAATTCCTTTTACTTTCAATAAATATTTTCGTAGGAGTAACGGTTTTACCATTAAATGGCCTTAAATGTGAATTCACGAGAAGCGGCAGTGCCCTATGGCCGTGTGGGTGCTAATGATGGATTGTGAAATTTCCCCAAAGTTTAGAGAGTGGTACTCACCGGATTTGGAATCAGCACCTCAAAATTATATAAAAAACAGTTGAAAAACTTTATATATGTCGAAATTCAAGGTTCGGCTAAAAAAGGCCTGTTTCCCCCGGACTAATAAAAAAGGGAGTCTTCCTCCCGAACGTTGACCACTAGGTCATCCGCGGCCCGATATAGTAGCGAACGTTGACCACTAGGCCATCCGCGGTCCGATATAGTAGCGAACGTTGACCACTAGGCCATTCGCGGCCAGATCAGATCAGATCATATGTAGAGGATTTTAGGAAAGGAGTGTCTGACCCCAGGTCTTAAACAATCCTTAGGAAGCTAGGAGATTTGGGCCAGAGTGCCCGATAGGAAAGTGACACGGAAACGAGGTAGAAAGACGCTTTTATTTATTACCAGGGGGAAGTACCCGGGGTCCGACGGCTTAACGTGCCCATCCGACGCACGGCGGGTATTTAGTGGTTCGAACCTGAGGTTATCTCCATGGCAGTCACGAACGCTGCCCACTAGGCCACCCACGGCCCCATATGTTTTCAGAATGCCTACAGCACACCTTATATACCCTCCAAGCCAGCTACGACTCGTGCCACCTTTCTTTGGCTGAGCGCTGTTGACGGCAAAAGTAGGAGGTGGTCACAATAAAGTGACTCGACTGTGTATATTTTGGCATTGTTTTTTGTGTTGCACATCTTACATAGAGTTTCGCATTTTTGTTGTTTCGGGCATTTTACTTTCGGTGGTGGTCGTAATGTCGACAAGGCCAAACAATAACTGTCGACAATCAAAAGGCCTATACTTCCTTACATTTTTTTTTTTTTCAAATATTTGGTTTTCGTTTTAATTTTAGATTACTTTAGATTTTAGATGCGTTTCATATGTACGAAAGAACTTATTAGCTTTGGCATGCCGCTGTCATTCAACGGATCTTCACAAAATTTGACACCTAACAGGGTTTTCTCTGCTAAAACAGATATTTACGAAAATTACTATTTTGGTTCAACTCGTAATTTGGGAACCAAATTAGCAGACTTGAGTAACGTATTTGGGAAGGATTTCGTAGAGGTTAAATCATAGTGGGAGCAATGCTTTAGAAACCCTGTTGCTTTCGGTTCTTCACGAAATTTAATATTGTTTCTGTGTTCTACCCTGAGAGGTCTATTCAATAGCTCAAGAAATACTGTATTTCCCCGTGTGGTGGACGCTATTATTTTCCTGAAGTAAGTCTCGAAAATTTACCGTGCGTCCTGGAGAACGAAGGTTACGTTTTTCGTAGGCTTATGCTAACCCTAGAAGAAGGTTATCTATAGTAAAATAAAACTTATTTAACAAGACTGCCTTCGTCGTGAAACGCCATGGGAAGATTAATGTTTTTTTTTTTTTTTTTTTTTTTCCTTCGCGTCGCTTTTGCTAGGATGCATTTACGATAAACCACGTGGTCTATCCTACGAGAATGACCCACATATGGAGCTCTAGATCAAAAGAGCCGCTCTAATGGGTGTTTGCCAAAACGTGTAAACAATCTTAGCTCGCCTGTTCGAAAAGCTTTACCCACAGTCGTAGCTGAAAAACAGGTGATATCTTCGCTTGGCAATTCGGCGGCAAACCACTTAAAAAGAAAAAGAAAAATGACTTTTCCCACTTAACGAAAATAAGGCATTAATTAGCCGTCGTTACAATATTACCGTAGTAAGATTTATTCTTCCTCCGTGTTTCTCTCTCAGTTCCTGCTTCGTTCCTTTCATGATGCCATCTTTGACTCATGTGACGCAAGTGCAGTGTTGCTAACCTATCGTGATTAAGACCAAAAGCGTTGATCTTAATCAGTTCGAACCTGCACATGTTTACGCTAGGAGTGATCTATAGCTTCAGAAGACTTCGACTTAAAAATTTTGACGCTACCCATATTATGGCATCTGGAAGCAAAAAAGCTGTCCTATACCTCAAGCTACAGGTAATTGAATATGGCAAACAGCATGGCAACAGGGCTGCAGAAAGGTTTTTTGGACCACCTCCAACTGAGAAAATGATACGCTACTGTAGGAAGCAAGAGGACCTGTTGAAGCCTGCATCTAGAAGTAAACGTAACCTGCATCAGTCCACACCTAAGTGGCCAGAACTGGATGAAGGATTGGATAATTGGGGAGAGAAATTTGGGTTGTGCAGTATCAACAAAAACTATTATTAATGAATCAAAACTGAGGGCAGCAGCACGAGGTCTGGATGATTTTCGTGACACGTCAAGCTGGCGTTACAGGTTTTTTGAAGCACGGACTGGCAATGAGAATTATTCTTTTTCCTCAAAATTTGCATTTAAAAATTCGGGTGCGTCCTTGATGCTGGGAAATATGGTAAAGACATCGAGTTTCAAGGTCACTCACTACTTAATTCCATTGATATATTTAGAAGTATGCGAATTTGCGGCTAACAGGTATCAAGATATCTGGCGGAGACCAACAATGAGGATTCGCAGGGTATTTACCAGTCCACAAAAGGGAATCCTGGTGATCCTCAAGAGGAATTGGGATTGACGTAAAATGGGAGGGGGGGGGGGGGTTCCTTATCTGTCCGTTTAAGAAGCAACGAATTTCAATAGCTTTCTAATTAACAAAAATAAAATAATATTTAGATCCTATCGACGTCATGCTCGTGTCGACATTTTGGTGTCGACGTTTCGTACCACACCCACTTATTTTACATTCGCAAATTATAAGCATTGCTCCCTTACGCGTGTTGTTAAAAAGAAAGACTAACTCGTGGGCCAAGTGGTCAGAAGTGTGAAGCTTCTGTCTAAACCAGGCGAGTTGAATGAGACCTAGATTGCAATACCCACTCAGAATTTCTTCACTCTATAGAGTCCCACTCTAACCCAATTTTGAAGGTAATAAAATAAATACTGTATTATGCCCGCATTTGTCTTCATTTTTGTATAAAATTCCACCTATTTTTCATGTGTTTATATTACATACATGCATTTAGTACAGGATGTCTCTCTATTATATGGAAAAAATAACTTCGAAGCTTTCAGGTCTTTTTTTTTTTTTTTCGTTTTACACCTAAAATTTATTCCTTAACATAGCCAAATGATGGAAATTTCTCGCAAGTCAAAAGATGTTTAACAGATGCATAGCACCATCAAATTTCAGCATGATTTCGCCACCGGGGCCGGCTAACTCGCTTTGCAAAGCTTTACAACATGGGGAGCAAAAATCATTGGACTTTTCCTTCTTTTTCAAGCTGACATACAAACATTTATGGAATGAAAATAATATATTTAACAGCAACATGAAACATCGCTGTGGTGGCAATGGCATCAGCTGAAGTTTCTCCCTTGCTAGCTGTGCAGAAGAAATTTTCTCTGCGTGTAATTTCCGTTCTTTGAAATTTTTACAAGAACTAAAAATTCCGTCCTCAGAAAGTAAAGATTTCACTCGCGTTTCCAGATGAAGGGAATGTGTGGTATGTTTGTTTGTTCCATGGCGCTGGTTTGTTCCATTCCTTGGAACTAGTCCTAAAAAAGGGACAGGCAAATCATTCTAGGGTCAGGTGCTCACAAGGGCGCCCATAGGGGAAGGGGGGGGGAGCTCGAGGCCCTCCAGCAGTTGGTATAGTCCAATTTTTGATAAATTTAAAACACTAAAATAGACGAAACCTTTTTAAAAATAATAAGATATTAAAGATTGATTTTATCAATTGTTTTTGTTGTATGTATTTTAGTATCTTGCACATTTACAAAAAGGGTTGGACAGCCTTGAAGGAAGTAAGGATTTTCCTTACCCCCTCCCCCCCCTAAAGGTACTCATATAGGCGCCACTGGATGCTCATGACCCCCACCTTACCCTGAGACGGGCAAACAAACAAACCAAAAATATAGAAGAAATTATTTTTTGATAGCAACGGAAGGCTGAATGGCAAATGAAACTGTGACATGCAGCATTCAACTTCCTCAGTGCAAAATAGTAAGCACATTGTGCAAAAATATATGTATGAGACTGAAGGGGGGGGGTCTGAACTTTTGAACCGTGTAGAAAATCAGAACACGTGCGGCGAGAAAATATAAATATAACCCAACATGAGCAAGACGGAATTGTTCACCGTAATTTATTTATGCAAATATTAAACTGGATCATATCACTGTATCCACAATATAAAGTTCCTGAATTCATAATAAATAAAATGGTTTTAAAAAACTCTTTCAAACACAGATTTCTTCTCCTTGTACTTGCCAGAACATCAGCTGAAGTTTCTCCCTTGCTTTCTTCTCAGCAAGTTTCACAGCTATATATTTGACTCTGCTATTGTATTAATACAACATTTATTACTTAATTTTTCTTTCTGCTGATATCTTCTCCTTCCCACTTCTTTTTTATGCCCTTCGATGACAGTAATTTTTTTCATCATGGTAATATCACAGCTTTCACTATTTTAGATACATGGTGTAACTTTCAGGGGACGAATACTTTTGAACACTATGAAACAATTCTTACAAATTTTCCGTTTTCGGAAAAAAAAAAAAAATCCCTGCCTTATCAAGATTAAATGCACACATTTATGGGAGTAAATAACGTTTAACAACAGCACAGTGCAGTGGAAACAAGCGGGGGGGGGGGGAATACGATTACGGGAGAAATCTTTGCTTCGTCCTACTTCTGTTTTCGTACTTTTCCTAGATTTTCAAGTTGAAATACAAATATTTTTTATGGAATGAAATATCTAACAACGCTGGGCAGAAGGAGCATCGCGGGAAAAGAAAATTACTATTACGGGAGAAGTCTTCACTCTGTCTGCCTTCCGTTTTCGAGAGATGCAACAGAAAACGACCCCCCCTCCCCCCCCCCCCGGACACCAATATCCTCAAAATTTGTTCAGTTGTGTATCGCTCTCCTGAATGACACAGATGATAGCGGAAAAGGAGGAATTCCTCGAATTCGAGAAAAAATCTCATGCCTGAGAATCATGAGGAAATATTCACGCCATCTAACTTCCGTTTTCAGAAATTATTGCCTACAGTTTCAAACTGAAACGCGTACAAACATATATTTAAATAAAATATATAATACTATTAAAAAAATATAATAATATTCAACAATACTGGACATGTTATATAGAAGTCTGGTGTCACGGCACTTAAAATGTTATATATGCCGCCCCGGTGGCGCAGTGGTCTAAGCGATGGCCTCTGATCATTCGTCCGAAAGGGGTCCGGGTTCGAATCCCGGTGAGGCATGGATGTTGTGCTTGTCTTACGGCACTGGCTCTCTTCCTTCCCTGGAACCAGTGACCCTAAATTAGGGACGGGCGACTGCTTATAGCCCATTGAGTTGCTCACGGTGGTCGTTTAACCTTCAATCAAAAAAAAAAAAAAAAATGTTATATAGAAGATTATGCTAATATTACAATTCATATGTAAATTATAGAAAATGATGAGATGGGTGGATGCATTTCGAAAAAAAACTAATTTTGAATAAGGCCATGAAACAAAATAGAAAAATAAAATGCACCACTGAATTTGGAAACTCTCAAAAGTTACTATTGTATTGTTTGCGTTGTTTGTGTTAGATGAGTAGATACACCTGAAAGTGGAAGAAAAAGTAACTGTTGTTTACAGACAGAAGTTACATCAGGAGGAAACGATTACGAGGAAAATCTTCATTCAGTTTTCGAAAGTTTTAAAACACGAAATATAATCCCCAGAAGGAAAACACCCCCCCCCGAAATATATTCTCTTCAGTTTTACATCGATCTCGAAAACTACCCAAATGATAGCTTAAAAAAAAAAGGCGGAATTCCGCGAATCTATGGAAGTATCTCATGTACTAAAACTAATGCTGAATAAAAATGGCAGAGTGGATTCCACCATGGGAAACCATATATTTTCAGAAAAATGAGAGCTGCGTACTGCACAAAAGCAGACATGGAATAACCACCCAGGTGGTCCACGAGCATGCAGGGTCAGGGTGCAGGAGGGAAATACAGCCATTCGCCCTTTTAGTCCTCTTTCCCTAAATATTTAAGCTGTTAGAACACACGGGAAGTGTAACCATTTAAGTTTTAGGGATCTTATATTTAAATGCTTATGTGATTTTTTTGGATTCACAGAAATTGTGCTAAGTGAAAAATGAGTTTTCTGTTAAAATTAAGTGTGGTATTCTGTTCTAAGAAACAGAGGTAGTTCTCTGAGTGAATGTGTGGGTGAGTGGTAGAGACACCTTTTTGTACACTCAAGAGATGCATATAGCGTATTAAATCCTTTTGTAATTTTTGTTCATAAAGTTGATATCATTTATGTTTCAAACCAAAATTCATAAAGAGCCTTCTATGACAAAGAAAGAAAAAAAAACGTAAACCAATATGACATAAGCAAGCTAAAATTGTGAAGAAATGATACTTGTTAAATGTCATATCCGTGATTTCCAGTGCTACATACACTGAATAAATACTAAATATAGTATGTACCTGAAAACTTTTTTGTACTGAGGATAACATTATTTATCTATATGAAATGGAATTTTTTGGCAAAATTTCAACCAAGCACTTCAGATCTCCCCCCCCTCCTTTTCCCTATTGATACTTATCAGTGATACTACAAACTTGACTGCACTGGCTCACCTGAAAAGGTGGTAGGCCTAGCAGAAATGGAGTGTAGGCAATTTTCATAGCACAGAACTAGGTTTGTTCAGGTTTATTGAAATTTTTCTAGTCTATTTTTAGCCAATATCAAAATATTTAGCCACATTTGGATACTGAGTCCCAGGTACAGAGAAATCAGATACAACATCTGCTCAGGCCATGGAATTGTCAGCCTTTCAGTTTTTAATCCCACATGATTATGGGATTTGGGTGGTAACTTATTTTATACTTACACCCATTACATTCAACAACCTGGATCATACTGCACTTATGCTGTGTTTATGAAAAGTTACAGGGAAGAGTCATCCTGTCTTGACATAATGTTCAGAAATAATCACTAGAGACCAGCATTACTGGCAGAATTCAAGGCAGTACTCAATAAAGAATGGAAGCTAGTTGCCTACAAGACCTTTTAGTGGCATAGAATTAAACTGCATGTCAATGGGGCTGAGCTGCATTCACAACAGGAATTTTGGGCTTTGAAACTATAAAGCGGAGCATTGTAACTCATCGCCATTATTCACCGGAATCTCCAAATAAGGTACCTGTGAATAAAAAGGAATGCTGATTACCTTTCTGTAACCTGAAAATGTATGTGTGTGTGTGTGTGTGTGTAGTCCAGACTATAAGATCTATGCACGTGACATCTAAAAAAAAAAAAAAAGCAGTTTTTAACATTGGATACACAAACATATAAATAAATGCTTCACTAGATAACATAGAAAAGTAAAGTGAATTCTATTCTTGCATGCATATTTAGTTTGGTATATTTGGCTCATATTTTTCATTTGTGTGATATGACCAACTATCAGGGACTACTGTAGGGAGGAACTGACCAAACAGACACAAATCTTATTGTTCTATGATAGTTAGAACTACAGTACTTTCTGGCTATAATTATTGGGTCATCGATTAATTAAAGCAGCCATTAATTTGAGGATAATTATTGAAGAGCATCTCAAATCAGCTATTTGGTATAAAGCTTTGCATAATTGGGGCAACTGCTTAATTGCAGCAAAGTGTTCTAGCCCCGATGTGTCTCAATTAACCGGAATCTACTGTATATGAAAAGCTTATGACAAAAGTTAAGATACAATTTCCTAAGAAAAACTATTTGTTATCTTTTTCTGCATATTTATAATTTTCTTTTTTGATTGGAGGTTTAACGACCACCATAAGCAACTCAATGGGCTATAAGCAGTCGCTCGTCCCTAATTTAGGGCTACTGGTTCTAGGGAAGGGAGAGAACCAGAGCCGTAAAACAAACACAACATTCATGCACTACTGAGATTCAAACCCGGACTCATCTCAGACAAATTGTCAGAAGCCAGTGCTTAGACCACTGTGTCACTGGGGAGGCGCATATTTAGCGTCTCAGTGCCTGTGGGAATGAAGTATTTATATCATCATTCACCATTGTCAACAATTATCAATCCACTGCTGGACAAAGTTCTCCCCAAGTTTCTTCCATAACTGTCTGTCATGAGCCAGCTTACTCTATGCCACTCCAGCATGCTTTTGAATTTCCCACATGGTCTTCTGGTATCCAGTCTAATATTTCATTTGTCCATCAGTGGTCTGATGGACAAATTACCATTTCAGGGATGAAATCAAAGCAAATATTAAGTATATGTGTTGCTGTACACTATGGCAAACATGAGGTGTACACATAGCTCATACTTGCTGTCATGTACACAAGACACCTTTTAGACAGCTGCAGCTACAGAAATCACCTTTTTTTACACACATTTTTTTAAACCTCATTGAACAATATCTCTATTTGCCAATCTCTGAACTTTTGTCACAGACTGCTTCTGTACTGATAAAGCCAGGAAGAAATTATCACAAACTCTGCAAATATTGCATTGAAGGTAGGCAAAAGTTTCCCTTGCAGAGTAAAAAAGGTGAATTTCATATTGAGTATGTTTCAATGTATACTGAACAGAAATTTTGCAACATTTATAATTACCTTCAAGTTTTTCTTCCTGAATAATGAACTGATTCTGAAAAATATATAATAGCTGTACATGTGTGTGTGTGTGTGCACCCCCCCCCCCAAGTGGAATGGTTAGCTTGCTTTTTGCTTTTGACTTTAATAAAAACCTACCTGGTAAGAATATTTCAGGTAATTAAGGTGATGTAGCTGGGATGAATGAGCTGGTAAAATGACCTATGTAACACTTATTCAGCTTAAGGGGGAGGAGAAGCTGATGGAAGAAAATATTTCTGTTACCAAGTTGGGTAATTTCTAGAATCTGGGAAACACTGATAGCTCTCTTAGACAATGGAGCATCATTGTTGTAGCTCTAAGAATGCAGACTTGCCTTTCACCATCTTTATGGAACTGCATGGTTGTTAGTGAGATAAACCTCTCAATTTTGATTATGTATATTCATTACTGAATGAAATGACATGTCATTAGGAATGAATATGCATAAATCAAAATGGTAAAAATAAAATTTAACCAAATTCTGATGAGAGGCCACTCTGCCAGCACAAATGTCCAAAGGTGAGTAAGCAACACCACAGGTGAGATCATCCTCTGAAGTCAGGTGAACTTTTGATTTGTAGTGTCAATCAACACTTGCAAAGAGGCAAAACACAATGCAACAGAATATAGAAATCTCTGAACTTTTCTGATCTTGCAATAGAAGGCATGTCACCATGCAAAAGGTGGCATGCCTTTTTTTAAAGTAAGGACAGCTTGACCACTGTATCTCATCAGTGAGCTTTGTAAAACTGCAAAGTGCACGGTAATTTTGATCTCTTATTAATGATAAAGGACTGTGCTTACCATATGATTATGCAAAGTGTTACAACATATAGCTACAAAATCTAAATTTAAAGAGAAGCAACCTTAGCCATGTGAATAACTTAGGGTGCAACATGCACTAAGAATTCCCTAATCATTGTCAACTGGGTTGACTGAATGTTGTGCTTTATAATGAAATGATCCTTGAGACACATTAACATTACTGAAAAATGCAAGAAAATGTTGATATTTTCTTGTTTTTACTTTAAAACTGGAATATAGATTCCAGCAAGGCTTTTCCAATTCTCAACTTTTGCTGTTAACATTTATGACATCTAAAGCAATCTGTCACATATTATTTAAAATAAAGCCAGTTGATTATCATTTCATGTATTATGTCACAAAAGCGAAATTCTTAAAACCCTCTTTTATTATTTAACTGTTTTAGATGTCATAAAAAAAAAAAAAAAAAAAAAAAAGAGCCCATTGTAAAAGTATTTGAAGAAGTACTACAAAAATTCCTTTGAACAGAACACAAAAATTATCACATAATAGCCATGGCTATAAAATTAGCATAAATACAATTTGTTTGTATATGTAAACATGAAAACATACAGGTGTATGTGTACATCATCATCATTGCCAACCATTATCAATCCACTGCTGGACGAAGGTCTCCCCAAGTTTCTTCCACAACGGTCTGTCTTGTGCCAGTCTCCTCCATGTTACTCCCGCATACTTTCGAATTTCATCCACCCATCATCATCATCATTGTCAACCATTATAAATCCACTGCTGGACGAAGGTCTCCCCAAGTTTCCTCCACAACGGTCTGTCTTGTACCAGTCATACATACCGTTATATGTTTGCATGCTTCTCTTTACAAAGTTTTTCCCCTTTAAAAACAAATCAGAAGGCCACAGGTTTTTTCCCTTTAATATGAATTGTAAGTGTGAACTACCTTCAAAAATACATTTTTAGTAATACTTGAGCTTTTTTTTTGTTGTTGTAGTTTTTCCCAAATACCACATTTCTTGTACTGTTTTGGCGACAATCGTTTTTTACGTTAATTTTAAAGAATGCATATGTACGTATATAAGGATCAAAGATCGCATTTTTAATGGAGGGTCATTTCTAATTTGTAGAAAACTGATTATCACCAGAAGAAAATTTTCCACTCCTTTTAAAATTCCTTATTAATAACAACTAACTCAGCTCACTATGATATGGAGTAACATAATACAATCTATCCAAATATCTTGTGATTATAATTAATTAGTCAGAACATTTAACACAGGCAATTTCCATATCAATGTACTCGTCGATGTGGAATGCTAAATCAGTCGGCATTAATTTATAGCCAGCTCCCCAAATGAAATCCTTTTAAACAGTTTTTAAGCATTTAATAAATAAATATATTTACTTGGAAATGGTTTTTATATAAAGCAAATAAAATGTATATTCAGCATTTAATAAATAAATATATTTACTTGGAAATGGCTTTGTATAAACATATAAAATGCATATTCAGTGTCGTTTCTATCACTGACTTTTTAAAACAGATATATGGTGTAACTAATTCTGAGCACTATTATTTCTTCCAGTGAAACAGATGAAGTGTTACAATTTGCGAAATGCAAACCGGTTTCCTTAAATACACAGATAAATGTGTACTTTCTGAAGCGAAGAAATTTCGCACGGATTCTGTTTCACACCTCTCCGTGGGAATATTATTATTATATTTTAACCGAAGAATGCAGCAAATGTGTAATTGCAGACACACACCGACCAAACAACGCAGTCGCTTGATAAATGTATTACGGAATTTCCAGTATAAATGAAATTTCTCCTAATCAACTTTTATCGATTCCAGCCGGTTGTAAAAGTATTTTAACTGACGCAGAAAAAGATCAGATTTAAAAACCAAAAATAAATGCAAAAATTTCCAAAATGTTGTCCTACCTGAATTCAATGTATCGAACTTTAGAGTTTTCTGTAAACCACAAAACCACGTGCTAGATTAGATAGCTGCACTAACCTAATCATTCTAAGAAATCCTGGAGTCCGAAACACACCGGAAAGACTAACAGTAGCAAACACACACACACAAAACAAGCAGCAAAGCAAGCCTTGTCTGTCGTGTAACACCCAGTATGTTTTCCTGGAAATTCAACCTTACTCCTCTGAATGATACTTTCAACACAGGAAAAGAACTTTCGAAATTATACACTTAGGACAAGCATACGAAGTGGTCACTTCTTGCGCACGCGCAGTGCCCTGCAACACACAGACGAAGAAACGAGTGATCCACAGAGAAGTTTACTCTGCTGTTCCTTGTCTGCCATTGTAACAAACAGCCAGGGAGGCCCTCGTGATTTTACGTCACCCACAGATGGGTTCGTCGTATTTCGTGAGCTCCGCAGCCAAAGGTTGGTTGGCAAAGGACCGGTTCCTACTTACCACTAATTTAGAAAAAAAAAAAGAAAAGAAAAAAGCCTCGCAGGAAGAACTCGCGCTGAGAGAGAGTTAGAGAAAGAGGAAATAGGGGTAGGACAAGCGATGAGAGAACGAAACGAAGGCCTTGTTCATTCAATTGCTTACTTTCCTCTGTGGGGCGTCTCTTCGGACAACCTTTAATTTAATAATACATTTACAGTCTAGGCTTATTTAGCATTACAGCGGTAGATGAAGATCACTTGTGTTCACAACTTGGACACCCTCGATTTTGAAGAAATTTAACGACCAATTTCTTTCTTTTTGAGGATTTTACGCATTTTCTTTATTGACACACACCTGGGGCAGGGGGGGGTTCCCTAGTCATTAGGCAAGTCAGATAACGCCTGAGGGCGGCACAAAATGTTTAAAGAAAACTGTCGGATAGAATAAATCAACAACGTCACAAATGTTTTTTAACATCGACTGTAGTTTCGCGCAGAGCCTTTGGCTGGGCATCATCGGGACGAATGATTTATATTTTCTCAACATCACAAGTGTGTAGTCTTAAATTATATGTAAAAGGGGCGGATTCAGTTCTGTTGTATTTCGGAATTCAAAAAGATCAGAATTTAAAAAGTTTGCATGCCTTATAATCTATATCTGATGCATGTGCTCTCTTGAAAAGTATTTGCAATTTTAAATTTATATGTTGCATTATAATTTGGTATGACATATCAAGCATCATATACCCAGTAAATAAGCAGTTTTCAGTTACAATCTATAAACTTTGACATACGGGCTACTGTTAGGTCATTTTCAGGTGCATTGAAGTTTTTAAAAGATTATCGGAAAAATGGATTTACTATAAAGCAGTGATGTAGTTGTAAATAAAAAAGTGCTTTAGTGCTGAACGGGTTAGGAAACCGCAACCCGGGAAAAATACGCTCAAAAATTTTCCAAAAGCCCTCTGAAATCTGATTTAATTTAGTAATTTAACACTTTTCATGAAATTTTCATTATTAATTACGTTTGTCAATTTATATTAAAATTGCAGAATTTGAGCAAATTTATATAAAAGAAAGAATGTCATGTGGTAGTCATATGCTTAGAATACAAAATTTTTATTTCAGTACCTCTCTGTCGTTCGTTCTAAATATTCATGTGAATAATGCGTATTAGTCACATAGAAGAAATGCAACCAACAGAGTTACATATATCAACTCAATGTGACTAATGTGCAGTTTTTCCTAAGATTATTAGGTGGTTGCACGATATGTCTTTTGTGTTACCCATAAGGAAGCAGAGAGTGAGATCAGTGGATAATTTTCATTAGAGCCGATATCGAGCAGTTTAGTAGAAATGCTCTTCACTAGCATTGTTTTCTCTCGGGGCAGTGGAATCTTAGCCCCACGGAGTATCCACCACCTATAACTATTTTAACTGTCGTCAAGAAAAACAAGAAAGATGACACCGAATTTTCGGGTGTAATAAGCACGTCTTTTGAATTCGTTCTGACGCAAATTAAATTTATCAAAGCTATTCAAAGTCAATGGAACCAGTAAGGAAAACAATAGTATCTGACGGAAGAAAGAAGTTTTTCAATCGGGTTTTTAATCCCTCCCAGCAAAAACACAAGTGCTGGGAAACTACTGGCAGTGATGGGTCACTGCTGGCTGAAATCTGCCGCTCACGGCCCGGTAGCGGTCCGTTGGTGGCAGCGCTATCAGTTGGCGAGCCATTGATGGCCCTGCAGCATCGCCGTGAATTGTGGGCCTCCAAGCAAGTGCCACTAGTGGCCCGTTGCTGGCAACCCAACAGCAGAGGGAAGCAACGGGACTGCGCAAGCGCAGAAGCAACACTTGCTATGTCTCTCATGGTACCAATTAGTTGAAGACGACGCTATCGCCATCGTGTTATTTTAGTGGATGTTAAGAAAAAAATCCATATGTAGAGAGGCGAATTAATTTCCTAATGAAATTCCACGTCGACGAAGATATCAGATTAAGCCATGAAATACTAGATTACAGCCATGAAATACACCCACTCCATTCTCCATTCCCAATTCATGGAATGGAGTGGGTGAATAACAAGAAAAAATTTGAAACTGCTTGAAACAAATGTCCTGGAAAACCATTAATAAAACGTTTGTTGGAAAAAAAAAAAAAAAAGAATTATACGCGTGCAAAATTTATTAATTATTTGAAAGAAAAAAAAAAAGCAACGCTATGTGGATATAATGTACTCATCTATAGGTTGAATACACAAGACTGGGAGGAATTCGCTTCTAAAAATAACGCGAAGTAAAATGAAATATCTTTCCTCTTTAAAACAAATGCAGCTTCGGGCAACGGAAAGGAAAGTTACAACGTTAAAAATGTAACAGAATGTGACATGAACCTGGGTAAATATATATTAATTCAACAATCTCCTTTCAAGAAAACAAGGAAAAGCGACTCTAAGTATGTGCACTCCTTGAAAATGTGTGAAGTTCCCTTGAGGTAAAAAAAAAAAAAAAACTATCGTTACGTTGAAAAAATTAATTTATGAATTATGTGAAACTGACTTTTATGAAAAGTACCTCGCAATATTATAAAATGAAAGAGGGGACATTCGATTACACATTCCGCACAAAACAGACAGCTTCAAGTACACACACGTGCGTGGCAAATTAGTACGGTCGGTAGAGAGCTCCGCTCCCACGCGAACGGCTTTGGTTCGTATCCACCCAGATGCAAACGGGCTTTTTTTTCCGGTCTGTTGAGAAAATTTCCACAGCGCAGTGATATAATTCACAAGTTTCGTTAGTGTAAGAAAAAAAATAAGTTGTAGATTTAGGGAAACTGCGGCTTTCCTTGATTTTTTTTTTTTTTTTATTATGGCTACTACTGGGAAATTGGCGGACAAGATTCGGGAAGATACCAGTTACGTCACGTGGTTGCCGGCTGCCACTACCAGTAAACTAGCGGACCACATTAGGCTAGCTATCATTTTTGGCACGTGCTTGCAGGGCCGCTGAAGGGCCACTTGTTTCAGCTACTGCCTGTGATGGACAACTGATGGCCCTGTTGAGGCATATAACAACTGATGGGGTGCCAACAGTTGGCCTGAACTGCTGGCCCTTCTGTTGGCCGCCCGGACATTTTATTGACGGTTCGGCAGCGGCAACATAGTACTGGGCCATTGCTGGCAGCCAGCAATGGCCCAGCAAGACTGTTTTTGCTAGGCTCAGATATTGTTGTAAACGGAATCGTGAGCTTACAGCCTCTGGTTGCAGACTTGTGCCTTAAGAAAGACATGAATTTATATGATAAACATTTCGCACCGGAAACGCTCTCCACCCCAGAAAGATTTTTTTCAAATCGGACTCTTAGAAACAGAGATATCGACAAAAATAAGATGTGACTTTACGTCCTCTGGTGGGAAAACCATGCATTATTTTAGGAAGAAAGTATTCTCAAAACGTTTTTCCATATGAGCGGTATCGGTCCAAGAAAAAAAAATTTAGTCGAGTTTTCAGGAGCCCAGATTTTGCCTCAAATACATCAGAAGCAGAAATTAACACTTTGGCCCCCTGGTTGCCAAACAATTTTTTACAGAACATTAGAAATTATGTGAAAAATATTTTCCATCAATTCTTGTACGCGATACAGGAAGAATTTTTCAAATCGGAGTTTTAGAAGCAGAAATAACGCAGAAAACGCAATTTACCTTTGTGCCCCCTAGCAGAAAGTCTATGATTTACTTGAAAATTTTGAATTTATAGGAAAAACATTTCACGTCGGAAACACTATCCAACAAAGAAGGAATTTGTCAAATCGGACTCCTAGAAGTAGAGATATTGACAAAAATAAGGTATAGATCTACGCCCCCTGGCGTAGAAACCATGCATTATTTCAAGAAGAAAATGTTCCTAAAAGGTTTGTCGACATGAGTAGTATCGGTCAACAAACGATTTTTTTTTTGCAATCGAGATTTTAGAAGCTCATATTTTGCTTCAAATACATCAGAAGCGGAAATGAAGATTTACGCCCCCTGGTGGCCAAACCTTTTTTTTTACAAAAATTAGAAATTATGTGCAAACGATTTCCCATCAGGAGCTGTATCCGGTGCAGAAAGAATTTTTCAAATCGGAGATTTACAAGCAGAGATATAGGGGGAAACGCAATTTACCTCTGCGTTTCCTAGCGGAAAGTTTATTAATTACTTGAAATTATATGAAAAATATGTTACACTGAAAACACTATCCAACAAAGAAGGAATTTTTCAAATCGCACTCCTAGAAGTAGAGATATTGACAAAAATAAGATATACATCTACGACCCCTGGCAGAGAAACTGTGTAATATTTTAAGAAGAACATATTCCGAAAAGGTTTATCGATGTGAGTGGCATCAGTCCACGAAAAAATGTTTTCAATCGATATTTTAGAAGCTCAGATTTTATGGCAAATACATCAGAAGCAGAAATTAACCCTTACGCTCCCTGGTGGCCAAAGTATTCTTTACCAAAAATTTGAAATTATATGCAAAAGATTTTCCATCAGGAGGTGTATGCGCTGAAGAATTTTTTTTTTTTTCAAATCGGAGTTTTAGAAAAGAAGTTATCGGGGGAAATGTAATTTACTTTTACGCCCCCTAGCGGAAAATCTATGCGTAATTTGAAAAAGTAACTACACAGTGCGTCAAAGAATTTTTAAGACTGGCGCTATATTTCAGCCTACGGTGGCGCCACCCGTGTAATCTCGAATGTGTTATAAACCGTGACCATCTGCTTGCTTTCTGCCAAAAGTACTGCGCAGTTGTTAAAGTAACTCAAACGAAACAGCCGTTCATTAGAGAAGTAAAAATTTTTTCATGTTGAATTATTAAGATGGAACAAAAGGCTGTTATTAAATTTAATGCACAACTTGGTAAAAGTGCCCCGGAAACGTACAAAATGATGAAACAAGTTTACGGTGAGTTTTGTTTAAGTAGATCAAATTTTTTCCTGTGGCACAACGTTTTTTGGAGGGAAGAGATACGCTGGAAGATGATAAGCATACCGGAAGACCAAGTTCATCTAGGACACCTGAGATTATTGAAAAAGTGCGTGATTTCGTGGCAAACAATCGATGTGCGTCACTAAGAATGATGGAAGAGTCTTTAAACATCAACAAAGAAACGATTCGAACCATCCTGCATGAAGATTTGGGCAAAACAAAAGTCTGTGCTAAATTTGTTCCACACACGTTAACCAATGAACAAAAATCAAGGAGTAGTGCACACTGCAGAGACATAATTTCAGCCGCTGAAAATGATCCGAACTTCTTAAAATCGATTGTTACAGGTGATGAAACATGGTGTTTTCAATATGATCCTAAAACAATGCGACAAAGCGCGGAATGGAAGTCAAAAAACTCACCACAAGCCAAAAAAACAAGAAAAGTTCCATCGAAAATCAAAACAATGCTCATTACATTCTTCGATAGTAAGGGAAAAACGAAATGAAGGATCATCCACAAAGAATTTGTTCCAAGTGGACAAACAATTACTGGTGAGTTTTATTTAAATGTTTTGAGGCGTTTGATGGGTAGAATTCGTCGCATTCGTCCAGAATATCGAGATGAAAACAGTTAGTGTTTGTTGCACGATAATGCACCCAGTCACTCCTCACTTCTTGTTCGTAGATTTTTGGCGAAAAATAACGTCTGTGTGTTGAATCATCCACCGTATTCGCCCGATTTAGCACCCGGCGACTTTTCTTTATTCCCAAAACTTAAAATGACGTTAAAAGGGTGCTATTTTGATGATATTTCGACCATAGAAATAGCTTCGACGCGTGCTTTGGAGGCAATTCCGCAAAGTGAACTGGAACAGGCATTCGAATCATTATTAAATCGCTGTAACAAGTATTGAAGCCGGAGGGACTTATTTTGGATAACAAACCAAAACAAATTATAATTTCTTGTTTCTATTTCATTTTACAGACCCAGTCTTAAAAATTCTTTGCCACACTGTGTCCCAGCAAAAACACAAGTGCTCGGAAACTGCTGGCCACCAGCTGGCAGTGATGGGTCACTGCTGGCTGAAATCTGCCGCTCACGGCCCGGTAGTGGTCCGTTCGTGGCAGCGCTATCAGTTGGCGAGCCATTGATGGCCCTGCAGCATTGCCGTGAATCGTGGGCCTCCAAGCAAGTGCCACTAGTGTCCCGTTGCTGGCAACCAATGCAACCCCGAACAGCAGGTGGAAGCATCGGGACTGCGCATGCGCAGAAACAACACTTGCTGTGTCTCTCATGTTACCAGTTAGTTGAAGACGACGCTATCGCCATCGTGTTATTTTAGTGGATGTTAAGAAAAAAATCCATATGTGGAGAGACGAATTAATTTCCTAATGAAATTTTACGTCGATGAAGATATCAGATTAAGCCGTGAAATACTAGATTACAGCCATGAAATACACCCACTCCATTCCCATGAATAACACAATTCATGGAATGGAGTGGATGAATAACAAGAAAAAATTTGAACCCGCTTGAAACACATATCCTGGAAAACCATTAAAATAGCGTTTGTTGGAAAAAAAAAGAATTATAAGCGTACAAAATTTATTAATTATTTGAAAAAAAAAAAAAGCAACGCTATGTGGTGTACTCATCCATGGGTTGAATACACAAGACTGGGAGGAATTCGCTTCTAAAAATAACGAAAAATAAAATAAAATATATTTTACTCTCTAAAACAAATGTAGCTTCGGACAACGGAAAGGAAAGACACAACGTTAAAAATGTAACAGAATGTGACATGAACCCGGGTAAATATATATTTATTCAACAATCTCTTTTCAAGACGGCAAGGACAGTACAAAACTTTGGAAAGCGACTCTAAGTATGTACACGCCTTGAAAATGAGTGAAGTTCCCTTAAGGTAAAAAAAAAAAAACTATCGTTACGTTGAAAAAATTAATTTATCAATTGTATGAAACTGAAAAATACCTCGCAATATTATAAAATGAAAGAGGGAAGCATTCGATTACAAACTGGATACCAAACAGATAGCTTCCAGCACGTGTCCGAGCGTCGTGAATTAGTCCGGTCGGTAGCGAGCGCGGCTTACATGCAAACGCCCCAGGATCGAATCTAGTCAGATGCAAACGGCGTTTTTCTGGTCTGTCGAGAAAATTTCCCCAGCGCAGTGCGTTAATTCACAAGCTTCGTAAGGGTCGAAAAAAAAAATTGTAGATTTAGGAAACTGCGGTTATCCTTGCTTTTTTTTTATTATTATGGCTACTACTGGGAAATTGGCGGACAAGATTCGGCAAGCCACCAGTTACGTCACCTGGTTGCTGGCTCCCACTAACGGCCCACTAGTAGACCACATTAAGCTAGCCATCATTTCTGGCACGTGCTTGCAGGGCCACTGAAGGGCCACTTGTGGCAGCTACTGCCTGTGATGGACCATTGATGGCCCTGTTGTGGCATATGACAACTGATGGGGTGCCAACTGTTGGCCAGCTGTTGGCCTGAACTGCTGGCCCTTCTGTTGGCCGCCCGGACATTTTATTGACGGTTCGGCAGCGGCAACATAGTGCTGGACCATTGCTGGCAGTGCTGGCTGCCAGCAATTGCCCACTGCTGGCCCAGCAAGACTGTTTTTGCTGGGGTATATCTAAAATACTCTTCGACATAATAAAATAATCGAAAGATAATATAATTTTTTTAATCGGATGTTTAGAAGCAAATATGTGGAATAAAACGTATTTTGGAATTCGACATCATAGGCATTTACGCCCTCTAGCTGCGACACTGTACATCGTAAAAAAAAACGAAATGAAGGATCATCATTCGCATATTTCAAGCTTCCCAATGCAAAAATATTTTTTCAAATCGGACTAATAGTTGCAGAGATATCGTGGGTACAGACGGACGGACGGACAAACCGGTAATATAAGCACGATCTTTTTTTACCAAAGATGTGCTAAAAAGAGTTCACATTCACTTTGTACTCTCGAACCCTTAGGATCCGTGAAAACCCTTACTGCATGATCAGACTGTATCGTTTCATCCATACAGTGTTTTGTGTTTGTTTGTTTTTTCTTTACCGCCATGAGCAACTCATAGGCTATTAGCAGTCGCCCGTCCCTAATTTCGGGAAACTGGTTTCGAGTAAGTGACAGATCGATCCAGCGCCATTGGCCTCTTTCTAGAGTCGAGCCAGGGGTCCGGCTAGCACCTGAGACCACTCCATGGCCTTCTTAAGGAGTGGGCTAACGGGGCAGGTGCCCAGGGCATCACCCCCTAATAGCTTAGCAGGCCCGCGCACCGAACGCCGGAAGCTGCGTGACGTAGGGGAGAGTAGGCTGATGTCCGTGGTGGGTGGTCGAGAATGCATGAGCTTGCTCACTCTGTGTAAGCGTGACTACGGATGTGCGTGGTTGTTGTTGTCAAATTGTCAACTAAATTTATTTTTATAGAGGAATATTAAAAGTATTCAAATTCCTTACTAATGGGGAGGTTCTCAGGAAACGGATTACAGCAATAAAGCGTGAAAATTTTCAACTCTAAGGTACGTGGAAACCTTTTGTTAACCTTATTTTAAACTACTCGTGAAATAAAAATTTTGAACTAGAAAATTTAAATTTGGCTAATTTTATAATCTAATGCATCTCACAGCGGGAAGTCAAAGCACTGAAAAGATTTTTGAAAAATGAAATTTATGTTTGTAATGGAAAGAATAGATTACTTGTGTTGTTATAGTAACCCATAGCATGTTTTTGCCAATGTATCAAATAAGTTCAAAGTAAAATATGTATATTTAGGAAGGGGTTTTAAACTTTATTATGGACACAGAATAATAAGGGTTGCGTGTTTTTGATCCCAAGAGTAATATGTTGATACATTCGTACTTAGTTATTTAAGTGTTTAGGCAGCGCCAGATTAACTTTTTTGAGGTCCCTATTTCTGGGCACAAGTGCTTGTAAAATACCTATCATCATCATCATCATTGTCAACCATTATCAATCCACTGCTGGACGAAGGTCTCCCCAAGTTTCCTCCACAACGGTCTGTCTTGTGCCAGTCTCCTCCATGTCACTCCCGCATATTTACGAATTTCATCCACCCATCTCCCATGTGGTCTTTTTCTGGGTCTTTTTTCCTGTCCCTTGGAATCCAATCTAAAATTTCGGTTGTCCATCTATGGTCTGTCCTTCTGGCAGTATGTCCAGCCCATTGCCATTTCAGGGATTTAACCCTGATCATGATGTCTTCCACTCTCGTCATTTTTCGGATCCACGAGTTTCTCTTCTTATCTCTCCTGGTTATACCAAGCATGCACCTCTCCATGCTGCTTTGAGTTGTCTGCAGCCTTTGTATGTCTCTTTTAGTTAAGGTCCACGTCTCTGCACCGTACGTAAGCACTGGAAGGATGCATCGATCAAACACTTTTTCTTTTAAGACATAATGGCATATTGCTCTTGAAAATTATGCTGTTTCTTCCAAAAGCTCTCCAGGCAAGTTTTGTACGCCGATTAATTTCTTCATCAATGTGACCCTCACTTGATATCTGCTGTCCAAGATAAACATACGTATCTGTTATCTCCAGTTTTTCTCCATCAATCGATAAATCTTCATTTCTTGTAAAAGCATTGAACATCACTTTTTGTCTTCTGAAAGTTCATTTTTAATCCCACTTCTTTACTCTTGTCAGCAAGTTCCTGGATCATACTCTGCAGCTCTGATGGGGTAGTTGCAAAAATGACTACGTCATCAGCAAAACGAAGGTGGGTTAGATAATCTCCATTAATCTTTATCCCTTTGTTTTCCCAGTTCAGTGATTGAAAGACATTTTCCAATGTGGCATTAAAGAGCTTCGGAGATATGGTGTCACCTTGTCTTACTCCCTTTCCAATTTTTATGTGTGTTGTATTTTCAAACAGCCGAATCTTTGCACTTGCATTTTCATAGATGTTATTAATAATGTTAATGTATGCATCTTCAATACCGCAGGATTTCAGAGCCGTGGTAACTGCTGATGGTTTCACCGAATCAAAGGCCTTTTCATAATCGATAAAAGCCATGCACAATGGAAGTTCATATTCCCTCGCTCTTTCAATTAGTTCTCTCAGTACGTGGATATGATCTATTGTGCTGTAGCCACTCCTGAATCCAGCTTGTTCTCTCGGTTGAGCCGTGTCCAGTGTTACCTTCAAGCGGTGTGAAAGAACTTTAGTGAAGATTTTATAAACCACTGATAGGAGGCTGATAGGTCTGTAGTTCCTGAGATCCTCAATGTCACCTTTTTTATGTAGCAGGATCATTGTAGCATTGTTCCAATCCTCAGGAATCTTCTCTTCATTAAGGCATCGAGTGAAAATTTGGGCGAGTACTGTTTCGATTTCTCCACTTGCTTCTTGTATGATGTCTATAGTAATTCCATCTTCTCCTGGAGCTTTCCCCGCTTCATGTTCTTGATTGCATGAGCAACTTCTGCTGGGAGGACTGGAAGAACTCTGGTACCTTTCATGATGTCTGGAGTACATGTATCATCCCTTTCATATAATTTGGAGTAGAAATCTTTCACTCTTGTCAAAATTTCGCTCTATTTCTTGTTATAGAACCATCTTCTTTTCTCAGAGCCATAATCTGTTTTCTTCCCTTACTGAGATGTCCCTTTGCTATCTTAAGGCTTTGGTTGTTTTCAATTGCTTTCCTCACTAGCTCACAGTTGAATTTCCTTATGTCTTCAGTGATACTTTTTCGTGTTGTCTTGCATAGCTCTATATATTCCACTTTGGAAGTCACATCTTCTTTAGTTGTCCTCATCTCTCTTCTTTTTTGCATCAACATTTTGGTTTTTCCTGATAATTTGTTCACATGCAACTTGTTCTTAGACCCAGCTAATTTTGTTGCTGTTTCCATTAGAGCTTTGGTTACTTTTCTGTTAACTTCCGAAATATCCACTTCTTCCGATGTTAGGCCTTCTAAAGCAGAGAATCTGTTCTTCAGTTCTAACTTGAAAGTATTATGGTGTTTTTTAAGGTTGGTTATGTCAATACATTTTGTTTGTCTTATGAGCTTGCCACGTTCCAGTTTAGTGTTGAGGTGCATCTTACATCTCACCAATCTATGGTCACTACCTGTGTTGAACTTGTTCAGCACACTGCAGTCTTCGATGACGAATTTTTTGTTACACATAATAAAATCAATTTCACTTGTCGTTCCAATTGGATGTCTCCATGTCCATTTCCTGTGTGGCTTTTTCTTGAAAAAGGAGTTCAAGATGAAAAATCCTTCTGCCTCTGCAAACTCAACGAGAGTATTTCCACGCTGGTTTCTGTTGCCGTGACCGAATTTACCTACTGAAGTTTCATTCTGTTGCCGTTGCCCTATTTTTGCATTGAAATCTCCCATAATTATCTTCAAGTGCTGCTTACCTTTATTATTTAGATGACGAATTTCCTCATAAAATTCTTCAATTTCTTCTTCAGGATGACTTGTGGTGGGTGCATAAGTTTGAATAATCTGAGCCTGGTATCTTCTCGATAGTTGGATAACGAGTCGTGCAGCTCTGTCAGAGGAACTTTCAACTTCTTGTTGCCATGTGAAATACATCTTTTGTGTTTGCAGACATGGAGAGTTGCATTGAATTATCATTTTTAATATTTATTACTAAAGGAACACAAACACTGAATCAAGTACAGACAGCAAAAATTAGATATGAATGCAAAAAAACAGAAGTTCACACATAGTTCAGGAGTAAGTTTGCCTTTAAAATGTCCGTTTAAAGATTTTGAAGCATTTTTCTACAAACCAACACATTGAAGAACTCTCGTGTGAGCAGTGTGTATGCTCTATCTGTGGTAGGATGGGAATTTATCAGAACCATTCAATTTCTTAAAAATTAGGTGAAATATATCAATACTACCTGGGCAAGAAATTATTTACTTGCCCATGTAGTAGAAGCTGGATGCGCAGGAAAATGTATCTTTTAAGATAACAAACCAGAACCCTATTTTTTTTTAAGTTAAGAATATGAACTGTTTTAACACGTTTGCACTTCCATTTTAAGGGTCTGTATTACAAATGTTCAATGCACAAACGTGTGTATATCAATTTTTAAGATGCTGATGCTAAAATTGGTATGAAATGGTACGATGATGAAACTGGTGTTTCGGAAATTTAGTGATTATGCCATGTTCCTTTTGTTAAAGTTTTCTCCCTTTGTCACTAAACATGAGAGGCCAGTTACATCAGAGGCATGCATACTGTTGTTGATTATAAACAAAATTTGGAGCAAAACTAGGTTTCCGATTTCTGGGCGTAGAGCATAACATAATTAAAGATGTGATATTACTCTTTCCTTGGTACTTCGTAACAATAATACAACTTCCATTAATTAACAATGACATGAAACACGACATGTGATGACTGTTTTTTTTTCTTGTGTAGTAGGAAATTTTATTACAAACTTTTTTATTTTAAAATTTAGTTACCATGCACTGGCAATTAGATGTTTTATTTACCTGCCCAGACGAATGATTTACATGCTCTGGGCATCTCGGGCTTGGTATTTTTAAGCCTTGGATATTGTTATTTTTAAGAAAAAAAAAAAGTACGTGGATCGACATGTATCCACATATTGTGGAAACTATGTTCTAAACAAACAAGATTTTTAAAATACAAGTAGAAATATATACTCGCTTCTTTTTTCTTTTTTTTTTTTTTGAAAACATTTGCTTAAAATGAGAGATCAACTTTTTATTCATTTATCTAGACTTATCTGTTTCCAGACTTCCTGCACTGTGTCTTCACAAGCTACAGCAATAATAACTGGAACTAATATATCTCATACACTGCTGGACAATTGCTAAGGACGGATCATAAACGGCTATATAGCGCATAAAAAAGGAAGTGTGGTTGGATGCCAAGTGAAATAAAATAATGTCAGAATGCCAGGACATTACAAGAAAGACAATTTATTGTGCTCTGAAATCCAGAAGGCTTTGGAATGTATTCAAGGGACAAACAGGCCATTTTGTGCAGAATACGTAAACGTGAAAAAAATGCAATTACCGTCGGCAGGCGTTCCGGCGTAAGATGTCAATACGGGATATGGCCACCATGGAGGGCGATGCAAGATTCCACACGTCGTGTCATGCTTTGCACCACATTATCAAGCAACTGTTGGGGTAATTTATCCCATTCCTCTGTCAGTGCACGAATGAGGGTGTCCTTGTTTATTGGAGGGCACTGGCGACCAGCGAGACTCCTCCCCAAAGCATCCCACACATTTTCAATGGGATTCAGATCTGGAGAACGTGCTGGCCATACGAGGCGTTGAATATCCTCGCTCTCAAGACACTCCTGGACAGCGACTGTTCGATCACATGTTGCGTTGTCGTCCATGAAAATGAATCTATCACCGACAGCACCACGGAACATGCAAACATGGGGTAGCAGAACATCATTAATTTATCGTTGGCCAGTCATAGTCCCAGTTGGAAGCACATAGAGAGACGTACGGCTATTGATCATGATGCCAGCCCATACCATGACACTACATGTCAGATATCGGTCCCTTTCCTGTGTGTTTGCTGGACAATATGCAGTACCACTATCACGCCAGATCAGTTGTCGTCGACAATCAGACGATAGACTGTATCTACTCTCATCTGAGAAGAGGACAGCAGACCAGTCGTTATCAGTCCAATTGCGATGTTGATGGCACCATTGGAAACGGGCGGTACGGTGACGTCTGGACAATGGAATGCACACAACAGGACGGCGGGCGTATAGTCCTCCTTCATGCAAACGTCTGGCGACAGTTTTTCGGGAGATCCGCTTGCCAGTAGCAGCTATAAACTGATTTGCTACCTCACTAGCTGTGCTGCGCCGGTGTCTTTTTGTTGATAGCACTATGTACCGATCTTCTGCAGGTGTCGTACTGCGAACACGACCTCCCCGTGACGTTTGCTGCACTCTCCATTTGTTTGAAATGATTTCCAAAGCCTTGAAGCAACACTGTGGCTGACGTCGAACTCCCTGGCAACATCTGTTATTTTTCGCCCTTCTTCAATCTTGCCAATAATACGGCCATGCGTAAAATCATCTAGGTGATGTCGGGAAGACATACTGAAAATTGCAAGTTCGTCAATTGATTCTTTCCCTTTCAACTTTGCGTTTGAACAACAACGGTCAATACGCGTCAAATCCTTTATATCTCTTATCAGCGCTATGACGTCACGAACAAGTTCGGCAATCCAAAATTTGCATACGCACAACACGTCTTACGGTATCCCGCACTTATGCTAATTTCCACATTTTCCTGCCTTCCATTTTATGGTTGCTATCGTTGCTATTGTCATCCGTCCTTAGCAATTGTCCGGCAGTGTATTATCCGATAACTACTGGAAAGTGTGCTTCCAAACGTGAGGGTGGGTGTCAATTTTTGTATGGGAAAAAACTTCTTCAATCTTTCATAGAATTTATTTTGAAACCAAAATCATAAAAAAAGGAAAAAACAATCTTTTTCAATAGCTTTAGCAATGACAAAACATTTGTGCAAAATTTTATACCATTGCTTTTTATAGTTTCTGAGAAAATGGTACATCAAGTTAGTCAATTTATAATGAAACATGTACGTCTTTTAAAATACATCCTATAGTACCAAAACAATCGCTTAGATTTATTCAGTACAATAACTGCATGTGCATTTGTCACGTTCTCAAAAAATATAATAATTATCTGAAAAAATACTTTAAAAATTATTGGAACAAATTTCAGATTTTCTTAGAAACGTGTCTTTGAAATTCTTCAAGGAACAGCTAACGGACACTTAATCAAATTGTGCTTGTGATACACAAAGAACTACACAACCATAATTATATGTACATTGGCAGTTTTCCTGAATACTTCTTGAAAATCAAATTTCAGGAAATTTCTGCCAATAAGTTACTTGTATTTTTCCAGATAAAAAGAAATGCTTATATTGTGGATCCAAATAGTTTTGCTTAATGCTACTAATATACTTAATACATTGACAAGGTAACTTTTTTGAAATAGTGCTCTGGAAGACAAAAATTATAAACTTTATATTTGCTTATCAAAATGAAGTTGTCCAAACACGTAACTAGATGGTACTAAAATTAGGAAAACTTCTTATGTCATTATTGTACGTTTAATAATGTAGCAATTGCATAATTTTCTTGAAATCTTAATTTATTTGATGCAATCAGTGGATCAAGCAGCAATTCACTGTATGTATGTTAAAACGTGTTTTATTGAGCCTTTGGTAATAATTAAAAAACACAGAAAAAAATTCAGTTTTTCTTGACCTTTTTTCATATATTAGTGATCACGGATTGCATATAAAATACATTTTCACTAAAGGAATTATTTCATTACTAAAATTTTCAGTCATAAGTTTGCAATGAATGAAAAATCTGATTCCTTAAATATGTCAATCGACATCTTTTGAAACGACGGCGATACATCGTAATGGACCCTCAAACTAATCTTTCAAGTACAAGAACGATTTGTTCACAAGTACAGGAATCGTTCGGCTAACTATAAAGACACTATAACTTCAAGTGAAACTACGACAACAGTTTATAATTTCGATTATAGGAATGGTTTATCACTTCCAGTGAAATGACAGGGATGCTTTTATTAAGTTGACGAATCTGTGTTGCTTACCCTTTCAAGTCGAAATTATTGCTACGCTAAATTTTACGCTGTAATTTCTTTTTCTTCTGTATTTTAAAAGTTATTAAACAAACTTGTTAACTCTGCAGTTATTTGAAAACTAACACACAAGTTTTTATTTAAATGCAGTGAAACTCTAAAAGAACGCACGACCTGTTTAGTTGGTGTACGTAAAGACGCGTTCGTTCGCACATCGCCGTAATGCCCCTCTCCGCGACTACGGACTACTCTAGTGACGTCACAAATCGGTGCGCGGGCCTGTTAAGCTATTAGGGGGTGATGCCCAGGGCCCCCGCCTGAACTGGGGGACCCAACGCCCCAAGTGTCTTATGGGTTTATAAAATGTCCAACTCTTTCACCACTCACCAGCAGTTGTTTTTTTTATTATTATTATTTAATGAACAGAAGAAACACCAATGCAGAAAGTTGGAAGTTGTTCCGCCTTGTTTTTCGAAACCTTGCTCGCAGCTTTGATTTCCCGAGCGAGGAGACAAGAGTGAAATTAGGTGTTAGAATGGATCTTTTGAAACAAAATAAGAAACAAAGAAAGCCGACCTCCCTTCCACTCCCGAGTGGGTGTGATAGTGATTTGATAAAACAATTAAATGAAAATTCTGAACGGAAGTAAAAATGTGTAATTCGACAACATGTATGAGGTATCCGAAAAACAAAGTGACATGTATCCGAAGAACATTTCTCAAGAAAATGTCGTGAGCTGTGGATTTCATTTTTGACTGACGGGCAAATGTTTCGCTTTACCTTATTTTTGGCATACATCTCCAGAATTCCGAATGTAATGCAACTAGTACACTTCTACAAGCGCATAGCCAAGTGTTTATGTTCTCACAGGAGAATTTTCGATTTTTAAGGTGGTTCCACCTAAAATCTCTGCCTTGTGTTTCCAATGGTAAAACTTCTTTACATATTTTCTTCGCAATTAAGGTATTCCCAAGGAAGAAAATTTGCACATCGATAAAACTAACTTTAAGTTATAGCAGGGAATAATTAATACTTGCTAAAACATAACCATAATTATATTAAAAATCAATCATTTTTCTTTGAGTGATGTTCAAACCTGTTAATAGACGGCGCGACCTGTACATTGATGACTTCAGTAGACAAACAAATGCTGAAACTATTGAAAACATAAGACAGAGATTTTAGGTGGAACCACCTTAAAACACAAACTATTTCCCGAACTAGATGTAAAATTAGATGTAAAATTACGTTAAAGTTAACTCATCTTCATGTGAGCCAGGCATTTTTTTTTTTTTTTCTCTCCTTCCACGCATACATCGCATTTTTTCCGAATCACTTTTTTTGATTTTAACAGCCATTTGTGTTGTCTATCTATACCAAGAAGTGTACATATGTTTATCATTCTGGTTTGCCCACTAGGGCTACTTACATAAGTTCAATCTTTGGTGTTAATAACAATGACATATCGGTATTTTTGTCCGGTGAGTCGCATTGTCAGGAAACGGCGCTGGTTAGTTCATTTCTTTCTTCTGTTTTAATTTAATTTTCGTGGAATGATTGGAGAAGAAACATTACCTTTCAGCACCATCTTCTTGTAATTTGCTATGCAACTAAATGTGAGTGCATTTGGTAGACTTCATGCGGAGCTCTATCATTTTTGTCATGTACCATTTTTCATTCAAGTGGTATTAAAAAGTTACTGGATATTGAATGTTTCTATGTCAGTTGGGGAATAAATTTGGGGAGACCTTCATCTAGCAGTGGATTGATAATGGTTAACAATGATATAAAATAGCAGGGGCCCCCGAAAATGTGACGGCCCAGGGCCCGCAAAAGTGTTAAGATGGCACTGGACCACTCAACCGCCAGGGCAGGCATCTTTGTAGTATAAACATTTGGTTAAGATATGAGTATGTTTTTATATATAACATGGGTTTCCCTATTTTTGTATACACGATCATCTATAAAAAAATCCTTAGCCCAGCTTCTCTTCCCATCTAACCCCGAAAAGTGGCTTAGCGCCGCTAAGCCTTAAAAAATAGTGCCTTAGCGCCGCTAAGGCGCGCTAAGCTTCGTCTACAGGGTGATTCAAAAGTCCCCGAATTCTGAATTCAAATATTTCAACCACGAATATAGTGATGTATAACTATCTTTACATACTGTTAAATTGACACTCATACTTACAGGTAATGAAAACCACTTTACAATAGATGCTGGAATTGTCCACCACTCTGTTGAAGACACAAATTCATCCGACGACACATGTTGGCAGGCACTCTTTTCAGCGTGTTGGCTGGTATGTCCCTCACGGCTGTAATGATGTTGTTCCGAAGGTCCTGTTCCGTCTTAGGGTTGCTGCAGTAAACTGTGTCTTTCAGATAGCCCCACAAATAAAAGTCTGAAGGACTCAAGTCTGGTGAGCGAGGCGGCCAAAGTTTTTCAGATATTAATCGATCTTGGAAGAACTCACGGAGCATCTCCATTCTGTCGTTTGATGTGTGGCACGTTGCTCCATCTTGTTGAAACCAACAATAACGTTCATGTTCTTCCAGCATCGCTACAAATTGATGGATGATATCTGCATACACAGCGGAATTTACAGTTGCGTCGAAAAAATGGTCCTACAATTCGCCGTCTAGACATGGCGCACCACACTCCAACTTTCTGACAGTGAAGCCCAACCCCATGCAATGCGTGTGGATTATTCGCAGCCCATATGCGAGTATTTTGGCTATTGACATATCCATTCAAATGAAACCATGCCTCGTCACTGAAAAAGGTGTTTTTAAGCTGGTCAGTCACATTGTTGCACGTGAAATTCTTAAACCATTGGCAGTAGGCAATGCACTTTTCCGAGTCCAAAGGACTTAGCTCTTGCACTAATCGAATTCTGTACGGCCGTAGCTTTAGATGTTTAGTAGCCCTCTGGCAGGCTGAATACGATGCCCCTGACATTTGAGACAGCCGCCAAAGTAACTTCCGGGGAGAGCGCTGCAGGAAAACGTGAATTTTCTCCAGAAACGTGGTCGTCACCACGGACGGCAGGCAGCTTTTAGGCTTATCCTGAACACTGCCTGTCTCACGAAACCGGTTAACAAGGTCATACACAGTTGTTTTCTCTGGTATAGGAGCATCAGGAAACTTCATTTGAAAAAGCTGGATGCAACGTTGGTAAGATTTTTCCTCAAGATAAGCTTCTTACAAAGCGACTTTCTGTTCTTGCGTGAGACTCATAGCTGACTAAACGTTACTACTTTCCAGCGTCCGCGTAAGCGTAGTGTCACGTGGTGCTATCACGTGGTGAACTCGTTCCCCAAGGTAACACACAATAGCCACAAGCAGCAATACTCGGATATCTTTCATGGTTTTACAGCAAACACACTTAGAAAAACGTTTTGTTAATTCAGCAAAAAAATTGTTGAATCAACCAAAAAATTTTGTCGATATTAGTCAACAAAAATGTTTGTTGAACTTCCAAATTTATTTTGTTGAAAATTATTGTTGATTCTACAAAATTTATTATTATCATGACAAAACGTTTTGTTCATTTAACAAAATAATTTTGTCGATTTTGGGGAATTTCTTTGATCCAACAAAATGTATTGTTATCGTGATAAAACGTTTTGTTTCTGCAACCAACATATTGTTATCGTGACACAGTAATTTCTTGCTCCAACAAAATTTAGAGTTATGTAGCTGGGACACTTTGTCCCTAAACTTTTTTCCGATGGCAACACTGTGCCGGTATAATAATTTTATGCGGTGCCTTTCGACCGTGGGTGCCCGCCATTTTTCTCCCGCCATCTTTTTTTCTGCCGCCGTATTTTAATTTTTCCCTACATATTTATCCCGATGTATTTACTTTCTAGTGGTGTTTAAATGAATTTGGACGGTGTTACGTCACGAGGAAATTATTTCAGACCCAGCGAAAAAATCTCTCGCCGAGCGGATTCGAACTTGAGACCTTTAAGTTCAGGAACTAGGCGTGCACTCGGCTATACCTGCCCTTTCAGGAAACTTCTTATCTGCGAATTCAGCATTTGAAGGTGGGTTTATTACCTTCTGGAATGTTCATGTACAATTTGTACTTGACATAACGATGTATTGACACTATTTTGGTGCGTGTGTAACATGTTTCTAAATCCGATTTCTTTTTAAATGTTTTCCTTAGTTTTTTGATGAAACAAATTATTGACATTTTTGGTTAGACAAAAAAAAAAAAATAAATCGTAATATTTTTATTAACGTTCTATATGCTCCAGGGTACTATCACCATGCAATCTTTGGTTGCCGCATGAATTTTGAAACACCCTGTATATAAAGCCTATACATGAAATCAAGCTCCATATATAAATTACAACTCTTATCATTACCTCATGTGCAAATTTTTATTTGCGATCAGGAACCGCAAACCGTTAGAAGAAATGTATTATTTCTTTATCAGAAATCTGGGTTTAAATTTTTAATACGTGTCCCTGTTCATCTAATAAGATGCAGATTCTATCGTGTTTATTGTAATTATGAGTCTACAAAGCGAGGCCAAATTATCATTAAAATTCATTGAATCCAACCGAAATAACACACAATAAACACTAGCATAAAACTACGTTGGAATTATTAAGATATATTAGAAATTCTTACCTCTGAATGTCTCTATCAGAGTTGACAGTTCCCAGTCTTCTAACAATGCACTCACTTCGTAGTCAGCCATAATTCAAAGCGAAATCTTAAGCGCAAAACGAGGTTCTTCTGGTCAGTGGTAGTCTGGTAGTGCCCGTTTGGAGTAGCTAGTAATCACGTGTGCTTTCTCCATATAGTTGAATTAACAAAATATAGCCAACGAAATAATTTTGTGTTGCCAACAAAACAATTCCGATGGAGTTTTGCTAAAGCAACAAAATAAATCGACAAAACAGCTCAACAAAATTATTTTGTTCTTTCAAACAAACCTTTTTTTGTCAGTGTACGTTTTAAAATATAGAGTTCGGGGACTTTTGAATCACCCTGCACATCATTGTGCTAAAGTAAAGTTTGCAGCATGCAAGTTTTCAGCTATCTTAGAAATAACTCCAAAATTTCCTATACAGAAGAACAAGTTCGAATACGAATTTAAAAGAAGCAAAATGATTATGAAAGTAACGATGAAACACCGCTCTACAATCCAGGAAAAAAGATTGAAATTGACTTTTTAAACACAGTTGTAGACGCCGCTATAACTTCAATACAAAATCATTTAAAAAAAATAGAACATCATAGTTCAGATTTCAAGTTCTTGCAGGGAATGAGCTCCTTAGTTAACTGGACGTCCGGAACACTGTTGAAACAATACAAAGATTTTAAATTTTTTCTCACGGCGAACGATACATCTGATGTTGATGCAGTGGAACTCTTTAAAGAATTAAAATTGTTGGTACAACGGTTATTTTGGAATCCAACAGTATTTTGAAATTACTTACTTGCTGAACAAAAATCTCGACCACAAGATGTAAAACTAATTTATGATCGCAATTTGAAAGAATTTATCCAAACACAAAACCCACATTGCGTATTCTTTTGACAATACCAGTAACTGTGGTCAGTACCGAAAAGAGTTTTATAAAGAACCAACCATCTAAAGTCAACTGTGACTGAAGAAAGACTAGTAGGACTTTCCATTTTATCAATAGAAGCCAAAATGGCTGATAATCTCTATCTGGAAGGTTTTGTTGAGGATTCTGCAGAAAAAAAAAAAAAAAAAAAGCAGTGAAAGTATATTTTTAATTGTTTTTATAAAAATTTTGTAACGCAATAGTTCAGCGATAAAATTATATTTAAATTAAAAGCAGGTTTTAATTGTTTTTCGTAAGTATTTTGGAATGCAACAGTTTAATAATAAATTTACATTGATACACAGTTAATTTTCTACGAATATTTGCTTATACGCTAGTGGCGGCACTTCATCCCATGTCTGAGGGCGGCAGAACTTCTTGGGACGGGCCTGGGGGGGGGGGGGGTGATAATTTTGTTGCCATTGAAAAAACGCTTTATTTAGCACGGAAACTCATTCCATTCTCAATACCTCAATGAAGAGCAAAGACAACTCAAGAAAACTTACAGCGAGAAGGCCATGTACCCTGGTATTGTTTGTACATAATTCATGCTATGCATCCTTTGCGCATTGCGAGATCTTTGTGGGTGTGAAATAAAACGAGTGATTCGAGAGTAGACATTTATTTACGTACAACGCATTGCATTTATTCGAGTCACTCACGACCACACTGAGCCACAGTCCGGTACTTTGGAATTAAATAATAAAAACAAACAATAAGGTTTACTCATTCCTGACATTGAGCGGTACTTAGATAAGTGGATTAATGAATGTTATTGTCGTAAAACGAATGAAAGAAGACATGTATGTCATAAAAGCAAATATTTTCTAAACTATGGCGACTGCAATAGTAAGTATTTCGACTAACAAAACGCTGAAATCCGTTTTTATTGGTTTAATATTACAAAAACTAGAACAAAACGCTATCTTTCGCCACCACGGGTGGCTTCTTCAGGTAGAAGTATTATTCAAAAGCAAAAACAAAAACAGAGTTCCAGCTTTGTATTCAAAAACAGACGTTTACTTTCGATGTTTTAGAACGTGCGCATCATATTCAAGATGTGTGATTAAGGGCGCGCGTATTCAGGAGCGTGCGCCATACATGTGGGAGGTCCATTGATCTTTCCTAGTAGCATATCCCGTGACTGGATAGGATTTTTATAGTTTCTCTGAGGAGGGTGGCTCTGGCGGTTGTGTATCGTGCGATTTTCTTTATTTGTTTCCACAAAGGTGTTGCAGAGTTGTTGGCCACTTCACGCGCTAGTAACGTAGTGAGAAGTCCTCTTTTGACATCTCTCTGGTGTTTAGTCTTAAGGACCTCTTGGCCATGCCCACGTAGTTTTTGTTCGTTCCATCTGGATACAAAAGGGGTATAATCTATACTCCCGCATCTTCCAGATCTACGGCGGCGTTTTTTGTGGATGCGAGACAAGACGCGATTGTCCAAAGTGCTGTAATCCTTATGCCGAAACCAAGTTCTTTTTTTGGGAATTTTTCAAGAAATACGTGAAGCCTGGTATGTACTGGCATGAGCCGATGCATTTTAGTTTTTGTAGTTTTGGGTTGGGGCATCCGGTGCCACGGGATGCGAGATTAGACCTCGTCTAGTGTATAATTTGATCGACCATCCTGGGTGGGTATCCTGCTGAAAAGGCTAAAGACCTCACGATGTCAAGCTCGGCGTGGTGTGTGGCGTTGTCTGATGCGTGGGTAAAAGCTCGCCTGGCCCTGTGTCGGAAAAGGGTTTCTCTCCTTGCGGCACGATGAGGAAGGCGGTATGACATTAGGAACATAGGTAGGTTTGTAGTTGACACTAGTGTTGAGGTTCCCGGATGGCGACTTCTTGACCAACACATTCAGGAATGGTTGGGATGCATTTGTTTCTAAATGCAGTTTCTGAGAGGTCTGAGCAATGGCTTATAACCTGTCGTCCGAGAAGGGTACGGGTTCGAATCACCGTGAGACATGGATGTTGTGTTTGTCTATCGGCACTGGCTCTATCCCTTCCCTGGAATCAGCAGCCCTAAATTAGGGACGGCCCATTGCTTATAGCCTATTGAGTTGCTCACGTTTTTTAGCACTTCTTTTGTAAAAAAAAAGATCGTGTTTATGCTATCGGTTTGACCGTCCGTCCGTCCGTCTGTAGTCACGATATCTCTGCAACTAATTGTGCGATTTCAAAAATTCTTTTTGCGTTACGAAGCTTGAAATCTGCGAATGATGACCCTTTATTCTGATTTTTTCACGATGCACAATTTCGCCGCTAGAGGGCGTAAATGCAGATGATATGGAATTCAAAATACATTTTATTCCATACATTTGCTTCTAATCATCCAATTTAAAAAGTTCTTTTGCATTTCGATTCTACTGATGGCGAAGGTTATTTTAGGTATAGTCACTTTTTCAAGTTACGCATATACTCTCCGCTAGGGGGCGTAAAAGTAAATTACGCTTTCTCCGATATCTCTGCTTCTAAAACTCCGATTTGAAAAATTCTTCCTGTACCCGGTGGGAAATGTTTTCATGAAAGCTCCCGGTGGGAAATGTTTTGATTGTAATTTCTAATTTTTTATAAAATATGGTTTGGCCACCAGGGGGTGTAAGTGTTAATTTCTGCTTCGTAGGTATTTCCATTAAAATCTGAGCTTCTAAAATCTCAATTGAGAAAATTCTTTCGTGGACCGATACCGCTCTTGTCGATAAATATTTGATAATATTTTCTTCTTAAAATCATGTATGGTTTCTCTGCCAGGGGCGTAGATGTATATCCTATTTCTGTCAATATCTCTGTTTCTAAGAGTCAGATTTGAAAAATTCCTTCTTTGTTAGATACCGTTTCCGGTGTAAAATGCTCTCATATAACTTCAAAATTTTCACTTTCCGTTTGGGTGGCGTTAAGATAAATTGCGTTTTTGTCGATATCTCTGCTTCTAAAATTCCGATTAGAAAACTTTTTCTGCACCGAATACAGCTAATGATAGGAAATGCTTTGCCTATAATTTCTAATATTTGATAAAGAATGGTTTAGCCACCAGGGGGCGTAAGTGTTAATTTCTGCGTCTGATGTATTTGTAGCAAAATCTGAGCTCCTGGAAACTCAATTGAAATTTTTTTTTCGTTGACCGATACCGCTCACATCGAAAGACCTTTTGAGAATACTTTCTTCTAAAACTAATGCATAGTTTTTCAGCCAGAGGGCGTAAAGGCATATCTTATTTGTGTCTATATCTCTGCTTCTAAGAGTCCGATTTGAAAAATTCTTTCTTTGTTGGAGAGCGTTTCCGTGGGGGAATGATTCTCATATAACTTCACATTTTTCGTAGCACAGAAGTCTGCTACCAGAGGGCGTAAGCTCACGTTTCCGTTTACAGCAATATCCGCGGAGCTAAAAACCCGATTGAAAAACTTCTTTCTTCGGTCAGATAATATTAACCACGCAAACTGTTTGTATTTTTTTTCCAAACAGCGCACAATTTCGTCTCTAGGGGCGCATATGCTTATTCTGTTTTTCTCAATATCACTGATTTTACATGTGCGATTTAAAAAATTCTTTCAACGCCGGATGCCATTTACCTTGTAGAACACTTCAGGCAATCGACAGAACTGTGACCTACAAAAATGAGGAATTTTGTATGTCACAGTTCTGTCGGTAGGCGGTGTTTGTGTACTTCAGTTTGCAGCTGTATCGCCGCTATAAAAGACGCTATTGAGAAATTTCTTCTTCACTTTAGGCCATTCGCTACAACAGAGATATATGAATCATTATCCTCTTTAAGTAACGCAAAGATTTCTCACTAGCTGCGTAAAGGAAGAATGCTTTTACATGAGGAATAATTTTCGCTTATTTTCAACTTTTCCGTTATGCAAAATTCTTCCGCTGGCAGACGTAAACTTATATCATGTTTCTTTTAACTGTTTGATTTGAAAATTTCTTTGTCTCTGGTACCTTTTTTGTAGTATGAGAAACTTTTTGTTTGCCATTTGTTAATTCTCATAACATGCTTTTTAGCCGCTGGTGGAACTAAGTAAGTAGTAAAAAATACTACGTTTTAGGCCCCTTCACTTAACATTGTGCACCTCACAACGGCACCTCACGGGTGCCGCAGGGGGCCGTCACAGGAAGGGGGAAGCACCTGACGGTTGTTCCTCACGAGAGTTCCCCTACCTGAAATGGCGGGAGATAAGAACGTTGACTCTTATCGTGCTGATTATAACTTAGGAAATATTTATTTATTTATTAGAACTTAGGAATTATTTCCGTGCTTCTGATTTTTTTAATCAACTTAGAATTTTTCTTCTCTTTATAAAACGTACATTTTTAGAACTTGTGTGAGGTGTTATAAGCGTTGCATTATTTTTTAGCTCATGTCTATAAAAACGATTCGCACCCTTTCTCAAGAAATTTCATTAATTATTATAACTTGGTTCTTTATTTTATTCTGGCTTGTTGATTTTTTCAACATTGTTCCGGATACTTCTTGAAAATTAATTTTCCCATTCTTTTGCATGATAAACGAATCTTATTTTGTTTTCCCTAAGTTTAGATATATTTCCGAAGACAGATTTATTCACCCCGTCAGTGTACATTGCGATCACTTCCCGTCTGCAATGCTATCAGAACAACCTTTGAGTTGTTATCTTTGTTTGTTTCCGGCCTGACAAACCCAATCTGTTCTATCTAGTCCCAGAATTTCTTTGTGTAGGTAAAACAGATGTTTTTGATTAATGTACCCCAACGTTCTTATCTCCCGACATTTCAGCCTTCAATACTATTCCTATAAATGTGATAAACGAAAACACATTGCCCAGCTCATGTAGATAAGTACTTCTTCCTGTGATATCCTAGTTCACGCGGACTACATTATCTTGTGCCTTGTTATAGATAAGATCACTTCCCCTTAAGTTCATCGTGTCCAGATATTTTTGATTAACGTCTAATCTGTTTTGAGAGCGATTTCCGCAGTGTTAAATGGTGCATCTTCCTGTGATAACATATGTTTGCCCTAAGTTTCCGGCATGTTTGTCATGAAAAAGATAACGTTCCCACCATGCGTTTTAACAACAAAAGATAGTGTTCAAAGTATTTCCTTCACCCTGATATTGTTACTAAAAACATATGTTTCTAATTCTTAGAATTTCTCTGTAAACAGATAAGATTGTCAGGTTTTACTTTTCCTGTGATCTGGAGTGTTTGCATTTACAAAGGAAATTCATGAACTAGATCCAAACATTTCAACAAAATTCGAGAAGAATGTAGACTAACTTTCAAGATACCGTAGTAAAGTTGCAGAAGCTATGGGGATTTCTGATCTAACATGGCCCTTTTATACCTGGAGAAGGACTGATAAGGGGTGAACACGTGATGCATGCATGGAATCGATTAAAATGTCCAAGTTCGACTCCCTAAGAAATTTTTCAGAAAATGATAGTTTCTCTTTTAAGAAAAAAAAAATACAGAATAAGAATCCCTGCACTGAAACAAGAAATTCCTATTCAAAGCATTCCATCCCTCTTTCTACTTCAAATACTCTATTTGTAAATCTAAGGAACTGTTGTTTTTTAATATTCATGTATTTTTTCCTCTAACTTTAGAAGATATTTTTTTCAAAATGTATGTAGATATTACGATAGTAAAACGTCTTACAACTGCTTAATGTTCAATTCGCTTCAGACTGTCTTAAGGAAATTCGTACATTTTCTCATAACACATCGACATGTTATTTTCCTTCCCTTTCACTTCAAAGACTGGAGATCAACTTAATGGAATCCTTTGAGAAAGCGGAAATATATGTATATATTAGTTCATGTTCAGTTAAGGGAAATGCATGCATTTATTTCAATATGAAAAAAGAAGCCCTATAAGTGAAAGCTCAAATTAAAGACGGATAGATTGCTCACGCTCTCTCTACTCTATGACATTTCTTTACTGAATGAACCATAGTCTTTTTTTTTTTTCATGAACAGCTTTAAAATCTTCGTTCTCCCTTTACTATTGTCAGATCCCATGTCCCTCCAGTTCTTTACTGAGAAACAGAAGCATTTATTCAATTGTAATTTATTAAAAGAGTAGAACTCTTTTAGGCTATCGAAGTACTTTCAGGTCTTTCATTACGAAAATTTTCATTGTCATGAAAGCAGGCATAATCGAGAGGATTTACTATCGTTTCAATGAAATTGTTTACGTATTCATTGCTCTGTTGCCAGATTTCATTTTCTTATACTTCGAACAGAAATGAGTTTAAATCATTCGTCGAGAAAACATTTTTTTTATATGTATATATATTTTTTTGCCTCCGAATTAAACGAACTCAAAAAGGAAAAGACGCACTTTAATGTTTGTTCCTCTTATGAGTGAGTGGAATTAAAGTGCATGGGGTCAAAAACGATTTTGTTGATGTTACTAAGAGGACCGTTTTCGGATTTCCTATGATAGAAAATTCAGTGAATTTCCCATTGAATAACATGGGAAACTGCGAAATTTAAGAAACACGTTTTCGTTCAAGTAAAATATTTTAAAAGGTCTATTTTCGATTCAGTTTAAAACAGACAGGGTGCGTTTCTAAACAGTTCATTTTTTCCTACGATCAAAACGAATCACTTCATTTTTCTTAAGGTGCGTTTCTGAAAGAAGTAAAAATAGATCAGGGAGAAAATTGGAAAGAATTTCTTATGAAACCCAGAGTGTGTATTTTCTTATAGCTAGAGGGGTCGTCAGTGAGAGCACTTATTCTCTTCAAACTTAGAGAATGAAGGGTAGCCAGTTTGAAAAAAAAATTTTCAAACTCCCCAAAGTTTAGCCTTTTGTCTGGTTTCGACTCAATACTGTAAAGCATTGCTCTCAGACCAGTTGAATTCCTGGCCCTTATTGAAATACATTAAGCCTTTCCCTTGAAAATAACAAATCACTTCTTCAATACCAGATCCCCAATAACTTCCTTTAAGATTTATGCGTTCACACTTTTACTTTTAAAACGTGAAATTCATTATGAATTAACTCCTTACAAAAATGAAAAAACATTCACACTTTTACTTTTAAAACTTGAAATTCATTATTATTTACCCCTTACAAAAAAAAAACAAAAGAAAAAAAAACATTCACACTTTTACTTTTAAAAACTTGAAGTTCTTTTTTTTTTTTTTTTTTTTTTTTTTTTGAGGTTTAACGACCACCGTGAGCAACTCAATGGGCTATAAGCAGTCGCCCGTCCCTAATTTAGAGTCACTGGTTCCAGGGAAGGGAGAGAGCCAGTGCCGTAAGACAAACACAACATCCATGCCTGACCGGGATTCGAACCCGGACCCCTTCCGACGAATGATCAGAGGCCAACGCCTTAGACCACTGCGCCACCGGGGCGGCAAACTTGAAGTTCATTATTATTTAACTCCTTACAAAAATGAAACACATTTACACTTTTACTTTTAAAATTATAGAAAAATAGATGCATTCTCACACTATAAATTTTTTTCCTACCTCACTCCCCATTCCCTTAAACCAACAATTATAGGTAGTTCTAAAAAGAACTTTTTCTTTTTAGTTCTAAAAATAACTTTTTTTTTCTTAGCTACCTCCTCAATACATGTTTTTCACTTAACGCAACAAGTCCTTTCCATATATTCCTTCCAAGAAGGCTTTGTATGGGATATTCTCCCCAACGGTTTCAGCGAAAGATTCCGTTAAAGTCTTGGGGCTAGCATTGCTACGGCATCCTTGAAGTGTTCTTTAAACTTAGATTGGGGGTGGCATCAGTACATCTGTGACCCATGATGTTTTCAAGCATGCGATCTGGATTAAGGTGACACTGAATACAATAGAATAATTTTTCAGCATGCCCCTGAACGAGATCCAACACCACTTCAATAAGCATGAAGTAATAACTCTTCGTTCGTTAGTGGAGAGGAAGGAACGGGGGTGGAATCCTCTGATGAAGCAAAACGGTCTTTGTAAAAACTGGACCAAATAGTAGAATAGTAATGCTGGTCCATATCTTCTCACATTGATCAGCGAGAGCTTCAAATTGTTCACCATTCAGTTTAATGGAATTAGGGTTCAGTCGACGAAATCCATTGATCCGAGGGGAAAGCACCTCAAATATATAACTGTGAGGTCCGTCCAAAGAAGGAGAGGCAGAAATAATTAGTTCTCTGTTGATTAACATATCTTCATTTTCTCCATGCAACCAACGGACTTTTCTCATAAACTGAAGGAAGGTCAGAGCTGTCAGGTCAGAGCTGTCATGGTGACTCCCCAACTTGGAATATATATATTTTTCCCCTTATGTAATACGGCTTTTTTACTCGTAATTTGTTCGTGTATTATTTCTTCTCTATTTTATTCTTTCTATATCATTCACGCTAATTCTTCATGTTATTTAGTTCAAGTTTTATTTATTCTTAACAACAGCCTATGTCTATTAAGATTGAATTTTCTATCAAAACAACTGGATCACATGACTAAACGAGACGTAGCCCGAAGGAGCCGGAGTACAAGGGGGTGTGACAGGGAGGGAGCTCCTGTGGGCTACGTCTCATTTAGTCATGTGATCCAGTTGCTTTGATAGAAAATTGAATCTTAATAGACATAGGCTGTTGTTAAGAATAAATAAAACTTGAACTAAATAACATGAAGAATTAGCGTAAATGATATAGAAAGAATAAAATCGAGAAGAAATAATACACGAACAAATTACGAGTAAAAAAAGCCGTATTACATATGGGAAAAAATATATATTCTAAGTTGGGGAGTCGGAAAAAAGTTATAATGAATAAATCAGGAAAAAAAGCAAGAATGCATTAAACAGAATGTTTCAAACTTCGAATGTTATAAACAAAACGTCTCTTTCCCCATATGACAACAAGCGAGTCGTATCCTCAGACAATATTCATTCTTTGCCCTAAGATCATTTTTCATTAATATATATACAAACACATCATATCATGGTTGTTGGAAAGGTTACCTCTCAACCAGATAAAATCAAACCATTTTCGTCCGTTACAATTTAAACGATTTAAAAAACGACCGTTTACAAAATTTTACTCAATTCAAAATAAACTTATGGAAAATGATTTCATAGTTTTCCCAAAGAGAAGGTTCTTCTGACAGATCTCTTAGCTCATGGGGGAAAAAGTTCTTATCAGAACTATAATGAATTTCACCTTGAGAGCCATGACGTCACTCATCAGCCTATCTCAAGCTCTCCTTCTTCATTCTCAATTCAGTTCTTTTAGTGGACGGACTTCAGTTGTTCCCCTTCCTGAGAAAAAAAATGCTGCCTCTTTGACATAACAAGGAAAGACTTCATTTTCATTATTCTCAGCTGTTCTCCTCAACTCAAGCTATTCATTACTTTTCTCACCTGGAAGAAGTGGAATATTTAAGTGGAGAATTCTCAAAGATCAAAAATTATGGAAAATCATATTCCATTCCCAGACAACATGTTGCCTTCGGGGACCTCAATCTGAAATACACTTTTAGCGGTTTGACCTTAGAACCTCGCTCTTGGACTCCATTACTTCAAGAAATCAAGCTTTATGTTGAGAAAGAATGTGGAGAATCTTTCAACTTTGTTTTAATTAATAAATATCGAAATGGGAATGACAGGATCAGCGATCACCGTGCTGACGAAGCTGAATTAGATCCATTGTCTTGTATTGCCTCAGTATCTCTCGGACAGGAAAGAGACTTTGTTTTCAAGCGAAACGGGTTTAAACCAGTTTCCTTATATTTGAGATCAGGAACTTTACTCCAGATCCTGCCACCAACTAATTCGTATTGGAGTCATGGTCTGCCTCGACAAAAGGATGCTCCAGACATTAGATTGAATTTGACCTTTAGAAAGATGATAACCGAGTGTTCTTTGCCCCATGACTCTGCTCTTTCACTCTCAAGCAGTAAAAAAGTGACGAACTCCAACCTCTTATCAGTTTTGTCCGAACAATTCAAAGCTAACTCATTCTGTTCCCTGTCTTCGAACTGCCAGCACGCTTCGTTGTCGACCACACCGCTTCCATCAAATTCCTTCGATTCTCTTCCTCCAGCTTTCAACATGAAGCGATCATCTTCCTCTACTGAGGTTTCCGATGCTGTAGCAAAGAAGGTATGTACTGAAGCTTCCAAGTCATGTGTTGAATTGGGAATTCCTTTGAATGATATCCCCCCTCATCATTTCCATTTAGGGGGTAACGCTTTCGTGAAAGTGTCTGATTTCCATAACACAATCAGAGTTCGTGTAAGAAGATACAGGAATGAACAAGAATCTTTTTTCCCCACCAAGAATGGAATCACCATGACAGCTCTGACCTTCCTTCAGTTTATGAGAAAAGTCCGTTGGTTGCATGGAGAAAATGAAGATATGTTAATCAACAGAGAACTAATTATTTCTGCCTCTCCTTCTTTGGACGGACTTCACAGTTATATATTTGAGGTGCTTTCCCCTCGGATCAATGGATTTCGTCGACTGAACACTAATTCCATTAAACTGAATGGTGACCAATTTGAAGCTCTCGCTGATCAATGTGAGATGATATGGACCAGCATTACTATTCTACTATTTGGTCCAGTTTTTACAAAGACCGTTTTGCTTCATCAGAGGATTCCACCCCCGTTCCTTCCTCTCCACTAACGAACGAAGGGCATTACTTCATGCTTATTGAAGTGGTGTTGGATCTCGTTCAAGGGCATGCTGAAAAATTATTCTATTGTATTCAGTGTCACCTTAATCCAGATCGCATGCTTGAAAACATCATGGGTCACAGATGTACTGATGCCACCCCCAATCTAAGTTTAAAGAACACTTCAAGGATGCCGTAGCAATGCTAGCCCCCAAGACTTTAGCGGAATCTTTCGCTGAAACCGTTGGGGAGAATATCCCATACAAAGCCTTCTTGGAAGGAATATATGGAAAGGACTTGTTGCGTTAAGTGAAAAACATGTATTGAGGAGGTAGCTAAGAAAAAAAAAGTTATTTTTAGAACTAAAAAGAAAAAGTTCTTTTTAGAACTACCTATAATTGTTGGTTTAAGGGAATGGGGAGTGAGGTAGGAAAAAAATTTATAGTGTGAGAATGCATCTATTTTTCTATAATTTTAAAAGTAAAAGTGTAAATGTGTTTCATTTTTGTAAGGAGTTAAATAATAATGAACTTCAAGTTTTTAAAAGTAAAAAAAAGTGTTTTTTTTTTTCGTAAGGGGTAAATAATAATGAATTTCAAGTTTTAAAAGTAAAAGTGTGAATGTATAAATCTTAAAGAAATTTATTGGGGATCTGGTATTGAAGAAGTGATTTGTTATTTTTTGAGGGAAAGGCTTAATGTATCTCATTAAGGGCCAGGAATTCAACTGGTCTGAGAGCAATGCTTTACAGTATTGAGCCGAAACCAGACAAAAGGCTAAACTTTGGGGAGTTTGACATTTTTTTTCAAACTGGCTACACTTCATTCTCTTAGTTTGAAGAGAATAAGTGCTCTCACTGACGACCACTCTAGCTATAGGAAAATAAACACTCTGGTTTTCATAAAAAATTCTTTCCAATTTTCTCCCTGATCTATTTTTACTTCTTTCAGAAACGCACCTTAAGAAAAATGAAGTGATTCGTTTTGATCGTAGGAAAAAAATGAACTGTTCAGAAACGCACCCTGTCTGTTTTAAACTGAATCGAAAATAGACCTTTTAAAATATTTTACTTGAACGAAAACGTGCTTCTTAAATTTCGCAGTTTCCCATGTTATTCAATGGGAAAATCACTGAATTTTCTATCATAAGAACTCCGAAAACGGTCCTCTTAGTAAAAACAACAAAATCGTTTTTGACCCCATGCACTTTAATTCCACTCATAAGAGGAAAAAACATTAAAGTGCGTCTCTTCTTTTTTGAGTTCGTTTAATTCGGAGGCAAAAAAATATATATACATATGAAAGAAATGTTTTCCTGACGAATGATTCAAACTCATTTCTGTTCGAAGTATAAGAAAATGAAATCTGGCATCAGAGCAATGAATACGTAAACAATTTCATTGAAACGATAGTAAATCCTCTCGATTATGCCTGCTTTCATGACAATGAAAATTTTCGTAATGAAAGACCTGAAAGTACTTCGATAGCCTAAAAGAGTTCTACTCTCTTAATAAATTAAAACTGAATAAATGCTTCTGTTTCTCAGTAAAGAACTGGAGTGACATGGGATCTGATAATAGTAAAGGGAGAACGAAGATTTTAAAGCTGTTCATGAAAAAAAAAAAAGACTATGGTTCATTCAGTAAAGAAATGTCATAGAGTAGAGAGAGCGTGAGCAATCTATCCGTCTTTAATTTGAACTTTCACTTATAGGGCTTCTTTTTTCATATTGAAATATATGCATGCATTTCCCTTAACTGAACATGAACTAATATATACATATATTTCCGCTTTCTCAAAGGATTCCATTAAGTTCATCTCCAGTCTTTGTGAAAGGGAAGAAAAATAACATGTCGATGTGTTATGAGAAAATGTACGAATTTCCTTAAGATAGTCTGAAGCGAATTGAACATTAAGCAGTTGTAAGAGGTTTTACTATCGTAATATCTACATACATTTTGAAAAAAATATCTTCTAAAGTTATAGGGAAAAATACATGAATATTAAAAAACAACAGTTCCTTAGATTTACAAATAGAGTATTTGAAGTAGAAAGAGGGATGGAATGCTTTGAATAGGAATTTCTTGTTTCAGTGCAGGGATTCTTATTCTGTATTTTTTTTTCTTAAAAGAGAAACTATCATTTTCTGAAAAATTTCTTAGGGAGTCAAACTTGGACATTTTAATCGATTCCATGCATGCATCACGTGTTCACCCCTTATCAGTCCTTCTCCAGGTATAAAAGGGCCATGTTAGATCAGAAATCCCCATATAGCTTCTGCAACTTTACTACGGTATCTTGAAAGTTAGTCTACATTCTTCTCGAATTTTGTTGAAATGTTTGGATCTAGTTCATGAATTTCCTTTGTAAATGCAAACACTCCAGATCACAGGAAAAGTAAAACCTGACAATCTTATCTGTTTACAGAGAAATTCTAAGAATTAGAAACATATGTTTTTAGTAACAATATCAGGGTGAAGGAAATACTTTGAACACTATCTTTTGTTGTTAAAACGCATGGTGGGAACGTTATCTTTTTCATGACAAACATGCCGGAAACTTAGGGCAAACATATGTTATCACAGGAAGATGCACCATTTAATACTGCGGAAATCGCTCTCAAAACAGATTAGACGTTAATCAAAAATATCTGGACACGATGAACTTAAGGGGAAGTGATCTTATCTATAACAAGGCACAAGATAATGTAGTCCGCGTGAACTAGGATATCACAGGAAGAAGTACTTATCTACATGAGCTGGGCAATGTGTTTTCATTTATCACATTTATAGGAATAGTATTGAAGGCTGAAATGTCGGGAGATAAGAACGTTGGGGTACATTAATCAAAAACATCTGTTTTACCTACACAAAGAAATTCTAGGACTAGAGAGAACAGATTGGGTCTATCAGGCCGGAAACAAACAAAGATAACAGTTCAAGGTCGTTCTGATAGCATTGCATACGGGAAGTGATCGCAATGTACACTGACGGGGTGAATAAATCTGTCTTCGGAAATATATCTAAACTTAGGGAAAACAAAATAAGATTCGTTTATCATGCAAAAGAATGGGAAAATTAATTTTCAAGAAGTATCCGGAACAATGTTGAAAAAATCAACAAGCCAGAATAAAATAAAGAACCAAGTTATAATAATTAATGAAATTTCTTGAGAAAGGGTGCGAATCGTTTTTATAGACATGAGCTAAAAAATAATGCAACGCTTATAACACCTCACACAAGTTCTAAAAATGTACGTTTTATAAAGAGAAGAAAAATTCTAAGTTGATTAAAAAAATCAGAAGCACGGAAATAATTCCTAAGTTCTAATAAATAAATAAATATTTCCTAAGTTATAATCAGCACGATAAGAGTCAACGTTCTTATCTCCCGCCATTTCCGGTAGGGGAACTCTCGTGAAGAGCAACCGTCAGGCGCTTCCCCCTTCCGGTGACGGCCCCTGCGGCACCCGTGAGGTGCCGTTGTGAGGTTGCACAATGTTAAGTGAAGGAGCCTGAAACGTAGCATTTCTTACTACTTAAGTAGATGTTTCTATTTCTGGATGGCTTGTCGAATGTTGGAACCAGTTGATTGTGTTCTAAACTGGTTCCATTGATTTTGAAAAGCTTTGATGAATTTAATTCGCGTCAGAACGGATTCAAAAGACGTGTTTATTACATCCGAAAATTCAGTGTCATCTTTCTTGTTGTTGTTTTTTAGCACGTCTTTTGTAAAAAAAGGAACGTGCTTATGTTATCGGTTTGTCCGTCCGTCCGTCTGTCGACACATATCTCTGCAACTATTAGGACGATTTAAAAAATTCTTTTTGCATTGGGAAGTTTGAAATAAGCGAATGATGATGATGTGGAATTCAAAATACATTTTATTCCGTATATTTGTTTTTAAACATCCGATTCAAAAAAAATATTTATCTTCCGACTCCATTTATATCAAAGAGTATTTTAGGTACAGTTACTTTTTCAAATCACGCATAGATTTTCCGCTAGGGGTGTAAAAGTAAATTACGTTTCCCCCAATATATCTTCTTCTAAAACTCCGATTTGATTTTTTTTTCTTTAGCGGATACAGCTCTTGGTGGAAAATCTTATGTATATAATTTCTAATTTTTGGTAAATAATACTTTGCCCACCAGGGGCCGTAACTGTTAATTTTTGCTTCTGATGTATTTTGCCATAAAATCTGAGCTTCTAAAATCTCGATTGAAAAAATTCGTTCATGACCGATGCCACTCACGTCAATAAACCTTTTTGGCAATATTTTCTTCTTAAAATATTGCGTGGTTTCTCCGCCAGGGGCGTAGATGCATATCTTATTTTTGGCAATATCTCTGCTTCTAATGGTCCGATTTGAAAAATTCTTTCTTTATTGGATAAAGTTTACGATGTGGCACGTTTTTCATAAAATTTCAAAATTTTCAAGTAATTCATAGACTTTCCGGTAGGATGCGTAAAGGTAAATTGCGTTGCCTACGATATCTCTGCTTCTAAAACCCCGATTTGAAAATTTCTTTCTGCACCGGATACAGCTCCTGATAGGAAATCCTTTGCGTATAATTTCTAATTTTTTGTAAAAAATGGTTCGGCCACCAGGGGAGTATGTCTTAATTTCCGCTTCTGATGTATTTGCAGCAAAATCTGAGCTTCTAAAATCTCGATTGAAAAAATTCGTTTGTGGACCGATACTCCGATACTACTCACGTCGACAAACCTTTTAGAAACATTTTCTTTTTGAAATAATGCATGGTTTCTACGCCAGGGGGCGTAGATGTATATCTTATTTTTGTCAATATCTCTACTTCTAGGAGTCCGATTTGACAAATTCCTTCTTTGTTGGATAGTGTTTTCGATGCAAAATGTTTTTCCTGTAAATTCCAAATTTTCAAGTAAATCATAGACTTTCCGCTAGGGGGCACAAAGGTAAATTACGTTTTCTGCGCTATTTCTGCTTCTAAAACTCCGATTTGAAACATTCTTCCTGTATCGCATACAAGACCTGATGGAAAATATTTTTCACATAATTTCTAATGTTCTGTAAAGAATGGTTTGACCACCAGCGGGCATAAGTGTTAATTTCACCTTCTGATGTATTTGCAGCAAAATCTGAGTTTCTGAAAACACGATTAAAATTATTTTTTCTTGGACCGATACCGCTCACATCGAAAAACCTTTTCAGAATATTTTCTTCCTAAACTAATGCATGGTTTTCCCGCCATGGGTCGTAGATGCATATCTCATATTTGTCCATATCTCTGCTTCGAAGATTCCGATGTGAAAAATTCTTTCTTTGTTGGAGAGCGTTTCCGCTGCGAAATGTTTTTCATATAAATTCAAATTTTTCTTAACGCACAATTCTGCAACCAGAGGGCGTAAGTTCACAATTCCGTTTTCAGCAATATCTGCGGGATTAAAAACCCGTCTGAAAAACTTCTTCCATACTGGTCCCATTGACTTTGAATAGCTTTGATAAATTTAATTTGCGTCAGAAAGGATTCAAAAGACGTGCTCATTACAGCCGAAAATTTGGTGTCATCTTTCTTCAACCAATAAAAAAAAAGCGACGTTAGATATAGAAATTATTATTGAATAATTAATAAACATAACTTTATTAAAAATATTTTTAAAATTAATAATTCTTGTGACTTTAAAAACGGAATTTTACACAACTTGGCCAGGTTTTAATTCAGTGACAAATTAACAACGAAGCGAATGGCTAAATGCATCCTATACGACACAAATGTCCAAAATTAACTTTGCAATATGTACAGGCACAGAAAATGGAACAAAGTCTAGTTTTCCTGTTTTGGTTAGCTTTGCTTATGCATGAGCACGAAGTGAGAATTCAAATGGACTTCCGTACGTGAGTGAGTAGGAAATGACACTCCTTCCCAGCATCCTGAGACGGCAGAATTGTGTGAAATATCAAGAAAAATGCGTTCGGTAACGAAGAATTCGTGCCAAACATGACTGAATATGTGATGGATCCACAGAGAAGAGATTTGTGACAGGTGAGAATACTGAAAAATGTTCTTCCCTAGTTTAGATATTTAATAAATAAATAAAGCGCAACGAATCAAGCTGTGACTTTATGAAATTGGACCGGAGAAACGTGTTATTCATGCAATTATGTACGATATTAAATCACAGCTACAACATTTCGAACTGCTCGGCATACCGAGAGTACAGACTTTCGAAAAGCTCTTGTTAATTCAAAGGTAAACTAGGAATGAAAAAAAGGAAAAACTAACCCTGTTGTTGTAACGCGATTAGAGCCATGCCGTAAGCGAACTAATTAAGTTTTCTATCTTAGAAGTACAAATGATGGTTTAGTGGAAAAGCCCGCGAGAGAAAGCAAAGCACACTTTTTTTCTGTTGCTTTTTTTAACTAAAATATTTAATAATTTATTTCTAAATACGTAGCTCGGATCAAAAGAACAAAAAGACGAAAAGTAGAGACTGATTTGGGATTGAATTTTACACCTGACGTTAAATTAATTACTGGTGGCATACGACAGGCACAGACAACCGTCCGTCTAGAAAAACCGGAAAAAAAAAAAAAAAAAAAAAAAAGACTGCCATATCATGCAGGAATGATTCCAAAAAGTGTTGTTAGTTCATGGTGGAAGCTCATCAGAAATTTCTTATATTCTATTATTGTTTTCGAATAGTGCTATTTTCAGTAACGCGTGAATAAAATAAACGTACATACAGTTAAACCTCAATTATCGTTTTTCAGTCACAGTTTTTTTACTTTTATACGGAATTCTGTATCAGTCCAGATATTTCACTGTAGTTTCTGGTTATACGAAATACATTTATAAGATTTTTGCGGTTACATGTTAAAATTTGAATTTCAGATGATCAAAAATAGACGGTTGTTTGATTCTTTTATATGTAGCCCGGTATGTTACAACTTTGAGAGAATCGAAACAACGTTGTTGTATTCTTTTTTGACGCATGCAAAGTTGGACTTTGAATCAATTGAAGAAGGGTATGTTGTTTAATTTCTGTTTGGATGAATAATTGGTTTCGTATTTCTTCACGACTCTCACACATATGCACTACTTAAAGTGAGGTCGCTCATTTTCACAAGAAAACCGATTGTTATCTCCCCCCCCCATCTGGTAGCCCAATTCCGCATGAGCCTTTTTTTTTTTTTTTTGTCCCGTATTTATCCGTTATGCACTTTCTGATTGACTGAACATACACAGAACTTCCAAAGAAACTTCTCATTGACAAAACATATCAGTACACAACAAATACATATTTTCTCATTAACACAACATACGCAGTACGCACTTTTACAAAAACGAATGAACGTAAAAATTCAGGAATTCCAATTTCGACAACAACGGTCCGAGAATTTTTGTAAAATTATATTCTCAAGATTTGTGCTCGATTAAATCCGTTCCTTTTGCACATCCTTGGTCATTGACTGAACATATACAGTACGCACTTGCAGGCACTTCCACAGAAACTTCTGGCTATAAAACCCATGAGGAATTGGGCTATAAAAACCACGGGAAAATTGCTCAGTAAAACTCATTCGGAATTGGGCCACCAGTTGGGGGCGGGAGGGGGGGGAAATCGGTATTCCTGCGGAAATGGGAAATCTCGACTTAAAGATTGATAAAACTCTGCAGCGTAAATTTGTTACTCCACCATTTCATGGCGTAATAGAATAGAATCTTAAACGTATAACATTCGGGTTTCAAATGGATGCATTAAGGATCAGCAGAAACAAATTAGTGAAGTCATGCAATGCATTGATTATGATACGCTTTCCAACATATCAGAAATCATTACTCAAGTTATGAGAATAATGGCTGTGGAATAAATCTCGCTCCTCTGTCCTGACCTTTGACCCCATTTCGATGATATTCAACAGGACCGGTTCAGTATACCTCCGAAACAACATGATAAAGTTTTGTCGCAATCGAAGCATTTTTACGTAAGTTACGATGCATAAGTGCAATGGAATGGATCCCGCACCTATGTCCTGACCTTTGACCGCATTTCACTCATTTTCAATAGGGTTCGTCCCCAGTGGTCCCCTACTAAATACTAAAATTTAATCGAAATCAAACCATTTTACACAAGTTATGACGCATAACCGCAATGGAATCGATCCCGCTCCTCTGTCCTGACCTTTGACCCCCTTTCGTCCATTTTCAATAGGGTTCATCCGTAGTGGTCCCCTACCACATACTAAAATTTAATCGAAATCGAACGAATCATTTTTACGTGAGTTATCGTGCGGACGGACAGACGAAGGGACAAACAGACAGACGGACGGACAAAGCTGGAGCACATACGCTTCTTCAATCTACGCTTGGAAAGCGTAAAAAACAGCCGTTAATTCATGTGTTCAGAGGCGAAACTACGGTTGGGCAAGCTGGGCGGCTGTCCCGGGCGCAGTTCAAGGGAGGGCGCAAAAATCACTAGGTACAATCAAATGAAAATTGGAAATGAAACTACATATTCCATATTTTTTCCGGACCCTGTTGGGAGCGATCCAGGGGTTATCCTAACAAAGGGCCCCAGAGATCTTCCTTGAACATATAGGAAAATTCCACAAATAGACAAATGACAAATTATTGCGAACGAAAACTGTACCAGAAACTGGTTCTAAAGTTTATTTTTGTATGGTTTTCATACAGTCATTTCAAAATAGTATTTTTCACGACGTAATTGTACACACTGTGTGCATTGTTTTTCTCCTTACGTTTGTATAGTTAATCAGGTTATCTGAGTTATTGCAACTTGACAAAATATATCAACATTATGAATATATTAAAATTGAATATATCAACATTATGTTACACCTTCGACATTTTTTTCTCTGATCATTGCATTTTTGTGTGTGTTGATTTCTCGCACGAGAGAGAGAGAGAGAGAGAGAGAGAGATGAGAATGGAGAGATTTCTGTGCAGTAGGGACTGTAAAGTATCGCCGGACAAAGTTAATTTACTGCATTATTTACAGCCTTATTTCCAAAATCTGTGATTCTTATAACAGCAAAGTCATACTGTATCTTATGTGGCGTGACAAATGGAAACGGAAACAGACTCCAGCTGCCCGATGTTACTGCAGCCCTTGTCGCCTGTGAACAGGAATTCTACCAAGTACTTGAAAGCTGTTTCAAGTAATTGGTTAGCTCCCAGTCTCAACAGCAAATAAATATTGTTGTTGTTGTTTTCTTGATGATGAAGAGGATTAAATTTAAGGAACAAAATTGGACAGCAATGACTGCAAAAATAAACACTGCTGGCCACCCAAAATGCAACACCAAGAAGGAAGCATCCGATTGGTCTGAAATTCGCACCATGCGTCGCCCGCGAGAGGACATGCAAACGATTAGCATTGCAGGCATATGCAAATCATGTGCGCCCTGCACGCCACCGAGAAGCACTATAAGAAGGGTGCACAGAAGGCGGGGTGTAAGTAGTGGAAGCGTGTTGTGCTGCCGGACTTGTGCGTGGGAAGCTTCCTGATGCCTCGTCGCAGAATACGGCAGTCATTCCAGCACGTTTCGGAGTTCCACAGTAGAAGAATAGTGGCTTATCGCGATAGCGGTTTATCGTACAGAGACATCGGCGCCCGTGTGGGATGACATCCAGCCACAGTGAGGCGAGTACGGATTCGGTGGGTGCAGGAGGAACGGACGGACCGACGGGAGCGATTGCCGCAGCCGCGGCACACCACCGAACGAGAGGACCGGCATGTTGTGCGGCAGGCATTGACGGTTCGCACCGCCACATCACAAACGTTAGCGCAGGAATTAGGGTGTGTTGCGCAACAGCCTGTGTCAGCACGTACCGTTCGACGTCGTATACAGGAGCGGGGACTTGTCGCACGGCGCCCATTGCTCCGATTACCATTGACGTTACACCACCGGCGAGTGCGGCGGCATTGGGCCGTTGAACGCCGCACCCGGGCTACGGAATGGCCCGACATTGTCTTCTCCGAGGAATCCCGCTTCTGCCTGCAACACCACGATGGTCGGATCCGCGTGTGGCGGCACCGCGGCGAGAGACTGTATGACGCCTGCATTATGCATCGCCATACCGGTCCGTCGCCTGGCGTTATGGTTTAGGGCGCAATTGGATATGACACTCGCACTCCTTCTGTTACGCATCGCCGGTACACTTAACAGCCACCGCTACATTTCCGACGTTTTGGAGCCTGTAGTCCTCCCTTACCTGCAGGACCTGCCAGCGGCCACGTTTCAACAGGACAAAGCGCGCTCTCACGTGGCACGCATCGTGCAACAGTTCTTCACAGCCCACCAGGTGTCAATGCTGCCGTGGCCCACCTGTTCTCCCGATATGTCGCCCATCGAACACGTCTGGTCGCTGATCGGCAACCGAGTGGCCCGGCAAGCACCATCCGCGGCTACGCCTGATGAACTGTGGCAACGTGTGGAAGCAGCCTGGACCGACATACCCCAAGCCCACATCCAAAGCCTCTTTCGTTCGATGCCGCGGGGTGTAGCGGCCGTTATTGCCAGCCATGGGGGCCACACGAACTATTGATGCCTGCGTGTTCCGCAAGTCGCGCGGGCTTGTACGCTCAATCGTTTCACCTTTGTATCTGTTGTTATGTGTTCAGTAAGTCTGGCTTAGCTATCTCGTGTCCTTCTTGGTGTTGCATTTTGGGTGGCCAGCAGTGTATATAAATTAAACTTAAGTTAAATATGTATATTTTAATTGAACTGGAATTAATGTGTGTGTGTGTGAAAGACAGATGGGGGCGCGCATTATTTGTGATCTTGCCTAGGCGCAGAAATGTCTAAGTACGCCCCTGCATGTGTTGCATATTTTAGCACTGATCTCAGATTCTTTAATTGTGAGGACTTCACTTAATCTAGAATCAGGACTTTTATAGACAGATAGATCTGCGGAAAGAGAAGTTTGATTTTCATAGACTGTATGATTTTTGCAGTGCTATAAATTATAACGTAATTTGTAATGCTCTTTCTTATCTTTTCTTTCTTTCTTTCTTTTTTTTTTTTTTTATTGTTTTGGCTGCCAATTCAACTTTAAATAAATCATTATTAATCAATACCTTACGATCCTTCAAAGCAAGAATTTGACGACATTATTTAACATTTTAAAAATTTATTTTGTACGTTTTTCAAGGCAATCCCCGGAAAAACGTATAACCGATGTTCCACTGTGTTTAAACAAAATTATATGGAAATACATCTCCCATATAAAGTGAAACCTCTATTAACGGACACCTCCGAAAACCGATAACCTCCGAGCAACGGCAAGTTTGGATTGGTACAGAACAGCTGCCGTAGGATTAACAGTAACAGTAACCTCCGACCAACGAAAGCTCTGAACAGCGTTCGACGGACACCCCAGTCAGTCCCGAAGGATATCTAACGGATACCTTGTTGTTTAGAATTTTACCTAGTTCCTATGGCACTTCGGCGAGAGGGATAACATAGGGACAAAGAATATTGTTCAAAGTAACTTGGACTCGCGTAGGATGGGTTGGATTACGGCGGGTACAATGGTAAGCGTAAGTGATGAGAAAGAAGTAAAAGTTAAGTTTTTTGTCAGAGAAGCTCGAGCTCCCGTGTATGTTTCAGTCTACCCCGAAGGATACTTGGCTGGTTGTTATTGCATGAAATGTTGCTTGTTGGCGTTAGTGCTGAGCCATACTTGATCTCTGGGACGTTGCCAAGGTGATGATAGCCCACCCCGAAATTTTCCTTGCCCACCCTACAACCCACCCAATTCACGATGTGCCATTTTTCAATTTTCGCTAGCTTTAAAATACAACTGGACTTTGCCGAGTAATAATAAGTGTCATGGTTCTCGTCATGTAGCCCTACGTATTTCCAATAGAAAGTACTTTGTTTACGTCTGCGTAGAAAGCTTAGCAAAATAGCATCCCCAGTGCCATAAAAATGCACTTATTCTCCACTCTTCCAAATCCTTAGTTTAAGCCCTCTTCATTTTAGTATGGCCAGGGGCGAATGAAGAGGGTGGATAGGAATTCATTGAGGGAGGTTATTACTAATTGCTCTGCTGTCTGTTTGTTCTGCTAAGTAGGATATCCCAACACGAAAAGTGGAGTCTACTATTCTATGCCGCCCCGATGGTGAATTATTCTTCCCAGATGGGTCTGGGTTCGAATCCTGGTGTGGCATGGACGTTGTGTTTGCCACGCGAAACAGGCTCTCTCCTTTCCCTCGAACCTGTGGCCCTAAGTTAGGAACACAAGACGGCTTATAGCATATCCAGAAATTGCTCACGGTGGTCGTTAAAACCGCAAAGAAAGAAAAAGCTATACTAGCGCTCCTAAACTTTTCTCGGGGCAGTGAGGCAGCAGGACGTGGCTGACGAGAACTCTGGCGGAGAGGAGGGCAAGGTTAGGTCGCTGGCTTAAAGGAAGGAAATTAGAGAGGAGTTAGGTGTTGTGTCTGCGTGTCACGACGTTGAAAACAGATTTCTCGCACACAAATCGGTCTTATCAGTATTGCAGTCATTTTTCCAACTTGTTTTCCGCATAGATAAATTGCAAAATATAAGTGGTCAACCATTATGCGGTAATAAGAATATAGGTAATAAGAATAATAATAATAATTTCCAGTAACATTTATTTGAATATCTTTGGTTGATTTTTTTTTTTTTTTGATTGGAGGTTTAACAGCAGGTGTTGCATACAATTAAAAAATGCACACATTAAACATTTAGTTGTATAAAAAAATTAATTTCGTAACCGCCCTGCAAAAAAAAAATAATTTCTGTGCACGCCACTATCCAGCTTCATGGTGGCATTATCTGACCCTGCGTATGGTAACTTATAATATTCTTAGAAACTATAGCAGTGAATTTTGTCACGCTGCTAACAAGCCTTAATAATAAAATTGCATATAATATTCTCAAAAAAAAAAAAAAAAAAAAAGAAAGTACCACTTCATCTATGAACAAATAACTTCCGTAGTTAGGTGTAACTAATTATTTATTTATCTCTTAGCCGAGCTTTCGCACCTCAACCGATGGCTTCTTCAAGGCTTCAGTTGTATGAAGCCTTCAAAAAGTCCTCCGTTGAGGTGGGAAAGCTCGGCTAATAGATAAATAAATAATTAGTTACACCTAACTACGAAAGTTATTATTCATAGATATGGGTGTTTAATATTTTATTACCACTTGAATTAGAGCTCCTGCATAAGAAGTTTGGAACCAAGGCCTACTACCAAGCAACAATTAGCGGCAGCATTATGTACTGAATGGAAGCGCATACCTATCGCTGCGTTCCAAAACCTTGTCGAAAGCCCGTCTCGTAGGGTCGGTGCGTGCATTAAGGCCAAAGGTGGACCGACACCGTACTAATGTATGTCAATAAATGCTATGTTGTGTTTCTCTTCTAGGTGTCCGGTGATTTTTGTTAACATGGTGTATATGTATATATTAAAGGGATCATGAAATTCTATTTCACAAATCTAGTAGATACACTCTGAATCTAAGATTCATACTTAGCAACATCTTAAATATATAACAAACCAAGTGAAATGCATTTTCCATTTCACAGCACTTAAGTCGGCATTTCTTCCAGTTTCCTATTTCTGATTTAAATATAATCAAAAGATAATGTGTTGCCTTGTTTTGTACTGTTCTAAAAGTACATATCTGCTACATTTGCCAATGTTTTCTTGAAATCAATTCCACGTGGAATGAATACTTTTTCTGCTGATCAGTTTCAAAACAAATTGGAATAGAATTGCAAAAAGGTCAAAGTAGATCCTTTGGATAATGCAGTTTCAATACTGCAGTGTATATTTTGAGTGAAAGAGACTCTTCAGCCAGTGTAATAGATATAAAAAATAAGCAGTATATATATTTTGTTATGTACACTGCCCTGTGCTGACATATTTAGGCTTATCTTCCGTATTATTAAGAAGGAATATTCAAAATTAAATTACTTAAAATAGCATTTAATGGAAAAAATGTGCCAAACAGAATTTGTGAAACTCAATGAGATCTACCCATTTTTCACCAAATTTTAACATTAGTATCTTGGCAAACTGCAACAAAATAGTCTTTTAAAAGCAAACTACAATGAGTGAACAGAAATTGTGGGATACCTTCTAAGTAACAGATAGGCCCACCTTTTTGCCTGGATAAGAGTAGTCGGTCACATGACGCAGCATTCCACAGGTATTTATTTGTTCTCAAGGTTGCTGCATTGCTGTCCATAATTTCATTGCATTCCTGAGTGGAGGATCCGAAGTTACCCACTTATACATTGTAACACTATCCTACTATTAATGATCTGATACTTTGTGTGTTGTTTCACGAGAAGAAATATTTTGCATACTTTGTGTGTTGTTTCATGAGAAAGAAAATTTAAAGTACGGTAATTTTAAGTTACTGTAGTTTTAATATTACTTCTAATAACAACACACAAGGTATCAGAACATTAATAGTAGAATAGTGTTATAATGTATAAGTGGGAAGTTTTGTGTGCATTCTCGAGCACTTGCACAGAAGCATACAAAAAACTGAGGCTTCAACCATTTCCTACTATGAGTAAAATTTGAACTATAGAAACATAGTTTCTTTTTCTATCCGGTTGGTTTCTAAAACAGCAAAACAACTGCGACATCATTATTTATCATTTAAACAATTTAATTATTACTAACATAATTACCTAATTATATCATCATTAATTAATAGCATGTACCAGCACTATTGATGTGTTTAAAGTACTGTGCAAAATATATTTTTTTCAATTAAGTGGATGCGTCTAAAAATTTTGCCGTCGAAGATTCTCCATTCCCCTTTCAAAAATCGATATCAGATAAGTAGTGTGGTCTGAAATTTTTCACATACCTTTCCGACAAATTTGTTCATTTCGTCTTCATATTAGTATGTATATATTTCGTTCTCTTGGCGCAAATACACCGTCGAGTTACATTATTGTGACCACCAGCTAATATCCAGAGTGACCGCAGTGTGCAGCGCGGACAGTAGCTAAACGGGCTGATGGGAGTGACTCAATAAGGTGCTGGAAAGTGTTCACAGGTATGTGGAACCATGCTGTCTGCAACGCATCTGACAGCTACTGGAGGGTGCGTGATGGAGGATCCACAGAGCGAACAACAAGATTGTGGTGGTCCCACAGATACTCAATTGGGTTTAAGTCTGGGGAATTAAGTGGCGAGGGAAGTACTTTGAAGTCTTCATCGTGCTCTCCCAATCACTCTCGGACATTTCTAGCCGTGTGACACGTCGCATTGTCGTGCTGGAAGATCGCATTCGCCCCAGGGAAGACAATCAGCATGTATGTGTATACGTGGTCTGCAAGGATGGATTCATAACGAATTCGCTCCATAGTGCCTTCCACAGGTATGAGTGGACCCAGAGAATGCCACGAAAACATTCCCCAGACCAATGCGCTGCCCCCACAAGCTTGTATTCTTCCAGCATAGGTTGAAGAGTGTTTGTTCTCCGATGTTTCTCGCCTTACACGCCAACGTCCATCCGTTCGATGAAGCAGAAAACGTGACTCGTCAGAGAAGGCAATCCTTTGCCAATCAGCAGAGGTCCAATTCCAATACTGTCGTGCAAATGTAAGCCTTTTCTGCCAATGCACCTTTGTTGCATAGGTGCAGTGACCATCCGTCTGCATCGAAGCTCCATACACAGCAGGGTTTGCTGAACTGTCATTTTGCACATACTTCCGGTAGCTCCCTGGTTCATTCGGCCAGTGAGTTGCTCTACTGTAGCATGCCGATCGGACCTCACTCACCTTCGAAGCCAATGTTCATCTCTCACATCAATGGCACGTGGTGCTCCGCAGTTGCCACGTCGCTTATTCGCAATGGTGCCATTTTTCCAATCACGATATACTTTAACCACAGCAGCACGCGAACAGTTCACAAACTGCCCTGTTTTAGAAATACTGCCACCCTTGGCCGGAAAGCTGAAAATCATCCCTTTTTGCAAATCTGATAAATCGCTCTTTTTATCCATGGTAGCAACGAGTGCTATGTTTTCAGAATGCCTACTGCACACCGCATATGCACTCCGAGCCAGTTCACGACACGCGTTCTTTCATTGGCTACGCGCTGTTGATGCCAAAAGTAGGAGGTGGTCACAATAATGTGACTCGACTGCATATTTTCGAAGTAATTATTAATTCCGTCGAAATGTTTCCATTTCCTTCATTTTCTGCAATAACTTCCTCGGTAATTTGTCACCAAAATAGTACAATATTTTATTCATTTTTCGTAAAATCATCAAAGCGATGTGTTAGGTTCATCGAAATATTAGCTTTTCTTTTACTTTATGCTACAACTTTAAAAAAAGCAATTACGTAATTACATTTCGTTTTTAGCGTAAGACCTTCGAAGTAATTTGTCAGGCTAGTCGAAATATTAGCTTTTCTTTCACTTCGTACGACAACTTTAAAAAGTAAATTGTTAAATGCGTTTAAATATTAGCTTTTGTTTCACTTCGTACGATAATTTTAAAAAGTAAATTGTTAATTTTGTCTAAATGTTCGCATTTCGTGCCACAACTTTTTAAGTATTTCAATAAGTAACTTGTCAACAAAACAACAGCACATTTCATTCATTTTGTGCAGAAATTTTCAAAGTTCCCGTCGGCTAGCATTCTAAGTGAAAACTTCTCAAATAATTTGTCACTTTCATCTAAACATTAGCATTTCCTTCACTTTTCGCGACAACTTTCTAAGTAATTCGTGAGCCAAATATTAGCGCATTTTATTCATATTGCAACATCAACTTTCATCGTAGCGAAAGTGATTCGCTAAGAATTTGGAAACGAATCTACGTGATGTAGGCAAATGCAGAACAACACCACGTTAAACGCGATATATCGTCCGCTCTGAACGAAAGCAAGATCTATCGTCACTAAAGCTGCATTGAGGCTCGATCAAGCAGGGACGTCGCTAGGCTTCCTAAATCAGGGTGGGCGGATTTTATTTTTGGTGGGGCAGGTTTGAGAGCAATTATATTTACAAAACGCTTAAAGCAAAAAATTGTAATTAGTTCCACCACTTCCTCTGGAGATACACACACAAAAAAAAAAAATATTTATTTTTATTTCCCCTTATTTTGAATCAAATATCAAAGGGTTACCTTAGCTAGAATGCCATAAAAAATCATTTTTTTTTTATTGGAGGTTTAACGACCACCGTGTGCAACTCAATGAGCTATAAGCAGCCGCCCGTCCCTAATTTAGGGTCACTAGTTCCAGGGAAGGGAGAGAACCAGTGGCGTAAGACAAACACAACATCCATGCCTCACCGGGATTCGAACCCGGATCCCGTTCGGACGAATGATCAGAGGCCATCGCTTAGAACACTGCGCCACCGGGGTGGAAAATCATTTTCATCATACACTGGCGTGCAAAAATTAAGGACCAGACGGTTTTTCGAATGTAACGTCGTGCTGAAGTGCTCCACATCGACTCAAATCATACCATAAGATCCCCAAGATGTAAGAATATTGGACAAGTGAGCAAATCTGTCCAAACAAGGAACAAAAAAGATACAAAGGCACTTTATTGAAAAGGTAGCTCCCAGCACAACTGGACAGAAAATAGAAACGTCCGTGTGACAGGCGGCTGCCAAGAAAAATCCAGTCTTTAGTAGGGGATATGATCACCCCTGACTGCGTTGCAGAATTTACAACGTCTGTCCATGCTGAGGACGAGGTTATCAAGGAGCTGTGGAGGCATCGCGGCCCATTCCTCTTGTAGCGCCAATCGCAGCTACGGAATCGTTGCTGGCGGCTGGTTACGTGCTACCAAGCGTCTCCCGAGAAGGTCCCACACGTGTTCAATTGGATTTACGTCCGGGGACCTTGCGGGCCAATCCATGTGAATATCTTTACTCTCCAACAGCTCTGCGATGGCCACTGTACGATGAGGTGTAGCGTTGTCGTCCATGAAGAGGAACTCAGGACCGACAGCACCTCTAAACAGACGCACGTGAGGTAGGAGAACCTCGGCACAATAGCTGACACCAGTGATTGAACCTCCTTGGAAGATGTGGAGGTCAGTACGGCTACCAAGCATGATAACGCCCCAAACGAGAACTCCGCCACCTCCAAACCGGTCTCTTTCGATGGTGTTGGAGGTGTTATTGCGTGTTCCCTGCTCTCTCCAGATGTGTATACGTCCAGAATCGCTCGTCAGACTAAATCGGCTCTCATCCGTAAAGAGAACTCGACCCCATTGCTGATGTGTCCAGTTCTTGTGTTCCTGGCACCACAGAAACCACCGTCTCCGATTAACAGGCGTTAATGGCACACACCGTACTGGTCGTCATGCAAATAGACCACCTTTGTGCAGCCTCTTGGCCACCGTAAAACGCGATAACGGACGTCCAGTTGTCTGTAGCATGTGCCTTGCGATTTCTCCTGCTGTCTGCCGTCTGTCTCTTCTCGCCTGTAGGACAATATACCGGTCGTCCGCCGCCGTGGTTGCTCGTGGACGACCACTACTAAACTGTGGTACAGCTGTTCCTGTCGTTTGAAATACTCTCCATGCTCGTGAGACGATGCTGTGACCGATCCCGAATTCCTCGGCTACACTAGTCACATTTCGACCTTCTTCCGACTTCCCAATGATGCGACCTCGGGTAAAGTCATCCAGATGTCGTCTACTGGATTGCCTGTTGGCTATATCACACGGTGGCAGCAACTAGACGTCGTTCAAACCGATGTGCACCGTGCAATAGCTTTCACCGAATTGCTGAGCATGATCATATGTCGAGGATTTTAGGAAGGGAGTGTCTGACCATAGGTCTTAAACAACCCTTAGAAATAGGAAGCTAGGAGATTTAGGCTAGAGTGCCCGATAGGAAAGTGACACGGAAGCGAAGTAGAAAGGGGGAGGAAGACGCCTTTATTTATTACCGGGGGGCCAGTACCCGGTGTCCGACGGCTTAACGTGCCCATCCGACGCACGGCGGATATTTAGTGGATCGAGCGTTCGTACCTGCCTGGGATCGAACCTGAGGTCCTTTCCGTGGCAGTCACGAACGTTGCCCACTCGGCCACCCGCGGCCTGGAATTGCTGAGCGTACACCGCCCGTGTGCTTTATACCCTACCGACCCCCCCGACGTCATGCTGCATATACACATGTGTATGCGCAAGCCCTACCGTACCGGACCCTAGTCTATCTCCTGAGTGTTCTTTCGGTCCGTTCTGCCTGCTCGCTCTGCTGTTATGCTAATTTCTCCTCTTCGTCCTTAATTTTTGCACACCAGCGTATGAGGGCGCCTTCACAAAACTTTTCCTGTTTCTAAAAGTTATTTTACTACCACTTATTATTCACGAAGCATTACAAAGGGTTGTCTTTGTTAGGGATGTAATGTCATAAAAAAGAAAGCATTTCTATCACAGTTATTACTGCAACACAATCTCTCACCCTTATATATTTTTTTATTGTTCACAAGGTATAAGACTTCGTAAAATACACTGACGGAAAAAAATCCCAACACCAAGAAGGGGTTGTGTTAGATAAACGACAGTTGGTAGGCGGTGAGAGTACATCTGTAAGATGACGTCTATGCAAATTTCGCGCTCGGCGCATACGTGTGGCGCTAGTAGCGACCCTCGAAACATGCAAAGCAGGTTTGCTGTAAATAAGCGCTGTAACGTTCGTGAGCGTTAGTTATCGTTGATGTTAGTCAAGAATGCCTTTAAAAAGACGAAGAAGCCATTATCAACAGCTCACGGAGTTTGAAAGAGGTCGTGTAATAGGGCTTCGAGAAGGTGGATTTTCTTTCCGCAATATTGCAGAACGACTTGGCAGGAATGTAGCCACTGTGCATGATTGTTGGCAGCGGTGGTCAAGGGAAGGTACTGCCTCAAAAAGACCGGGTTCCGGCCGGCCACGTGGCACTACTGAGAGGGAAGACCGCCGTGTACGGCGTATGGCCGTGGCGCATCGTACCACGTCTGCGGCAGCAATTCGAGCTGCAGTTGCCACCACAGTGACACAACGAACTGTTACAAATCGGTTACTTGAAGGACAGCTCCGAGCCAGACGCCCTGTAGCGTGCATTCCACTTACTCCAAACCACTGCCATTTGCGACGTCAGTGGTGTCAAGCTAGAGCTCATTGGAGGACGGAGTGAAGATCTGTTGTGTTTTCTGATGAAAGCCGGTTCTGCCTGGGTGCCAGTGATGGCCGTGTGTTGGTTAGAAGGAGACCAGGTGAGCGCCTACAACCAACCTGTCTGCGGCCGAGACACACTGGACCTACACCTCGAGTTATGGTCTATGGAGCAATTTCCTATGACAGCAGGAGCACTCTCGTGGTTATCCCACGCAACCTGACGGCACAGTTGTACGTCACGCTGGTGATTCAACCATTTGTGCTGCCATTCATGAACAGCATTCCAGGGGGTGTTTTCCAACAGGATAACGCTCGCCCGCATACCGCTGTTGTAACCCAACATACTCTACAGAGTGTCGACACGTTGCCGTGGCCTGCTAGATCACCAGCTCTTTCCCCAATCAAGCACGTATGGGACATCATTGGACGACAACTCCAGCGTCACCTCCAACCAGCATTAACCGTCCCTGTATTGACCGACCAAGTGCAACAGGCATGGAACTCCATCCCACAAACTGACATCCAGCACCTGTACGACACAAACGTTTGCGTGCTTGCATTCAACATTCTGGCGGTTACACCGGTTATTAATGTACCAGCATTTCACATTTAAAATGGCTCTTCTCGCGCTTACAATAAGCTGTGATCTTGAAACCTTAATCGATTAAATATGTTACCTATACGAATGTATTGCAGCCATTTCATTCCTCTACAACTATTTTTTCGTGGTGTTGGGATTTTTTCCCGTCAGTGTATGTTATGAGTCCACAAGTCCATTTCAGTGGCTTCATCACGGCTGTTGCAATTTTCGTGGGAATTCAGTTGCTCAGATTTAACAGGTATGACATAAAACGCCGGTAACATAAGGTAGATATTTTGATATCACTAAGTATTGAAACATAAAACGGGATCAATTGTAATGTCCTTAATGACAGTTTTTCAAACACGTTTGAAACTTTGCTGATAGATTAGAAAAGTGAGGTGAAATGCTGGGAGATAAATCAAGTAGTGCTTTCAGAGCCTTGTTTTTAATTTGTCTTTTAGATGCAGCTGAAGGCTTTCTGTGTTCCTCCTGCAGTCTGTACATATTAGATCTCAGTTTACATTTTTCTATAACTTTTTCTGTATTTTTACCGAGAGGAGCCTCCTTTCATTTTGGTATGTTAGTTGTTTTGTATTTTTCCAAGACCTGTGTATTTAGTTTTTAAACATTAAGGGTGCAATATATCATATTTTACACTATTTTGTAAATTTGTCTTAGTATTATAGGAAGTTCGTTTAGCATAATGTCCCAAGTTTAATTCTTGTGCTTAGGAATTGCAGTTTTTAAGTCCCCCTTTGAACGTCCTATTGCGTTGCAGTACGTAGGCTATAAATAATTGTACTTTATTTTATTGTAGGTATGAATAATGTATGGTGAAGCACCTTTTAGAAGAATCAGCATGCAAATTAGCTATGAAAAAAGCCTCCCGATCCAGTTTGTTGTGTCTCGTGTTAAATTCTCTTGATATCATATATATGCACTCATTTCAAGGGTAACCCTTTGCATTGTCGGGCCAACCAGAAAAATAATCTTGTCTTCCATTGCGGTTGTTCATTAATGCCATTTGTTGTTGGGCTCCAACCCCGTGCTGTGCTCTTCTGTCTGTTTATTTCTGCACATAACATTAACTTCAAGTTCTAAAAGTTATAAGTTCTTTTCCTGTTTCAACTCATAGGTGGTCACAAAAAGATATAACGTAACAAATACACACTTCATGTACTCGTTTCGTTATTTTCGTAGGCTCCGAACACAATTCATGTATTCTAAATCACAAGAGAATATATATACAGTGGTCACAAAAAGTTAGGGAGATTACAGTTTCAAAGGGGAAACATGGTGATATGCAAATTTAGCAAGTACTGGAGATTATCAGCGTAAATTAGCATCATGACAACACAGCACGTGTTGTGCTAACTTCGACAAAAGTATCCTCCGAGGAGTGAAAAACGGGTATTCACAATTAAATATTTTATTCTAAGATCGTTTATTAACAATGAATATTTATTTAAAGATCTATTATAGTTTCGCTGAGCGTTTGGCTTGGCTTCATCAGGACAAATGGAGTGCAAGCGTTCAAATCATTGTGACATCATCAGCGTTCTGACGGTCACGAATTTTGGTGAGTTGTTTCTATACGCACTTGAAAGAAATGGAGTGCGTGCCATGTCAGTGACAAGCCGTGAAGAGCTGCAGTATGTATGGAAAGCTAATATAATAAGCTTGATAGCAGAATCAGGTTTCTTAATAAGTGCAGCGTTTTCAAAAAAAATATGGTTGTTTTCATGAAAATATTGGGCTATAGACTACTTCTACGGTTCACAGTTCCATACGTAAGTCTTGTATTCCTTCATACGAAAACTGAAATTATAGAATAAATAAACAACCTGACCTATATATAAAAGCCCACATCCACTAGGGATCTGATAAATTCCCCAGGAATTTATGTCTTTAACATAGTCTTTTGATCTGTAAGAATTCACCTTATTTGTAGATTTGAAAATATCTTTGAAATTAAAACTTTTGAGAGTTTCCAAAATTTTTTGACAGCTTTGTCCACAACGGAAGGACTATATGCTCTGTGTGCAAAATCGAGCTCTTTCCGCAAGAAATCCTCAGATGAACATGTACCTAGGTATATGTACTGTACGATATACGTATGTATAGAAAGCATCGACTTCTTATTGACTTTCCTTCATGACTTGCCAATGATATGACATCTACGCCGCCCCGGTGGCGCAGATGTCATATCATTGGCAAGTCAGGTTCGAATCCCGATGAGGCATGGATGTTGTGTTTGTCTTACGGCACTGGCTCTCTCTCTACCCTGGAACCAGTGACCCTAAATTAGGGACGGGCGACTGCTTATAGCCTATTGAGTTGCTCACGGTGGTCGTTAAACCTTCAATAACAAAAAAAAAAAAAAAAAAAAAATAAATAAATAAAAAAATAAATAAAATAAAATAAAATGACATCTACTCCATTTCTTTCAATTTCGTGGAAACAACTCACAAAAATCCATGACTGTCAGAACGCTGATGATGTCACAATGATCTGAATGTTTACGCTCCTTTTGTCCTGATGAAGCCAAGCCAAACGCTCAACAAAACTATAGTAGATCTTAAAATAAAATATTTAACTGTGAATAAACGTTGCTTATTTATTCTATAATTTCAAACATGGTTTAATCCTTTAATTCCACCAATATTTACTTCTACAAGTTGGTTGACTTTCACAGGGTTTTCTAAAGAAACCCGTTTTTTTTTAAACCCTGGGATCGACCCAAAGGTGGTCCCCGAGGATAACCACCAGGAGTTAAGATTGCTATCTGACTGTAAGTGCTCAGAGAATGCCTATACTCCGGGCAAAGCTATCCTGGCGATTGCGTGCGGGAAGCGACCGTGCGCCAAGCGACCCTGTGGAAAATCGTGCGCAAAGCGACCTTGCTATAGTTCACCGTGGACGAAGCGACCCTGCTAATCCAAAAAACCCTGAAAATTAAGAAAGCCTCCGAACTGGTCTGTGAAGTCAGAGCTAGTGGGCCGACCGACTCGAGCCTCGAGTTCTCCGCTCGTGAAAACGCCAACGAAGTACCTCGGTGTTTACGCAGGGAAATAATTTCTCGAGTATGATACTAGACAATTTGCGCACACAGCAATATATTGACCATGGTTTTTTTCTCTGTAATTTTTATCCTTAGGTAACATCGAAAGATTACATTTTTAGTTTTCATTTTTTTTTCTCAGTTTACAGCAATGATACCGGCAAATCGGGGAATTCCGAAGTTTTGCTCCTGTGCTTAAAACTAAATATTTCAGGAAATTTTTCCGTTTTTTTACAATTTGGCCAAAGAAACACAAACATAATAGTTTTTTCACGCATGACTTGAAAACCCCAGCATTTTACGTTACGCATTTTTGCAACTATATACGATCTTTTTAATGGCAATTTGCGTTAATGGCAAATTGGTAGGACTGTATGAACATAATCATTTCACTTAAAACTTTTAGAAATTTCCTTCGCGTTCAATTTATTAAAATGAAAGAAAAAAAGAAAAGACTTTTCAGCAATTACGTAACGAACGCGAAAGCAAAATTTCCGATTTAGTGAGTATATTTACTGAAAATACGGTAAGATGTGTGCTCAAATCTTGCAACTATTTCTAGAAGGTAAAAAAAAATATTAATTAAAATCATTTAGGGAAAAGTTCTTTGTCAAATGAACATGGAATATATTTATTCTAAACTTTCGGATACATTTGTTGGACATTCCAATAAACTTTTCTTTGGGCTAGCCTTCAGATTATCAGCGCAACAAGTAGTTCTGTACATTTCGTGTGAATTCTTGTTTTAATTAGGACTCTGATACACAACAATTTTATGAAGAAAAATGACATTTGTTTTACGGAAACGAAATGTTGATTAATAAATAATGTAATTATTTATTGCCAGTTTCTTTGCCTGATTAACCTTAGTACTTGATGCGCTGATAATATATGTACATCTTTTTTTTTTTTCTTTTCAATTTGAACAGTACTAACTACGAATTTTGTAAAGAAAAATAGCTATTACTTTATGGAAATGAAATGTTGAATGGCAATTAATACCATTATTAAAACGACAATAAATAATGAGCTGATAATCGGAAGGCTAGCCCTCAAATTTTACTCCGTCAATAATTAAAAAAAAACAAAAAAAACGACTAACTATTCACTAAATTATAATTGTATTTACAACGAAAGCAGAAAATGCTGTCATGAAAACTTAACTAACCTTTGAATTCACGGTGGGTTCAAAATTCTTCATTGGTACGGAAAAAATCCGCCTTCTTCGAAAGCTTTTACTTTCAGGTAAGCTGTAAACAGTGGCTTTTCGATGTGAAGATGTGCTTTGTAATTAGATCTATATCAAGGCATTCGATATTTTCCAGGCATGTTGTATAAAATTGCTTACTCACGTGCACTACTACCGAAAGCTCAATACTGATCAATGCTGCATGAACGCGAAGCTAATATCGGCATTCCCTTTACGTTTGCCCTTTGACCTCTCTGGAGAGTGGGATTGCGATGGCCCTTTGACCGTGACGTCACACCCCTTCGTAGTTCGCGCGCTGGGGCTTTCTCTCCAGGGGGTTTTGGCTAATCCCAAGGTCACTCCTGAGAGTCACTCCGCAAAGAAACCAACTTTCCAGCCAATAGAAATGCTTGTGTGCGAGCCTACCAGTACATTCCATTTTGGCATACGGTATTGTGAGATATGTTTTGAAAAGCTTGTTCTTCGTTATGGAATATGGAGTTACTTTCTACAAGAAATGGCAAGCCTTGTTTAGTATTGGGTGGCTACCAATATCGCTTTCAGAAGAAAAGTAAATTAACTATCAGATGGCTGTGCTTGAAAGAGAAAAAAGAAAATTGTAAAGGAAGTGTTAAAACGGATTTTCAAAGTAATATAATAAGCAAAACAGGTCATGTTTGTGTTCCAAATGAAGCAGAAGTAGAAGTAAAAAAAGTGATGGAAGTATGTAGAAAAAGAGTAACCGATTTTTCTGTGATAAAGAGTATGGTTTAGTAGCTGCAACCCCATCATACGAAAACGTAAAAAGTACATTATGCAAAAGAAAAACATTAGAAACAATACAGAATCCTAAAGACAGTTCAGAAATAGAGTTCCCAAGTGACCTCCTCCTTTTACCGAATAAAGAAACATTTCTTCGCTTAGATTTTGTAAATGATGTTGGCAAAAGAATTCTAGTGTTTGCCGGCGAGGGCTACCAAGATGTATTAAAGAATGACGATTTCTTCTTGGATGGGACTTTCAAAAGCTGCCCGAAACAGTTCTATCAACTTCTTAGTGTTCATGCTGATTTAGGGAGCACTGCACTTCAAAATCAAGTATATTCAGCACTGTTCTGTTTACTACCAGATAAACGAGAAGGAACATGCCGTTCATTGTTTAAGGAACTAAAGACTTTGTGTCCACATTGGGTTTCAAAGATGATAAAGACCGACTTCGAAGCAGCGCTTATAAAAGCAACTAAAGAAGTATTCCCTGGTGCAACTGTATCCGGTTGCAATTTTCACTTCAATCAAAGTCTATGGTGGAATATTCAAAATCTGGGACTTACGCAACTGTATAAAACCAACGAAGAAATAAGAAGCATATGTAAATTGTGCGCTGCTTTGGCCCACCTAATTGCAGAAAATGCTGAAGACGCATGGCTGCTTATTATGGAGGACGTTCCACAGAATGAAAGGTTAGATTTATTCCTTGACTCTTTTGTTAACCAGTTAATGGAAAATCCTAATGTTCCAATTCAAATGTGGAATGTACATGGCCACCAGCGCCATGGAACAAACAACGCCGTCGAAGGATGGAACTCAAAATGAAATAGTACTCTAGGAAAAAAACAGCCATATATATATGAACTTATTAAATGCCTAAAGGAAGAATCAAAACGTGTGATGCACAAACAACAATTGAAAGAATTAGGAGAACTTGGTCCAAAAAGGAAGAAAAGTAGATGAACGCATTCGCAACATCATGGCGGAATTTGGAAATTCTAAAGACCTTAACAAATGCTTGAAAGCATTAAGCTATGTTACAAAGTTGGACTAAGGATAAAAGCTATAAAACTCAGAAAATGTAAGTAATTAATTAATTGCATGAAAATAATTTGACTACGATTTATATATCATCATCATCATCATCATCATCATTGTCAACCATTATCAATCCACTGCTGGACGAAGGTCTCCCCAAGTTTCCTCCACAACGGTCTGTCTTGTGCCAGTCTCCTTAATGTCACTTCCGGATACTTTCGAATTTCATCCACCCATCTTCCACGTGGTCTTCTTCTGGGTCTTTTCCTGTCCCTTGGAATCCAATCTAAAATTTCGGCTGTCCATCGATGGTCTGTCCTTCTGGCAGTATGTCCAGCACATTACCATTTCAGGGATTTAACTTTGATCATTATGTCTTCCACTCTTGTCATTTCACGGATCCACGAGTTCCTCTTCTTATCTCTCCTGGTTACACCAAGCATGCACCTCTCCATGCTTTTTTGAGTTGTCTGCAGCCTTTGTATGTCTCTTTAAGTTAAAGTCCACGTCTCTGCACCATACGTAAGCACTGGAACGATGCATTGATCAAGCACTTTTCTTTTAAGACATAATGGCATATTGCTCTTGAAAATTATGCTGTTTCTTCCAAAAGCTCTCCAGGCAAGTTTTTTACGCCGATTAATTTCTTCACCAATGTGACCCTCACTTGATATCTGCTGTCCAAGAAAAACGTACGTGTCTGTTATCTCCAGCTTTTCTCCATCAATCGATAAATCCTCATTTCTTGTAAAAGCATTGTACATCACTTTTGTCTTCTGAAAGTTCACTTTTAATCCCACTTCTTTATTCTTTTGCAGCAAGTTCCTGGATCATACTCTGCAGCTCTGATGGGGTAGTTACAAAAATGACTATGTCATCAGCAAAACGAAGGTGGGTTAGATAATCTCCATTAATCTTTAATCCCTTTGTTTCCCCAGTTCAGTGATTGAAAGACATTTTCCAATGTGGCATTAAAAAGCTTCGGAGATATGGTGTCACCTTGTCTCATTCCTTTTCCAATTTTTATGTGTGTTGTATTTTCAAACAGCCGAATCTTTGCACTTGCATTTTCATAGATGTTATTAATAATATTAATGTACGCATCCTCAATACCGCAGGATTTCAGGGCCATTGTAACTGCTGATGGTTTCACCGAATCAAAGGCTTTATCATAATCGATAAAAGCCATGCACAAAGGAAGTTCATATTCCCTCGCTCTTTCAATCAGTTCTCTCAGTACGTGGATATGATCTATTGTGCTGTAGCCACTCCTGAATCCAGCTTGTTCTCTCGGTTGAGCCATGTCCAGTGTCACCTTTAAGCGGTGTGAAAGAACTTTAGTGAAGATTTTATAAACCACTGAGAGGAGGCTGATAGGTCTGTAGTTCCTGAGATCCTCAATGTCACCTTTTTTATGTAGCAGGATCATTATAGCGTTGTTCCAATCCTCAGGAATCTTCCCTTCATTAAGCCATCGAGTGAAAATTTGGGCGAGTACTGTTTCGATTTCTCCACTTGCTTCTTGTATGATGTCTACAGTAATTCTATGTTCTCCTGGAGCTTTTCCCCGCTTCATGTTCTTGATTGCATGTGTAACTTCTGCTGGGAGAACTGGAAGAACTCTGGTACTGGTGCCTTTCATGATGTCTGGAGTACATGTATCATCCCTTTCATATAATTTGGAGTAGAAATCTTTACTCTTGTCAAAATTTCGTCTCTATTTCTTGTTACAGAACCATCTTCTTTTCTCAGTGCCATAATCTGTTTTCTTCCCTTACTGAGATGTCCCTTTGCTATCTTTAGGCTTTGGTTGTTTTCAATTGCTTTCCTTACTAGTTCACAGTTGAATTTCCTTACGTCTTCAGTGATACTTTTTCGTTCTGTCTTGCATAGCTCTATATATTCCACTTTGGAAGTCACATCTTCTTTAGTTGTCCTCATCTCTCTTCTTTTTTGCATCAACATTTTGGTTTTTCCTGATTATTTGTTCACATGCAACTTGTTCTTAGACCCAGCTAATTTTGTTGCTGTTTCCATTAGAGCTTTTGTTATTTTTCTGTTACCTTCAGAAATATCCACTTCTTCCGATGTTAGGCCTTCAAAAGCAGAGAATCTGTTCTTCAGTTCCAACTTGAAGGTTTTATGGTGTCTTTTAAGGTTGGTTATGTCAATACATTTTGTTTGTCTTATGAGCTTGCTAATTTTATTATGTGTAACAAAAAATTCGTCATAGAAGACTGCAGTGTGCCAAACAAGTTCAACACAGGTAGTGCCCATTTATTGGTGAGATGTAAGATGCGCCTCAACACTAAACTCGAACTCGAACAATTTATATATATATATAAGTGGGATGTAAGGTCAGGTGATGAGTAACATCACAGCCTCTCCTTGACAAATGTCAACCCCGCCTTCTCGTGGTGCATCCTGTTCCCACTAAAGGGGCTCTGACGACCGCTAATATCGGTATAACTATACCATCGGCATTAGAGGAAATGCTATCCCACACTCACCAACCCGCTTGGCCAGCGTGGTGAGTTATGGCCAAACCCCTCCAAAATGACTCCACAACTTAAATCTTGGCCCTCAGTCTCCGGCAGCTGGAATTTACCTGGCCAAGGCAGCTGCCAGTGTGACATGAAGGAACAGAGTGCTAAGAATCCCCGGAGGACCGGACTAGGCTGCCATTTGATGCTGACCTTGGTTACGTATAATGGACGCTCCCTATCTTCTGATTCAAGGCTTCTTGAATTGGAAGAGGAACTACATAGGATCAAGTGGGACATCGTCGGGCTAAGTGAGATAAGGAGAAAAGGAGAAGATCTCATTGAACTGAAAAGTGGACATCTCTTCTACTATCGTGGGACTGATACTGGCAGAACTAGTGGTGTTGGATTTATAACAAACAAGAAACTGAAGGATAAAGTTGTAGAAGTTGAAAGTTCCTCTGACAGAGCTGCACGACTCGTTATCAACTCTCGAGAAGATACCAGGCTCAGATTATTCAAACTCATGCACCCACCACAAGTCATCCTGAAGAAGAAATTGAAGAATTTATAAGGAAATTCGTCATCTAAATAATAAAGGTAAGCAGCACTTGAAGATAATTATGGGAGATTTCAATGCAAAAATAAGGCAACGGCAACAGAATGAAACTTCAGTAGGTAAATTCGGTCACGGCAACAGAAACCAGCGTGGAAATACTCTCGTCGAGTTTGCAGAGGCAGAAGGGTTTTTCATCTTGAACTCTTTTTTCAAAAAAAGGCCGCACAGGAAATGGACATGGAGACATCCAAATGGGACGACAAGAGAAATTGATTTTATTATGTGTAACAAAAATTTCGCCATAGAAGACTGCAGTGTGCTAAACAAGTTCAACACAGGTAGTGACCATAGATTGGTGAGATGCAAGATGCACCTCAACACTAAACTCGAACGTGGCAAGCTCATAAGACAAACAAAATGTATTGACATAACAAACCTTAAAAAACACCATAATACCTTCAAGTTGGAACTGAAGAACAGATTCTCTGCATTAGAGGGCCTAACATCGGAAGAAGTGGATATTTCTGAAGGTAACATAAAAGTAACCAAAGCTCATATGGAAACAGCAACAGAATTAGCTGGGTCTAAGAGCAAGTTGTATGTGAACAAATTATCAGGAAAAACCAAAATGTTGATGCAAAAGAAGAGAGATGAGGACAACTAAAGAAGATGTGACTTCCAAAGTGGAATACATAGAGCTATGCAAGACAGTACGAAAAAGTATCACTGAAGACGTAAGGAAATTCAACTGTGAACTAGTGAGGAAAGCAATTGAAAACAACCAAAGCCTAAAGATAGCAAAGGGACATCTCAGTAAGGGAAGAAAACAGATTATGGCACTGAGAAAAGAAGATGGTTCTGTAACAAGAAATAGTGGCGAAATTTTGACAAGAGTGAAAGATTTCTACTCCAAATTATATGAAAGGGATGATACATGTACTCCAGACATCATGAAACGTACCAGTACCAGAGTTCTTCCAGTCCTCCCAGCAGACGTTGCACATGCAATCAAGAACATGAAGCGGGGAAAATCTCCAGGAGAAGATGGAATTACTGTAGACATCATACAAGAAGCAAGTGGGGAAATCGAAACAGTACTCGCCCAAATTTTCACTCGATGGCTTAATGAAGGGAAGATTCCTGAGGATTGGAACAACGCTATAATGACTATAATGATCCTGCTACATAAAAAAGGTGACATTGAGGATCTCAGGAACTACAGACCTATCAGCCTCCAATCAGTGGTTTATAAAATCTTCACTAAAGTTCTTTCACACCGCTTGAAGGTAACACTGGACATGGCTCAACCGAGAGAACAAGCTGGATTCAGGAGTGGCTACAGCACAATAGATCATATCCACGTACTGAGAGAACTCATTGAAAGAGCGAGGGATTATGAACTTCCATTGTGCATGGCTTTTATCGTTTATGAAAAAGCCTTTGATTCGGTGAAAGCATCAGCAGTTACAATGGCTCTGAAATCCTGCGGTATTGAAGATGCATACATTAATATTATTAATAACATCTATGAAAATGCAAGTGCAAAGATTCGGCTGTATGAAAAAAAATACAACACACATAAAAATTGGAAAGGGAGTGAGACAAGGTGATACCATATCTCCGAAGCTTTTTAACGCCACATTGGAAAATGTCTTTCAATCACTGAACTGGGAAAACAAAGGGATAAAGATTAATGGAGATTATCTAACCCACCTTCGTTTTGCTGATGACGTAGTCATTTTTGCAACTACCCCATCAGAGCTACAGAGTATGATCCAAGAACTTGCTGACAAGAGTAAAGAAGTGGGATTAAAAATGAACTTTCAGAAGACAAAAGGGATGTTCAATGCTTTTACACGAAATGAAGATTTATCGATTGATGGAAAAAAGCTGGATATAACAGACACGCACGTTTATGTTGGACAGCAGATATCAAGTGAGGGTCACATAGATGAAGAAATTAATCGGCGTACAAAACTTGCCTGGAGAGCTTTTGGAGAAAACAGCATAATTTTCAAGAGCAATATGCCATTATGTCTTAAAAGAAAAGTGTTTGATCAATGCATCGTTCCAGTGCTTACGTATGGTGCAGAGACGTGTACTTTAACTAAAAGAGACATACAAAGGCTGCAGACAACTCAAAAAAGCATGGAGAGGTGCATGCTTGGTGTAAGCAGGAGAGATAAGAAGGGAACTCATGGATCCGAAAAATGACAAGAGTGGAAGACATCATGATCAGAGTTAAATCCCTGAAATGGCAATGGGCTGGGCATACTGCCAGAAGGACAGACCATCGATATACAGGCGAAATTTTAGATTGGATTCCAAGGGACAGGAAAAGACCCAGAAGAAGACCGCATGGGAGATGGGTGGATGAAATTCGAAAGTATGCGGGAGTTACATGGAGGAGACTGGCACAAGACAGACCGTTGTGGAGGAAACTTGTTGAGACCTTCGTCCAGCAGTGGATTGATAATGGTTGACAATGATGATGATATATATAAGTAAAATGATATTAAAAACTTGTAATTTGACTACGATTTGTATCATCATCATCATCATCATCATCATCATTGTCAACCATTATCAATCCACTGCTGGACGAAGGTCTCCCCAAGTTTCCTCCACAACGGTCTGTCTTGTGCCAGTCTCCTCCATGTCACCCCTGCATACTTTCGAATTTCATCCACCCATCTCCCATGTGGTCTTCTTCTGGGTCTTTTCCTGTCCCTTGGAATCCAATCTAAAATTTCGGCTGTCCATCGATGATCTGTCCTTCCGGCAGTATGTCCAGTCCATTGCCATTTCAGGGATTTAACTCTGATCATGATGTCTTCCACTCTTGTCATTTTTCGGATCCACGAGTTCCTCTTCTAATCTTTCCTGGTTACACCAAGCATGCACCTCTCCATGCTTTTTTGAGTTGTCTGCAGCCTTTGTATGTCTCTTTTAGTTAAGGTCGACGTCTCTGCACCATACGTAAGCACTGGAAGGATGCATTGATCAAACACTGTTCTTTTAAGACATAATGGCATATTGCTCTTGAAAATTATGCTGTTTCTTCCAAAAGCTCTCCAGGCAAGTTTTGTACGCCGATTAATTTCTTCATCAATGTGACCCTCACTTGATATCTGCTGTCCAAGATAAACGTACGTGTCTGTTATCTTCAGCTTTTCTCCATCAATCGATAAATCTTCATTTCTTGTAAAAGCATTGAACATCACTTTTGTCTTCTGAAAGTTCATTTTTAATCCCACTTCTTTACTCTTGACAGCAAGTTCCTGGATCATACTCTGCAGCTCTGATGGGGTAGTTGCAAAAATGACTACGTCATCAGCAAAACGAAGGTGGGTTAGATAATCTCCATTAATCTTTATCCCCTTGTTTTCCCAGCTCAGCGACTGAAAAACGCCCTCCAATGTGGCATTAAAGAGCTTCGGAGATATGGTGTCACCTTGTCTCACTCCCTTTCCAATTTTTACGTGTGTTGTATTTTCAAACAGCCTAATCTTTGCACTTGCATTTTCATAGATGTTATTAATAATATTAATGTATGCATCTTCAATACCGCAGGTTTTCAGAGCCATTGCAACTGCTGATGGTTTCACCGAATCAAAGGCTTTTTCATAATCGATAAAAGCCATGCACAATGGAAGTTCATATTCCCTCGCTCTTTCAATTAGTTCTCTCAGCACGTGGATATGATCTATTGTGCTGTAGCCACTCCTGAATTAAGCTTGTTCTCTCGGTTGAGCCATGTCCAGTGTTACCTTCAAGCGGTGTGAAAGAACTTTAGTGAAGATTTTATAAACTATTGATAGGAGGCTGATAGGTCTGTAGTTTCCGAGATCCTCAATGTCACCTTTCTTATGTAGCAGGATCATTGTAGCGGTGTTCCAATCCTCAGGAATCTTCCCTTCATTAAGGCATCGAGTGAAAATTTGGGCGAGTACTGTTTCGATTTCTCCACTTGCTTCTTGTATGATGTCTATAGTAATTCCATCTTCTCCTGGAGCTTTTCCTCGCTTCATGTTCTTGATTGCATGTGCAACTTCTGCTGCAAGGACTGGAGGAACTCTGGTACTGGTATCTTTCATGATGTCTGGAGTGCATATATCATCCCTTTCATATAATTTGGAGTAGAAATCTTTCACTCTTGTCAAAATTTCGCCTCTATTTCTTGTTACAGAACCATCTTCTTTTCCCAGTGCCATAATCTGTTTTCTTCCCCTTACTGAGATGTTCCTTTGCTATCTTTAGGCTTTGGTTGTTTTCAATTGCTTTCCTCACTAGTTCACAGTTGAATTTCCTTACGTCTTCAGTGATACTTTTTCGTACTGTCTTGCATAGCTCTATATATTCCACTTTGGAAGTCACATCTTCTTTAGTTGTCCTCATCTCTCTTCTTTTTTGCATCAACATTTTGGTTTTTCCTGATAATTTGTTCTCATGCAACTTGTTCTTAGACCCAGCTAATTTTGTTGCTGTTTCCATAAGAGCTTTGGTTACTTTTCTGTTAACTTCAGAGATGTCCACTTCTTCCGATGTTAGGCCTTCTAAAGCAGAGAACCTGTTCTTCAGTTCTAACTTAAAGGTATTATGGTGTTTTTTAAGGTCGGTTATGTCAATAGATTTTGTTTGTCTTATGAGCTTGCCACGTTCAAGTTTAGTGTTGAGGTGCATCTTGCATCTCACCAATCTATGGTCACTACCTGTGTTGAACTTGTTTAGCACACTGCAGTCTTCTATGACGAATTTGTTGTTACACATAATAAAATAAATTTCACTTGTCGTCCCATTTGGATGTCTCCATGTCCATTTCCTGTGTGGCTTTTTCTTGAAGAAGGAGTTCAAGATGAAAAACCCTTCTGCCTCTGCAAACTCAACGAGAGTATTTCCACGCTGTTTTTTGTTGCCGTGACCGAATTTACCTACTGAAGTTTCATTCTGTTGCCGTTGCCCTATTTTTGCATTGAAATCTCCCATAATTATTTTCAAGTGCTGCTTACCTTTATTATTTAGATGACAAATTTCCTCATAAAATTCTTCATTTTCTTCTTCAGGATGACTTGTGGTGGGTGCATAAGTCTGAATAATCTGAGCCTGGTATCTTTTCGAGAGTTGGATAACAAGTCGTGCAGCTCTGTCAGAAGAACTTTCAACTTCTACAACTTTATCCTTCAGTTTCTTGTTTATTATAAATCCAACACCACTAGTTCTGCCAGTATCTGTCCCACGATAGTAGAAGAGATGTCCACTTTTCAGTTCGATGAGATCTTCTCCTTTTCTCCTTACCTCACTTAGCCCCACGATGTCCCACTTGATCCTTTGTAGTTCCTCTTCCAATTCAAGAAGCCTTGAATCAGAAGATAGGGAGCGTCCATTGTAAGTAGCCAAGGTCAGCATCAGATGGCAGCCTAGTCCGGTCCTCCGGGGATTCTTAGCACCCTCTGCCTTCATGTCGCACTGGCCGCTGTCTTGGCCAGGTACATTCCAGCTGCCGGAGACTGAGGGCCAAGATTTAAGTTGTGGAATCATTTTGGAGGGGTTTGGCCATAACTCACCACGCTGGCCAAGCGGGTTGGTGAGTGTGGGATAGAATTTCCTCTAATCCCGATGGTATAGTTATACCGTTATGGGCGGTCGTCAGAGCCCCTTTAGTGGGAACAGGATGCACCACGAGAAGGCGGGGTTGACATTTGTCAAGGAGAGGCTGTGATGTTACGCATCACCTGAACTTACATCCCTACGATTTGTATATATATATATATATATATATATATATATATATAAGAAAAGTGATATTAAAAACTTGTATTTTTAAAAAGAGCATTAAACTATGTTACAAAGGAAGATGAAAGATTTACAAGTAACCAACAACGCAGTATTTCTAAAAAAAAGCGTTAAGCTATGTTATATACTAAGATGACAGGTTTACAAGTAACCAACAACGCAGTTGAAGAGAAAAACATCGGTCTGTTTTTCTACAAAGTAAGATGTAAGTGACTACGATTAGCAGGGTCGCTTCGTCCACGGTGAAATATAACAGGGTCACTTCGCGCACGAATTCTAGAGGGTCGCTTCGTGTACGACCAATGGCTTTGCCCATTGCGTAACTCACGGTAGTCGTTAAACCCTCAGAAAAAAAAACACAAAAAACACGGTAGTCGTTAAACCCTCAGAAAACAACAACTATGCATCCTTCAGAATATACTGAACTAACAGGAGTTCTCCGCGTGAACGAAGACACAGAGACCTGTATCATTTTTTTTAACAGAGTCAAGTGAAAAAGAATCGCTATGCGTAAAACGTTGTGGCGGTATTCAAAGCGTGTTTTTACATTTTTGTGCCCTAATGTTTAATCACTACTTATTTATTTGCTTATTTATGCGCTGCATAATAAGCAAATAAATAAGTAGTGATTAAGAATTAGGGCACAAAAATGTAAAACAAGAGTCTGGCCTTAGTTCTCTAAATTCTAAGCGAATAAAATTTGCGTGATATGATTCATTTTAGAGTAAGTATTTTGTACTACTTTCTATTAGTATAAAACTAGGGAAATAATTTTAATTACAAAGTGCGCATTTGTGCTACGAGCAATAAAGAGTAATAATTTTGGTTTTACGGAAAATACCTGTATAACTTTCAAAGAATATATAATACGGAATTTAGAAAAACTTCGGTTATTGAAATATTTTCGAAAAAGGGCCTCGAAGACATTAATCTGTGGTGAAAGCCCGAGTTTCCCTGGTATGCCACTGATGCATGCAAACTTTACAATGTCTTTAAAGGAATGAAGAATGTGTATATTCATGTTTCTGAAACCAAGCAAAGGTACCAGTAATGTCAGAAAATGTTCTGATTTAATATTTCCCGAATTTGAAGATTTTGGAATTCTTGCGCAAGTGTTCTCTTTACCTTAACCAGTTTTATTTGGGATTTCGGAAAATCCCTTTCCCCTCACAAAAGCAAAGGACATAATGGAGCGGATTTGTTTGTATTCTTGTGCATTTTCGATGCATGGCAATGTTATCACTAAACCGAGACTCCATTCAATGAGCCGCATGAAAAAAATCAAAGCTCGGTTTCCTTGTTTGCATCCGGTGCCGTTTCACGATTTAAAAAAAAAACAAAAAAAAAAAACAAAAAACACTGCTACAAAAGTGGAAACAGATGTTGTGGGGTGCTATAGAGGTAAAGCATATCTCAAGACGGTAAAGTTGCAGCGAAGAATCCGCGTCACCGGTAAGTTTCTGATTTCACATTGGGTTCTTCTACAAATACGTCTGGAATTAATGAAAAAATCCTTTTTCTTTACGATAAATGTGTGATGTTTCTCCCAAACTTCTTTTTTATTATTTTTTTTGGAGGTTTAACGACCACCGTGAGCAACTCAACGGGCTATAAGAAGTCGCCCGTCCCTAATTTAGGGTAACTGGTTCCAGGGAAGGGGGAGAGCCAGTGCCGTTAGACAAACATAACATCCATGTCTCACCGAGACTCGAACCCGGACCTATTTCGGACGAATGATCAGAGGTCATCGCTTAGACCACGGCGCCACCGGTATCAGCCAAACTGCGTTTGGAATTAGAATTCCTTCTTCTACAGAGAATTACTTTAAGCATAGTTTGCGGCGGACTCCGAAACCTATGATTTCGTCCCAGTATTTTTTCAAGTGAGGGGAGGGGAAGCTATATGTGACGTGCTACACAGGTGAAGCACATGCCATAACGCAAAGTTGCAGCGATAAATTCCGTCGGTGCAGCTTGATTGGGAAATCATTCGGTTCCGGAGCAGAAGGGTGCTGATTCGATCTTCGTCACTCGCAAAATTTGAGAATTTCATATCGGATCTGATGGCCATTGGTTTCTTCAAAAAATGCGTGTGCTCTTTTTTTTACGCTTTCCAACCGTTGGTTGAAGAAGCGTATATGCTCCAGCTTTTTCCGTCCGTCTGTCGGCACGATAACTCACGAAAAAATGGTTTGATTTCGATGAAATTTCAGTATGTGGTAGGGGACCACCAGGGGACGAGCCCTATCGAAAATGGGTGAAGTGGGGTCAAAGGTCACGCCATAAGAACGGAATCCATTCAATTGCCCTTATGCATCATAACTTGCGTAAATATGGTTCGATTTCAATGAAATTTTAGTATATGGTAGGGGACCACCTGGGGACGAAACCTATTGAAAATGGGTGGAGTCAAAGGTCAGGACATAGCAGCGGGATGCATTCCATTGCCCTTATGCGTCACAAGGTGCGTAAAAATGGTTCGATTTCGATGAAATTTTAGTATGTGGTAGGGGACCACCTGGAGAGGAACCATATTGAAAATGGGACAAATGGAGTCAAAGGTCACGACATAGGATCGGGATCCATTCCATCGCCCTTATCCCACACTATTAAGGTGGACGTCAAGTAATTTTGCTTCCTATATTTCCAATGGAAAACCTTTTGCACACATTTCCTTCACAATTACTGTGTTCCCAAGAATGGAAATTTGAACATCGATTAAAATAACTTACATACTATAACTTGGAATACTTAACATTTTCTAAAACATAAGCATAATTATATTAAAAAACAATAACGTTTCCTTTGGTGGTGTTGAAACCAGAAAAAAGATGGCGCAACCTGTACTTTGATGACGTCAGTGGACAAATAAATGTTGGATTGCATAATTACGGTTATGGTTTAGAAAATATTACGGCTATGGTTTAGAAAATATTATTACGGTTATGGATTAGAAAATAATAAGTATTCCAAGTTATGGAATGAAGCTATTTTAATCGATGTTCAAAGCTTTATTCTTGGGAACGCATTAATTGTGAAAAAAATGTGTACAGAAGTTTTTCCATTGGAAGTATGGGAAGCAAAATTACTTGACGTCCACCTTAAAGTAGCAATTCTTGTATGTATGTATGTACATTTTATGTTGAAAACGGCTCTAAGAATTTTGATGAAAGTCGTTAACCTACCGTTTCCTGGTACTAAAAATCGATTTAGCTTGATCTCGACTTTAGAAGAATTCGTTTAGTGGGTTAAATAACCACCCCGAATTATAACGTTTTTAGTGTCATGGCGTCGTTCCATTAATGTTTCCAATGCTTAGAAATCTTATGACGTCACAATCTCGCGTTTGAGAATGTTGTTGCGCGGTCACGCCATACGTCTCATTACGTCACGCGTTGTGTCGTTACCTCCGAGATCTTGAAGGCCTATCAAGTCGTGACGTCATTTTCAGTGACGTCACCTCGTGGATCTACTGATCAAACAGTCCCTGTCTGCATTACCACGCTGACTTGTGTTTAAACGCGTGACTTGTGTTCTTTTTTACGCTTTCCAACCGTAGGTTGAAGAAGCGTATTTGCTCCAGCTTTGTCCGTCCGTCCGCACGATAACTCACATGAAAATGGTTCGATTTCGACGAAATTTTAGTATGTGGTAGAGGACCACCTGGGGACGAACCCTATTGAAAATGGGCAAAACAGGGTCAAAGGTCAGGACATAGTAGCGGGATTCATTCCATTGCTCTTACGCGTCATAACTTGCGTAAACATGGTTCGATTTCGATGAAATTTTGGTATGTAGTAGGGAACCACCTGGGCACGAGCCCTATTGAAAATGGGCGAAATGGGGCAAAAGGTCAGGCAGGACTTAAAAGCGCGATTTATTTCATTGCCCTTATGAGGCATAACTTGCGAAAAAATGGTTCGATTTCAATGAAGATTTAGTATGTGGTAGGGAACCAACAGGGGACGAACCCTGTTGAAAATGGGCGGAATGGGGTCAAAGGTCAGGACATAGGAGCTGGATCCATTCTATTGCCTTTATGCGTCCTAACTTGCGTAAATATGGTTCAATTTTGATGAAATTTTAGTATGTGGTAGGAAACCACCTCGGCACGAACCCTATCGAAAATGGGCGAAATGGGGTCAAAGGTCAGGCAGGGCATAAGAGCGGGATTTATTCTATTGCCCCTTATGCGACATAACTTGCGTAAAAATGGTTCGATTTCGATTAAATTTTAGTATGTGGTAAGTAACCACATGGGGACGAACTCTATTGAAAATGGGCAAAATGGGGTCAAAGGTGAAGACATAAAAGCGGGATCCATTTCATTGCCTTTATGCGTCATAACATGCGTAAATATGGTTCGATTTCGATGAAATTTTAGATTTGGTAGGGAACCACCTGGGCACAAACCCTATTGAAAATGGGCGGAATGGGGTCACAGGTCAGGACATAGGAGCTGGATCCACTCCATTGCCTTTATGCGTCATAACTTGCGTAAATATGGTTCAATTTCGATGAAATTTTAGTATGTGGTAGGGAACCACCTCGGCACGAACCCTATCGAAAATGGGCGAAATGGGGTCAAAGGTCAGGCAGGGCATAAGAGCGGGATTTATTCTATTGCCCCTTATGCGACATAACTTATGTAAAAATGGTTCGATTTCGATCAAATTTTAGTATGTGGTAAGTAACCACCTGGGGACGAACTCTATTGAAAATGGGTAAAATGGGGTCAAAGGTGAAGACATAAAAGCGGGATCCATTTCATTGACTTTATGCGTCATAACATGCGTAAATATTGTTCGATTTCGATGAAATTTTAGATTTGGTAGGGAACCACCTGGGCACAAACCCTATTGAAAATGGGCGAAATGGGGTTAAAGATCAGGACACTGGAGTAGGATCCATTCCATTGCCTTTGTGCATCATAACTTACCTAAAAATGCTTCGATTGCGACAAAACGTTATCATGTTGTTCCGGAGGTATAGTGAACCGGTATTGTTGAATATCAACGAAATGGGGTCAAAGGTCATTGCACAAAAGCAAGATTTATTCCACAGCCATTATTCTCATAATTTGCGTAAAACTGCTTCTACTGCGACAAACCTTTAGTATGCTATTCCTGAGATATACTGAACCGGTTCTGTTGAACATCATCGAAATGGGGTCAAAGGTCAGAACACAGGAGCGAGATTTATTCCACAGCCGTTATCCACATAACTTGAGTAATAATTTCTGGTATGTTGGAAAGCGTATCATAATCAATGCATTGCATGATTTTACTAACTTGTTTTTTTTTTCAATTGGAGGTTTAACGACCACCGTGAGCAACTTAGTGGGCTATAAGCAGCCTCCCGTCGCTAATTTAGGGCCACTGGTTCCAGGCAAGGGAGAGAGCCAGTGCCGTAAGACAAACACAACATCCATGCCTCACTGGGATTCGATCTTGTCTATATATTATGTCCCCGTCATTAAGAAGAATATATATACATATACACTGCTTGCCACCCAAAATGCAACACCAAGAAGGAAGCATCCGATTGGCCTGAAATTCGCAGCATGCGTTGCCCGCGAGATAATATGCAAGAGATTAGCATTGCAGGGCATATGCAAATCATGTGCGCCCGGCACGCCACCGAGAAGCACTATAAGAAGGGTGCACAGAAGGCGGTGTGTAAGTAGTGGAAGTCTGTTGTGCTGACGGACCTGTGCGTGGGAAGGTTCCTGATGCCTCGTCGCAGAATGCGGCAGTCATTCCAGCACTTTTCGGAGTTCGACAGAGAACGAATAGTGACTTATCGCGACAGCGGTTTATCGTACCGAGACATCGGCGCCCGTGTGGGACGACATCCAACCACAGTGAGGCGAGTATGGATAGGGTGCGTGCAAGAGGGACGAACGGACCGACGTGAGCGACTGGGGCAGCCGCGGCACACCACCGAACGAGAGGAACGGCATGTTGGGCGGCAGGCATTGACGGCTCTCACCGCCACATCACGAATGTTAGCGTAGAAATTAGGGTGTGTTACGCAACAACCTGTGTCACCACGTACCGTTCGACGTCGTCTGCAGGAGCGGGGACTTGTCGCACGGCGCCCATTGCTCCGACTACCATTGACGATACACCACCGGCGAGTGCGGTGGCAGTTGGCCGTTGAACGCCGCACCTAGACTACGGAATGGCACGACATTGTCTTCTCCGACGAATCCCGCTTCTGCCTGCAACACCACGATGGTCGGATCCGCGTGTGGCGGCACTGCGGCGAGAGACTGCATGACGCCTGCATTATGCATCGCCATGCCGGTCCGTCGCCTTGTGTTATGGTTTGGGGCGCAATTGGATATAACACCAGCACCCCTCTAATACGCATCGCCGGCACACTCAACAGCCACCGCTACATCTCTGACGTTTTGGAGCCTGCAGTCCTCCCTTACCCGCAGGACCTGTCAGGGGCCACGTTTCAACAGGATAATGCGCGCCCGCACGTGGCACGCATCGTGCAACAATTCTTCACGGCTCACTAAGTGTCACTGCTGCCGTGGCCTGCATGTTCTCACGATATGTCGCCCATCGAACACGTCTGGTCGCTGATCGACAACCGAGTGGCCCGGCAAGCACCACACGCGGCTACGCCTGATGAACTGTGGCAACGTGTGGAAGCAGCCTGTACGGACATACTCCAAGCCCACATCCAAAGCCTCTTTCGTTCGATGCCGTGGCGTATAGCGGCCGTTATTGCCAGCCATGGGTGCCACACGAACTATTGAAGTCTGCGTGTTCCGCAAGTCGCACGGGCTTGTAAGCTCAATCGTTTCATCTTTGTATCTGTTGTTATGTGTCCAGTAAATCTGGCTTTGCTATCTCGTGTTAATCTTGGTGTTGCATTTTGGTTAACCAGCAGTGTATATATGTTCTACATATATCTTGTCCCCGTCATTAAGAAGAATACCTGGTTATTACGACATTTATTCCACCCAATTCGGACGAATGAGCAAAAACCATCGCTTAGGCCACTGCCCCACCGGGCGGAATGTGTGATGTTCCTTCCACGCATCGTGTGGAATTAATGAAAATTCTTTCTGCGCTTCGAAAAATGTTTGATGATTCTTCCACATATCGTCTGGAATTGCAGTGAGAATTCTTTCAAAAGTGAGCATCTTCAATCGTGGTTGGCCGGCCTACCTAGAAACTAATTATTCCGTCCAAGCCCGTTTTCAAGGGGGTATATGTGACGCACTACAGGGGTGAAGCACATGCCCAGACGGCAAAGTCGGAGCGGTAAATTCTGTCGGTGTAGCTTAATTGAAGAAGCATTCGGCTCCGGAGCAGAAGCGTACTGATCAGATCTCCGCCACCGGCAAATTTGTGTTTTCACAATATTTTAGAAGATTATTTTTTCCATTTGCAGTGTTTCAACATTAACGCTTAACGAATATCACAAACAATATGATTTCCTTTGTCTGAGCATTTGAAAGTTTTTCACCCTTTGGTGGAGCAGTGGAAAGAGCGCTTGCCTGTTTTCAATGTCTAATGCCTATGTCAACCAATATACTTTTTTTGTAGCACGTCTTTTGTAAAAAAAGAACGTGCTTATGTTATCGGTTTGTCCGTCCGTCCGTCCGTCTGTACCCACGATATCTCAGCAACTATTAGTCCGATTTGAAAAATTCTTTTTGCATTGGGAAGCTTGAAATATCCAAATGATGATCCTTTATTTTGTTTGTTTTTTAAGATGTACAATTTCGCCGGTAGAGGGCGTAAATGCAGATCATGTCGAATTCAAAAATACGTTTTATTCCACATATTTGCTTCTAAGCATCCGATTGCAAAAAAAATTATATCTTTCGATTCCATTTATGTCGAAGAGTATTTTAGATATAGTTACTTTTTTTCAAATTACGCATAGATTTCCGCTAGGGGGCGTAAATGTAAATTACATTTCCCCCGATAACTCTTTTTCTATAACTCCGATTTGAAAAATCTTTTCTTCAGCGGATGCATCTCCTGATGGAAAATCTTTTGCATATAATTAAAAAATGTTGGTAAAAATACTTTGGCTACCAGGAGGCGTAAGTGTTAATTTTTGCTTCTGATGTATTTGCCATAAAATCGTAGCTTCTAAAATATCGATTTAAAAATTCTTTCGTGGACTGATGCCACTCAGATCGATAAACCTTTTCGGAATATTTTTTTCTTAAAATATTCCATAGTTTCTCCGCCAGGGGGCGTAGATGTGCATTTTATTTTTGTCAATATCTCTTCTTCTAGGAGTCTGATTTGAAAAAAATTCCTTCTTTGTTGCATAGTGTTTTCCGTGTGACATGTTTTTCATATAATTTCAAATTTTCAAATAATTCATAGGCTTTCCGCTAGGGGCGTAGCGGTAAATCGCGTTTCCCCCTATATCTCTGCTTCTAAAACTCCGATTTGAAAAATTATTTCTGCACCGGATACAGCTCCTGATGGGAAATCGTTTGCACATAATTTCTAATTTTTGTAAAAAATAGTTTGGCCACTAGGGGGCGTAAATATTAATTTCCGCTTCTGTTGTATTTGCAGCAAAATATGGGATTCTAAATTTTCGATTGAAAAAAACGTCGTTTGTTGACCGATACTACTCATGTCGACAAACCTTTTAGGAAAATTTTCTTCTTGAAAAAATTCATGGTTTCTACGCTAGGGGGCGTAGATGTATATCTTATTTTTGTCAATATCTCTACTTCTAAGAGTACGATTTGAAAAATTCCTTCTTTGTTGGATAGTGTTTCCGATGCGAAATGTTTTTCCTATAAATTCAAAATTTTCAAGTAAATCATACACTTTTCGCTAGGGGGCACAAAGGTAAATTGCGTTTTCTGCGTTATTTCTGCTCCTAAAGCTCTGATTTGAAAAAAATTTCCTGTAGCGCATACAAGACCTGATGGAAAATATTATTCACGTAATTTCTAATGTTTGGTAAAGAATAGTTTAGCCACCAGGGGTCATATATGTGTTCATTTCTGCTTCTGAAGTATTTGTTGCAAAATCTGGGCTCCTGAAAACTCGACTAATTTTTTTTTCTTCGACCGATACCGCTTATACGGATAAACCTTTTGAGAATACTTTCTTCCTAAAATAAAGCATGGTTTTCCCACCAGGGGGCGTAAGGTCACATCTTATTTTTGTCGATATCTCTGTTTCTAAGAGTTCGTAAGCTCACGATTCTGTTTACAGCAATATCTGAGGGATTAAATACCCGACTGAAAATCTTCTTTCTTCCGTCAGATACTATTGTTTTCCATACCGGATCCATTGACTTTGAATAGCTTTGATAAATTTAATTTGCGTCAGAACGGATTCAAAAGACGTGCTTATTACACCCGAAAATTCGGTGTCAACTTTCTTGTTATATTTCTTCTTTTAACTGTTCGATTTGAAAATCTCTTTGTTTCTGGTACCTTATTTGTAGTATGAGAAACTTTTTGTTCGCCATTTGTTAACCTTCGTAACATACTTTTTAGCCGCTGGTGGAACTAAGCAGATGTTTCTATTTCTGGATGTTTTATCGATTGTTGGAACCCGTTGATTATTTTCCAAACCGGTTCCACTGATTTTGAATAGCTTTGAAAAATTTAATTCGCGTCAGAACGGATTGAAAGGACATGCTTATTACATGCGAAAATTCGGTGTCATCTTTCTTGTTTATTGTTGTAATGTTAATTGTTGTAATGTTCATGAAATATGCTTTTACATTTGCACACCACAAACAAGTAGAATACCTGGTTATTAAAAAATTGTCTCCGTCATTATTGGAAGAATATCTTGTCCACGTTATTAAGAAGAATACCTGATTATTAAAAAAAATTGTCCCCGTCATTATTGGCGGGCTTTCTCCTAATCTTTTTTACGCTTTCCAATCGTAGGTTGAAGAAGTGTATATGCTCCAGCTTTTTCCGTCTGTCTGTCCGTCTGCACGATAACTTGCGTAAAAATGGTTCGATTTCAATGAAATTTTAGTATGTGGTAGGGGACCACTGGGGACAAACTCTGTTGAAAATGAACCTAATGGGGTCAAAGGTCCTCAGGACATAGGATCAGGATCCATTCCATCGAGCTTATGCCGTAAGTTACGTAAAAACGCTTCGATTGCGACAAAACTTTATCATGTTGTTGCGGAAGTATACAGAACCGGTTCTGTTGAATATAATCGAAATGGGGTTAAAGGTCAGGACACAGGAGCGACATTTATTTCACAGCTATTAACCTCATAACTTAACTAAAAATGCTTCTATTGCGACAAAACTTTAGTATGTTGTTCCGGAGGTAAACTGAACCGGTTCTGTTGAATATCATCGAAATGGAGTCAAAGGTCAGGGCACAGGAGCGAGATTTATTCGACAGCCATTATCCTCATAACTTGAGTAATAACTTGAATAATGATTTCTGGTATGTTGGAAAGCGTATCATAATCAATGCAATGCATGATTTTACTAACGTGTTATAATAACAGTTGTGCGCTAATGAACTGAACTCGTTTTACTGAAGTACTGCATAATGCCTCTTAGATTCTCAGCAACCTGAGAATAATGACTTTTTATTTATTGTTTTGCTAGTTACCGTTAGCTGAAAATTATCTTTAAAATTAGGAAAAAAAACGCAAATATTATCTTTTCGCTCTATAAGTACAAATAAAAACAGTAGGTTCTCTAAAAACTGAGAACCCGACAAAAGACTTTTTTCCGTTCAAAACTTAGGAGAATGAGCTTTAATATTTTTTACCAGTATTTTTCAATGTTTCTTCAAATCTGTGTTTTGTTAATAAACTGATTTAAGTACAGTGAACCTCGACTTTCGAACATTGCCCAATAAATTAGCAACCTAAATTGTGTTTTGTACGTTTGCACATCATCTGACGAGCAAATATTGCGAAATATCATATGATAGGAAGAAATGAAAACGTATGCTATAAATTCGTCAAAAGCATGGAAGGGAGTTGAAACGAAGAACGTACTGTAAAGTACCTCACGGAGGGTTTAAACGTCACCGGATATTTGTAAAAAAGTTGTTTAATGTTTATGAATGAATTAGATTTGGGTGTCAGCCAGGTGCGATGCTGTGGGTGGGCTAAGGCTGGCTTCAGTCCACCCAATTTTCCTTTCAGCCCATCCTTTTGCCCTCCAACAATATTGAAGCAGTTTGAACACATGGTGAGTGTAATCATCTGAGATTCTTGGGAACTTGGATCAGGCAAGTATCCAGGATTTCAGTTTGGGGAAGGTTCAGAAAAAAAAACTTGTACAAAAAGTGTTTAATCAGTGCATATTTCAGTTCTTACATATGGAGCGGGGACATGGACCTAAAAAAAACAAAACAAAAAAAACCAGCTGCAAACAACTGAAGGAAGCATGGAGAGATGTATGCTTAGTGTAACCAGGAAAGATAAGATGAGGAACTCGTGGATAAGGAAAATGACAAGGATGGGAGACATCGTGATCAGAGTAAAATCCATGAAATGGCAATGGGCTGGATATGTTGCCAGAAGAACGGACAACCGAAATTTTAGAGTGGTTACCGAGGGACAGAGAAAGACCCAGAAGAAGACTACGTGGAAGATGGGTGGATGAAATTAGAAATCATACCGGCGTAACATGGAGGAGACTGGCTCAAGACAGAAAGACAGACTGTTGGGGAAGAAAATTGGGCAGACCTCCATCCAGCAGTGGATTCATAATGGCTGAAGATGACGATGGTGAGGATATATATATACATTAGGGGTATGCAAAAGTTTCCGCCGTTTTAAGGAGAAATTATTGATGCTAACGGCAAAACATCAACGAAATATTGGCCGTTAGCATCAACGACCTTTTGTCATTTTTCAGGCAACAAATGAATGTCCCTGTGACAGAAGGACGTGGGTTTTGAGCTGAAGAACGCAGTGACGAAATTTTCCACCTCTGGAACTGTGACGAACCGTTGTTGGGCTAGGGCATTTTGCATAGAGCGAAACAGATGAAAGTCTGGGGGTGCAATGTCCGGGGAGTAAGCAATGTGCGGTGAAACCTCTCAGTGTCCCTGTTCAAATGTTGATTTCGTGGTGGTAGCGACATGTGGTCTGGCATTATCGTGTAACAGGACGACAGGCGGCGTCCTTTACCAGTCCATGTGCGTTTTTTCTCGATTGCGACGTTTAGTTTCATCGACGGATCGCTATATCGTTGTGCAGTGATTGTTTCGCTAGGTTTCAACAGCTCGAAGTACAGCACTCCATGCATATCCCACCACACACACACAACAGCACTTTTTTCGTGTATATCCTATTTTGCAGTGGACGGTGATGGCTGGCCTGAGTCGACCCAGGATCGCTTGCGTACGAGGTTGTCGCAATAGACCTAGTTTTCATCCGCGGTGAGTACCTTCCACAAGAAATTCTTCCCTTGAAACCTCTTCAGCAACGACATGCAGATGCCCAAGCGTTGACCATTATTATGCTCCGTTAAAGTATGCGGAACTCACTTACCAATCTTCCGGATCTCCCCAAGGCCTGTAGTCGCCGTACCACCGTCGATTGAGCCACTCTCAAACGTTTCGCCAGTTGCGTGGTCGATTGTGTGCGGCATCCTCTTGCAACAGCGATTCCAGCTCCTCGTCTGCGAGTTCCTGCAGTCTACCTGCACGTGGCTTGTCTTCCAAACTTAAATGACCTTTCTTAAACCTGGTAAACTATTCTCAACACGTCCGCTCACCCATAACCGTTTCGCCATACGCCTGACATGTTGAACCGTATGCTTCACTCACACTTTTCCCTAAATTAAACATGAATAACAAACAGTGCCGCAAATGAACTTTGACGACCGCCATGCTTGGCTTCATGTACGAAATGACAGCACAGGTTGCCGGCGGGTGAAACCCCTACAAGCACCCGCTAGCGGGAGCGCGGAAACTTTTGCAATTCCCTAATATATATATATATATATATGTGTGTGTGTGTGTGTGTGTGGTAGCGTCGGATCATTATGGGCATCCGGTGCCAAGCCCCGCATGAAAAGAAAAAGAAAATTACTTCTCCTTTAAGTTGAAAAAATTCCGAAAAAAATCCAGTCCCCAGATTTTCTGAATGTAAATGTGAGGTGTTCACAGGTACATGGAGCCATGCTGACTGCAGTACATCTGACAGCTGCTGGAAGGTGCTTGGTGGAGGATCCATAGAGCGAACAACACGATCGAGGTGGTCCCACAGATGCTCAATTGGGTTTAAGTCTGGGGAATTAGGGGGCCAGGGAAGTACTTTGAAGTCTTCATGGCGCTCTTCCAACCAATCTCCGACATTTCTAGCTGTGTGACACGCCGTATTGTCGTTCAGGAAGGCATATTTGGGTGCAGGTGGTATGCAAGGATGAATTCATAACGAATTCGGTCCATAATGCCTTCCACAGGTATGAGTGGACACAGAGAATGCCACGAAAACATTCCCCAAACCATAACGCCGTCCCCACCAGTTTGTGTTCTTCTGGCAATAGCTAAAGAGTGTTTGTTCTCCAATGTTTCTCGCCTTATACGCCAACGTCAATTTTTTCGATGAAGCAGAAAACATGACTCATCGGAGAAGACAATCCTTTGCCAATCAGCGGAGTTCCAATTCCGATACTGCCGTGCAAATGTAAGCCTTTTCTGCCGATGCACCTTCGTTAGCATAGGTGCAGCGAACGTCCGTCTGCATCGGAGCCCCATACGCAGCAGGATTCGCTGGACTGTCGTTTTAGACACACTTCCGGTAGCCCCCTGGTTCAGTCGGCCATTGAGTTGTTCCACTGCAGCGTGTCGATCGACTTTCACGCACCCTCGCAGCCGACGTTCACCTTTCACATCAATGGCACGTGGTGCTCCGTAGTTTCCACATAGCTTATTCGCAATGGTGCCATTTCTCCAATCACGGTACGCTTTAATCACAGCAGCTCGCAAACAGTTCACAAACTGCGCTGTCTCAGAAATACTGCCACCCCTGACCCAAAAGCCGATGATCATTCCTTTTTTGCAAATCTGATAAATCGTTTTTTTTATCCATGACAGCAATGAGTGATATGTTTTCAGAATGCCTGCAGCACACCTTATACACCCTCGAATCCAGTTCACGACACGTGCCTTCTTTCATTGGCTACACGCTGTTGACGTCAAAAGTAGGAGGTGGTCACAATAATGTGACTCGACTGTGTATATTACATATGCAATTGTTGTTTTTCTAATTCCATGAATACATAGAGAGAAAAACAGCTATTCCTTTACGTTTTTAAAAAATAGTTTAAAATTTTACAAAACGACTTCTTGCTTTTAATAATAACTAATCATTACGTATAAATTTTGTACACTGCTTATCTACTTACTGGTAATTCAATTAATGTTGATAATTTTGTACACTGCTTATCTACTTACTGGTAATTCAATTAATGTTGATAATTTTGTACTATACTATTGTATACGAAAACAAAGATCAATGAAATTAAAAAATATTTCGCTTTCACAACACATAACCACAGAGAGATTTAAAAAAATAACTTTTAAGGCACGAGTTTTGGCATAACATAGTTAAAAAGTTGGCCCGATAAACTGCTTTTCATCTTCCACATTCAGTTCATTTTGATTCGCTTTCTTCGTTCACGAACCCCGGTCGAACAGTGCAGACCTCTATATAACCATCAATATTTACATCAGTTTAATAATTTGCAAAAACCCACGTTTAAACGCTTTAATGTTGCGATTATTCAAGAGTAATAATGTTTGTGCTACTGCAGAAAACTATGTGTCTATAAGATGCAAGTTTAAACATTTCGGAGGGGGTCCTTAACCCTGGATATGCGCCTCACTTGGATAAACGTATGTGAATTTTCGAATTCAGTGAAATTTTGTTATATAAAATGAATTTTTTTGTTAAATTTAGTGTTGGACTATTCTCTGAAATAGAGAAGTCCTCTGAGCGGAATGTCTAACATAGTAATAGAAAGACACAATTTTTGCAGTCATAGTTTAAAAAACAAGTTAATAAAATAAAGCAATGCATTGTTTATGATGCGCTATCCAACATACCAGAAATCATTACTCAAGTTATTACTCAAGTTATGAGGATAATGGCTGTGGAGTAAATCTCGCTCCTGTGCCCTGGCCTTTGACCCCATTTTGATAATATTAAACACAATTGGTTCGGTATACCTCCGGAACAACATACTAAAGTTTTGTTGCAATGGGAGCATTTTTAGTCAAGTTATGAGGATAATGCCTGTAGAATAAATCTCGCTCCTGTGCCCTGACCTTTGACCTCATTTCAATGATATCCAACATAACCGGTTCAGTTTACCTCCGGAGCAACATGATAAAGTTCTGTCGCAATCGAATGATTTTTACGCAAGATAAGGGCGATTGAATGGATCCCACTCCTATGTCCTGACCTTTGACCCCATTTCGCGCATGTTCAATAGGGTTCGTACACAGGTTGTCCCTTACCACATAATAAAATTTTATCGAAATCGAACCATTTTTACGCGAGTTATCGTGCGGACAGACGGACAAAGCTGAAGCATATACGCTTCTTCAGCCTACGGTTGGAAAGCGTAAAAAAGATGAGAGAGAGAGAGAAAGACAAATAATGTACCAGCTGCAGTCTAAGATGATGACTGGGAAAACACAAATTTGTCCGTGATGAAGATCGAACACAAGCCCCCTCACTCCGAAGTAAATTGCTCTCCCAACCATCCAGTGGCGTAAGAATGTTTCAAAATCTGGGGGTGGGGGCTGCTCACAACACAGTGATCAGATACCCCCCCCCAATTATATATATACAATAAGGACAACATGAGATACGCCAACTAAAAATACATCAACAATAATATATACATCATCATCATCATCATCATTGTCAACCATTATCAATCCACTGCTGGACGAAGGTCTCTCCAAGTTTCCTCCACAACGGTCTGTCTTTTGCCAGTCTCCTCCATGTCACTCCCGCATATTTTCGAATTTCATCACCCATCTCCCATGTGGTCTTCTTCTGGGTCTTTTCCTGTCTCTTGGAATCCAATCTAAAATTTCGGCTGTCCATCGATGGTCTGTCCTTCTGGCAGTATGTCCAGCCCATTGCCATTTCAGGGATTTAACTCTGATCATGATGTCTTCCACTCTCGTCATTTTTCGGATCTACGAGTTCCTCTTCTTATCTCTCCTGGTTACACCAAGCATGCACCTCTCCATGCTTTTTTGAGTTGTCTGCAGCCTTTGTATCTCTCTTTTAGTTAAGGACCACGTCTCTGCACCATACGTAAGCACTGGAAGGATGCATTGATCAAACACTTTTCTTTTAAGACATAATGGCATATTGCTCTTGAAAATTATGCTGTTTCTTCCAAAAGCTCTCCAGGCAAGTTTTGTACGCCGATTAATTTCTTCATCAATGTGACCCTCACTTGATATCTGCTGTCCAAGATAAACGTACGTGTCTGTTATCTCCAGTTTTTCTCCATCAATCGACAAATCTTCATTTCTTGTAAAAGCATTGAACATCACTTTTGTCTTCTGAAAGTTCATTTTTAATCCCACTTCTTTACTCTTGTCAGCAAGTTCCTGGATCATACTCTGCAGCTCTGGTGGGGTAGTTGCAAAAATGACTACGTCATCAGCAAAACGAAGGTGGGTTAGATAATCTCCATTAATCTTTATCCCTTTGTTTTCCCATTTCAGTGATTGAAAGACATTTTCCAATGTGACATTAAAGAGCTTCGGAGATAGGGTGGCACCTTGTCTCACTTCCTTTCCAATTTTTATGTGTGTTGTATTTTCAAACAGCCGAATCTTTGCACTTGCATTTTCATAGATGTTATAATAATATTAATGTATGCATCTTCAATACCGCAGGATTTCAGAGCCATTGTAACTGCTGATGGTTTCACCGAATCAAAGGCTTTTTCATAATCGATAAAACCCATGCACAATGGAAGTTCATATTCCCTCGCTCTTTCAAATAGTTCTCTCAGTACGTGGATATGATCTATTGTGCTGTAGCCACTCCTGAATCCAGCTGGTTCTCTCGGTTGAGCCATGTCCAGTGTTACCTTCAAGCGGTGTGAAAGAACTTTAGTGAAGATTTTGTAAACCACTGAGAGGAGGCTGATAGGTCTGTAGTTCCTGAGATCCTCAATGTCACCTTTTTTATGTAGCAGGATCATTGTAGCGCTGTTCCAATGCTCAGGAATCTTCCCTTCATTAAGGCATCGAGTGAAAATTTGAGCGAGTACTGTTTCGATTTCTCCACTTGCTCCTTGTACGATGTCTACAGTAATTCCATCTTCTCCTGGAGCTTTCCCCCGCTTCATGTTCTTGATTGCATGTGCAACCTCTGCTGGGAGGACTGGAAGAACTCTGGTACTGGTACCTTTCATGATGTCTGGAGTACATGTATCATCCCTTTCATATAATTTGGAGTAGAAATCTTTCACTCTTGTCAAAATTTCGCTTCTATTTCTTGTTACAGAACCATCTTCTTTTCTCAGTGCCATAATCTGTTTTCTTCCCTTACTGAGATGTCCCTTTGCTATCTTTAGGCTTTGGTTGTTTTCAATTGCTTTCCTCACTAGCTCACAGTTGAATTTCCTTACATCTTCAGTGATTCTTTTTCGTACTGTCTTGCATAGCTCTATATATTCCACTTTGGAAGTCACATCTTCTTTAGTTGTCCTCATCTCTCTTCTTTTTTGCATCAACATTTTGGTTTTTCCTGATAATTTGTTCACATGCAACTTGTTCTTAGACCCAGCTAATTTTGTTGCTGTTTCCATAAGAGCTTTGGTTACTTTTCTGTTAACTTCCGAAATATCCACTTCTTCCGATGTTCGGCCTTTTAAAGCAGAGAATCTGTTCTTCAGTTCCATCTTGAAGGTATTATGGTGTTTTTTAAGGTTGGTTGTGTCAATACATTTGGTTTGTCTTATGAGCTTGCCACGTTCGAGTTTAGTGTTGAGGCGCATCTTACATCTCACCAATCTATGGTCACTACCTGTGTTGAACTTGTTCAGCACACTGCAGTCTTGGATGACGAGTTTTTTGTTACACATAATAAAATCAATTTCACTTGTCGTCCCAATTGGATGTCTCCATGTCCATTTCCTGTGTGGCTTTTTCTTGAAAAAGGAGTTCAAGATGAAAAATCCTTCTGCCTCTGCAAACTCAACGAGAGTATTTCCACGCTGGTTTCTGTTGCCGTGACCGAATTTACCTACTGAAGTTTCATTCTGTTGCCGTTGCCCTATTTTTGCATTGAAATCTCCCATAATTATCTTCAAGTGCTGCTTACCTTTATTATTTAGATGAATTTCCTCATAAAATTTTTTCAATTCTTCTTCAGGATGACTTGTGGTGGGTGCATAAGTTTGATTAATCTGAGCCTGGTATCTTCTCGAGAGTTGGATAACGAGTCATGCAGCTCTGTCAGAGGAACTTTCAACTTCTACCACTTTATCCTTCAGTTTCTTGTTTATTATAAATCCAACACCACTAGTTCTGCCAGTATCTGTCCAACGATAGTAGAAGAGATGTCCACTTTTCAGTTCAATGAGATCTTCTCCTTTTCTCCTTACCTCACTCAGCCCGATGATGTCCCACTTGATCCTTTGTAGTTCCTCTTCCAATTCAAGAAGCCTTGAATCAGAAGATAGGGAGCGTCCATTATATGTAGCCAAGGTCAGCATCAGATGTCAGCCTAGTCCGGTCCTCCGGGGATTCTTAGCACCCTCTGCCTTCATGTCGCACTGGCCGCTGCCTTGGCCAGGTACATTCCAGCTGCCGGAGACTGTTGGTCAAGATTTAATTTGTAGAGTCATTTTGGAGGTGTTTGGCCATAACTCACCACGCTGGCCAAGCGGGTTGCTGAGTGTGGGATAGCATTTCCTCTGATCCCGATGGTATAGTTATACCGCTATTGGCGGTCGTCAGAGCCCCTTTAGTGGGAACAGGATGCACCACGAGAAGGCGGGGTTGACATTTGTCAAGGAGAGGCTGTGATGTTACGCATCACCTGACCTTACATCCCATAATATATACGTACTGCATAAAATAGTTTGGGATCCCCATCCACACACACACACACGCAGGAGCAAAGCAGTTGCTGAGCCACTGGGTTTGGATGGCTTGCCAGGAAAAAGCTCCCCATATCATAACCCCACTTCCATCGGCCTGTTGAACCCCAAATGTGCAGCCAGGGAATAGGGCTTCATGCTGTTTACACGTCATATGCAAACCAGCCATCACCGTGGTGCAGGGGGAAACGAGACTAGTGCAAACAGACGAACTCCTTCCATCTTTCGAGCGTCCGTTGCAGACGTTCGTTGGCCCATGCGAGGCGTTATTTGCGATTACTGGGCGTCATCATGGGTATCCTCGTTGGTATTCGGCTGTGGAATCCCAGCCGAAGGAAGGTATGGAGCATGATGCACGTGAAAATAGGTCGTACTGCACCGCTCTATAGTACTGATCGTACTGCACCGCTCTAGTACTGGTGGGTGAGCTGGGTGACTGTCGCACGTCGTTGTTGAGATACCAGTCATGACACCCGATGCTCACCTCTCGGCTCAACTGCACGTGGCTGTCCAGTGTGAGCCTTCTGCTGGATGTCTGTGCATGGCTAATCCAGTCCTGGTACACCCTTGATACAGTGCTACGGGAGCAACCAAAAAGTGTGGCTGATCAACGTATGTCTGTGCATGGCTAATCCGGTCTTGGTACATCCTTGATACAGTAACACGGGAGCAGCCAACAAGTGTGGCTGACCAATGTGAGCCCTTCTGCTGGATGTCTGTGCATGGTTAATCCAGTCCTGGTACACTCTTGATACACTGGTACGGGAGCAGCCAACAAGTGTTGCTGATCAATGTATGTCTGTGCATGGCTAATCTAGTCCTGGTACATCCTTGATACAGTAACACGGGAGCAGACAACAAGTGTGGCTGACCAATGTGAGCCCTTCTGCTGTATGTCTGTGCATAGCTAATCCGGTCTTGGTACATCCTTGATACAGTAACACGGGAGCAGCCAACAAGTGTGGCTGACCAATGTGAGCCCTTCTGCTGGATGTCTGTGCATGGTTAATCCAGTCCTGGTACACCCTTGATACAGTGCTACGGGAGCAACCAACAAGTGTGGCTGATCAACGTATGTCTGTGCATGGCTAATCCGGTCTTGGTAGATCCTTGATACAGTAACACGGGAGCAGCCAACAAGTGTGGCTGACCAATGTGAGCCCTTCTGCTGGATGTCTGTGCATGGTTAATCCAGTCCTGCTACACTCTTGATACAGTGGTACGGGAGCAGCCAACAAGTGTGGCTGATCAATGTATGTCTGTGCATGGCTAATCCACTCCTGGTACATCCTTGATACAGTAATACGGGAGCAGACAACAAGTGTGGCTGACTAATGTGAGCCCTTTTGCTGGATATCTGTACAAGGTTAATCCAGTCCTGGTATACCCTTGATACAGCAGCATGGGAGCAACCAACAAGTGCGGCTGTTTCCGAAATACTGGCATCTGCCCGCCGGACCACAATTATCTGGCCACAGTCAAATTGGCGTACATCTCCACGTTTTGCCATTACTGGCAAACATTTACTGAGTACGTACTGAGGATAGGTGTGCACAATTTATAGTAACCGCATGTGACGTTGATATCACGTGGTACTTATCGCTCCGAACATGTAAAAGGGTAAGGAGTGTGTGCGTGCAAAGGTAACTCAGCATAAAATATCGAAAGAGAAGGAACCTTCATTTTCTCTTTTAGATTTACTTTCAAAAAATATTAGCAAACTTGATGAGGCTAAATTAATTTTGTGTGTTAAAGATATTTCAGAAACGTGCGGCGTGTATCTTGATAATTGAGATGCAGAATCAAAGTTGTGCCATAACTTTTGGAAAGACAAGTTGGTAGTCGAAATAGAAAAGATTTCCCTTTCAGGACGTATGAAAGAAGCAGAGAAAGAAATTGTACCTGACAGTTAGTTTCAAGGGCAGGTTGTCTGCGAAGTTCGGTGAGCGAACTCGCAAATCATACCATAGAAATGACCCTATGAAGTCAATAATTGATTTTAGAAGAGAGAAGGTAACGAATGAAAAGATTAAAGAATTGATGGAAGTGAAAGAAACAATTTTAGAAGACATTCAGATAAGAGACAGTTGGGTTGGTTTGGTCATGTAAAAAGAATGACCAATAAAAGACTGACAAAAATTGCCATGGAATTTAAATCAAACAAACGAAAAAATAAAGGCCGACCTAGAGAACATAGTTTGATAGAATAAAAATGGCCTCATGGAAAAATGGTGCTTAGGTAAAGATGGAAAAAACTCTTGAAGATCGGAAGGTGACGCCAAACGCCGTAAGTCGATTATATACAGTATACAGTGTGTATATAGTTTAAAGGGAACTACAACACACTGCCACACTCCCCGCAACGTTGAAAGACGGTTTTGGTAATTTCCGGCGAGACGTACGGGTAGTCTCCAATCCCATAGGTAAATTGCGGTTTATAGCCTAAATGAATGGTAGATGACAGGGACTTTTAGGATTTTCCCACAGCTCCATAGGTAAATTGCGGCTAAAGCTTACGGGAAGGTAAGACGACACAAAATATAGTAGCTTAGTTCTTCATAGTAACGAAACTCAACTAATATTTCCAAGTTAAATATCTGTTTATATGGTTGCTATAAAGAGGAACGAAAAAAAACTTTTGCCTTACCGATACTGAAGAGAGAAAGATGAAGTAACATTGTCATCACCTACACAAAACTTGAATACGCGTACTTTATTACGCTTTTGAGAAAAGTTGAATATAGATAATTCATTTCCCTTTCAGGAGACAACCTCAGCTTTCCCAGAAATTAACATTTGAAAACTATGATGCAGATTTCACCAATTCAAGTCTGTTTATACAACCTCCTCTATAATCGCTTATTTTCTAAGACAATATTTCTTCTGGAAGTTTTGGATTTCCTTTTCCGAGTGACATTACCTGAACTTTGGATTTTAATATCTGTTTGAGTTTGAAAAAGTTTCAGAATTTCTATAAAGTTAAATAAGCTTGGATGGGGATGGTAAAAGTGAGCATTAAACGCAGCATGAAAAGACTCGCACGCATTTGTCGTGCGTTCTGTTGATTCCCTTTTTTTTTTTTTTTTTTTTTTTTTGTCTTAACGCAAGAAATATCCGTTTCTCTGAGGGTCTTCAAAGTTCCAGAATTTTCTTGGACAACAGTATTTATTATCTTTGATGGACGTTCAGGAATATCCTCTTTTCGCCGCAATTTTCTTGTGGGGTTGCAATGACCTAGAAACTCTAAGGATTAAAGGGGATTATGCATTCGTCGTGCGTTCTGTTGATTCCATTTTTTTTTTTTTTTTTTTTTTTCTTAACACAAGAAATATCCGTTTCTCTGAGGGTCTTCAAAGTTCCAGAATTTTCTTGGACAACAGTATTTATTATCTTTGATGGACGTTCAGGAATATCCTCTTTTCGCCGCAATTTTCTTGTGGGGTTGCAATGACCTAGAAACTCTAAGGATTAAAGGGGATTATGCATTCTCGTCGTGCGTTCTGTTGATTCCCCCCCCCTTTTTTTTTGTCTTAACGCAAGAAATATCCGTTTCTCTGAGGGTCTTCAAAGTTCCAAAATTTTCTTGGACAACAGTATTTATTATCTTTGATGGACGTTCAGGAATATCCTCTTTTCGCCGCAATTTTCTTGTGGGGTTGCAATGACCTAGAAACTCTAAGGATTAAAGGGGATTATGCATTCTCGTCGTGCGTTCTGTTGATTCCCCCTTTTTTTTTTGTCTTAACGCAAGAAATATCCGTTTCTCTGAGGGTCTTCAAAGTTCCAGAATTTTCTTGGACAACAGTATTTATTATCTTTGATGGACGTTCAGGAATATCCTCTTTTCGCCGCAATTTTCTTGTGGGGTTGCAATGACCTAGAAACTCTAAGGATTAAAGGGGATTATGCATTCTCGTCGTGCGTTCTGTTGATTCCCCCCCCCCTTTTTTTTTTTTTGTCTTAACGCAAGAAATATCCGTTTCTCTGAGGGTCTTCAAAGTTCCAAAATTTTCTTGGACAACAGTATTTATTATCTTTGATGGACGTTCAGGAATATCCTCTTTTCGCCGCAATTTTCTTGTGGGGTTGCAATGACCTAGAAACTCTAAGGATTAAAGGGGATTATGCATTCTCGTCGTGCGTTCTGTTGATTCCCCCCCCCCCTTTTTTTTTTGTCTTAACGCAAGAAATATCCGTTTCTCTGAGGGTCTTCAAAGTTCCAGAATTTTCTTGGACAACAGTATTTATTATCTTTGATGGACGTTCAGGAATATCCTCTTTTCGCCGCAATTTTCTTGTGGGGTTGCAATGACTTGGAAACTCTAAGGATTAAAGGGGATTATGCATTCGTCGTGCGTTCTGTTGATTCCCACTTTTTTTTTTTTTTTTTGTCTCAACGCAAGAAATATCTGTTTCTCTGAGGGTCTTCAGAGTTCCAGAATTTTCTTGGACAACAGTATTTATTATCTTTGATGGACGTTCAGGAATATCATCTTTTCGCCGCAATTTTCTTGTGTGCAATGACCTAGAAACTCTAAGGATTAAAGGGGATTATGCATTCTCGTCCTGCGTTCTGTTGATTCCCCTTTTTTTTTTTTTTTTTGTCTTAACGCAAGAAATATCCGTTTCTCTGAGGGTCTTCAAAGTTCCAGAATTTTCTTGGACAACAGTATTTATTATCTTTGATGGACGTTCAGGAATATCCTCTTTTCGCCGCAATTTTCTTGTGGGGTTGCAATGACCTAGAAACTCTAAGGATTAAAGGGGATTATCTGGCCGCAATTCACTTACACCCATTGAAAGATCTTCCAGTAATCTGCGTGAAGCAGTCGTATATGCGACCGGGGTTGAAATGGTGTCGTGGCTTTATCGGACGGGAAGGAAATCGTGGCATTAGCGGACGGAAATGTAATGAGTAAGGAACACCTACCCCTTTCCAGACACATGTCGAATAACGACGTAGAGGGTTGGATTTCAAAATTAATTATAATTGTAAGCCAAAATCAACCAAGTGTGCAATTGCTAGTGTACATTTTAAAGCAAGAAGCAACGAGTGTTTCACAGAGTTTGAAAGTTATAGATTTGGACAAGTAGGAGGGAAAAAAGGAAAAAAAAAAAAAAACACTGAGCTGAACAGAAGAATCGAAAATATTATTACGGAATTGGAGCGCTCAAATGACCTGCAAAAATGCATGAGAGCTTTTAGCTACGTTACCGAAATGCATTAGAAGTATGATATTTCTTTATTTATTTTCAATCTGCAAATTACTTGCATATACGTATAAAAAAATTTAAAATGAAAAAAAAATACAACAAAAAATAAAAAATATGAAAAAATACAAAAGAAATAAAAAATATGAAGAAAAGTACAAAAAAAAGATATAAAAAATGGAAAAAAACATGCAAGAAATGAAAAAAAAAAAAAAAACTTTTAAACCGCCAAAGTCATCACAATCTGGTGGAGGAGTGGGTGTTTCTTACTCATTGCATAACAGTGTTATATACAATTTTTTTAAACGTTATTATCATAACATTTAATCATATGTTATAAGCAAATATTTAGCTCATACCAATTCACCATAGTTATATACTTTATGAAACAATTCACCATAAATCTTCAAACGTTAATCTGTACCAACGTTACATTCTAATACAAAACACGTGTTAAAGTTATGAACAATGGAACACGTGTTGATGCTATTCATTGGAACACGTGTTACTGTCATCAATGTTAAATACAAGGTGTTAATTTTATTGTTATATTTATTATTATGAACAAATTATAGGTGCATCAGTTACAGATCATTTACCGATTAAATTTACTTTATCGTGCCTTTTTATAACTATGGGACTTTTGTTCTACAGTGATCGTATATGGACAAAAACGTGCCCCTTATATGTACTGGCATATAATAAAGCACGGCGTTGTGATTCACCTTTATCCCGTCACTGGAATGGTGGGGGAATAAAGGTGCCGCTCGTGAAAGAAATTAGAAACATAAACACATATTTTAACTTACACATACCTTAACTTATGTCTTGTGTGGTTATAAGGAAAACAAACAGGAGTCTTATGTGGAAGTAATAAAAATGGTTTAATACGTGAGATTTAGGAACACTAAGGTACCACGTGCGTGGGTGCAGCCGTTAGCAATACCTTACACATAAAATTTACTATTATTACGATTTTTCTCTATAACGTCTCCGATCATTTCTGCATACATCTATCTATATATATAAGTGCAAAGCTTAGTGATTCATTTTACTTCTAGTTCCTTTTCTCCTATGCTTTACTTAAATGTTTTACCTAGCTAACTGGGTTTTCATTGTTTGATCATGACCAATACACACGCCACGTGCTCTAAATAGGGTTATGAATTAATTTAAGCAAGTACATGCAATAAAAGGGAAAAGGAAAATAACTTATCTGGTTGTCTTTTATAACTTATCCATATGTCTTTCAGGTTTTCAACACTGGGCATATACACCTAATTGAGCTGACTGGCGCTATCCGAACTCGGCTCTCCGTTTGACAACGTTGGGCATATTTCATTTCTCTCTCGTCATACTCGGCACTCAATACCCACGTCTGTTCCTTGTCGCTACACGTACTCCACTACTCTTGACCAGTGAAAAACCCCTGAGCTTCACCTTGTCCGCTGATGCCAAGGTCACTTGACCTTCTGAGGGGTTCATCTATTCCGTCAGGTGAACGTTACTTCGCTCCCTTCTTGGGAACTGACCCTTCAACTTTTCCGACCCCCTATATCCTCTGGGGCCTAAGTATCGTCTCAAGGCTTGAGATTGCCTCTCGCTATCCCCTGGGGCTATCTATGCACGTGCATGTTGGACTAAATTTATTTTAAATAATTTTATTTCCAACATTCCTCCCTTACCAGATGTAATCTTTATGGGGGGCCAAAAGGAATGCTGGTGGGAAAAACTACACGCACGGATAGACTACTCCATCCTTACCTAGTAATCCTCTATCTTTTTCCTCATGTGCACTTATATATACATATAGCAATGAAATTATATAAAATATTCATAATCACACATATACACAATACACTTTTCAAACACAAAAATTAATTAACTGTTACGGTCCTGCACCCACAATACATATCTAAAAATTATCAATTCAGTGATACTGCTGGCATCTGAAGCTTACATGCACGTGTCGTTTAGTACACTTTGAGCTGTTGCTGACCAAGTATCAGTAACACATTTAACTGCCAAACACTTTTCCGTTTGTTTGTTTGCTTTTATATTAAATTTTTTTTTTATTGTCATTGTCCACGTCCACCTATTCTTGAGTTTTATTGTTTGACTTAATTTTTTTTTCCTGGTGGAAAGTAAGACAAGGTGAAATTGTTCGATTTACGTTCAGTTCTGCGATTCACACACAATTCACACAAAAAGTTATCAGACATCAAACCAATATCACTGGCAGTTCGCAATATTTGGAGAACATTGTCACCTGATTTGTGCTTTTTATATGCTGGTAATAAAATTAGCTGTAGAACACTTAGCTCTGTACGTATATGTTTATCTAGGTATTATTCGTCCACAGTCACCTATAGCATGGGTTATTCACCAAGGTCTCTTTGACCCTGGAACACAATAACAGCAAAACCATTTCACCTGTGTTTTATTCAACTCGGCGTGCGCCCTCATGGACACTGTCCTTTGTGCTTTTAAACACCACACCGCTCATCGGCCATACCGTTTTCACCACACCGTTCATCGGCCATACCGTTTTCACCACACCGTTCATCGACCATACCGTTTTCACTACCTGTTGACCACACAGCACAACAAAGTCTTCGCTGTCAATGTAGCACTTTATTTAGTCTGTAGGTCATCCACATGAAAAACATGCGTTGCATTCACAGTAATTACGACCGTCCTTGGATACATCAGCACGCTTACATTACGTATGCCACGTGCGATCCGTTCATTATTTTCAAAAGCTTGCATCATTACTTGAATATCCTCCTGTTTGAGTTTGGGAAAAGAAAACGGTGTTTCAATCACTGCTGCACTCTAGTTCCCGTAGGAAGCATAGTTATTTTGTTCACCAACACGTGGTTCTTTTCGTTCACCAACACGTGGTTCTTTTCGTTCACCAACACGTGATTCTTTTTGTTCACCAACACGTGATTCTCTTTGTTCACCACCACATGGAACACACTGACTTTACTCACACTTTGATTTATTTTTCTTTTCTTCTATAACCTTCTCTCTTCCCCTGATTACGCACTGTACCGCTCTGTCATTACCCAGACTAGACGCGGCAGTGTGATCCGTCAATCCAAACAAAGTCAACTACCCAGTGGTTTAATTTTCATTTACCCTTATCCACATTCATTATCATTATTATTTTTTTCAGAATAGCTGTATATCTAATATCTTAGATTTACACTATTCTTTCCTTCCCAAGCAAAGATAGATCCGCGCAGCCAAACTTAAACAATACCGTCCTACTGCACCTAATTATTATTAACATTAATATTTTATATTACACTTGCCAATATCTCTACTAAATTTTTATCTGCCGAATTTTTCGATCATACACCTCCACAAGAGATAACCATGTGTTCCTGGGGGAATATTCAGATATAACATAACGTTAGTTAACCAGTTAAGAAATTTCTTTTTTTTTTTCTTTTTACACACCTTTCTATGCACTAACCACACACAGACTTGAAACATACTTGAAATACGGAATGGAAAATAATAATACTCGAACTCGAGAAAATTTTATACATATATATTACACAAAATATTAGTGAATTTTCCACCTTTTGCTTTAATATTAAGAGATATATGCTAATCCTATAATAAAACATTCTGACTTACTAACTTCCGTTTAAAATGCCTTCTAACTACAATAATGAATTACTAAATCTATCAAATAAATGCAATAAAGATCCGAATTAGATTTGCTACTGGAATTGGGGCTGCGGGGAGGGGGGGGTAAATGAAATAAACTGCAGCTCTTCTATTGCTTTGCACCTTTCTGTCTCGAACAAGATTTGCTTGGCTGCTTTAACTTAAAAGGATCTTTATCGTCCTGTACTCCTAATAACTGTGAAAGATCAAATGGCGATTCTGCAGTTTGTTCTTCACATTTTTCGTTAAGTGGATTATGAGGATTTGCGAACGACTGTGAGGAAGAACGAACTGGATTCGTTACTGACTTCTTCTCTTTACTGTTCTTCACCATCTGAGGGGATTCTAAGTTGTCTTTTTCATTTTTACGTTGCTTATGTACAATTTCTGTAGTGGATTCAGCTGTTGAGATTTTATCTACGCTTGCTTTGCTCTTACTTCGGGAATCAACTATTGTCAAAACCTGGACCTTCTCTTGAGCCTCTTCATTTTGAGTAACACGTGGCTTTGGGGAACTTTGAGCACGCTGGTGTCTATTATACTTATTGTAAAAATGCCTACCCTGACTAGGTCTTGAGGGAAATGGATTTCTGTAATTATTTTTCCCTCTGCAAAATCTCACTTTGTGGCCTACAGCTCCACATCCAAAACAACGGAGGTTGTCATAAGCCTGACGTTGTTTCTGATTTGTTACGTAATGTGGTCTAGCATTCCTATTTATTTGATCAAAATGCTTATTCTGCTCTAACGGAAAACTTCTATGTCTCTGGATGTGGAACGTATTGACAACTGCAGTGTTTACATTTCCCTGGTTGTTATTCCTGTTTTGTCTCTGGTACAAATTTCCGCGAGGATTAAAATGACCCGCGCCATTTGTGTCCCGCGCTCCTTAACCTGAAGATTGGGGGACACGAAACGAGGCTCTATCTCCCTGTCTTTGGTTTCCAAGATTATTTGATTGCTGATTACATCTGCTAACTGGGTGTCCTAATGCACCACATTTGAAACATCTGACATTAACAAAATTTCGCCTAGCCTTATATCTGGAATTCTCATAATTTTGACTTTCATTAATTTTTGATTGCAATTTTGATAGCTCATTCTCGGCTTTCATTAATCTTTCACTCATTTGTTGTGATTCTTCTCGTAAGGTACTGATAAGTGCATTTTGCTGCACGATGTATTGCTGAAACATGGGAGAAAGTTCTGAAATACCATTAGCATCGCCTGGGGCGCTTTCTCGAGGGATTTGATCTGCATCATCGGCAGAATTGACACTCTTTGTGATGATATGTCGATTTGCCTCAGCAAGCAGTGCATCTTGTACTGCTTGATCGAAATTTTCAGGCCCTTTCGAAAGTACCTCTGTTTGAATACTTCTTTCCACACCTGCTAAAAATTGTGATAACATAATTGAATCAACCAGTGCCTTAACCTGCTCATCCCCTGAGACCGGTGTGCCTAGATAAGAATGCGCTGATCCTCTTAGACGTGATTCATACTGGGCGACCGACTCTTCTGGTCTTTGATTGCAAGAATTAAAATTTTGTATTGCCACTACTAGAGGTTGGTTATTGGTAAACCTTTTTATCACTGCTGATTTAAACATCTTGTAATCATCAAGCTGTCTAACATGGGGAGATTCACTCAAAAATCCTAAAGCTGCTTGCGTCATGCGAGCTTTTGCTACAAAAATTTTTACTTTTTCTGACCAATTAGTGACTGATTCTAATCCCTCTATTGCTTCGAACAAGAAACAAGCTGGAATAAGCTTATCGTTTCCAGAGAATTCGGGAATCAGGGGAAGTACTGATGCAATAAATTGCAACTCCTGCATGGAATCTTGAACGGAGGAGCCTGACATTTTTAATAGAAGTTTAATACCTAAGTTATACACTAATACCAATTAAAATAATACCTTTATCCCTACAACATGCAATTGCGCTTTTACCTAACTCTTAGTAATGAAGTTGTCAAAATAGCACCTTAAGAAAACTATTGCATGATGCATACAACAAAAGAAAATAATGAACTGCTACACATGAAGAAAAGAAAACCCATTCAATCCGTACTGCGACGGGGGAAAATACGTGACAGCACGAATGGCTCAAAAGTCACGGCACCAATGTTATATCTTTTATTTTGAACAAATTTATTATAAGAATAATCATATGTTATAAACAAATATTTAGCTCATACCAATTCACCATAGTTATATACTTTATGAAACAATTCACCATAAATCTTCAAACGTTAATCTGTACCAACGTTACATTCTAATACAAAACACGTGTTAAAGTTATGAACAATGGAACACGTGTTGATGCTATTCATTGGAACACGTGTTACTGTCATCAATGTTAAATACAAGGTGTTAATTTTATTGTTATATTTATTATTATGAACAAATTATAGGTGCATCAGTTACAGATCATTTACCGATTAAATTTACTTTATCGTGCCTTTTTATAACTATGGGACTTTTGTTCTACAGTGATCGTATATGGACAAAAACGTGCCCCTTATATGTACTGGCATATAATAAAGCACGGCGTTGTGATTCACCTTTATCCCGTCACTGGAATGGTGGGGGAATAAAGGTGCCGCTCGTGAAAGAAATTAGAAACATAAACACATATTTTAACTTACACATACCTTAACTTATGTCTTGTGTGGTTATAAGGAAAACAAACAGGAGTCTTATGTGGAAGTAATAAAAATGGTTTAATACGTGAGATTTAGGAACACTAAGGTACCACGTGCCTGGGTGCAGCCGTTAGCAATACCTTACACATAAAATTTACTATTATTGCGATTTTTCTCTATAACGTCTCCGATCATTTCTGCATACATCTATCTATATATATAAGTGCAAAGCTTAGTGATTCATTTTACTTCTAGTTCCTTTTCTCCTATGCTTTACTTAAATGTTTAACCTAGCTAACTGGGTTTTCATTGTTTGATCATGACCAATACACACGCCACGTGCTCTAAATAGGGTTATGAATTAATTTAAGCAAGTACATGCAATAAAAGGGAAAAGGAAAATAACTTATCTGGTATCTCCATATGTCTTTCAGGTTTTCAACACTGGGCATATACACCTAATTGAGCTGACTGGCGCTATCCGAACTCGGCTCTCCGTTTGACAACGTTGGGCATATTTCATTTCTCTCTCGTCATACTCGGCACTCAATACCCACGTCTGTTCCTTGTCGCTACACGTACTCCACTACTCTTGACCAGTGAAAAACCCCTGACCTTCTGAGCTTCACCTTGTCCGCTGATGCCAAGGTCACTTGACCTTCTGAGGGGTTCATCTATTCCGTCAGGTGAACGTTACTTCGCTCCCTTCTTGGGAACTGACCCTTCAACTTTTCCGACCCCCCTATATCCCCTGGGGCCTAAGTATCGTCTCAAGGCTTGAGATTGCCTCTCGCTATCCCCTGGGGCTATCTATGCACGTGCATGTTGGACTAAATTTATTTTAAATAATTTTATTTCCAACAACAGTCCGCTAATGCCATGTTCGCTAACGCCACGGAACCGTTGAAATGGTAGCAAATGCGACCGGCCTAACGCAGATTGATGGGGAAAGAAAGAAGGGAAGTCAGATGAGGGGAGAGGGTAGTGAGCTACTGACGATGCAGTGTGACGAAACGGGTAGTATTTTTGTTTTGCGACCATCACGTGAACTACGGATTACGGAAATTCGTTTTCTCTACATCGTAAAAGTTGCTTTGTACCAAAGTACGTACTGGTACGTACTTCCTTCAGTTTGAACGCGGTAGAACTTCAGTGTTTTGAACGCGTGTCTGGGGACTCGCGGTTTCTCTCACATGAATTTTAGATATCCAGAAAATATTAAATAATAATATGGCTTTGATTCATTTGTCATTTTTAAGAATAGCTTATTTATGCTCTGACTTTATTACAACCACATAATAACAATTGGTTAGAAAATGTAGAAAATAACATTTCCCAGAAAACATTCCTACCTTCATCTCTTTTAATTGCTCATAGATTATTTTACACTTATCCGGAATTATTATTCCTAAAAAATCTGCGGAAATAGCTATTGTAAATTTCAGATCTTCATACGAACGCTCAGTATCGGACTGGCGATCCATAAACAGCCCTGGAAACAGATTTTTTGCTGCTCACTGTTTGCTCAAAATATCCAAGTGCCCCAAATCTAAAACTAGAGGTATGCTGACATCACCATTTCCTGTTTAATAGTCTTTTTCATCAAAAGTCTGATAATTATTGTATTGTTTGTATTTACAAAATAAGGTTACATTCATATTTCTGGATTGCAGCTGAAGATACCCCTAGTAAAACTTGATCTGTATATAAAAAAGAAAACTTCCTTTTCCCAAGCAATGGCCATACTACTTTCTCTACGACAAACTGCCGGGGATTTTATTCCATTCGTGTGCGAATTTTATTGTGATAGCTGCATTCAGAATTAATTGTAAGTTTCTTCGCTTTTAGGGATTCCAAATATTCCCAAATTTCATTTTTTTTATTTCAAAACTATGAAAAAGGAAGTAATTACGAAAGCATCAAAACATCGATGACAAAATTAAAAAAAATTCTGTTACTGCAAGAATTTCAATGGTAATTCATATATAAAGTGAGAGAAATTAAAGAGTGCGAAAATTGTTTATTCAATTTATTCCAACAAACGTAATCTGCTCGTTTATTCAATTAATTCCTACAAACGGCTGAACCCACCAACCATCTGCCCTTTTAACCCCGGTCGCTTTGACCGTTAGAAGACCCCAGGTGGTCAATACCTAATCTCCCCACCTTGCCTCCCTCCTTTCTTTCCCACTCCTCTTTGCCCCTGCCGGTCTCATTTGCTACCATTTCAACCCCGGTTGCATTTGCGACACTACCTGAGTAGGGGGAATCTTGTGTGAGATCAACCATGACCAAGGAGACATTAGATGGTTTGTGTGTAATGAGCGTCCACAGAAATTGGGTGTACGAAAATGCAGATTTTATAAGAAAAGTCGTCGACCGATTCGGGCAAACCAATAGAAGACTAAAGTTTTTATTTTCTTCCAACCAGGAATTACATAATCATAATCCAGCTTAATTATCGTAAAAAGTTGTTCGTTGCGAGCTAAATAGGTTTTGCAACATTTATTCACTACTAGTTTTTACTTAAATTGTCATTAAAGTCTGTAACATCCCCCCCGCACCTTGTAATAATAAATAAATATATTTCCCTTTACACATTGAGATTCACACTGTATTTCTGTCATTTATCTTGAATGATTTAGGGCATGAAGGGATCATGTGTGCTGGTGCTTTGACCTCCAGCTGGAAAAAATCTGCGGGCGCCCGTGACACAGGGTGATACGGGTTCATCGTCTAGAACACAAAACGTTACAGTGACTTTCTTTTCCATGCTCATGCATCTAATTCAAATTATTTTCCCTCCGTTTACTTTAATAGTCACGTCAGAGGCCATATCGAAAAACAAGAAGTTTCAACGGCATTTCGTGCATGGTCATATTTACAGTAAAGTAGTAAATTTATTATGAACACCTAATAAAGTGTTGTGACGCACTGGACTTCAAAACAGCCTCGATTCGATGTGGCGCGTTCATATCGTGAACGTGTAATTGAGAGCAGATGTGAGACAAAGGAAAGGCGAATCCAGTACAAAGGAAAGGGAAAAAAGACGAAAGCTAAATTAAAGATAAGCATATACATGTACAGCACCGATAAAAATTAGAAAGGGAGTGAGACAAAGTGGCACATATCTCCCACACTCTTTAATGTCACATATAGTGTCTTCCAATCATTGAATTAGAAAGAATGGGGATAAAGATTAATGGAGATTATTTAACTCACCTTCGTTTTCCTGATGACATAGTAATTTTTTTCAACCACTCCTTCAGAGCTGTAGAATATGATCCAGGAACTGACAAGAGTAAAGTAGAGGGATTAAAAATGAGCTTTCAGAGAAAACAAAATCGCTGTACATTGCTTTTACAGGAAATAAAGATTTAGCGATTGATACAAAAAATCTGGAGGTAAACGATACCTACACTTACCCTGCACAACAGGTATCAAGTGAGGGCATGGACGCCCATATAGGGGGTCAAGTGGGGGCATGTACCCTCCTCTGAAAATCGGATTATGACCTTTCTGTTCTTGGAAGGTACTACAGAGATTTTGGCCGTAAAACTAAGTTTCTAATTTTAACAAATCCAGTTGCTAATTTCTCTATAGAACTTCTGGACATGTGTCTATGCAGCAAATATTGAAAGAAAAAGTTGGGAATTTCTAGCAAAAAGCTGAAATTTACAGTGGAAAGTAATAACAAACTGTCCTATTACATGTCGGAGAACAGCTTACATATGTACAGTAAGGAAAAGTATGAAACACAAAGAAAATGGCATCATCATCTGCAGCAGCTATTCACTGCTGAACAAAGAGCTCCCGAAAATGTTCCCCAGAAATTTGTCTTTAGGGTATTTTTTTCATTCTTTGTGACCAGTTGAGTGATCTCTGGAGCTTCACGGCGCATGTAATACAAGTGGCTAAAAAAAGAGCGACATAGAAATTTTCTTATTGCCGCAACGTTCTATCATTTATCCATCTTTTTTTATGTAGTTCTCGGGTCTTTTGATTTACAATTAAATTTATGCGTTGAGAGGGTGGTAAAAAACGATTAGATTACACGAAGATACAGTGGAAAATTACATATTCGTAATTACAATTTCTGTTTGCCCCCTCCTGGTAACTAAGCTATTGGCGCCCATGAATGAGGGCCGAAATTAATCGGTGCATAAAACGTCGTTAGAGAGCATTTGGAAGAAACAGTGCAATTTTGAAGAGCAATATACACTCATTAAAAGAAAAGTATTTAATCAATTCCATTTCTTACGAGACACGGACAAAACGACATACAGAGGCTGCAGACAACTGACAAAAGCATAGAGAGATGAATGCATGACCATGCATGATCACTTGCTTAATCCCGATCCTGCGTGAAATCATCCTGGCAATTAACTGGGCATATTGCTAGAAGAATGGACCGCCGATGGACAACTGAAATTTTAGACAGGATACCAAGGAATAAAAAAAGACCTAGAAGAAGATCACGCGGGAAATGGGTGGATGAAATTCGAAATTATGCTGGTGCTACATTCGGGGAGATTTAGCGACGACCGTGAGCAGATCGATGGGTTATAAGCAGTCGCCAGTTCCTAATCTAGGACCAGAGGTTCCAGGGAAGGGAGAGAGCCTGTGATGTAAGACAAACACAACATCCATGCCTCACCGGAATTCCAACACGGACCCATTTTGGACAAATGGTCAAAAGCCAGCGCTTAGACCACTGCGCCATCGGGACGGCCAGAGTGACATGGAGGCGACTGGCTCAAGACAGGCAGTTGTGGAAGAAACTTGGGAGACCTTCATCCAGCAGTAGCTTGACAATTATTATGGCGTATATTTGAATATATCATCATCATCCATTATCAGTCTCCTTCATGTCACTCCGATATGCTTCCGAATTTCATCCGCCCATCTCCCACATGGTCATCTTGTCTCCCTTGGAATCCAGTCCAGTATTTCAGTTGTCCAACGGTGTTCAGTTCTTTTAGGAATATTTTAGTACCATCACTCAAGAAAATTTTAACTTAAATAATTTTACAAAATTTATTAGTTCCTAAAAGTTATGTTATTTGTAGTCGTCACTCCATGTGCGTGGACGGAGATCATTAACTCAGCAAGAGTGCGATTGCCGGCTGTACTGGGGCTAGCCAAAATGCTATAATAATTAATTCTTCTATGGGGCAGTCTGACATTGAAACTTGTTATGTGCTGGTTTGGAGGGGAGGGATAGAGAGCTCGAGGGGTGTACCTCTTGCCTTAACGTCTAATAATATGCTAGTTTATAGTAATATGTGGAAGTAATTCGAATTATTGTTTGCATAGGGCGCGTTCTTCCACTCCAAAACTACTTCAGGTAACCTGAGCTTCACGTATTGTTTTCATTTCTAAGAATAATCAAGCTGTTGAGCCTGTTCTTCACAAACTCGACCATACAGAAACAAAACGAATGCTATATAGAAATAATTCACAAAAGGGCGTATAAAACAAATCTCTCTATTCTAAAAAATGGAACTACCGCCGCTGCTGCTGCTGTTTTAGAAATTTCGCGACACTCTTGCTTTCCTAGTTCGCAGCGCAAAACGTATTGAACACAAAAATATGAAATTTGCATCGTTTGTAGAGAATTGTTTGGGAACACGCTAAAATAAACCGTTTCTCAATTCTAGCGATACTTCAAGAGCTATCAAAGTTAAGGTAAACAAAAAAGTGCTATCAGGTCGCGTTCCGGACACACTAACAGCAACAGGGCCACGAAACTTATGTAGGCATGTAGTACCATGACCGAATTTCTGCACCTTGTTGCCCTTTTTTGAATTTCGATTTAGTTTACGAGAAATTAAATTTCTAAATTTCACCAAATTATCTATTTCGCGATGGGATCCATTAAAAAAACTGATATATGACAAACTATAAATCATAACGCATTGCAATTTTTACAGCTTAAACTTACAACTATTGTCCCTTTTTTACAAACAAAAAAATTAAGAAAAAGTCATTTTCTGATTTCTAAGCATTTTTTAAAGATGAAAAGGAAAGAAACAAACGGCTTGTCTGTCTTCACGATAAATACAGAGGAACTTTCTGTTCCCGTGACATGCTGCCATGGTGACAAAGAGAATTTGTTATGCATATGTTTTGTTGGTAAAGCGATCTCAGTTGTTTAAGGTGGACGTCAAGTAATTTTGCTTCCTCTACTTCCAATGGAAAAATTTCTGTTCACATTTTCTTCACAATTAATGCGTTTCCAAGGATGAAAATTTGAACATCGATTAAAATAGCTTCATTTCATAACTCGGAATACTTAATATTTTCTAAAACATAACCATAATTATGCAATCCAACATTTGTTTGTCTACTGACGTCATCAAAGTACAGGTCGCGCCATTTTCTTTCTGGACAATTAATGCGTTCCCAAGGATGAAAATTTGAACATCGATTAAAATAGTTTCATTTTATAACTTGGAATACTTAATATTTCCTAAAACATAACCATAATTATGTAATTCAACATTTGTTTGTCTACCGACGTCATGAAAGTACAGGTCGCGCCATCTTTTTTCTGGTTCCAACATCACCAAAGAAAAAGTTATTGATTTTTTATATGATTATGGTTATGTTTTAGAAAATATAAAGTATTCCGAAGTTATAATATTAAGTTATTTTAATCGATGTTCAAATTTTCATCCTTGGGAACACAATAATTGTGAAGGAAATGTGTACAAAAGTTTTTCCATTGGAACTATAGGAAGCAAAATTACTTATCGTCCACCTTAACGGTTTAGCATAACGGTTTACAGTTTACGGAAATGCTTTTTGGACCTCTTTTGTTTTCCTTAGTGGTAAATTCAGTAAGTGCTATGAGTTCAAACGACAAAAGTCCGCCTTTCCAAAAATTAACGACAGTAAAAAAACCTCTGAAATTTCTGAATAACAAGCCTTATTTGCTTAGACATGCAATAAAAATTGAACTTCATATGAAATTTCCAGTTTTTATTTCATGCGCTATATTTGGAGATCGGGATGCAGGGCCCGAGGGCTACTCTGGAAACGAGCGTAGCTAGCCTAGAGACGCTGCCCCTAGTTTTATAAAAAATATCTAGAAATTAACATTTATAATTTAATACAATAAAGTAACTCTTTTTAAAAACGGGTGCGGTTAGAAAATAGAAAGAAAGTAGCAAGGTATTTTAAAATAAAGGCCAAACTATATCTTTAATTCGTAACTGTAGTAATATGAAAGAATAAACAATGGAGTGAGTAGCCACCCGAATGTGTATTTATTATACGTGGAACGTGGCCTTGAAAACTTTCTCAGCAACGAATGTCTGCATTCCCAGTTATATATGAATGCCGAAGACTTGAACACACCACGGGATATGTACACTTTCATCATTGATAAAAATCTTCAGAGTACATTTTAAACTTAGAAATAGCTTTGAGAATATTTTTAACCTTTCCAGTCACAAATTGTTCACTGAAAGACCATTTTCAGCAGTCTCAAAAAAAAAATAAAAAAAATGGGGGAATTTATTGGGAGAAAAGAAGTTTAACTCACTCGTGATAATGTGTGTAGAAAAGGAACGTAACCCTGGGTATAGAATACTCTTCAGTAATTGACAATTTTGCCCATGCAAAGGCCCGTAAAAAACCGATGATCATGCCATTATTATGATGCAATCAGACATTGGGTGGAAAAGTGGGAAATTACAGAAGTGTTAATCAAATTTTCATTTGCATCTTAAGTGTCCGTAAGATTTCTTTAATATTTGCTTCTTTTCCCACATTATTGTGTATTTTCCGGTGCATTATATCGTTTTATAATAACAAATGTTATTATTATAATGTATTTATTTTTCACAAAATCCCAAAGGTCAATGATTTGAAGCGTACACTGGTACACTATGAAATAGGCTTACTATATTTTTCATTCATGATAAATAACATTGCAAAATTACCTAACATAACGTAATAAAACACACTCCAGACAAACAGACACATACAAGGCACCATTTAGCAAAACAACCAATTTAGTGGTGGTGGGAGAGGGGTGGGGCGCCCTCTTATCATGTGCCCATGTCGTCAGAGAATTTAATTTCGTCCCTGCACACTCTGAACACCCCTCCTCCACCACCACCTCGTTTAGGAGAAAAAAGTTTGTTCTGGAAATATTTGAAGAAGCAATTACTATGTCAGGGGCGTATACATAATTTTTTCGGGGGGGATGGAAGCTTTTGAAATCCACCAGAACAAAAAAGAAAAAACACAGCACTTCTTTCTAATGTAAGTCGCATTTTAACCAAAACTTAAACAAGAAAGTTAACACCGAATTTTCGGGTGCAAGCACGTCTTTTGAATCCATTCTGACGCAAATTAAATTTATGAAAGCTATTCAAAGGCAATGGAACCGGTATGTAAAACAAAAGATCTGACGAAAGAAAGAAGATTTCCAATCGAGGTTTTAATCCCTCAGATATTGCTGTAAACGGAATCGTGAGCTTACGAACTCTTAGAAACAGAGATGTCGACAAAAATAAGACGTGACTTTATGTCCCCTGGTAGGAAAACCATGCATTATTTTAGGAAGAAAGTATTCTCAAAAGGTTTATCCGTATAAGCGGTATCGGTCGAAGAAAAAAAATTAGTCGAGTTTTCAGGAGCCCAGATTTTGCAACAAATACTTCAGAAGCAGAAATTAACACTTATGACCACTGGTGGCCAAACCATTCTTTACCAAACATTAGAAATTACGTGAAAAATATTTTCCGTCAGGTCTTGTATGCGATACAGGAAGAATTTTTCAAATCAGAGTTTTAGGAGCAGAAATAACGTAGAAAACGCAATTTACCATTGTGCCCCCTAGCGGAATGTATATGATTTACTTGAAAATTTTGAATTTATAGGAAAAACATTTCGCATCCGAAACACTATCCAACAAAGAAGGAATTTTTCAAATCGTTCTCTTAGAAGTAGAGTTATTGACAAAAATAAGATATACATCTACGCCCCCTGGCGTAGAAACCATGCATTTTTTCAAGAAGAAAATTTCCATAAAAGGTTTCTCGACATGAGTAGTATCAGTCAACAAACGACGTTTTTTTCAATCGAGAATTTAGAAGCTCATATTTTGCTGCAAATACAACAGAAGCGGAAATTAAGGTTTACGCCCCCTGGTGGCCAAACAATTTTTTTACAAAAATTAGAAAATATGTGCAAACGATTTCCCATCAGGAGCTGTATCCGGTGCAGAAATTTTTTTCAAATCGGAGATTTAGAAGCAGAGATATAGGGGGAAACGCAATTTACCGCTACGCCCCCAAGCGGAAAGTCTATGAACTACTTGAAAATTTTGAAATTATACGAAAAACATGTCACACGGAAAACACTATCCAACAAAGAAGGAATTTTTCAAACCGGACTCCTAGAAGTAGAGATATTGACAAAAATAAGATGTGCATCTACGCCCCCTGGCGGAGAAACTGTGGAATATTTTAAGAAAAAAATACTCTGAAAAGGTTTATCGATGTGAGTGGCATCAGTCCACGAAAGAATTTTTTAATCAATATTTTAGAAGCTACGATTTTATGGCAAATACATCAGAAGCAAAAATTAACACTTATGCCTCCTGGTGGCCAAAGTATTGTTTACCAAAATTTTGAAATTATATGCAAAAGATTTTTCATCAGGAGATGTATCCGCTGAAGAAAAGATTTTTCAAATCGGAGTTTTAGAAGAAGAGTTATCGGGAAAATGTAATTTACTTTTACGCCCCCTCTCGGAAAATCAATGTGTAATTTGTAAAAGTAACTACATCTAAAATACTCTTCGACATAAATGGAATCGAAAGATATAAATTTTTTTTCAATCGGATGTTTAGAAGCAAATATGTGGAATAAAATGTATTTTTGAATTCGACATCATATGCATTTACGCCCTCTACCGGCGGAATTGTGCATCGTAAAAAAAAACGAAATAAAGGATCATCATTTGCATATTTCAAGCTTCCCAATGCAAAAATAATTTTTCAAATCGGACTAATAGTTGCTGAGATATCGTGGGTACAGACGGACGGACGGACAAACCGATAACAGCAGCACCACCTTTTTTTACAAAAGACGTGCTAAAAAAATAAACACTTTCGGGGGCAAGGCCCCATTGCCCTTTTCTAAGTACACCCCTGTACTATGTATGTAGTAATTCCTTCTATATATGTAGATATAGTTGTTAAAAATTTCAATAAAATATATATATAGCAAATGGAAAACTTGCCCCCTCTAAGGTTTCATTACCCCTCCCCCAGGTCAAAAAATCCTGAAAGAAAAGACAATGACCACAACCAGTGGCACCCATATGAGTACTTGGGGGGGGGGGCTAAGAAAATTCTTACCTCCTTCAAGGCTGTCAAACATTTTAGTAAATGTACAAGGTACTAAAATACGACAAAAATAATTGATACAATTAATCATTAAAAGCTTATTCATTTTAAAAATGATTTTTAAAAAATGTTTGGTCTATTTTAGTGTTTTAAATTTTTCCAAAACTTAGCTATACCAGGGGTGGTCGATATTTCAAACCAAACACTGCAAGTTCCATGAATATTGCTCCTTGATTTCCGAAGCATGGTAAAGAAAAAGTATATTTGTCAGAAGTGGGATTCGAACCCACGCCCGGAGAACCGGACTGCGACCTGAACGCAGCGCCTTGGACCGCTCGGCCATCCTGACACGGGGACTGAGAGCAAACTTACCGTCTTGAGGTAACCATGGCCTTTATTTTCTAAAAGGGTGGATTGAAATTTTAGGTAAACCAAAAAAATGTTCGATTTGATAGCTTTCATTTATAAGACTCAAACTGAAAGATGAGGAAATATTGCTGGAAGTATTACTTTAGAAATAGCTTCAGTTTTGTTAAAATCGATGAATCATTGTTTTATATTTCTTAACAATAACTAAAAGAAAAGGACAAAAATGTGAATATAAGAACTCCACGTGGAAACCTGCATTAATCTATGTTAATTTACCAGTTTCGTTTTTCGCTTAAAGATCTAGTTACTGCGCGATGTTTTAAAGACCGACAGACGGTAGGCAATTTTAATCAAAAACGTTCTTGCGTGTATATCTTCTTTTGTTGCTGGGCTGAAATTTGCGCCACCCACGTAATTTTACGGCATCATTGTTCTTGAGTTCCCTTAAGTGAAAAGAATATGATACCCTTGAATTAGAGAATATTTGTTATCAACGAGAAAATGAAAGATTTCCATTGAAGTATTTCGTACGATAACAGGAACGCAGCACAATAAAAATGCATCACTCAAGGAAAGAACTGTATTCTGCTGCCATCTTTCGGAGAAGCACGTAATTCCAGTGTTTTGTTTTTCTTCTGCAAACCCATTTAGGATACAATGTAGGAATGGAGATTCATGGAAAGACCCGGAAGCATAATTTTTGCGACCCACTATTTAGAAAGTATCTTTAAGGCATCCTAAGCCTAAAAATGTCATTATGGCAGCGAGCATCATTCCTTATTTAAACTTCTTTGCAACGCAAGTTTAAGAATTACTACAATGTTTGTGTAATTGTGTTGGAGCCACGGGTGGCGGAACAGAGGGCGTCCATCTTCTTCGAGAAGACGAGAACTCAAACAATAAAAAAAAAAAAAAAAAAAAAAAATTCTGTGTCGTTTCTACCCGTTGTGTCCAGTCTATAATTCAGTTGTACAACATTGGTCAGTTCTAGCAATAATTCTCTTTGCCACTTCAAGGTCTTCAATTCGATCATGATGTCATCCACTCGTGTCATTTTTCTGATCGATGAGTTCAGTGCCCATTTAAGAGGGAAAATAGGGAGGCTGTAGCCCCGGGCCCCGCATTTTCAAGGGGCCCCAGAAATATGCAGGATGCTTGGAGAATTTATAGAGTTCTACAGTTTTTTTTTGTTTTGTTTTTTTGCAGATAGCTTGTAAAAATGTTTTCTATTTCTTTCCCCTTTTTTTAGGAATCCGCAAAAAGTATAGTCACACCCCCAGTCCATCCTGAAATCTTTCGAAAGCATTACAGAAGTTTTTTGTACACGTCTGTAATTGGGAGACATTTTCATACATTAATAATTCGTTTGAATCATGATGTTCGGATGATATTATTTTGTCCACTAACTCGATATAATTTCAACAAGCTTAACCCTGATGTGTGTGGGGGGAGGGGGGATTTAAGCAGAACTGAACTGGTGTCCCTTTTTCAACTATGCATTTTCATATTTCTGTGCTAACGCTGATTCGTCCATGAATCATGGGATACCCACTTCAATATATCCGGGATGTTTTTATCGCTTCCTCATCATATTTTCGGAATGTTTTCTCCTCGGTATTTTCATTCGGCCACCCATAGTGAACTCCTAGATGTACCACTAATATTGGGCCCCCAAAATACTGTCCAGTCGCTGGGCCCCCTGTCTTCTTAAATGGGCTCCGGATGAGTTCTTCTTACTTATTTCGACAACAGTTGTTTTCGCAACAAAAATACACACAAATTCGTCCAGTCTCGTGCATCTTCTATGTGACAGAACTCTACGAAAGGCCTGTGTACAACAAGCAGTAGTATATATTTATCGCTTAGTTTGAGTTCGAGTTATTTCTCGTTCAGTTATTTATTTAGCAGATGCATTGAGTTTTCTGATTTTGAGTAGATCACATTTGTACTTGGAAAAGGAAACACAAACAAGGAGGAAGGGAGAAAATGATCAAATGTAGAGGATTTTAGGAAAGGAGTGTCCCAGGTCTTAAACAACCCTTAGAAATAGAAAGCTAGGAGATTTGGGCTAGAGTGCCCGATAGGAAAGTGACACGGAAGCGAAGTAGAAAGGGGGAGGAAGACGCCCTTATTTATTACCGGGGGGAGGGCAAGTACCCGGAGTCCGACGGCTTTACGTGCCCATCCGACGCAAGGCGGATATTTAGTGGATCGAGCGTTCGTACCTGCCTGGGATCGAACCTGAGGCTCTTTCCGTGGCGGTCACGAACGTTGCCGACTAGGCCACCCGCGGCCCAAGTGAGGAAGAAAAAGAACCTCCTGGTTATTGCTTTTAAGTAATTTAAAGAATTCTTTAATGTTCTTTTTTAAAGAGAAAAACACAACGCTGAGTTACCTGTTCAAATCATTTTTGCAAAATCAATTTTTATATGAAGCATTTTTCAAGACACTGTAAAGCGTGGTGGCGGTCTGCAGGAAATCTTCCTAAAAAAAAAAAACAATAAAATATATGTGAACCAGAATTTGTTTTTAATGTAATTTAAAGAATTCTTTAATGATCTTTTTAAAGAGAAAAGCAACACAACGCTGAGTTAACTGTTCAAATCATTTTTGCAAAATCAATTTTTTTATGAAGCGTTTTTCAGGATACTGTAAAGCGTGGTGGCGGCTGCAGGAAATCTTCCTTAAAAAAAAAACCCAGTAAAATATATCTGAACAAGAAATTTCTTTTAAGTAATTTAAAGAATTCTTTAATGATCTTTTTAAAGAGAAAAACACAACGCTGAGTTAACTGTTGAAATCATTTTTATAAATCAATTTTTTTATGAAGCGTTTTTCAGGACACTGTAAAGCGTGGTGGCGGTCTGCAGGAAATCTTCCTAAAAAAAAACCGAGTAAAATATATCTAAACCAGAAATTTCTTTTAAGTAATTTAAAGAATTATTTAATGATCTTTTTTAAAGAGAAAAACACAACGCTGAGTTAACTGTTCAAATAATTTTTGCAAAATCAATTTTTTTATGAAGCGGTTTTCAGGACACTGTAAAGCGTGGTGGCGGTCTGCAGGAAATCTTCCTAAAAAAAATAAAAAAAATAAAATATATGTGAACCAGAAATCTTTCGTACAAAGACCCCCAGTAAGGGGGACCATGAAATTGCTAGGGGGTCCGGACTCAGGTGTCCCCTACCTTTCTCCGCCTGTGGACGGAGTAATAATTAATTAATAATTTTTTACTCATTTTTGTGAATTTCAGAGTAAGATATCCCTAGTGAAATTTAATATTAAAAAAATCACTGCTTTCGTTACTAAACAATAGCCAAGATATGTTATGTGAGCAGTGATGTAGTTGAAAGAAATGCCTTAGAGGGTAAATGCCTTAGAGTAAAACAACCTCAACAGAAGACACTCAAAACTTTCAATACTAAGAAAATCTTTTTCTAAATTTCTTTGAGAATTAAACTGCTTTAAAGAGCGGTGAACGCCATTTTTAATGATCTCAAATATTTACTGTGAATGAAACGAATCAGTTGCCAGTAGGGTAGTTAATAACATTTAGGTCCTGATGTCAGTGGCGGCTCGTGCCGCTGAAAATATAATATGTGTGCTACGACTTATCCTCCCCCCTTCCTTTCCAGTAAAAACCTTGGAATTGGGATTCAACGGGCTTAGCCACACCATTCGCCATCAAATAAAAATAAAAATAAATAAATAATAATAATAATAATAATGAACGACAAGTAAAGGCAACTCTAGACGTTTTCCGTAATAATATAGAAATTCATACGAATTGTTAATAATTTTCTTCACCCTTTTTAGCGTCAGTAATGACATCAATCTCCTTTTTAGTGTTAGTGGTTAAATTTATAACCACATATTCGATAAAATATTAAGCCCAATATTTTGAAGAATATACGGGTTTATTAACCTGCTACGACTTCAGATACCGAAAAAACATCCATGTATCATCTAAAAAAATCATTTATTTACTCAAGTTTTTTGAAAAATACGTTTTCATTTATTTCCGTATTTTTAATGAGAAATATTTTTGCGGTGTGTTCAATGTATAAAATAAACCGTTTAATCTTATTATTTACGCTTCTTTCCAACCGTAGGTTGAAGAAGCGTATATGCTCCAGCTTTGTCCGTCCGTCAGTCAGCACGATAACTGGCGTAAAAATGGTTCGATTTCGATGAAATTTTAGTATGTGGTAGGAGACCACCCAGGGACGAACCCTATTGAAAATGGGATAAATGGGGTCAAAAGTCGACCCCATTGTCAAAAGTCGACCCCTTTGACCCCATTTGTCCCATTTTCAATAGAGACGAACCCTATTGAAAATGGGACAAATGGGGTCAAAGGTCACGACGTAGGAGCGGAATCATTCCATTGCCTTTACGCGCCAAAACTTGTGTAAATATGTTTCGATTTCAATGAAACTTTACTATGTGGTAGGAGACCACCCAGGGACGAACCCTATTGAAAATGGGATAAATGGGGTCAAAAGTCACGACGTAGGAGCGGGATAATTCCATTGCCCTTATGCGTCATAACTTGCGTAAATATGGTTCGATTTCAATGAAAGTTTACTATGTGGTAGGAGACCGCCTGGGTACTAACCCTATTAAAAATGGGTGAAGTGGGGTCAAAGGTCAGAACATAAAATCCGGATGCATTCCATTGCCTTTATGCGTCATAACTTGCGTAAAAATGGTTCAATTTCGATGAAATTTCAGTATGTAGTAAGAGACCACCTGGGGACGAACCCTATTGAAAATGGACGAAATGTGGTCAAGGGTCAGGACATAGGATTGTGATCCATTCCATCGCCCTTATCCCATATTATCAAGGTGGACGTCAAGTAATTTTGCTTCCTACACTTCCAATGGAAAAAGTTTTGTAAACATTTCCTTCACAATTAATGTGTTCCCAAGGATGAAAATTTGAACATCGATTAAAATAACTTCATATTATAACTTGGAAAACTTTATATTTTCTAAAACATAACCATAATCATATAAAAAATCAATAACTTTTCCTTTGGTGGTGTTGAAACCAGAGGAAAGATGGCGTGACCTGTACTTTGATGACGTCAGTGGACAAAAAATGTTGGATTGCATAATTACGGATATGGTTTAGAAAATATTAAGTATTCCAAGTTATGAAAATGAAGCTATTTTAATCAATGCTCAAATTTTCATCCTTGTGAACGCATTAATTGTCCAGAAAAAAGATGGCGCGACCTATGTGTTTTCATGACGTCAGTAGACAAACAAATGTTGAATTGCATAATTATAGTTATGTTTTAGAAAATATTAAGTATTGCAAGTTATAAATTGAAGATATTTTAATCGATGTTCAAATTTTCATCCTTGGGAACGCATTAATTGTGAAGAAAATGTATACAGAAATTTTTCCATTGGAAGTATAGGAAGCAAAATTACTTGACGTCCACCTTAAAGTAGCAATTCTTCTATGTTTGTATGTACATTTTATTATGAAAACAGCTCTAAGAATTTTGATGAAAGTTGTTAACCTACCGTTTTCTGGTACTAGAAATCGATTTAGCTTGATCTCGACTTTAGGAGAATTCGTTCAGTGGGTTAAATAACCACCCCGAATTATAATGTTTTTAGTGATGGCGTTGTTCCATTATTCCATTAATGTTACCAATGCTTAGAAATCTTATGACGTCACAATCTCACCGTGTTTGAGATTGTTGGCGCGCGGTCACGCCATCTGTCTCATTACGTCACGCGTTGTGTGTGGATCTTATTAAAGTTTTATGACGTCACACTTGCGGCGAGCGATGGTCGCGATTCCCATCTGCCTCATTACGTCACGCGTTGTGTGATTGTGTCCGTCCGCACAATAACTCGCGTAACAATCGCTCGATTTCAATGAAATTTTAGTATCTGGTAGGGGATCACCTGGGAAGGTACCCTATTTAAAGTGAACGAAATCGTAAAGTCAAAGGTCAGTACATAGGAGCGGGATCCATTCTACTGCTGTTATGCGTCATAACTAATGTAAAAAAGGTTCGATTTCGATTAAATTTTAGTATGTGGTAGGGGGTCTGCTGGCGACAAACTTCATTGAAAATGGGCTAAATGGGGTCAAAGGTCAGGACATAGAAGCGGAATCACTTCCATAGCCATTATGCGTCATAACTTACGTAAAAATGCTTCGATTTGGATGAAATGTTAGTATGTTGTAGGGTCTTGCCTGGGGACGAATTCTATTAAAAATGGGCGAATGGGGTCAAAGGTTAGGACACAGGAGTGGGATCTATTAGAATGAAATGTTAGTATGTTGTAGGGTCTTGCCTGGGGACGAATTCTATTGAAAATGGGCGAAATGGGGTCAAAGGGTAGAACACAGGAGTGGGATCTATTCCATAGCTCTTATGCATCATAAGTTACGTAAAAATGCTTCGATTGCTACAAAACCTTATCATGTTATTTCGGAGGTATACCGAACCGGTTCTGTTGAATATCATCGAAATGGGATCAAAGGTCAGGGCACAGGACCGAGATTTATTCCACAGCCATTATTCTCATAACTTGAGTGATAACTTGAGTAATGATTTCTGGTATGTTGGAAAGCGTATTATAATCAATGCGTTGCATGATTTTACTAACTTGTTTGTGATTCTCAATGTACTTTTGAAGAGTTTAAACATGAATTAACTAAATTACTCTACGTATTATACATATTATACTATAAAGAGTTTATGAAATGCCAAAAAGTATAAATAATTGCTCATGGATCAAGCTTCACTTTTAGGCCTTCCCGAAGAATAATGAATCCTAAGGATTTTAATTAGAATTTAGTTTTACTTTTACTTAGGATCCTAAAGATTTTATGTCAGATTTTGAAGAAAATTGTCGTTTCAACAAAGAATCTACTGAATTAATCGCAGTCACCATTCAAGAAATTAAAAGATTCAAGAATCTTGATTTCTTCGTGCAGAGTATGACAATATGATTTGGAAACACTATTTAATGCACGATGTACTAACTTGTGATGCAAACCTTCATCAAGTGAGGTTTATTAAATATAGACTAAAATATTACAAAAGTTAAAACACACACAGATCAACGAGATCTTTCGACCTGACATACAGGTCATCATCAGGTTTTGCTAAAAAACACCAGTTATATAGATGGTCCCCATATACCAAGGCAAGAATGACGTATCGCGACACTGCACATGCGCACAAATGATACAAAATACATCACCAAGAGCAAAAATAATACATGGCTCGCATTAAAATACTATTTACAATGTAAGATAGTATGAGTTTTGTTTAAGTTCTAAGTCTGCTCTCCATTTTATGTTTGTTAATGTACGATTTCCATGCGGTAGGTATCACATACGGCATATCATCATTACAACATTTTTCTTGCATGAGACGGACACAAATGATTTCGGCAAATAATGTCATGTTTTTGTTGTCCGCTGTTGTTATTACTTCAACTGCATCCCAGTTTGGACCATCTGTTCCAGTTTCGACAAGACGTGCTAAAGCCGTGGTTTTCAACCCTGAACGAATATCGTACATATGCTCTGCGAATTTTGACAAAATTGAAATTAAAAGATTATGAAAACCACAGAATAAAGAACAAAACATAGATGCACAGATAGATTTGAACTAACTGATGGAGCAAACGTAATGAGAGCATAGCTGTTGGTCAACAACAGCGTTGTACGAATTGTGGTTAAAATTCTTGCCCTTTGCACTGCACCCAGTTCCGATGGAAGAGAGGACAAGGGTCTCAACGCCGTTTGCTGCTGGCTATCCTATATCGTGTTCAGAGATATTCAGCAGGTTCACTGTAAACCGCCACACAGGAAAACTGCCACACCAGAAGATTGACACACAAGAAAACTGCCACACGCTTTACATTAAGGGGCCGGTCACAAATTGCTATTCCTCCGAGGAACACTTTGAATGTGTGGCAGATTTCTGGTGTGGCAGTTTTTTGTTGTGGCAGATTTCTGGTGTGGCAGTTTTTTGTTGTGGCAGTTTTCCAAGAGTCCGAATTATGTGTTTCGGTTTACCAAGGTGCTTAGCTAACGATGGGAAGGAGCTCTTTTGTTTGTCGGAAATTTCATGTCGGTAAGTTCGAGGGAGGGGGGGGAAGATTGCCGTTTCCCGGCCTATATTGAGAATTGAATTATGAACTCCAAACAAATTTCGAGAAAACGTTCTATGTAAGCCAAGCGAAAATTGCTGTGTTCAGGAAAGGACAATTGGGTGAGATTTTTTAATAACGCTGTACTTTTACTTAGGCACTAAATATTTACATAACATGTCAAATTTGTAATATTTTTCTTTTACTAAATTAATTCATAGGCCCTACACCTCGGCCTTTTTAACAGCTTTTAATCCGCCGATTTTATATTCATACCGCTGACGTATCAAATCAAATCAATAGCATGCTGCCCCAGTGGCGCAGTGGTCTAAGGCGCTGGCCTCTGATCATTCGTCCGTAAGGGGTCTGGGTTCGAATCCCGGTCAGGCATGGATGTTGTGTTTGTCTTACGGCACTGGCTCTCTCCCTTCCCTGGAACCAGTGACCCTAAATTAGGGACGGGCGACTGCTTATAGCCCATTGAGTTGCTCACGGTGGTCGTTAAACCTCCAATCAAAAAAAAAAAAAAAAATCAATAGCAATGCTCTTTTACTTAGGCTAAATAGTCATAGGCCCTTTTAACAGATTTTATTCTACCAGTGTCATATTCACAACGTTTACACATAAAATCAAGTTAATAATATTGCGCTTTTATTTAGGCACGAAATATTTATTCACAGGCCCTAGGCCTAGTCTTAGGCCCTTTTACCAGTTTTTATTCTACCAATGCCATATTCACAACGTTTACACAGAAAATCAAGTTAATAATATTGGGCGTTTTCTTAGGCACGAAATATTAAATATGCCCTAGGCCTAGGAATTTTTTATAATTTTTACTTTATCATTGTCATATTCACAACGTTTACATAACAAATAAATGTAGTAATATTGCGCTTTTACTTAGGCAGGCAATATTAATTCATAGGCCCTAGGCCTTTTTGAGTTTTTATTATACCAATGCTATATTCACAACGTTTACACAGCAAATCAGGTTAATAATATTGTGCGCTTTCTTAGGCACGAAATATTAATTCATACGCCCTAGGCCTAGGTATTTTTAGTAGTTTTTACTTTATCAATGCCATATTCACAACGTTTACACAACAAATAAATGTAAAAATATTGCGCTTTTTGCACGAAATATTAATTCATTGGCCCTAGACCTAGGCCTTGCTAATAATTTTTACTATATCAATGCCATATTAACACCGTTTACACACACACACACAAAAATATATATATATTAATATTGCTCTTTTACTTAGGCACGAAACATTTGCTCATAGGCCCTAGGCCTATGAATTAATATTTCGTGCCCAAGTAACAGCGTGATATTATTAAATTGATTTGCTGTGTAAACGTTGTGAATATGGCATTGATAAAGTCAAAAATATTAAAAAGGCATAGGACCTATGAATTAATATTTCGTGCCTAAGTAAACGTCCAATATTATTAACATGATTCGCCGTGTAACGTTGTGAATATGACATTGGTAAAATATAAAACTGATAAAAGGGCCTAAGACTAGGTCTAGGAAATGTGAATAAATATTTCGTGCCTAAATAAAAGCGCAATATTATTAACTTGATTTGATGTGTAAACGTTGTGAATATGACACTGGTAGAATAAAAACTGTCAAAAAGACCTAGGCCTAGGTCATATGAATTAATATTTCCTGTTTAAGTAAAAGCGCAATATTATTACATTTATTTGTTGTGTGAATGTTGTGACTATGGCAGTGATAAAGTAAAAACTATCAAAAAGGCCTAGGCCATGGGCCTATGAATTAATATTTCGTGCCTAAGTAAACGCCTAATATTATTAACTTGATTTTCTGTGTAAACGTTGTGAGTATGGCATTGGTAGAATAAAAACTGGTAAAAGGGCCTAAGGCTAGGTCTAGGGCCTGTGAATAAATATTTCAGGCCTAAATAAAAGCGTAATATTATTAACTTGATTTGATGTGTAAACGTTGTGAATATGACACTGGTAGAATAAAAACTGTTAAAAAGGCCTATGCCTGCATGTAGCCTATGACTATTTAGTGCCTAAGTAAAAGAGCAATGCTATCGACTTGATTTGATACGTAAGTGTTATGAATATAAAGTCGGTGGATTAAAAGCTGTTTAAAAGGCCGAGGTGTGGGGCCTATGAATTAATTAAGTAAAAGAAAAATATTACAAATTTGACATGCTATGTAAATATTTAGTGCCTAAGTAAAAGTGCAGCGTTATTAAAAAATTCCACCTTATTATTGTCCTTTCCTGAACACATCAATTTTCGCTTGGCTCACATAGAACGCTTTCTCGAAATTTGTTTGGAGTTCCCAATTCAATTCTTAATATAGGCCAGGAAACGGTAATATTTATACCCCCCCCTCGAACTTCTGTGGCCAGTTGCCCTAAGTATGAACGGACATAAAAATTCCGACAAACAAAAGAGCTCCTTCCCATCGTTAGGCACCTTGGGAAACTGCCACACATAATTCGGAAACTTGGAAAACTGCCACACATTCAAAGTGTTCCACGGAGGAATAGCAATTTGTGCCCGGCCCCTTAATGAAAAGCGTGTGGCAGTTTTCTTGTGTGGCGGTTTTCCGATGTGTGGTAGTTTCCTAAGTTGCTGAAAGATGTGTGGCAGTTTTCCTGTGTGGCAGTCTTCCTGTGTGGCAGTCTTCCTGTGTGGCTGTCTTCCGCCAACCATTCAGCACGCTCGACAGGGCCGGATTAAGGCCTTAGTGGGCCCCTACTCTAAGACATCTGAGTGGCCTTCAAGGCTAAGATATCTGAATGGACCCCCTACAGAATTTATTACAGGGCATCATAATGAAGTCCGTTTAAACACGAAGCTGTAGCAATATGCTTGTGATAATTAATACCAAGTGCATTCTTCAAACTAATGAATTATCTGCGGAGCTTTAATAATAAGTCGCTGTATTTTCCATTGTTCTCTTAAGAACATGAGTTAAAAGCTTAAGATTTCTAGATTTTGTCTTGGATTTTCTAATGATTTATCATTCTATACTTTTCTTAGTTCATCTGTTTTGTTATGCAAAATGTAAAACCTCAGGGGACTTCTACCATTAGAGCAAATTGGAAAGTGTGGGTGGATGGTAGTGAAAAAGCTGAAACTCTCTCGCCCCCCGCTGCACACCGCGACATGAAACCTTTACCCTCGGTGAGTCACTGACATGATTCTGTTCGTTTTGCCTCATTTGTTTCTGACCAAATGGAAATTATACGAGACAAATGCAAAACTATTTCAGAAATCTCTCTCTCCCCAGGAGACATTGCCCAGACATGTCTCCTGGACCCTTGGTCATGGTGGGCCCCAAGGCTATAGCTCCTGTAGACCCGCCCTTATGCTGGAAGATTCCCTGTATCCGGCTTCAAAAAGACTCAAGAGGGGTGGGGCGTAGGCAGCAGAACCACGCTGTAACGCCCGTGCTAGCCGACACACAGATCGAATGGTGAACAAGAGCCTTGATTACGGCCATAGGCGGCGACTACGCGGGGTCAACGGGGGCGATCGCCCCTCCCCCTTCAATGGTTAGACCGCGGGGGAAAATTAGGGGGTGATGGCTTATCGCCTCTAAGCTTCAGGGCAGGCCACAAGCAGTCGGTTCTCGTCTACCCATATAATAGCCAGTATCTCATAAATTCCCACAGAGGCAATAAACTGTAACAGAGGTATCGTAAAGCATTGCAGTCTAGGTGGCCGATAGGGCTTTACAGAGGAAAGGGCTGGTCCATCCCTTTGAGGAACTGAATGCCGACCCGTGACTGAAAGGGTGGGTGGAAAACGGGTTGACCACTTGTTTCTACGTCATCGCGCTGGCCTGCTCCCCGAGCTTCGTTTGTCAACTTCCCTACAAGATCGGATTTTCCTCTATTATGGTTTTACACGCCCGCGCCAAGAAAAGGCGTGGGCGTGTAATACTTTGCAGTATTTGTTTCACTTTGTGTTTTATTTAAGTTGTACACTGAGTGTTGATTTTGATTTCCGTTTTTTTTTTTTAACGAAATGTCATGTGCCGATGCAGCGTGTCGAAATACGCATATGAACATGAAAGGACGGGACACTGTTTTCGACGTCCTTTCGAGTTTATAAGAAGAATATTTATCGCATTTCGATATAGATCCTTCTTTAAGAACTATTTGTGAAAACTGACCCGAAACTATTTCTGAAACTAAGACTAATATCTGATGGCTTTTTGACAGTACCATCATATTCTTGGTATAATATTGTAATACAAATTATCCAAAGAATATGAACAGATTTTTTGAACAAATTTTCTGCTCAGTTCACGGCAGGACATTTGTTATTCGGGAACTCATAAATGAGCTAGAAAAACGTTTTCTATCTGTTAACAAAGACGCTATTCGTCTGTTTTGTAGAATCCGAACATTTATTCAAATTCGTTTTCTGAACAGAAATTTACTATTAGTGCCACGCAGGAAAAATCTCTGCAGAAAATGAAAAAAAAAATTGATAAACGCAATGAGAAGTTTCCATTTAGCATCTTTGTAATCAGTTTTGGATTTGAAACGAATTATATACAACGAATCATCTTTTCATTTTGTTAAAGAATTGGCACAGCAGACGAATATTAAACATAAATAGTGCAGCAAAGTAGAATTAAATGAAATAAGTTAAGATCACAGTTCATTTTATTCATGTCATATTTAAAACATTCAGCAACTCCGAACGATAGTTAGTGACTTGTGGACATTGATAAGAACTATACAGTCGTTCCTTTTAGAGAGCAACTAATCCCATATTTTAATCACATCGAAAGAGCGATCGACAAGTAATAACGTCATTTTTAAGTGAAACACAAAGTCAGCGTTATTACACATACTAACATCTGATAAGCACAGAGTAAAAAAATATGAGACTCAAAGCATTCCTAATTACATCTGGACACGTATAGTTATTTCATTTTTAATTTAGAGTACACATTAAAATACTTAGAAACAATTGTTTTTCTCAGGATATTAAAAGTTAATGCTTATTTGTCCTTTATCTGACGGCCATGAAGACTTAGTGCAACTATTAAGCAAGTTAGGAGACAGAAACTTAGTGAAGCAATTTATATACTACATATATATACACTGAGTGGCCACTTTATTATGATCACCTGACAGTTTTAAGCAAATGAGCTATGACTGCACGCTGTTGCCGCCAGAGCGCGAGGCTAGTATAAAACGGGAAAGCTTAGTGCTTGCGACAGCAGTAGAAGGGATTTTTGGCTGACGAGATGGGTAAAAAATGCGATTTGACAGACTTTCAACATGGGATGATTGTAGGAGCTCAGAGCCATGGAGCGAGTATCACCGAAACCGCAGCATTCGTGAAATGTTCCAGAGCAGCTGTTGTTAAAGTGTTTAAAGACTGGACTGTCAGCCAAAAACTGGGTCTCTACGTGCAATGTGTGGTCGTCATCGACTGCTCGAGTGGAACGGAGAGTGTCCAGACTGGTAACAGACAACAGAAGGGCAACAGTGCAGCAAATCACAGACCATCTTAATCAAGGATCTCCTCAAATGATCTCTGCACGCACTGTTCGCCGTACACTGCATCGGATGGGATATGGCAGCCGAAGGCCTGTTCGAGCACCTTTCCTGTCTGCAGTTAACAAGAGAAAACGTCTCCAGTTCGCACAGAATTGGACAGTCGATAATTGGAAACAAATTATGTGGTCCGATGAATCGCGGTTTCAGTTGCACCATGCCGATGGCCGAGTGAGAATTTGGCGGAAACAGCACGAAAGCATGGACCCCAAATGCATTGCTACAACCCTTCAAGCTGGTGGAGGCAACGTTATGGTTTGGGGAATATTTTCCTGGCATGTTTCGGGCCCTTTAATTCGTGTTGATCAAAGTCTGACTGGCACATCATATCAAAACAACGTTGCGGACCAAGTACATCCTATCATGTGGATGGTTTATCCCAATGGCGATGGCTACTTTCAACAAGATAATGCGTCCTGCCATAGTGCTGGTATTGGTACAGGATTGGTTTCAGGAACATGCCGGTGAGTTAATTTGCTTAGGTGGCCCCCTCAATCTCCAGATCTCAACTCCATTGAGAATTTGTGGGATGAAGTTGAACGAGCCATCAGACAGCTGGATTCACAACCCTGCAATCTCTCACTCCTGGAAAGTGCTATTCATCAATCATGGTCTCAGATTCCACAAACCACCTATCAACATTTCGTGAAGTCAATGCCACAAAGAATCGACGCAGTACAAAAGGCAAAAGGTGGCCCAACGAAGTACTCAGGGGGTGGCCATAATAAAGTGGCCACTCAGTGTATAAACAGTTTCTATTGCTAGGATGAAAAAAAAAATAAAAAAAAATCGTTCCCAAACTAAACAAAATAATAATTTGTGAAGAAACCACAGGAAAATGAGTTTTCAACCTTTCAATGAACTTTGAGGAGAGTAGAAAGAAAGAAAGCCTAGTTATTATAATTTAAATTATCTAAACAGTTCAAATAAAATTACTGATGTTAAGCTACACAGGTAAACAATACGAAGGAGGTCAACTAATGTAACGCCGCCACCTTGCGGACATTCAAACCGGAAAACATTTGAGATCGATTGGGATGGCAGTGTAAATATAGAATTCAGTGACCTAAGCAACGATCGTACAAATTTTCGCCTCTAGAAGGAGAGGCGACCGCTGAGGGTAACTGGAAAAAAATCCAAGGAAAAAAGATCCACGGAAAAAAAAGCCAGGAAAAAAAATCCAACGGAAAAATGATCCAGGGAAAAAAAAAGCCAAAGGAAAGAAAAGCCAAGGAAAAAAAGTCCATGGAAATAAAATCCAATGGCTTCTTTCATGTAGGTTAACCAGTAAGAAACTTAGGGGTCATATAAAAATTTACATAAAAAAAAGTTCTCACTTCTCAAAGATTACAGGACACCATAATTTGTTTCCATGGACGTCCGAGCAACAATTGGGAGGGGGGGGGGGCATATAAAAAATGCATTTTTGTTTCTTATGTCCACTTCCATGTTGGTTGACCTTGTAAGAAATGTAGGGGTCGTACAAAAATTGCACTTTTGATTTTCTTATGTCCACTTCCATGTTGGGTGACCTTGTAGGAAATTTAGGGGTCGTATAAAAATTGCATTTCTGATTTCTTTGTGTTACTTCTATGTAGGAAGCTTAAGGGATCGTATAAAAATTTCTTTGCGTCACTTCTGTGTAAGAAGCCTAGAGGGTCGTATAAAAATTGTCATTGGATATTTTCCCTGGCTGTTTTTTTCCTGTGGATCTTTTTCCTAGATTGACGCCACAGGGGCAGCAGAGTTTGATTAATTAATAACCTACGAATTAATAATAATAAATATTTATAATCTTACAATTGGTAAAGCAAAACTGATTGCGATTTTGAAGTCTGGTAGCAATTTAATAGAAGATTAACACAGGGGTTTTGTGAATATTGAAACTGCTCCTTTTATGAATGCATAGCAGATTAGCCAATAAGAAGGGTGCAATAAAACCCAACATAAATTAATACCTTCACAGAAATAATAATAATAATACCCGTTTTGTAATCAGGCCCTGTGTTGGGTAAGTTCAGATACAACAGGACCATGCCGATTCATTACTTTTGGGGAGGGTCTAAAAATCGAACTCGATAAACGCTTACTAGTATAATACGTAATTTAATTAATTTATATGTATAAGTAACTCGTATTAACGCTTTTCAAAAGGGTAATAAAAAGCGTAAATAAAAAAAAATCCAAGGCGATTAACTGAGTGTACAATAAAGCAAGACACGGCAAAAATATTTTCCACTGAAGATATCAAACGAAAGGAAAAATATGTTTCAAGTGACTTAAATGAATAAACTTTTGTTCTTTCTTCACAGTTTGGAATTTATTGTCGGGATATTTTTTAGATGATCCAAAGCTGAAAATGTTCTCGACAATGCAAAGTGTCGTCGATTAATAAATAAAATTAATATTACAAATTGCAAAACATTATGCTTGATAGCAAATCGGCCAATTTTTATTTGCAACCAATGTAATCTCGAGATGTTCAGTTTTCATAATTTTAGCACAGCGTTAATACGTATTATTTATACCGCGTTCATTGAGAGATGAACCCTGGCATCGTTCATTATTTGGCCGCCAAGGGGTGAGGAAGTACTCAGTCCACTCCTTCATCTTCATGTGCCAACCCCTACACCCCCAACTAATTCAGCTCCCATTTAACAAGATGGCAAAATTTGTCTATTTCTTCCTTCCCGTTTTATGACTTAGTGGGGGATATCTTTTGAAATACAAGCTGTTTCAAGTCGGCAAGTCAGTATGCAGCTGGAGGATGGCTGCAATGGGCTTGTCTTTCTTTTGTTTAGGAGGGTTTATTTGCTTCTTTTTCGGAGAATGAAGCGAATTTGTTGGTTTTATGGCACCAGCAATTGAAACAAGGGGGATTCGAGACTAGGCTTCTTGAATTCAGGCTTCTTATGCGTGTTACTTTTTTTTTTTTTTTCGTCGGATGTCTGGGTGGCCGTTGTTTATTGGGATGACAAGGCCGTTGAGTGTCAGATTTGTAAGTATAGTTTCCTATCGGAACGGCAATTAAGAGCAATAAAGAGAAAGGGATAATGACAGATTCCCCGCAGTGAAAGAAACCTACCCCTATAACACCAGATTGAGACCCATAACGTCGTATGAGACCTATGTGAGTTGAATTGATGACCATTCGATGACCACGTCAATCAGGGTGAAGTCAGAACTTTACGAAACATACACAGTTGTTGTTTAGTTTGTTTCATAGTAACGTGAGCTTCTGTGCTGCTTTTGGGATGAATTTCAAAAATGGAAATTATTGTATCAAACGAAGGCAAAGATAAGTTATGTTTAAATGGATTTATGTATGTTATGCATGTGCCATGCCAAAGTGGAATACGTTGGCGTTGCGCTAAGGCAAAGTCTCTTAAATGTAAAGGAATACTTTAAACGTCACTGCAAAAAACTGACCCAGTTTTGACGACGGGTCACAATCACCCAGCGGACACACATGAAATTAAAGCTGTAAAATCATATATGGATATGAAAATTAAAGCCAAAACTGCAAGAACAAATCCCGTTGAGTTATTCGCGGAAGGTGCGTCGCAATTGGATACTGCGACTAAATCCCGCATGCCTTCTGAGGAATCGGCAAAAGAACTCTCAGAAACAAAAGATCAAGGGATATTGATAAGGATCCGCATCATCTTGCAGATTTAACCTTCGAAGGTAAGTGGTGTTTAACTGGCGATCCACACCGCGAACGGTTTTGCTGAATGATAACGGCCCAAATTCGGAAGAGCGGGTAGTCGTTTTCGCAACCGACGAGGGACTTCGCCATCTTTCCGCAGCTGATGTATGGTACATGGACGGGAACTTTACGTTAGCTCCTCGCCATTTCCAGCAATTGTACGTTATTAGAGTGGCTGTTCAAGATGTGTTTGTTACGGCAGTATATTGCTTTTTGCAGTGCAAAACACAGACAACTTACGAAGAGATGCTTCGCACACTTATCTCGGAGTGCGAAGCAAGAAGCCTGTACCCAGATCCAGTCCACATCAGCGTGGACTTTGAGAAGGCAGTCATGCAAGCTGCCAAGCCTGTGCTGGGGAGCTACATAAGTATTCGTGGGTGCTTTTATCATCTTACCCAAAGCACCCACAGAAAAATCCAATCTTTAGGGCTGGAAAAGGCATACAGGGAAGATGAGAACTTCAGCCACTTTTGTGGGATGCTCGACGGATTGGCATTTTTGCCGATAGAAGATGTACCGACGGGTATGTCATATTTACAAACTGTGATGCCTACTGCAGCCGTTGATCTTGTGAACTATTTTAACGTGAGGTATGTCAATGGAACATTTAGGAGAGTAGGCAACATTAATGCTTTAAACATGAGAATTCGTAGGACTGAAGCCTCATTTCCCCCACATTTATGGAATGTACATGAAACAACAATAGCTGATGGGGAAAGGACAAACAATCAGTGCGAGGGATGGAATCATCGATTCTCAAACATCCAGTTATATGGACTCTCATTAAGAAGATGCGGTTGAAAGTGGCTGCTGACGAAACAAAGTTGGCACAGCTTGCTCTGGGTACTTTAGTAGTGAAAAAGAAACGCGGCATCTACGAAGAAATGCAGAGAAAACTAAAAAACCTATGCCAAGAATATTCTAGTGGCATTCGTGGGTTAAAAGAATTTATTTACGCTGTTGCTCATACCATAAGATTTAGGTAAATAAATTGCAGTATTTGTTTTCTATGTCTTTATCATTCTTTCTGTTGCTGACATATTTTTTTTTTTTACATTTATTGTGTGGATGCCTCAAGCACGCCCTAAAGGTACTTGCCGTCCGGGTGCCGTTTCACATTTACCGCTCCCAATATTTCAAAAAACAAAACAAAAAAAATACGGTAAATTTTACTTGATATGCCATACAAAAAGGGATGAGAAATAGATGTTTAAAATCATAATTTTCATGATTTTCAATTAAGAGGTTTTTAGCATAAATTGTGTAAAAATATCTGTGAATCTGCATAGCACAAAAAATGAGACGCTTCCTCGTTATTGCTTCGATGAAAAGTATGAGCCTAGGGTAGAAAAGTTTGTGATGTCCGATGCAATTCATATCTCGGTAACTCCTCCCCATCTCCTCGAATTCAGCCAAAAAATCTCACATTTGAGTAAGTGTTTAAGTAAACGATATTAAACTGAAGTCAATATTCCAAAATAATGGTTTTTTATGCTGCGTAAAAATATTGATATAAACTGAAAGGTTCACTGTAAACCGTCACACAGGAAAACTGCCACACGCTCTTCATTAAGGGGCCGGGCCCAAATTGCTATTCCTTCGAGGAACACTTTGACTGTACGTGGCAGTTTTCCAAGTTTCCGAATTATGTGTGGCAGTTTTCCAAGTTTCCGAATTATGTGTGGCAGTAACTTACGGCAACTGGCCACAGAAGTTCGAGGGAGGGGGGATAAAGAATGCCGTTTCTTGGCCTATATTGAGAATTGAATTGGGTACTCCAAACAAATTTTGAGAAAACGTTCTATTTAAGCGCCAAGTGTTCAGGAAAGAACAATAAGGTGGGATTTTTTAATAACGCTGCACTTTTACTTAGGCACTAAATATTTACATAACATGTCAAATTTGTAATATTTTTCTTTTACTGAATTAATCCATAGGCCCTACACCTCGGCCTTTTTAACAGCTTTTAATCCACCGACTTTATATTCATAACGATTACGTATCACATCAAGTCAATAGCATTGCTCTTTTACTTAGGCACTAAATAGTCATAGGCCACAGGCATAGGCCTTTTTAACATGTTTTATTCTACCAATGCCATATTCGCAAATTTTACACAGAAAATCATGTTAATATATTAGGCGTTTTCTTAGGCACGAAATATTAATTCATATGCCCTAGGCCTAGGCCTTTTTAATAGTTTTTACTTTATCAATGCCATATTCACAACGTTTACACAACAAATAAATGTAATAATATTGCTCTTTTACTTAGGCACGAAATATTCGTTCATAGGCCCTAGGTCTGGGCCTATGAATTCATATTTCGTGCCCAAGTAAAAGCGTCATATTATTAAATTGATTTTATGTGTAAACGTAGTGAATATGGTATTGATAGAGTCGAAACTATTAAAAAGGCCTATGAATTTATATTTCGTGCCTCGTTAAAGGCCCAATATTATTAACATGATTGGCTGTGTAAACGTTGTGAATATGACATTGGTAAAATAAAAAACTGGTAAAGGGGCCTAGGCCTAGGGCCTGTGAATAAATATTTCGTGGCTAAATAAAATCGTAATATTAGTAACTTAATTTGATGTATAAACGTTGTGAATATGGCATTGGTAGAATAAAAACTGTCAAAAAGGCCTAGGCCTAGAGCCTGTGAATTAATATTTCCTGCCTAAGTAAAAGCGCAATATTATTACATTTATTTGTTGTGTAAATGAATTGTGAATATCCTGTAGTTTTATTTATTTTATTCTTGATAACTATTTTAAACAGTTATCACATATCACGAGAAGAACAAGTCAAACACAATACAGGCCGGACAATGCAGTTTCTCTTTTTCTTTCATCTTTTTTTTTTTTTTGGTTGGGTGTTTTTCTTTTCTTTTTTTTTTTTTTTATTGTAGGTTTAACGACCACCGTGAGCAACTCAATGGGTTATAAGCAGTCACCCGTATTTAGGGCCAGTGCCGAAATTTTCTGTAGATATCTGCAGAAAATTTCTTGAGTTGTACTTTGTAAACGCTGAAAATTTCCCGATGTGAAGACCAGAAATTCTTTGTATTTCATATTTTCGGCATCTCTCCCCCCCCCCCCCCCCCCGACAGGTTTGCTGAGTAGGCACATACCCTGTGTCGAGTTGCAGCTTGTAAATGCTAAAAATCTCCCGTTCGGACGAGAAATTGTTCATATTTTACACTTTTGGAATTAACCCCCCCCCCCCTCCCCCGACGGGTTTGCTTAGCAGGAACATGCCCTCAGAAAATTTGCCGAGTTGTAGTTTATAAATGCTGAAAATCTCACGATCGGGAGAGAAATACTTGATAATTTACACTTTTGGTATACCCCACACACCCCCACGTTTTCAGGGTAGGCACGTGCGCTCAGACAATGTTACGAGCTGCTGTAGCTTGTAAATGCTGAAAATCTCCCAATCGGACGAGAAATTTTTTTTCATATTATATATCTTTTTTCATATTATATACCCCCCTTCCCCGACAGGTTTGCTGAGAAGGCTCGTGCCCGTAAATTTTTAGTGCCTAAGTAACTTACGGCGAACATTTTCTCGGTCAATCTCTTACTATTGGGCAAGAAACGGCAATTTTTATACGGCCCCTTAAACATTTGTGCCCAAATGTCCGCCCAGTCTTTCAGACAGAAATTCATAAATATGTCTCAATTTCTTAATGATTATGAGATATAAGTGAAAAAATTTTTGTGCACACCACTTGCTCAAGTAGGGAGAAATATAGGAACACTTATAATTTTTAACGCAGCGCAATTTCATTGCTTTAAAAGGGAATGTGCCCAAATGTCCGAACCCCGTGAATCCTTCACTCTTGGTGAGTCACTGCCTTGAAATCTGTTCGTCTTCCAGCCCCTGTTTTTGACCAAGTGGAAATCATACGAGACAAAAGTAAACTATTTTAGAAACCTCTCTTTCTCTCTCTATTATTTGACCAGACATGCATTCTGAACCATGGTGTGCCCCAAGGCTATAACCCTTATAGATCACCCCCCCCTATTAGTAAATGGATGGCTGTTTTGTTGGAATTAGATTTTATTTCCCTGGATTTTTTTCCCTTGGCTTTTTTTCCGGTGGCTTTTTTCCCTGGATTTTTTTTTCCGTGGATTTTTGTTCCTAGATTCACCGCTGAGATGCCAATCGACTAGTTACGCCACTTCAAGTTGCGAATGCTTAAATTTTTCAAAGTCCAAAAGCATTATAGGCATCATTCTGTCGAATCTAAGAAAAAAAATCCAGGAAAAAATAGCCACCGGAAAAAAAAGCCACGGAAAAAAAAAGCCAAGGGAAAAAATCCAGGGAAATAAAATCAAATTCCAATAAAACAGCCATCCATTTACTAATAGGGGGGGGGGAGTCTATAAGGGTTATAGCCTTGGGGCACACCATGGTTCAGAATGCATGTCTGGACAAATAATAGAGAGAGAAAGAGAGGTTTCTAAAATAGTTTACTTTTGTCTCGTATGATTTCCACTTGGTCAAAAACAGGGGCTGGAAGACGAACAGATTTCAAGGCAGTGACTCACCAAGAGTGAAGGTTTCACGGGGTTCGGACATTTGGGCACCGGACTTTGGGGCACCGGACATTTGGGCACATTCCCTTTTAAAGCAATGAAATTGCGCTGCGTTAAAAATTATAGTGTTCCTATATTTCTCCCTACTTGAGCAAGTGGTGTGCACAAAAATTTTTTCACTTATATCTCATAATCATTAAGAAATTAAGACATATTTACGAATTTCTGTCTGAAAGACTGGGCGGACATTTGGGCACCGGACATTTGGGCACCCGGACATTTGGGCACAAATGTTTAAGGGTCCGTATAACAATTGCCGTTTCTTGGCCCAATAGTAAGAGACTGACCGAGAAAATGTTCGCCGTAAGCTACTTAGGCACTAAATATTTACGGGCACGAGCCTACTCAGCAAACCTGTCGGGGGGAGGGGGTATATATCAAAAGTGTAAAATATGAACAATTTCTCGTCCGATCGGGAGATTTTCAGCATTTACAAACTACAACTCGAGACATTATCTCAGGCATAAACCTACTGAGCACACCTGTCGGGGGGGGGGGGGGGGTACTAAAAGTGTAAAATATGAAAAATTTCTCGTCCGATCGGGAGATTTTCAGCATTTACAAGCTACAGCTCGTAACATTGTCTGAGCGCACGTGCCTGCTCTGAAAACTTGGGGGGGGGGGTTATACCAAAAGTGTAAAATATCAAGAATTTCTCTCCCGGTCGGCGGGAGATTTTCAGCATTTATAAGCTACAACTCGGCAGAATATTTGAGGGCAAGTGCCTACTCAGGAAACCTTTCGGGGGTGGGGGTGGGGGTGGGTGGGGAGGGGAGGGTATATGATAATTGTGAATGATAAAGAATTTCTTGTCCGATCGGGAGATTTTCAGCATTTACAAACTAAAACTAGGGACATTATCTCAGGGCATGAACCTACTGAGCAAACCTGTCGGGGGGGGGGGGGGATACTAAAAGTGTAAAATATGAAAAATTTCTCGTCCGATCGGGAGATTTTCAGCATTTATAAACTACAACTCGGCAAATTTTCTGAGGGCATGTTCCTGCTAAGCAAACCCGTCGGGGGAGGGGGTGGGTTAATACCAAAAGTGTAAAATATTAACAATTTCTCGTCCGATCGGGAGATTTTTAGCATTTACAAGCTACAACTCGACACAGGGTATGTGCCTACTCAGCAAACCTTGTGGGGATGCCGAAAATATGAAATACAAAAAATTTCTGGTCTTCACATCGGGAAATTTTCAGCGTTTGCAAAGTACAACTCAACAAATTTTCGGCAGATGTCTGCAGAAAATTTCTGCAGTGGCCCTAAATTAGGGACGGGCGACTGCTTATAACCCATTGAGTTGCTCACGGTGGTCGTTAAACCTACAATAAGAAAAAAAAAAAAGAAAAGAAAAACACCCAACCAAAAAAAAAAAAAAAAATGAAAGAAAAAAAGAAACTGCATTGCCCGGCCTGTATTGTGTTTGACTTGTTCTTCTCGTGATAACTGTTTAAAATAGTTATCAAGAATGAAATAAATAAAACTACAGGATATTCACAATTCATTTACACAACAAATAAATGTAATAATATTGCGCTTTTACTTTGGCAGGAAATATTAATTCACAGGCTCTAGGCCTAGGCCTTTTTGACAGTTTTTATTCTACCAATGCCATATTCACAACGTTTACACATCAAATTAAGTTAATAATATTACGCTTTTATTTAGCCACGAAATATTTATTCACAGGCCCTAGGCCTAGGCCCCTTTACCAGTTTTTATTTTACCAATGTCATATTCACAACGTTTGCACAGCGAATCATGTTAATAATATTGGGCGTTTAAAGAGGCACGAAATATAAATTCATAGGCCGTATGCCTTTTTAATAGTTTTGACTCTATCAATACCATATTCACTACGTTTACATAATATGAAGCTTTTACTTGGGCACGAAATATGAATTCATAGGCCCAGACCTAGGGCCTATGAACGAATATTTCGTGCCTAAGTAAAAGAGCAATATTATTACATTTATTTGTTGTGTAAACGTTGTGAATATGGCATTGATAAAGTAAAAACTATTAAAAAGGCCTAGGCCTAGGGCATATGAATTAATATTTCGTGCCTAAGAAAACCCCCAATATATTAACATGATTTTCTGTGTAAACGTTGTGAATATGGCATTGGTAGAATAAAACATGTTAAAAAGGCCTATGACTATTTAGTGCCTAAGTAAAAGAGCAATGCTATTGACTTGATTTGATACGTAAGTGCTATGAATATAAAGTAGGCGAATTAAAAGCTGTTAAAAAGGCCGAGGTGTAGGGCCTATGAATTAATTCAGTAAAAGAAAAACATTACAAATTTGACATGTTATGTAAATATTTAGTGCCTAAGTAAAAGTGCAGCGTTATTAAAAAATCCCACCTTATTGTTCTTTCTTGAACGCTTGGCGCTTAAATAGAACGTTTTCTCGAAATTTGTTTGGAGTACCCAATTCAATTCTCAATATAGGCCAAGAAACGGCATTCTTTATCCCCCCCCCTCGAACTTCTGTGGCCAATTGCCGTAAGTAACTAACTGCCACACATAATTCGGAAACTTGGAAAACTGCCACGTACAGTCAAAGTGTTCCTCGAAGGAATAGCAATTTGGGCCCTGCCCCTTAATGAAAAGCGTGTGGCAGTATTCCTGTGTGGCGGTTTACAGTGAACCTTTCAGTTTATATCAATATTTTTACGCAGCATAAAAAACCATTATTTTGGAATATTGACTTCAGTTTAATATCGTTTACTTATACACTTACTCAAATGTGAGATTTTTTGGCTGAATTCGAGGAGATGGGGAGGAGTTACCGAGATATGAATTGCATCGGACATCACAAACTTTTCTACCCTAGGCTCATACTTTTCATCGAAGCAATAACGAGGAAGCGTCTTATTTTTTGTGCTATGCAGATTCACAGATATTTTTACACAATTTATGCTAAAAACCTCTTAATTGAAAATCATGAAAATTATGATTTTAAACATCTATTTCTCATCCCTTTTTGTATGGCATATCAAGTAAAATTTACCGTATTTTTTTTGTCTTGTTTTTTGAAATATTGGGAGCGGTAAATGTGACACGGCACCCGGACGGCAAGTACCTTTAGCGCGTGCTTGAGGCATCCACACAAGAAATGTAAAAAATATATATATATGTGTCAGCAACAGAAAGAATGATAAAGATATAGAAAACAAATACTGCAATTTATTTACCTAAATCTTATGGTATGAGCAACAGCGTAAAGAAATTCTTCTAACCCACGAATGCCACTAGAATATTCTGGGCATAGGTTTTTTAGTTTTCTCTGCATTTCTTCGTTGATGCCACGTTTCTTTTTCACTACTAAAGTACCCAGAGCAAGCTGTGCCAACTTTGTTTCGTCAGCAGCCACTTCCAACCGCATCTTCTTAATGAGAGTCCATATAACTGGATGCTTGTGATTCACAAGGTTTGAGAATCGATGATTCCATCCCTCGCACTGATTGTTTGTCCTTTCCCCATCAGCTATTGTTGTTTCATGTACATTCCATAAATGTGGGGGAAATGAGGCTTCAGTCTTACGAATTCTCATGTTTAAAGCATTAATGTTGCCTACTCTCCTAAATGTTCCATTGACATACGTCACGTTAAAATAGTTCACAAGATCAGCGGCTGCAGTAGGCATCACAGTTTGTAAATATGACATACCCGTCGGTACATCTTCTATCGGCAAAAATGCCAATCCGTCGAGCATCCCACAAAAGTGGCTGAAGTTCTCATCTTCCCTGTATGCCTTTTCCAGCCCTAAAGATTGGATTTTTCTGTGGGTGCTTTGGGTAAGATGATAAAAGCACCCACGAATACTTATGTAGCTCCCCAGCACAGGCTTGGCAGCTTGCATGACTGCCTTCTCAAAGTCCACGCTGATGTGGACTGGATCTGGGTACAGGCTTCTTGCTTCGCACTCCGAGATAAGTGTGCGAAGCATCTCTTCGTAAGTTGTCTGTGTTTTGCACTGCAAAAAGCAATATACTGCCGTAACAAACACATCTTGAACAGCCACTCTAATAACGTACAATTGCTGGAAATGGCGAGGAGCTAACGTAAAGTTCCCGTCCATGTACCATACATCAGCTGCGGAAAGATGGCGAAGTCCCTCGTCGGTTGCGAAAACGACTACCCGCTCTTCCGAATTTGGGCCGTTATCATTCAGCAAAAACCGTTCGCGGTGTGGATCGCCAGTTAAACACCACTGACCTTCGAAGGTTAAATCTGCAAGATGATGCGGATCCTTATCAATATCCCTTGATCTTTTGTTTCTGAGAGTTCTTTTTGCCGATTCCTCAGAAGGCATGCGGGATTTAGTCGCAGTATCCAATTGCGACGCACCTTCCGCGAATAACTCAACGGGATTTGTTCTTGCAGTTTTGGCTTTAATTTTCATATCCATATATGATTTTACAGCTTTAATTTCATGTGTGTCCGCTGGGTGATTGTGACCCGTCGTCAAAACTGGGTCAGTTTTTTGCAGTGACGTTTAAAGTATTCCTTTACATTTAAGAGACTTTGCCTTAGCGCAACGCCAACGTATTCCACTTTGGCATGGCACATGCATAACATACATAAATCCATTTAAACATAACTTATCTTTGCCTTCGTTTGATACAATAATTTCCATTTTTGAAATTCATCCCAAAAGCAGCACAGAAGCTCACGTTACTATGAAACAAACTAAACAACAACTGTGTATGTTTCGTAAAGTTCTGACTTCACCCTGATAGACGTGGTCATCGAATGGTCATCAATTCAACTCACATAGATCTCATACGATGTTATGGGTCTCAATCTGGTGTTATAGGGGTAGGTTTCTTTCACTGCTCGGAATCTGTCATTGTCCCTTTCTCTTTATTGCTCTTAATTGCCGTTCCGATAGGAAACTATACTTACAAATCTGACACTCAACGGCCTTGTCATCCCAATAAACAACGGCCACCCAGACATCCGACGAAAAAAAAAAAAAAAAAAAAAAAGAAGCAAATAAATTCTCCTGAACAAAAGAAAGGCAAGCCCATTGCAGCCATCCTCCAGCTGCATACTGACTAGCCGACTTGAAACAGCTTGTATCTCAAAAGATATCCCCCACTAAGTCATAAAACGGGAAGGAAGAAACAGACAAATTTTGCCATCTTGTTAAATGGGAGCTGAATTAGTTGGGGGTGTAGGGGTTGGCACATGAAGATGAAGGAGTGGACTGAGTACTTCCTCACCCCTTGGCGGCCAAATAATGAACGATGCCAGGGTTCATCTCTCAATGAACGCGGTATAAATAATACGTATTAACGCTGTGCTAAAATTATGAAAACTGAACATCTCGAGATTACATTGGTTGCAAATAAAAATTGGCCGATTTGCTATCAAGCATAATGTTTTGCAATTTGTAATATTAATTTTATTTATTAATCGAAGACACTTTGCATTGTCGAGAGCATTTTCAGCTTTGGATCATCTAAAAAATATCCCGACAATAAATTCCAAACTGTGAAGAAAGAACAAAAGTTTATTCATTTAAGTCACTTAAAACATATTTTTCCTTTCGTTTCATATCTTCAGTGGAAAATATTTTTGCCGTGTCTTGCTTTATTGTACACTCAGTTAATCGCCTTGGATTTTTTTATTATTTACGCTTTTTATTACCCTTTTGGAAAGCATTAATATGAATTACTTATACATATAAATTAATTAAATTACGTATTATACTAGTAAGCGTTTATCGAGTTCGATTTTTAGACCCTCCCCAAAAGTAATGAATCGGCATGGTCCTGTTGTATCTGAACTTACCCAACACAGGGCCTGATTACAAAACGGGTATTATTATTATTATTTCTGTGAAGGTATTAATTTATGTTGGGTTTTATTGCACCCTTCTTATTGGCTAATCTGCTATGCATTCATAAAAGGAGCAGTTTCAATATTCACAAAACCCCTGTGTTAATCTTCTATTAAATTGCTACCAGACTTCAAAATCGCAATCAGTTTTGCTTTACCAATTGTAAGATTATAAATATTTATTATTAATAATTCGTAGGTTATTAATTAATCAAACTCTGCTGCCCCTGTGGCGTGAATCTAGGAAAAAAGATCCACAGGAAAAAAACAGCCAGGGAAAATATCCAATGACAATTTTTATACGACCCTCTAGGCTTCTTACACAGAAGTGACGCAAAGAAATTTTTATACGATCCCTTAAGCTTCCTACATAGAAGTAACACAAAGAAATCAGAAATGCAATTTTTATACGACCCCTAAATTTCCTACAAGGTAACCCAACATGGAAGTGGACACAAGAAAATCACAAGTGCAATTTTTGTACGACCCCTACATTTCTTACAAGGTCAACCAACATGGAAGTGGACATAAGAAACAAAATTGCATTTTTTATATGCCCCAACCCCAATTATTGCTCGGACTTCCATGGAAACAAATTATGGTGTCCTGTAATCTTTGAGAAGTGAGAACTCTTTTTTTATGTAAATTTTTATATGACCCCTAAGTTTCTTACTGGTTAACCTACATGAAAGAAGCCATTGGATTTTATTTCCATGGTCTTTTTTCCTTGGCTTTTCTTTCCTTTGGCTTTTTTCCCTGGATCATTTTTCCGTTGGATTTTTTTTCCTGGCTTTTTTTTCCGTGGATCTTTTTTCCTGGGATTTTTTTTTCCGGTTACCCATTCTGTCCCTAGACGCTTGCATACAGTGTGGCGGCTCCCGCAGCGGTTCCGTGGCGTTAGCGGATGTGGCATTAGCGGACGGGTATGAAATCGTGGCATTAGCGGACGGAAATGCAATGGGTAAGAAACACCCACCCCTTTCCAGAATTGCCTTCCCTTCTCACCGTTCACATCTGTACAGATTCCCCACTTGACCAATATGAAATGACAAAATTTAAATCACGTGGTTCCTTTGTTTGATAAGCCTAAGTTCTTCTCACCGTTCATAAAAAAAATAAAAAATATGAAGAAAATACAAAAAAAAAAAAGAAAGAAAAATATGAAAAAAATACAAAAAATAAAAGAAATTAAAATGGAAATATAAAAAAAAATGAAGAAAATACAAAAAAAAAATGAAAAAAAAATGCAAGAAATGCAAAAAAAAAAAAACCTTTTAAACCGCCTATGTCATCACTATCTAGTTCTGGAAGTATTAATTAGGATATGAAATCGTGGCATTAGCGGACGGTTATGCGATGAGTAAGAAACACCCACCCCTTCCTAGAACCAGATTGTGATGACTTTGGCGGTTTAAACGTTTTTTTTTTTTGTTTTTTTTGCATTTCTTGCATGTTTTTTAACGATTTTTATTATTTTTTTAATCTTTTTTTGTACTTTTCTTCATATGTTTTTATTTCTTTTGTATTTTTTTCATTTTAAATTTTTATTTTTTCATATTTTTTATTTGTTGTTGTATTTTTTTTGTATTTTAAAATGTTAAAATTTTTATACGTATATGCAACTAATTTTGCAGATTAAAAATAAATAAAAAAATATCATACTTATAATGCATTTCGGTAACGTAGCTGAAGGCTCTCATGCATTTATTCAAGTCATTTGAGCGCTCGAATTCCGTAATAATATTTTCGATTCTTCTGTCCAGCTTAGTGAATCCCCCCCCCCCTTTTTTTCTCCTACTTGTCCCAAATCTATAGCTCAAACTCTGTGAAACACTCGTTGCTTCTTGCTTTAAAATGTACACTAGTAACTGCACACTTGGTTGATTTTGGCTTACAATCATAATTAATTTTGAAATCCAACCCTTTACGTCGTTATTCGTCCTGTGTCTGGGAAGGAGTGGGTGTTTCTTACTCATTGCATTTTCGTCCGCTAATGCCACGATTTCCTACCCGTCCGCTAAAGCCATGTCCGCTAACGCCACGACAACCCCGCAGCTTACGTCACAATACCCCTTGGCCCCTCGGGTGTTCTCAAGCAGTCCCCAAAGGCTTGCAGCGTGCTGAACTTCTATGAGCATGATGCTCTAATCTCTTTCTCCTGTTGGAACTGGGGGCACAGGGAAAAGTTTAACCCAAGTCCAACACGATGCGGTAGTTGATCAAAACAGAAGGAAAGCCTATCTGATTGTTACCCTGTTCTCAAGGAATTTGCGAGATCAATCAATTAAATTCTTTTTGCGCACTTCTATTTTTTTGATCTTTCTAGTAAAATTTTCGCAACTTTTAAATTTATTGAATGGCGATTGCAATTAATTCAGTTGATTCTTTCTGGGAAGGACCATTTTCTTTAATAGCTATAGAGGGAAAATTGAGGTAAAATCCTTGGGATCCTAAGTAAAAGTAAAAATAAGATCCTAAGCAAAATCCTTTGAATTCATGATTCTTGGGGAGGCTTAAAAATGAAGCTTGATGCATGAGCAATTATTTATACTTTTTTTTGCATTTCATAAACTCTTTATAGTGTGATACTTAGAGTAACATAGTTAATTCATGCATAATTAATTCATATTTAAGCTCTTCAGAAGTGCTTTGAAAATCCCAAATAATAAGATTACAAGGTTGATTGTACATTGAACAAAGACACCGCAAAAATATTTCCCATTAACAATCCGGAAATAAATAAAAACGTATTTTTCAAAGAACTTGAGTAAATAAATCATTTTTTTAGATGATCTACAGCCTAATATGTTTTCTCGGCAACTGAAGTCGTCGCAGATTAATTCTGCAAAATATTATGCTTAATTTTATCTAATATATGGTTATAAATTGAACCACTAACACCAAAAAAATGCGATTAACTGTAATTACTGACGCTAAAAAGGGTGAAGAAAATGATTAACAATTCATATAAATTTGTACATAATTACGGAAAATATCTGGAGATGCTTTTAATTTTCCTTTGTTAATCTTTTTATTTTTACGCCTGATGGTGAGGCTAATCCCGTTGAATCCCAATTCCAAGGTTTTCTCTGGAAAGGGGAGAGGAGTAAGCTCATCACTCACATTTGCAGTGGCACGCCACTGATGCCTATGAATTCCATTTTTATTTGTGTAAGATTTTATGTTTCAAAGTTTTGTCTCTCTGATTTTGCAGGTTTCACAGTTTTTGTCCTGAGGCAGTAAAATTTGTCCTTCAGACTTTTAGCTTGTGACGTACCTGCCAGCAGGACGCACACGACATAAAGGCAGATAGGAATCAGAATAATCGTCTGCGTAGCTCAGTTGGTAGAGCGACTTGTTCCGGAATAAGCGGCATCGGGTTCGAATCCCGCCGTAGACCAAAAATGACGGAGAAATTTACTTCGTTATAAGCTAGAGGGACTAATCGCATTTGACTATTTTCTTCATTTTTCGTATCAGCCAATACAATATCCTCCTGGGGAAATCTAAAACTGGTAAAGTGCTGCTGGTTAGCTTTAGAATACCGAACTCAAAGATGACAGTAATTCATTTAATAGTGACAATTCGGTACCTAGCTGCTGACTAAAGCTGCACTGACTTCCGTGGAAGATGGCTTCCACTAATAGTTTAAAGAGGCGTCTAATAGTAGCGTGTTTTTTTTTTTTTAAGTTAAACTTATAAAGGAACACTTTGTGAGGAGGAAAACAATACTGTTCACTGTTTTTTTTTTTTTTTTTGAGATAATATCCTTCCTTCGCTTTTTTTTTTTTTTTGATTGGAGGTTTAACGACCACCGTGAGCAAGTCAATGGGCTATAAGCAGTCGCCCGTCCCTAATTTAGGGTCACTGGTTCCAGGGAAGGGAAAGAGCCAGCGCCGTAAGACAAACACAACATCCATGCCGAACCGGGATTCTAACCCGGACCCCTTTCGGACGAGTGATCAGATGCCATCGCTTAGACCACTGCGCCACCTTCGTTCAGGGTTATGAAATAGGATCACCTTCCTTTCTCTCTCCCTCTGTGTACCTGTGTGCGTAAATTCGCACAGTCTTTAAACTCTGAATACTGCGTTACCACAAAACAAATAATCTTCTTTCACCGCTATTTCACAAACGATGTATTCTTACAAACGGTACCGGTAGCCATGCCCCGGTGGCCGAATGGTCTAAGCGATGGCTTCTGATAATTCGTCTGACAGGAATCCGGGTTCGAATCCCGATGAAGCATGGATGTTGTGTTTGTCTTACAGCACTGGCTCTCTCTCGTCCCTGGAACCAGTGGCCCTAAATTAGGGATGGGCGATTGCTTATAGCCCACTGAGTTGCTCACGGTGGCCGTTAAATCTCCATACAAAAGGCAAGAGGGAGCATTGGCCCACTCCTAGGGCCGCGGGTGGCCTAGTGGTCAACGTTCGTGACAGCCACGGAGAACACCTAGGGTTCGATCCCAGGCTGGTACGAACGCTCGAACCACTAAATATCCGCCGTGCGTTGGATAGGCGCGTTAAGCCGTCGGGCCCCAGGTACTGGCCCCCGGTAATAAATAAGGGCGTCTTCCTCCCCCTTTCTGTTTCGCTTCCGTGCCGCTTTCCTATCGAGCACTCTAGCCCAAATCTCCTAGCTTCCTGTTTCTAAGGGTTGTTTAAGACCTGGGGTCAGACACTCCCTGCCTAAAATCCTCTACATATGATCTGATCTGATCTGGCCCACTCCTAGAAATTGGATCATGCCGTTTCTGTTCTTAAAAGGCACTGCAGAGATTTTCTCGATAATTAGCGATCAGAATTAGCACTAAAAATTAAATTTTTCTATAGAACTTCTGTATGCCGTAAAAATAGGAGAAGCATGGGGGAATTTCCTGTAGAAAAATCGGAAATCTACTGTTGGAAGTAATAATGAAATTTCTTATTGCATGTTGGGAAACAACGTGTCTGTCTGGCTCTTGAGGCGAGTGTGTAAACATGGAGAAGTATGAAAGGCGAAGAAATGAAAAATTCAAGGTAATTTAAAATGATTCATCCGATTTCAAATGACTGTATTGTATGTGTTTCTAAATATACAGCGGTTAAATGTACATAGGATAAAGAAAAAACTGTCCAAATTTTGTTTTCATCCCGCATAAATGTTCTACGTGACTCCCATTGGCCACGCAAACTACGTCGAGGCGATCATCAAATTCCTGCCATACGTAATCAAGCAGGTAGGTTGTCAACGACTGCACAGCACTATTAATGCGAACGTTGAGTTCATCTAGCGTTATGGGCATTGGTGGCATACACACATTATCCTTAACATACCGCCATAAGGAAATATCGCAAAGGGGTCACTTCCGGATAAAGCTGGCGGGCCACCTGTAGAACGCCTTGTCGTTGTGTCCACAGCAGTGGCGTCGTTAGACCAATTTTTCGGGGATCAAGCACCCCCCCCCACCCTCAAAGAAGCACAAAGCACTCCCAATCAAAAACCTTTTCTTGTATTAGCTTACCTTTACCTATGTAATATTTTTCCACTTAACAAAAAGGCAGATGGGTATTTTCTATTTTCTTAAATATTTTGCTGTCGAAGCAAAAACACCCTTCTTCCTTCGAATCCCGACCTCTTCTTTTTTCTGAAGAGGGGGTCAGTTGTCACAGCATTCAGGTAACATTACTCTAGTTGGGGAGATCTCGTCGCCTGATCTCTGCAGGGGTTAGGCCATTAGGGAACAATACGTCAAACAACTTAATGTTTACAGGGGTGGGAGTAACGTGGAGGCACGTACCATCAGTCCCAAGCTAACAAAAGCCCAAACCTTGAGTAACAGCTGTAGGCCAAAAGATTAAAGAAACGATGTACGATAGCAACTGCAACAGTTTTGGGAAACGGTAATATTCATGTGAAAAGACCGGAATATTACTAGGGTAATAAAAAACAGCATGAAAGGGAGCAGAAGTTTCCACTAAGTGAAGGCGTTTGTTTCACGGGGTAAAGGGATTTCATTGGGGTATTAGCGCATTTCTCGTTACGTTAGTTGGTATTTGGCAATCGGGCGGGAAATAGAATAAGGGCTTTGAGAATGGAGAACTGACGTATGATAGATTCTTTTTTATAAACCAGGGTTACTACGTATTCTTCTCAATTAAGTGCAGTTGATGTTTTTGTCCACTGCAAGCTATACTTTCAGAGCTACTAGGATGGACTTTTTTTAAAAAACAGCACCGCGAAATACTTCACTTGAAAAACAACGTCAAACAACAGTCTTTAACCCAAGCACTGGCCCTACCACGGAAAGGGTTTGGGGGCGTAAGCCCACTCCAAGGAAATTAAGAGCGACTTACGCCAAAAATTAACATTCAAAAATATATTACGTGTTCAAAAAATTACATAGTGTCTTCTATCACCTGGTGTCTTCTTCTCAAAGCCCCAAAGAGATTAAGAGCGGCGTACGTCACAAATTAAACATTCAAAAATATTATTTTACATGTCCAAAACATTACATAGTGTCTCCTATTACATGGTGTCTTCTTCCCAAAGCCCCAAAGAGATTAAGAGACATACGTCACAAATTAAACATTCAAAAATATTATTTTACCTGTACAAAAAATTACATGGTGTCTTCTTCCCAAAGCCCCAAAGAGATTAAGAGCGACGACGTACGTCAGAAATTATACATTCAAAAATATTTTTTTACATGTTAAAAAAATTACATAGTGTGACGTTCTACACTGGTGTGCAAAAATTAAGGACGAAGAGGAGAAATTAGCATTACAGCAAAACAAGCAGGCAGAACGGACCGAAAGACCACTCAGGAGATAGACTAGGGTCCGGTACGGTAGGGCATGCGCATATATACAGCATGACGTAAGGACACGGGCGGTGTACGCTCAGCAATTCGGTGAAAGCTATTGCACGGTGTACATCGGTTTGAACGGCGTCAAGTTGCTGCCACCGAGTGATATGGCCAATAGGCATTCAATAGACGACATCTGTAATACTTGTTAAAAAAAAAAAAAATTCGTACGTTTAGGAGATAATTACTTAGAGGCGTGCTGTCTCCGTACGATATCATCAAACCAACATCTCTGACTGTACAATAAAAAACTTTATTTACAATAAAAGACATGATTTTAAAATATTTAAAAAATGGCAAGATCTTTCGGGGCTACAATAGCACCCGTCCTCAGGCGTACGAATTTTTTAACAAGTATTACTGTTAAAATATCCCGCCTGCTTCTTTCGGGAACTTCTACAGAAATTTGAAAGACTAAGATTTACGACGTTGTCAAGGGAAGTCGTTCCCCCTATATACGTTGGTAAAGTTGATTTCATCCCTCCCGTAGTTTCTATATTGCGGAAGGTATGTAATAAATATAATATTAAATTTGGAATTTGCACCAAAAACATTTTTTCTACCATACGTAGCGACAGAGATCAAGTTGCCACTTTGAATAAAGCAGGAATATATCGTATCCCATTGCTTCCCTCGGCTCCTAACGAAGATATCAAATACTACATAGGTTCTACCCTTAGAAGTCTGAACATTAGATTGTCTGAACATAAATATGCACTTCGAACTGACTGCATTTCTACTTCATTTACTACAGCTGTTCGCCAGGGAGGTTACTCTCCCGATTGGCCTAATACAATAGTACTCTCCTCCAATGTAAGCAAACAAACCGTCTTTTTTACCGAGAGTCTGTATATAATCTCTTATGGTAATACCTGTTGTAACTTGGACTTACCTGTTTTTGTTCCTAGACAATGGAGAAAAATAATTACTTCTCCCATTCAAAAAACTGAAGAAGAGGACCTTACTTAATCGATTATATCATTTGTACATATTACTTTTGTTCTGCTGTTTTTTCTCAATTGGCATCACCTGCGGTTTTGAACAAATGTATTGTGGGTCTCGCGGGGGAGACTGGTTATATATTGCAGCACTTCCCTATGCTTTGTGGCACTGTTGGGTGGCCTGAGGACGGGTGCTATTGTAGCCCCGAAAGATCTTGCCATTTTTTAAATATTTTAAAATCATGTCTTTTATTGTAAATAAAGTTTTTTATTGTACAGTCAGAGATGTTGGTTTGATGATATCGTACGGAGACAGCACGCCTCTAAGTAATTATAGACGACATCTGGATGATTTTACCCGAGGTCGCGTCATTGGGAAGTTGAAAGAAGGTCGAAGTGTGATAGTGTGGCCGAGCAGTTCGGGATCGCTCACAGCATCGTTTCACGAGCATGGAGAGCATTTCAAACGACAGAAACAGCTGTCCGAGAGTTTAACAGTAGTCGTCCACGAGCAACCATGGTGGCGGACGACCGTTATATTGTTCTACAGGCGAGAAGAGACAGACGGCAGACAGCGGGAGAAATCGCAAGGTACATGCAACAGACAACTGGACGTCCGTTATCGCGTTTTACCGTGGCCAGGAGGCTGCACGAAGGTGGTCTATTTGCACGACGACCAGTACGGTGTGTGCTATTAACGCCTGCTCATCGGAGACGGCGGTTTCTGTGATGCCAGGAACACAAGAATTGGACACATCAGCAATGGGGTCGAGTTTTCTTTACAGATTAGAGCCGATTTAGTCTGACGAGTGATTCTGAACGTATACACATCTGGAGAGAGCAGGGAACACGCAATCACACCTCCGACATAATCGAAAGGGACCGGTTTGAAGGTGGCGGAGTTCTCGTTTGGGGCGGTATTATGCTTGGTAGCCGTACTGACCTCCACATCTTCCAAGGAGGTTCAGTCACTGGTGCCCGCTATTGTACCGAGGTTCTCCTGCCTCACGTACGTCTGTTTAGAGGTGCTATTTGTCCTGAGTTCCTCTTGATGGACGACAACGCTACACCTCATCGTACAGTGGCTGTCGCAGAGCTGTTGGAGAGTGAAGATATTCAACGCATGGATTGTCCGCAAGGTCTCCGGACCTAAATCCAATCGAACAGGTGTTGGACCTTCTCGGGAGACGCTTGGCAGCATACCACTAGCCGCCAGCGACGATTCCGCAGTTGCGATTGGCGCTACAAGAGGAATGGGCCGCGATGCCTCAACAGCTCCTTGACAACCTTGTCCTCAGCATGGACAGACGTAATAAATACTGCAGCGCAGTCAGGGGTGATCATGTCCCCTACTAAAGACTGGATTTTTCTTGGCAGCCGCCTGTCACATGGACGTTTCTGTGTTCTGTCCAGTTGTGTTCGAAGCTACCATTTCAATAAAGTGCCCTTGTATCCTTTGGTTTTTTTTGGATTCCTTGTTTGGACGGTTTTGCCCACTTGTCCCATATTCTTACATTTTGGGGATCTTATGGTATGATTTGAGTCGATGTGGAGGACTTCTGCATAACGTTACATTCGAAAAACCGTCTCGTCCTTAATTTTTGCACGTCAGTATTACGTGGTGTCTTCTTTCCAAATCCCCAAAAAGAGATTAAGAACAACGTACGCCACAGATTGTGTACGTACACTATATATATATATATATATATATATATATATATATATATATATATATAGCCCTCTCCAACAGGAATTCCTGGGTGCGCCACTGAACCCAAGTAGTCATTGTGTGCACGAGATCTCTAACACGCAAGAAATGCATTCGAGGCAAAAATGCTCTATTTATTGTCGATTTTATTCAAATTCAGTTTTAGACAATTGTCCAGTGATACAGAGGAAAAATCTGGTATGTGTAAGGTTCGACATTATTCCAGTTTTATAAATAACTAAGGTAAATCAGGGTACTTCGTGTAGCTTTTATCGAGTTGCGCATCAATCCATCATTCTTAGCGACGCCACTGGTCTACAACAGCCAATCCAGTGGTTAAGAAGCTGTTCGTTAAGGTAACGGCAAACATCTATCCTTGCTTCAGCAGTACGTATATCAAAATTGGAACGATACAGAGAAGATTAGCATGGTTCCTGCGTAAGGATGACACACAAAAATCGTGAACATCCAGATGCCACTGTGGCGGCGCTCCATCGAGCTGAAAGACGTAGTCCGTGAATCTTCATTTAATTGCGGAAATAGCCTTCCATAACTCCAACATATCTAAATACGGGTGTCCTGTTACTGTTTGTTCCTAGAAAAACAAGGGTCCATAAACATTTGCTCGAGAAACCGTACAGAACACATGGAGTTTAGGTGAGTTGCGCTCAGTTTCCTTTACTGCATGTGGATTTTCCGTTCCCTGATGCAAAAAAGAAGAGAGATGAGGACAACTAAAGAAGATGTGACTTCCAAAGTGGAATATATAGAGCTATGCAAGACAGCACGAAAAAGTATCACTGAAGACGTAAGGAAATTCAACTGTGAGCTAGTGAGGAAAGCAATTGAAAAACAACCAAAGCCTTAAGATGGCAAAGGGACATCTCAGTAAGGGAAGAAAACAGATTATGGCTCTGAGAAAAGAAGATGGTTCTGTAACAAGAAATAGAGGCGAAATTTTGACAAGAGTGAAAGATTTCTACTCCAAATTATATGAAAGGGATGATACATGTACTCCAGACATCATGAAAGGTACCAGAGTTCTTCCAGTCCTCCCAGCAGAAGTTGCTCATGCAATCAAGACCATGAAGCGGGGGAAAGCTCCAGGAGAAGATGGAATTACTATAGACATCATACAAGAAGCAAGTGGAGAAATTGAAACAGTACTCGCCCAAATTTTCACTCGATGCCTTAATGAAGGGAAGATTCCTGAGGATTGGAACAATGCTACAATGATCCTGCTACATAAAAAAGGTGACATTGAGGATCTCAGGAACTACAGACCTATCAGCCTCCTATCAGTAGTTTATAAAATCTTCACTAAAGTTCTTTCACACCGCTTGAAGGTAACACTGGACATGGCTCAACCGAGAGAACAAGCTGGATTCAGGAGTGGCTACAGCACAATAGATCATATCCACGTACTGAGAGAACTAATTGAAAGAGCGAGGGAATATGAACTTCCATTGTGCATGGCTTTTATCGATTACGAAAAAGCCTTTGATTCGGTGAAACCATCAGCAGTTACCACGGCTCTGAAATCCTGTGGTTTTGAAGATGCATACATTAATATTATTAATAACATCTATGAAAATGCAAGTGCAAAGATTCGGCTGTTTGAAAATACAACACACATAAAAATTGGAAAAGGAGTGAGACAAGGTGACACCATATCTCCGAAGCTCTTTAATGCCACATTGGAAAATGTCTTTCAATCACTGAACTGGGAAAACAAAGGGATAAAGATTAATGGAGATTATCTAACCCACCTTCGTTTTGCTGATGACGTAGTCATTTTTGCAACTACCCCATCAGAGCTGCAGAGTATGATCCAGGAACTTGCTGACAAGAGTAAAGAAGTGGGATTAAAAATGAACTTTCAGAAGACAAAAGTGATGTTCAATGCTTTTACAAGAAATGAAGATTTATCGATTGATGGAGAAAAACTGGAGATAACAGATACGTATGTTTATCTTGGACAGCAGATATCAAGTGAGGGTCACATTGATGAAGAAATTAATCGGCGTACAAAACTTGCCTGGAGAGCTTTTGGAAGAAACAGCATAATTTTCAAGAGCAATATGCCATTATGTCTTAAAAGAAAAGTGTTTGATCAATGCATCCTTCCAGTGCTTACGTATGGTGTAGAGACGTGGACTTTAACTAAAAGAGACATACAAAGGCTGCAGACAACTCAAAAAAGCATGGAGAGGTGCATGCTTGGTATAACCAGGAGAGATAAGAAGAGGAACTCGTGGATCCGAAAAATGACAAGAGTGGAAGACATCATGATCAGAGTTAAATCCCTGAAATGGCAATGGGCTGGACATACTGCCAGAAGGACAGACCATAGATGGACAGCCGAAATTTTAGATTGGATTCCAAGGGACAGGAAAAGACCCAGAAAAAGACCACATGGGAGATGGGTGGATGAAATTCGTAAATATGCGGGAGTGACATGGAGGAGACTGGCACAAGACAGACCGTTGTGGAGGAAACTTGGGGAGACCTTCGTCCAGCAGTGGATTGACAATGGTTGACAATGATGATGATGATGATGATGATATGCGAATGTTGTAACGGTTGACCTTGCCACTTAAATGGAACGTTGCTTCGTCACTGAACACCAGGCGTGAAGCAATTCCGTCGTCCTCCGTCGCCCTCTGCATGCAATTTGTGAAGCCCTCCCGCTGATTTTTGTCGTCTGTCTTTAGGGTCGTCTGTCAACCTGTACGGTTTCATCAGCAGGTGACGTTTCAAAACATGCCAAACAGTTGTTTTGCGGCATTTACATTTCGCGACTGGCGCGGTAAGTTGGTTTCTTCGGGCTACGTTGAAAACTCTATTTCTGCATTTTCCTGTGACACACGTGGTCGTCCTGCACTCTTTCCTTTGCACAGATATCCGGGTTTCACGAATTACTGATACTACCGAAGAATGCTCTGAGCATCTGACGGATCGATTTTGAAAATATTAAAAACTCGCTGCAAAGTAACTACTGATTTACATTTCGGGAAATTTCAGGACACAAAACGCTTTCTGTTGTGCGGTCGCCATTTTGCATAATGACAGTATTTCGCCCAGGTGCAGATACACTGGCTATATTGCGCCATGTAGCGGTTACATTCGTAAACTCGGTGCATTTCTCTTCATATAAATGTGTGGTACGCAATTATTACCTTGATTTTTACGGAGCTATGATCTAATGGAATCGGATGAATCATTTTAAATTACCCTGTATATGAGTCTCTGCAGAAGCTATTCAATGACGGACGAAGATCTTTCCAAAATTTTTCCAGAAATTTGTCTTGAGGGTATTTTTCCATTCTTGATGACCATCTGGGTGACCTCTGGGGTTTCGTGACGCAAGTGGCTAAAAGGATCAAAAGAACGACATAGAAATTTGCTGATTGTCCTAACATACTGTCTTTGAACAGAAGTCATCGCTCTTTCCACGTTTATAAGTGAGTCACGGAATCTCATCAGCCGCCACCGGGAATCAAACCCAGGGTCTTCCATGCTACCACTGCACCACAGCGGTCTCGAATTCTCCAGACTCACACACGAATAACTGCCTAACCACCTGGCAGGTTGCTTCTTGGAGCCCCGCACAATGCTGGGGATTCACCAAAGATGGAAAGCAGTAACTGAACAAATAACTAGGAGGCGAATGAATAGTTAATACACACAATTCACATGGACTAGGAACATCAAACAGAAGTCTCTTTCCACGTTTATAAGTGAGTCGCGGAAAACTTCTCATCAGCCGCCACCGGGAATCGAACCCAGAACGCAGTTAGTCGTATGTGAGTCTGGAGAATTCGTGGCCGCTGTGGTGCAGTGGTAGCATGCCCGGCGCGTAACTGGAAGACCCTGGGTTCGATTCCCGGTGGCGGCCGATGAGAATTTTTCCGTGACTCACTTATACACGTGGAAAGAGCGACGACTTCTGTTTGAGGTTCCTAGTCCACGTGAATTGTGTGTATTAAATACTGTCTTTGTTCATGTCTTTCATGTAGCTTTTAGGTATTCTGGTTTTTAGTTAAATTTATGTTTTAAGTGTGTGGTATAAACGGTTAGATAACAAGAAAGCGCAATAGAAATTTGCATAGGGTGTTTGTGTGTGTTATTTGTAGCTACAGTTTCTGTGTTTTCCCCATTCTGAAAACTAAGCTATTTCAACAAAATTTCACCGTGGTGCCTCGGGCTGCTGTTCATGTTCTGATCAGAAAATCTTATCTCATTCAGAAGTGTACAAATGCAATAAAAACGTTTCGAAACAAACTTATATGAAGACCGAGGAAAAATTTTTTCCCGTAAAAATTAAAAACAAATTTAAACTTAAAAATCGTCCACTAAACTAGAAACTGTCAACGAAAGAAAGAATCCGACTCAGAATCGTTTCTTTAGACACAAATCATTCTCTTAAACGGAAGTATCACTGAACGAATCTTTCGTCTCTAGCCCACTGACTATATAGCCGCCTATAGAACGTATGGCGGTATGGGAATGATCAACGGGAGAGATCGTCAGAACGAGGTAATGTATCCGACAGTCCGCAAGATTTAAAGCGCGGATCGCGCATAAGGAGGCTTATCGTAGAATACGGCTCAAATGAGGGAAAGAGAAAGAAGGCAGGAAAATTTTTTTTTTTTTTTTTTTTTTTTTTTTGGTTGGAGGTTTAACGACCACCGTGAGCAACTCAATGGGCTATAAGCAGTCGCCCGTCCCTAATTGAGGGTCACTGGTTCCAGGGAAGGAGAGAACCAGTGCCGTAAGACAAACACAACATCCATGCCTGACCGGGATTCGAACCCGGACCCCTTACGGACGAATGATCAGAGGCCAACGCCTTAGACCACTGCGCCACCGGGGCGGCTGCAGGAAAATCATACATTCTCGGAGATAATTTCGTAATAAAAAAATTACTGATTCAATCTGGCGAGTGTTCAATAAGCTCAATAATTATATTACCATTGTCTTCTATTGGCTCAACGCGGAATGAATTTTGTTTCACTTTTGAGAATGCCATAAAATTTTTTTTTTTTTTTTTTTTTTTTTGGAGGTTTAACGACCACCGTGAGCAACTCAATGGGCTATAAGCAGTCGCCGGTCTCTAATTTAGGGTCACAGGTTCCAGGAAAGGAAGAGAGAGCCACTGCCGTACAAACGCAACATCCAAGCCTCATCGGGATTCGAACCCGTACCCCTTTCGGACGAATGACCAGAGGCCATCGCTTAGACCACTGCGCCACCGGGGTGGCACAAAAGTCTTTCTGCAGCCACAGTAAGGATGTTATCTCGTATTATCATCAACTTTTCAGTGCTACCTTCCGACCTTTCCGTAGCTTATCGTTAGCCGGCAATGGTCTCCTTAAGAGGCTGGGCTCTAGTGCAGCTCTACAATGTAACTAACAGCAGCTACGCAAGGCTGTCTAGAAAGTAGAACGCCATGACATTACAGAGATGAGTTTCCTCTGTTAGTGACGTCATGCGGAAACCAAGGCTTCCGATTGGTTTCCAACGCTGTCGTGTGTGACGTCAAGCACGGCACCGACGTATCGGACGGTGTAACATGAGAGTGACGTCACAAACGGAGGGAACTTATTTCTTTAATGTCATGGCCTTGCAGTTTCTAGACGGCTTTGAGCTGTACGCCACTGTCAGTTACATATGTTGAATACATGTGACTTACTAGCCGCTTTTCGCATATTTTGGGGTGGCAGTAAAAAAATATATCTTGTATTACATTTTTTCCGTGTAAGCGTTTAAAAATTACCGTGAGGATCTAGAGACACCGGCAGCTACCCGTCCCTGATTTGGGGCAACTGGTTCCGAGTAGGGGAGGCATTCAGTGTGAGTGGACCACTGAGTGCCACATTGTACGCCTACTTCATGGGCCTTCCCCATGAAGTATCAACATGTTATTGGCTGCTTATTTTTAAATATATCTGTACAAGTTTTTAAATAGGTATGTATTTTACGAATACTTGGAAACGAACTTTAATATGGCGCAGATATTATCGCTTCCCAATATTTTGAGAGATGTTTTCTCCGTGGTATTTTTATTTGTAAACTGGTCGGCAAAAGTTAAGAACGAAGGTGAAAAAATAAAATAACGTCAAAAATAGCAACAGCACCCAAACACAAATTAACTCAGGTCCGTGTCTGGGAATAGGAGCAAAAGCAGAAACGGGATTATTGAGTATGGCGTGTGGTTTGCGTGACACGAGAACAAAACGCGCTCACGCAGACCGATAGCATCAGTTGAAGGGAAGTCACCGGGCGGTGCTGTTGCCGTGGAAATACTTCGTATTTCGAGCCACACACATTGGTTTACCACTTAATTAATTAAATGTACCAGGCGTAAGTAACCTTTCTAAAAATTATTTAATTTAAATTATTTTTTTTTCAGCTTGCTCTCTTTCCTTTTCACCTCTATCCCTCGTCGGAGCACACTAGTAGATGCATCATCAAACCCAGGTGGTCAAGTCAGCTTATTACGTTCTTCTCGGACACCCGTGCGAATGACCTGGGTATTTTCTTTTCTTCTTTACCCTCGTGGAAGAAGTAAGATATTCACATAATTTAAGCAGTATCTGTCCCCAACATTCCTTGGTGGTGGTGCACGAACGCCCCTACTTTCGAAAAACTCGCATTTCAAAGTCCGAATCCGGGTTGGTTGAATAGCCAAGCTAACATTTTACTACCGTCTCATTTGAAAGTGAACTCTAGTAAAGGTTGTAAAATACACCAGAGTGTTATAAGTAAGCCATAATTCTGTGGCGGAAAAGCTGCCGTAATCTTTCGCTATTCACCAAATCCACAGACAATATGTCGGATTTAAAGTACCGAAGACATCACCTGCCGATAAAACCAGCGGTTTATATGATGTAGCTCAGTGGCCTAGGAGCAAACCACTAATCGGCGAGGTCAAGCAGAGACATGCTCAGTTGACCTATCCAGGCCTCAGGCGGAAAACTACTGAGGGGCTGATAGCATGGACAAACCACGTGAGAAATTAAAGGAAATTAACCTATACACACAGAGATAGAAAAAGAAAAAGACGTAGACATATAGATACGCAGTCATGATATTATTGTGAGATATAGCTAAATAGAGTAGATGTGGATATTTGACAAAGTGCAGCACAGTGAGAGTTAGACAGCAGATCTTGGGCATAGACGTTGCTCATGTTTCTGTAAATTTTGAGTGGGCACTTATAATCGACTGTGTTTGTCTGGTACAATGATGTGCCTCGTTGCCACAGAAGACTAGTAGTGGATTTCAGAGGGGCAACTCATCACAACTGGGGTCTTCACCGGATGTAAGGTAGGATGTTCTTTTTTCTCACTACCACCAGTCCCGAAGTTTTTATATTTATATGTACATATGCACGGTCGATATTCTTGTAGGGAAATTTGGGAACGCGTCTTAATTTTAAATCTAGGGGCGTAGCAGGCCTAACAACTTGGACCAGTAAACATGGATAATTTCGATAATTTACTTTAACGTTAATTTTAATTTGGCCTCCACGAAAAGGTTGTAACTTATTCAACGTGTGTTTTCACAACACTGAGAAAAACGTTTTGTTAATTCAACAAAATTTTTTGTCGATATACAGTCAAAAAAATTTTTTTGTTGAATTTGCAAAATTATTTTGTTGAAAATTATTGTTGATTTAACAAAATTTATTGTTATCATGACAAAATGTTTTGTTGCTGCAATCAAACATGATGTGTCACGATAACAATACGTTTTGTTGCAGCAACAAAACATTTTGTCATGATAACAATATGTTTTGTTGGATCAAACAAATTCTCAAAAATCGACCTAATCATTTTGTTAAATGAACAAAACGTTTTGTCGTGATAACAAAAAAATTTGTTAAATCAACAATAATTTTCAACAAAAAAATTTTGCAAATTCAAATTTTTTTTGTTGACTGTATATCGACAAAAAATTTTGTTAAATCAACAATAATTTTCAACAAAAAAATTTTGCAAATTCAAATTTTTGTTTGTTGACTGTATATCGACAAAAATTTTTTGTTGATTCAAGAAAATTTTTGTTGAATTAACAAACGTTTTTCTCAGTGAATAAACATGTTAATTACTTAATTCTACGTATATGTAGCACGCTTTTCTACGCTGTGTATATTTTTCTGTATCACAATATGCTGCATATGGTTTTTTTTTAATTTGTTATTAGCTCGTAAAGAATTCATATGAAATCACAACGTGAAGTCCGTAAACTTTGAGCTTGGATTCCTTAATTTTATGGGGACGCAACCTCATTGCTCATCCATATAGACGACGCTATAAGTACTCCTCAACCACCGCAAAATACTGGGGTGGAGGTAATAGTGTGTATAAGTGTTACAGACGTTCCATTGGGTTTGGTGTTTGTTAGAGACGATGAAATGGTCCGTCGGGAACATCTTGTTGATTTTACTCGTGTCTGAATAATGGGGAAGCTCAAGGAGGACCAAACTGTGACGAATGTGGCATCGACGATAGCATTCGTATCGCGTGAGTAGTCGGCTTTCAGGATAACAGGTACATCTGTGCGAAAAAGACTTGTGGTGGTCGTCCCCACCAAACATCACCCTAACTGAAGACCGCTATTTGCTCCCACATGTTCATAGGGATCGAGACCAGACAGCAAGTAACCTTGCAAAACAACTGAACATGAACACAGGACACACAATATCGCGGTTTAGAGTGGCCAGGCGACTACACAAAGGCGGACTGTTTGCCGGACGACCAGTGCATCGTGTTTTATTAAAAACTGCTCACCAGAGACACCATTTAAAGTTGTCTAAAGAAAATTAGGACTGAGTAGCAGAACTTTGGGGCACGGTACTCTTCACTGATGAGAATAGATTTAGTCTCTTTAGCGATTCTGGACGTCAGCTGGGAGCCGCTGATGGCCTAGTGGTCAACGTTCATGACTGCAGCGGAGAAGACCTCGGGTTCGATCCCAGGCAGGTACAAACGCTCGAACCACTGAATATCCGCCGTGCGTAGGATGGGCACGTTAAGCCATCTGGCCCCCGGTAATAAACAAGGGCGTCTTCCTCCCCCTTTCTACCTCGTGTCACTTTCCTATCAGGTACTCCAGCCCAAATCTCCTAGCTTCCTATTTCTAAGGGTTGTTTAAGACCTGGGGTCAGACACTCCCTTCCTCAAATCCTCTACATATGATCTGATCTGATCTAGATGTCAGCTGATCTAGGGTGAGGTAGACACTCTGTATCACCTTGAAAACATCAGTGGAAGACATAGATATGGCGGCCACGTTGTTCTCGTGTGGGGACGCATTCTGGTCGATGGACGTATGGAGAGAGTACCTCCGGTTACAGTATCTGCTTTCAGATACTAGAAGGAGGTACGGCAACCAGTGCGCGCCACTCTAATGAGGCAATCTGTTCCGAGAGTTCGTCTGTTCCGAGGTTTCCGATCTGTTCTAATGTTCGTTGTTCCGAGGTACCATTGACCCATAGTTCCTGTTAATGGGCGATGACGTCACACCTCATCGTAGCGTGGCTGTTTGTTGATGAGTTGTTGGAAAGTTAAGCCATTCAGCGCATGGACTGGCCAGCATGTTCCTCCAACGTAAATCTCATAGAACACGTGTGGAACGCTTTGGGGAGACGTGTTGCACGTCTGCCAGAAAACTCAACATACACCGGAAACTGTGCAACAGCTGAAGGCTGCGCGAACGGAAAAACGGGTGATGTTACCGCAAGAACACTTCAACAACCTAGAGGAAAGAGATGACATATGGTGCAAACCATACATCGACGTTAGGGGGTGAACATATTTTCTTATACTGAAAACCTCCTCTTCCCTTCGTACAGTATGGCAGAGATGCATGTGTATCATGGCACCCAGTGCTATGTAGCCAATTCTGAATAAAGTTCCACTATCTACACTGAAGAGCAATTCAATTAGAGATACCAGTCTAGTAACGTGCAGCACAATCTTTCGGCCTGATGACGGCGACGATTCATCTCGGCATGGACTCGACAAGACACCGGAAGCGTTGGGAAGCCATACGGATCAACGATCCCTGAACAAGCTCCCACAGTTCACGAAGATTTCATGGAGGGGGTTAGAGCCTCGAACATCTTTCTCGATGGCATCCCAGATGTGCTCGATGAGATTAAAGCCAGGTGACCTAGCTGGCCAAGGAAGGAAGCGAGATCACGTCGGGGGAGTGTTCATCCAACCATTCGGATACAATTCGGGAGCGGTGGCACGGTGCAATGTCTTGTTGCAGGATGAGGTCCCCAGTGGGATGTTGAAGATGCGCAAATGGTTATCCAGGATATCCCGGTAACGTTGACCTGTGAGGGACGATGTCACACGTACCAGGGGTCCTATTTCAGTCCACGTAAAGAGTCCCCAGACGAGTATGCCACCCCCACCAGCTTGAAGAGTACCCTGCTGGCAAGAAGGATCCATCGCTTCATGTGGTTTGCGCCGTACTCGTATCCTGCCATTCGCATGTACCAACGTGAATCTCGACTTATCAGTCCAGGCAACATTTTCCCTCATGTCTAGGGTCCAGTGGCGATGATCCCGCGCCCATGCTAACCTTTGCGCCGTGTGATGTGCGTTTCAGCAGCGGTACCCTCGTGGGACGATGGCTTCTGTACCCCATAGCAAGGAGATGGTTCTGGATGGTGTGACTGCTTACACGTTTTTGTGCAATAGCGTTAAATTGCCGAGTGATTTCTTGCACTGTGGCCCGTCTATTTCCGTTGTTACTATGCGAGCTAGCCGAAGATGACCCCACTCATCCACACGCTGTTTTCCACGGCAGTTGGCCCTTGCAGGGATGGTTTTACCGGATTCGATGTACTCACGATGCACCCGTGAAACAGTGGCTCGTGAAAATTCCAGTGTCTTTACGACTTCCGAGATGGAGTGACCCATTCATCGGGCCCCGACACTTTGCCCACGATCAAATGCGCTTAAATCCTTCGTCGTCTTACCCGTACTGCGTCCGACTCTTACTGATTCCCGTCGCATCACTCCTTATATTGCCGGATCGCTGCATACGTCATGTCGTTTCCGTTTACAGGGCCGCCCTCAGCGCCACAGTTGCATAACGCCAGATGTCTCTAATCAATTGCTCTTCAGTGTATATACACTATCTAACAACAAGAAATCGGACACCACTGCAATCGACGATATCTGCGGTCCTGATACACGTCACGGCCGCCGCCGTTAAATATCGTGTGGGAAACAACAACGCAACCAGTCGCATGCAAGATGCCGCACAGTTCGGAGCTCTCTGATTTCGAGAAAGGTGTAATCGTCGGGTATCACAGAAATGGCCGATCCATACGTGACATATCCAGCAAGATGAAGTACCCAAAATCGACAGTGGCCTACGTGATTGGCAAGTGGAAGATGAGAGGTGACTGTCGGAATGTGCCCAGACCCTGCAGACCCACAAAACTGGGAGTTAGAAAGCGACGGGTGCTGGCCAGACAAATTCGAAAGAACCGCGCCAAATCGATGGGCCACATCCGCGAGGAGTTTCAAGAGGCATCCGGGAGTGTTCTTTCGATGAATACCATCCGTAAGGAAGCCCATCTGCTCGGTCATCATGGGCGTGCTGCAGCCCACAAGCCTTTGATCACCAAGTCCAATAGCGCTGCTCGGCTAACGTGGTGCAGAGAACGTCGACAGTGGACCGTTGAACAGTGAAAATAGGTTCTCTGGAGCAACGAATCAAGGTTCACCTTCTACTGTTCGGATGGCAGGGTTTGGGTTTGGCGTCTGCCTGGAGAACGCCTCCTGCCGGAATGTATTGTGCAAACTGTGAAGTTCGGCGGCGGTGGAATTATGCTATAGGGGTGTTTCTCCTGATATGGCACGGGACCCTTGGTCGCAATTCCTGGTAGACTCAACGCCGAGACCTACTGCACCATTTTGGATGACCATGCGCTTCCTACGTTGTGGCAGTTTTACGGGGTGGACCCATGTTACTTTCAGGATGACAATGCCCCCTGTCATGTTGCGAGGTCCACCATGGCTTGGTATGGTGACAATGGGGTTAATCGAATGGACTGGCCTGCATAGAGCCTGGACCTTAACCCTATCGAGCACCTCTGGGACGAGTTGGAGCGTCGACTTAAGGGGTGCCCCCACCGCCCAAATCGGTGAAGGAACTGACCTTTCTTCTCCAAGCCGAGTGGAAGAAAATACCGCTAGCCGTCTTACAACGCCTGGTTGAGAGTATGCCCCGGAGGGTCGCAGCTGTAATCGCCGCTCGTGGAGGCTCCACCAACTATTGAAGGTGAATAAACTTCGTTTTCCTCTGCTATCACAGGTGTCCAATTACTTGTTGTTAGATAGTGTATTAATTCTATAAAGTTTTTCACTGTGAGTCCTGTTTTGAGAGAACGTCTGAATGTAAAGATATGGTCAAGGTATCAAAATAAAATCTTACCATGTAGATGTGACAGTCGAAGAGAAAATGAGATTGGGGTAAAAGCTCGGGCGTGTGGGGCGGCATAGTTCCCATGTAAAGTCTATGGAAGAAGCGTGCGGTTGACATTCGATCGCGTGCGGTTGACATTTGATCGCCTGCGGTTGCCTCACACGCTGTTGAAGGCGGAAGCATGGATGGACTGAGATAGTCCAAAGTCCGAAGACTTCTCTTTTGTGAGCGAACCGTTGCGCAAAGCAACGCTAGCAGGCATTCGTATCAAAAGTTGTTCTCATCGGACCAGCGAACACTGTCGAAGACCTGACTGCGTTAGCCGTTGGACTGTGTGATGTATATATACAATTTAATATTCATTCGATCCAGTTTATTCACGTAGATAAGACGTTTCCCATTATATAAAGATGTAAATAAACATTCCGTTAACCATTGTTAGTGAAAATATTTAGAATGCACATATTGAGTTGCGCCATCTATATCTTCATTCTATAAGTTTTTTTACTGTGAGACCTATTTTGAGAGAACGGCTGAACGATGAAATATGGTTCAGGTATCAAAATAAAAGTCTTACTATGTAGATGTGCCAGTCGAAGAGAAAACTAAGATTGAGGCAACGGTTCGGGCGTAGATGGGCGGCAAAGTTACCATGTAAAGTCTATGGGAGGAGCGTGAGGTTCTTATCTACATCAGGCGCTCAGTTCGGTGTCAGACTTGATGTGTGCTATGATCAGTCCTAAAGTAAGTAAATACTTTATTGCATACTTACACTTAACAGAATGTCTCTCCTGCAGAAAAAAAAACAAAAAAAAAACGTAAGAGGCTTACTGGAAGGCGTAAGTGATCAATGGGTCGCAACTATGTCCCAGACAAGAGGGAATGAAGAATATTCGCAACGCGAATCTCATTCCAACAACATTTACAAACATAGTTGTGACTGAAGACGAGAGTGAAAGAGTGCGCTATCCAGTTGAATTTTTGAACGCGATCGAGATGAGTGGCCTTCCGCCTCATATTTTACGACTGAAAAAGGGTGCAGTCGTGATGCTCATCACGAACCTGGCCACCCCCGGTGGCGCAGTGGTCTAAGCACTGGCTTATGATGATTCGTTCGTGAAGGGTCCGGGTTCGAACCCGGTGAGGCATGGATGTTGTGTTTGTTTTACGGCACTGGCTGTCTCCCTTCCCTGGAACCAGTGACCCTAAATTAGGGACAAGCGACTGCTTAAAGCACATTGAGTTGCCCATGGTGTTCGTTAAACCTTCAGTCAAAAAGAAAAAAAGTCACGAACCTGGACTATTGTATTTACTGAAGTGGTTAAATTAATTTGTAAATCAAATAAAGTTTACATTTGTTGTTTCACATGAGTTTATTATTTCCAAAAAAAAAAAAAAAAAAAAAAAAAATAACCGTCGATTCCGACGGTTTTCTTCTAGTATCCTTTAGAATCTGCAGTTGCGTCGGTGTTGTTTCTGCCATCATTTCGGTAAGCAATGGAGATCCTATGGTTTTAATTTAACATATCCAGGCCGCTCCTGTGCGATGCTACAGATCAAAACCTGCCTCGGCCACTTTTGCACACCAGTGTATGTTCAATATTTTGGGCCATCCGCCAAAGGAATTCTTAAGTGTTGCACTAGCCAGCGGTTCAGCCTCTCCAGCAAAGTCTGCTATTCGTCTCACACTATGCACGACTACTTCTTCCTCCATAGCTAGCCTCCAACTACAGCCAGCCACAATAAAGTGTGTGGTTTTTTCTTCATTCAAGCAAAGTTTTCAATTTATCTATTTCACTTAAATAATATCACCGCTAACCCTCCGGCATCCTACATTAATGCAAGACACAAACTCTGCAAAATGTGTAAACTATCTACATGTTCGGTGCTTCAAACAGAACTCAATCAAGCACTTACAATCAGGAAAAATGGACACCTTATGAACATTGGTTTTAGGTCATTTTAAACAGGATTGTTTTCTAACTAATTTTTTTCTCACCAGAACAATGTTTGTAAAAATCATCTTTTGCTTTACTGCGGTATTTTTTTTATTTGATGAACTCCCGAATTTTTAGAACTTCATGAACTCATATTTCATTTAAAAACTGTTTGAACTCTCATATAATTTTCAAATTTGGAACTTTTCGATTTCTGCACGCCTACAGGCGTTAGTTGTATTTTGTTTATTGTTGTTATATTGTGTTTTGTTATTTTTTCATTTCTTTTGTGCATGCATTGTTTCTTGGTTAATAAAGTAATGTTTGAACACCACTAGGCAGCGGCGTTAGGAGGGAGCCCCGACCATGCTTCATCCTAAGTTCGGGCTCGGGGCATACTCCAGCGATTAGCCATAAGCTAGCGCCTCAGACCACTAGTCCACAGGGATTCGTTTTGTGTTACTCGTAAGGAACCAATGAATAGGCTCAGGGGATTACTTTGTTTTGAAAACCGTGGCCACTTTTGCATAAATGCCCATTGCAACGATAAGGCACTTATCAGTCAGCGTACACGCCTGTTTAATTTTTGTGTGTTCATTTCCTCCTATCAGTGACGATTTAACATACGGAGAAGCCCCATCCTATAACGCCGTTTTGAAAACTACGGTATTTACAAAGGAATTATAAATTCTATTTACACTAGAACTTTTGTGATTCATGAATCAGCCTACGGTGTGTGAATAGACCGTTTGGCCTCATTCTGTAACGCGAACTTTCGTTGAGAGAGTCTGTCGAAGATTTTATTCTTCTTTTACAGATTTTATTGCGATGGCCGAATTCAGAATTGTAAAAGTTAGTTCGCTTTTAGTGAGAAGGGAGATCCAAATGTGTCGACGTTTTTCGTTATTTATTTCTTCAAGACATCTATTAGAAACAAAATAAGTGCGGAAAAATCTCTTAAAAAAGTTTAAATTTTGAAAATTGCAAACATTTTAGTGCGAATTCATAAAGTGAGAGAAATCAAAGAGTGCGGAAATTGATATACGTATATGTACTTTAAATGGAAAAAACTATTTTGTGCTGGAGCTGAAATACACTTTTCAGAACTGCAGTTCACCACGAGTTCGAGTAACTGTAAGGCCCAAAAAATGTAGTAAATAAAATGCAGATCCCGTTAAAAAGTAAGAAAACAAAAACAAATGTATATATACATAAAGGGACGCAAAAATGTTACCGTAGGTGAACCTCAGTAAATTAACGTATACAACGAACTGCGAGGTTATATCCCAGTTTAAAATATTTCAGTTGTGGGATTCTAAAAGGAAAATTTAAGGCTTTTTTAATTTGATGCTGTTATCGTGATAGTATATTTAAATATATGGATTATTCAATTGCAATTAGCGAAGGTAGATTGCGGTACAGGAAATCAACAGGAAGAGATGAAGCGTAAAGTAAAGAGTCCTGGTAGTGGTGAGGACCATGTCAAAAAGTGTTTGGCTCAACAGAACATCTGCGACGTAATATACACTGACGGAAAAAAAAATCCCAACACCAAGAAGAGGTTGTGTTAGATAAACGACAGTTGGTAGGCGGTGAGAGTACATCTGTAAGATGACGTCTATGCAAATTTCGCGCTCGGCGCATACGTGTGGCGCTAGTAGCGCCCCTCGGAACATGCAAAGCAGGTTTGCTGTAAATACGCGCTGTAACGTTCATGAGAGTTAGTTATCGTTGAGATTCGACGTAGGGTGTTGATGTTAGTCAAGAATGCCTTTAAGAAGACGAAGAAGCTATTATCAACAGCTCACGGAGTTTGAACGAGGTCGTGTAATAGGGCTACGAGAAGGTGGATTTTCTTTCCACAATATTGCACAACGACTTGGCAGGAATGTAGCCACTGTGCATGATTGTTGGCAGCGGTGGTCAAGGGAAGGTACTGCCTCAAGAAGGCCGGTTTCCGGCCGGCCACGTGGCACTACTGAGAGAGAAGACCGCCGTGTACGGCGTATGGCCGTGGCGCATCGTACCGCGTCTACGGCAGCAATTCGAGCTGCAGTTACCACCACAGTGACACAACGAACTGTTACAATTCGGTTACTTGAAGGACAGCTCCGAGCCAGACGCCCTGAAGCGTGCATTCCACTTACTCCAAACCACTGCCGTTTGAGACGTCAGTGGTGTCAAGCTAGAGCTCATTGGAGGACGGAGTGGAGATCTGTTGTGTTTCCTGATGAAAGCCGGTTCTGCCTGGGTGCCAGTGATGGCCGTGTGTTGGTTAGAAGGAGGCCAGGTGAGCGCCTGCAACCAACCTGTCTGCGGCCGAGACACACTGGACCTACACCTGGAGTTATGGTCTGGGGAGCAATTTCCTATGACAGCAGGAGCACTCTCGTGGTTATCCCACGCACCCTGACGGCGCAGTTGTACGTCGGTCTGGTGATTCAACCTGCTGTCCTGCCATTCATGAACAGCATACCAGGGGGTGTTTTCCAACAGGATAACGCTCGCCCACATACCGCTGTTGTAACCCAACATGCTCTACAGAGTGTCGACATGTTGCCGTGGCCTGCTAGATCACCATATCTTTCACCAATCGAGCACGTATGGGACATCATTGGACGACAACTCAAGCGTCACCCCCAACCAGCATTAACCGTCCCTGTATTGACCGACCAAGTGCAACAGGCATGGAACTCCATCCCACAAACTGACATCCAGCACCTGTACGACACAATGCATGAACGTTTGCGTGCTTGCATTTAACATTCTGGCGGTAACACCGGTTATTAATGTGTCAGCATTTCACATTTAAAATGGCTCTTCTCGCGCTTACATTAAGCTGTGATCTTGGAACCTTAATCGATTAAATATGTTACCTATACAAATGTATTGCCGCCATTTCATTCCTCTACAATTATTTTTTCGTGGTGTTGGGATTTTTTTACCGTCAGTGTATAATTTATGACTACAAAGCTTGCGATGTTAAGATAGAATAATAATAACAACGTTTTGCACAATAAAATGTTTATTATACATCGACTATAGTTTCGCAAAGCGTTTGGCTTTGCTTCCTCAGGACGAATCATTCGTTCTGAAGAAGCTGAGCCAAACGCTTTGCGAAACTATAGTCGATGTATAATAAACATTTTATTGTGCAAAACATTGTTATTATTATTCTATCTGCGACGTAAGTTCGTTTTGATTTTCTTCGAAGCTGTCAGGGTGTATACAACCTTTGCTTCTTCAGCATAACTTGATTTTCTTACACAAGTAAGGTAAAGTGCACATACACATTTATATATATATATCATCATCATCATCATCATTGTCAACCATTATCAATCCACTGCTGGACGAAGGTCTCCCCAAGTTTCCTCCACAACGGTCTGTCTTGTGCCAGTCTCCTCCATGTCATCCCTGCATACTTTCGAATTTCATCCACCCATCTCCCATGTGGTCTTCTTCTGGGTCTTTTCCTGTCCCTTGGAATCCAATCTAAAATTTCGGCTGTCCATCGATGATCTGTCCTTCTGGCAGTATGTCCAGCCCATTGCCATTTCAGGGATTTAACTCTGATCATGATGTCTTCCACTCTTGTCATTTTTCGGATCCACGAGTTCCTCTTCTTATCTCTCCTGGTTACACCAAGTATGCACCTCTCCATGCTTTTTTGAGTTGTCTGCAGCCTTTGTATGTCTCTTTTAGTTAAGGTCCACGTCTCTGCACCATACGTAAGCACTGGAAGGATGCATTGATCAAACACTTTTCTTTTAAGACATAATGGCATATTGCTCTTGAAAATTATGCTGTTTCTTCCAAAAGCTCTCCAGGGAAGTTTTGTACGCCAATTAATTTCTTCATCAATGTGACCCTCACTTGATATCTGCTGTCCAAGATAAACGTACGTATCTGTTATCTCCAGCTTTTCTCCATCAATCGATAAATCTTCATTTCTTGTAAAAGCATTGAACATCACTTTTGTCTTCTGAAAGTTCATTTTTAATCCCACTTCTTTACTCTTGTCAGCAAGTTCCTGGATCATACTCTGCAGCTCTGATGGGGTAGTTGCAAAAATGACTACGTCATCAGCAAAACGAAGGTGGGTTAGATAATCTCCATTAATCTTTATCCCCTTGTTTTCCCAGCTCAGCGACTGAAAAACACCCTCCAATGTGGCATTAAAGAGCTTCGGAGATATGGTGTCGCCTTGTCTCACTCCCTTTCCAATTTTTACGTGTGTTGTATTTTCAAACAGCCTAATCTTTGCACTTGCATTTTCATAGATGTTATTAATAATATTAATGTATGCATCTTCAATACCTCAGGTTTTCAGAGCCATTGTAACTGCTGATGGTTTCACCGAATCAAAGGCTTTTTCATAATCGATAAAAGCCATGCACAATGGAAGCTCATATTCCCTCGCTCTTTCAATTAGTTCTCTCAGCACGTGGATATGATCTATTGTGCTGTAGCCACTCCTGAATCCAGCTTGTTCTCTCGGTTGAGCCATGTCCAGTGTTACCTTCAAGCGGTGTGAAAGAACTTTAGTGAAGATTTTATAAACTACTGATAGGAGGCTGATAGGTCTGTAGTTTCCGAGATCCTCAGTGTCACCTTTCTTATGTAGCAGGATCATTGTAGCGGTGTTCCAATCCTCAGGAAACTTTCCTTCATTAAGGCATCGAGTGAAAATTTGGGCGAGTACTGTTTCAATTTCTCCACTTGCTTCTTGTATGATGTCTACAGTAATTCCATCTTCTCCAGGAGCTTTTCCTCGCTTCATGTTCTTGATTGCATGTGCAACTTCTGCTGGAAGGACTGGAGGAACTCTGGTACTGGTATCTTTCATGATGTCTGGAGTGCATATATCATCCCTTTCATATAATTTGGAGTAGAAATCTTTCACTCTTGTCAAAATTTCGCCTCTATTTCTTGTTACAGAACCATCTTCTTTTCTCAGTGCCATAATCTGTTTTCTTCCCTTACTGAGATGTCCCTTTGCTATCTTTAGGCTTTGGTTGTTTTCAATTGCTTTCCTCACTAGTTCACAGTTGAATTTTCTTACGCCTTCAGTGATACTTTTTCTTACTGTCTTGCATAGCTCTATATATTCCACTTTGGAAGTCACATCTTCTTTAGTTGTCCTCATCTCTCTTCTTTTTTGCATCAACATTTTGGTTTTTCCTGATAATTTGTTCACATGCAACTTGTTCTTAGACCCAGCTAATTTTGTTGCTGTTTCCATAAGAGCTTTGGTTACTTTTCTGTTAACTTCAGAGATGTCCACTTCTTCCGATGTTAGGCCTTCTAAAGCAGAGAACCTGTTCTTCAGTTCTAACTTGAAGGTATTATGGTGTTTTTTAAGGTTGGTTATGTCAATAGATTTTGTTTGTCTTATGAGCTTGCCACGTTCAAGTTTAGGGTTGAGGTGCATCTTACATCTCACCAATCTATGGTCACTACCTGTGTTGAACTTGTTCAGCACACTGCAGTCTTCTATGACGAATTTTTTGTTACACATAATAAAATCAATTTCACTTGTCGTCCCATTTGGATGTCTCCATGTCCATTTCCTGTGTGGCTTTTTCTTGAAGAAGGAGTTCAAGATGAAAAACCCTTCTGCCTCTGCAAACTCAACGAGAGTATTTCCACGCTGGTTTCTGTTGCCGTGACCGAATTTACCTACTGAAGTTTCATTCTGTTGCCGTTGCCCTATTTTTGCATTGAAATCTCCCATAATTATTTTCAAGTGCTGCTTACCTTTATTATTTAGATGACAAATTTCCTCATAAAATTCTTCAATTTCTTCTTCAGGATGACTTGTGGTGGGTGCATAAGTTTGAATAATCTGAGCCTGGTATCTTTTCGAGAGTTGGATAACAAGTCGTGCAGCTCTGTCAGAGGAACTTTCAACTTCTACAACTTTATTCTTCAGTTTCTTGTTTATTATAAATCCAACACCACTAGTTCTGCCAGTATCTGTCCCACGATAGTAGAAGAGATGTCCACTTTTCAGTTCGATGAGATCTTCTCCTTTTCTCCTTACCTCACTTAGCCCCACGATGTCCCACTTGATCCTTTGTAGTTCCTCTTCCAATTCAAGAAGCCTTGAATCAGAAGATAGGGAGCGTCCATTGTAAGTAGCCAAGGTCAGCATCAGATGGCAGCCTAGTCCGGTCCTCCGGGGATTCTTAGCACCCTCTGCCTTCATGTCGCACTGGCCGCTGCCTTGGCCAGGTACATTCCAGCTGCCGGAGACTGAGGGCCAAGATTTAAGTTGTGGAATCATTTTGGAGGGGTTTGGCCATAACTCACCACGCTGGCCAAGCGGGTTGGTGAGTGTGGGATAGCATTTCCTCTAATCCCGATGTTATAGTTATACCGCTATTTGCGGTCGTCAGAGCCCCTTTAGTGGGAACAGGATGCACCACGAGAAGGCGATGTTGACATTTGTCAAGGAGAGGCTGTGATGTTACGCATCACTTGACCTTACATCCCATATATATATATATATATATATATATATATATATATATAGGCAAATAATAATTAAAACAGACCAAGGAAACCCACAAACACCCAAACGAAACACACAATACATACCACCAAAGGAACAAACAATTCCCACATACTTGCAAAAAGCCCTGAACCCCAAAACACAAAAGTACTAAAACCCATTACACTGCTAACGTACCGAATGGAACCCAAAATACAAACTAGAAACAAATACAGAACAGCACCACAGCCGCCTCACTTTAAAAAAGTGAATCACAAAACAAACAAAGAACCGAGACGACACTAAAATCAAATTAAAACGGCCATCATCAGGGAAGCATCCGTTTTTTGTAAGTGGCTTTCCTGAAACCAAGAATGGGGCGGACAAAATCCAAATGTCCCCTTGGTCATGCTCCCAAAGTCACAAGACCAAAAGAACAGAAATAAAGACCCCCCCCCAAAAAAAAAGTACAATCATGATTAGTCCTACCTGGACAAAGAAGGCCGGAAACAAAAATAATCGAAGAAAACAAGAACGGACACAAAAAGTAACGTGCAACCACAAAGATCGTTACAACACCAAGAACTATAAAGAATCAAGAATACCAAAACTGCACAAGGGCAAAGGTTAAGCTGATAAGAAAGTAATAAAATACGGTTTAAACAAAACCTGTTTGCCAAATGGAGGAATGTAGTTTACTTTTTATAGGCTAGGTGTAAGCTAGTGTGAAGAAAACAAAGGGTTATGTTGCCACAAGTGGTCTACCGAGTGGTAGACCACTTGTGGCCACATATTTTATGTTTTGTATTGAAGTGCTTTAGCTTTCTTATTAGTGTTCCTATATATATATATATATATATATATATATATATATATATATATATATAATTATATGCAGTATTATTTTCTTTTTTTTTGCTAGAAGAAATTTGGGTTTTAGGCCAGTAATTCCAACAAAATTTATTATACGAACTAGGAATAAAGGAGAAAGAATTACTTTCTTTAAGGAAACAAAGAAGGAAATTGAAATAATTAATAGTAGGAAAAAAGATAAGGAAATCCTGAAATAGAGGAAGCAATACCATAGGCTCTTTCAGGGCAGTACTCATACAATGATCCCTGTATTTCATCGTCAACCATAAATTTGTGTTTCTGCCTATGAGAGGTACTAACAAACGGAACAAACTATAGCAAGATTTTTTTAGAAAAATAAAAGTTTTAATTTGCAAAGATAAAGTTCAGCAAAGTTGAAGAAAAAAGTTTTTTTTTTTTTTAACTGAAATTTTGTAAAAGAGGAAAAAAAAGTAAATAAATTTTGAAAAAGACTTTAGATGAACAGATAAATTAAGCCAACTACTTAGGACCTCGCATACCATGCGCTACGCAAACAAATCCAACACACTAAGAAAATGAGGAAAACCATACTGGGGAAAAAACTATTTGTGCTGGAGCTAAAATACACTTTTCAGAACTGCAGATGAACAGGCATTAAAATTAAATTTCATGTGATGAAATAAAAATATGAGGGTGTTATTTATAAAATATGCATTTTGAACTGCTGGAAATGAATAGGGCCCTTTCTTAGTCGAGAATTTAGACAAAATGTATTCCTATAATAACAAAAAATAATTTGGAAGTTTTTATAGAAAATAAACTGCTGAGGAGACATAAACCCTGAGGAGTCTTCTAGCAAACATTTTGTTTCTGTCATGTAATTTTATTTACAAAGAATGTTTTAATTCACGCCGTGTTTGCTTGAAATTTCCTTCGCAGTAGCATTCATTTGTGGATGGTTCATGTTTTTCAGTTCTGAGCTTGTTTTTACGCTTTTTCTTTTTTTGCTTTCTCTTTTCATATATTATATATTTTTTATTTTCTTCTTTCAATGCATATGTATTTACCACACACACACACACACACACACACACACACACACACACATGCATATATACATGTATAGACCAGGGTGATTCAAAAATCATTGTCGTTTACTGACAGTTGATGAAAACGTATATAAATGCATAAACACAAAAGTTTAATATTCGAAATAGAGAACATTGTGCTCGACAGCCCTACACCGTCGTGAAGCCATGTCTTGAATCCCTCTGCGAAAAAATTTCTTAGGTTTCGAGGAGAAAAATTCCTGGACCCCAGCTTCAAAATAGCGGATGTTTTGGAAAAGTTTCCCATGTAGAAAATGTGCCATGGACCGGAATAAGTGGTAATCTGAAGGCGAAAGATCGGGACTATGAGCCGGCTGGGGCATTAGTTCGATGCCCTCCAGTTCCTGTGTTTTTTTCCTTAGTTGACCGGCCACGATGAACAGGTATATTACCCTGCTGGAGGATAACTCGTTTACGGTTCAACAGAGCTGGAACTTTCGGCTAAAAACGGCACACGTCCACTCCAGTTGCCCTCAGTATAGCTGCGCATTAACGCATCGGCCATCTGAAAAAATTCCCAATAAATGGGGCCCTCGAAGCTCCTCTATACGCATACACCATATCTTTGTGGTTAAATCGTTCCCCTTTTGGGACTCATTCTGGTGGCTTTTTTGGGATCTAGCCCCTGTTTTCAAATGTCAGGATTCAGGAGAAATATCCGTTTTTCATCAAATGACAGATTTCGTCTAAAGAAACCGTCGTCTTGGGGATTTCCCAGAAACTGCCTACACACACACATACGTCGCTGATCTTGAGCAGCAGTCAGTTCATGGGCATACACTGAAGAGCAATTGAATTAGAGACAGCTAGCGTTAAGCAAATGTGGCTCTGTGGGCGGCCCTGTAAACGGAAACGACATGACGTGTGCAGCGATCCGACAATATAAGGAGTGATGCGACGGGAATCAGTAAGAGTCGGACGCAGTATGGGTAAAACGAAGGATCTAAGCACATTTGATCGTAGGAAAATTGTCGGGGCCCGACGAAAGGGTCACTCCATCTCGGAAGTCGTGCAGGCACTGGGATTTTCACGAGCCACTGTGTCACGGGTGCACCGTGATTACATCGAACCCGGTAAAACCATCCCTGCAAGGGCCAACTGCCGTGGACAACAGTGTGTGGATGAGCGGGGTCATCGTCGGCTAGCTCGCATTGTAACAGCGGATAGACGGGTCACACTGCAAGAAATCACTCGGCAATTTAACGCTGGTGCACAAAAACGTTTAAGCAGCCACACCATCCAGAACCATCTCCTCGCTATGGGGTACAGAAGCCATCGTCCCACGAGGGTACCGCTGGTGAAAGCATATTACAGGGTGCAAAGATTAGCATGGGCGCGGAAACATCGCCACTAGACATGTGGAAAAATGTTGCCTGGACTGATGAGTCGAGATTCACGTTGGTACATGCGGATGGCAGGATAGGAGTACGGCGCAAACCACATGAAGCGATGGATCCTTCTTGCCAGCAGGGTACTCTTCAAGCAGGTCTGTTTACGTGGACTGAAATGGGACCTCTGGTACGCGTGATATTGTCCTTCACAGGTCAACATTACCGGGATATCCTGGACGACCATTTGCTCCCGTTTGTGCGTCTTTAACATCCCACTGGGGACCTTGTCATGCAACATGACAATGCAGCGTGCCATCGCTCCCGAATTGTATTCGAATGGTTGGATGAACACTCCACCGACGTGGCCTCGCTTCCTTGGCCAAGTAGGTCACCTGACCTCAATCCCATCGAGCACATCTGGGATGCCATCGAGAGTGATGTTTGAGGCTCCGACCCCCTCCATCAAATCTTCGTGAACTGTGGGAGCTTGTTCAGGGGTCGTGGGTCCGTATGGTTTCCCAACGCTTCCGGTGTCTTGTCGAGTCCATGCCGAGACGAATTGCCGCCGTCATCAGGACGAAAGGTGGTGCTACACGTTAGTAGACAGGTATCTCTAATTCATTTGCTCTTTAGTGTACATACGTCGCTGATCTTGAGCAGCAGTCAGTTCATGGGTATATATCGACAGCCTTTGTGCGTCTTGCAGAGCTTATGCAGTACGTGAACAATTATGGATTCACAAGCATTCCCAGCTCATTTGACAGTTCTCTAGTGTTTTTGCCCGGATTTGACTGTAAGCCTTGGAGTATAGTTTCAAAATTCACAATCGAAGGTCTTTCAGCATGTGCTTTGTATTCAATGCTGCTGTCTCCATTTTTAAATCGCTGATACCAGAATCTTGCCGCTCTTTTAGACACTGCACCTTCACCTCCTGCAACACTAATTTTCCTTGCCGCAGAGGTCAATTTTTTGCTTAAAGAAAACCCGTAACTCTAACTCTCGTACATTGCTTTAGAGAGCAGAACATTTTCCAATAAATTAAGGCATCATGTGCTTTTATTTATAACAACTATATGATACCAGCTTTCCGGTCATGCGCTGTTCTCATCTGCATAACGCATGCGCACCGAGTGATTGTCTGACACAGGACGACTTTTCAAAACGGCGATGACTTTTGAATCACTAATATACACCGCTGAGCCATTACATTATGACTACCTACCTAATAAGCAGTAGAACCCCCTCTAGCCCGTAAAACAGTGGCCAGTCGGCCAGCCATCGATTCGATGAGGTGGCAGTAGGTATCCTGGAGTATCTGGTACCATAATGTCAACAGCAGGTCCTCCAGTTCCCATACATTTCGGGGTGGTGGTGATTTAGCGCTAACCCGCTTTTTCACGTCGAACCACAAATGTTTTATTGGGTTCATGTCAGGTGAAATTGGAAGCCAGAGTATTAACAGAAAGTCCCCAACATGTTCCTCGAACCATTCCTTGACGATTCTGGAAGTGTGGCATGGCGCATTATCCTGTTGGTAATGGCCATCACTAGCAGGGAACACAGTTGCCATGAATGGGTTAACTTGGTCAGCAAAGATGTTCAGATACCAGTCAGCTGTCATGGATTGTGCTATTGAGATAATGGGCCCTAAAGTGTCCCAAGAAAACATCGCACACCGCATAACATCGTCGCTGCCGACCTGTTTCCGCCCAACAGTGTATCCAGATGCCATAGTCTCCGTTGGCAAGCGGCGCATCCGCGCTCGGCCGTCTACGTGATGTACCAGGAATTTTGATTCGTCAGACCAGGCCACTTTCTTCAATCATCCACTGTGCAATCTCGATGATCTTGGGCACATTTCATGCGTTGTTGGCGATGATGTGCAGTGAGCATGGGGACCCGGCTGGGTTTCCGGCTACACAGGCCCATGCGCAGAAGTCTGCGATGAACTGTGTGCTGTGACACATTGCCCTGATCACCACTGTTGTAGCTACGGGTGATATGTCGCACTGTGGCACTGCCGTCCCTGTGAACAATGCGCAAGAGTCTCAGCTCCCCTTTGGCATCAATGAGACGCGGACGACCCACGAATGCACGACGGTTCGTTGTTCGGCCATCTGTGCCCCACTTTTGATACTAACTCATTAAAGCTACATGTGAACAACCCACGAGCTGAAATTGTTGTTCTGAGGCACCGTGCCATCACAATTTGCCCTTCATCAAACTCCGTTTAATCGGCAGCTTTTCCCATTCTGACTCCGAACACTCTACCATACGAAAGCCGGTCCTCGGGTTATATATACACTGAGTGGTCACTTTATTATGACCACCCCTCAGTACTACGTTGGGCCACCTTTTGCCTTTAATACTGCGTTGATTCTTTGTGGCATGGACTCCACGAGATGTTGATAAGTGGTTTGTGGAATCTGAGACCATGCTTGATGAATAGCACTTTCCAGGAGTTTGAGATTGCAGGGTTGTGGATCCATCTGTCTGATGGCTCGTTCAACTTCATCCCCCAAATTCTCAATGGGGTTGAGATCTGGAGATTATGGGGGCCACCTAAGCAAAGTAAACTCACCGGCATGTTCCTGAAACCAATCCTGTACAATACGAGCACTATGACAGGACGCATTATCTTGTTTAAAGTAGCCATCACATTTGGGATAAACCATCCACATGACAGGATGCACTTGGTCCGCAATGTTGTTTAGATATGATGTGCCAGTCAGACGTTGATCAACAAAAATTAAAGGGACCAAAGCATGCCATGAAAATATTCCCCAAACCATAACGTTGCCTCCACCAGCTTGAAGGGTTGTAGCAATGCATTTGGGGTCCATGCTTTCGTGCTGTTTCCGTCAAATTCTCACTCTGCCATCGGCATGGTGCAACTGAAAACGTGATTCATCGGACTACATAATTTGTTTCCAATTATCGACTGTCCAATCCTTGTGCTCCTGTGCGAACTGCAGACGTTTTCTCTTGTTAACTGCAAACAGAAAAGGTGTTCGAACAGGCCTTCGGCTGCCGTATCCCATCCGATGCAGTGTACGGCGAACAGTGCGTGCAGAGATCCTTTGAGGGTATCCTTGATTAAGATGGTCTGTAATTTGCTGCACTGTTGTCCTTCTGTTGTCTGTTACCAGTCTGGACACTCTCCGTTCCACCCGAGCAGTCACTAGTTGATGACGACCACACGTTGCGCGTAGAGACCCAGTTTTTTGGCTGACAGTCTAGTCTTTAAACACTTTAACAACATCTGCTCTGGAACATTTCACGAATGCTGCGGTTTCGGCGATACTCGTTCCATGGCTCCGAGCTCCTATAATCATCCCACGTTGAAAGTCCGTCAATCGCCTTTATTTACCCATCTCGTCAGCCAAAAATCACCTCTACTACTGTCGCAAGCACTAAGCTTTCCCTTTTTATACTAGACTCGCTCTCTGCCGGCAACAGCGTGCAGCCATAGCTCATTTGCTTAAAACTATCAGGTGGTTATAATAATGTGGCCACTCAGTGTATATAGCTCTGTGAACTTCACCTGTGCCCCCGTTCGGTCATGAGGCGCGTATACATATGTGAGCAGTATCTGCGATCAAAAACATCCGGGCACTCGGCTATCCACGAATTTCCTGTAATAGGTTAGTCCACCCTTTGCTGCGATTATAGCTTCCACTCTGCTGGTAAGGCTTTTCACTAGATTTTGGTATGTTGCTGGGGAATTGCTTTCCGTTCTGCCCAAGAGCATTATTAGTCAGGTCGATTACCGATGTCGGTCGGGTCAGCCTGGGTCGCAGTCGGCATTCCAGTTCATCCCAAAGGTGTTACATGGGACTGAGATTGGGACTCTGTGCATACCAGTCAAGTTTTACCAAGCCACTCCTGCACGAACCACACTTTGGAGACGAAGAAGAATTGTCCTGTAGGTAAAGTGGGTTTCACCGAAATATTGTCATAATGTTGCATAGAATTATCGAGAATGTCATCGTAAGCTGCAGAATTAAGATTTCTGGGACTGAAAGGAGGAAGTCTAGCCCAAACCGTGAAAAACAGCCTCAAGGCATGATGCCTCCTCCACCAATCTTCACAGTTGGCACAATAAAATCGGGCACGTAGTGTTCACCTGGCACCCTATACACCCACTCTCACCCGTCGGACTGCCAGTTGGTGAAGTGTGAGTAATAACTCCAGAGAATGCGTTTCCTCTGCTTCAGAGTCCACTGGCGCCGAGCTTTGGGGCACTGCAACCGACGCTTGGTGTTGATGTTAGGTTTGTGTGCGACTGCGAAGTCATGGAAATCCATTCCCTCCTCCTTTCTACGAACTATTATATTCTGGCGTTGACTTCAGAGTCATTTTGGAGCTCGGTAGTGAGTGTGTCAACCGAGGACAGGCGAATTACTGTATATATATGATAGGACGGCAGATATATATCTGATAAGCTTCTTTACAATTTTTTCTGTGCAGAAGGGTGTTTAACAAATTTTGAAAACATTTGGTGCTCTTAGTGTATGGGCAGTTGGCGGAAAACGAGATGGTGGTTCATCTACAGCCCTGGAATTTTCAATACACAGGTGTTCAGGAAAATTGCTCTAGCGTTACAGCAGACGAAAAGCTTAGGTGACGGTTTAAGGAGGGAAGGTTTAAAGAGGTTAGACTGTACATTCCGAAGGCATATAATAATAACATAACTACATAGATGTTAACAATCATGTTATAGGAATTTTACAAGAAAATGCTCGTTGAAGTGTGTGCTGTAACACCAAACTGCATTAGGAGTTTAAATACTTATCCCATATTCCGTTATGGATATTACGATATTAAAAAAAGGTAAACACCATACAGATTTATGTGTTTTGATGTAAAAGCCGGACTCCGTTCAATAAGAGATAGATACTGAGTGTTTTATTAGGACGCAAAAAAAAAAAAAAAGAAAATTACGTTTCCAAATTTTTACTCATCTTCAAGATAATAAATGTGTGCTGTTTAAATTTATAAATAGTGAAATTCTTTTGAAAGGTTACACATAGAATTTGAAGGTTAAATATATTCATATGAAGTTTTCTGGAATAGGGCTGTGTGATTAACTCGATATAAATGGACTGTTGGTGAACCTTTTGTATTTAGTGTCTATCATTATGCCCTTGAGAAACGTTGCATCGAAATTTGAGCATAGAAACTGTCTTCACACAGCTTCAATGTGCAGTAAAATTCTATAATTAAGAGTCAGCATCTACACTGCTGGCCACCCAATATGCAACACCAAGAAGGAAGCATCCGATTGGCCTGAAATTCGCAGCATGCGTCGCCCGCGAGAGGACATGCAAACGATTAGCATTGCAGGGCATATGCAAATCACGCGCGCCCGGCACGCAACCGAGATGCCCTACAAAAAGGGTGCACAGAAAGCGGGGTTTAAGTAGTAGAAGTGTGTTGTGCTGCCGGACCTGGGCGTGGGAAGCTTCCTGATGCCTCGTCGCAGAATACGGCAGTCATTCCAGCACGTTTCGGAGTTCGACAGAGGACGAATAGTGGCTTATCGCTACAGCGGTTTATCGTACCGACACATCGGCGCCCGTGTGGGACGACATCCAGCCACAGTGAGGCGAGTATGGATTCGGTGGGTGCAGGAGGAACGGACGGACCGACGTGAGCGATTGCCACCGAACAAGAACACCGGCATGTTGTGCGGTGGGCATTGACGGCTCGCACCGCCACATCACGAACGTTAGCGCAGGAATTAGGGTGTGTTGCGCAACAACCTGTGTCAGCACTCACCGTTCGACGTCGTCTGCAGGAATTGGGACTTGTCGCACGGCGCCCATTGCTGCGATTACCATTGACGTTAAACCACCGGCGAATGCTGCGGTAGTGAGCCGTTGAACGCCGCACCTGGACTATGGAATGGCACGACATTGTCTTCTCCGACGAATCCCGCTTCTGCCTGAAACACCACGATGGTCGGATCCGCGTGTGGCGGCACCGCGGCGAGAGACTGTATGACGCCTGCATTATGCATCGCCATACCGGTCCGTCGCCTGGCGTTATGGTTTGGGGCGCAATTGGCTATGACAGCCGCACTCCTCTGATACGCATCGCCGGTACCCTCAACAGCCGCCGCACCATCTCCGACGTTTTGGAGCCTGTAGTCCTCCCTTACCTGCAGGACCTGCCAGCGGCCACGTTTCAACAAGACGATGCGCGCCCGCACATGGCACGCATCGTGCAACAATTCTTCACGGCCCACCAGGTGTCACTGCTGACGTGGCCCTCCTGTTCTCCCGATAGGTCGCCCATCGAACACGTCTGGTCGCTGATGGGCAACCGAGTGGCCCGGCAAGCACCACTCGCAGCTACGCCTGATGAACTGTGGCAACGTGTGGAAGCAGCCTGGACCGACAAGCCCACATCCAAAGCCTCTTTCGTTCGATGCCGCGGCGTGTAGCGGCCGTTATTGCTAGTCATGGGGGCCACACGAACTATTGATGTCTGCGTGTTGCGCAAGTCGCACGGGCCTGTAAGCTCAATCGTTTCATCTTTATATCTGTTGTTATGTGTCCAGTAAATCTGGCTTTGCTATCTCGTGTCCTTCTTGGTGTTGCATTTTGGGTGGCCAGCAGTGTATTATTACAGCACATGTACGCCTAGATGTTGCTATAGTTACAGATGCATGACGGTCGCTTACTTGTACATATATAGTCTTGTCCACTGCACATTGGGCTGCACTTTGGCTTGATAATGAGTTTTGTGAAGACTCGAAAGATCTTGCCTGTTTTTTAAAGTTGCTTTTATCTGTACATACTGGTTTTAGATGTAAATAAATATTTTATACTTCTGATGTTTGCGTGTACTAGATGGAAGTGTTATACATCGTGCCGAGACAGCTGTATATAGGGTTAATTTTAAATGTGGTGTTGGAACCACTGGATGAAACACTAGAAACTTACACTTAGTATCTTCTAATTTTTATGACTCCTGCAAAGTCCACAGCTTGCTTGCTTTGCTACGAAGGTATCAGCCACGACCCACACACATTTGAAATTTCCACTGTGCTTAAGGATATTTTTAAAGATACCTGCGTCGGCAATGGTCATTTACCCACCCAGTTGTCCAGATGGCATTTGCATCCCCTCTACGGGGTAAGATATCAATCACAAGCGAGACCTCACAGCCTCTTTCAGAGAAGAGAGATCATCTCCACCGCTATGCTAAAGGTACGGGTGGGGCTGCTTGAGGGTTTCTGGAGGATGGCAATTTATGTAGTAGTGCAGGAAATCGGTCTTCTAAATCATAGTTGCTGTTAATCTATATTTTGAGGTTACTCACCTTTATTCCCTAAATCTTTTAGGAGGTTTTCGTCTCTTCACATTTCCAACTATAACGAAGTAAATTTCTCCGTCATTTTTGGTCTACGCCGGGATTCGAACCCGAGGCCGCTTATTCCGGAACAAGTCGCTCTACCAACTGAGCTACGCAGACGTTTTATTCTGATTCCTATCTGCCTTTATGTCGTGTGCGTCCTGCTGGCAGGTACGTCACATCTCCCCCCCCCCCGAAAGAGGGCCGGGGGCATGGCCCACGGGTCAGCCGTGACCATGAATCGTTGCAGGCAGCCATCCACTGTAGAACGTGCACTGGAGAACTCCCAGTCAATCCGCTGTGTGGAATGCAACATCACACATATTTATTTTTCGAAGTGCTGGAGAAGGAATTCTCTGATTTTTCCTGTCTCGCGGTGTGGAAATAACATCACACCAATGCGAGATTTTGAACGGCCGGGTCATCCGGATAGTTCGGGCGCCATTATAACGAAGTAAATTTCTCCGTCATTTTTGGTCTACGCCGGGAATCGAACCCTAGGCCGCTTATTCCGGAACAAGTCGCTCTACCAACTGAGCTACACAGACGTTTTATTCTGATTCCTATCTGCCTTTATGGCGTGTGCGTCCTGTTGGCAGGTACGTCACACAACATGTATTTTTCTTATTTACATCATGGTTCGAGGCCGCAAAGAAAAAAAAAAATAATTTTCAACTCACGCAAACTTTACTCCCTTCCCTTTTTTTCCATATGACCAAATTCAGATTCAAAATAATCCACCACAAATATACACAATTGAACTTCCTAAAACACTTTAATCTAATTAAAACATCAGTCAATAAAAACCTATTTACACATTTCCTAAAACGTCAAAGTGAAAAAGCTGTAACTCAAAATTATTTACAATTGCACATCAGTGCCCAATTAAAATAAATACAAATACCTGACACAACCACTATATTCAATACTCACGGACCTCCTCCTCAGAAACAAGCATAACAACCAAGCACTTTCAGCCACTGCCCTGGCCATTTTCAAGGAGCGGACGCAACAGATGTACCACCCGTCACCATCCACGAAATGTAGCGAATGTTCTAAAATGCCCGAGCGGCATCGTCTCATTTTACGTTCTCCGTCGTTCAGGCGCAGTGGCGCCATCTATCAGATGACCAAATAGCCTTCTTTTTCTTCGTACCTATAAATATCTAATAAATATGCGGCCTCGAACCATGATGTAAATAAGAAAAATACGTGTTGGAAATGTGAAGAGACGAAAACCTCCTAAAAGATTTAGGGAATAAAGGTGAGTAACCTCAAAATATAGATTGTCTGAATAGCACGTGAATAATTAAGCAGCTAGATGACATTTGACATTTGCAATGCTGTATGAATATATGATAGTTGCTGTTAGCTAGAAACACAAAAAGGAAACGAATCGGAAAACAAAATTCTGGACTGCACTCACACAGAAAACGAAGTCCGTAAATTGAAAAAAAAATCTAAAAAAGGGATTTTCTTCGAAAGTATTCAATAATCCCTAGAATTTTTTCTGTTTTCCCTATTTCCCTGAAACATTTTAAAATTCACTAAATCTAGGGAATTTTCCCTAGGGTTGGCACCACTGATTAGATCTGCACTGCGTTAGAAGTCCTTTCTACTCAGAAAAGAAAACTAAACTCTCCTACGGCGTTACGATCAGACAAAGCACCCTACTACCAGCATACCGAACACAGAGTGATATTTACCAATGATAATGAACAGTAAATATGAAATGTAGATACTTTGTCTAGACTTGAACTTTTCCAAAATGCAGCGCTCATACTTCAAATGAAATATGGTTTGTAATAATGTCTTAACATTAAAAATAAATTTAATAGGCATTTAATACCCGCGATTATTAACACTTCCATGTCTAAGCAGGGTTCTTTTTTTCTTTTCTCTCTCTCTCTCTCTCTATCACTTTTTCCGGAAAGTCAAATGTGTGTGTCAGCTGTAAAACAGCCGCCCGCAGTTCTTGTTCAATATATTCAGCAAAAGCCGACATTTCTCCTTAATCATCGTCAGTTGCTGAAACTTCAATTTTACCCAGAAAAAGAGTCGTGAAAGGAAGTAAGTACTCTGTAGGAGTGAAAAATCAATCAGTTTCAGATTCAGAAAAAGGAAACGGGTTCCGAATGAATCTAATCTCGAAGCATCGATGTAGCACAAACAGAGTGAGAACCGGGAGCCCCACCGAGATATTTCTCCTCATTGACGGGAAAATATTAAGCATTTTTTTCTATAATAATTTTCGAATACATGCTATTGCTTTATTATTCAGCCTTAGAAAAGCGTTTGAAATTATTTTATCTGCAGCACAGGCAACTGGAGATGAAGTTCCTTCCTGGCCACAAATATTTGATGATGGTTATAGGCAAGGGGTAGGCAAAATTTTCAGGCGCCAGCATATGCTTTTCAAGAGATACGAGGGGAAAAAACCACAATCAGTCGAAACAAAAACAACACATACAGAATTGTGACCTTCAAGAGTCAAAATTAATGTATTATTTCTTAGGTATTGTTCAATACTTCAGTGCAATATTCGAAACTATAACTAGAGACATTGTGAAGCCGTTTTTTGGTGTAAAGATGATAAGGATGGTAAGTCAGACAAGATATGAAAACTTTTCGTCGTCCTGGAGCGGGAATCGAACTCGCGTCTTCCAGATAGCACCCGGGTATGCTAAACCCTACACCACCCAGAACGACCAAGTCACGAGTTTCCGATTAATTTGAATATAACCATCACAGGATTCGCTGGTCGAAACAATCGGCATTCATGTTTAGCGAATCTGGAGTTTAAAAATCGTATGCTGTGATTGCCCAGAGGAGCTTCGATAGCGAATCTTTTTTTATGAAACAGAAACAAGTGCTAATTGTTTATTTATTCTGTTACGACCTAGCTCTGAAAATGTCAGTGATATCGCAGCCTAAGAACGTAGAAATTCATTTTCTATGCAGGCGAGAGATTGCGATTTTTTTTAAGGCTTTAGCCAGTCAGCCGAACTAACAACCCAAGCCAAATAAATGGGAGCTGAGGATTCTTATTATACAAGAACAGCCATTTAATCAGCATTTAATTTACGTTACAAAAGGATTGTTGAGTGAAAAAAGGAAAACGCTGCGCTGGAATACAGCCCTAAAAATTTAAGCTTAAAGCGACGAATCACATTCACTGAACTTTCCTTTCAAGGAGATCTGATCAATTTGCTCTCATCAGAGAATACTATTCTCATGCGCTAAAGTCTTGACAACTAGTTCACTTGCTAATTATTTCCTGTAGGATAGAGGCAACAAAACTAAAAAAAAAAAAAAAAAATACTTACGGATCATAATTTGCAATTTATCCGCAAGCGATAGCAAGTTTCAAAAGCAGTGACGTATCAAAGATTTTTTTTTATGGGGCTGACCTATGGAAGATGCAAATAAAAATACAACGGAAGAAACATCTTCCAAAATATTGGAAAGCGATAAATATATCACCGCCATATTAAAGTGCATTTCCAATGATACGTAAAATATATATTGAAAACATATATAAATATTTTTAAAAGCAAACTGCCAACAAGGTAGAACGAAGGACCAAGTGATGCCTTATGGGGAGGGCTAAAGGTCCTGAGTCACCCCCACTGGGTGCGCCACTACTCACAGAAATTGATATTTAGCATGAACAAAGAAGCACACACTCGCACTGATATTTTTGCATGAACGCCGCAGAAAATCCATCGCAGTAGCGTCCATTAGATCAACAGTGAGACAGAGCTTACACAATCACACACACACGGTGAGCAAAATAGTTTTCTCGCCAAGGTACTCACTGCTATGAGCTTGATGAAGACATTTTCAGGATGGGCGATTGTTGGCCCTGCGATTTAGCTTGGCAGAGGTTTCGCTCTCGTTGTTATAGGGTAGGGGATTCCAACGCAATCTCCGGACGGTATCCCCAAGGACCACTTTCTTAACCCCGCAAGATCTCCATCGTGGCATTCAGTTTCCAAACGCAGGGCTTAATCGGTCCAGTTGCATTCACAAAACACACTCACGGACAATGAAATTTGCCCACCAAGAAGGAAGCATCGGATTGAACTGAAATTTTATGGACGTAATGATACAGATAAACGATACACATGGTGGCAAAAACAGAGCTTTAGGAGAATTGCAGAAGGATCTGTGGCACGCAGTCCGGTCATCTTCAGTAGCGCGTCGCACCGCCTCGTGCGGCAATACATGCTGCAATACGGTCCGGCATGGAGGCGAACAGACGCCTGATGTTGTCCTGCGGCAGACTGGTCCACGCGTGTTGGACGGTGTGCTCTAAATCCTGGATAATGCGGCACGGTGGCGGCCGGCGTTTCAACTGGTTCCACACATGCTCGATAGGGGACATGTTTTGGGAGCGGGCAGGCCATGGAAGTGTCGGGACATGAAGTACAAAGTCCTGGGCCACCCGAGCCATGTGCGGGCGGGCGTTATCCCGATGGTATAGTGCCCCTAGGATCCCGGCTACGAATGGGAGCACATGGTGCCGTAGGATCTCATACACATACCGCTGGCCCGTCAATGACCCACGTACCACTACTAGAGCTGATTTGCTATCTTAGGCAATGGGTCCCTAGACTATAATGCTTGCAGTGGGGGAGGTATGGCGCTCGATAGCGAGGTTGGGATTGTGCCGTTGACCCGGGGACCTTCACACCCAGACACGATGATCATCTGTCCCCAAAACGAAGCGGCACTCATCGCTAAACACCACACGTCACCAATCTGTGGCGTTTCACGTCACTCAGTCCTGGCGCCACTGCACACGGAGTTGGCGATGTTCCGGTGTTAATAACAGCATACGTAAGGGGCGCCGGGATCGCAGATTCGCTTCCGCGAGGCGTCGGGAAATGATTCGTGGGCACACAGTAGCCGCTACATCTGCCTGTATAATGGACCGGGTCCCCGTGGGACCCGTTCGTGCCCGGCTCACGATCTGTCGATCCTCTCTACCGGTGGTCCACCTGGTCCGTCCGGAACCGCTCCGCCGTGTGGCAGTGCCGTCATGTGTCCACTGCTCCCAACACAGTCGGTTGGTATGGTCAGAACGATCCACGTGGCGGGCTATACGGCGCGCCGACCACCCTGTGGTTTTCAGCCTGATGATCCGGCCTCTCTCAAAGTACGTACGTTGCAAAAATCGACGTCTCTGGCATCTACCCGGCATTCTTTTCACTCTGTACTCTTGCTTGCGTCCGCTGGCGCTTTTCGCTTTCATGGCGCATCGACTACACGCCGGTTTATAAGGCTGCCGGCTCGTGCTAGCAGCGCAACCAGAGGGTGTGCGGTCATGCGCACTCGCACCAAACTTGGATCATTTGCATACCAGCATGCATTTTAGCTTTTTGCCAAGTTTCGCGGTTGTAGCATGTTTTCTTCTAGGTGCGCAAATTTCATTGTCCGTGAGTGTACGAAGGTCTGTAGCCCAGGGATGCCAACCTTCAATCAACAGACATCGCCATAGTTTGGAATCACATACGTATGTTTCATAAAGGCGGTGTATTTCTTGTCAGCTGGAACCAAATGTAAATTTCACAAATACACTTAATGGTCAAAACATTAGTGATACCTACCTAATACGGTGTTGGTCCTCCTCTAGAGGGAAGAACAGTCGGTACACACCGGGGCATCGACTCCACCAGATGCCGGAGGGTTTCGGGAGTTTCCAGAGGTAAAGCCAGCCATGTCTGTTGCAGAATTGTTCAGAACTCCGCCCGAGACCTCAGTTCTGGATCAATGGATCTCATGCTCCGCTCTACGGTATCCCAGAGAGCTTCTACAAGGATTAAATTCGGGGACTTTGGGAGCCAGTGGTTGGTTCCAAACTCAGATGAGTGTTCTTCGAGCCATGTCTGGGTAGTTGCGGCTCAGTGGGGCGGCGCATTGTCCTTTTGAAACAGACCATCGGCCGCAAAAAGCACGAAGACCATGAGAGCGTGTAGATGATCAAGCAGCACATGCTGCTAGCGCGCAGCATGTGCTGGTCATCCCAGATGCAGCTCAGAGACATCCCCAGATACAGTAAGACAGACATCTATACAGTAAGGCAGACATACAGACATTCCCAGTTACAGTAAGACACCTAATGTATCCCATGAGAAGGCTCCCCAAACTATCTCAGAGCCTTGAACTCAGCCGACCTGACACAAAGGGGGCCATGGCCACATGCTGTCGACGCCACACTCGCACCCTCTTGCCAACTCGATACAGCTGGAAACGGGATTCATCTGATCACACGACGCTGCGCCACTCTGCAGAAGTCCAGTTTTGATGTTCCCGGCACCAGGCGAGGCGCAATTTCGGATGACGAGCAATCAACAGTGGCACGTGGGTAGAGCGTTGTCTCCCATAGCGCAGGGCATGCAGCGTGCGCAGTACCGTTCACTCACTGACGCTGCTTGGGCCTCCGACATTTAACCCGCTTGGGCCTCCGACATTTAACCCGGATGTGATTTGCCTCGCCGTTACCAAGCAGTCGGCCTATACGAGCCTAGATAATAATCTACGTCGACCCCGATCATTAATGGCATGTGGTTGGCCACCGCTTGCTCTAGGGACTCTGATACGTCCGTCGCTGGTATACTCACGGTACACCCTTGATAGAGTCGCCGTCGTGAACCCTAAAGTTCTTACTACTTGGGCGATGGAATGACCCATCTTTCTTGCGCCGACAATGCGTCGACGACCAAAATCGCTAGCATCGCTACGTTTATACGATGCACATCACCACCATGCACAGTTGGGATGTCCTGGTGACTTCTTATTTATTACCTGCGATCGTTTTGGTCTGTTCTACTCCGCGCTGGAGAGGCCCACGTCAAAAGCCCCTGCCTCTAATGTTTTGTCTCCTGAGTGTATGTTTCACATGCTATCTTTTCTATCTATTTTTCTCTGTTGATTTTCTGTTTTTTGCTGTCAGTTTTAACAACTTGTCTTTCTGTTTAATGTAACTAATAGAGATGAGCTCGGGCCCGGGCCCGGCAAGGGCTCAGAATTCATTAACTACCGAAAAACCCGGGCCCGGGCTCGGAATTGCACGTCTTGAATTTCATTACTGTAATTAATTCAACGCGTGTAATTCCGAGCCCGGTTAAATTACACGTGTTGAATTTCATTGTGGATTTGTTACCATGGTGGAAGGACTTTCAATTTCCTAAGCTAGCTACCATTACAAGACAAATTTTGCTTAGCAAGACTTGCATTATGCATTGTTCAAAGCTGTGGCCCAAGCAAGGATTACTTTAAATAGGTTTGGTATCGAAAAACTGGGAAAAAATCACATTCCCATTTTTTGTATAATATTAAAAATCAAGAATCTTATCTTTAAAATTATGTATTAATTTCCAAAATTGTGCAGTTAGAAGTATTGTTATTTATTTTTTAAAATTTCCTCATTCCCGCGATTTCTGGGGTGACGTTGGTTTATAGTGCCAAGAGAAAAGAAGATCAAGTTGAAGCGCTGAGGCATTAGATGCAATTCTCTCTCTCTTTTTTCATGATGAACTAGATCTGGAAACTGCACACACATATGATAATATTGTCATTATTTACTACACTGACGAAAAAAAAATCCCAACACCAAGAAGGGGTTGTGTTAGATAAACAACGACAGTTGGTAGGCGGTGAGAGTACATCTGTGAGATGACGTCTATGCAAATTTTGCGTTCGGCGCATACGTGTGGCGCTAGTAGCGCCCCTCGGAACATAAAAAGCAGGTTTGCTGTAAATACGCGCTGTAACGTTCGTGAGCGTTAGTTATCGTTGAGATTCGACGTAGTGTGTTTATGTTAGTCAAGAATGCCTTTAAGAAGACGAAGAAGCCATTATCAACAGCTCACATGAGTTTGAACGAGGTCGTGTAATAAGGCTACGAGAAGGTGGAATTTATTTCCGCAATATTGCAGAACGACTTGGCAGGAATGTAGCCACTGTGCATGATTGTTGGCAGCGGTGGTCAACGGAAGGTACTGCCTCAAGAAGACCGGGTTCCGGCCGGCCGCGTGGCACTACTGAGAGGGAAGACCGCCGTGTACGGCGTATGGCCGTGGCGCATCGTACTGCGTCTGCGGCAGCAATTCGAGCTGCAGTTGCCACCACAGGGACACAACGAACTGTTACAAATCGGTTACTTGAAGGACAGCTCCGAGCCAGAAGCCCTGTAGCGTGCATTCCACTTACTCCAAACCACTGCCGTTTGCGACGTCAGTGGTGTCAAGCTAGAGCTCATTGGAGGACGGAGTGGAGGTCTGTTGTGTTTTCTGATGAAAGCCGGTTCTGCCTGGGTGCCAGTGATGGCCGTGTGTTGGTTAGAAGGAGGCCAGGTCAGCGCCTGCAACCAACCTGTCTGCGGCCGAGACACACTGGACCTACACCTGGAGTTATGGTCTGGGGAGCAATTTCCTACGACAGCAGGAGCACTCTCGAGGTTATCCCACGCACCCTGACGACACAGTTGTACGTCGGTCTGGTGATTCAACCTGTTGTGCTGCCATTCATGAACAGCATTCCAGGGGGTGTTTTTCTAACAGGATAACGCTCGCCCACATACCGCTGTTGTAACCCAACATGCTCTACAGAGTGTCGACATGTTGTCGTATCCTGCTAGATCAGGAGATCTTTCTCCAATCGAGCACGTATGGGACATCATTGGACGACAACTCAAGCGTCACCCCCAACCAGCATTAACCGTCCCTGTATTGACCGACCAAGTGCAACCGGCATGGAACACCATCCCACAAACTGACATCCAGCACCTGTACGACACAATGCATGAACTTTTGCATGCTTGCATTCAACATTCTGGCGGTTACACCGGTTATTAATGTACCAGCATTTCACATTTAAAATGGCTCTTCTCGCGCTTACATTAAGCTGTGATCTTGAAACCTTAATCGATGAAATATGTTACCTATACAAATGTATTGCCGCCATTTCATTCCCCTACAACTATTTTTTCGTGGTGTTGGGATTTTTTTCCGTCAGTGTATTAAGCGCAAAGCTTTGTTAATGTTACAAAATGCAGAATAATCTGGTCTGGAATGCTTTTACGTTCTTTTTTTTTTTTTGCTAATTTTGGAAATTTCCCTACATGCTTTTTTTTATATTCTACTACATCACTCTAAACTACCTTTACCAATTAGCATATACAGGGTGTCCCACAAAGGACTCCCTGATTTTAAAATGAAATAAATCGGAAACGGAGATCGATAGAAGAATGAAACGAGTGGTATTCTTATTTGGAAAGCCGTAAAAATCTGATACAGAAGTTTCAAAATTGCTTACAAATGTTGCGGACAGGTGGCGCTATACGCTGTAGTCGCAGTACGGAGTCCGAGAAATAGTCTATAAACTGTCCTTTGCAAGCAATCGTTGCAATCACATGACAATCGATTCAAAACGTGCACCTTTCGCAGCACAAAGATGGCGCAAACGAAGAATGAAATGTTCAGTTACCCTCTGTACTGTGTCAACGGAAATGGACGCACATACCTCACCGATCAACTCTTCAAGCTCGTCCAGTGTTGCAGGATTGTTCCGGAAAACAGTGTCCTTCAATGTGCCCCACAAAAAGTAGTCACAGGGGGTAAGATCGGGTGAGTATGGAGGCCAATCCATGCCTGTTCCAGTAAATGTGGAATAGTTCAAAGCAATGACTCTATTCCCGAAGTATTCCTCAAGAATGGCAAAAACCTCTGGGGTACGGTGTGGTCGGGCCCCATCTTGCATAAATCACGAAGTGTCTGGTCGATCCTCTAACGCTTGTAGTGTGGCGACAAATTGTTCTAAAACCGGAACGTACCATTCAGTATTGATGGTTTCTCGCAAGAAGAAAGGGCCAATGATGTCATTGCTGGAAACTGCAGCCCAAACGGTAATTTTTGGGGAATGTAGTGGTCGTGCGTGACACAAATGCGGATTTTCGGTTCCCCAAAATCGCCAATGTTCACGAAACCATCCAGGTGAAAATGGGCCTCATCTGTGAACCATATGCAGCCAACATCGAATCCATCATGACCAATCATTGAGAGCATATCGTTCGCGAACTCTTCTCTTTGTCGCACAGCTCGACCTGTTATGGCTTGGTGACATTGTATCTTGAACGGAAACATGTGTAGGGTGTTCCTCAGTATTCTGTGCGTGCTGGATCGCTTTAATCCGGATGCTGCTGCAACTCTTCGGATGGATTTCCTCGGATTATGCTGAATAACTGCAGAAACTGTCAAGACATTTTCAGGAGTAACTGCAGATTGCCTGGGGCCAACATTTCCCACTAACTCATCAGCCACGCTGACTGTCCGTTGAAATTTGTCGAAAAGCTGGCGAATTGTTTTCGCATCAGGACCTTTTGCAACTTTAAATTGGGATTGAAAACTACGCCTTGTTGCCGTAGGACTTCGATTGAACCGGTGATACTCGAGTACCAGAAAAACACGTTGCTCTACGGAATACCTGACTTCATCCACCTCCTTCAGTACGTTAACCTCCTTTCACGTTTCAACAGCGAAACTGTCCGAAGACTGGTCGCTCTATTTGTCATTTTTTTTCTTGTAGGACTTCCGTCCACAGTTAGTAGAGTTTAGGTCCCAGCCACCTACAGCGAGATCGGCTTTTGGGCAGGACTCAGAAACGGAAAGAATGAGAGCAAGTCTAGCGACTTTGACAGAGCAGTTTGTAGTGAGATTAGAGTACAGTAGATGGCGCCACCGTACTAGTACGAGGTTGCACATAGAGGGGTGAGAGAATTTCAGGGGGGGGTATAGGAAAGGATACCCATTTAACCAGTGGGTCCAGCCCGGGGGCCGTCACTTAACGTGCTCGTCCGATGCACGGTGGATATTCAGCGATTGTTAGTAAATCACACCATCTCTGAAAGATCAGCCCAGGTTCGAACCTGAGGACCTTGCAATGATAGTCTGACTCGCTAACCACTAAGCCATCCGTGGCTCCGACTGATCGCTCTGTGCTTCACAGCATTATTTATAGGACTTCGCACTGCGACTACAGCGTACAGCGCCACCTGTCTGCAACACTTGTAAGTAATTTTGAAACTTCTGTATCAGATTTTTACGGCTTTCCAAATGAACATACCACTTGTTTCATTCTTCTATCGATCTCCGTTTCCGAGTTATTTCATTTTAAAATCAGGGAGTCCTTTGGGGGACACCCTGTATGTAAATTATATTGCAAAGATTAGTTTTCTAGAGTCAACATTTCAAACACTAGCAACTGTCTGTACGGCGTTGCACGTTTTATAATGCAATTTATTCAAAATAAAAGTAAATTTAGAAATCAAAAAGAAATAACGAATGGAATTTTTTGTTTCTAAACGATTTTCTTTTCTTCAACTTTTACCAAAATTACTGATTCCCCTGATACGGTCGAAGTTGGTTAATTATTTAATTTCAAATCCACGTTTTAGAACATTTGGCTTCATGCCTAGTATTTCTAAAAACATATTAATATTGTGAAGTGGATTAACTGAACTAAACTTTTAAACTAATCCTTGCTTGGGCCATATCTTTGGCCAGTGTATAATGCATAAATGCAAGCCTTGATAAGCAAAATTTTCCAAGAATCCGGACCCGGGCGGGTTCGGGCTCAGCAAAAACATGTAATCAAAGAAAGCGGGCCAGGCCCGTGCTCTAGGCCTTTGGACCTGAGCGGTCCCGGGCTCCTAAAATTGAGCCCGAACTCATCACTAGTAACTAAAACAGATAAAAAATAGAGCGTTCAAGCGCAAAACGATTAAAATTCATAAAAATCAAGGAAAATATCACGCGTCAAACAGACTTTTGATGAGGGGGGGAATGCATGAAAAGTCAACGTTAGGAATTTTCTTTATAAGAAATAAAAGCGGCCTACAAGCCAAAAGCGTGCAAATTATGAAGTGATAACATGCGGGACTCTTATTTTAATTAACCTCCGCTTATAAACTGGGAAATACTAGTGCACTTTACAGATTTGTAAGTTGGAAATGCGATTATTGGTGTAAATAGGACATGAATGGTAAGTCAGATATATCAATGGTAATACTGTGATGGTTATATTTAAATTAATCGGAAACTTGAAATTTGGTTGTTCTGGGTGGTGTAGTGGTTAGCATACTCGGACGCTATCCGGGAGACGCCGGTTCGATTCCTGCCTCAGGAGGACGAAATTTTCAAGTTTTCGGATATATATGACTTACTATCCATGTCATATTACACCAATAAACGGATTCACAACTTCCAAATTTGTATTGTACAATGGTGTAATCTCGTATTTAATTCATTGACCCTTGCACTTGTTTTAAATACAGTGGAACGTCTGTTATACTCGTACATTTTTCAAGGGGATGGCCTTAAAAAACGTATAAATACGAAAAACGCGTGAAAGAAACTTCAAAATGGCAAATACTATCATAAAATTTATGCTTTGAATGGGTGCAAGATATTCCTTAAAGGTGCTTTATTTAAAGTCGAATTAGCGGCGAAAGAAAAAAAAAGCATTACAATTTCTAATATATTTTATACGATTGCAAAAATCATAAAGTCTATGAAAATCAAACTTCTCTTTCGACAGCTTTATCTGTCTATAAATATTCGGATTCTAGATTAAGTGAAATTCTCACAACTGAGAATCTCAGACCAGTGCTTCAATATGCAAAACGTGAATTAACAGCTTTTTTTTTTTTGCGGATCCTTTTGTATTCACTTGAAACAGGAACGCTGGATATTGATACGTCTAGGATTCGATTCTACTACGCAACGAAATGGTGGAGCCACAAAGTTACGTCCCAGATATTCATCACTTTTTGCATAGTGCATGCATGTATGAGTCGTGAAATGCGAAACCAAGTTTTCATTCAAACCGAAAATAAACAATAAACCCTTCTCTGATGAGATCAAGGTTCAACTTTGGCTGCACCAAGTAGAAACTGAGCAACGCTCTATCGATTCTCTCAAAGTTGTATTAATATTTGTTTGGTGCGAATGAAATGTCCGGAGCAAACGAGCAGTGGAGACAGGCCCCCACCACAGCGGAATGGAATCACCCAGGGGTGTTGCGGGTATTACGTCACAGAGTTATTATAAATAGCTAGCACGTGTGTGAAGAACAAGGTTCAGGCGGGGTTTGTTTGGACGCAACGTGGCTTGCAAAGGAAACATGAAGATGCCGGATTTGAGAGTTATCTTCTTGTATGAATTTAAACTGGGCCATTCTGCAGGAATTGCCGTTTGAAACTTTAACAAAGCGTTTGGGGAGAATACAGCCAACGAACGAACCATTTGGCGATGGTTTGTGAAGTTTCGAAGCGGAGACACGGACCTGAAAAACGAAACATGTGGACACCGACCTGTTGCTGTTTCTGACGATGTTCTGTTACGTGTGATTGAAGCGGACCTCCCAAAAACGTGTCGTGAGATAGCGGCAGAGGTAGGTGTTCACCACACGACAGTTGTTCGGTGTCTGGCTGCACTGGGTAAGGTAAAAAAGCTGGACTTGTGGCTGCCACATGAGTTGACAACTGCCAACAAGACTAGACGTTTGGAAGTCTTCACGTTCGCTGCTCGCTAGGAATAAACAGGAACCTCTACTGCATCGAATCGTCACCTGCGACGAGAAGTAGGCCCTTTATGATCAATAATCAAAAACGATCTGCACAATGGTTAAGCAAGGCACAGCCTGCTAGACGGCATCCTAAACCACCCCTATACACCAAGAAGATGATGCTCTTTGTCTGGTGGTCCACAGCCGGGATAATTCCTCGGAGTTTCTTGGCAAAAGGCCAAACTACCACAGCAGAACGTTATTGTGCTGAATTACACCAGATGCACCTGAAATTTCTGCAGAAACAACCGGTTTTGGACAACAGACATGGTGTTCTTCTGCTCCAGGACAACGCTCGCCTTCATGTCGCAGAACGAACGATGCTGACACTAAGTGTCTTGGGCTGTGAATCACTGCTTCATTCTGCCTATTCTTCGGACTTGTCTCCGACAGACTACCATCTGTTTCGTCGCCTGGATCACTTTCTGTCCGGGAAACAGTTCGCGTCAAGCAACGAGGTTCGCCGTCACGTGTGTTTATCTTTTGCCAGACATTTCATTCGCACCAACGCAACAACATCGCGTGTTACGTATAAAAGTCTTAGCAGTTTGCAGGAACTGACACATGCAGAAATTTTGTATTGCCTACGCGATACTGCATGCTGTTTTTCGTGGTCTGCGCGGCATTTTTACTTCGAATTATCTAACAAAAGTTCGATTTACAGGTGATTTTTTAAATTGTTTTAGTAGAAAATTCAAGGGACCAGGGAAAAAAGTTCAAATTAACCATGAATTCGAATTACACTCATCGTCAAAAAAATAGTTACACCCAGAAGGAAGCAACCGACAGGAATGAAACTTGGTGGGTAGGTTTGACATCGTGAGACATGCAAATAATTTAAGTATAACACTCGGCCGCGCATTTGACGCAAGCAAGGAGGGGTCGTAGCGCTGTGCGTGACCTGCTATATAAGGTCGTCCCGCTGCGCGCGCTTGCCATTCTAATTCGTGATATTGTGTTGGTTGTCCTTTGCAAGTGAAGCATACCTCTAAGAAAATTTTGGAACTAATTCGAGCAGTTGGAGGAGTTCGAGAGAGGCAGCGTCGTTTGGCTCCGGGAAGCGGGATGATGTTATCGCCGTATTGCGCGCCATACCGGTCGTACGGATATGACCATAGTACGCTGTTGGAGGCAGTGGATAGGACAAGGCACGCAGCAGCGACAGAAAGGATCTGGGAGAGCTGGATGAACCACGGAGAGAGGACTGACGGGATGTCAGACACATGCGCGGAGTGACCCAACAGCCACGATTGCAATATTTATCGAGCAGTGGTGCCCTCCATGCATTGTCCGAGTAGTGCTAGCACCACTGGCAGACGGCTGCGCGACGTAGGACTACACTCACGCAGACTGTTACGACGACTGCCCTTAACACCATTGCATCGTCGCCAAAGACTGCAATGGTGTCGTGCCAGACTGTCATGGAGCCACTCAGAATGGTAGCGGGTGATCTTCAGGGACGAGTCCCGCTTTTGTCTAGGAAAAGACGACCAACGAATCCGTGTGTGGAGACACCGTGGTCAGCACCAAGATGAACAGTTTCTTGTCAAGCGTCACACGTTCAGAAGGTCTGGTGTTATAGTGTGGGATGCAATTGCCTACGATACCAGATCACCTTTGGTGTTCATTACAGGCACTTTGAGAGCCCAACGTTACGTTAATGAAGTCCTGCAACCAGTGGCCCTACCTTTTCTGAACGCTCACTGTGGTGCGATTTTCCATGTTAACAACGCTCATCCGCATACCGCTGCTGTCTCGAGAGCTTGCCTTCCAGGCACTGACACTCTGCCGTACGCATTCTCATCACCAGACCTATTGCCAGTTGAAAATGTGAGTGATGCTATTGGACGCGCTATCCACACTGCCGCACAATCTGCAGGAACTGCATGGAAAGATTCAAGCTGCATGGATTGGCTTATTGCAGGACACCATCAGGAACCTTTACAACTCCATGCCGAGACGTTTGGCATGCTGTGTGAGCAAACAAGGCTGCCCGACGCCATAGTGAGACACACTACTTATTAGCGTGTAGCCTCAATAAACGTTACCCTTATCAGTCTCAATGTTTAATCATTTATTGTCCCTGGTAACCTTTACCTTCCTCTCGAATAGTATTGCAATTCGACACGTCCTTTTGGTTGCAACTATTTTTTTGACGATGAGTGTGTACACGTTTAAATTAGTCAAATTTGACTGTGTGTATATACACTGCTGGCCACCCAAAATGCAACACCAAGAAGGAAGCATCCGATTGGCCTAAAATTCGCAGCATGCGTCGCCCGCGAGAGGACATGCGAACGATTAGCATTGCAGGGCATATGCAAATCACGTGCACCCGGCACGCCGCCGAGAAGCACTATAAGAAGGATGCACAGAAGGCGGGGTGTAAGTAGTGGAAGTGTGTTGTGCTGCCAGACCTGTGCGTGGGAAGCTTCCTGATGCCTCGTCGCAGAATACGGCAGTCATTCCAGCACGTTTCGGAGTTCGACAGAGGACGAATAGTGGCTTATCGCGACAGCGGTTTATCGTATCGAGACATTGATGCCTGTGTGGGACGACATCCAGCCACAGTGAGGCGAGTATGGATTCGTTGGATGCAGGAGGGACGGACGGACCGATGTGAGCGATTGCCGCAGCAGCGGCACACCACCAAACGAGAGGACGCGCATGTTGTGTGGCGGGCATTGACGGCTCGCATCGCTACATCACGAACGTTAGCGCAGGTTGTGTTGCGCAACAACCTGGGTCAGCACGTATCGTTCGACGTTGTCTGCAAGAGCAGGGACTTGTCGCACGGCGCCCATTGCTCCGATTACCATTGACGTTACACTACCGGAGAGTGCGGCGGCAGTGGGCCGTTGAACGCCGCACGTGGACTACAGAATGGCACGACATTGTCTTCTACGACGAAGCCCGCTTCTGCCTGAAACACCACGATGGTCGTATCCGCGTGTGGCGGCACCGCGGCGAGAGACTGTATAACGCCTGCATTTATGCATCGCCATACCGTTCCGTCGCCGGGCGTTATGGTTTGGGGCGCAATTGGACACCCGCACTCCTCCGGTACGCATCGCCTGTGCACTCAACAGCCACCGCTGCATCTCCAACGTTTTGGAGTCTGTAGTCCTCCCTTACCTGCAGGACCTACCAGCGGCCACGTTTTAACAGCACAATGCGCGCCCGCACGTGGCACGCATCGTGAAACATTTTTTCACGGCCCACCAGGTGTCACTGCTACCGTGGCCCGCCTGATCTCCCGATATGTCACCTATCGAACACGTCTGGTCGCTGATCGGCAATCGAGTGGCTTGACAAGCACCACCCGCGGCTACGCCTGATGAACTGTGGCAACGTGTAGAAGCAGCCTGGACAGACATACCCCAAGCCCACATACAAAGCCTCTTTCGTTCGATGCCGCGGCGTGTAGCGGCCGTTATTGCCAGCCATGGGGGCCACACTGACTATTGATGTCTGCGTGTTCCGCAAGTCGCATGGGCCTATAAGCTCAATCGTTTCATCTTTGTATCTGTTGTTATGTGTCCAGTAAGTCTGGCTTTGCTATCTCGTGCCCTTCTTGGTGTTGCATTTTGGGTGGCCAGCAGTGTACATAATATTGTTAGTGCTTGCCTAATCAGATAAGGTTTACTTCCAGCAGGTCGGGATGCAGTTTTTCAGTTGTTGTTTTTTAAACAGCAACACCGCAGCAAATCAAACGCACATCCTAAACACGTAGCGGCGAATGTGAGCTTCCGGAAAACAACAAAAGAAAGGAGCAGGAAAATACAGGAATAGTTACTAAGGAATATATCCGTCCAAGACTTTCCCCGATTGTTCTTAAGGGAACAAAAATATCATGCAAAATACTAATACAGTAAAAGATATGGATTGAAGTCTTATTATGAAAAAGAAAAAAAAAATCCGTTTTTCGGCATTTTCCCGCTTGATCCGTTACAATCACATAACCAAAAACGACATTAATTTTATTTTTATTTTGTGGTCTCAGCTAAACAGAAAGCACTTAGCGTTCAGAATTTTTGCATGCTCTTTTTTGCCATTGTTAGAGTTGGCTTCTTTCCAGCCTTTAACAGCGTTCGAAAGATGTATCGATCATATCTTTGATCGACTTCAAGCATGCAAATTATGAAGACGGTACATACCCAACTTCGTGCTTTTTTTTTTTTTTTATGTACAATCGCATGCCACAAATGGAAGACAACCTGTAGCTACGAAATCACCAGACCGCTAACACGCCATACCCAGAATACTCAACACATACATGCTTCCCTTTCTTTTTCACAAGCTTGCTATTATTAGAATTACGAAAATGTTTTGACTGTGTTTAAATATTTATCCATTGTGATACATGGTTCTGTATTTTTTATTTTAATCTTTCACGATTAATTTTTCCTTCGTGCTGATTTCACTGCTGAGAGCAATAGCGATTTTTGTTGAGGTAAGAACAGATACTGATTACGTTTAAAAGTCACCAATCAGAATTACGTGGGAACGAAGCAGTGTATTGCCCGTTTCTTTCCCTCAGATAATAAAGTTTACAGGATATTGTGTTACAATGATGGTGTAAGAAGTTAATGTTTTTTTCCTATCTTTAGAACGCAATGCTCTTGATAACTTAATTAACGGATCAAGGGAAGGGGAGGAAAAAAACACTGAGCTTCTCGCGCTATTCTGATTGGTTCACTCGCCACGTTTATTGTACGAAGATCTTTTTACTAACTGAGAAAAAGTGAAAGAATGAGCTATGAAGTAATTGACTGGAGAGAAGGAAAGCAATAGTAAAAACATGTGGGTGACAATCATCCTGAAAGAACTGAAATAAGTGCTAAAATGCTTCTGCATATAGCCATATCTACAAACAACTATTCATTTCAATTTTTATTCATTTTTTACTTCTTTTTCAGGGTTTAACAGCCACCTTGAACATCAGAGTTTTATGTACAGGATTTTAGGGAGGGAGAGTGTCTGATCCCCCAGTCTAAACAACCTTTAGAAGTAGGAAGCCAGGAGATTTGGGGCCGAGTGCCCGACAGGAAAGTCACACGGAAGTGAGGTAGGAATTAGGAGGAAGACGGCCTTATTTATAGCCGGGAAGCCAGTACCAGTAGTCTGACGGCTAAACGTACCCATCCGATGCACGACGGATATTCAGCGGTTCGAGCCTACCTGGAATCGATCTTGAGACCTTGGCGTGGTCGTCAAGAATGCTGACCACTAGGCCATCTGCTCCATCAGTATATCAAAGAAGTTGCTCTTCCCTAATTTAGAGCCGATGGTTCTGAATAAGGGAAGGTCCAGTGTGCTCGGAACAAGGATTCCAATATGCTTCTTCCGCAGCTGGAACAAAGCATAGACGATTGCTCAGAAGCCCAAGACTCTGACCACTCAGCCAGCCGGGCGGTTTGAAATTTTTTATAGATGCTTCAAAACTTATATGAAATGTCGCCTTCTAATAGTTTCTTTTCTTAGCATTAAAAATATGTTTTTTTTTACATGAATGTAAAGTCGAAGTTGCATAGGATTTGCTTTCCCTACCATTATTGTTACAGTATGCTGTCAGTTTTTCTTATTGAAATATTTAAAGTTACGGCGAGTGTAATACTGTTAATATGCGCTAGAAAAAACGAGCTGAAGACAAAATGCACTGACAGAACGTACTTAAAGCGGGAAAATATGGCATAAGTTACTGATTTACTTTCAGATTTCAGAGAGGAACATGGAGATTACGCTTTCGAAACTTCAAGACAGCAATTTTTTCTCGCATCTGGTAAAGCTTGAAAAATATTGCACATCCGTGTAACAGTTTCGTAAAAAAGAGGCCTCCCTTTCATTTGTTTTTATCAGTTTTAGAAACAGAACATATGAGACAGAGAAGTAACTTAACATTTAAGTTTTCACATTCCTGAAATGCTTTATACACGGAACAAATCTGAGCGTTTCATGAAGATATAATCTGTCTCATCTCTCTTAATTACTTAATTAAATTCATTTTTACAATTGTCAGAATCCAAATTTGAGTTCCTTTTGATAGACATGGCACAAAGTTGATAATAACTCAAGGCAGAATAAAGAGAGTTTTATTTCATGTGCTGCATAAAATGAAATGCAAAAGACATAGTAAAATCCTTCTTAAATATTTTTCTGGAAGGCGGACCTTTTGCTGGGCTGTATTCAGTTGTCTTCAGTTGGTTTTTATGAAGGTGCTAAGTAAAACTGTTAGAACGACTTTGAAAGTTCCTAGAATGAATGATGGGATTCTCTTCTCAACACTGATCAAATGCATTCTTTTTTAAGTATATGTGTTATTTCATACTATTCATTTAATAGTGTCCTGATTTTAAAAGCGAGAAAATGTAGTTACAACTTTCTTATCACTACGTAGAGTATTTTTCTAAGATGTTATACTGAAATGCAACTTATTCTTTCGTTCCAGGTTACCATGATAATCCCAGGAAAGAGCTTGTACATGATGTGCTTTCACTGCATTTTTATCATCCTCGTAACTTTTGCTTTCACAGCTGTAATTATCTTCCAATATTACTCAGAAGGAAAGATTGGCAAATGGAAACCAATACGTCTGAAGTGTTTAGCCGACAGCAGAGGATTTGTTCTTGACACACCTGGTTGTCGAATTCCTGACTTGGATCCCTACGATCCTTCAATATCGTCTCTAGTTGTGAGAACTGATGCAGTTTATACGTGTCCAGGACAACCAGAAGTCCTCAGAGCAATGTTTAACGCTGTGATTGCAATGAACGAATCAGTTGCCAACATTCACTATGGCATTAAGAAGGAGAATATCAGTTGCACTTATAGGCCCATATGGCGGAATCCTGGTGATTCTCAGCAAAGGACAGACAGCAAGTTTCTGTACGGTGATGTAAAATTGCTTGAGTTTAACACTCCTCTTAAAGAAGACTACATTGAAGCGACCTGCAGCATTGGAGGCTTTGTACCCCTGACCCAGTATCTTTCTTTGATACCACTTAAGCCTGATGTTGAGGCGAGGGCAGAAAAGATCCTGCAAAATACAATGAGAAGAAAAGAGAAAAGTTTAAACATCATCTTAGTCGGCATTGATTCAGTCTCCAAGTTGAACTTTCTTCGTCATTTCCGGAAAACGCACAGTTTTATAAAAGAGAATTTATTCCCTGTTGAATTGAAAGGTTACACAAAAGTGGCCGATAACACATTCCCCAACCTCGTCCCCTTCCTCACTGGCCACTTTATCGAACGCTATTGGAATGAATCGAAAATGGACATGTTCTTCGACCACATTGATCTCATTTGGAAAAGATTCTCAGCTCGGGGCTACAGAACTCTTATGGCAGAGGACGCTCCAGGCTACGCCACTTTTAACAATTTAAAAAGAGGCTTCAGAGATCCTCCAGCGGATTACTATTTTCGTCCTTTTGCTCTTGCAGTGGAAGAATCTCTCATGAGGCAGAACAGTAAAGCTCACTGTTTCCAGTCCAAACTGGAAATGGAAGTGCTCTACGACTACCTCAGGAACTTCGTCGGAACAATGGCTGACAGGAACCATTTCGCTTTCACATTTGTTGCAAGGCTGACTCACGATGATGTGAATTCTGCAGCTTACGCAGATCAGCCAACCTACCAGCTCCTGCGAGATCTTCACAATTCCGGTGCTCTGAACAGGAGTCTTTTGGTGCTTTTTAGTGATCATGGAATGCGCTTCGGACAGATAAGACAAACGTACATTGGAAAGTTTGAAGATAGAATGCCTTTCATTTATTTGTTCTTTCCTGAATGGTTCCTTCGAAAGTATCCCTCATTTAGGGAGAACCTTAAACGAAACGAAAGAAGACTAACCACACCCTTCGACGTTCATGCCACATTAGTTCATATATTGGACCTCACGAGTGACGTTCTATCAGAAACTAGTAAAATATTATCCCCTCATGGAATAAGCTTGTTTACCAATATTCCTGAAAATAGGACATGTAGTGATGCGCATATTTTACCCCATTGGTGCCCCTGCCATATTCACAAGACAGTTTCATCCGATGACGCTTTGGTTGTGATTGCTGCTGAAGCACTCATAGACAGTATAAACGAACGTGTTAAGCCCTTTCACAATGTGTGCGAAACTCTTCGTCTTAAGGCCATATCAGATGCTCGCGTTGGACAAAGCAACGATCAAGTGTTAAGGTTCCTGACACATTCGAAGGATGTCATCGACAGAAAGGCGATTCTAGGCAAGAGAACAGACGCTCCTCTGGATTACGTATTAATAGTTAAAGCTGATCCAAGCGGAGCCATCTTTGAAGGAACGGTGCGGTTCGACGGAGTGCAGAGGACGTACAGGGTACTTGACGACATCAGCAGAATTAACTTATATGGAAATCAATCGATATGTATTGATGACGCAGACATTCGAAAATTTTGCTTCTGCAGAAAAGTCGCTTTGGATTCCTTTAACTCTTCCAGTGTATAAAATCTACTTAAAGCAATTTTCAATGTTTACTATACTGTGAAAAATTAGTCGTGCGAATTCGCGAAACATTTCTGAAAATAAGGTGTAACAAGTTGTTTGTAGCTGTCCGTGTTTTAGCAAAATTTCCGTTTTTAAAAGCTTCCCTTTCTTCTAACTTTAGCATTGTGACAGAATTCCCGTTGTCAGTAATTTTGTTTATTTCAGAAAACTCCTGGTTTTCCGTTTTTATACAGAACATTTTGGGAAATCGAGGATTATGAAATTTTTAGTTATTTTACGAATCCTTAACCTTTGGCCCCTGGTGGGCTTTGAACTGGGTTTGGGTTCAGCGGCAGCAGCGCGTGCTAACGTTGAACAGAATGACCCACAACTCACAGTTAGTATAAGGTAGAACTCTAATCGCTCGATGACGAAATGTGTTTTGCTATTAATGTGGGTGAATTAGTCATTTTGTTTTCTGTTGAAGTTTATTATTTTTTTTAATAGGTTTGTAAAAATTTCCTTTTCTCTGTAGGCGAACTTAATGCAAGTAATGTATTTTTAATCGTGATTTTTTAAAGCAGCAGAATGCTTTGGAACTTGAGATCTTATTAAATTGACAATGGTTTTCAATTATCTTTAAGAAAAGGTGAAATGTACTGCTTTATAGTATTATCTCACAAAACTTTTAAATATGAAATTTATTTTGATAGCTATAAAAGCTTTTTTGTCTTAAGGGGTCCACATAGGCATCCTACAATCACCTGCGCAACAATTTTTAGTACCCAGTTTCTTACGGTAACACAATATACAATACCTGGTGCACAAAATGTGGAAGAGGAGAAGAAATATTCTGTGCCAAATAATCAAAATTTCGTGCGATATGCTATCCACAATACCCGATATCGCTACGGAAATTCAAATTCAGGTCCTCTGACAGACGATTGAAATTTAATAGTTAATTAAACCGCAAGTTTATTCCCGTGAATCGCTCGTATTAGCGGAAATTAATATTTCATAAAAGTCCTAAATATAAAATTTACTCTTGATAGTTACTCGTATAATAACTTTTGTCGGGTCCACAGACTTATGCATATTTGCGCCCCAAAAGAGGGCGCAAAAATCACTGCGTACAATTTGATTAAAATCGAAATGAGAACTTTTGCACCAGTTTCTAGTACAAAATTACAATTTACCAATAATTTCTTTCTCCAGTTGCGGTAGCATAGGGGGCTTAAAATTCGCGTTTTTCCCTCAAGATATGTGGCGCCTCGATGATTCAATGGTTTAAACGCTGGCTTCTTATCATTCGTCCGTGTTGGGTCTGGGTTCAAATCCGAGTGAGGAGTAGATGATGTTTTTGACTTATGGCATTGGCTCTTTCCCTTCCCTGGAACCAATGGCCCTAAATTAGGAACGGGTAACTGCTTGCAGCCCATTGAGTTGCTCACCGTGGTCGTTAAATCTCCAAAACAAAAAATTCTTATGCTGAGTGCCACCCCCTTCTTAATTTTTTGAAACTCAATTAATGAGGGTAAAATGGCGTTCCCGTTTGGGATAAGAAATGACACCTAGTTCTCTAATACCCTATTTGTAGCATCACATCGCAATAAAAATATTCAAAAGTTAGGTTCTTAAACTACAGTGAAAATTGCAGTAATTTCCGGGGTAACTTCGCAAAGGCCTTCTTCTGGTCCGCCAAAAAATTAGCCCCCGCTTAAAATCTATTGCAGAACCGTTAATGATTATTATTAGTTAGCAATTAACTACAAGAGAATATGATTAAAAGAAAAAGAGAGTATACAATTTAGTGTGAAGCGAAATGGCTGGAGTAACTCCCGGTAACCAGCGCTAGTTTTTTTTTTTTTTTTTTTTCCTGAAAAATTGAAATTGGATATAAGTCTGCGTAGTAAATAATGCAAATCTATGCGTAACCAAAACACAAGACCAGTTTTTGCTATCTTAAAATCTCATACAAAAAGCATGATTATAATATTTCACTCGGTAATGCTGTATTTTTCCTAACGATCTCGGGGGGGATATTTTGTAGTTGCTCCGGATGCAAGAATGCATAGTCACGCCTCTGGCTGGTGCAAAAAATACGATACAGGAGAAGAAATATTCTGTCAAATAGCTAAAACCTCTGTCGATATGCTACACTATCTACCAACAAGTAATTGGACACCTGTGATAGCAAAGGAAAACGAAGTTTATTCACCTTCAATAGTTGTTGGAGCCTCCAGGAGCGGCGATTACAGCTGCGACCCTCCGGGGCGTACTCTCAACCAGGCGTTGTACGACGGCTAGCGGTATTTTCTTCCACTTGGTTTGGAGAAGACAGGTCAGTTCCTTCACCGATTTCGGACGATGGGGGCACCCCTTAAGTCGACGCTCCAACTCGTCCCAGAGGTGCTCGATAGGATTAAGGTCCGGGCTCTGCGCAGGCCAGTCCATTCAATTAACCCCATTGTCACCATACCAAGCCATGGTGGACCTCGCAACATGGCAGGTGGCATTGTCATCCTGAAAGTAAATTCCTTTCCAGTCACTTTGGAATACTTAATGAAAATAAACTCCATTACTGTATCTTTACCTCACTCCAGGAATAGGCCTGAATGGGGATAAATCTCTCTGCCTCTTTGCCTGTCGTAGTCAGAATTATAATTTTACGCACAAATTCCTCAGTTGATTTTGACTTCGGTAAAAACTGTTGCAGAAAAGTTACCAAGGCTTTTTCCTTCCGGAAATATGCTGCACACAGGCTTGGACAAGGCCGCAAGAATACCGGGAGAACTCCCTGAGCCGCCCTATTTGGGGCCAGTAGACCTTGATGACTCAAGTAGAAAAAGTATATACAAACTTATACTCCAATATTACCAATATTCTTTTTTTTTTTTTTTTTTTTTTTTTGATTGGAGGTTTAACGACCACCGTGAGCAACTCCCAATATTCTTGTAAAAGAAAACCAAGTTTTATTAAAACGGCAAAATGTGTTTGCCACTTTGATGGCTTCAGAAAAAGAAACAAACAACAAAACTACATAGTAAATGTTCTGTTGAGCAAAAACACCGTTTTTATACATTCCCTTCCTCTTTCCCGACTTTCAAACTTAAGCTTCGTCTATTTGGGCTGATATCCTCCATCCGTTCCGCATTTGCCAATTGCAGAAAGCGGACTGGGTAAGAAAAAATACAAAATAATCAATACAATCTAACAAAATATACTATCAAATATACTATAATATACAAATATACTATACTAAATATAATATAATATGTGTGGGATAGAAACTCTAAATACATTGTTAATGCATTGAAGGTCCCGTACGGTAAAATTTTTGGGTTGCTACTTTAGGTGTATGCTTTTTCTTTTTTATGTACGAGATCTACATCTGATTCACTACATTTTGGGTCTTACGGTTGCACGAATTTTTGAACTGTAGTTCTGGAGTGTCCGTTTCAGCTGCATCAAAAACAATTTTTCCATTTGAAAGTAATTAAATAAAAATTAATTTTCGCGTTCTTTAATTTCCCTCACTTTATAAATTTGCACTGAAATTCTTCCAATCCTGGACGCTAAGTTTTTTAAAGTAATTTTTCCGTAATTATTTTATTAATGATAGGTAAGTCTTGAAAAAGAAATTAATATTTGGCACATTTGGATTTCCATCACCATAAGCGAAGAACGTCTTGGTGGTGCAGTGGTCTGAAGCGCTGGCCTCTGACCATTCGTCCGAGATGGGTCAGGGTTCGAATGCTGGTGAGGTAGGGATTTCGTCTTTGTCTTACGGTACTGGCTCTCTCCCTTTCCTGGAACAAGTGGCCTAAATAAGAGACGGGCAACTGCTTTATAACCCATCGGTGTTACTCACGGTGGTCGTTAAACATCCCCCTTAAGAAAAAAAGGGAAAGAGAAGAAACTACATTGAAGTGCTAGAAGTCATGGGATACGTACCTAGTATCGTGTAGGACCTCCTCTAGCTCGGCGAAGTGCATCAACTCGACGTGGCATCAATTCCACATGTGACCTGAAGACTTCTGTAGAGATGTCTGAATAGCCGCCCACAGTTCCCTGGTATTTGTAGGTGCAGGACCTTGGGTGCGAATGGACCTTTCCACCACATCCCATAAGTGCTCTATTAAGTTCATGTCGAGCGAACGTGGTAGCCACACCATTCGTCGGAACTGTCCAGAATTCTCCTCGAACCAATTTTGGGCAACTTGGGCTCGATGACATGCTGAATTGTCCGCCTGGAAAGTCCCATAGTTTTTGGGGTATATGAAGTCCATGAAGGGTTACAAATGGTCACCCAGCAGAGCAACAAAGCGATTTACGGTTAATTACGAGGACCAGAGGATCCAAACCGTGTCACGTAGAAACCCTACACATATATCGAACCACCACCAGCTTGTACAGTGCCTTGCTCACAGCTTAGGTTCATGACCTCATGGGGTCTGCGCCACACCCGAACCCTACCACCAGCTCGTAACAACTAGTAGTATGACTCATCGGACCACGTCACATGTTGCCAGTCTTTCAGGTTCCAATTACCATGTTCACAAGCCCAGGTGAGTCGCTGTGTCCGATATCGTGGTATTAACAAAAGCGCTCTGGTGAGTATTCTTCTGCTCCCATATCCCCATTAACGCTAAATCACGCTACACCGACCTAATGGATATGTCTCTGGTACCTCCCGCATTGAATGTGGATGTTATTTGAGCCAGTGTCGCTTGTCTGCTGGCAAGGACAATCTTGGTCAAACGCCGCTGGTCACGGTCATTCATCACCCATGGTCGGCCACTGCGCTGTCTAAGGTGGGTGGTAATGCCTTCCATGAGGTATTCTTGGTACACACATGACACCATGGATCGAGGAATGCCTAATATTTGCACAACTTTGGAAATTGAATGTCCTATCCATTTGGCTCCCACTGCCATGCCTCGTTCAAACTCCGATAATTCACGTCGGCTTGCCATAATCCTACTGGCGGTTGTTCAACCTGACTCACGAGATTACACCACCCAACTGATAAAAATCGTGGCGTGCGTCGAAGCCTTTGTACGATGGCAGCGCCACTTAAAAATTTGCATACTGCTATCCCATGACTTTTGGCACGTCAGTGTATAATATTATAAGTTCTGAAGAATGGAATAAAGTCTTCAACAGTCTCTCTCTCTCTCAAGGAACGTACCTTGTCTGTTGCTTCCAAGCAACAGAAGTAACTTTGTTCTTACATTAAATTGTACTAGGGATTTGCGGTCTAGGAAAATGGGTAAAATGTTAATTATTGTCTCAATACAATTAAAAGAAAACAGCAATGAGTAGTAGCCTTGTGTCGAAAAGATCTTTAAACAATAAATGGTGATGCTGACGAAATATTTTTTTAAGGATGGGATACTTTGGTAATTATTCCCCAAAGTGAACTGCACAAAATAGCTTCCATCAGGGCCGTTTATCTATCGCCAGTCCGCCGCTGGCTGAACACTGTATTTTAGGCACAAAAGGACTGAGTTAGCAACTTGATATCTGATGCTAAACTGCTGAATAAAGGAATAATACAAACATGCACCTCGAAGTATTCTGGCTGCTTTAGGAAGTACTTTTAATAAAGAGAAGAACATTCGATGTCCTGTCTACCACCACTGCCTTTACCGTAGTGGACTCCTAGAGGAAAATTTTTTCATTAAGAAACAAATGAATTCATCATAGTTCCTGCCACCGATTAAAGCAGATTTTCCCGGTATTTCTTCCAAAAGACAAATATAAATTTACAGCAACCAGCTCGAAAACTGGGAATGTTTTTAGTTATAGGGAAAATCTTCGGTATTCCTTCTTTTATCTGACGAAAGGAAACTTTTCGTAACAGGTTTTTAGAACTCGGGAAATTGTTGTGATAGACAGAGACACTGTTTTAAATTTTAACGATTTTCTCCACGAACTATGCATTCTGCCATATTAAAATGGACTAACCTGATTTAATAACAATTCTAGAAAATCAATAAATACTGCAACATTCATTTCTCAATTAACACAAATTGTTCAGCAAATCCGCGAATTCTTAATATTCTAAAGCCGAATGGAGTTTTAATTAAATAAAAAAAGCCATGTATATGTATTTATGTTTAAAGCTTTGGATGAAAGCTATTCGACGAATGAGAAATGTTCTCTATTTTGCAGACTCTCTTTGAAGAATGAAGGTATAGACAGGCTCCAATAACCACTATGCCTTGTCATTAATAGAAGGACGAACAGCAAAAGATGTTAAAAATGTTGCGCAATGGATATTTAAATAATACGATTGTTTTAAATAATTTTGCAGTTATTCCACTGGGAATAAGAAATCTAGAAGATTTGTATTATAGTTATTTTCTCCAATAATAACTTTGGTACATCACAGAATATCATGACATAATCATTCGTCCAGCTACCTCTCATTATACCACACGTACTTCTCTATACATACTCACAAAACTGTTAGACTTCTTTTGCTCACTTTTAATTTAACACAGCTGTACAGTATTAGACTGATTCAAAAGTCATTGCCATCTTGAAGAGTAGTACTGTAAGGCGTTTAAACTTCTTTTGCTCACTTTTGATTTAACACAGCTGTACAGTATTTGACTGATTCAAAAGTCATTGCCATTTTGAAGAGTAGTACTGTAAGGCGTTTAGACTTCTTTTGCTCACTTTTCATTTAACACAGCTGTACAGTATTAGACTGATTCAAAAGTCATTGCCATTTTGAAGAGTAGTACTGTAAGGCGTTTAGACTTCTTTTGCTCACTTGTAATTCAACACAGCTGTACAGTATTAGACTGATTCAAAAGTCATTGCCATCTTGAAGAGTAGTACTGTAAGGCGTTTAAACTTCCTTTGCTCACTTGTAATTTAACACAGCTGTACAGTATTAGACTGATTCAAAAGTCATTGCCATTTTGAAGAGTAGTACTGTAAGGCGTTTAGACTTCTTTTGCTCACTTGTAATTCAACACAGCTGTACAGTATTAGACTGATTCAAAAGTCATTGCCATTTTGAAGAGTAGTACTGTAAGGCGTTTAGACTTCTTTTGCTCACTTGTAATTTAACACAGCTGTACAGTATTAGACTGATTCAAAAGTCATTGCCATTTTGAAGAGTAGTACTGTAAGGCGTTTAGACTTCTTTTGCTCACTTGTAATTTAACACAGCTGTACAGTATTAGACTGATTCAAAAGTCATTGCCATTTTGAAGAGTAGTACTGTAAGGCGTTTAGACTTCTTTTGCTCACTTGTAATTCAACACAGCTGTACAGTATTAGACTGATTCAAAAGTCATTGCCATCTTGAAGAGTAGTACTGTAAGGCGTTTAAACTTCTTTGCTCACTTTTAATTTAACACAGCTGTACAGTATTTGACTGATTCAAAAGTCATTGCCATTTTGAAGAGTAGTACTGTAAGGCGTTTAGACTTCTTTTGCTCACTTGTAATTTAACACAGCTGTACAGTATTAGACTGATTCAAAAGTCATTGCCATTTTGAAGAGTAGTACTGTAAGGCGTTTAGACTTCTTTTGCTCACTTGTAATTCAACACAGCTGTACAGTATTAGACTGATTCAAAAGTCATTGCCATTTTGAAGAGTAGTACTGTAAGGCGTTTAGACTTCTTTTGCTCACTTGTAATTTAACACAGCTGTACAGTACTAGACTGATTCAAAAGTCATTGCCATTTTGAAGAGTAGTACTGTAAGGCGTTTAGACTTCTTTTGCTCACTTTTAATTTAACACAGCTGTACAGTATTAGACTGATTCAAAAGTCATTGCCATTTTGAAGAGTAGTACTGTAAGGCGTTTAGACTTCTTTTGCTCACTTGTAATTTAACACAGCTGTACAGTATTAGACTGATTCAAAAGTCATTGCCATTTTGAAGAGTAGTACTGTAAGGCGTTTAGACTTCTTTTGCTCACTTTTAATTTAACACAGCTGTACAGTATTAGACTGATTCAAAAGTCATTGCCATTTTGAAGAGTAGTACTGTAAGGCGTTTAGACTTCTTTTGCTCACTTTTAATTCAACACAGCTGTACAGTATTAGACTGATTCAAAAGTCATTGCCATTTTGAAGAGTAGTACTGTAAGGCGTTTAGACTTCTTTTGCTCACTTGTAATTCAACACAGCTGTACAGTATTAGACTGATTCAAAAGTCATTGCCATTTTGAAGAGTAGTACTGTAAGGCGTTTAGACTTCTTTTGCTCACTTGTAATTTAACACAGCTGTACAGTATTAGACTGATTCAAAAGTCATTGCCATTTTGAAGAGTAGTACTGTAAGGCGTTTAGACTTCTTTTGCTCACTTGTAATTCAACACAGCTGTACAGTATTAGACTGATTCAAAAGTCATTGCCATTTTGAAGAGTAGTACTGTAAGGCGTTTAGACTTCCTTTGCTCACTTGTAATTTAACACAGCTGTACAGTATTAGACTGATTCAAAAGTCATTGCCATTTTGAAGAGTAGTACTGTAAGGCGTTTAGACTTCCTTTGCTCACTTGTAATTCAACACAGCTGTACAGTATTAGACTGATTCAAAAGTCATTGCCATTTTGAAGAGTAGTACTGTAAGGCGTTTAGACTTCCTTTGCTCACTTGTAATTCAACACAGCTGTACAGTATTAGACTGATTCAAAAGTCATTGCCATTTTGAAGAGTAGCACTGTAAGGCGTTTAGACTTCTTTTGCTCACTTGTAATTCAACACAGCTGTACAGTATTAGACTGATTCAAAAGTCATTGCCATTTTGAAGAGTAGCACTGTAAGGCGTTTAGACTTCTTTTGCTCACTTGTAATTCAACACAGCTGTACAGTATTAGACTGATTCAAAAGTCATTGCCATTTTGAAGAGTAGTACTGAAAGGCGTTTAGACTTCCTTTGCTCACTTGTAATTCAACACAGCTGTACAGTATTAGACTGATTCAAAAGTCATTGCCATTTTGAAGAGTAGTACTGTAAGGCGTTTAGACTTCCTTTGCTCACTTGTAATTCAACACAGCTGTACAGTATTAGACTGATTCAAAAGTCATTGCCATTTTGAAGAGTAGTACTGTAAGGCGTTTAGACTTCTTTTGCTCACTTGTAATTCAACACAGCTGTACAGCATTAGACTGATTCAAAAGTCATTGCCATTTTGAAGAGTAGTACTGTAAGGCGTTTAGACTTCCTTTGCTCACTTGTAATTTAACACAGCTGTACAGTATTAGACTGATTCAAAAATCATTGCCATTTTGAAGAGTAGTACTGTAAGGCGTTTAGACTTCTTTTGCTCACTTGTAATTCAACACAGCTGTACAGTATTAGACTGATTCAAAAGTCATTGCCATTTTGAAGAGTAGTACTGTAAGGCGTTTAGACTTCTTTTGCTCACTTGTAATTCAACACAGCTGTACAGTATTAGACTGATTCAAAAGTCATTGCCATTTTGAAGAGTAGTACTGTAAGGCGTTTAGACTTCCTTTGCTCACTTGTAATTTAACACAGCTGTACAGTATTAGACTGATTCAAAAGTCATTGCCATTTTGAAGAGTAGTACTGTAAGGCGTTTAGACTTCTTTTGCTCACTTGTAATTCAACACAGCTGTACAGTATTAGACTGATTCAAAAGTCATTGCCATTTTGAAGAGTAGTACTGTAAGGCGTTTAGACTTCCTTTTGCTCACTTGTAATTCAACACAGCTGTACAGTATTAGACTGATTCAAAAATCATTGCCATTTTAAAGAGTAGTACTGTAAGGCGTTTAGACTTCTTTTGCTCACTTGTAATTCAACACAGCTGTACAGTATTAGACTGATTCAAAAGTCATTGCCATTTTGAAGAGTAGTACTGTAAGGCGTTTAGACTTCTTTTGCTCACTTGTAATTTAACACAGCTGTACAGTATTAGACTGATTCAAAAGTCATTGCCATTTTGAAGAGTAGTACTGTAAGGCGTTTAGACTTCTTTTGCTCACTTGTAATTCAACACAGCTGTACAGTATTAGACTGATTCAAAAGTCATTGCCATTTTGAAGAGTAGTACTGTAAGGCGTTTAGACTTCCTTTGCTCACTTGTAATTTAACACAGCTGTACAGTATTAGACTGATTCAAAAGTCATTGCCATTTTGAAGAGTAGTACTGTAAGGCGTTTAGACTTCTTTTGCTCACTTGTAATTCAACACAGCTGTACAGTATTAGACTGATTCAAAAGTCATTGCCATTTTGAAGAGTAGTACTGTAAGGCGTTTAGACTTCTTTTGCTCACTTGTAATTCAACACAGCTGTACAGTATTAGACTGATTCAAAAGTCATTGCCATTTTGAAGAGTAGTACTGTAAGGCGTTTAGACTTCTTTTGCTCACTTGTAATTCAACACAGCTGTACAGTATTAGACTGATTCAAAAGTCATTGCCATTTTGAAGAGTAGTACTGTAAGGCGTTTAGACTTCCTTTGCTCACTTGTAATTTAACACAGCTGTACAGTATTAGACTGATTCAAAAGTCATTGCCATTTTGAAGAGTAGTACTGTAAGGCGTTTAGACTTGCTCACTTGTAATTCAACACAGCTGTACAGTATTAGACTGATTCAAAAGTCATTGCCATTTTGAAGAGTAGTACTGTAAGGCGTTTAGACTTCTTTTGCTCACTTGTAATTCAACACAGCTGTACAGTATTAGACTGATTCAAAAGTCATTGCCATTTTGAAGAGTAGTACTGTAAGGCGTTTAGACTTCTTTTGCTCACTTGTAATTCAACACAGCTGTACAGTATTAGACTGATTCAAAAGTCATTGCCATTTTGAAGAGTAGTACTGTAAGGCGTTTAGACTTCCTTTGCTCACTTGTAATTGAACACAGCTGTACAGTATTAGACTGATTCAAAAATCATTGCCATTTTGAAGAGTAGTACTGTAAGGCGTTTAGACTTCTTTTGCTCACTTGTAATTTAACACAGCTGTACAGTATTAGACTGATTCAAAAGTCATTGCCATTTTGAAGAGTAGTACTGTAAGGCGTTCAGACTTCTTTTGCTCACTTGTAATTCAACACAGCTGTACAGTATTAGACTGATTCAAAAGTCATTGCCATTTTGAAGAGTAGTACTGTAAGGCGTTTAGACTTCCTTTGCTCACTTGTAATTCAACACAGCTGTACAGTATTAGACTGATTCAAAAGTCATTGCCATTTTGAAGAGTAGTACTGTAAGGCGTTTAGACTTCTTTGCTCACTTGTAATTTAACACAGCTGTACAGTATTAGACTGATTCAAAAGTCATTGCCATTTTGAAGAGTAGTACTGAAAGGCGTTTAGACTTCTTTTGCTCACTTGTAATTCAACACAGCTGTACAGTATTAGACTGATTCAAAAGTCATTGCCATTTTGAAGAGTAGTACTGTAAGGCGTTTAGACTTCCTTTGCTCACTTGTAATTCAACACAGCTGTACAGTATTAGACTGATTCAAAAGTCATTGCCATTTTGAAGAGTAGTACTGTAAGGCGTTTAGACTTCTTTTGCTCACTTGTAATTCAACACAGCTGTACAGTATTAGACTGATTCAAAAGTCATTGCCATTTTGAAGAGTAGTACTGTAAGGCGTTTAGACTTCCTTTGCTCACTTGTAATTTAACACAGCTGTACAGTATTAGACTGATTCAAAAGTCATTGCCATTTTGAAGAGTAGTACTGTAAGGCGCTTAGACTTCTTTTGCTCACTTGTAATTCAACACAGCTGTACAGTATTAGACTGATTCAAAAGTCATTGCCATTTTGAAGAGTAGTACTGTAAGGCGTTTAGACTTCCTTTGCTCACTTGTAATTTAACACAGCTGTACAGTATTAGACTGATTCAAAAATCATTGCCATTTTGAAGAGTAGTACTCTAAGGCGTTTAGACTTCTTTTGCTCACTTGTAATTCAACACAGCTGTACAGTATTAGACTGATTCAAAAGTCATTGCCATTTTGAAGAGTAGTACTGTAAGGCGTTTAGACTTCTTTTGCTCACTTGTAATTTAACACAGCTGTACAGTATTAGACTGATTCAAAAGTCATTGCCATTTTGAAGAGTAGTACTGTAAGGCGTTTAGACTTCTTTTGCTCACTTGTAATTCAACACAGCTGTACAGTATTAGACTGATTCAAAAGTCATTGCCATTTTGAAGAGTAGTACTGTAAGGCGTTTAGACTTCTTTTGCTCACTTGTAATTCAACACAGCTGTACAGTATTAGACTGATTCAAAAGTCATTGCCATTTTGAAGAGTAGTACTGTAAGGGGTTTAGACTTCTTTTGCTCACTTGAAATTTAACACAGCTGTACAGTATCAGGCTGATTCAAAAGTCGTTGACATTTTGAAGAGTAGTACTGTGAGGCAATTACTCGGTGAAATACGTTATGCAGACAATTTAGTGCAAGTGCGAAGTGATTTTTAGAGGGGAGGTTTTGTAAAAATTATGTACTTAAATTATCTTTTTATTTATATTTTATGCATGATGCTTATACACTGCTGGCCATCCAAAATGCAACATCAAGAAGGACACGAGATAGCAAAGCCAGATTTACTGGACACATAACAACAGATACAAAGATTAAATGATTGAGCTTACAGGCCCGTGCGACTTGCGGAACACGCAGACATCAATAGTTCGTGTGGCCCCCATGGCTGGCAATAACGGCTGATACACGCCGCTGCATAGAACGAAAGAGGCATTGGATGTGGGCTTGGGTATGTCTGTCCAGGCTGCTTCTACACGTTGCCACAGTTCATCAGGCGTAGCCACAGGTGATGCTTGCCGGGACACTCGGTTGCCGATCAGTGACCAGACGTGTTCCATGGGTGACATATTGGGAGAACAGGCGGGCCACGGCAGCAGTGACACCTGGTGGGCCGTGAGGAATCGTTGCACGATGCGTGCCAAGTGCGGGCGCGCATTGTCCTGTTGAAACGTGGCCGCTGGCATGTCCTGCTGGTAAGGGAGGAAGAACTACAGGCTCCAAAACGCCGGAGATGTAGCGGTGGCTGTTGAGTGTACCGGCGATGCGTACCAGAGGGGTGCGGGTGTCATATCCAATTGCGCCCCAAACCGTAACGCCAGGTGACGGACCGGTATGGCGATGCAGGCGTCATACAGTTTCTCGCCGCGGTGCCGCCAACCGCGGATCCAACCATCGTGGTGCTGCAGGCAAAAGCGGGATTCGTCGGAGAAGACAATGTCGTGCCTTTCCGTAGTCCAGGTGCGGCGTTCAACGGCCCACTGCCGCCGCACTCGCCAGTGGTGTAACGTCAATGGTAATCGGAGCAATGGGTGTCGTGCGAAAAGTCCCCGTTCCTGCAGAAGTCGTCGAAAGGTGAGTGCTGACACAGGTTGTTTCGCAACACACCCTAATTCCTGCGCTAACGTTCATGATGTGGCAGTGAGAGCCGTCAATGCCCGCCGCACAACATGCCGGTCCTCTCGTTCGGTGGTGTGCCGCGGTTGCGGCAATCACTCACGTCGATCCGTCCGTCTATTCTGCACCCATCGAATCCATACTCGCCTCACTGTGGCTGGATGTCGTCCCGCACTAACACCGATATCTCGGTACGATAGACCGCTGTCGCGATAAGCCACCATTCGTCCTCTGTCGAACTCCGAAAAGTGCTGGAATGACTGCCGTATTCTGCGACGAGGCATCAGGAAGCTTCCCACTCACAGGTCTGGCAGCACAACACACTTCCGCTACTTACACCCCGCATTTGTCAATTTCTTGTAGAACTTCCGTCCACAGTGAGTAGAGTTTAGGTCCCAGCCACCTACAGCGAGATCACCTTTTGGGCAGGACACAGAAACGGAAGGAATGAGAGCAAGTCTAGCGACTTTGACAGAACAGTTTGTAGTGAGATTAGAGTACAGTAGATGGCGCTACCGTATAAGTACGATATTGCACATAGAGGGGTGAGAGAATTTCAGGGGGGACATAGGAAAGGATACCCATTTAACCAGTGGGTCCACCCTGGGGGCCGCCACTTAACGTGCTCTTCCGATGTACGGCGGATATTCAGCGATTGTTAGTAAATCACACCATCTCCGAAAGATCAGCTCAGGCTTGAACCTGGGGACCTTGCATCGATAGTATGAAACACTAACCACTTAGCCATCCGCGGCTCTACTTACACCCCGCCTTCTGTGCACCCTCCTTATAGTGCTCCTCGGTGGCGTGCCGGGCGCACATGATTTGCATATGCCCTGCAATGCTAATCGTTTGCATGCCTTCCCGCGTGCGACGCATGTTGCGAATTTCAGGCCAATCGGATTCTTCCTTCTTGGTGTTACATTTTGGGTGGCCAGCAGTGCATATAGATAATTTCAATTTAATGAATTCCTGCATCTCCATCGATACAACGCCTACTAGTGCGGGAGCAGCTTAAATTGAAGAAAATGAAAGTTAAATGTGAAAGCAATAAAGTTTGCTGAAATTAACCTTTAATTAATGAGATCCTTGAGGCTGATGCTGCGAGACTAAATATTTGATATCTGGCTCGATATTCGTGAAGAACGAACGAATGTCTCTTCTTTCGGTGATATTCAGGCGGTTTTTCTGTTTGGTGACAATACGATTAACAGCGCTAAAGCCTGATCCTGCAAGATATGAGGTAGGGAAAGGTATCAATAAATTAAATATCATTTTCCACATCTATCTATACATAGTATAAAATAAAGTCCCCAGTAGGCGTCTGGCTGTTTGTTCGGGTTAATCTCGTGAATCGCTGAGCGAATTTTGATGCGGTTTTCACCATTCCATAGAGCATTTGTTGAGGAAGGTTTAGGTGTATGAAACATTAATCTATGACAAAAGGGAGCCGAGCAGTAACGATTTTAGTGACAAGTCAAAGTAAAAACCGCCGTTCGCATTCTTTTGTGGCTTCCACTGCCTATGAGGACGCAGCAGACACGTGATTTTCTTCATGGCAACGAGCCTTAGTAACGTTACGTAAGTGAAGAACGATCAGTCCCCGTTGTTATGATGGTGTCTTACTTTGAAAGTTTAACTTTCGAGTACAAAATGCGGTATTTGGAAAAAATTAAATGAGATTGAAGGAAAATATCCCTATGTGCTGAATGTAAGTAACTTCGAAGGTGACGCGAAAAGTTTTCCAGAAGTGCAAATAGCAAATATTTTCTATTACTTCGTCTTTGGTCAAAGCGCCATTACCATACAACAGTTAGAGGCATTAAAATCATATAAAATTCTCGGAGCATAAAACAATTTCTCATCGGGGATATTCTTTTACATGGTAATTTAGTGAAATCACTAATTAGCGAGCAATTAGTAATTTCAATAAAAAGTGTTTTTCTATGCTCTGGGAGGCGATTTTCAAGACTTAGAAAAATTGAGAGAAAAATCTGGTAATCTATATATATAAAAGTAAAAGTTTGTATATTTGTTTGTTTGTCACCTATACAAATGTACAGTTTTCAACTTAGAACCACCAAATTTGGTACTATCTCACGGTACTATACCTTAGACCGTAGTAAAAAGTTCTACAGTTTTCAATTTAGAACAACCAAATCTGGTATTTATCTCATAATACTCTAACTTAGACCGTAGACAGTTTGTGGAAGGGGTCGGAGCCGGAGAGGGGGGCAAGCCCCCCCCCCATACAAAATTTTCGAAAAAAGTTCCACAGTTTTCAATTTAGAACCACCAAATTTGGTATAAAAAAGTTCTACAGTTTTCAATTTGGAATCACCAAATTTGGCATTAACGGGAAAATTACAGGAACATATTTTTCATTCATAAAATTTCACCCGCTGAACTTGGTGATTCCACGAATATTTACTCGGGCAATACCGGGTACCCCTGCTAGTATTTGGATATAACGCAGGTATTTTTTTATTTTACCAGTTTTTTTGGTACCCACCATTATCGAAATTATATTTGCTTTCTTGTTTAACATTGTGTTATTTTAGCTGTGCAGCAAACATTCTCTGCAAGAAGAGAAAAAGTTTTTTCTCATTTAATTTCGTCTTATATTATTTTGTGCGTGATCTACATCATTAATAAAACGTGTTTTGTGTTATCCTCAACACTTTGTATTTATGGATTACATTGTTTTAATTATTATCTATATTCAAAGTTTAGAGCTGGAATTCGAAAGTAAATTGCAAAAGCATATTTTAAAAAGTCAAACTCGCGAAGTTGTTAGCAATGTATTCGATATATGGCGGAAGAACAAAATTTGTAAGAACGGATTGCGTGACTGGCAATACGCAACATGTGGCCAAGGAAGAAAGTAAACCAAATGTCATAAAGTGTCGTGAATAAGAGTTTCCAGTTATTAATCACTGTTGTTATTATTAACTGAATTCACGGAGATGATGTCTGTAGTGTGCATCACAAGATGTTAGATAAAGTAGTGAGGATTAATGTTATAGAAAATACATCGCATTTGTATGTCTTCTATGTTTGCTATTTGGTTTTTAACGATCTCCGTGAGCAACTGAAATGACTACAGGCAGCTGCTAGACTCTAATTTGGGGCACTGGTTTCAGTGAAGGGAGAGACAGTATCGTAAGACAAACACACCATCCATGCCTAACCCGGGATCCGAACCAGCACCCATGTGTGAGGAATGGTCAGAAGACTTCGCTTAGACCATAGTATCACCGGGCCTAGACTCTCATTTCGGGCACTGGTTAAGGGAGAGACAGTATCGCAAGACAAACACACCATTAATGCTTAACCCGGGATGGGAACCCACACCCATCTGGGACGAATGGTCAGAAGCCATCGCTTAGACCATAGTGCCATGGTCTAAGCGATGCGTCCTTTTCGTTCAACAATTTAAGTGTGGAGATACTTTCACTATTCCGACAGGACGTAAACGCGAAACAACGCAAAGAATGAAGACGGGATTTCCTATCTTGAGGCAATTTTAGCTGCAATGAAACGAACGCATGCATTTTCGCACATCTTTTTTAGTAGTCGCTATTTTCCACATCTTTTTTAGTAGTCGCTATTCCCACATATTTTTTAGTAGTCGCTATTTTCCACATCTTTTTTAGTAGTCGCTATTTCCCACAGCGGCCCAAAGGCCACTTCGATAAACAGCGGCTACTTAAGCTGAATGAAAAATGGCTGTGAATTTTTTTTTTAAATAACTAGGAGCTGCGCCTCTAGGCTCGCTACGCTTGTTTCCAGAATAGCGCTCAGGCCCTGCAATCCGATCTCCAAGTATATCACATGAAATAAAAACTGGAAAATTCATATAACTTTCAATTTTTATTGCATATCTAAGCAAATAAGGCCTGTTATTCCGAAATTTCAGAGTTTTTTTTACTGTCGTTAATTTTTGGAAGGTCGGGCTTTTGCCGTTTGAACTTATGGCACTTACTAAATTTACCAAGAAAAACAAAAGCGGTCCAAAAAACATTTCCGTAAACCGTAAACCGTTATGCTTAACCGTTAAGTCCACGTCTCTGCACCATACGTAAGCACTGGAAGGATGCATTGATCAAACACTTTTCTTTTAAGACATGAATTTCAAGTCCGCAGTACTTATATAGGACAGTATTAAAAAAGTATCCCTCTACTCCAATCCAAAAGCAACAGCATTGCGAGAAACTCAGGAAATCATTACTAGCCTTAAGGAGGACGTCAAGTAATTTTGCTTCCTATACTTCCGATGGAAAAACTTTTGTACACATTTCCTTCACAATTATTGTGTTCCCAAGAATGAAAATTTGAACATCGATTAAAATAACTTCATATTATAACTTGGAATACTTAATATTTTCTAAAACATAACCATAATTTTATTAAAAATCAATAACGTTTCCTTTGGTGGTGTTGGAACCAGAAAAAAGATGGCGCGACCTGTACTTTGATGACGTCAGTAGACAAACAAATGTTGGATTACATAATTATGGTTATGTTTTAGAAAATATTAAGTATTCCAAGTTATAAAATGAAGCAATTTTAATCGATGTTCAAATTTTCATCCTTGGGAACGCATTAATTGTGATGAAAATGTGAACAGAAGTTTTTCCATTGGAAGTAGAGGAAGCAAAATTACTTGACGTCCACCTTAAACAACTGAGATAGCTTTACCAACAAAACATATGCATAACAAATTCTCTGTGTCACCATGGCAGCAGGTCACGGGAACAGAAAGTTCCTCTGTGGTTATCGTGAATACAGACAAGCCGTTCGCTTCTTTCCTTTGCGTCTTTAAAAATGCTTAAAAAACAGAAAATGACTTTTTCTTAAATTTTTTGTTAAAAAGGGACGATAGTCGTAAGTTTATGCTGTGAAAATTGCAATGCGTTATGATTTATAGTATGCCATATATCCATTTTTTTAAATGAATCCCATCGCGAAATACAGAATTTTGTGAAATTTAGAAATTTAATTTCTCGTAAACTAAATCGAAATTCAAAAAAAGAGCGACAAAGTGCATAAATTCTGTCATGGCACTACATGCCTACAAAGTTTCGTGGTTATGTTGCTATTAGTGTATGCGGAACGCGACCTGATAGCACTTTTTTGCTTACCTTAACTTTGAAAAACAATAGCTTTTGAAGCATCGCTAGAATCGAGAAACGGTTTATTGAAGCGTGTTCTCCAAACAACTCTCTGCAAATGATATAAATTTCATATTTATGTGTTCGATACGTTTTGCGCTGCGAGCTAGGAAAGCAAGAGTGTCGCGAAATTTCTAAAACAACGGCAGCAGCAGCAGCGGCGGCGGCGGCAGTTACTTTTTTTCAGAATAGAGAGAGACAGCTACAACCAAAACTAGAAGCAATTTATTCCTTGGTACATTATTACGCACTGTGATTCTTATAAAATCCAAAAAATAAGTCGATAAGTCTTTGTTAAAGTTCGAAACCAGCCTAAATTTTAAGGGGAAAAACCAGCAAATGTTCCAAAGAAAGCAGTCATCGATGCTATTCTTCATTTGTGTCTAAAAAACACGCTCTAACTAAGACGTTAATTTTGCACCAACCAGGGTCTTTTACCTCGTGATTCACCCAAGATATGAATGTTCTTCAGAAATTCCGAACACGCAGTTAGAAAAAAAAAAAAAAAAAAAAAAGACAGAACCAAGGTTAAAGGGAGCAATTCTCGTATTACATCCATTGTTCACAACGAGCTAGATCAACAACCCAGCAAGTAATAGGAGACAACAAGGCAACTTGTACATTCATTCGAAATTCTTTGCCGTTGGAGTAAACTGTACACTCTTGATTCACGATCATTATCTTTTACTGTTTACTTTGTTCTTTCCAAAGTTCACGAAGTTTCTTACGTTCTTTAAACACCGGAAGAATGTCCCTGTTACACAAGTATCTTGTTACGGAAAACTGCACGCGAGCACGAGATTTTCATGTCTCGACTCACAAAATCGTTCTTTTACCTATCTTTAACTTCCAAGTACGCCATGAAGAAGTGCCCTATTCAAATGCTTGTGATACGAGAAAAAAAAAAGGGGGGGGGGATGAAAAAGAAAGAAAAAATCGCCTTGCCCAATAATAATTGAGTAAAATAACGTCCCTTATAAGGAAAGTAAAGAATTTATTCCTAATGAGAAAAGAGTGATTAAAGTGCCCTCTAAACACTTTAACAGATCTCCTCAACAATTATAATTGAGGTTCTTGAAAAAATGTGTTGGCCGCATCATCGTGTTTACTGACTTCCCGAGGAGTTAAAATTTCGCAATGAAATATGTGAGGGAAAATACCCTATGGAAAGATGTTCTGGAATACATTTTAGGGAGTAGCTGCTTTAGGACACCATTTTTGCTATTTACTACATAACTGTCGTTGAAACGAGGAAAGTACAAAGCGTCAGTACCCTGGAGGAGTACACAGTGTCGCTCTGGTGGCCAAGCATTCAACGACAAAATGCAGGAATCATTCTCAGAGTTAACGCTACCAACGGCAAATGCAGAAGCCATTCTCAGAATTGACGCCACCAACGGCAAACGCAGGAACCATTCTCAGAGTTGACATTACCAACGGCAAATGCAGGAACCATTCTCAGAGTTGACGCTATCAACGGTAAATGCAGGAACCATTCTCAGAGTTGACAAACGGTAAATGCAGGAACCATTCTTAGAGTTGACACTACCAACGGTAAATGCAGGAACCATTCTCAGAGTTGACGCTGCCAACCGCAAATACAGGAACCATTCTCAGAGTTGACATTACCAACGGCAAATGCAGGAACCATTCTCAGAGTTGACACTACCAACGGTAAATGCAGGAACCATTCTCAAAGTTGACGCTACTAACCGCAAATACAGGAACCATTCTCAGAGTTGACATTACCAACGGCAAATGCAGGAACCATTCTCAGAGTTGACGCTACCAACGGTAAATGCAGGAACCATTCTCAGAGTTGACTGTATTCTCAACGGTAAATACATGGTTCCTGTATTCTCAACGGTAAATACAGGAACCATTCTCAGAGTTGACACTACCAACGGCAAATGCAGGAACCATTCGCAGAGTTGACACTACCAACGGTAAATGCAGGAACCATTCGCAGAGTTGACACTACCAACGGTAAATGCAGGAGCCATTCTCAGAGTTTACGCTACCAACCGCAAATGCAGGAACCATTCTCAGAGTTGACACTACCAACGGCAAATGCAGGAACCATTCTCAGAGCTGACGCTATGAACGGCAAATACAGGAACCATTCTCAGAGTTGACGTACACCGCGGCTACTGCGGTGGCCGAGTGATCGGACGCGTCGGTTTCAGAATTATCGTCTGGGTTGGATCTCGGTTCGAGTCCCGAGGAGGCATGAGTTGTGTGTCTGTTTTACGGAGCTGGCTCCTTCCCTTCACTGGGACCAGTGGTCCTAAATTAGAGACAGGAGACGACTTATAGCTAGGGCAGTAATTCTGTCTCGGCGCGAATTTCCGCGATTTTTTTTGCAAATTTTAGATTTTTTTTTCTGTAATTTTGCGATTATCAAATATATCCGCGAATTTTAGATTTTTTACCTATTTTTGCCTAATTTCTATTACATTTTTTAGATTACTGTATTTTTCATAATTAAATAATTTTAATACTGCCTTCGTTAGAATTTACACGAAAAATATAGTGCAAAGTAATCTTACCCGAAAGTTCAAGCCAGAGCTTTAAATCTTACTTCTCAAGATTGTTCGTTACAAAAATACTCTTTTCGAACAAGCTTGACGGGTAATTTAAGGTCATATGCACTCTGCTGAAGAGCGCACACGTGGTGTTTCGTGAACCCCCTCCCCCTGCTACTGTAGAATGACCTTTGCGACTTGCCAGACTAGTAAACCGTAAACCGGATGTCGTCAGTTGTGTTAGTAATTTTAGCGGGGAAAACAGCTCACAGAAAAGAGTGTTTCGCAGACGCTTATCTTAGAAAATTTGTGCTTTTGTGTGAGTAGTTTATGAAGTTTCTTGATATTGTGTTTTAATTTTGAGAATGAGCCACGTGAGTAAAATGAGTGCATCTGAAAGATGCAAGCAGCACAGGAAGGGAACGTTTCATGTGAACAAAAATCTATTGTTCTGTTCGTGTTGCAACATAATAGTGGATTTTTCTAGAAAGGACAGTTGTGAAAAGAATTTAGCAAGCAAGCAAGCTGCATAAAAACAAAAGGTGTGTCTGAACAGTCAACCGAAAAGAATGCAGAAATGTGTTGATGAATTAACTGAGAAAAGAACTGCACAAGAACAGCACCTCTCAATGGAACTTTCGAAATTAACTGGTGCCTTTTTTGCAGCTAACATCTCATTTTCCAAACTGGATAACCCTACATTAAAAAATTACTTGGCAAATTCGTTGAAAGATATCCAAATGCAAATTGGATGCGGAAATGTTATTTGCCGAAAAGATATGATATTCAAAAGCAACAAGTGAAATATTTTTAAAAATCGGTATCCGGTGTAAGCATCGTAGCAGACGAAACAACTGATTTTGAAGATAGATACATTTTGAATATTCTTGCTGTTCCATCAGCAGAACCGAATGTTAAAAGCTGCAATGATGAGACATCTTTGAATGCAATCTTCCTTAAGTGCATCACTTTGGAATCCGTAAATTTTAAAGCAGTCAGAGAAGCAATACTTCACTGCGTTAATAATTATGAAATACCTATTGCTAATATAACCACTTTTGTAACAGACAATGCACCTTACATGTCCAAAGCGTAGGGAAAGGACTGAAATCCGTATTTGGGAATCATTTTCGCGTCACCTGCAATGCACATCTTTTAAACTTTCGGGTGAAATTTGGCAGGATGAATTTGAAAATGTTAACTTTTTAGTAGTTGCTGTTAAACGTGTCTTCACAGTTTGTCCGTTCCGTAAAGGATGTTTCCGACCATTTTTGCAAGAGAAGGACAAAATACCTTGCTTACCACCAGTACCTGAGCAGACTAGGTGGAACAGTTGGTTTGAGGCCGTGCTTTTTCAGTGTAAACATTTAGAGTACTACGCAGAGTTTTTTGGAAAAGAAAAAGACAACAGTAGCAGTTGTATTGTAGATAAAATCATTGAGTATTGTCTAGATAGGAATTTAAAGGAAATTCTGAAGCAGGTTATTCATGCACCGTGCATTTCTCGGACAGCTGACTTTATTTGAAAAACAGCGAATTTCGGCGCACAAAGTATATAATGAAATGTCGGACATCGCCAACAGTCTTCTTAACAAGAGACAAGACTGCGATCACGTCGCTGCAAAAAGAGCTCTATCCACTTGTTATGAAAAAATTAAACATTATTATTATTATTATTTTGAAGATAAAAAACATCGATTTTGTCAGCTAACCGCAAATTTCTTCAAAGCATGTAGGTTTTTGTAGGCTGTTTGATCCTGATCAATATAAGTCCTTGGATCTTTTAGATGACGAAGAAGATTTGTTTGTTTTCAGCCACATTCCTATGTTCGAAGATGAGGACCAACTAAAATGTGAATTTCGTTCATATAAAGCGATTGTAAAAGAGTTTCGTGTCAGCGAAGGTTTGCTAGACTTCTGGAATATGAAAAAAGGTCGTTTTCTTAAGCTACATATAAGGTCGCTATCGTTGTCTGTCAGTACCCACAAACAGTATCGATGCTGAACGATCGTTTTCTAAATTTAAAAACGTGTTCCAGGACAACAGACACAGCATTAAAGAAGAAAATCTGTGTAATAACAATATAATGTATCAAAATGCCGTCCACTTAAGGAAATCTTGATCTCGTGTAACGGCATTTATAACATTGCCAGAATTTAAATAGTTTATAAATGTAAGTATCAATTTTAAAAACTTATAAAGTTATAATGCTTATTTAGTTACGTACTAGTCATTTGTATTACCGCTTCGTAACTTGGTAGATTTTATTTTTTATTTTTTTGGAAATGTTAGTGTATATCATCGGCCCCGAACTTTTCGCGAAATTTCATGATTTACCCCGCGACAGTCCTGCAAAATTTGCCTTTTTTTCCCGCGATAAAATTACTGTCCTACTTATAGCCCTCAGAGTTGTTCATGGTGGTCGTTAAAAACACGAAATAAACAAACAAAATGCGTGCGGAGATATAAGAGAACAAAACTTCAAGACAGCCTAACTACATGAAATGATGAACAAGCTCCCGGATGAGATATAGACGGCGGCGTGTTTGTCCCGGACGACTCCTTATAGCATTAGATGCACAAGGTGATCACCAAATCGCTAAAAGATAAACAATAAAGGTGACCCGGAAATTTCGGTAGTAACGAGCACGTCTTTTGATCCCACGCGAATAAAATTTATCAAAGATATTCAAAGTCAATAGAATTGGTTAGGAAAAGAAATCAACCGGATTTCTACAATCGATAAAACATCCAGAAGTACAAACAGCTACTTACTTGCATCATCGGCTAAAAAGTATGTTACAAAAATTAATAAATTGTGCCCAAAAAGTTTCTTACAGCGGAAGGAGTATCTGAGACAAAGAGATTTTCAAATCGAACAGCTAAAAGAAGAAATATAGGACACACGATATTGCTCTGTTACCCCTAGCGGAAACTTTTGCATAATGGAAAAGTTGAAAATAAGTAAAAATAATTCTTCATAGCAAAAGCTACGCTAAGAAAAATAATTTTTCAAATACGTCTCCCGGAAGCAGAGATAGCGAGAAAAAGGCTTTTACTTTTAACGCCCACTAGTGGGAATGCTGTGAATATTTGAAAGAGGAATATGCTGCACGTCTTTCGTGCTGGCATAGCGTACAATATGAAAATTTTCAATACGGTTTTTAGAAGCCGACACGCAGCTGCAAACAAAAGTACACAAACGCCACCTAACGATAGAACTGTGAACTACAAAAACTCCGCAAGTACAAGCCTGGAGTATTCCACAAGGTTTACCTTGTGGAAACGGGAACGTGATTTGAAATTATATGCAGAACATTTCGCCCCGGAAAAGCTCTTCGATAAAGGACATTTTTTTTCAAATCGTACTCTTAGAAGCTGAGATATCGACAAAAAAAAATAATAATAATAAAAAAAAATTATATATATATATATATATATATATATACATCTGGGGATGTAAGGTCAGGTGATGCGTAACATCACAGCCTCTCCTTGACAAATGTCAACCCCGCCTTCTCGTGGTGCATCCTGTTCCCACTAAAGGGGCTCTGACGACCGCCAATAGCGGTATAACTATACCATCGGGATTAGAGGAAATTCTATCCCACACTCACCAACCCGCTTGGCCAGCGTGGTGAGTTATGGCCAAACCCTTCAAAATGATTCCACAACTTAAATCTTGGCCCTCAGTTTCCGGCAGCTGGAATGTACCAGGCCAAGGCAGCTGCCAGTGCGACATGAAGGCAGAGGGTGCTAAGAATCCCCGGAGGACCGGACTAGGCTGCCATCTGATGCTGACCTTGGCTACGTACAATGGGCGCTCCCTATCTTCTGATTCAAGGCTTCTTGAATTGGAAGAGGAACTACAAAGGATCAAGTGGGACATCGTGGGGCTAAGTGAGGTAAGGAGAAAAGGAGAAGATTTCATCGAACTGAAAAGTGGACATCTCTTCTACTATCGTGGGACAGATACTGGCAGAACTAGTGGTGTTGGATTTATAATAAACAAGAAACTAAAGGATAAAGTTGTAGAAGTTGAAAGTTCCTCTGACAGAGCTGCACGGCTTGTTATCCAACTCTCGAAAAGATACCAGGCTCAGATTATTCAAACTTATGCACCCACCACAAGTCATCCTGAAGAAGAAATTGAATAATTTTATGAGGAAATTTGTCATCTAAATAATAAAGGTAAGCAGCACTTGAAAATAATTATGGGAGATTTCAATGCAAAAATAGGGCAACGGCAACAGAATGAAACTTCAGTAGGTAAATTCGGTCACGGCAACAGAAACCAGCGTGGAAATACTCTCGTAGAGTTTGCAGAGGCAGAAAGGTTTTTCATCTTGAACTCCTTCTTCAAGAAAAAGCCACACAGGAAATGGACATGGAGACATCCAAATGGGACGACAAGTGAAATTGATTTTATTATGTGTAACAAAAAATTCGTCATAGAAGACTGCAGTGTGCTAAACAAGTTCAACACAGGTAGTGACCATAGATTGGTGAGATGTAAGATGCACCTCAACACTAAACTTGAACGTGGCAAGCTCATAAGACAAACAAAATCTATTGACATAACCAACCTTAAAAAACACCATAATACCTTCAAGTTGGAACTGAAGAACAGGTTCTCTGCTTTAGAAGGCCTAACATCAGAAGAAGTGGACATCTCTGAAGTTAACAGAAAAGTAACCAAAGCTCTTATGGAAACAGCAACAAAATTAGCTGGGTCTAAGAACAAGTTGCATGTAAATAAATTATTAGGAAAAACGAAAATGTTGATGCAAAAAAGAAGAGAGATGAGGACAACTAAAGAAGATGTGACTTCCAAAGTGGAATATATAGAGCTATGCAAGACAGTAAGAAAAAGTATCACTGAAGACGTAAGAAAATTCAACTGTGAACTAGTGAGGAAAGCAATTGAAAACAATCAAAGCCTAAAGATAGCAAAGGGACATCTCAGTAAGGGAAGAAAACAGATTATGGCACTGAGAAAAGAAGATGGTTCTGTAACAAGAAATAGGGGCGAAATTTTGACAAGAGTGAAAGATTTCTACTCCAAATTATATGAAAGGGATGATACATGCACTCCAGACATCATGAAAGATACCAGTACCAGAGTTCCTCCAGTCCTTCCAGCAGAAGTTGCACATGCAATCAAGAACATGAAGCTGGGAAAAGCTCCAGGAGAAGATGGAATTACTGTAGACATCATACAAGAAGCAAGTGGAGAAATCGAAACAGTACTCGCCCAAATTTTCACTCGATGCCTTAATGAGGGAAAGATTCCTGAGGATTGGAACACCGCTACAATGATCCTGTTACATAAGAAAGGGGACATTGAGGATCTCGGAAACTACAGACCTATCAGCCTCCTATCAGTAGTTTATAAAATCTTCACTGAAGTTCTTTCACACCGCTTGAAGGTAACACTGGACATGGCTCAACCGAGAGAACAAGCTGGATTCAGGAGTGGCTACAGCACAATAGATCATATCCACGTGCTGAGAGAACTAATTGAAAGAGCGAGAGAATATGAACTTCCATTGTGCATGGCTTTTATCGATTATGAAAAAGCCTTTGATTCGGTGAAACCATCAGCAGTTACAATGGCTCTGAAAACCTGCGGTATTGAAGATGCATACATTAATATTATTAATAACATCTATGAAAATGCAAGTGCAAAGATTAGGCTGTTTGAAAATACAACACACGTAAGAATTGGAAAGGGAGTGAGACAAGGTGACACCTTATCTCCGAAGTTCTTTAATGCCACATTGGAGGGTGTTTTTAGTCGCTGAGCTGGGAAAACAAGGGGATAAAGATTAATGGAGATTATCTAACCCACCTTCGTTTTGCTGATGACGCAGTCATTTTTGCAACTACCCCATCAGAGCTGCAGAGTATGATCCAGGAACTTGATGACAAGAGTAAAGAAGTGGGATTAAAAATGAACTTTCAGAAGACAAAAGTGATGTTCAATGCTTTTACAAGAAATGAAGATTTATCGATTGATGGAGAAAAGCTGGAGATAACAGACACGTACGTTTATCTTGGACAGCAGATATCAAGTGAGGGTCACATTGATGAAGAAATTAATCGGAGTACAAAACTTGCCTGGAGAGCTTTTGGAAGAAACAGCATAATTTTCAAGAGCAATATGCCATTATGTCTTAAAAGAAAAGTGTTTGATCAATGCATCCTTCCAGTGCTTACGTATGGTGCAGAGACGTGGACCTTAACTAAAAGAGACATACAAAGGCTGCAGACAACTCAAAAAAGCATGGAGAGGTGCATACTTGGTGTAACCAGGAGAGATAAGAAGAGGAACTCGTGGATCCGAAAAATGACAAGAGTGGAAGACATCATGATCAGAGTTAAATCCCTGAAATGGCAATGGGCTGGACATACTGCCAGAAGGACAGATCATCGATGGACAGCCGAAATTTTAGATTGGATTCCAAGGGACAGGAAAAGACCCAGAAGAAGACCACATGGGAGATGGGTGGATGAAATTCGAAAGTATGCAGGGGTGACATGGAGGAGACTGGCACAAGACAGACCGTTGTGGAGGAAACTTGGGGAGACCTTCGTCCAGCAGTGGATTGATAATGGTTGACAATGATGATGATGATGATATACATCTGCGCCACCTGGCGGAAAAACGATGCAATATTTTAAGCAGAAGGCATTCTCAGAAGGTTTTCTGAGGTGAGCGGTATCGATCCACGAAAGAATGTTTTCATTTGAGTTTTCAGAAGTGCAGATTTTGTCAGAAATAGAATTAATAGGTCCGCTGGTAACCAAACTGTTCAGTACAAAAAAAAAAAAATAGAAATTATATGTAAAACATTTCCCATCCGAAGCTGTATGCGATGCAGAAAGAATTTTAGAAATCCGTCATTTAGAGGAAGAGATATCGGAGAAATCACAATTAACGTTTACGCCCCTTAGCGGAAAATATAGGCATTACTCGATAAAGAAACTGTACCCAAAATAGTCTTCATTAAAAATGGCATCAAAAGGAAGAAAGGGATATTTTCATGGAATAAAATATGGAATGTATATGGAATAAAATGCATTTTGAATTCAATTGGGTCTGCATTTACGCCCTCTAGAGGTGAAGTTATGCATTGAAAAAAAAAAAAAAAACGCAAAGAAAGGATCACTGTTCTCACGTTTCAAGTTTTCCAAAGCAAAATGATTTTTCACCAACCGGAGTAATAACTGCAGAGATATGGTGCCCACAGACAGACGAACAAAGTGATACTACAAGCCCGTTCTTTTTTTGCAAAAGACGTGCTGAAAATACGTAAGGAACCACCTCCTTGGTCAGAAGCACGGACTTCTGGCTACTCATCCGAGTTGGACTCGGATTTAAGCCCGGGTGAGACATGGGTGCTGTGTTCGTCTTACTGCGTTGGCTTTATTTATCATGTACTTCCCTTGAACCAGTGACTCTAATTTAGGGACAGGGAACTGCTTCTAGCCATAGAGGCTCACGATAGTCTTAAATCCCCTAAAATGGCAAACATACAATATATTGACAAAAGTCACCGAACACCACTTCAAAAACAAATGAACGTATGCGCTGCGTTGTTAAGATGCGCGGTACAGCTGCAAACGGTATAAAAACAAGCCTGCAGCTGACCGCGATCATATCTCACTGCGAGGTTGAGTGAAAATATCGCGGCGGGAGAGAACTGACTTTGAGAAAGGAAAGATTGTTGGGTGTTATATAAGTGGGTTGTCAATAAAAATAAAAAAAAAAACCGAGAGGAGTTTAAACATACCCAAGTCAACTGTTTTGGATGTACTGAATAAGTGGAAGACACATGGCGTGTCTGAAGTAGCAAAACATACCGGCAGACCAAAGAAAATAAGTGCTAGAGGACGTCGAAGTCTCAGGAGAGTCGTTACAGCTAATTGACGGAGTAGTGCACAAGACCTCAGTGTACAGGTGAGTAAAAATGCTGGAACTTCGGTATGTACACGTACCATTCTCAGAGAACTTCATTCCGTGGATTACCGTGCTCGTGCGGTTGCTCATAAGCCTTTCATCTCCACTCGGAATGCTACTCGTCGTTTAGCATGGTGTAAAGAACATTTATCGTGGACCGTAGATCAATGGGAACGGGTGCTATGGACTGATGAAGTCAGATACACGATCCATCGGTCTGATGGCCATGTGTGGGTATGGCGGCAGCACTATTTACCCCAGCGTCAAGTTTGGAGCAGGCAGTGTACTCGTGTGGGGGTGTTTTTCGTGGTATGGTCCCAGTCCATTGGTTATCGTGGACTAACCTGTTAACCAGCACGCCTACCTCGATATTCTAGACAATTATGCCCTACCAACTCTGTAGCAATACTATGGAACCGAGCCTTGTTGGTACCAGCAGGATAATGCACCGAATCACATAGCAAGGACTTTTACGGCGTGGTTTGACGATAATTCCGTATCGTGTGTGGACTGGCCAGTACAGATCCCTGATCTTAATCCCATAGAGCACCTATGGGATGAATTAGAGCGCCACGTAAGAAGTTTGTAACCAAGGCCTACTACTACGTAATAATTAGCGGCAGCATTATGCATTGAATGGAAGCGCATACCTATCGCTGTGTTCCAAAAACTTGTCAAAAGCATGTCTCGAAGGGTCAGTGCATTCATTAAAGCCAAAGGTGGACCGACACCGTACTAATGTATATCAATAAATGCTATGTTGTGTTTCTCTTCTATGTGTCCGGTGACTTTTGTCATTGTAGTGTATATGAACACGAGAATGAATCTTCCACGGCTCAATACTGTCATGCAAATAATAAAAAAATTCTGTTCGAGGAAGTCAAATGAACTGACAAGCCCAACGTAGTCTCGAATCTACTTATTTTGGAAGCCTTCCATATACGTATTTCAAAATTACTCTCACCTCCTAACCGATTTGACCTCCACAGCATTCCTCTCAAGTGCATGGAAACAACTCGCGAAACCGTGACCGTCAGCACTGTTGATGCCATAATGAACGGAATTCAAATTAGATCAATTGTCCTGACGAAGCAGAGCCATTCGTTGCCGGGAGAAACTGAAGTAGACAGTTAATTAATATCATTGTGCCCGAAAATACTGCATTTATGCTTTCATTTTAATTGCGCGGTGCTGTATTATCTAAATTTATCATGTCTCAACAACTTAACATTACTGTTGATGGAAGGCTTGCATTGAAAAATAATCTACTTTTTTCTAACTTCTCCTTTCTATAGAAAGACGTAGAGACCATTTCAAAATTGAGTGAAATTATTCCTGTGTGCTGATGAATTAATTGCCAAACGATGTAAAGCAAAGCCGCGACAAGCGATAATTCCAAGCGGGGCCTCCCTCTCCTTAGTTTTAGGATTGACACACAACGCTGCGGAAGGTGTATTTCAAACGAATGTACAACGGCCGTTTCCTAAAAACTGAGAGTAAAATCACACAAAATGAGGAAATATAGATACAGCAAAATATATGCTATTTTTTCTCGAAGTATCTTCCCTCGGATGATATGCAACGATCCCATCGTTCAGTTCACTTTTCAAAGCATGTGGCGAAGATATTTTGTGGAAGCTGCTTTAGCGATTCCTGCACAGCTTGAATAACATCAGCATTTGTATTGAATATTGCGCTACGGAACTTCTCCTTCGTTGTTGGAAACAACCAGAAATCTCACAGGGCGAGGTCAAGACTGTAGGCAGGCTGTGGCATGATTTCAATACTGCATTTCGTAACAAACTGTTGAACGCAAGCAGCAACTTGTGGGCGGGCTGTAGGCAGGCTGAGTCCACTTGTCCACCAGTTCCGGTGTAGGGTCCACTTGTCCACCAGTTCCGGTGTAGGGTCCACTTATCCACCAGTTCCGGTCGCTTAATCGATATGTGTCATCGTAGACCCTTCAAGACTGAAATGTAATACTCAGCGTTGATAGTAATTTGTGGAGGAACGGCATGCTGGTAGACTACACCTTTATGATCAAAGAAAATTATCATCATCACCTTCCCAGCTGATTTGGTTTGGCGGACTTCTTTCGGAGGAGGCGAGCCTGTGCGTTTCCAGACACTCGTTGAGGAGATCAAAATAGTAGACCCATGTTTTATCGGCAGTTATTATTGTGTTTAGAAAGTTTGGATCCTTTGCAATAATTTTTTTCTACTTATGACACATCTGAACTCTGGCTAACAATTGTTCTCTCGTCAGTATAACGAAGTAAATTTCTCCGTCATTTTTGTCCACGCCGGGGCTCGAACCCGGGTCCCCTCATTCCGGAATAAGTCGCCCTACCAACTGAGCTACGCGGACGTTCTTTCTGACTGCTATCTGCCTTTATGTCGTGTGCGTCCTGCTGGCAGGCACGTCACATCAGGCACCGGAAAAAAACAATGCGTCAGTAATTGGTCGCGTAGAATGCGGAATGCCAACGTTTTTGAAATATTAGTTGACGCCGCTATGTCTTCACACGTGATGCGTCGATGTTCTTGCAGAATTTCCCAAACAGTGTTAACAATACGCTCCGTAACAACACTTTCAGGTCGACCAGGCTTAGGAGTGAGTTCTGCCGCCAACTCCCTTTTTTGAAATCATGGTGCCATCTAAAAATCGTTGACTCACCGAAACATTTATGTTTGTAAGCTTTTTTCATGAAATCAACTGTTTCTGGAGCAGTTTTACCCAAACGATAGCAAAATTTTATCGCATAACGCATTTCACTTCTTAACTCTGAATCACCTACCTCCGTAGCTGTATGGTGAAATGCAGACGTACCTTAAACGACTACGCAATAACAAAACCAGAATAGTCTGCCACGGCTAATAACTGTTGCCATAGATACTTCCGTAATTCAGTTAGTCGTCTGCGTGGTTACTTCCCCACATATTCGCACTGCTGACAACTCAAAATAAAACTATCAGTTTTTATGGAAGGGCCTTTTTAAATGAATACGAACATAAATAGTGATATTCTGTAGTGGATGATGTGAAAGCAGTGCTATTGTGTAACAGGAGCAATGGCACCAAATTTTCGGATGGACTCGGAACGACGTCTGAAAAAAGCTTTAACTACCTTCACGTGAAGTATATCAAGGAACCTATATTCTTTTGTAATTTTACACAGCGTGATTATCAGTATTATTAAAAAAGACTAGAATTTTGCGCTGTTCAGAAAAGACTTTTGCATCAGAAATGGAAGATGTGGGTTATGATTACAGCAACTGAATAATAAAAGAAAAAAGAAGAAAAATAATAGGTAGGGAGTTTGGAAGTGAACCAAAAGCAAGAAATGTTGTAAATAATATGCCACCTAATGAGGAAATTGCTAATCTGGAGTGCTGCAAGATAAGTGGACGACATTGATCGCTATCAGGAGCAGCTAGTGTTAAAGAATTTTTATTATTTTTAAGCCGAAGTATTCACGAAAAACAAACCGACCTTTGCTCCACCTAATAGGGAAATTTTAAAAGCACGTGAGAAGGCGGGCACGAGGACAAAAACTCGAATGCCAAAAGTTTTCAGATGGTACAAAAAAAAAAAAAAAAAAAAAAAATGCAGATATACGAACCGTAGTTTCAAATGCTAATATACCATGACGTCTTCTTGCGAGAAATTAATACATCTGGAAAATTAGACGATATGGGCATCACGTTTATCATAATTCAAGCTAAATGGCGGGTTTTTTTTCAATCTGGCCTGAAGAGACTCAAGCGCAAATTCAAATTTACGTCACTTAGCAGGAATATTTTACATTAGAATACATTTGGAAATGCATGGTTACAAAAGAAATTTTTAAGAAGATTTTTAGAACCAGAGATATTGCGCCAAATGAAAATGATCATTTACGTTACCTCATAGAAATATAGATTTGAGACACCTTTCTGTAAAATTGTGCTTCTTGTGTTATAACGAAGTAAATTTCTCCGTCATTTCTGTCCACGCCAGGATTCGAACCCGGATCCCCTCATTCCGGAATAAGTCGCTCTACCAATTTAGCTACGCGGACGTTTGTTCTGATTGCTATGTGCCTTTATGTCGTGTGCGTCCTGCTGGCAGGTACGTCAAATCTCCCCCCCCCGAAAGAGGGCCGGGGATGGCCCACGGGTCAGCCGTGACCATGAATCGTTGCAGGCAGCCATCCACTGTAGAACGTGCACTTGAGAACTCCCAGTCAATCTGGTGTGTGGAATGCAACATCACACATTTTTATTTTTCGAAGCGCTGGAGAAGGAATTCTCTGATTTTTCCTATCTCGCGGTGTGGAAAGAACATCACACCAATGCGAGATTTTGAACGGTCGGGTCATCCGGATAGTTCGAGCGCCATTATAACGAAGTAAATTTCTCCGTCATTTCTGTCCACGCCAGGATTCGAACCCGGATCCCCTCATTCCGGAATAAGTCGCTCTACCAATTTAGCTACGCGGACGTTTGTTCTGATTGCTATGTGCCTTTATGTCGTGTGCGTCCTGCTGGCAGGTACGTCAAAGTGTGTCAAAACAAAAACAACAACAACAAAAATGTGCATGGAATGTTTTGTATGTAACTGTAGCTTTCGAAGACTTAAATGATTTTTCAAATCTTTCCTTAAAAAATGTAGATATTCAAGACAGTAAAGTATTTTTACGTCGTACAACGGTAAAATTTTGCATCGGGGTAAATTCGTAAGTGCATTAATAGCGATATTAATAGTCGACGTTATCCAGAACAAAACATAATTTTTCAAGTCGGCTCGTTTAGCTTAGAGATTTGCGTGGGCCTGACCCGGGCTCGTTCTGGGCTAGAAGATTTAGCATTCTGATGCTTTAAGGAAAAACATGTTCATTAGCAAAACAGGGATTGACTTATGACATAATCAGTTGCTTCTTACATTTGTTCCTCATATTACTGGTTCAAAGCAGCAACAAGAAAGATTACACCGAATTTTCGGGTGTAATGAGCACGTCTTTTGAATCTGTTCTGACGCGAACTAAACGTTCCAGTCAACACGAATCAAGCTTGCAAAGGAGTGTGCTCATCTGGGATTCCTGACTAACTGTAAAGAACTGTGTTCTTACTTTTCGCGTTTCAATTCAATTTTGGTAATTAGAGGTATTTATATTTAACTTCTTACCTCTTCCGTGAGTCCGTACACGGGCCCTCCAGCAATCAGCGTCTTCTTTATCCAGATCCAACATCTATGCACACGGTAGTAGTATAAGACCACTCTTGATAACCCTTTTCGGTGGCAACACTTCCGGTCACGTGACGGGTGGGCGGGTCCATCCGGTCTCCTATCGACGCGAGGGAGAAATACGATGGCAGCGCCCTCTGGTGGTGGTTCGCGAAAATTTGCAGCCCCATCTGTCGGCACTTTTTGAAATTAATTTTCCAAAGGGGTAGTAACCTTTTTTCGATGGCAACACTTCCGGTCACGTGTCTGTTTTCGGGTATAAAAGGGGAGACGTTTTTTGCTTTCGGAGTGGAGCCGCGGATGGCTTAGTGGTTAGTGTTTCAGACTATCGATGTTGGGTCCCCAGGTTCAAGCCTGGGCTGATCTTTCAGAGATGGTATTATTTACTAACAATCGCTGAATATCCGCCGTGCATCGGACGAGCACGTTAAGCGACGGCCCCCAGGCTGGACCCACTGGTTAAATGGGTATCCTTTCCTATACCCCACCTGAAATTCTCTCACCCCTCTATGTGCAATATCGTACTTGTACGGTGGCGCCATCTACTGTACTCTAATCTCACTACAAACTGTTCTGTCAAAGTCGCTAGACTTGCTCTCATTCCTTCCGTTTCTGTGTCCTGCCCAAAAGGCGATCTCGCTGTAGGTGGCTGGGACCTAAACTCTACTCCCTGTGGACGGAAGTCCTACATGAAAATGACAAACCTACTGCTCTACTGCTTTCGGAGTGTATAGCAGCTCGTGCAGGGTTGAGGTGTTGAACTGTAAGATAAAGTATTAAAACTTTCTGTATTGTGAGAAGCAGGTCTGGAAGCGACAAAAAGACGTGTGGTCTACGTTTGGGTGATATACAACATTTGGACAGCATGGAGGCCTCAAGTTCTTCTACCACTGATGATAAAGAGGTATGTGTAACTTCATTTCATTCTTTTTTTTTTTTTTTTTTTTTGAAGTGTTTGTTCATTTTTAGCACGTGCTGTTTTCTTAATGTGAGGGTGCCATGGTAGCAGATTAATGTTCCTAAAAGTCAATTACGAAAATGTCTAGTCATGTCTTTATCATTGTGTTAGCTGAAAATTTCCTTCACGTTAACACGTGACGCGTATTTTCATTGTCTGCGGGGATTCCCGTGTATTTTCAGGGATGTGTTAGCTGAAATTAACTTTGCGTGAACACGTGGCACGTATTTTTATTGTTTGTTCATTTTTAGCACGTGCTGTTTTCTTAGTGTGAGGGCACCATGTTAGCAGATTAATGTTTCTAAAAGTCAATTACGAAAATGTCTAGTCATGTCTTTATCATTGTGTTTAGCTGAAATTAACTTCGCGTAAAACACGTGGCACGTATTGCCATTTTCTATGAGGATTCCCATGTATTTTCAGGGACACATATAGTACTTTATTCTTGTGATTTATAAAAAGTAATCTTAGCTTGAAGCTTTAACATGTCTTTATAATTGTGTTAGCTGAAATTAGCTTTGCGTGAACACATGGCACGTATTTTTATTGTTTGTTCATTTTTAGCACGTGCTGTTTTCTTAGTGTGAGGGCACCATGTTAGCAGGTTAATGTTTCTAAAAGTCAATTACGAAAATGTCTAGTCATATCTTTATCATTGTGTTAGCTGAAATTAACTTCGCGTAAACACGTGGCACGTATTGCCATTTTCTACGAGGATTCCCCTGTATTTTCAGGGGCCACATATAGTACTTTATTCTTATTTATAAGAATAAAGTACCAAACGTTTTTTCGTTAAACGACAAAGGAAACTCCAGAAATATGCTGAGTCAGCCAACCGGTTTTTTTATTTTTTTAAAAATAACTTAGGAATTGTTCAAAATTTTCTAGAATGATGACTCCTGGGGCGATTTGGATGCATTCGCGGAACACGATGCCGTAGCACCAGCGTCAGAAGAATTTACCGCCGCATGGGACGACCTTTCCCCACACGCCCTGGATTTCAATAATGAACATAACAAGATGGCAGCTGGGGAGGAAGCACTAATGGTTACAACGAAGTTCCATTAGCACCCCAAAATCATTTGAATCTTCAGCCGGCTGGAGAACCAGGACCCTCGAGGCGAGGGCCCGTGATTGTTCCGACGCCTATCGAGGATGAAGCAATTAATCCACCTGTAACGGACCGTGGTCATGCGGGTTATCGTATTCTTCGCAGATTGACCCGACTTAGCAGGAGATACCGTACACAGTTCACTACTTACACTCTCAGAATAGATACCGAACACATAGAAGATCCTGAAGATTTTATGCCTTATCTCCGCCAAGTACTCACCGCGGCCTTTGAAGAGTTTACACGAAGTTCTCCATATTCTCATGTTCGACTAGTCATGCGGTCGAGATACCTTGATAATCCCATGAACTTCCCACTCATCGAGGTTAGCCAGTTAACGGTGGAACGATTTTTTCAGGCTCTAGAAAAGTCATTCAATCAAACACTGAAATTTTTACCGATGGAGAACTCGAATTTGATTTAGTATTTGTGAATATAAACAGAGTTGGAGGAGCAAGAACAGAGGGCCCAAGAAAACGAAAAATTGCTGATTTGAAGTTATATAATAAAACAAAATAATCTCTTATAACCATTTCAAATCACGATAACCTATGTTTAGCCCGATCGCTTGTTGTGGCCCGTGGACTTGCGCAGAAAAATTATGGGGAAATTTCTGAATCGGAGTTCAAAGCCCTGCAAAATCCTGCGAAAGTTCGCCAACTTAACCTTGCACGGCTGCTACACACTACCGCGGGAGTGCCTGAAGGAAGTTGTGGGATCCCCGAACTTAATAAGTTCCAGGAGTACCTCTCCTCAAAATATCAAATTATTGTGTATTCTGTTGAAGATGACTTTTCCATTGTTTTTAAGGGTCCAGATGCTGAAATTAAGTTATTCCTTCTTCTAAACAACGAGCATTTTGACGTAATTTCTAATCCTGTTGGGTATTTTAGTGCCAAATCTCAGTGTACTGATTGTCTAAAATTTATTTATAATTCTAATATTCATGTATGCACAAACATGTGCCTTTCGTGTAAAGGAAAAAAAATGCCCCCAGTCAGGTGACTACATCATATGTCCAGATTGTTCGAATTATTTTCGGGGTCAAATATGCTTAGATACACATAAAGCAAACAGTACTTGTAATACACATCATAGATGTATAAAGTGTATCACATTTTAATCCATCCAGAGGCTACCACGTATGCCAGCTAAATACTGACCTGCTTGTCGAGGGCCCCAAGAAAGAGAAAAAGGGTGGTATTTCTTACATGTATTTTGATATTGAAACAGTGGAGGGCCCCAATGGTATTTTGACCCCTGTATTACTGATAGCTACTTTTCTCGAAGAAGGCAATTGGAAATTTGTCACCTTTCAAAATGTTGACGCTTTCGTTGATTGGCTGCTAGGTACAGAAGTGTATAACAACGGTGTCCGTTGGCGTCAGAAGTACATCAGACCCCGCTTTCGACACATGACAGTTTTAGCACATAATCTGAAGGGATTCGATGGTATACCCATCCTTAACGCTCTTTACAAAAAGAGTTTGAAACCAGAGATAGTCTTTCAGGGTGGGAAGGTGATGGGTATTTTTCTTTCGGCTTTAAAAATTAGATTCATTGACACTCTGTCCTTCATCCCTTGTTCTCTGAGGCAGTTTCCTTCAACATTTGGCATTGAAAATGTGAAAAAAGGATTTTTCCCTTATAACTTTGCAACTGCGGAAAATCTCGATTACATCGGCCCCATTCCATCAAAAGAGTTTTTTGTACCTGAAAACCTCACAACAAAAGAGATCAAAGAATTTAACTTATGGTATGATGAAAAAGCAAAAATAAAAGAATATAATTTGTATCAGGAGATGAAAAGCTATTGCACAGATGATGTAAGAGTTCTCCGCATAGGAGCCGAAACGTTTCGTACGGAATTTTTGAACCTCACCGGTATAGACCCCATTGAGGAAGACCTCACCATTGCAGGCGCTTGTCTCCGTGTCTTTAGATCCAATTTCTTAAAATCGAAAACGATAGGCGTTGTTCCTGCCCTTGGATACTCCTCATGTGACGTATCTAGTAGGAAATGTAGGGCATGGTTGAAGTACATCGAAGAAACCACCGGAGAGAATATACAGTCGGCATCTTCAGCATCTGGAGAACATAAAATTGGATCATACAAATTAGATGGTATTTGTCATGATACCAGTACTATTTATGAGTTTAACGGATGTTTTTTCCATGGATGTTCTACGTGCTACCCCGACGGAAACACTGTACACCCATTTTTTAAAGTCCCGATGAGGCAAGTGAGGTTCCGAGACATTGATAAACAGAGCTATCTGTTAGCTACTATGCCTAGTTTTCAGCTGAAAATCATATGGGAGCATGAATTCGATCGTATGGTTAAAGGTGATATCTTGGTATCATCCATATTAAGCTCATTGCCTGAGAGGATCTGTATAGAATCCCGAGAATTTTTATATGGAGGAAGAACAGAAACCATTACCCTTTACGCTAACGCCGATGAAGGGAAAACTATGAAATATGTGGATTTCTGTAGTCTCTACCCCTATGTCTGCAAGTACGGCAGATTTCCTCTAGGTCATCCCCGAAGAATCACAGAAAATTTCTGTCACGACCCCGAAGCCTATTTCGGCATCATAAAAGCAACTGTACTGCCACCAAAGAAATTGTTTTTCCCTGTCCTTCCATTAAAAATTCAAGGAAGGCTGATTTTCACTCTATGTCCTCATTGTGCTAAAGATCTTAATCGTGATGTGTGTTGCCATGTTGACAAAGAACGTTTCATCACAGGATCTTGGCCCAGTAACGAGTTTTACAAGGCTGTGGCCATAGGATACAAAATCATTGCATTCCATGATGTCTGGCACTATGAAGAGTCCTCCCAATATGTAAAAGGATCCCATAAAGGAATATTTTCTGAATATATAGACACTTTTTTAGCAGCAAAGCAAAAATATTCAGGATATCCCCAAAAAATTTCTTCTGACGAAGAAAAAGAAAGTTCTGTGATGATTTTTTCACTGCAGAAGGTGTAAGAATTGCTCCCCATGAAGTTTCGGCTAATTCAGTTAGGAGGCTCACGGCGAAACTTGCTTTAAATTCATTGTGGGGTAAGTTCGCGCAAAATCCCGATAAACCACAGAATGTAATTGTCGATAATATAATGCATTATCTTGAAATATTAAACGACAAAACAAAGGAAGTCACTGACATATGTGAAGTCAGTGAAGAAAACATGATGGTAGTTTTTAAACATATTAAAACGTTTCTTCCTGATAATAAGAAAGGCAATATCGTAATAGCATCCTTTGTCACATCAACTGCTCGCCTTAAATTGTACACTATATTAGAAGCTCTGCAGACACGTGTATTATATATGGACACGGACTCTGTCATCTATATATCAAAGCCTGTTGACAAATATCATCCTCCATGTGGAATTTACCTTGGTGAGTTAGTGGACGAAATCTCCAGCAAATACTCGGAAGGAATTTCTATAGAAGAATTTGTTTCAACGGGGCCCAAAGTATACAACCTGAGACTTTCAAACGGTGAAACTATTCAGCGTTGCAAGGGAATAACCTTGAACTGGCCCAACAAGAAAACGTTCACTGTAGGTTTATTAAAAAGCATGATTATGAACAAAGATGGCACGGAAATTAAATTCCAAAAACCATTTAATATTGTCAGAAACAAGTTTTTAGGAACTTTAACAAATATACCTTCCGAAAAAGGATTTAAAATGGTATTTGAAAAAAGATTATTAAGTGATGATTCATATGTGTCTTTCCCATATGGGTATGAGAAGTAATAAAGTTTCTGTGCCTACCTGTGTTTCTGTGTATTTGAACGTTTTTTTTTTTTGTTTTCTGTTTTTAAGCATTTGGTTCATTCACATTTGTTTACTGAGTTTCCTGCAGTTTTAAATAAAAACTGTACTTCTAGTATTTCTAAAGTACCAGAATTTTGTTTTTAAGCATCGTCCTTGTTTTATTTCTCCCCCCAAGGTTGTTAGGGATATATTTCTAGAAAATCGAAGAACATATGTTCTAAAATGGGTAATGGCGTTGCCAATTACCTCCCAAAACTATGTAAATCCGGCTGAACTAGATGATGGATCATTTCAATCTATCCCCATATGCATTGATCTAACCTGTGAACCCGATGTAATAGATTTGATTTCGAAGCCAGAGACGATAAATCTGACATCTTCCGAACCTGGGACAGTGGATTTAATTTCGGAGTCGGAAATAATGGAACCGGACTCCGACCCCGAGATTATCGACATCGTTTCGGGCTCTGAGGTAGAAAACCAGGGTTCCGAAGCTGGAAGGAATTCTGACTCTCTGCCGTCTACTATTTTGGCGGATCTAAATGACCGATTGTGGGTCTTACCATCATCAATGATAACCCCTTCGTGGAGTTCAACCCCAACTATCTAATTTTTGTATGCTTCAAAAAAATGTGGTATAATAAATGTTGTTGTATACTTTAAGTATATTGTATGGCGGCGTAATGCTAAAAATAATTGAAATAAAAAAAGCATGTTCTTTACAAAAATTCTAATGAGTTTTTTAAATTTTATGATGTTTTTTTTTTTTTTTTTTTTTTTTTTATAGCCCAAAAGCTGCTGGTACTTGGGCGGTGGTATTTTCATCAGTATTGAAACGATTCATGACGAAGTTCAAGTTAATATATATCGTCGTTTCACTGTGCACGGTGAAGAGTGGCGTCCAGCAGAAGGGGGAATTTCTTTATTACAGGAAGAATGGATACGTATGTACAGAATGCTCGATATAATAGAGGAATATTTTCATTCAGATAGCCCACGAATCCGTGTGCTGTATTTTGGCGGGGAGCTAGTGATCACTGTATTTCCCGCTATTCGAAATGTACAACTACAAAAAAAACACCCCACAGCGAAAAGTGGAAAATCTAGCCAGGGGTATGTGAAACTGAACTATCAGCAGTGGAAATTTCTGTATCGGATCAAGCACAAAGCTACAAAATGCGTCATATTCAATTTTTTAAAATCATTTCCGCTAAGAGCTATGTTTAACGAAGTAACTGGGGAGGAAATCAAAGAATGTATTACTCCCTGTGATCACAGTGGCTTGAATCATTTATTGTACAATATCCTGAAAACACAATTAGTCCAGAATTTAACAGAAAGTGCTCGTGATGAAGGAAAGGATATGTACGATATAGTGGCGAATGATTTCTATGTGAACTGTGCAATATTAGGCATAGAAATGTATGATATGATAAGTAAATTTTCTGGCAAATGTACATCCGTAGAAAGCAATTTCATACGCTCAATCAACTTGAATTCAATACTATCTCAGATAATTTATGAACTCAGAGAAGTAGATGACTTTGGATGAACAATGTTTTTCTAAATGTGATCGATGTCTTCAAATGATAATTGACTATTTTTTATAATTTTCCCCTGTTGGGAATAATTTATAAGATTTAATAAAATCAGTTTTCTTTGAAATACTTGTGTATTTTGTTTATATAGAATTACTGAAACAAACACAAATTTCCAAAAATGCAATGGATGTTTAATAAGAAATCCAATGATTACATTCTTTTGGTTTTGACAGAGATTTACCAACTTGATATTTTTCGCTTTTGATAAGAAATTGTTTATTTTTTACATATTTTAAAGGTAAGTTAACTTCTTTTATAGCATGCCTAAATTCAAGAGCTGCCGGAATGGGTCTTTGAATTTTTTTATTTCTCAGTAAATTGTCAACCAGATCAACAATATTCGAGTCAGGAAGAACTTTGTCTTTATACACAAATTCTCCATTAGGTGTCCATGAAATAATTTTTGAATTCTTTTTGAAAACGTCTAAAATATTATATCCATATCTTCTTAAATTTTTAGGTACAGTCTGCAACACCATATCTTCAACATCACTATTTTTTGCTGTTGAAACATCAGTTTTAACTTTTTCAGGGGTTCCCTTATATCAGCCGATACATCTAAGAGTTCTTCAGCTAAATGATCTTTCGTTGAAAAGTTTGACATAGGCGTATTTAAGAGGGACACTTGAATTCTTTTATTAAGCACTTGGTTATATAATTTAATTTTAACATCAACAGGTTCTTTACTCAGTAAGATTTTCTTCATTTCTTTATCGAGGTCAGATAAAACTTCTTCCGTAGGTACATGTCTTGAAACTCTCTCCTCTGGGACGAGCACCATTTTCCTGGCGTATTCCATCTTATTTGTTTGACAGAGTTGTTAAAACACTCAGAGCCGCAGGTATCAACACACCTAAGAATCCACCTTTCTGAACCAAAATTCTTCTTTTCTTGAACAAGGGGACTTTTTTATCAGCTAACTTCCGTAGCGTGTGTTTATGTCCACGCAATTTTCCCTTCTGCGGAGGTGAAAGGGGAACATTGCCTTTTAAAGTGTTCAAAACACATTCACATATGACTTTGATTCCATTGTTTGGCAGTTTCCTTAAAAAATCTTTCAAGTGTTTTTAGGACAAATCTTCATCAGACGCAGCTGCTGAATGTGTTGCTCCGATAATGTCATGGCGAAGAATAACGAACTTTATAACGCACTTAAGTTTTTAACCACTCCGCGTATGTGACTGCCTTTTGGGGAACACAATGGTTTTTATCAGTTCGATGATGAACTAGGCACTGCACTTGGACATCAGGGAGGTATTCCACATTAGGACAACACAGAGCATCAAAGTCCTTAAAGATGGTACCTGTTAACTTTTCCACGTACTTGCATTTATTTAGTCCTTTGGCCTCGAAAATATCAGTTTCAGTACAGAAGGAGTGGAATATCTTTAAAAGGACATTCTACTCTTTGTTTCTGCTAGCCCATGGAATGTGGTGTATATTTCTGACCGTCCAAAGGCACTGAGCTTTTTCTCTTCTTGGATGCAGTTCGCAGAAGGGGAACGGTGGCAAAGGGCAAACATCCCCCCTCCCCCGTCTGAAAATAACATGCAACGAGATCTTTCACTATGAATTTTCTGTTCTGAAGCAGAAATCCTTCTACGTCGACGACGACCGTTTTCATGGTAAATGGGGAGCTAATGCCGTGGTTGGTAAACATATTGAGTTTCTCCTGGGAGTATATTGGTGCGCAAGCGCATTCTTCCAGTGTGTTTGGTTTGATGTCTATCATTAAGTAGCTGAACGGAAATTTCGTAGCATCCAGATACACCTCGTGAAAAAATTTCACTTTGTTAGGGTACAACTGTTTCCCCAAATGAGTGATCTGATCACATCTCTACGTGACTTAAACAAAAACAAATGATGAGCATTAAGGGAAATTTCTCTCATTTCTTTGCCTTTATGGAAAATATTTTGGGTAATAAAAACAACGGATACATTATAATGATGACTACCCCTTGTAAATAAATGGGTTAGTCTTTTATCATTCCTACATTCTACCATCAAATCACCTATAATGAAAAGCGTGTTTCCTTCCAAATAATCCTTGAAATTTGGAGGAATACCGTCGACAAAAGTAACATCAGGTATTTCATCATATAATGGTTGATGAACGCCGTAGAACCAAACCACATGTTGCGGTGATGGGTAGATGATTTCCACCTGATGTTGAAGTAAACGTTTCACAAAGTGAGTTCTTCCACAACCCGTAGGACCCGCTGTTAGAGCTGTGAAAGGATGATGCAGCTTAGGCACTTCCATATTGACAACTGAATGAAATAACAAGAGTCAGCCCAATTTAAAGACATGACACATAAAATAGTGATAAATCAATTTTTATTATTCACATTCTAAATTTTGATACAATTCCAAATTTTTTTTTTCAAAACGAAAAACACGTACATCGTTTGTTTCATTTTTATAATTAAATAGTTTTACAATGGAATATAAGCTTTTTCCGCGACATCTAGAATATAAGTAAAAAATACAAAATTGGCCACACACGGCCGTAAACGAACTTTGGAGAGACATGTCATTAAAATTCACGTAGGTAAATTTGGAAACAAATCGGAGAATAGGTCCTTCAAAATATTCTGTGGGATGTCCATAGGAATCGAAAAATTCCACAGTTATTGGGTTTGGCATAAACATGGCCAGCCAGTGTTTCCCGGGACTCCCATACTGATCCGTGTTCACAATGAGGCAGGCTGAGAACTTGGAAATTCTCTTAGGAAGTCGGTTGCATGCAAACACACCGAGAAATGAACGATGCGTCACATGATCTTGCGTTAGAATCCTAGTTATTTGCACACTGTTCATTCCTTTTAATTAGTAAAATCACAAAGAATGCTTCTGGACTTGGAAATTTCGATAATATTCTGGAACTCTGCGTAGATCAACACAGAAATTGTTTTGGACAAAGCTTTTCTAAATTTGATTTCCACTCTCAAATTTCCTTGCTGGACCAAGTTCATATGTCCACCATCACATAAATCGGGACTAAGATCAAAAGCATACAGCGTATAACCCTTGGAAAATTCTTCACGGCCGATGAAAATTCCTATGTCTTGCCCCAATTTCTCGGTTCCTTGAAATAGGCTATGGTAAGAACGAACTGTATTTTCCGTTTCGAAGTTGGGCTCTAGTGGTTTATGGGGAACGGGTTGACCGTCAACGTACACGGCGATAAAGTTGACGTCATAATGTTTGAATTCGAAGGGGTTTGACTTATATGTACCATTAAAGGCATCGTTGTCCACACACCCAATGACCAATCTCTTTGGCATTTGTCCAAGGAATACGTTGTCTTGCACGAAGGACATACTTCCTTGAGAAATGGAATACACTTTGCATAAAACACGATCAATGGGATATTTGGCAGGAGATTTTTCTAAAGCTTTTGCATGACCTATGGCAACTCCTGGGTTGACTTTGACTTTTCTCACAAAAATTGGTGCATGTTCGATGAGAACTCTGTAATTGGGTGTCCCGAAGGAGGAAACGAGACAGAAATCCGGTTTGCTACGAATCAGTTTGATTTTCACATCCACTAAATTTAGCAACAGTCTATTTTGAAAAAATAAATCACAATGCAAGGTTCCAATCATGTCCAACGTCTTGCTATCCTTTACGAGTTCGTAGCGTTGATACAATCCCTTGTTCGTTGTAGCATTCGTGGGGTTAATTTCATGTAGATGTCCGGATGTATCCTTGTAAAAACTTTCACATGCTAAATATGTTTTCTTTGCTTCTTCTCCATAATTCAGCAGAGTTTCAATATAAGCTCTGTATGGATACGTGTTGCTTGACGACGAAATCACTCTTTCGTTTAAACTAATGTCGACTTGCGAAAACAGAGAATGAAGGAAGCAGTTAATGGGACCCACGGGCTCTTTGTCGGGCAGGACGGAATTGTCGGATTTCACGATTTTGACTTTCACGTAAAGTTGACTGGAAGATAAGTCCATGTATTCTTCTCCACTCCCAGAAATATTAAATTCCAAAGGGCCTCCATCTCGAATATTGGCTAAGGGGTGGTATTCAATCCATTGTCCTTTTTCTATGCTTGTTTGTGTGGGCGGTAAAGCAAATAAATCCAGTTCCGACTTGAGGCATACGGAAGAATGACTGTGAATCAGAGCCATGGTTTTACGGATCAAAAATGTCACGTGTTACTCTCTTGGCTTTCTTTGAAGAAATGATATATTTCTTCGTCTTTCTCTTCCTTTTAACACTTCCACCCAGCATTTTCTTTACTTTGTTAGCGACTTTGTCGGTGAGTAGTTGTCCTGCTTCTTTAGCTCGTTGTTTGGCTGCTATCTTCACATCTTTTCCTTGAATAACATCCGTGACGAGATCCATCCCCGTTCGTAAGACTTGTTTTCCGAGCGTTTTAGCACCTTGTTTGAATAATGGTACCGCCGTTCTAAATAGCGAACGAAAGAGTCCTCCAAGTCCATAACCTTTTTGCAGTGGTACTCCTTGATAATAGAATAATCCTTTTCCAGTTTGGCTGATGTAATAAACCTCAAAGGATTTCGTACAGCAGTGGTAGGGTTCATACATGATTACAGATGTTTGAGACGGAAATGAAGTTTCACGATTGCTCTTCCCCGTTCAAATGGCACTAATTGACCTGTGTGATTCCTTATAACAATTTCGATGGTTTGGAAATTTTTTCTTGCAAGAGGCAAATAATGAGGTCGATCGAACAAAGCGCTGACCATCTCTCCATCCACACCACTCACTTTAACGATGCGAAGGAGAGGAGCAACCATGTCCCCTACCGGTTGCGGTTCCACAATATCGCTGTACACATACAACAGAGAAAACCGACCGTTTAGATCTGCGATAAATTCACCATTTACAGAGAGAGCTCCATTCACAGCCGAAAGTTTCATGGGTTGGTATCCTAAGATTTCTGTAATCCCTGGGGGCAAAACAAAGCGAGTACCTTTAAGAAGAGTTGACTTGACCTTTTGAGTCGCTTTATTATAATTCAAAGAGATTTTATTGGCAAAGTGATTGCTCATGGATTTAAAAATGTCCGCTACAGACTCGTAATGGCCTGGAGATATTCTTCCCGTCTTAAACTGACCCGTTCGTAAATCGTATTCGAAATGATTGGAATTTTTCGTGATATTATACCACGAATGGGGGTAGATCAGTTCGACGAGTCCCACTTCCCAGTCTCCATTCAGTTCGATTGAGGAAGGAAGACGCGTTATGAAATGAGATATTTTGTTGTCCAAAAAGTAGCCGAGAGAGCTATCGCTCGGTAACGTCAGATAGAAACTCATTTTTCATACTGAACGTCTCAGGTAAGTACTTAAACTTTTATATGTTCACTAAATCGTTCGATGGTATCCATGAATTAAACTTATCAGGGTAGCCTTTAAATTTAACAAATTATTCATATTTGTGTTTCCGTTTACGTTTCTTCAGAAACATTTCGATTGGGTAGTGGTAATTTTTTTACTTTTTGCAGTTCTTCGGCGTAGAAGGTACCACCAATGTCTTCTTCTAGTAAATCTTTAACTTTATACACTGGAGGCGATCTAGCGAAGCGTTGGGAAACATTAAATAACTCCTCCGACCAATTCGTTTCGTACCCCTTTTCGAGTTGTAATTTGGTTTTAGATAACCTCACAGTATCACCTATATAGAATTTATAAACTGGATGAGATTCAGATATATCGCCATATAAGTTATTCCACACAACCTCTTGGTTTTCTAGACTGACATTTACTGGTTCCATCTTAATACTTCGATGACGCGTTGCATTGTAACTATGTATCAATTTCTGCAAGATGTTAATATATGTGTATGTGTTTCGACTAGTAAAGTACTTCCACATTTTTGTTTTTAGAGTTCGATTAAACCTTTCTATTACACTCGCTTTTGTCTCATTTCTGGTAGTAAAGAAATGGACGTTGTTTTGTTTCAGGAAATTCTGGAATTCTCGATTTTTAAATTCAGAACCTTGGTCAGTTTGTAGGTTTAATGGTTTGCGTTCTTCAAATATTTTCTGAAACACTTTGATCATGGATGACCCAGTCTTTTGTATCATAGAAACACACCATGCAAATTTTGAAAACACGTCAATGCATGTTAATAAATATTTATATCCGTTATTATGTTGTTTCAGACTGGTCAAGTCAACTAAATCAGCCTGCCACTGTTCATCGATTCCCATCACAATGACCCGATTTCTCTGAAAATGTCTCCTCGCAGGTTTATGCAGGGTGTAAGTTTTCTCCCCCTCAGCCATTCCTCGATTTCCTTTTTCTTTATTTTTCCGTTTACAGCATGATACAAAACATTTACTCCACCGAAACTTCCGGGGTGAGCTGGATCTAGATAAGTCTTTTTAAAGAGGTCGTGATTCTCCATTACAACAACTGATTTGAATACTATCAACAGAAACAGTAAAACTTATGCTTACACTAAAACACAGACAACAGAAATGACACAAAAGGGTGCTTACATGGGCTTTTATTGATGCATAGGGTCTTCCAAAATGTACAGATTTTTAGCACTTTCTAATACATCGCAAATATTCAAGTGATTAAAAAAATCAAATAAGTGTTTTCCGACATGAAAAATGAGTCGTTCACAAATTCATGGGCGATCAATTTTAGATCCAAATTGGATACGGCCTTTTTGAACAATGCATGCACTTTACCTTTTCGAGTTGAAAATTCACAGGCATGTCCTAATCCAAAGCGATCTTCAATTTTGCACATAAGACAGTCGATCAGTCCATCGATGGCTGAAGTAATGTTCTTTTTTATCACGTGGCAAAATGTCTTTTTTAACGCAAATTCACCATCTATGGAGTCAACACTGCTATGTCCAGTTTTTTCAGGCTCGTCGAGTACGAGCTTCTTAAAGGACGATCCAAACATTGTTTGGTGAATGCTTGCCCTAATATCATCCCTACATTCATTAAGTTTTTCCCATTGGTCTTCAGTCAGAGATATCCGGTTACGATATGCTGATAAGAATCCATTGTTCACACCAATGCCTTGAATATGCAGATAATTCCTGTCGTTTTCCTTATGCATTGTCAGAAACAGTTTCCTTGCTATACATTGGGTTAGGTCGGTTAGAGCGGTGTCAAACGGACCCGTGAACATCATAGATTCGATGAATTCCTCCCATAAAAATGGCGTCATAACTAGCCCGTGACTGGTCGGGTAAAAATGCAAGTCGACGCACTTATACATCCGAAGGTGAACTTTTACACGATCCTTAAAATCTCTGACAACAGCAAACGCATCGCCACCAAGATGAAAATGATGACTTGGTATATTATCCAATGTGAATCCTTTGGAAGTTTTAGTCCGAGAAGTAAAGGGCCTTTCATGATAATCCACTTGTTCACAAATGCCATCGTTACTGCGCTTCATCCTGGAGTCAAAAAACTTACGGACACAACCACACAACCGACACAGTCGACAACACACACAGGAGTGACTCTCTCACCACGCTGTGAAAGCACATAACTTTCGGAATTCAAGCACAAACACGCCCTGTACGGTTTTTTCTACAAGAATATTTCCTAAGATGATGACGTCAACAGACCTCCGTTGCCAATAAGCGAAAAGAAATAGAAAGTTTTCTCCACCACTCCCCCCCCCAATCCGACAGAGGGCGATGCCATCGCCTTGCTCCCTCGCACCGAACGGAACTGAGGTCACACGCCACGCCCACCCATCACGTGACCAGAAGTGTTGCCATCGAAAAAGGTTACTACCCCTTTGGAAAATTAATTTCAAAAAGTGCCGACAGATGGAGCTGCAAATGTTCGCGAACCACCACCAGAGGGTGCTGCCATCGTATTTCTCCCTCGCGTCGAGAGGAGACAGGAAGTGACGTCGCGCACGACCCCGCCCACCCGTCACGTGACCGGAAGTGTTGCCACCTAAAAGGGTTATCAAGAGTGGTCTTATACTACTCACGGTCGTATACACAAGAACATCATATTCCAAGAGAGTTGCACATCAAAGGTATACTACTACTTTATTACAGATCATTTTATATGAATTAGATGTAAATACACAAACACTCACACACACTGAATATTTCGTCGCTTGTCTTTCGCGTCATGTCTTATTAACATCAGTTCTCACATTACGGCCTCTGCCGTATCATCATCTCTGCCGCTTTTCCCACGCGTCCTCACATGTCGGCCATCTTCTCACATCTGGCGTTCGCCGCCTCCGCTGCGCCCTCTGACGGCGAAGTCCCAACAACCTGAATATCAATCCGAGCCACCTTCGTATTCGTATGGCTCCTCCTCGTTCCGTGACAACTGCATACTTCGAAATGCGGAGAAGAAAAGATTAATAAGTGCCATTAGAAGTAAGAGATCATTTATTGATTTCCTTAGTAGAAAGTGTTATACTGCTTATGAGGATCTTTCGAATCGCGAACACCCTATTATCATGGACCGTGTGTTTACTGTCACCTCGACTTTAATAGAAAACTCGGCCAAATCATTGACCGATACCCATATTGGCAAACTTTGTTTCCTAGTTGACAGTGAAGTTAATAATAGGCCTGTGCGCTATCATGGAAGTCATGATACACTGCCGGACAATTGCTAAGGACGGATGACAATAGCAACCATAAAATGGAAGGCAGGAAAATGTGGAAATTAGCATAAGTGCGGGATACAGTAAGACGTGCTGTGCGTATGCAAATTTGGATTGCCGAACTTGTTCGTGACGTCATAGCGCTGATAAGAGATATAAATGATTTGACGCGTATTGACCGTTGTTATTCAAACGCAAAGTTGAAAGGGAAAGAATCAATTGACGAACTTACAATTTTCAGTATGTCTTCCCGACATCACCTAGATGATTTTACGCGTGGCCGTACTATTGGCAAGATTGAAAAAGGGCGAAAAATAACAGATGTTGCCAGGGAGTTCGACGTCAGCCACAGTGTTGTTCAAGGCTTCGGAAATCATTTCAAACAAATGGAGAGTGTAGCAAACGTCACGGGGGAGGTCGTGTTCACAGTACGACACCTGCAGAAGATCGGTACATAGTGCTATCAACAAAAAGACACCGGCGCAGCACAGCTAGTGAGGTAGCAAATCAGTTTATGGCTGCTACTGGCAAGCGGATCTCCCGAAAAACTGTCGCCAGACGTTTGCATGAAGGAGGACTATACGCCCGCCGTCCTGTTGTGTGCATCCCATTGTCCAGACGTCACCGTACCGCCCGTTTGCAATGGTGCCATCAACATCGCAATTGTACTGATAACGACTGGTCTGCTGTCCTCTTCTCACATGAGAGTAGATACAGTCTATCGTCTGATTGTCGACGACAACTGATCTGGCGTGATAGTGGTACTGCATATTGTCCATACAGGATAGGGACAAATATCCGACATGTAGTGTCACGGTATGGGCTGGCATCATGATCAATGGCCGTACGTCCCTGTATGTGCTTCCAACTGGGACTATGACTGGCCAACGATACATTAATGATGTTCTGCTACCTCATGTTCTCATGTTCCGTAGTGCTGTCGGTGATAAATTCATTTTCATGGACGACAACGCAACATGTCATCGAACAGTCGCTGTCCAGGAGTGTCTTGAGAGCGAGGATATTCAACGCCTCGCATGGCCAGCACGTTCTCCAGATCTGAATCCCATTGAAAATGTGTGGGATGCTTTGGGGAGGAGTCTTGTTGGTCGCCAATGCCCTCCAATAAACAAGGACACCCTCATCCGTGCACTGACAGAGGAATGGGATAAATTACCCCAACAGCTGCTTGATAATGTTGTGCAAAGCATGACACGACGTGTGGAATCTTGCATCGCCCTCCATGGTGGTCATATCCCGTATTGACATCTTACGCCGGAACGCCTGCGGACGGTAATTGCATTTTTTTCACGTTTACGTATTCTTCACAAAAGGGCCTGTTTGTCCCTTGAACATGTTCCAGAGCCTTCTGGATTTCAGAGCACAATAAATTGTCTTTCTTGTAATGTCCTGGCATTATGACATTATTTTATTTCACTTGGCATCTAACCACACTTACTTTTTTATGCGCTATATAGCCGTTTATGATCCGTCCTTAGCAATTGTCCAGCAGTGTAGTATAATTACAAACTGTAATGTTGTCAACCTTAGTAATTAAGAGTTGAACGAAGTGCAACGTAGAGCTCTCGAAAGAGGAACCAAATTCGCATACCCGACGAACAAGGCCAATATCTTTCAGACTGTCCCACAATTAGAATGTATCATCAGAAACTTACCCCAGGCTGAAAACGATGTTGCGCGCGTACAAATTGATAGCCTTCTACGAAGGGGCAAAACGCAGCAACCGTCCAAACTAATCCCAACGTATAATGAAGAAAGGCAGCAGCTTGCTGCAGTTAGAAATAATAATGAAATATCGATTTTGGCTGCAGATAAGACACATCAAACTGTCTTGTTGGATAGCTCAAACTACAGAGAAAAAATGATTGAGGCTATAGCTTCCATTCCACACAAGGTAGTAGAGAGTGACCCAACTAAAGCAACCTGTGCAGCGTTGACCAGATTGAAGAATGCTCACAACTTCCCTGAAAGTTTTTCCAAAGCATTTACCCCCTCCCCCAGCAGAGATATCGGCAAATATAAGATATTTTTGGGCGTATCAAACTGCATAAAGAGGGGCTGCCTATTAGGCCTTTGGTCGTGGGCTACGTTAGTCCTACTCGACCACTCGAAAAAGCCCTTGCCCTATATTTGGCTAAGTTAGCACAGCGCTCACCTTTTTCTATCAAAAGCTCCATTAGGGCAATAGAAAGGATCAGAATGATTCAGGCACATGCTGGCCTTTTCATATTAGCCTCTTTGGATGTGGTTTTTTTTTTTGGAGGTTTAACGACCACCGTGAGCAACTCAATGGGCTATAAGCGGTCGCCCGTCCCTAATTTAGGATCACTGGTTCCAGGGAAGGGAGAGAGCCAGTGCCGTAAGACAAACACAACATCCATGCCCGACCGGGATTCGAACCCGGACCCCTTACGGACGAATGATTAGAGGCCAGCGCCTTAGACCACTGCGCCACCGGGGCGGCTGGATGTGGTTTCACTGTACCCTAATGTACCTGTGGACGCCATTCATCGTATTATTGAGGCTAAACTTGCTGAAATTCACATCCCCATCCCCGAAATCACCGCCATTATGAACGCACTTCGTTTAGTGAAACGGCGATCATATTTCAAATTTCTTGACAAAATTCACTCGCAAACTGAAGGGTTCGCCTATTGGCTCCCCACTATCTGCTGTGTTAGCGGAAATTCTGCTACAATACATTGAAAACAAAGTTCTCAATGAATCCCCTTTGGTCCCCAGTTTATACCTTAGGTACGTCGACGACATCCTTGTGCTTTGGCCTCACTCCAGGGATGATTTAATTCAATTCGTCGACGCACTTTCGTCAGTATTCCCTACTATCGGGCTCACGACAGAACTTGAATCTGATCTTTCACTCCCTTTTTTGGATTTTCGCATATTTCGTAACCCGGATACTAATTCACTGTCTTTTTCAGTTTATCGTAAGCCAACTGATTGCAATAGCCTTATTCCATTCAATTCCTCACATCTAACTCTACAAAAACTATCTGCTATTAACTTTCTTATAAGAAGAGCCTACACGCATTCTTCAAGCGAGAGTCTTCTACAGTCTGAAATAAAGTTTATTTTTAAATTGGCGGATAAACACGGATATCCAAGGACATTGGTTAATAGATTATTCAGCAGAATTAATAACGAAATAACCATAAGTCTAGAACAGGACCCAAAGCCCAGCAAACGGTTTGTGGGAGCATTGGACCAGCACCCACACATCACTAACGCGTTGTCACACCTATGCTCAAAGCATAACATATAATTCGGAACCCGATCAAAGAATCTCATATCATCTGTTAGAAAAGATCGGGCAGCAACCGATATTTTGAGCAAATGGGGAGTGTACAACATACCACAGTTAAACACTTCAACAGGAGAACACGTTAGTAATTATATAGGCTCGACACGGAGAAATTTGGGTATTCGTGTTCAGGAACATAAGTATGATATTCGAACTTTCTGCAATAATACGGCATTATCAAGAAACGTCGTAAATGGAACTTTGCAACCAGACTGGGGGAACATTAGACTGCTGAACACCCCTGCTTACGTACACTCACTGCACCTTGCTGAAAGCCTGTACATTGAAGCCTTGGGGGACAGGTGCTGTAATGATAACATGCCAGTGGACATACCGAAAGTTTGGAAAAAAACCACGTCACCGATTTAAACTTTAAATTATAATTATTAAATAAATTTAATAATTATAATTTAAAGTTTAAATCCCTGCTGGCAAGAAGGATTATTTGGACATGTGAATTTGACAATTTTAACAGCGCAACACAATTTGTATCATGTGTAACTAAAGTCGGAAATTGTATCTATTGCTCGGCTGTGATAGCAACACCTTAACCTTGTGACGCATGCGAACTATAACATGGTGCATTGCTGCGCTCTTATAAAGGTCTACGCGAGTACTGCATTAACCTCTCTGGGGCCGCTGGTGGCCTAGTGGGAAACGTTCGTGACTGCCACGGAAAGGGCCTCAGGTTCGATCCCAGGCAGGTACGAACGCTCGATCCACTAATTATCCGCCGTGCGTCGGATGGGCACGTTAAGCCGTCGGACCCCGGGTACTGGCCCCCGGTAATAAATAAGGGCGTCTTCCTCCCCCTTTCTACTTCGCTTCCGTGTCACTTTCCTATCGGGCGCTCTAGCCCAAATCTCCTAGTTTCCTGTTTCTAAGGGCTGTTTAAGACCTGGGGTCAGACACTCCCTTCCTAAAATCCTCTACACATGATCATGATCATTAACCTCTCTGTTCCACCTGATGATGGGGTAAGTGTTACCCCGAAAGTGCTGGTGGAGGTTTTAATTTGTAAATAGATTTATCTTTTAATTAAACATCGTACATAGACGGTGGTATTTGTTTTTGTATAAATCTATCAAAGCTATTCAAACAAAGTCAATGGAACCGGTATGGAAAATAGTAGTATCTGCTAAAGAAAGAAGTTTTTCAATCCGGTTTTAATCCAGCAGATATTGCTGTAAACTGAAACGGGAACTTACGCCTTTGGTGGCAGACTTGTGCGTTAAAAAAATTTGAAATTATAAGAGAAACACTTTGCAGAGGAAACGCTCTCAAACAAAGAAATAATTTTTCAAATCGGACTATCAGAAGTAGAGATATCGACAAATATAAGATATGTGATTACGCCCATCATCGGAAAAACACACCACCAATGCCTCATCCATGTTCTGAACCTGTACAATCACAGAAGAATGGAGAGTCTCAGACGGTTCGTCCATCTGGCGAGCTCTCTCTCTCATTAATTCCGCTTTTATTTGGAAGCAGACGATGGCAGTACAAAGATATGGCGTCGTTTAGAGTGGAGGGAGCATCCAACATAAGTTCGAGAACTCCACAGGTCCGTATTGTAGAAGTTATTGTGTTGGGCGTCATAATTTTTGACACCCGAAAGCCTTTGGTGTTCATCGAAGCAGCGCTGGTAATACAACAATAAGTAGTTAACATTTCGGACCACTATGTCGACTCTTCTTTCGCAGAATCGCTAATTTTATTTTCGAGGAAGATTATGCACGTTTTCATGAGGCTCGTATCACTTTGCGTTAAGTCAACATCGACCCTTAGGCAATCATGTCCCCAGATTTTCTCGCAACTGAGCACTTGTACTGAGATATCCGAGGTCAGATGAGTACAGACGTTCGGAACCGTGCATGCGCAGTTGGAAGAAGAATGATAGAATGAATGTGACACAGGACTGTATGGGTCGATGCCACGAATATACACTGAAGAGCGATTGAAATAGAGATACCTGTCTAGTAACGTGTAGCACCACCTTTCGCCCTGATGACGGCGGCGATTCGTCTCGGCATGGACTCGACAAGACACCGGAAGCGTTGGGAAGCCATTCGGATCCACGACCCTTGAACAAGCTCCGAGAGTTCACGAAGATTTGATGGAGGGGGCCAGAGCCTCGAACATCTCTCTCGATGGCATCCCAGATGTGCTCAATTGGATTGAGGTCAGGTGACCTAGCTGGCCAAGGAAGCGAGGTCACGTCGGTGGAGTGTTCATCCAACCGTACGGATCCAATTCAAGAGCGATGGCACTGTGCATTGTCTTGTTGCAGAATGAGGTCCCCAGTGGAATGTTGAAGACGGTCGTCCAGGATATTCCCGGTACGTTGACCTGTGAGGGACGATGTCACACGTACCAGGGACCCCATTTCAGTCCACGTAAACAGTCCCCAGACGAGAATGCCAACCCCACCAGCTTGAAGAGTACCCTGCTGGCAAGAAGGATCCATCGCTTCATGTGGTTTGCGCCGTACTCGTATCCTGCCATCCGCATGCACCAACGTGAATCTCGACTCATCAGTCCAGGCAACATTTTTTCCACATGTCAAGGGTCCAGTGGCTATGTTCCCGCGCCCATGCTAATCTTTGCACCCTCTGACGTGAGGTCAGCAGCGGTACCCTCGTTGGGACGATGGCTTCTGTACCCCATAGCGAGGAGATGGTTCTGGATGGTGTGGCTGCTTACACGTTTTTGTACACCAGCGTTAAATTACCGAGTGATTTCTTGCAGTGTGGCCCGTCTATCCGCTGTTACAATGCGAGCTAGCTGACGGTGACCCGGCTCATCCACACGCTGTTGTCCAGGTCAGTTGGCCCTTGCAGGGATGGTTTTACCTGATTCGATGTACTCACGGTGCACTTGTGATACAGTGGCTCGTGAAAATCCCAGTGCCTGCATGACTTCCGAGATGGAGTGACCCATCCGTCGGGCCCCGGCAATTTTCCCACGATCAAATGCGCTTAGATCCTTCGTCTTACCCATACTGCATCCGACTCTTACTGATTCCCGTCGCATCACTCCTTATATTCTCTGATCGCTGCATACGTCATGTCGTTTCCGTTTACAGGGTCGCCCACAGCGCCACATTTGCATAACGCCAGCTGTCTCTAATTCAATTGCTCTTCAGTGTATATCGTTATCAATAGAGATAGACCATTAATGAGTGGTACCGGAAGCAGCATCATTAGGGTGCGCCATTATTTTCGTAGATTTCCTAATTCTGTGCCACGTTTGAATCACCTAGGTGGAGATCATCATGGTGTTGCAATTTTTATATCATTTTGGTATTTTGTACACGCGTTTCATCACAAGGTCGATTTTTGTCGTTTTTTCCTTTCGGTAAATACTACAGCAGTTGTGTGTACACTGAAGTGCCAGAAAAACTGGTACACCAGTCTAATACCTGGTAGGTCCCCCACGGGAGCATAGAACTGCAAAAATACGACCGGGCATGGACTCCACAAGCTTCTGGAAATATGCTGTAGGCAATGTACACCATACTTCCTGCAGAGCGTTCCACAATTCGGGTGTATTCCGAGGTCTCGGATTCCTGTGTTCGATAGCGCGTTGCATAGCATCCCAAATGTGTTCTATCACGTTCAGATCTGGGGACTCGGGTGGGAATGGCAACACCCCAAACTCAGATGAATGCTCCTCTAACCATAATGTGGCGTCCCGACACTTGTGTGGAGGTACATAGTCCTGTTGGAACAGGCCCAACCCATCAGCATGAATGCAGGACATGAACGAGTGTACCTCGTCAGAAAGGATGCGCACATAGCATTGGCCGGTCACAGACGTTTGTAGACGAAACAGGGGTCGCAGTGAAGTTCAGCTAAACACACCCCATACTATTACGGACCCCCCATCAACCGGTACAGTTCCCTGTTGACAGGTGGGATCCATGGCTTCATGGGGTTTGCGCCACACACGAATCCTTCCATCTGCCCGATACAGTTGGAAATGCGACTCGTCAGACCAGGCTACTTGTTTCCAGTCATCAAGTGTCCGGTGGCGGTGTTGCCGTGCCTAAGCGAGGCGCATAGCTCTGAGTCGTGCACCCATCTAGGGGACTCGAGTTGGGCGTCGGCTCCCAAAGCCCATATCGTGCAGGGTACGTTGCACAGTCCGGACGCTGATGCTTGTTGAGGCTCCAGCATTGAATTCCGATGATACATGCGAGAGTGTTGCACGCCTATCGCGTGAAACGATTCTTGACAGCCGACGACGGTCACGTTCACCCAATGTATTTTTACGGCCACACTGGTATCGTAGGTTGAAGGTTTTGCCGGAATTCTTGTAGTCACGGTACACCCTTGCAATGGTCGTCCGTGAAAATCCGAACTTCGTTTCTACCTCTGAAATACTATGGCCCATCTCACGAGCGCCAACTATGACACCGCGTTAAAAATCGCTTAAATCGTTATTACTTGTCATTCTCATGCCGAAAACAGCTCTGACAGCTGGCAAGGATGTTTATCGCTTTATATACGCACTGGCGGACGCAACCGAGTACGCGCATAGGTGACGTTGCTATGTATTTTGCATATGCTTGTCTGTATTAGTTTTTCTGGCACTTTAGTGTATATGCTATAATGTTTCAGTTTTTTTTTTACTGATTGTTCGTCGAAACAATAGCCACTTAAATATTAAATGCGTTATACTAACACTTAGATGACCAGTATTAAAAGTCACAGGGATCGATATAGCAAGAAAAAGAACTTATATAACATTCAAAGAACCTGTTTATTCGGCTTTCTGGGATTTTTCTTACCTTACAGTTTGTAAACAATATCACAATTCCTCTTTAACCAACTGAAGCAGGTTCTTAGACTCAATCACATTATCAATTTTGTAGATAAAACTTATTCGGCGTACAGATCATCAAGATAACATGCGATCTTATTTCAGGAAGTATAAAGTGCTCCCACCACCAAACCCCTTTACACTGCCCCCTGTTTTTTTTATTTACCTTTGATTCACAGTCAGTAGTTGCCTAAAAAGTGTAAGGAAATTCAGAGAAATTGATGTGACGTTCAGAAAGAAATATAGCGGAGAGGTAACACATTTTACATAAGAACAGAAACTAAAAGGAAGGCTAAATTAGAGATATACATCAAAGTGCTAATATCTGTACAAAATAACGAGTTTCAGATAGTTTGCTTAGGAAATCGTAGGAATGTCGCTTGAGTTGAATGAATAGTTTTTCACTTATATACAGTAGAACCGGCGTATAAAGAGGAACTTGAGATCAACGGAAACCCTCATTAAATCCGGGGGCTCACTAAATCCGACTTTGGGTGAAAATTCCCACCATGTAAAAATGCGCATACGTGATTATAAGCATATAGGATTACATTGTATCTCCATAACAATTGAACATACTTGAAAGATTAATTAATTAGCTACATTAGTACTATGGTTAATTAATTAAATCTTTCAAGTATATTCAACTTGACGGCCGTGTGAGACTGACCGCTGTTTAACTATACAACACACATGAAGCAAAAGCAGCACCGATTCTCCCAATGCAACGCTCACTTGGAGGGTGAAAGGGGTAGTGGACGCAATTCCAGAAATTGCAGCTTTCTGTTTACCCTCCGGCGATGTCGCTATTATTATCTCATTTGCAGTTGTCACCCAGAAATTCACTTACATGTCTGTGAATCCCACCAATCCTCTGCTTCTCTACGAGTAGGTAGTTTGTTTTCAACTCTATTCTCGCGATACTCCCAAGGCATAGCCTCTTGAAGTTGGTGGCAAAGAGAGTATCTTGCTAAACTTTCTTGTTTTGAATTTGATGTATCTCTCCCCATTGTTTTTCTATTAACACTCTTTCACTAGCACTCAAGGATTCCCCTGCGCTCTTGTAATTTCGTCATGCGTGCCACAATTTCTATTCCTATATTAAAAGACAATGCGCAGCAGATTTTTTCTGCCTCGTTAAATATGTAATTTCATTAAATTCTGTTACTTTGCTTGTTAAAAGTGGTCATCTTAGCTTTTCTCAGCCTCATTAAATCCGGGGACTTCACTAAATTGTGTTCATTAAAAAAAGATCAAATTAGCTTTGAATTGAAATTATATTCAACAAAAGTTTGTGTTTTGCTCGTTAAATCCGAGATCTCGCTAAATACGGGCTCGTTATAAGCGGGCTCTTCTGCATTGGGTTGCTTTACGCATGTTTTTCGATCAAGATGCAACTCCCACGCGCACTTGTCTCTGATGGTTGTTTTATTGCGCAGTGGTTTGTTGGGGATGGTTCGGTTGATTAAATTGTATTATTTCATATTTTTGCTGTGATATAACCAAAGCACTACTCTACCTTTATTACAATCACATTAGAAAAACACAACAATTTTATTAATGATGTAACATGAAACATGGTGAGCTCTTCGCTTCACAATTCACACAACCTCTCTCTACAGAGGAAAATCCCAGAGTGACGCTGTTAGGTCATGCACAGAGTCTGCAGTGCGGTGCGCATGTGGCGCCATCTGTTAATCAAAAATGTATGTAAAAAAGATTGAGAAATACAAAACATGTACAACAGTCTCCCCTAAAAATTCTTAACGGCAATTTTAGCCAACATTTAGACTGCCACGATATTTTAGGATGAACATTTTCAACGAATGAGTTAAAGGCCTAGACGATTTCCATCGATACCATATTTTTCAGGATGATTATTTTTTCTGTTTATATGAGCACCCATGAATGGCAACAAAACGTGCCGATGAAGTACGTAGTTTTGTGATTAAAGGTTTCCGTTTTCCCCAGCTAATGGGCGTCCAGGGCACTCGTTGCTTTTGCTGGATACTTTCCTTCTGTATACAGATAAAACCACCCAAAGGGGCATGAACGATTTTATTTTCGCGAGCTAATCAGGCTTTGTCCAACTGGAAGTTTATATTCTTACTTTTAAATACCTTTGCGAACTTTTCTCACCTTCTTGGATGTGTTTTAAAGTCACGCAAACACACTGAATTTAAAACCGGATCACAAAATGGTATGTAAACACTCACAGAATGGCAACAGAGCACGTTCATCAAACTGCACCCTAACGTGGATCAGGTTTGACTTAGTATATCTTTTGAATGGACCTTTCACGTTGGAATGCAGAAGAAAATGGTTTTAGTGAAAATTCAAATGAACATGGATATCAAGCAGAATGATTTAAACTCACATAGTTACAGAAAAATGGGAATTATACATTCATTGCGACGCATTGTACAGCGAAGAATGTAAATTTTTTAATTTGCAAGAATTTCGGCTAATGAATGATGCGAACAACTACCAAAACCTCACGTAATTATCTAATTAACTGCGGCGATCCTGTAACGCAGAAGAAATTCTTTTCGTTTAACGAGCATTGATTACAAGGAAGTCTTGAAAAGGCTTTTCGAAAGTGAAGAAAGAAGAAGAAAGAAGACCATGAATGTTTATCACCTAAATGTAGGGAGTAGCAGAAATTGAAAGGCAACTTCGTGATGCAAAAGAAAGCGCGAAAAACATTCTGCGAGAGATAGTAACGAAGAAGTAATTAGATAAACCAAGGACAAGGAGACTAGATCTTCAGTGAAAGAAAGAACAAATGCTTATCTTCACTGACATTTTCATTTTGTTCCAGCCCTTTACGATGGAGAATTGGATTTTGAAGCTACGCGGCGCAAGACATCGAGTTCCAAGAATAGCAGCGTGAAAGGATGAACGACGAAACCAGGTTTCGAGAACATACTTTCTTCTGTTAAATAAAACTTATTGCTCAAAAGTAAAAAAAAAAAAGAAAGCTGCTTTAAGTTGTAATAAATTTTGCTATTTTGCCTTAGCATTTTCTTGTCAAGTAAAAAAATGAGTTTCAAATACATGCAAAACGATTAACAAAATGCGGGTGAATTTGCGGGGTTGATAAGAGGGTATGAACACTCTGTAACACTGAAACTGCAAAATCGTGGTAAAATTCCACTGATGTTCACGGATGAATCAGTATGGAAGACAAGAAAACTGGTTAAGTTGGTAATTTTTGTGCCTGACTGATGAGGAACATCAATAGGAGGTGCAACCACCACTTTTGACAATGCATTCAACAGTGCATCGTGGCAATGAATCGTAGAGACGTTCGATGGCCTCCTGCGGCACTGACCACTATGCTTTCTGCGAGTGGTTTTGCAAGGTGGTCGTTGCCTGCGGTGATAGAGGGTGGATGTTGAATACAGTATTTCGGAAATACAGTATTCATAAGACTTCGCTGCAAAGTAAACTTCTAACATGTAAACTTTTTGCTCGCCCGTGAGTCCCGTTCTTTGTCTGCTTAGCAACAAAAGGAACGACGCAGTTCCCAAGCTTGCACAAACTCGCATCAAAGTTACAATTTCGGTTTTGCTATGACATCAAACGGCCGTACATTCGGGTAACGTTCAGTATTTGACCTTGAAGAGTTCTCGCATGGAGCTGTCGCAACGATTTGCTTCATGCCCATAGCCCATTGAGTTGCTCACGGTGGTCGTTAAACCTCCAACAATTTGCTTCATATATGAGGTGTGACAATTTAATTCGCGGAATGAACCTGTAGAAAAAAATGTGTGCGCGCATGTGCAGTAGCAACTACTGTCACCTTTGAAGTAGTTCCCTTCCGCAGTTATGCATTTAATTAGGCGCTGTTGCTATTGCTGGAAACATACCTGCAATTCATTCTCTGCAATACTCTAGAGTTCTTCTGTCAAGTTACGCTGGATGTCAGAAATGTCTGAAAACCTTTGTCCTTTCGTGACAGTTTTTATTTTTTGGAGAAGCGTCAGAAATCAAAAGGGGTTTAGTCATGCGAATATGGTGGACGATCTAATTCGGTAATTGATTTCTTATCCAGAAAGTCGTGAACACTCAGCACATCATGGCTTCTGGCATTCTCAGGCCACTGTTCAGCTCGTTTCCTTTGAACAGAATCCAGTAAACTTTTCAACACCTCTAAACAGTTGGTTGGGCGTTTGTCCCTGATTCAATGAAATTGTGATGAATTAATCCCCTTGTGATTAAATAACACACGAGCAGGGTCTTGAACTGCAAGCATGACATGCCTGATTTTTTCGGCTCTTGTGCCTCTCAAAGGCACTTGGCTGTTTTCATAGTATCCTCACTTTCAATAACTCTAACGTTTCAGTAGTACTTTTACCAGTCTTCACACAGAATTTGATGTTAACGCGAGGTTATAAATTTCTGTCACTCATTTTTACCCCAAGACTCACACACAGACTTTCATTGCATTCGCAACTGCTCACTCCCGAATAGCTCTACTGGTCTGCAGTTAAAGCATGCACTACTCGAAGCATGTCCAAACACGCACGGGCACGCGATTCTTTCTGCATCGCCAGAAGGGCGACACTCCGCAACCGTTCCGGGAACTAACTGTCACATCTCGTACATTTAGAAAATACCTGAGAATTTTTCGACGCCATAAATTTTTTTGCTCACCATGTATTTATACTACGGCTTTGTTCCTTAAAAACAGCAAAGAATCCATTTATATCGGCTGGTCAGTACAGTGAAGATTTCATTTGACCGAAATACTATTGCCAACTGGAATTAATATTTTTCAGCTTTCTTCTACCTCATTACAAGCTTCTCTATCACAGAGGGAGCTTTAAAGAAATGTTCAAGAAGAAAATTCATGCACTTGAAATGCGTGTTGGTAAAAAGAATCAGTGAATAATAATCAAAATTGGTGGTGTTGAGTTACTCACAATTCAAAATAACTGTTACTAGAGCACATTGGTTGTAAAGAAATATTTCTAATCCGTGTCTTCAATAAGACGTTTACCTGGCGTTTCTATAGGGTATATCAGAAATTGCACTGGAAGATAATTCCACACTCACTCGGGAAGTATACTCCAAAACAAGTAATCAACAATGATACTAACTGTAGATTTAACAAGTTGTTTTACTGACCCACGTGACAAGAGTTTAGGATAAGTTGTTAACCAGAATCTTGCCTATTTCACCAATAATTGGCTGACCTAACACACAGGTCAATTACACTGTTTTGTATATAAATACTACTCCTTGACTTGACTGTTTGCCAATGATGTCACATAGAACAAATTCTTGGGCATTCAGAAGTGGCGTTTATTAAACAAAACATAACATAAGGTAAATAAAAACTGCGTAAGGGAAAGTGAACCAAGAAATAACATGAGGTAATAAAAACTACACAAGGGAAAGTGAACCAAAACATGGCATGAGGTAATCAGAACTACATAAGTGAAAGTGAACCAAAACATATCATGAGGTAATTGAAAACTACATAAGGGAAAGTGAACCAAAACATAACATGAAGTAATAAAAACTACATTAGGGAAAGTTAACCAAACATAATATGAGTTAATCAAAAATACACAAAGGAAAGTGCACAAAAACATGAGTAATGAAAAACTACAAAAGGGAAAGTAAACCAAAACATAACATGAGGCAATCAAGAACTTCATAAGGGAAAGGGAAACAAAAGCATAACATGAGGAATCAGAAACTACAAAAGTGAACCAAAACATAACATGAGATAATCGAAAACGACATAAGGGAAAGTGAACCAGAACATAAAATGAGGTAATAAAAAACTACATAAGGGAAAGTGAACCAAAACGGAAGGTTAAATACGTAGTATACGTAACATTGGACGTAACAATATTAAACATGCCACCCTGGTGGCACAGTGGTCTAAGCGCTGGCTTATGAACATTCGTCACAACATCCATGCCTGATCGGGTTCGAATCCCGGTCAGGCATGGATGCAGTGTTTGTCTTACGGCACTGGCTCTGTCCTTCCCTGGGACCAGTGGTTCGAAATTAGGGACGGGCGATTGCTTATAGCACACTGAGTTGCTCACGGTTGTCGTTAAACAATAAAAAATATTAAATATTTCCTTAAAATGCCACAAGAAAAGTTATGAAATCTGAACCTAAAATTTTTTCTAAGAAGGAAAACTAAGAAATGTTTGCTTAAGAAGGGAAACTCACTGGCGAAGAAGTGAGTTCAGGACTGCAATCAAGTAGAAGAACGGAATCAGTAACCTCCTTACTTAACACGACAATTTCTGTACCTCATACCAAAGAAATCAGGGCAACCAGAGATCTGTTATTGCCACTACAACTTTTTGCAAAATCACGTTACCACGAAAGGAGAGAAACATTTTGATTCCGTCCACTTTGTGACATTTGCACCAAGAGTTTTCCATTCCTCTTCCAGCAAGCCTCACAAACTCCATGTGAACGCCAGGAAAACAGTCTACAGCTATTGGATCTCTGACCAGACATGACCATATTTAAAATACCAAACTTTCCCTGGAAACCTGTGTTTCCTAGTCCACTTAGTTTGGTCAGTACTGCATTTCAGGTTCCACGAAGATTTCGAGTGAATCGGAAATCATGCGTACAACTTGGAAACAAGAAATACATACATTTAAGTATACACATTTTCTTCTTGGAAACAAGAAGTACACCCAATTAAGAAGTAATAAGAAGTACACACAATATCACTGCACGATGAAAGCTAGGTGAGGTTTTTACATTACCTAGCATTCTTCCTTTGATTCTCAGCCTATGAAATTGCAGCTTCCGATTAAACAAATTCCAACCGGGAAGAATGCTAGGTGATGTGAAAATATCCCTCCTAAATAGATAAAGCTTCCGCTTTTCAAGGCGTAAAGAATGGCAATACCCCTACCTCCCTCTATCAAAAAAACAAAAACAAACAAAAACCAACCAAAAAATATAAAAAAAATAAGAAAAGTGACACTGAGTTCTCTGGTGAAACGAGTACATCATTTTAATGTTGTCCTGCACATTAAATGTTTCAAAGCGGATTTATAAAAAAAGAGAAGAAAAACTGGAAAAACAACCATAGCGTAAAAATTGCTCATTATTTACAACTCGTAATGTGCGCCGTGTTTTACATAGTGAACAGAATCAGTTACAAAAATAATTTTTTCAACATGACTCATGGAATCAGTAAAACATTTGTAAGAAAAAACAGCAACTTACACCCACTACAGGCAGAAATATGTTTTGCAAGCAAATCACAAAATTACACAAAACGTTCCTCATAGTGTAAGGTATCCGAAGCAAAAAGAATTTTCCAAAATTGAATTATTAGAAGCAGAAATATAGTGGCAAAGCCAATATAACTTTATGCACCATAACGGGAAAGCAGTGGATTATTTGAAACAGAGGATAAAGGCAAAATGTTCTTCCTAGTCATGGCTATCTGACCAAGCAAGGACGTCTTTTTAGCACGTCTTTTGATAAAAAATAAGTACGTGCTTATGGTATGACTTTGTCCCTCCGCCTGTAGACACCATATCTCTGCAACTATTAATTGGATTTCTAAAATTCATTTTGGAGCGGAAAGCTCAAATTGTGAGAACGGTGATTCTTGCTTTCCGGTCCTTTTCTGATTGCCCTTTTCTGACACATAACATTGCCCGTAGAGACCGTAAATGCAGTTGCAATGGAATTCAAAATACGTTGTATTCTATGTCTTTGCTTCTAAATTTCCGATTGAAAAAGTTCTTTTTCCCATTCGATACATTTATTACGCAGACTATCTTGGGTAGCGTGCCTTTTAGTTTTACGCTAGGGAGCGTAAAGGTAAATTGCGATTTCTCCCATATCTTTGCTCCTAAAAGTCTGATTTTTAAAATTATCCTTGCGTCGAATGGAACTCCTGGTAGAAAATGACTTGCATATAGTTTCTAACTTTGATGAAAAACTGTTTTTGCCACTAGGGGCGTAAACGTTTATTTATGTTTCCAATGTATTTGCAGCAGTATATGCGGTTCTGAAATTTCGATTGAAAAAGTTTCTTTGCGGTCAGATACCGCTCACAGAGGAAAACCTTTGCGCATATTTTCTGTTTAAAATAATGATCACTTTTTTCTTGATATCTATTTTTTTCTTGATATCTTTGCTTTCCTAACAGTTCTATTTGAAAAATTCTTTCTTTGTCGCACATGTTTGCCGCTAGAAGACATCAGTACCATTTATAAAGCATTTGCAGCAATATTTAAGCGTCTGAAAACCTGATCGTAAAAATTCATTTTCTTTGAGATCCTACTAACTACGAAAGCATTTTATATACATTTCCTGCCCAAATTAACACACAATTTTCCCGTTAGAGACACAAATGTTCGGCATGTTTTTCTTGATATCTCTGCTTCTAAAAGTCCGATTTCAAAAATTGTATCAAACCCGGATACTATTTATGTTACAGAACATTTTGCATGTACTCGTGAGTTGTTTGTCTTCTACAGTTCCAGCGGTAAATGGTGTTAGTATGCATTTCTACTTATAAAAATACTATCGAAGAATTTCTTTTTTTAATACATTCCATTAGCTACACAGAATGTCACGAACGCTTTCTTTTTTAAACAATGCACAGTTTTCCCGCTAGGTGGAGTAAATGTCAAAACTCTTTTTTCTCGCTATCTCTTTTCCGAGAAGACGTATTTGAAAAATTATTTTTCTTTAGTACAGCTTTTGTTATGGAGAATGATTTACGCAATTTTTCTACTTCTTCATTATTCAAAACTTTATATTTCTTTGCGAAAGAGTTTATTCCAATCTAAAAGTCCCTTAGAAAAATTCCGTTTTTAAATTAATTTTCTTAATTTTAGTTATTTTTGTTGTTACATGCTCTTAGAAGAAAAGAAAGAAAAAAAAAAGAGCGGGAAAAAAATTGACAGTACATAAATGATGAACATAGACTGTAACAACAGGGAAGACTAGTGAAAAGGCCAAAATGGCCTGACATAGTCCTATACTCCCCGTAGAAGAAACAAATGAAACAACAGATAGACACATCAAGTTAGATAATCACAAAACGTTTTGCCAATCTTTTCCTTTTTTTTTAATTAATGAAAAAGATAGAGTTCGAATTTTTTTAAATAAATTAAAATTGTTTATGTTAGTCAAGTTGCTAGGTAAAGGATTCCAGTTTTGAGGGCCTCTGTAATTTACAGTAAGTTTAATTGATTCCGTTTTTGGAAAAATAGGTTGTAATAGTAGTTTATTCCTTGTTTCATACGAATGTGCATGTGTATTAGGAAATATGAGATCTGAATATAAATTATATTTAATTCGTTTGAACATAATTTTACCAAGATTAAAATAGTATAGTTGAGTAATAGTAAGTATATTATATTTATTAAGATATACTTTTGTTCTAAAATTTATTAAAGGTCGAGTATTAGATGTGATTTGAGATCAATTAGTCTAATAAATTTATTTTGCAGAATTTGTAATTTATCAATATTGTATTGTGTCGTTTGTCCCCATGATAGTATGCAGTAACTAATATGAGTTTGAAATAGTGTGTAATACAATGAGATCAATGTTTTAGTTGTTAGATCAGTCAGGATATTACTCACTATACCAATATTTCTAGATAGTTTAATTAAAAGAAAATCAATATGTTTATATATTTTTGATAAGATAGTCTTCATTACAAAGATATTTTGCAGCCATTTTATTCTTTAAGCAATTAATAGCTTTTCCACTTCGTCGCGTAAAGTTATACTATATCTCCTGTTTTAATTGTTCGATTTGAAAATTTCTTTTGCTTCTGATATCTTCTGCTATGAGAAATGTTTGTGCACAATTTGTTAATTTTCAGTTGCTAATGGGTGTAAGTAATTACTTCTATTTGTGGATGTTTTATCGGTTGTAGAAATGCAGTTAATCTTTTAAGCGGAAAATTATGCACTATATAAAGATGATAATGTTCTCATTCTTTTTAGCACGTCTTTTGTAAAAAAGATCGTGCTTATATAATCGGTTTGTCCGTCCGTCTGTACCCACGATATCTCTCCAACTATTACTCTGATTTGAAAAATTCGTTTTGCATTGGGAAACTTGAAATATGTGAATGATGATCCTTTATTTTGTGTTGTTTTACGATGTACAATTTCGCCGCTAGAGGGCGTAAATGCAGATGATGTCGAATTCAAAAATACGTTTTAATCCATATATTTGCTTCTAAACATCCGATTGAAAAAATCTTTTATCTTTCGATTCCATTTATGTCGACGAGTATACTAGTTATATTTACATTTTCAAATTACGCATAGATTTTCCGCTAGGGGGCGTAAAAGTAAATTACATTTCCCCCGATAACTCTTCTTCTAAAACTCCAATTTGAAAAAAATTGTTCAGCGGATGCACCTCCTGATGGAAAATCTTTTCCACATAATTTAAAATTTTTAGTAAAGAATACTTTGGCCACCATGAGGGCGTAAGTGTTACTATTTGCTTCTGACATATTTACCATAAAATCTGAGCTTCTAAAATATCGATTGAAAAAATTCTTTCGTGGGCTGATGACACTCACATCGATAAACCTTTTCGGAATATTTTCTTCTTAAAATATTCGACAGTTTCTCCGCCAGGAGGCGTAGATGTATATATTATTTTCGTCAATATCTCTACGTCTAGAAGTCCGATTTGAAAAATTTCTTCTTTGTTGGATAGTGTCTTCAGTGTGACATGTTTTTCATATAATTTCAAAATTTCCAAATAATTCATAGACTTTCCGCTAGGGGGCGTAGCGGTAAATTGCTTCTAAATCTCCGATTTGAAAAATTCTTTCTGCACCGGATACAGCTCCTGATGGGAAATCGTTTGCACATAATTTCTAAATTTTGTAAAAAATGGTTTGGCCACCAGGGGCGTAAATCTTAATTTCCGCTTCTGATGTATTTGCAGCAAAATATTACCTTCTAAAATCCTGATTAAAAAAAACGTCGTTTGTAGACCGACAGTACTCATGCCGACAAACCGTTTAGAAACATTTTCTTCTTGAAATAACGCATGGTTTGTACGCCAGGGGGCGTAGATGTATATCTTATGTTTGTCAATATCTCTACTTCTAGAAGTCCGATTTGAAAAATTCCTCCTTTGTTGGATAGTGTTTCCGATGCGAAATGGTTTCCCAACAAATTCAAAATTTTCAAGTAAATCATAGACTTTCCGCTAGAGGGCAGAAAGGTAAATTGCGTTTTCTGCCTTATTTCAGCTTCTAAAACTCCGATTTGAATTTTTTTTCTGCACCGGATACAGCTAATGATGGGAAATCATTTGCACATAATTTCAAATTTTTGTAAAAAATGGTTTGGCCACCAGGTGGCGTAAGTCTCAATTTCTGCTTCTGATGTATTTGCAGAAAAATATGAGCTTCTAAAATCTCGACTTCTAAAATCTCGATTGAAAAAAGTCGTTTGTTGACCGATACTACTCATGTCGACAAACCTTTTAGGAAAATTTTCTTCTTGAAAAAATGCATGGTTTCTACGCCAGGGAGCGTAGATATATATCTTATTTTTGTCAATATCTCTACTTCTAAGAATCCGATTTGGAAAATTCCTTCTTTGTTGGATAGTGTTTCAGATGCGAAAAGTTTTTCCCATAAATTCAAAACTTTCAAGTAAATCATAGACTTTCCGCTAGGGGGCACAAAGGTAAATTGCGTTTTCTGCGTTATTTCTGCTCCTAAAACTCCGATTTAAAACATTTTCCTGTATCGCATACAAGACCTGATGGAAAATATTTTTCACATAATTTCTAATGTTTGGTAAAGAATAGTTTGGCCACCAGGGGCCATAAGTGTTAATTTCTGCTTCCGATGAATTTGTAGCAAAATCTGGGATCCTGAAAACTCGACTAAATTTTTTTTTCTTGAACCGATACCGCTCATATGGAAAATCCTTTTGAGAATACTTTCTTCCTAAAATAATGCATGGTTTTCCAACCAGGGGACGTAAAGTCACATCTTATTTTTGTCGATATATCTGTTTCTTAGAGTTCGTAAGCTCACGATTCCGTTTACAGCAATATCTGAGGTATTAAAAACCCGATTGAAAAACTTCTTTCTTCCGTGAGGTACTATTGTTTTCCATACCGGTTCCATTGACTTTGAATAGCTTTGATAAATTTAATTTGCGTCAGAACGGATTCAAAAGACGTGCTTATTATACCCAAAAATTCGGTGTCATCTTTCTTGTTCATAGTTGGTAGCACACAATACAAGAAGAAACGTTTCAATCGGAATTATATTTTAAAAGTGGAGATACACAGTTGAAATCAGAAATACGCACTTTCACCATCCGCAAGCAGTAGTGTGCAATACGAAAAATTCAAGAATATGTGGAAAATGATTTCCGCAGTAAATCTTATCCAACGTGAAAGGAATTAAGGACAAGAAATATCGAGAGTTAAAAAAAAAAAAAACCCTAACAAAGGGGCACAATAGCAAACTTGCCGCAACCTACAATGTCGAACGAAGTCATATTGTCACTATTTCATGGCACAACCTCACTAGTTCTACGTCCTTAAAGTATTCAGTGAAGGGCAGTTGACGTAGCCCAACGTTGTAGGTTGCAGCTATTGTACCTTCCGATTTTTTTTTCAGATATAAAATTTTTAAGAAATAAAACGAAAGAAAGGTTTTACTTTATTTAGTTAAAAGCAACTTATACTATGTACAATTCATAGTAACTTATGCTGATTATAAATTAATGTTAGTAGAAGTAGAAGGCGTAGTATCATCGTTGGCAGTAGTTATTGTTAAAATTGTTTCTGAAGAAACCGCCCTTCAGAAACAATTTTTCAAACTCCTTAGTTGCCTTTTTATAAATGTGGCAATACGTCTCGGGTCTAAAGTACTCTTCTTGTTGTTGCTCTCGTTCTTGTCTAGATTCAGAATGCATCGGCGGTGTAAAGGTTTGAAACGCAAAACATTCATTATCTAACGAAGTTTTTTTTTTTTTTTTTTTTATTGGAGGTTTAACGACCACCGTGAGCAACTCAATGGGCTATAAGCAGTCGCCCGTCCCTAATTTAGGGTCACTGGTTCCAGGGAAGGGAGAGAGCCAGTGCCGTAAGACAAACACAACATCCATGCCTCACCGGGATTCGAACCCGGACCCCGTTCGGACGAATGATCAGAGGCCATCGCTTAGACCACTGCTCCACCGGGGCGGCCTAACGAAGTTGTGAAGACTGGTCATGTACATTGGAATCCGATGCTCGGTGTTAAAATTTGAATGATCAATGACATCCAATCTCCACCTGTTCTTGCTGTTAAGGCTCAATTTATGCAGTTGAAGTGCAAGGTTGTGTCTCTAGAGTCGAACTCCGGTGAAATGCATCCTGGCATGCGGAATTTTGACGCTCCCTACATTCCCGTGGCTTTTTGGTTGATGACTTAGCGGGCCTTTTCTGATTAATTTCATTCTCCTCTAGCTGTTTTTAGCACGTCTTTTGTAAAAAAAATATCGTGCTTCTGTTATCGGTTTGTCCGTCCGTCCGTCTGTACCCACGATATCTCTGCAACTATTAGTCCCATTTGAAAAATTCTTTTTGCATTAGGAAGCTTGAAATATGCAAATGATGATCCTTCATTTCGTTTTGTTTTACGATGTACAATTTCGCCGGTAGATAGCGTAAATGCAGATGATGTCGAATTCAAAAATACGTTTTATTCCACATATTTTCTTCTAAACATCCGATTGAAATTTTTTTTTATCTTTCGATTCCATTTATGTCAAAGAGTATTTTAGATATACAAGTAGTTACTTTTTCAAATTACGCATAGAATTTTACGCCATGGGGCGTAAAAGTAAATGACATTTTCCTCGACAACTCTTCTTCTAAAACTCCGATTTTAAAATTTTTTTTTCTTCAGCGGATACATCTCCCGATGGAAAATCTTTTGCATATAATTTCAAATTTTTGGTAAAGAATACTTTGGCCACCAGAGGGCGTAAGTGTTAATTTTTGCTTCTGATGTATTTGCTATAAAATCGGAGCTTCTAAAATATCGATTGAAAAAATTCTTTCGTGGACTGAGGCCACTCACATCGATAAACCTTTTCGGAATATTTTCATCATAAAATATTCCACAGTTTCTCCGCCAGGGGGCGTAGATGTACATCTTATTTTTGTCAATATCTCTACTTCTAGGAGTTCGATTTGAAAAATTCATTCTTTGTTGGATAGTGTTTTCCGTGTGACATGTTTTTTACATAATTTCAAAATTTTCAAGTAATTCATAGACTTTCCGCTAGGGGGCGTACCGGTAAATTGCATTCCCCTATATCTCTGCTTCTAAATCTCCGATTTGAAAAATTCTTTCTGCACCGCATACAGCTCCTGATGGGAAATTGTTTGGCCATATTTTAAAATTTTTGTAAGAAATGGTTTGGCTACCAGGTGGCGTAAGTCTTAATTTCCGCTTCTGTTGTATTTGCAGAAAAATATGAGCTTCTAAAATCCCGATTGAAAAAAGTCGTTTGTTGACCGATACTACTCATGTCGACAAACCTTTTAGGAAAATTTTCTTCTTGAAAAAATGCATGGTTTCTACGCCAGGGAGCGTAGATGTATATCTTATTTTTGTCAATATCTCTACTTCTAAAAGTACGATTTGAAAAATTTCTTCTTTGTTGGATAGTGTTTCCGATTCGAAATGTTTTCCCTATAAATTCAAAATTTTCAAGTAAATCATAGACTTTCCGCTAGGGGGAACAAAGGTAAATTGCGTTTTCTGCGTTATTTCTGCTCCTAAAGCTCTGATTTGAAAAATTCTTCCTGTATCGCATACAAGACCTGATGGAAAATATTTCTCACATAATTTCTAATGTTTGGTAAAGAATGGTTTAGCCACCAGGGGTCATAAGTGTTAATTTCTGCTTCTGATGTATTTGTTGCAAAATCTGGGCTCCTGAAAACTCGACACATTTTTTTTTCTTCGACCGATACCGCTCATATGGAAAATCCTTTTGAGAATACTTTCTTCCTAAAATAATGCATGGTTTTCCCACCAGGGGACGTAAAGTCACATCTTATTTTTTGTCGATATCTCTGTTTCTAAGAGTTCGAAAGCTCACGATTCCGTTTACAGCAATATCTGAAGGATTAAAAACCCGATTGAAAATCTTTATTCCTTCGTCAGATCTATTGTTTTCCATACCGGTTCCATTAACTTTGAATAGCTTTGATAAATTTAATTTGCGTCAGAACGGATTCAAAAGACGTGCTTATTACACCCGAAAATTCGGTGTCATCTCTCTTGTTTGAACTTTCATCGTTCTTATAGTAATTTTTCCTGCATTTTTGCGGCATTTCTAAATTTTCGTTACCAAATTTTTTTATCTAATAAATAAATAAATTTTAAATCCAATTTATTTTGGTTTATCACATACGTCCGTTATTTCCAACCGGAATGAGGGGAGGGCTGAGGTCATCGCTATCATTCTCTATTCAGTAGTTATCAACCTTAAAACGGCGAGTGGCGAAACAAAATCAAGCGAAACTTAGCTTAACTTTCTAACGTTACTGTATCAAAGGGTTAAGGCGTGGAGAGTCAAAATTTGATTTTCTTTAAATGGGACTGTATAAACTATTGAATGCTGTATCATTTATTACCCTACGATTATTAGTTTTAAAGATATAAGAGTTCAAAATGTGACTTGATTTCATTGCATCCCTACTCCCGATGTTACTCAATACCTAGCGCGGAGAAAGACATAGTTGTACGTCAAAACAAACTGCTTTTTCACCCGTCCCCACTCCTGGAGGAAATTGTTCATTATTTTGAACAAGAAACACGCAAAATAAACTTTGGATGTAACCGATATATGACCAAAATAGATCTTCCTTGAGATTTTGGACACGTCGATACGGCTGGAAATATCTATTAAACAGAAATATGCCCGTACGCCCTCCGATTAAAAAATTGTTCGTTACCAAAATATAGAAATTAGCTGCAAAATATTTTTCACCATAGATGCTATCCGATGCAAAGAGAGATCTTCTGATCGGAAATTCATGAGGAAAAATTCATTGTACATTTGTAAGTCTGGTGGGAAAACTGAATTATTTCAAGAGGAAACTGACGTAATATGGTTTTTGTGGTAAACAGTATTGGCGATATTAAAAATTTTAGTCGAATACTTAGAAGCAGCGATATGTATTAAAGTACTTTACATAAAGTGCTATATAAAATATTTAATACCCATTCAACATAATGATCATTTACGCCCTTTAGGCCATGTCAGAAAAAACTGAAAGGTAAGGATAAATTCCCATTCAGATCTACGCCTCCTAATTTATACGACATGGATAAATTCCCATTAATGATCTACGCCTCCTAGGCATATCAGAAAAGCAACAACAACTAAATGGCATGGATAATTGTTCTGATAATGTAGGCAATCCAATGAAGAAGAAATTCTTGAAATCGGATTAATAGGTGTAGAAGTTATTCACACAAAAACGAACGGACGGCCAGAAAGATACCATTATCGAATTCTTTGTTTTCATAAGACTTGCTAACTTACGAAAACAAAGCGGTCATACACGAAAAGATCCCAAAAAACCGTTATGAGTAATCTTCTCAAACCGAAGGACAGATCGATTGATGCGCACATGGACAGATGGATTGGCAACAAAAATAATAGGAAATGAAAGCTCCCGAAGTAGATGTTTTAATTGAATTATTAAGATAATAGGTACAGAGAGTTTCTGCTTTCATAGTGGCAGGTTAATGCTTGATTACATCAGCTCCTTTGAAACTCTGTTGCCCCGTTTCCTGAGACACAGGAAACAGGACAACAGAGTTTCAACCTTCCGATCCCATGTATCACTATTGGCGGAAAAGTATTATTGGCATCATGGTATTGTGAAACGACAAGTGAGGGAGAATTGGTCTACCAGACACTAAGAATCGGCAACATTGTCACTGTCTTCATTTGCTTGTGTGTAGAAACTGTTGAGAATAACCAGTATGTATTAGAAAAGGTGAACCGCCACAAACTCTAGCGTTGTGACCAAGACGATCAGTATGTCGGAAGTGTGATTGGGGGATGAGAGTGAGACGTAGCCGCATAGCTCACAACGATGTCTTTCGGAGAAGTGTAGTTTTTTTATCCAGAATCTGTTGACAGGTCGGGGTTACATCTCTTGGGGGTGCGGTGCAAAAGAACATTAGCTCTTCTTAGCTCTCATGCACTATTTTATATGGTTAGAAGCGCTGAAGTAATTTTCTTGGTTAGATGGGCGAGCAAACTGGGCAAAGAAATTCTTTCATATAATCATACATTCGAAAAAATAAGGGATACTGTGTTTTACGTACCAGCATACTCGTACCTTAAGTTAATGCAAATTTTTAAGATGTGAATTCGGTTTTTGGTGTAAATATTACAAGGATGGTAAGTCAGATAATATCTTGAAACTTGAAAATTTCGTCGTTCTGGTGCGGAAATAGAATCCGCGTCTCCCGGATAGCGCCAGGGTATGCTAACCACTACACCACCAGAACGACCAAGTCTCAAGTTTCCGATAAACTTGAATCCAGTGATGGTTATATTCAAATTTATCGGAAACTTGAGACTTGGTCGTTCTGGGTGGGGTAGTGGTTAGCATACTCGGGAGCTATCCGGGAGACGCGGATTCGATTCCCGCACCAGGACGACGAAATTTTTAAGTTTCAGGATATTATCTGACTTACCATCCTTGTAATACACTATCTACCAACAAGTAATTGAACACCTGTGATAGCAAAGGAAAACGAAGTTTATTCACCTTCAATAGTTGGTGGAGCCTCCACGAGCGGCGATTACAGCTGCGATCCTCCGGGGCATACTCTCAACCAGGCGTTGTACGACGGCTAGCGGTATTTTCTTCCACTCGGCTTGGAGAAGACAGGTGAGTTCCTTCACCGATTTCGGACGCTGGGGGCACCAATTAAGTCGACGCTCCAACTCGTCCCAGAGGTGCTCGATAGGGTTAAGGTCCGGGCTCTGCGCAGGCCAGTCCATTCAATTAACCCCATTGTCACCATACCAAGCCATCGTGGACCTCGCAACATGACAGGTGGCATTGTCATCCTGAAAGTAACATGGGTCCACCCCGTAAAATGGTCATCCAAAATGGTGCAGTAGGTCTCGGCGTTGAGTCTACCAGGAATTGCGACCAAGGGTCCCGTGCCATACCAGTAAAAACACCCCCATAGCATAATTCCACCGCCGCCGAACGAGGCGTTCTCCAAGCAGACGCCAAACCCAGACCCTGCCATCCGAACGGTAGAGGGTGAACCTTCATTCGTCGCTCCAGAAAACCTGTTTCCACTGTTCAACGGTCCACTGTCGATGTTCTTTGCACCACGTTAGCCGAGAAGAGCTATTGGACTTGGTAATCAAAGGCTTGTGGGCGGCAGCACGTCCATTATAACCAAGCAGATGGGCTTCCTTACGAATGGTATTCATCGAAAGAACACTCCCGGATGCCTGTTGAAACTCCTCGCGGATGTGGCCCATCGATTTGGTCGGCCATTTATGTGATACCCGACGATTACACCTTTCTCGAAATCAGAGAGCTCCGAACTGTGTGGCATCTTGCATGCGAATGGTTGCGTTGTTGTTTCCCACACGATATTTAACGGCGGCGACCGTGACGTGTATCAGGACCGCAGATATCGTCGATTGCAGGGGTGTCCAATTAATTGTTGGTAGATAGTGTATTTACACCAAAAAACGGATTCGCATCTTCAAAATTTGTTGTACGGTTTAGTCCAGTATTCCTTTCATGATTTAAGATAATGTTTGTATTTCAATGATGAGTCTAAACAGCTGGATGATGCAGTAGGAATTTTTATAATGTATTTGTAATATTTCATAAGGATTTTTGTAAGGTCAGCTCCTTTGTGTAGACGACAATTATTAGATTCAAATCATGAGAGGTCGCCACCCCGTATGACACGATTACTAACAAATTATTCGTTATCTATCATAAACAAAAATTATTTTACAACTTCCCTCTACGGAAAAGAAAAATTCCCTAGCTTTTTAAGAAATAAGTGATATTACCTGAAAAAGTGAAAAAAGTAACCTCTGTTTTGATTTTGGAGGTCCGTCTTAACTTTTAGTAGTCTTGCACTGGCTAACCATTAACGAATTCGAATACTGGCTTGTTCTTTGCTGATAATTTTTAAGGAAAATAGAGACATCGTGCGGAATTCGGGGAAACCGTGCGATCTGTTTGTGACTCATTCTGAAAGAATCCGATTTGTGGACAGCCCTCACCTCTGTTACAATCTCTTTCTTAGCATATTTTAGGGAGCCATGAAAAGCTCAACAGAGATGAGGGTCACTCAAAAGCACAAGGAAACATGCATATCAACTGTTTTACTGATATTATTTAATTTCTCGGTGCCAGTTGCAAATAAACTGACGGAAAAAAAACCCCAACACCAAGAAGGGGTTGTGTTAGATAAACGACAGTTGGTAGGCGGTGAGAGTACATCTGTAAGATGACGTCTATGCAAAGTTCACGCTCGGCGCATACGTGTGGCGCTAGTAGGGCCCCTCGGAACATGCGAAGCAGGTTTGCTGTAAATACGCGCTGTAACGTTCGTGAGCGTTAGTTATCGTTGAGATTCGACGTAGTGTGTTGATGTTAGTCAAGAATGCCTTTAAGAAGACGAAGAAGCCATTATCAACAGCTCACGGAGTTTGAACGAGGTCGTGTACTAGGGCTACGAGAAGGTGGATTTTCGTTCCGCAATATTGCAGAACGACTTGGAAGGAATGTAGCCACTGTGCATGATTGTTGGCAGCGGTGGTCAAGGGAAGGTACTTCCTCAAGAAGACCAGGTATAATGAATAATGCAATGCTTCTTCTAATGGTTGTTGTGCTGTTATATCATGAATAATCTTTCCTGCTAGTAGTGTAGTAATAATAATGAACAAGCTTATAACTGGTAGTAATGTTGTAGTAGTAATTAAGATGAATAAAGTCTTATTCTGGTTGTTACTAATAACACTTAATGAAATAAACCTAACAGCCAGACAGAGGTCTGACAAAACTATGAACTGAGAAAAACGTACTTACTAAAGAAAAATCTTTATTTAGGGAAACTCCTGGTAGTATCCAACATAAACTTCATAGATCACACAGCTACTCAATAAAACGTAGCTCCTTGCACATGAACGAAGCTCTACTCACATAAACGAAGCTCTCTTAAGTAACACAAAAGCTCTCTCTACGCACATCAACAAAAAGCTCTCTCTGGTATCGTTGAACGCGCCTATTTATACTGGCTACCACCACGTCATGACTTACACTCATTTCCAGATCTCATTCAGCGGGAGAAATAACATCTCGTTAAGTCAGAAGATAATTTACATAGGAAAATAAAATAACCAGACATAGTAAAATCAAAAGGAAAGTGAATCTAGAGTATAAGTTACACAGGTTCCGGCCGGCCACGTGGCACTACTGAGAGGGAAGACCGCCGTGTACGGCGTATGGCCGTGGCGCATCGTACCGCGTCTGCAGCAGCAATTCGAGCTGCAGTTGCCACCACAGTGACACATTGAACTGCTACAAATCGGTTACTTAAAAGACAGCTCCGAGCCAGATGCCCTGTAGCGTACATTCCACTTACTCCAAACCACTGCCGTTTGCGACGTTAGTGGTGTCAAGCTAGAGCTCATTGGAGGACGGAGTGGAGATCTGTTGTGTTTTCTGATGAAAGCCGGTTCTGCCTGGGTGCCAGTGATGGCCGTGTGTTGGTTAGAAGGAGGCCAGGTGAGCGCCTGCAACCAACCTGTCCGCGGCCGAGACACAATGGACCTACACCTGGAGTTATGGTCTGGGGAGCAATTTCCTATGACAGCAGGAGCATTCTCGTGGTTATCCCACGCACCCTGACGGCGCAGTTGTACGTCGGTCTGGTGATTCAACCTGTTGTGCTGCCATTCATGAACAGCATTCTAAAGGGTGTTTTCCAACAGGATAACGCTCGCCTCATACCGCTGTTGTAACCCAACATGCTCTACAGAGTGTCGACATGTTGCCGTGGCCTGCTAGATCACCAGACCTTTCACCAATCGAGCACGTATGGGACATCATTGGACGACAACTCCGGCGTCACCCCCAACCAGCATTAACCGTCCCTGTATTGACCGACCAAGTGCATTAGGCATAGAACTCCATCCCACAAACTGACATCCAGCACCTGTACGACCCAATGCATGAACGTTTGCGTGCTTGCATTCAACATTCTGGCGGTTACACCGGTTATTAATGTACCAGCATTTCACATTTAAAATGGCTCTTCTCGCACTTACAATAAGCTGTGATCTTGAAACCTTAATCGATTAAATATGTTACCTATACAAATGTATTGTCGCCATTTCATTCCTCTACAACTATATTTTCGTGGTGTTGGGATTTTTTTTCCGTCAGTGTATTTTTAATTTATTTTACTAGTGTTGGTGCAAAACAAGTCGGTTTCGCATAATACACATGTTATATACGATTTCTGTTTAATATGCAGACAGAAGCAAAGTGAGTACTTTTTAGCTGATTAACATGACCAGGCGAGATACTCTCGAGGTTTGCTTCGTAAATGTCGGAGGCCATTAGTAAAAGGGAAAATTAATAAATAAATAAGAACGGCTAAAGAAGATACCTGGATTCCAGTGAATAATTTAGTAACTGAAATCTATTACACAGCCGCTGTGCTGACTACGCCATCTCAACTGTTGTAAAGGTTCATTAGTATTTGCGACTTATATTTTATTTAAGTTTACCATTTCACTGTGACTACAGGAAAATGAACAAAAGGATCTTACACTACGAAACCAGCCTAAGATCTTTGTCAAAAAATGTTTCGCATGCATAGCGCTTCAAAATATTCTAAAAGCTTGTGTAACATTCTAGAAAATAGAACGGATATTGATTGTTCGAAGATAGACAGGCAATGCCACCTGAGTTTTCTTTCGGCTGTTTCAAACGTCATTCTTTGCCGAAAAGTTCCATAAAGGGAAAACAACAATCCTGTTCAACATTACACCCCCCCCCCCCCCCACCCAAAAAAAAAAAAACAATTCTTCAAAATAATTTTTTTTAGTCTGTCATTCAAATACACAGATACCATAACAGATACAAACATACTGTTTCGGACATAGCATGGTTTATTTAACTTGATTTGCAAGAGAAGACGACAGCATTAATGTTTGTAAACAAAAATTAAAGACTCGTACCTTTCCCTGAGCAAAAGGAAATAATCTTAAGATAAGCCTGGTGCCATGAAAGTGGCGGTAAATCCCCCACGGTTCTCAGCGGCAGGTTCGTTGTGTGGTACTGCCACAGAGGTGTTAGGAGTTGCGCTTTACCACCAGATGTGTAACATTAAAATTGGGAATTGAGAAAAGTTGATGATTTTCGAGGACCAGATGAAAACACGAACGAACTGAACTAAGAATTTAACACGAGATTACTGACAGAGTCATTACCGCAATATTTCGAACAAAGTGTGTGCCACTCCCACATTCTTCTTTTCGTAAACCTTTCTTTTATTAAAATGACAACCAATCTAAAGTAGAGCCCTGGCAATAGAGTTTTCAAGGAGATGAGGCAGTTTTCTGAAAACCCTATAAGAAAGAAGTTCTGCTAGCGAGCTAAGAGCTAGGGAAAGCTTTTGATGGCGAAAGAAGGCGGCTAGTTTTACGTCTAAAGAAGGAGATTGAAGATACTCCAACCGCCCCGGTGGCGCAGTGGTCTAAGGCGCTGGCCTCTGATCATTCGTCCGAAGGGGTCCGGGTTCGAATCCCGGTCAGGCATTGATGTTGTGTTTGTCTTACGGCACTGGCTCTCTCCCTTCCCTGGAACCAGTGACCCCAAATTAGGGACGGGCGACTGCTTATAGCCCATTGAGTTGCTCACGGTGGTCGTTAAACCTCCAATATAAAAAAAAAAGATACTCCTTTTCTATCGCATGACGGCATGCGATCCACTGAAGAGCTACAGTATGACGAATCTCTCCGAAGCTGATTTTGTTGTTAGACGGCTTATGCGATTATAGAAAGTGTGCAACCTCATGCTGTTATATGGAAACTGAGGGACCAGCGAGATTCTCCAGGTTGCGAAAGAAAAGTCTTGTACGAGGTACCTTACCGAGACGTCCGAGTTCAAGAGCACTCCTTTCGGATGTTACACTTAAGAAATGTCACCAGGGTGCGAAATTAACGCAGCCCCCGATTGGCGGTGATTGGATTACTTGTGATGCAACAATAAGGGTCGGGAATCCACTGTGACTATCTATACCTATAAGTATAGGTGGTCTTAGTGGACCTATACCTAGAGGTATGGGTGGTCTCAGTTCAACCAATAGTTCAACCTTTCACCATTAGTTGGTTCATATGAAAGCACCAAATCATGGTTCAACATTTCACCATATTTCAGTACACGCAGTAGCTCAAAATTATGGTGTAATGTTCAACCATAAAATGGTTGCAGCTAATTTTAACCATTTTTGGGTTCAACTAAGCATCAAATTTTCAACAGTGTATGCTAGCCAAGGTTAATAGACAGTAAGGTTTGCTCATCCTGCCTCCCTCGCAGCGGAATTGCCGGTCCCTCACTTGCCCCTTACATAGTGACGTCAGCGTACCACACGACGCAGCCAGCAGGACGGATAGACTGTTAATACAATTGAAGCACTCGCGGGAGAAATGTCAACAACGTTTTACTCAAATACGCTCTGAATCTGAAAGCTTGCAACCAAGATGTAATGCAAAAGCACATCTGTAATATAATCAGGAAAAACGGACATCCATGTGAATATTTTATTTAGAGTAAACCGAGAATGTGAAGAAACTTATTATGCATTTCTTTCATTTTTTTCAAATCTGTTTAATCTAAATACACTGACGGAAAAAAAAATCCCAACACCCAAAAGGGGTTGTGTAAGATAAACGACAGTTGGTAGGCGGTGAGAGTAATCTGTAAGATGACGTCTATGCAAATTTCGCGCTCGGCGCATACGTGTGGCGCTAGTAGCGCCCCTCGGAACATGCACAGCAGGTTTGCTGTAAATACGCGCTGTAACGTTCGTGAGCGTTAGTTATTGTTAAGATTCGACATAGTGTGTTGATGTTAGTCAAGAATGCCTTTAAGAAGACGAAGAAGCCATTATCAACAGCTCACGGAGTTTGAACGAGGCCGTTTAATAGGGCTACGAGAAGGTGGATTTTCGTTCCGCAATATTGCAGAACGACTTGGCAGGAATGTAGCCACTGTGCATGACTGTTGGCAGCGGTGGTCTAGGGAAGGTACTGCCTCAAGAAGACCGGGTTCCGGCCGGCCACGTGGCACTACTGAGAGGGAAGACCGCCGTGTACGGCGTATTGCCGTGGCGCATCGTACCGCGTCTGAGGCAGCAATTCGAGCTGCAGTTACCACCACAGTGACACAACGAACTGTTACAAATAGGTTACTTGAAGGACAGCTTTGAGCCAGACGCCCTGTAGCGTGCATTCCACTTACTCCAAACCACTGCCGTTTGCGACGTCAGTGGTGTCAAGCTAGAGCTCATTGGAGGACGGAGTGGAGATCTGTTGTGTTTTCTGATGAAAGCCGGTTCTGCCTGGGTGCCAGTGATGGCCGTGTGTTGGTTAGAAGGAGGCCAGGTGAGCGCCTGCAACCAACCTGTCTGCGTGCCAGTGATGGCCGTGTGTTGGTTAGAAGGAGGCCAGGTGAGCGCCTGCAACCAACCTGTCTGCGGCCGAGACACACTGGACCTACACCTGAAGTTATGGTCTGGGGAGCAATTTCCTATGACAGCAGGAGCACTCTCGTGGTTATCCCGCGCACCCTGACGGCGCAGTTGTACGTCGGTCTGGTGATTTAACCTGTTGTGCTGCCATTCATGAACAGCATTCCAGGGGGTGTTTTCCAACAAGATAACGTTCGCCCGCATACCGCTGTTGTAACCCAACATGCTCTACAGAGTGTCGGACATGTTGCCGTGGCCTGCTAGATCACCAAATTTGTTACCAATCGAGCACGTATGAGACATCATTGGACGACAACTCCAGCGTCACCCCCAACCAGCATTAACCGTCCCTGTATTGACAGACCAAGTGCAACAGGCATGGAACTCCATCCCACAAACTGACATCCAGCACCTGTACGACACAATGCATGAACGTTTGCGTGCTTGAATTCAACATTCTGTCGGTTACACCGGTTATTAATGTACCAGCATTTCACATTTAAAATGGCTCTTCTCGCGCTTACATTAAGCTGTGATCTTGAAACCTTAATCGATTAAACCTGTACAAATGTACTGCCGCCATTTCATTCTTCTACAACTATTTTTTCGTGGTGTTGGGATTTTTTTTTCCTTCAGTGTATCTAAATAGGATATTGACATGGCACTAAGGAAAAGTGCAGGGGCAGTGATTATACCTTCTAATTTATTTATATGCAACTGTAATACTGTCTTTAAATAAATTCAAAAGAAGGAAAAAAAACTTATAAGATTATGCTGTCAGAACCTCATGAAGAAATCCTTTTATGCGGAACAAATAAAAACTTGAGTAGCATTCCACTAACTTGCTTAATTAAAAAGTTGGAAATTAATTTCACTAAATGCTCTGTTATTATTTGTAACTAATCGGCGAACAGAAAAGTTAAAATCATGCATCTTTGCAATTTTTGTTTGTTTGTTTCTTTAGTCATATTTTATTCGCTAAATTTTGAGAACTTTAAAAATCGGGACATTATTTAACGTAAACAAATTCTTTCTTCACTTAACTTTGTCATGTTCCTTAGGTAACTGTTTTAACCAGTTCTCTTCTTGGGTTGGCAATATATTTTTTGCTGAGCGTTAATATGGCACATACGACTATGGTTTGAAGAGCTCAAAAATAATATTTGTTTTTTCAGCTTTTCATTTTCCTTCATCAAAATATAATTTTCCTTCAATAGAATTTCATTTTCTGTTTTCAGGTCTTTCATACATTCAATTTCAGTATTTTCATCATCGGCACTCCACATGTCTTCCAAAATTTCTTCGGCATTATCAGAGTTTATCAAATCGCCAACAAGATCAGTTCGTTTCCTTTTCTCCTGTCTGTTCTTTCTCTCTGAATTAGAATTTACATTAAAGTTTCCCGGGATGTTTAAACTTGGTACAGCTGTGTCCTTTAGCATTTTGCGGATAGGCAAACCTAGAAGTTCATTCCTTAAATCGCGTTCGCCGCCCCGGTGGCGCAGTGGTCTAAGCGATGGCCTCTGATCATTCGTCCGAACGGGGTCCGGGTTCGAATCCCGGTGAGGCATGGATGTTGTGCTTGTCTTACGGCACTGGCTCTCTCCCTTCCCTGGAACCAGTGACCCTAAATTAGGGACGGGCGACTGCTTATAGCCCATTGAGTTGCTCACGGTGGTCGTTAAACCTCCAATCAAAAAAATAAAAATAAATAAATCGCGTTCGTAGTCTTCCTCAGGAAAATGTTCCGAACAAATAGCTGAATTCATTTCGTTGAAACTGTCAGCTCGTTTGCATCTCAATTTCCATGTTTTACGCAAAACGTCATTTTTCGGAAACCTATGGTAATGAATGCCATTCCTTCTGGTTTTCGAATAATAATTTTGACACGTTGCTATTGCGCACGAACCAGGCATGTTCAGTGTTTAACGTATAACCAAGGAAAAGAAAATTTGTTTGCTACAAATACCTAGCTTAAAATTCTCGGAAATGAGACAATGTAGCTTTCAGACCCTAAACCAGAAAAACGGGAGCAAGCAGCTTTAGGCGGTTGGGGTGTGGAGATCTCCGGAACTGTGACGTCACGAAGGCGACCCCTGAGACAGTGCTCAGCGGAAGTGTCGGTTAAGCATAACCTTGGAGTCTACTAACCTTGTGTGCTAACAAGTCAGACTGAAAGATCCGTCAATCAAATCAATGATATCAGTCCATAATATCAGAAAAAGTGCATGTGTTTTACAAAAGCAAGGAGGGATTCAACCCACTGTTTGAATCACACCCGAACAGTGCATGCTTTAAATGAGTATTCCTTCCTACAGGTGAAGTGCACTTAATCATAATTCAGTTAGAGTAGTGCGCGTACGTTTGGATTACCACCTAAATAGGATAAGCAAGCTCACTACATGTAGCAGATTACATTTTTTTTTATGAACGACATCATTCTCTGATTAGGAGGGCTCCGGTCAGCCTTTATGGAAAAGTAATGGCTAAAAATTGCTCATAGCCGAACAGTATAAGCCCGTGAAAGTTTGCTGAGCTATAACGATACATTCAGCCTAGGCGCTAAATTAAAAGGGGTGAGGCCTTCTGCCGTCTCTCGTTTCTGTGGATCTTAGTTAACATCTTCGTCATTTCATCTGTCTCATGTTAATTAATGAAATTTTTGTTGTCGCGTGCCAGTCCTGAAGTTGAAGAACCAATTTTTAGTGTCAGAGGAATTTATGTACGTTATTAGCTAAATTTTTAGGCCAGGCTCTGTTGCTGCAACAATATGCTTTCGGCGGTCAAAAACTCAACGGGTAATTATTATAAATTCTAATAATTATTATAAATTCTTATAAATTCTACTGCTTACCTCTGGGTTGCAAACCAATGTATGACCGTCGACTAAAGAAAATTATTAAAGTATTACTTCGCAACAGTTTCGCACACTAGAGTGTAACAATACATTTCTGACATTAATTAGAAAATTCTGTACTAAAAAGAGGCTGGGGAATATGTAGTAAACCATCTTGCATACTTTTTTCGATACTTCGAAGTGACGAGCAGATTTAAAACTGCGTTAATATTTTTTTTGTAAGGTTTTCTCAATCTGATTACGTTCAAGAACTTCCTAATTAGACGCTTATATTAGGAGCAATCCGGCGTTTGAACGGGAAGTCAAAGGAAACGATAAAGGGACAAGGAAAACTTTGATGATGGTTATACTTTCATAACATGTGAAATAAAAAAAAAACCACACCCTAGAACGATGGGTAATTGCTTAGGAATTTTATATCATTTTTTCTTCTTTTTTTCTGTCAGTATGCATGTTCGATAACCGATTGATCATATAGCAGCTGTGTCTTTGTCTAGATGTATTTGTTGATAGAATTTTACGCTCCAGTCAATACAAAAACATTATATAGTACGAAAAACCGATCATGAGCAGTGGATTTTTAGGTAGCCCTCGATGAACATCAGCTATATGTTCAAGAACCGCTCAGCCCTAGAGTTCCTGATGCTCCACACACAAACGTGCCACCCATGCTTTATACGTACAAAGTAGTATCAGAATAATATGACCACCACGCTAATGGGAATAAACACCCTTGGCCCGGATGACAGCGGCGAGACGGCGTTTCATGGGCGCAATGAGACCCTGGAAAGTTACATGAGGCACACTTGCTCATTCGGATTGTAGAAGAGCATAGAGGTCCAGGAGATGACGTGTTTATAGGTCGGCACGTAGAGCCTGTCGATCTATCCAAATAGTCCCATAAGTGCTCTATGGGAATGAGGTCGGGCGATTTCGCCTGCCAAGGGATAACGGAAACATCACTGTCGTGTTCCTGGAACCAGTCACGCCCCCTTAGCGACGTGGCACAGCGCGTTGTCCTGTTGGTAGACACCATCACCACCAGGGTAAACGTCCAACATGAAGGGATGCATGTTGTCAGCGAGGATGGACAGGTAGCCGTTGGCGTTCAGTAATCCATCCATTGGTATCAGCGGTTCCAGGTCATACCAGGGAAACATCTTCCAGACATAGACACTGCCAATGCCGTCATATACGTACTTGACCGACAAGCGTATCCGGGCGTTGTTCTCGTGTGTCTGACGTCGTATTCGCCACCGTCCGTCACTTCTGTGGCGTAGAAACTTCGATTCGTCGGAGAAGGCAACCTTTTCCCATTCTTCCACTGTCCAATGACGGTAGTCCAATGAGAATTAGAGGCGTCGTTGCCGATGGACCTGGATTAATATAGGCGCCTTGACGCAGCGTCAACTGCGGAGACACATGCGAAATAGAGTTCGCTCTACTCTTATTGGGGACACGTACCTGGGTGACTCAGCCTTCATTTACGTCAGGGGTCGGTAAACTCCGGCCCGCGTGACAAATCTGGCCCGCCGCCTCTTTTTGTACTGCCCGCGAGCTCTAAAAATGGATTTTACATTTTCAAATTCTTTAAAATTTCAAAGTCTTTAAAATGCCAAAGTATACGCTATAACGGAACCGCCGACCGCCAAGTTGAGGAGTTGCGAGATACGACCGTATGTGGCGTTCCTATAGCTTCGCATTCGGTGGCCTCTGCTGTTACGCCACGCAGTTATAATTTGCTAGCGTTTCCAGTGCCACGTGTATCGTTGTTCTGCGACATTTTGTTCTCGTCCGATTACCCTTGCATATCCATCATGTCACTATCAAAACCAGAGAAGAAGAGAAAAAGTGGACTTCGAATGTCGTGCTTTTAAGGCAGAGTGGAGTGGGAATTACTTTGTTATCGAATTAGATGACAAAGCATTGTATTTGTTGTTCAATGACGCTACAGCTGTTTTTAAAAGAGTACAATATACGTCGTCATTACCAGACTAAGCACTCGACGCAATATTCACAACTCACAGGAAAGCAAAGATCAGAAAAATTGGAAACTTTAAAACGAAATATTCCGTCACAACGCGATTTATTCAAATTTGCGGCGGATGTATTTTCTGAGCTCAAATTACAGTTCCAGCAGCGTTTTTTGGATCTTGATGCAAGTGCAGAAGACATTTCCTTATTTCAAAATCCATTCGATTGTACAATTGAGGAGCTTCCACCTAACCTTCAATGGGAAGTTTTTAATCTGCAAAGTGATGACATGCTAAAAGACAAATTTCAAGAGAAGAATCTAACAGAATTCTATAAATGTCTTCCAAGCAATGAATACGAACAGTGAAGATCATTTATACAAAAAAAGTATCAACACTTCGCTTTTCGGTAGGTTTGTCGCTTTTTCAGCTGACCTTAGTTCATATGTTCAGGGATTCTGTATATGTATATTTGGCAGCACCTACCTGTGTGAAAAGACATTTTTAAAGATGACATACGTAAAATCTCAATACAGGTCAGCACTAACAGATGAACATTTGAAATCAATTTTGATGATAGGAAGTATTAAATTTGAACCCAAATTTGGTGAAATGTAATCCCCAAAAAAGCAATTCCATTCTTTTCATTAGTAGAGCTGTATTTCAAACAATTGTAGCCTTTTTTTAGTTTACTTATTATTATTACTCTACATTTTGTTCAATAAATTTGGGAAAACGTGTTTTTCTACGCTTTCCAACGGTAGGTTGAAAAAGCGTATATGCTCCAGCTTTGTCCGTCTGTCCGTCCGCACGATAACTCGCGTAAAAATTGTTCGATTTCGATGAAATTTTAGTATGTGGTAGGGGACCACCTGGGAACGAATCTTATTGAAAATGGACGAAATGGGGTCAAAGATCAGAACATAGGAGCGGGATCCATTCCATTGCCCTTATGCGTCATAACTTACGTAAAAATACTTCGATTGCGACAAAACTTTATCATGTTGTTCCAGAGGTACACTGAACAGGTTCTGTTGAATATCATCGAAATGAGGTCGAAGGTTAGGACACAGGAGCGAGATTTATTCCACAGCCATTATCCTCATAATTTGAGTAATGATTTCCAACATGTTGGGAAACGTATCATAATCAATGCATTGCATGACTTTACTAACTTGTTTTTTGTAATTTAAGCAGGCCTATCTACTTAAATAACAAGAAAAAAAAACCACATAAATATCTGCGAGTTTGCCTCTTGGCCCGCAGGGCCTGAAATATTTACTGTTTGGCCCCTTACAAAAAATGTTTGCTGACCCTTGATTTACGTGGTCAATTGCTGCACTGTTGCGCTTCAATTGCCCTATAGCAGTCGACGGAGGCGACGTTCTCCTCTGGGGTCAATGGCCTTCGGGGCTCTACAGTTATGACGTCAGAATGTACTCGGCGTACCAGCGGTCCATTCTTGGTACACCCTTGCTACAGCATCTCGCAAACAGCCAGCTGTTTCTGAGATGCTTCCACCCTTGGCGCTGTAGCCGATAATCATTCCTTTTTGAATGTCCATGAAATCACTATCTCTGTCCATTGTGCTCGCGTAACGCACTATGGCTGATCTATCCTTTCCGGCCGCTTATATCTCCGCGTGGTCGACTTTATCACGCACATTCTGTGACGCTCCTGGGCTTGTGCATTGTGATTCCGTGGGTGGTCTAATTATTCTGGTACAACCGTGCATACAAGACTGAAACATCGTGAGTATAACTTTACACAAGAAATAAAGTAGAGCAAAGGAGAATGCCAGGAAAGTTTTCGAACATAATATCTCAGTGGATAAAGAAAATGCGAAATAAGTTATTTAATAAATCTGATATTGACGATCATTATTGCCAGCATAGGAGTACAGCAGCCAGTGCAGCTTCGCTGCCGGGTAAAACGGGTTACAAGATCGGGTTACATACGTGACTCTGATTTTTTTTCTGATTGGAGGTTTAACGACCACCGAGAGCAACTCAATGGGCTATAAGCAGTAGCCTGTCCCTAATTTAAGGTCACTGGTTCCAGGGAAGGGATACAGCCAGTGACGTAAGACAAACACAACATCGATGCCTTCTTTGGATTTGAACCCGGACCTCTCTCGGGCGAATGATTAGAGGCCATAGCTTAGACCACTACGCCACCGGGGCTTTTGACTCTGATTTGTTGCGAAACGTTCAAGCGAAAGAGTGAGAAAAAGTGGTGCTCAGAAAGTTAACTTTTATAGAAAATAAGAAACACTGTTCCGTTGGTGCAGCAATTACAACTGGGAATAAGCCAGGTGCGGATCCAGAAGCTTACCTTTTCTTAAGGGGGAGGGGGTGGGGGTGGGGAGTTGCCTTGGTCGAAATTACAGATCGAGAGATTTTGTGCCCCGCTTTTTAAAAAACTTTTTTCATCAAAAAATTATGGTACATTTTTAAATCACAAAGCGGGAAAAACAAATTAAAAATCAGCACTATTTTCCTGGCGTTGTATAGCCTGCTTTTCGAGGAAACAATCTCCGAGCTTTTTAAATACAATATCCAGATAGAATCTTTCAAAATGAATTTGAGCTCTTCTATTCCGACGGCTTAATTTAAAAGAAAAATTTCTCGGCTTGAATCGTCGTATCATTCCTAAGCAATATGACCGCCGATTGCCTTTTAAAATATTCATTTATTTTTTCACAATGCGTGATTCCCACTTCTTTTGAAAGAAACTTCCGTTCCTGCTATATTCACGGTCTTACTGGCGATTGTATCTTAGAAGTTTGCGGAAATATTACATTAAACAAAGCACACCCATTGCTATTCATGATCAATCAAGATCTCTTTTCTCTTCCGCTCTCAGCTCCCTCTGTTTACCGAAAATTTAATCTCCAAATTCACAGCAAACATTAATTGTTATAAAAACTTTTACGAAAATCTGTACATTCAATAATTTTACAAAAATAAATTCATTAATTATTTACGATCTTATCCATTTAAAAAGGAAAAGTCTGTTTTAGGGGGGCTATTGCCCCAGTCGCACCCAGTTAAATCTGCTATAAGAATCAATCTACATGGCAACTTTCAACTCTTATCAACATTACGTATTAACCAGGGGCGAATATTCGGGGTGTGCTAGGAGTGCGGCGCACACATACGCAGAGTCGCAATCGAACCTATATTATCGATATTATTATTTTTTCTGATTTGTTTCTAGTAAAACTCGCCAGAGTTCGTCCTAAGGCTTCGAGTGGTGGTTAAAATTAATTTCCATACATAATGTTTTCATTAAGACGAAAAGGTTCGTTCAGTAAGCATATTGCACTCGCTCTAGAATCCTGAGGTGTGCTGTTTGACGTGCGCACGTCCGAAGACCTTAAAGCAGCTGTGGTACATGCGCTCCCCAGACTGCGCTGCAGGTCACGTTCTTATTTCCCTGTGGTTTCGCACGTAACAGCGGAACTCTCAAAGTGTGCTGCCCAAAATGAGCACCGCTTGAGTCCCAGGGAGCAGTGCAACCAGATGCTGCTATATTGTTTTTTACTTTTTATGTATTTCCAATAAGGCTCGCTGAAGTTTGTCAGCTAAACTTAATTTCCTTGAGCAATATTTTCCTGAAGAGGCTCGTTGCTTCGTGCAGTAAACAAAACGCAATAAATGATATTTGCAGCTGCAGGAGTACTATTTTACTAGCGGACACCATAAGTCGTTAAAACATCTGTAATTCAAAGCTCTCCAGATGGCGCTACAGGTCATGTTTTTATTTCCTTGTAGATCTAACGCAGAGGTTTAAATTCCCAGGGTGTGCGCACTTAAAAAAGTACAACTGGTCATACTTTGCTTTTGGAATAGCGTGGAGTCATAAACACACTTCAACGTTCTGCTACGAATTACTGTTTTTTCGTCGCTGTGTGAATCGGTGTGCTTATGAGCACACATTTAAATATACAATTTGAGTTTTGACATCCGTTTAGGCTGACGATGTACTAAGTGTCCCCTTTTCTGCCAGAGATTTTGCAGATTGTGTAAAGCGGGTTAAAGAATGTAAGCCTTGTGCTGTATTTAAAATTTATGTATATAAAAAAAACCAAGAGAGACCGAAAATTCTTTCATCACTCTAGCATTGGCACAGGAAATTCAGATTTTTCTTACAATGGAGTGTATGTAAAGATCTTTACCGTAAGTTATTAGACGACAGCTAAGTAAAAGAAATGCTTTCATATATTCAAAATCAAAGCGCGAATTTTGCAGCTCGGGGTACATAATAAAATTCTTGCGTGTTTTTTCCGATAATAGCGCACACCGAACGTAAATAGGCACGCGAAGTCACTGGTATTAACCCAGTCTCTCCTTTCTCCCAGAGCCAGATTAAGGAGGGATCTATGGAGGATATGGCCTTGTGGCCCACCCTGACCAAGGGCCCATCGGGCATGCCTGTGCAAATAATAGATAGATAGATAGATAGAGAGAGAGAGAGAGAGAGAGAGAGAGAGAGAGAGAGAGAGAGAGAGAAAGAGAGAGATTTATAAAATAGTGTTACTTTTGTCTCTTATGAGTTCCACTTGGTCAGAAATAGAAGCTGCAAGACGAACGGAATTCAAGGCTGTTACTCGCCAATGGTAAAAGCTTCGTGTCGCTATGTGCAGTATACCGGGATCGGCGAGAGAGTTTCAGCTTTTTCACGTAATCCACCCACATCTCCCAATTTGCACTTGAAACCGTTAACAGTCGAAGTTCTTTGTGGCTTCACATTGCATTACAAAAAAGATGCACTAAGAAAAGTATACAATGCTAAATCATTAGAAAATTCAAGACAAAATCTAGAAATCTTAAGCTTTTAACTCATGTTCTTATGAGAACAATGGAAAATACAACGACTTATTATGAAAACTCTGCAGGAAATTTATTAGTCTGAAGAAGGCACTACGTATTAATTATCACAAGCATATTACTACAATTTCGCGTTTTAACGGATATAATGAATTACGCTTCTTCTACTAAGCTAATTGTCGTGAATATAGCTTTCACTAATATTATAATGAATTCAATGCTTGTACTAAGCTTCTAATAGTGAATTCAAATGGTTGTTGTTACTAGTTAATTAAGATCATGAATAAAGTCTCCTGCTAGTAGTGTAGTAATAGTAATGAACAAACTTATAACTGGTAGTAATGTTGTAGCAGTAATTACGATGAATAAAGTCTTATGCTGGTTGTTACTAATAACACTAAATGAAATAAACCTAACAGCCAGACAGAGGTCTGACAGTACTATGAACTGAGAAAGACGTACTTACGTAAAACCTTTTATTATGAACTTCTACTGGTATCATCACACACAGCTACTCAAATAACACGTAGCTCCTTGCACATGAACGAAGCTCTATACTCATAAACAACAGCTCTCCACATAAACAAACGCTCTCCCTATACAACAACAAACGCTCTCTTCCGGTACAACAACAAACGCTCTCCTTAGGTATCGCTGAACGCGCCTATTTATACTGGCTACCACCACGTTATGACTTACACTCATTGCCAGATCTCATTCAGCGGGTGAAATAACATCTCGTTCAGTAAGAAGATAATTTACATAGAAAAATAAAATAACCAGAGATAGTAAAATCAAAAGGAAAGTGAATATAGAGTATACGTTACACGGACTTCATAATGATTCCCATCATAATTATTTTTGGGGGTCCCTCAGTGCCTTAGGCTAATACAGTGAGCTCTAGGGATTACCAGTCTGGAATACACGTATCTGGTATGACCAACCTAAGGTTACAAAGAGAAGCAGGACAAGCTCTTCCTTCAGTTTAACATTTCAAACGCTTGTGATGCGAGCAGTGTATGTGAGCAGTGGGAAGTTTCATCATGGAGACAGTCGAAGTGAGTAAATCTATGTCGAACACATAATGAGAATGTGATAAACTGACTCTGTTATGTTCTTTTTATTTTGCCAAATCACTTTCCTAAATTAAAGATCCATCGCATTTAATTTTAACAAAGATTGTGATAATCATTTCATTTCGTTCTCAGTTGAATTGGCCTTTGATGGAAAAAAAACACATCAGCAATTGTTCTGTTACATACAGCTCTTCGACAACCAATGATTGGCATTCACTCCAGAGTGTTGAACGCCAAGTCTTAAACAATGCCCTAATATCTCAAGTGTCCTTCCAGAAGATCATTATTTATTAAGCCGCAGACCATGAAGTTTTTTCAAGACTGTCGCAGTTGGCGACATCATTTCAGAACACAGCGTGACACAGAAGTACCTGACAGGTAGTACATAACGTGAAGACCCTCGCTTCTTTAAATCACAGTGACACTCTCATAAAAAAAATTGTATCCGTCACCACAAATAATTTACCTTTTATGAGGCATAACCAAGGAGGAAAAACATTTTCATACATCAAAGTTCCCCACTCAAAGTAATGCATTATTTTTATTGCAAATCAGGCAAATGAGAAACATTTTTGTTCTTTCTGGGTTTTAATATGTATACCAAAAATGGCACGCATTTACCATATCTACACTATTGGAAAGCATTTTAGAAAGTGTTTTATATGGATCGATATATGATGAGTCAGATTTTGCTTTCACAGGAGCAAAATGTTTTCCCTTAAGTGTCTTGTGTTTGTCGCTGTTTCCAAAGATGAACTAAAAACGGCCGCCCCGGTGGCGCAGTGGTCTAAGCGATGGCCTCTGATCATTCGTCCGAACGGGGTCCGGGTTCGAATCCCGGTGAGGCATGGATGTTGTGTTTGTTTACGGCACTGGCTCTCTCCCTTCCCTGGAACCAGTGACCCTAAATTAGGGACGGGCGACTGCTTATAGCCCATTGAGTTGCTCACGGTGGTCGTTAAACCTCCAATCAAAAAAAAAAAAAAAAAGAACTAAAAACGTCTTCAGGGTTGCACAGAGATATACAGTCACCCATACGGCCGACGTTTCTAGTGCGCGGATCGCTAATCATTCCGGGCCATTTGGGCCTGTGTCTGAATCCCCGATGGAACTATGGATGAGGTACTTTTCCAGCCCTACTTCCAACAAGAAAACTGTCCACTGAGTGTATGCATGCCTTAAGAAATATTCCTAAGTTTTCACTATCCACTTACAGATGGTTGTAGCTCCAAGAAGAAAGTTTCAACCCACGGATTAAAAAAAGACAACACACCGATAAGCCAAAACATTATGAACACCTGCCTAACATGATGCTGCCTTGCTGCCAAAACAGCTCTTACTCGGCGAGGTATCGACGCTACAAGATTCGTAATGGTATCTTGCGGTATCTGGTACCAACACATTACCAGCAGATCCTTTAACACCAGTAAGTTACGTAGTTGAGCCGCCGTAGATCGGATTTGATGTTACAACACAAACTACAGATGTCTGGGGAATTTGGAGGCCAGGGCAATAGCTGGAAGTCTTCCTCATTTTTTCCGCGAACCATTCTCAAACAACCCGGGTAGTTTGGCATGGCGCATTATCTTTCTGAAAGAAGGCACTACTAGTGGAAAATAAAAGTTGCCATGAAAGGATGTATCTAGTCTGGAAGGATGTTTTCGTAGGTGTTAGACGACGTAGTTTCCTACACATGGATGATAGGATCCAATGCTTCCCAGCAGAACATTGCCCAACGCCTTACACTTTCTCCACCGTCTTGTTTTCGTCTCACGGTGCATGCTGGTGCCAATACTTCCCCAGGTAAACGATACACACGTATCAATTCGTTCATATGGTACAACAGGAAACAAAATTCGCATAAAGATGCGCTGGTCATCATGTTTTGGCTCTTCGGTGTATTTGAATTTTCTATGCCATCTTATTTACGGAAAATGCACTAAAACTAATGTAAGATTGCAGGTGGCTAAGATGTGATATCTCAAACAGAAGGCCGTAGCCCTGTACTATACGCTTTCAAAACACACAAATGCACGCGCATTTCCGTTGAAGAACATCTTTCAAAGTTAGCAGCGAGCTTAAACGACAGCTTTACTGCAAGTAACGCCAGTAAAATGTGTATTTAAAACCTGTTTGATGTTGTGAAGCAAGAAACTAAATTTACACGAAATCTCGTTGATTGATTTTTCTTTGAGCTTCAGAAATGAATATTCAGTTTCACATCACATCAAAGTTTTAACGCCACTTTTCACACCACATGCAAATGTTAAAATAGTTTCTTATCTGTGATTTCTTTAAAGAATAGTTATCGAAATAGACTGAATGTTGAACCAAAATTCAGAGCAGAAAACTGTCTTCACATACCGTTTAGTTTTCTATGTGAAGAAAAAAAAGCAACATTCCCCTTCCATATAGTTCTGTAATCAGTTATTTGAAAGTGACAAAATGTAACCATAACAAGCTACCACAGTGCCTTAGCGGTCAAAGGTGAGAGGACTGGACCATTCGTCGATAAAAGGCTTGGTCCCTATCTACGGATGTGGCATAGGTGGTACTCTTATCCGATGGCTGTGGATCCCCGTCCCCTTTTTTGATGTACTACAGACGTGAAGTACATGTCAACGGCAAGTAGCAGTGATAAGCACTTGTCGGTGTATCTTAATTTATAAAGCATTCGGCCCCAGAGCAGAAAGGTGTGAGTTCGAGTGCCGCCATAGGCGAAACTGTGTTTTCGTTTTCGCGTACGAACATATAAATGGATCTACTGGACGCCGGGTTTTTCGAAAAATGTGTGATGTTCCTTCAACACATCGTCAGTGTAGCTTAATTTAGAAAGAATTTGGCACCGGAACAAAAGGATACGGGTTCGAGTTCGCCACTGACAAAACTGTGCTTTCACTTTGGCGACCGAACGTAAAAATGGATCTACTGACCATTGGGTTCTTCGAAAACTGTGTGATGCTTCTTCCACACATAGTCTGGAATTCTACTACATTGAGCTCTTTCAAGCATGGTTTTCCGGCTGACCCGGAAACATACGATTCCGTCCCAGCCATTTCTCAGGGGGCGGGCGGTATATCTGATGCCCTGCAGAGGGGACATGCATGTCAAAACGGCAAGTTGCAGTGATAAGCACTCGTCGGTGTAGCATAAGTGGGAAAGCATTCGGCTCCGGAGCAGAAGGATGCGGAGTCTCGCTACCGGCAAAATTGCGCTTTCACAGTAACTGAAATCAGTGGCCCCAAAATGGGGACAGGAGATTTCTTATTGCCCTACCAGTTATTCATGTTGGCCGATAAAAAATGATTTGAAATAACTAGTAAACTTAAAATATTATATTTTTATCTGAATATTTTCATATGCCATTACGTTTTAGGCGGCAGAACAAAGAAGGAGTTAGAAGTCAGCTTTTTGCTATTTTGAGTCTGAAAGACTCTGGCCTAAGATATGTTCTTATTACGAGCAACAGCTGCTGTTAGAGTTAATATAGCCACATCGGGGTCGAATCCCGATGAGGCATGGATGTTGTGTGTGGTGTGTGTGCGTGTCTTACTGCACTGGCTCTCTCCCTTCCTTCGAACCAGTACTCCTAAATTAGGGACGGACGACTTCTTATAGCCCATGCAGTTACTCAAGGTGAGCGCTAAACCTAAAAAATAAAAAACAAATAAATAAAATAAAATAAAATAAAGCAAAATAAAAATAAAATGAAAAAAGAATTAATATGAACGAGCTATGTTGATGATCTATGAATATACCACCCTTTGTTTCAGAACGGTTTGAAACATTTTACTTGGATTCTGAATTATTATGGAAATTTCAAATTTGTGATGTCAAAGCATAAGCTCATTACACCCCAGTCTTCTATGGCGCCAGTATTTTTACGTACTTCATGGTGGACTCGTGGTATTGAGTTCAGTGATTGGATCTACACTCAGCCAGGATTGGCAAGGTAATTTACTCGTTACGTATTTTACGTAAATTACGCGTAATATGCAGGTAATTTACTTGGCGTAGAAAAACAGTTTTTTACGCAGACGTAAAAAACTAATTTTCTTTCACGTATGTGTATAAATAATATAATATAAAAACCACTTTAATTATATTACATTTTAAACTTAAAATTTCTTGTACATTTCACTACGAAATCATTATTCTCTTAAGATTGTTCATACAGCTCAGCCACCTATTAACGGATTTCTTTTTAGAAATTATAATGTATCTGTTCTTTCTTGTATATTAAAAATGGAGAAAATAATCTACCTCTTGCACCAGCATCGATAAAAATCACAATGTATATTGAATAGAATTCAAGATTATGAAGACGTCGACCGCCGCGATTCACGGTGGGAAGAGTCTTCAATTAGAATGTTGAGCCTCCTTCAACAATTAGCGAGGAGGGGAAGGGACGGTGTTTATTAAGAACGCTCTCAGCTTTGAACTGAAGCCAACACTAACACCTCCCGCATTTAAATAACAGAAAAAATGCGTAGTTCGCATAGTTATAGTTTTACCGCCGAGTCAACGAGAAGTTGCCGACGTTGTTGAACTTCTGCGTCTGCCTAGCAGTGAATCACTGTAGAGACAGGAGCCGGCAGCACACGCATGGATATCAAAGGCGAGCCGTGAGGCAACGTCTCATTTTGATTGTTCCTATCGTCTCGTTTCACTTTAAACTACACCGCGGCGTGGCTTCTGACTTCCTTTGCCGAACATAATATCTTAAAGTGGGCCCCACACTAATTATATCATAAAAAAAGGATTTCCCCGTGTTAATATGAAGGCTAGGGAAAAAAATATAACGTGATACTGATGTGTATGTGGTATCCTGGTGGTATGTCACGTGGACGTGGCAGTTTGTACTGTTTCAATAAGATCATATAAAAATACCGAAGGGTATGTTTGTTTTTGAAGGATCTCCGTTTTATGTGGTATTCGTACATAGCAAGTTAATTAACAGCACGAAGCCATGTTGTTGTTTTTTTACGTATTTTACGCGTTTTTTACGTTTTCTACGTATTTTACGCGTTTTTGACGCGTAATTCAAGCTGGTGGGGGGTGACCTCATCCTGCAACAAGACAATGCACCATGCCATCGCTCCCGAATTGCATCCGAATGGTTGGATGAACACTCCACCGACGTGACCTCGCTTCCTTGGCCAGCCAGGTCACCTGACCTCAATCCCATCGTGCACATCTGGAATGCCATCGAGAGAGATGTTCGAGGCTCTGACCCTCCTCCATGAAATCTTCGTGAACTGTGGGAGCTTGTTCAGGAGTCGTGGATCCGTATGGCTTCCCAACGCTTCCGGTGTCTTATCGAGTTCATGCCGAGACAAATCGCCGCCGTCATCAGGGCGAAAGGTGGTGCTACACGTTACTAGACAGGTATCTCTAATTCAATTGCTCTTCAGTGTAAATGCGTATGTGACAGAACCACATGACTCGGTGATCTATACGTTTTTTTTTCTGAGCATTATTGTAATTAATTAGGAAACTCACACTGCGAAAATTCACCGCACACGGAAGATTATATTTTTCAGAACGTTAAATGAAACGGAACATTTTTGCTTCATTTAACGCCTATTATTAAGTTTTGCAGTTCACGTACTGTCGCATCATCTTCTTACGATCCCATTCCAGATTTACTTATTCTGTGACAAATTCCAGAAATTCACGAGCCATTTCCTGTGATTTTTTTCATGAATTAATGAAGCATATTCCTGATTCAATCTTTTGCGTGCAATAAAGGGAAAATTCTGAATTTCGCGGGATTTTCATACGTGAGTTGACAAGAAATACTCTTGTTAGTCTTTCTCCAGTTAATAACGGAAATTTTCCGATTTTGAAAGTATTATGGGGAAACCTTGAATTTTCAGGTAACCTCTCAGCAATTGCTTTTGCATATTAACTGAAAAATTCTGTTCTCACTTTCTCCGTAATCATATGAAGAAATTTGACGGTAATAAGAGAATTTTGCCGCAACACTTGAGGTTTGATTAACTATTAAATTTCAATCGTCGGTTCCCAGACCTAATTTTGAGGTTCTGTGTAGTGAAACTGATATTGTGGGTATCATATCACATGATATTAAGCTTATTGTGGCAACGGATAACCCCCCCCCCTACCACCCCAGTAGGTGCACCTGATATCGCACATTGTGTTACAGTAAGAAACTGAGTCTTACAGGTAAGTGAATGTACCAATCTGTGGACTCCTTCTCTCAATGTATTGAGTGATCCAAAAGTCACGCAAAACTTTAGAAATCGATAATTCTCTGAGTTTTGACAGTAGCAAAATACGGCAAACATAGAAACGGACAGAATAACATGGGATTTTTTTGTGAAATTAAAACATTTATTGGACATTTTCGCTACAGACGAATGATTAATTGTGGGTTATACAAGACAAATTAACGTAACTTCCACGTAACGTTACTTACGGTAATAAGTGCCTAGTGGGGTGCCCATCATTCGCGAGCATTGCATGCAGACGAGAGAAGACCCCATATGGGCAGCATTAAACAACACATATATCCGTTGGTATGGCTGACACATGATATCGGATAGTCTTTCAACATAGCCAATGAAGTGGGACGATCTCTGTACACCCGTGACTTCAGCTAAATTTATAACTAAAAATCACACAATGCAAGATCTGGAGACCTAAGTGGCCATTCGTGTCGAAAATAACGGCTGATCACACGATTTTATCCAAACGTTGACTTCAGGAGTTGCTTCACAGGAAACGCGATGCGCGTATTTTGCATAAATGTTACATCATTTAGTGTATGCTTCCCTTGCAAGCTCGGTATTATGCTGTTTTGTAAAAGTTCTGCGTAAGGCGCATCTGTGATAGAGACGGTTCCGAAAGAAGTATCACGGATTTCCTCGAAGAAAAAAGGGCAAATAATGAAGGACGACGTGAACCCACACCACACTGACTCTTGGCTGATGAAGTGGAGTTTTTGTAACAGCCCTGCGATTTTCCATGGCTCAAATGCGGCAATTTTGAGTATTTACTGCTTCGTTGAGAGCGAAGCATGCTTCATCTATCTGTAAAAGGTTTAGCAGCCTGTTCCGTTTCCATCCATTTACCGAAAAACCCATGTTGCAAAACTCTTCGCTTCACAAAATTGGGAGTTTTCAGTTTCTGAAGGCGTTGAATTTTGTATGGATATCTGCAAAGGACTAGTCTTAATGCTCTCCAAGCAGTACGATATGAAATGACAGTTCGACGCGGAAATTCATGAGCACTTGATTTCCCATGTGCGGATACCATTAAAATGTTTTCGATTTCCTGTGACACTGTAGCCGCAGCTGAAACAAACGTTGCTGGTCTTCCACGTCGTTCGTGCACTTGTTAACAAAGTTTCGATCGCATCAAATCTCTTAATCGTCCGCTGCAGTACCGAACAAGACATAGATCCTATTCCACTTCGAGCACCTTCGAGTCACCGAAAACATCGCAAAGCTGCACTTGCAGATTTTGAGTTACGTTAAGACAGTTTCATCAACGAAGCTGATAACATGACTATTGGAAAAATAAGTCATTAGTACGTCTCACAGTAGTCGCCAAACACTGTTTCCTCGTGTGGAGAGAAAAACTGGTTTGTTTTCTAACATTTGAAATTCGCAAGGAGAATTTGTCATTTTCATGTAGGACTTCCGTCCACAGGTAGTAGAGTTTAGGTCCCAGCCACCTACAGCGAGATCGCCTTTTGGGCAGGACACAGAAACGGAAGGAATGAGAGCAAGTCTAGCGACTTTTGACAGAACAGTTTGTAATGAGATTAGAGTACAGTAGATGGCGCCACCGTACAAGTACGATATTGCACATAGATGGGTGAGAGAATTTCAGGGAGGACATAGGAAAGGATACCCATTTAACCAGTGGGTCCAGCCCGGAGGCCGTCACTTAACGTGCTCGTCCGATGCACGGCGGATATTCAGCGATTGTTAGTAAATCACACCATCTCTGAAAGATCAGCCCAGGCTTGAACCTGGGGACCCAGCATCGATAGTCTGAAACACTAACCACTAAGCCATCCGCGGCTCTTGTTTTCTAACAGCTCTGCGTAACACGTTAAGTACTAAAAGTGTCACGTGATCACTTCGTGGAAAACACCTGGTGAGAGACGTCGATCTGCAACTTTCACACGCATGTGGCGACATCTCTGTTATGATGGTCGTTTTTTCAGCTGCGATGTTTTTCTTGCAAGCTGTGTGCGCGTGTCTTGTGTGTCATCTGAAATTCCATGTTTATATATTTCTTAAGTGTCAGAAACCATTTTTATTTCCTATTTCTTGTGCGCGTTCCTATATTACATATACACCGCCGGGTCACATTATTGTGACCATCTCCTACTTTTGATGTCAATAGCGCGTAGGCAATGAAAGAAGCCACGTGTCGTGAGCTGGCTTGGAAGGTATATGAGGTGTGCTGTAGGCAATCTGAAAACATATCACTCGTTGCTGTCATGGATAAAAGGAGCGATTTATCAGATTTGCAAAAAGGGATGATTATCGGCTTTCGTGCCAAGGGTGGCAGTAATTCTGAAACAGCGCAGTTTGTAAACTGTTCGCGTGCTGCTGTGGTTACAGTGTATCGTGACTGGAGAAATGGCACCATTGCGAATAAGCGACGTGAAAACTGCGGAGCACCACGTGCCATTGATGTGAGAGGTGAACGTCGGCTTCGAAGGTGAGTGATGGCCGATCGACACGCTACATTGGAGCAACTCACTGGCCGAATGAACCAGAGGGCTACCGGAAGTGTGTCTAAAATGACAGTTCAGCGAACCCTGCTGCGTATGGCGCTCCGATGCAGACGGATGGTCACTGCACCTATGCTAACGAAGGTGCATCTGCAGAAAAGGCTTACATTTGCACGGCAGAATTGGAATTGGACTTCCGCTGATTAGCAAAGGATGGCCTTCTCCGATGAGTCACGTTTTCTACTTCATCGAAAGGATGGACCTTGGCGTATAAGTCGAGAAACATCGGAGAACAAACACTCTTCAACCATTGCTGGAAGAACACAACTGGTGGGGGCAGCGTTACGGTCTGAGAAATGTTTTCGTGGCATTCCCTGGGTCCACTCATACCTGTGGAAGGCATTATGGACCGAATGCGTTATGAATCCATCTTTGCAGACCAAGTACACCCATACATGCTGATTGTCTTTCCTGTGGCGGATGGCATCTTTCAGCACGGCAATGCGACGTGTCACACAGCTAAAAGTGTCCGAGAGTGGTTGGAAGAGCACTCTGAAGACTTCAGAGTGCTTCTCTGGCCCTCTAATTCTCCAGACTTAAACCCAATTGAGCATCTGTGGGACTACCTCGATCGTGTTGTTTGCTTTATGGATCCTCCACTACGGTCCCTCCAGCAAGTGCCAGATGATTGCAGTCAGCATGACCCCGCATACTCAGGAATACCTTCCCGCACATTATTGATTCACTCCCAGCCCGTCGAGCTGCTGTCCGCGCTGCACACGGCGGTTTCTCTGGATATTAGCTGGTGGTCACAATAAATTGACTCAAACGTGTATATGCTCAAGTGCCTCGTCATCTTCATCCTTTTATGAGATAACCTTACATCGTAAAAGTGGAGTCATTTTATCTGCATACAATAATTTACAAAGTATAATAACAAGTCTGAACGTAGCGCTATAAGCATGCTGAAGGTAAGTGTAGATGCATTAACATCCCGGTTTTCATATCACACTAATACAACAACAATGAAAACATGATGACAGTTTCAACTGCAGCTGCTTTTATTATGTCGCTTCTCCAATATCAACTCCGGTAAAGCGCCATGCAGGGACCATGAATAAAACTAAAATGTCCAATAGATGTTTTAATTTCACAAAAAAATCCCATGCGGTTCTGCGCATTTCTGTGTAAACGCCTTACGTTTCTGCCAAAACTCAGCGAATTATTGATTTCTAAAATTTTGCACGAATTTTTGATCACCCAGTATATTACAGTTATCAAGACGAAATTTTATATTTAAGGGTTTTGGAAAATAATACTATGAAGAAATATATTTTATCTTCTCTTAGACATAATTGAAAGTGATTGTAAGGCTACAAAATCTCGAATTCTAAAACACTTTATTGATTTGGAAAATCATGATGGAGAAAATACAATTTGTGATAAATCCTCGAACAGAAATTTTTATAAACCTATTCAGTGAAATAACTAGATTCCACAGAAAATAATATGTTTAACTAACCCGAATTCATAGCGAAAAACATTTCATCATCGCTGACTCCAGTGTCCCTTATTTCTACCTAAAACGTGAGCACGAAGCAACTTTTTGCAGGCTCCACCAGCAGTGCGTCTTTCTCGAGTCTCTTCACTTCGTAAGTTAGAAAAAGTTTTGCAATGCTAGCGGTGCATTACGGTCGAAGATCAGTGGGAACGGAAGTTTCTTCCCTATTGGGAGTGAAAAAGTCGAAATCAAAGTTTTTTGGAAACTCCGAAAATTTCTGTATTAAAACGGAAAACTCCAACACTGACATTTTTGTAAAACAAACAAACACGGAATCAGTGATAATGAAAAATCCATTAAAATACTGTACTTTCCGTTATTAGAAAGTTTATTATACTGTAGTTTCCGCTGAAACTTCGTTTTTAAAAACCGGAGTCTCATCGGCAACTTTGGTGCCCATTATTTTCAGGGATTTTCTGTGAATTTACAAAACTTATTTTTTACAGGGTTCTCATTCCTATTGTAGGTTTAAATATAGGTAACTAGCTTTACTACGCAGCTTTGCCCGGGATTTAGGCTTATTAATTTCACATTCCCTTATGTGTCACTGAAAAAATCGGGAAAAAAATTGATGCAAGAAAGGAAAAAGCTGATTTCACAAATTCGGTCATTACAAATTATTTATTCATAGTGTGATTATTTCAGCAATTGGTACAGAATGTATGGAATCTGTAGAATCAAACGGACCAAGAGCGTTACGAATTATTTAACACGCGTCCAGGAGGCACAGCATTAGAACACTGACTGAACAAAATTCGTTAAAATTTTTGTATCGACGATCAAATGCATCACGTGCTTTCAGTTTAAGACGTCTTTGAGGGGCGAATCTCTGGAATAAAAAGGTTAAAAGCGTATCTTTGCAAATATTTTGTGAAACTGGCTGAAATTTTAATGAGCACCATAAATCGTTAATAGGAACATGACCTTCAAATTTAGCCAGGATCGGTAAATCAAGTTTTAAATTAGCCGTCAAAATTTTATTAACCGTTTCTGCGTATATTTTTCTGTTCACCGATGAATTAAAAATTCCATGCCTATTTTAAAAAGTTTTGACAGGATTCCGGTGAAATTTTGAGGGAATCCTCTTATTACCAATTCATGGAGTTGATAAAACTTTCCGCCCGTTTCGTTAAGATTTAAAAAATTTCGTTTTTGCATTTTTTATGCACAGTAGTTCTCAAAGAAAAGAAACACCTGTTGATGTGCCCCGGAGATGAATGCAGTCACGTGCTTTCAGATTTGGACAGGATAACGATGACTTAGCAAACGACGCTGACTTTATTGATTAGCTTATTAATTAATTCATAACTCGCGAACGGAACAACTTAGAGATCTTAAAATAGTTGCGTTGAACTAGAAATTCCAGTATTAATAAGTTATGCAAATTTCACGATGCCACAGTTCGGCATTCGAGAGTTTTTGCTGCTTTAGACAAACAGACGTTTTGTGTTTTATATATATGTTATAGGATGTTCTGAATAAAATGTGCCGAAAGAGGAGAAATGAAAAAAAAAAAAAAAAATAGAGTTGTTGATGAATTATCAAACTCTGAACTTTTAAGCTACCTTGCAGTCTTTAGCTTTCGTTTGTCATCCTGACCACCTTGAATCCTCTCTCCCATATATGAAAACACACGTTTTGCTTATAACCAGATCAACCCAAAGCTCTGTTTTATTTGAAGGAATGTTCTGTGCATTCATGTAGAACAGGGGCGCACAACCTTTTTATAAGTGGGGGCCAAGTTTATTTTTACAAAATAAGTGGCGGACCGCAAGTTACCTTTTCACATAGGCACTTGCCAAACCCTACCGCTAAAGCTAATTTTACTATTATCCGAATAACCTATTTTACCAGCAGACAAAAAATGTGTTTCAATACCATTTTTGTGTCCTCTAAATGGTTTAAATCCATTTTTGAAGTTTTTTGGCAAATTGCGTTATTAAGTTATCAAATTACTGATTTACAATCAACTTACTCCTAATTGGAAAAGGTTTAGGGGTATATAAAATAAAATAATACTATCACAAGGTTGTAAAATTTTTATTTTTACAAAAAAACAGAATTCTTAACATCAAAGTATATAAAAAATTAAAATCAGTATATCGTCAAACTGACCATCAAATCAAGTAGTAGCCTAATGCTCCTAATGAGATGCTTGGCATTGTTTATTTTTCAATAGCCTGTCAATATCAGGTTCAATGTTAGAGATGGTAATGCGCAAGTTTCCCTCCAATAGTGTATCACTTAAACGGGAACGACACTTTGACTTTATTTGTTTCATCAAAGAAAACGATTGCTCGCATAAGTAGGTACTTCCAAACAACGTTGCCGTTTTTAAAGCATGATCTTTGAGCAATTTCATTTCTTTCGGTAAGTAATTTTTGTAAAATTCTAGGTGAGAAACTTCAGAGTATTTTGTTTTTAACTCATTGTTACACTGAAGATCAATTAATTCCATCTGGAAATCTAGTGGCACTGACGCAACGTCAGTAGTGAATGGTAGAGAAAACATATCAAACAAAACCTCAAATTTTCTTATATCTTCAAATCGTCTTTTAAACTCATTGTGAAGGTCCACTACAAGAGATGCATATTTAGCCACATTTACATGGAATTCAGAACTTTCAACAAAACTTTTCATTGTTGGAAAATTTGCTAGTTAACGAAACATTTTTATAATTTTCTTATTTCAACTAGGGCCTACAATAATGGGAAAAAAATCTCATCATTCACAATATATATATTCACGTTTTCAATAGTATAAAATATTTATCCGCGGGCCGCATAAACTGACTTTGAGGGCCGCAAGCGGCCCGCGGGCCGCGGGTTGTGCACCCCTGATGTAGAATAATAGCTTTAGTTTTCCATGCGGTGAAATGTGCAATCTCTATTGGATTAAAAGGGCTTATGATCCCATCAATGAAAAAAAGGCTTCACTTATTTGAGCTTTTCTTTCTTTTTCTAGTTTTTGTTGTTTATATGGTAATTTAATATTGTGGGTTCGTTCTTGTGAATGAATCGAACTTAGGAGCTCATTATGTTTTTCGCGTGAATATTTTTAATTGGTAATGTACATTATGTTTTAGAAGTAGGGACATTTAATAACTTGTTGTAATTCGAAAAATGACTGTGGCTGTAGTTCAGAGATTTAATAATAGATTTAATGGGAGTTTACTATGAAATATGCTCCTGTTACTGCGAGGATATATTCGATTCACGTATTTAAATTGTCTAGGGCAGGATTTCAAAATTCTGGAAATACGTGACCCACCAATTAAAAACCAAGATTCGGCGTACCCTGTGTACCCGAACTTCGAGAAATAACATTCCACAAAAAATTCAATGAAAATTCCAAAGACTTTCAAATTCAGTTACCTAAATAATTATCAAAATTATTATTACAAATTTTGCAGCAGTCATTAAAAGCAATTGTAAAGCGTTTTTTTTTGCAGGGAAACCATTGAAAAGTTTTGTAAATATTACTAAACAAGAAAGATGACACCGAATTTTCGGGTGTAATAAGCACGTCTTTTGAATCCGTTCTGACGCAAATTAAATTTATCAAATTTAATTTGCGTCAGAACGGATTCAATGCAACCGGTATGGAAAACAATAATATCTGACAGAAGAAAGAAGTTTTTCAATCGTGCGTTAAGAAAAAACATGCATTGTTATAAGAGACATTTCTCACCGGAAACGCTCTCCAACACAGAAAGAATTTTTCAAATCGGACTCTTATAAACAGAGATATCGACAAAAATAAGATGTGACTTAATGTCCCGTGGGGGAAAACCATGCATTATTTTAGGAAGAGAGTATTCTCAAAAGGTTTTTCCATATGAGCGGTATCGCTCCAAGAAAAGAAAAAATTAGTCGAGTTTTCAGGAGCCCAGATTTTGCTACAAATACATCAGAAGCAGAAATTAACACTTATGCCCCCTGGTGGCCAAACCATTCTTTACCAAACATTAGAAATTATGTGAAACATATTTTTCATCAGGTCTTGTATGCGATACAGGAAGAATTTTTCAAATCGGAGTTTTAGAAGCAGAAATAACGCAGAAAACGCAATTTGCCTTTGTGCCCCCTAGCAAAAAGTTTATGATTTACTTGAAAATCTTGAATTTATAGGAAAAACATTTCGCATCGGAAGCACTATCCAACAAAGAAGGAATTTTTCAAATCGGACTCCTTGAAGTAGAGATATTGACAAAAATAAGATATGTTCTTCTTGAAATAATAATGTTCCTAAAAGGTTTGTCGATATGAGTAGTATCGGTCAACAAACGACTTTTATTTCAATCGAGATTTTAGAAGCTCATATTTTGCTGCAAGTACATCAGAAGAGGAAATTAAGTCTTACGCTACCTGGTGGCCAAACCATTTAAAAAAAATTTAAAACTATGTGCAAAAGATTTCCCATCAGGAGCTGTATCCGGTGCAGAAAGAATATTTCAAATCGGAGATTTAGAAGCAGAGATATAGGGGGAAGCAATTCACCTTTGCGCCCCCTAGCGGGAAGTCTATGAATTACTAGAAAATTTTGAAATTATATGAAAAACATGTCACACTGGCCACATTATCCAACAAAGAAAGAATTTTTCGAATGGACTCCTAGAAGTAGAGTTATTGACAAAAATAAGATATACATCTACGCCCCCTGGCGTAGAAACCATGCATTATTTTAAGAACAAAATGTTTCTAAAAGGTTTGTCGACATGAGTACTATCGGTCTACAAACGACGTTTTTTTCAATGGAGAATTTAGAAGCTCATATTTTGCTGCAAATACATCAGAAGCGGAAATTAAGATTTACACCCCCTGGTGGCAAAACCATTTTTTTACAAAAATTAGAAATTATGTGGAAACGATTTTCCATTAGAAACTGTATCCGGTGCAGAAAGAATTATTTTTCAAATCTGAGATTTAGAAGCAGATACATAGGGGGAAACGCAATTTACCTCTACGTCCCCTAGCGGAAAGTCTATGAATTACTTGAAAACTTTGAAATTATATGAAAAACATGTCACACTGAAAACACTATCCAACAAAGAAATTTTTCAAATCGGACTCCTACAAGTAGAGATACTGACAAAAATAAGGTATGCATCTACGTCCCCTGGCGGAGAAACTGTGGAATATTTTAAGAAGAAAATATTCCAAAAAGGTTTATTTATGTGAGTGGCTTCAGTCCACGAAAGCATTTTTTCAATCGATATTTTAGAAGCTCAGATTTTATGGCATATACAGCAGAAGCAAAAATTAACACTTACGCCCCCTGGTGGCCAAATCATTCTTTACCAAATATTTGAAATTATATGCAAAGGATTTCCTATCAGGAGGTGTATCCGCTGAAGAAAAAGTTTTTCAAATCGGAGTTTTAGAAGAAGAATTATCGGGAAAAATGTAATTTACTTTTACACTCCCTAGCGGAAAATCTATGCGTAATTTGAAAAAGTAATTGTATCTAAAATACTCTTCGACATAAATAAATGGAATCAAAAGATAAAATAATTTTTTCAATCGGACGTTTAGAAGCAAATATGTGGAATAAAACGTATTTTGGAATTCGACATCATCTGCATTTACGCCCTCTAGCGGCGAAATTGTACATCGTAAAAAAAAACAACGAAATAAAGGATCATCATTCGTATATTTCAAGCTTCCCAACGCAAAAAGAATTTTTAAATCGGACTAATAGTTACAGAGATATCGTGGGTACAGACGGACGGACGGACAAACCGGTAACATAAGCACGATCTTTTTTTACAAAAGACGTGCTAAAAAATCAAAGAAATTTTATGAAAGTTGTAATGTTTGCGGCGATGCTGTTTTTTGGTATTATCTAAACTTTCAGTATCTTCAGCAAACAAGTCATCGCTCTTTCCACGTTTATAAGTTAGTCATGGAAAATTATAAACATCATCACTTATCACTCTTTCCACTTATAAACGTGGAAAGAGCGATGGCTTCTGCTTGATGTTCCTAGTCCACGTAAATTGTCTGTATTAATAAATTAAACTTTCAGTATTTGGATTCATTGAAGTCACTTTCAGCCTAAAAACATTCTCAACATAAAGTCTTTTCCTGTAATTGATTTTTAAAACACTAAAAATGAAACGTCGCATAAGTAGCTAGTGTTAAATGGTCCCAAATATTTCTCTGTTTTATGGGATAATTCGGGGTATTCTGATCTAGTTTTTAACCAGAAATCTGTCAGTGCTAAATGTCGATTTCAAAACCAAGTCACATGTCGGTACATTCAACGTAATTTCTTCTCTTGAAGGTAGATCTGCCATTTAAAACTTTTCTTCCATGAATGGAATCCTTACAGAGTGGAGTTTTTTCGCTTTCCTGGGGAAAGTACGCTCTGATCTTGAGAGCCAATGACAAGAGATGTTACTGCATTTGATGGCTGATGACGCTTCTGGATCGATTACTTTCCCTGTAGACCCCAAAAAAGTAGTTTAATATTGGGAGTGATTGGAAGAGTATTTTACTTGGTCGTTCTAAACATTCTTGCACTTTCTTAATTGTTGCAAAAAATTTGTACTGTACTTAGTCTCCATGCTTTGTAGCCTAAAGCATGACTTTTTGATACCATACATCTTTCCCGATAGTAGTATGGTAAATCCCAAGTAAAACAGTTCGATGTAACGAAAATGGTTAACGGAAGTAGCGAGAACTTTCGTTGAAATCTGATTTCTGAATGCTGTCGCATGAAGTGACGCAACAATAGTTGTTACTCAATGATGTATTTTACTAAACTATCGACGAAAATTGTTTCATCGCGTCTTACATAAAGTTATAACAATATCTCATTGCAATCTGAGTAAATTACGAGAACCTGATGCTAAATGTGATAAAAGCCGTTGAAAAAATGTAGTTTTGACTCTTTGAAAACGGTGCGTCGTAGCGAAATTTAGCTCCCTCTCGACCCTCACCCCCCGAAAGAAAAGGGGGTTACCTGCTATTGACGAGAGCTACAAAATAATGTATAGCAGGATGGTGAGTAAACAGCAGATATCTTAGACCAAAAGTTACCAATCCCGTCACTAGCAAACTTGAGAGTCAGTTTTTCTTTCTATCTTGAGGTCAGTTTTAACTTGCGCATACGCAAATAGATTTTCGCAGCTACACCACGTTTCATAGGTGTCAGGGTCGTTTCTTACGTTCGTCTAAATCTGAATAATAATAGCAGAAATAAAAAATATTTTTTGAAAAAATAAACAGTATAAATTCTTACCGTTGCAGCCTCCATATTTAGTTAATATTGACTTTTATGATTTACATATCTCCTTTCATTGGCTTTACGAAAATAACTTTCATTAATCCACTTAATATCAGGAATTAATAAACCTTATCATTTGTTGTTACGATTCAATTCCCCTTATTATGTACCCCAGTACATGTATCATCCATTTCATATAATTTGGGGAAGAAATTTTTCACTCTTGTCAAAATTTCGCCTCTATTTCATGTTACAGAACCATTTTCTTTTCTCAGTGTCATGATCTGCTTTCTTCCCTTACTGAGATGTCCCTTTACTATCTTTAGGCTTTGGTTGTTTTCAATTGCTTTCCTCACTAGTTCACAGTTGAATTTCCTTACGTCTTCAGTGATACTTTTTCGTACTGTCTTGCATATCTCTATATATTCCACTTTGGAAGTCACATCTTCTTTAGTTGTCCTCGTCTCTCTTCTTTTTTTTTAATGTTGATGCAAAAAAGAAGAGAGATGAGGACAACTAAAGAAGATGTGACTTCCAAAGTGGAATATATAGAGATATGCAAGACAGTACGAAAAAGTATCACTGAAGACGTAAGGAAATTCAACTGTGAACTAGTGAGGAAATCAATTGAAAACAACCAAAGCCTAAAGATAGTAACGGGACATCTCAGTAAGGGAAGAACACAGATTATGGCACTGAGAAAAGAAGATGGTTCTGTAACATGAAATAGAGGCGAAATTTTGACAAGAGTGGAAGATTTCTACTCCAAATCATATGAAAGGAATGAAAGATGTACTCCAGACATCATGAAAGGTACCAGTACCAGAGTTCTTCCAGTCCTCCCAGCAGAAGTTGCACATGCAATCAAGAACATGAAGCGGGGAAAAGCTCCAGGAGAAGATGGAATTACTGTAGACATCATACAAGAAGCAAGTGGATAAATTGAAACAGTACTCGCACAAATTTTCACTCGATGCCTTAATGAAGGGAAGATTCCTGAGGATTGGAACACTGCTACAATGATCGTGCTACATAAAGAAGGTGACATTAAGGATATCAGGAACTACAGATCTATCAGCCTCCTAACAGTGGTTTATAAAATCTTTACTAAAGTTCTTTCACACCGCTTGAAGGTAACACTGGACATGGCTCAACCGAGAGAACCAGCTGGATTCAGGAGTGGCTACAGCACAGTAGATCATATCCACGTACTGAGAGAACTAATTGAAAGAGTGAGGGAATATGAACGCATGGCTTTTATCGATTATGAAAAGGCCTTTGATTTGGTGAAACCATCAGCAGTTACAATGGCTTTGAAATCCTGCGGTATTGAAGATGCATACATTAATATTATTAATAAAATCTATGAAAATGCAAGTGCAAAGATTCGGATGTTTGAAAATACAACACACATAAAAATTGGAAAAGGAGTGAGACAAGGTGACACCATATCTCCGAAGCTCTTTAATACCACATTGGAAAATGTCTTTCAATCACTGAACTGGGAAAACAAAGGGATAAAGATTAATGGAGATTATCTAACTCACCTACGTTTTGCTGATGACATAGCCATTTTTGCAACTACCCCATCAGAGCTGCAGAGTGTGATCCAGGAACTTGCTGACAAGAGTAAAGAAGTGGGATTGAAAATGAACTTTCAGAAGACAAAAGTGATGTTCAATGCTTTTACAAAAAATGAAGATTTATGGATTGACGGAGAAAAGCTAGAGATAACAGATACATACGTTTATCTTGGACAGCAGATATCAAGTGAGGGTCACATTAATGAAGAAATTAATCGGTGTAGAAAACTTGCCTGGAGAGCTTTTGGAAAAAACAGCATAATTTTCAATAGCAATATGCCATTATGTCTTAAAAGAAAAGTGTTTGATCAATGCATCCTTCCAGTGCTTACGTATGGTGCAGAGACGTGGACCTTAGCTAAAAGAGACATACAAAGGCTGCAGACAACTCAAAGTATCATGGAGAGGTGCATGCTTGGTGTAACCAGGAGAGATAAGAAGAGGAACTCGTGGATCCGAAAAATGACAAGAGTGGAAGACATCATGATCAGAGTTAAATCCCTGAAATGGCACTGGGCTGGACATACTGTCAGAAGGACAGACCATCGATAGACAGCCGAAATTTTAGACTGGATTCAAAAGGACAGGAAAAGACCCAGAAGAAGACCACATGGGAGATGGGTGGATGAAATTCGAAAGTATGCGGGAGTAACATGGAGGAGACTGGCACAAGACAGACAGTTGTGGAGGAAACTTGGGGAGGCCTTCATCCAGCAGTGGATTGATAATGGTTGACAATGATGATGATGATTATGTATCGTGAGTGGCACAAATAAATGCAATGTACCCGTTTTATTTTACATCCACAAAGATCTTGACATGAGAAAGATGCATAGCATAAATTATCTACAAAGATTATCAGGGTACTCTCTCGATTTTTTTTTAAACCAAAAATATCAGTTAGACAGGCAACTGCACTCAAATAATCAAGATCCATAAAATTTTCGAGTTGCTACATCAGCATGGATCTCATCATTCATTAAGAAGAGTCTGACTTCATCTCGTATTTGAAAGAGCCTGTCTTGAATTTTGCCTCTGAGCGGCTACTATACTTCGATTTTCAGAAAGAGTTGTGTATGTCCGCTGCCAATGTCTTCACACAGCTGAGAGAATATTCTTGCATATATTTACATTGCACAACGAAACAAGAAGTGTGTATGTGTTCACATATGTACCTATTCCTTTACATCTGTGAACACATACAGAGATTTAGTGTTAAAAAATAGAGATAAAACAAGAGTTCTCGATCAATCAAGTGTATATCGTAGTTCCATCACCCACAACTTGGGAGTTGAAAAATAAGTATTATATAGGAAGTACTAAAACAGATTAAATAAACGATTAGGACAACTTGTAAATAATTGGAAAAACAAAAAAATGTGCACGTCCTTAATAGAGTATTGTTGTGAAACAGAAGCAGTACCGGAGTTTGAAAATATAGCAATTGTATACAGACATAAAACTGAACGTGCTATACGTTATGCTGAGACGATTGTTATTGAACAGACTTAAGAGAATAACTGTAATAAGAATGACCCAATAGAGTTGCCTTTGCCATGGAGAACGTTAGTCGAGGAAGAGAGAGTGGCGAAATTCTTTAAAAGTATATAAAATTGTAATTTCAGGTAATGTTATTGAATCGTTGTAGTATAAGTAATGTGATTTATAGTTGATTACAAAAGTGCATTCGTAAACTACAGGAACATATCGATTAACATCAAATAATTCAGTTTCATCGCCGTAGGCGCGCGCATTATAGTGGTCATATACGTATATAGGGGCCTCTCACAAGGCTCTTGTGTCCTTCAGGCCGCTAGTGGTCTAGTGCGCAACGGTCGTGACTGCCACGGAAAGGACCTCAGGTCCGATCCCAGGGAGGTACGAACGCTCTATCCACTAAATATCCGCGTGCGTCGGATAGGCACGTTAAGCCGTCGGACTCCGGGTACTGCCCCCCGGTAATAAAAAAGGGCGTATTCTTCCCCCTTTCTACTTCGCTTCCGTGCCACTTTCCTATCGGGCACTCTAGCCCAAATCTCCTAGCTTCCTATTTCTAAGGGTTGTTTAAGACCTGGGGTGTGACACTCCTTCCTAAAATCCTGTACATATGATCTGATCTGATCTCTTGTGTCCTTCAAGTGGTGACAAGTTCTGTCCGAGGATGGTGTCTATACACCGAAATGCATAGCAATCTATGAAGATCATCAACTACTACTTGAGGACGCTTTGGACTATGACTTAAAGTTTAGGTTTTAACTTTTCAGTGTTTGCCTTGGGTATTTTACGATGTGTATGATCGTCACAAGGTATATTTCTTAAATGTTTTAAAAATTTTATTTGAGAAAATTTCATCACATAGAAGCATACGATTCAGTCTTAGAAAATTACCTGGAATTGTGACATACATCTACCTTAATCATCTGTGATAGCAAAGAAGATTTTTTCGTATATGGACTTGGCATATTTAACTACATTTGACTTTCAATATCATCTATGATAGTAAAGAAGAATTTTTTTATATATGGACTTAACATATTTAAATACATTCGACATTTAATAACATCTTCAATAATGCTCTTTGAAGTGAATCGTTCTGTTTGGTTAAATATATGTCAAAGAATAGTATTGTCAGTTTCAAAGGTATAAGTTATGGAAAAAAATATTTAATATATTAGAATGTACATAGTGATTGCTTTATAAAATACAAAAAAAAGTCAACCTGTGGCAGATGATCGCAGATATTATTAAGTCAGTAATAAGTGAGCCTATTGCAAACGGTCGCTGATATTATTGTTCTCATACATTAGATGTAAAATGCTTCAACGTACAAAAATGTTCTTAGCTACTCAAGAACAAAGTGTGAATAGTTTGTACACAAGCATTCACAAACTTCTTGTTAAGATGTGTAATGGTAATATTATATATTTCTATAGCACGTTTTAATCAAATTATACTTACACTCTTAGTATCAAAATTAGTATTCTTACATATTGGAGATGAGACTTAATGAAGTTCATTACTTGTTCCAGTTTTTTCTTCAAAAGATCATTCGTTTTCTTTGCTGCCAATGCATTCCTTCTGATGTTGCAACATTGCAGCATTTCTGAAAATCAGCATTGCAGCATTTGGTATTGTCCAGTCGATTAACATCAGTCTTCCTGCCATAGTCCAAGCCCCAGTTGTGTAAAAGATAAAGGGATTTTTCCCAGTCAATATCATGTATTGTAACAAAGATGTAAAGGGCCTTACAATTTTCTTCGGTATTGGTTTTCGTTGGCAGTGATGCACAAAAAAGGCAAATATTTCTCAAAAGACCCTTCCCAGTCATACCTAACAAATGCAAGATCGGCAGAATCAGTTAAATCAGTGCTTTCACCTAGCCGCCGGGTATGAAAAGTTTCTCTTTCTTATTTTATGCATACGAATTTCTTTCCGTTTTCTGCCATATCATCAATTCTGCGTTTGACGGTATTCTTTGACAAAGAAATCTGAGATATCTCCTTCATAGCTTTTTCACTTACCACACTCTCTCAACGATCTTCTTTGCTGCATTGAGAATCAAATCCCCACTCCCTGTGTGAGGAACCCCTTTGTGAGCGATTATAAATGATACATCACATGAGGCAAGAACGACGTTTCTGTTAGAATTTCCATAAGCAGACATTTCCATTGCATGTTTTGTCAATTTTAACTCGCGTAGTTTAGTTTGAAAAAGTTCAGCAGATTTATTGAGAAATTTACCATTCTTTATTATTAAATGCCTGTTTAGTTTTGATGGTTTCATATTTTCATGGTGTAGAATTCCGTTGCAAATCACACACACAGCCAAAGCATTGCCTTTCCTGTCATTAAGGTCAAACCAAATTTTAAATACACACTTTTTACTTTTGAAATTAACTTTCAAATTTTGTGCTCGTTTGATGTTCGGATTTACACTGCTGGCCACCCAAAATGCAACACCAAGAAGGACACGAGACAGCAAAGCCAAATTTACTGGACACATAACAACAGATACAAAGATGAAACGATTGAGCTTACAGGCCCGTGCGACTTGTGGAACACGCAAACATCTATAGTTCGTGTGGCCCCCATGGCTGGCAATAACGGCCGCTACACGCCGCGGCATCGAACGAAAGAGGCTTTGGATGTGGGCTTGGGGTATGTCGGTCCAGGCTGCTTCCACACGTTGCCACATTTCATCAGGCGTAGCCGCGGATGGTGCTTGCCGGGCCACTCGGTTGCCGATCAGTGAACTCACGTGTTCGATGGGCGACATATCAGGAGAACAGGTGGGCCACGGCAGCAGTAACACCTGGTAGGCCGTGAAGAACTGTTGCACGATGCGTGCCACGTGCGGGCGTGCATTGTCCTGTTGAAGCGTGGCCGCTGGAAGGTCCTTCAGTTAAGGGAGGACTAACGGCTCCAAAACGTCGGAGATGTAGCGGTGGCTGTTGAGTGTACCGGTGATGCTTACCAGAGGGGTGCAGGTGTCATATCCAATTGCGCCCCAAACCATAACACCAGGCGACGGACCGGTATGGCGATGCATAGTGCAGGTGTCATACATTCTCTCGCCGAGGTGCCGCCACACGCGGATCCGACCATCGTGGTGTTGCAGGCAGAAGCGTGAATCGTCGGAGAAGACAATGTCGGGCCATTCAGTAGTCAATGGTAATCGGAGCAATATGCGCCGTGCGACAAGTCCCCGCTCCTGCAGACGACGCCGAACGGTACGTGCTGACACAGGTAGCTGAGCAACACACCCTAATTCCTGCGCTAACGCTCGTGATGTGGCGGTGCGAGCCGTCAATGCCCGCCGCACAACATGCCGGTCCTCTCGTTCGGTGGTGTGCCGTGGCTGGGGCAATCGCTCACGTTGGTCCGTCCGTTCCTTCTACATCCACCGAATCCATACATGCCTCACTGTGGCTGGATGTCGTCCCACACGGGCGCCGATGTCTCGGTACGATAAACCGCTGTCGCGATAAGCCACTATTCGTCCTCTGTCGAACTCCGAAACGTGCTGGAATGACTGCCGTTTTCTGCTCCGAGGCATCAGGAAGCTGTCAACGCATAGGTCCCGCAGCACAACACACTTCCACTACTTACAACCCGCCTTCTGTGCACCCTTCTGATAGTGCTTCTCGGTGGCGTGCCGGGCGCACATGATTTTCATATGCCCTGCAATCCTAATCGCTTGCATGTCCTCTCGCGAGCGACGCATGCTGCGAATTTCAGGCCAATCGGATTCTTCCTTCTTTGCGTTGCATTTTGGGTGTCCAGCAGTGCAGGTTTTGATGCTAAAATGTGACTTTCGCTTTTTTACACTCATCATTAAAATATGCAGAACAGTTTCTCAAACTACAGATCGGACTATGGCCATCTAGTTTGCAAACAAACAGTCGTGAGGAAGTTGTGTTTGTGCGTATCCGCATTGGGGATTGTCGTTTCACCCACCGCATCTTGCTCTGTGGCGACACTGACGACTCACTGTTGCTCATATTTTATGTAGTTGTGTTCGCTTTCGTGTTGCTCGTTTCCACATTTTTCATTCTCATTTGGTGAACGACAACGCAGGTACGCTGCAACAGCTCTTAGATGATCACTGCAATACATTCGTAGTCTTTTCATTTTTAAAAGAAATTTACTTTTTTAAACTTATCTAGTTTTTTAAACTTTTCATCATTCTCATTTCTCTTTTTTACCGAATCAGCCTGATTTTAACTATTATACTACGTTTTTAAAACTGTTTATTTGATTGTCTTGTGTTTGGCGCTCTTTGGTCAAACATGTCCCCTGCGCCATAAAAATCCACCAACCAACCAATCAGAACAGTTTTAAAACATGAAGCTGTTCTGCCTATTTGGTTTAGATGTATGACCTATTGTCTTCATTTGATCATGGAACGTTCCTTTTCCCTAAACTTCCAGTTTTAAGCTAGGAATCCACGTCACTAGCTACTTTTACACAAAATTCCAAAGGACCGTCTCATCACTCGCTTCACTTCCGAACACCAACTGCACCTGAAAAACGCTAACTCATTTTGTGGTGTTTATTTCCCCTTTTGCTGCCTGTCAAATGTTCTAGATAATACGAGAGCTTCAGAATGTCAGATGTTTCCGAACCAACTCGAGCACCACTGAATCATACGAAACACAAACCTCACGGTGCGGAAAGAAAAATATTTGGAGTTAGAGAAACACACTACCTTCTATAAAGCGAGGGAAGGCGCAGTAGGAAATGATAATCGTCTGCTAATGACTTCCTACACATTATCTATTGAGGAAAAATTTGGGGATTGCGCTCGCCATGGCAGCACCTGAACACCTAGTATGCACTCTCTGCTGATGTTGGCAGTGTGCGGGTGAAACTGGGCATGAAGGACAGCACAGAGATACGCAACAAAGCAGGCGGCAACACCGCATTGACGCATCGTTGTGCTGTCATTGTTACCATTATGCGAACGAATGATGAACGGCTGTTCAAACTGATAGCGACACCAGGCTGAGGAGCCGCTCATGTCCGGTAGCAAAATTAGCCGGCAAACCACGTGGTCTCTTGATTTTGAATAGCTGAAACAGAGGCGAGACTCGTCGCTGAATACGACATTGTTCCACTCGTACTGCCGCGCCTGGCTATTGTGGCACCACTGCAACCTTGCGTGACGATGTGCTGCGGTGAGTGGTAGTCACCACAATGGCTGGCGAAAGAAAATCCTGCCTCAGCCAGTCTACAGTTGACAGTCCGTGTTGATGCAAGGATGTCCATAGCTGTCAGTACACCTCGTCGAATGTCGTCTATTGTGGATATCATGGCTGCTACGGCTTGCCGTCGAATACGGCATTCGAGAAGTTCCGACGTCCATCTAGGCGTACTAGTCTAACTACGGAGACGCACGTCATCTTCTTCCAAGCACTGTTGCCACATTCGGCCGACTGTTGTTGTATTTCGATGCGTTTCCTCCTCGATGCCGTGCAGGGACTAACCAGCCGTACCTATCCTTAAGATGAAGACTCTGGTACGGATGTTCGTGTGATGGTAGGAATCCCGATGACGTCATCCAGGCATTCTCACTCCTTACACGTGCCCTTTCCACCGAGATCACTCCGATGCAATGATCCAAATGGCGGGTGCCGACGATCAAACTCAACTACGCTAATCCGTTTCGTCCTTTAATATCCCTCACCTTGAGAGGGTGATAAAAACCAGTTGCAGTTCGCAACTGTAATCATTTACATAACTCGACTGTCAACACGGTCCCACCAATTTTCATGGCGCTCCGACAAATACTTCGGCACGTTACATTTCCTATGTCCAGCAGTGTAATTTTGAAACATAAGATACAGGGTGTAACGGGCATTTTTGATTTGCTCGCGAAAGTTTTCCTAACGATGTTGGCTACGCGTATGGATCGTCATTCGCTTCACTAAACGACGCCATTTGCAGAGACATGAATCGGTGGAGTGGAGATCAACGTGCTCTAGCTGTTAAGACATTTTACAAAAATGGTGACTGTGCTGCTGCTGCTGCTAGACGGGAATATCGGCGTTATTTTAATCTCGGGAGGCATGACCCTATTCCATCAGAACATGCCACCAGGTTATAGGTGAATACTTTTGAAGCTACGGGAAGTGTATTGAAGCAAAAACCTACATGTAGGCATAGGAGTAATCGAACACGAGAAAGGAAACACGAAGTGCAAAATGTTGTAACACAAAGTACGAAACGTTCTGTGAGACGAATTTCTTCAGCAGTGGGGATCTCAAATCGTAGTGTCCATAGAATCTTACGGGACGAGTTAAAGATACAGGTTGTGCAGCAATTAAACGAAAATGATTACAAGCACCGAATGGCTCTCTCTGTTGAACTTTTGGCTAAAATGCAAGGCAATGAAGCTTTCTTGCGGTTATTGGATGAGTGACGGGGTCCACTTTCATCTTAGTGGTTTTGTGAATAAACAAAATTTTCGTTACTGGTCAGACGATAATCCCCGTCAACTGCATAAAAGGCCGTTGCACAGTCAGCGAGTTACAGTGTGGTGCGCGGTCTCTTCAATGAGAATAATCGGCCCTTACTTTTTCGAGGATGAGCAAGGACAAGCAACAACGGTAACATCTCACAGGTATGCCGACATGATAGAAGCATTCGTCGCACCGTAACCTGAACGCTTTCCTTCAGATGCGTCATTTTAATTTAAGCAAGGCGGCGGTACGTCTCATTGTGCGAGAATTTCCATAGAAGCCGTACGCCGACTTTTCGGGAAACGCATCATATCTCGGAATGGTGACATTTCGTGGCCCCGCAAGTCACCAGACTTGTCAGTTTGTGATTACTTCTTGTGGGGGTTACCTTAAAACTAAGGCATATGCAAGGCGCCCACATACCATTGAGGAGCTGAAACACAAGAACCGTACAGAAGTCACAAACATTCCTATTGAGATGTTGGAACGTGCCATGGGCTATTTCCATCGCAGAATGTCTGAATGTAGACATCGAAATAGTCGTCACCTGCTGGAAACAATATTCAAAACATAAACGTGACTGTGCATATTTCACAAATTGCCGTGTGACAGGGTGAAACGGATGTGTTTGTCACTTTTTTCTCATTAAACGAAGTATCAGTTTTGTTTACATTAAAAAAAACCGCCCGTTTTTCTGCCGCACCCTGTATTTGATATATCGTAAATGGCGGCAAAAATTGGAATTTCGTAAGTAGCATGTTCACCATAGTAATGCATCTGCCCCATGCTGCGCTATACAGCAACATTTAGCAAGGCAAATTAATCCAAAGTCGAGTGTGATAGCCACCCTATTCACCAGAGCTGGTTCCCTAATAACTTACCACTTAAGGACGTGGTAAAATTAAAAGCAGTATTGTGAAGCAGCTTTCAGCAGTTTCAAAATTTGATTTTGAACAATACTTACAGTGGATATTGACAGAAACTTGGAGGAGTACCAACACCCCATTGCTAAAATACCTTATTTATAAAGATCGAATCCAAATACATTTGGTCAGCTCTCGTACTCTTAATTTTTGTAATTCTTCTTCTTGTGTAATTAATTATGACTGAAAACTCCATCAAACTAGTATATGGGATCATCAGAAACGTTATTAATTACATTTCCTTTGAAGTTGAGGCGATATAAACACTGTTATATGACAACTGAAAAGAAGATAGTTTTATATAATTTGGCCTCATACCTCACAACAGTGCTTCAGAAAATGAAGTAACTCACGACAGTTTATCACACGTGGGAATTCAAGAGCTTTGCAGTTTCTTTTTTTTAGAAATCATGTATGCAGAAATGTTTTAATTAATTATTGGGAAATTTAATTTTGTGTCTTATTTACTGAAGTCAAAGGGAAGTTATAAATATTAAAAACAACTTCAAACGCATGTTTCAATTTTAATGGTTTGGGCTATTTCGAATAATTTCATTCTATTTAAATATTAACATTTTCGTGAACCAAATCCTTTGTTTAAAAGGAAAATACATGAGCTATTTATGCTATTAGAATGTACCGGTGTACAAATTCCGCTTAAATAATTTGTAAGTATCACTACACAGAAAATGAAAAAAACATTTTGCTTTGAAATTTTCAGAGGTAGAACATCCAAAGAACAATTTCAAACATCTTTGAAACCATTATGGCAATTTGAGCAAACAGTCACGTGATACAAGAACGACAGCTAATATTTTTCCTTAGTTGTCAGGTGAAACATTCCCCTTGTGAATCAATATTTATTTACTGCTCATCATGAAGAACTGAAAAGAGAATGTTAAGCTCAAATTTTAGAAAGAAATTAATTACATATGCCGTCCGAACTGTTAGTTTCTTACATTATCTTCCTTGATCAGACAGTTTCTGAGAATTACCTAAGGGCACTTATTAAAATTTTCGCAATATTAACTGCACAGATTTCTATATTCGAAAAAGAATTTTGAATAATAATATTTCAGATAAAATTCGTGTATTCCTAATTTGGTTTTGCTGCTTTTAATTGAGTGAAAGAGATGACACCGAGTTCTTGGGAAAGATGCTCACGTCTGTTTAATCAAAAAGGATGTTGTTATATAAACCCGTGATAATGATTGAATTTTTAAGAGTGTACGAAATCCTATATACACTGACAGGAAAAAAATCATGGGACACGTGGTTTCTGGGCAACACGAAGCTGCCACTCTTCTAGCTAATAGAAGACCACCGCTTGGCATGCTTTGTATATAAGTAGGAAGACATCACTGCATTCAAGTAGACGGTAATTCGATATCACTATGGATAAACGTCGTGAGTTAATGGTTTTTAAAAGAGAGATGATAATGAGTGCCCGAGATATCGCAAAGGCGGTACAGGAATTGCAGTATCCCCGTTCGACAATAACAAAAGTGGATCAGGAATACGACATTTCGTCACCCCGGTGGTGCAGTGGTTTACGCAGTGACATATGATCATTCGCCTGAGGAGGGTCCGGGTTCGAATTCCGGTGAGGCATGGATGTTGTGTTTGTCTTACGGCGCTGGCTATCTCTCTTCCCTGGAACCAGTGACCCTGAATTAGAGACTGACGACTCCTTATAGCCCATGGATTTGCTCACGGTGGGTTAGTCGTGCTTATCTGTGCTCCTCAAGTTTTCGTTGGTGTGTTATTTTTCTTCGTTGTCAGTGTTCTATTTCGTGTGTGTGTGTTGTGTGTGAAGGTTTCGTGCTTCTTTTTATATGCCTGCCGAGCTGGTAAGTGCTTATTTTGATTAGTTTACCTTATTTTTCTGTTTTGGCCAAGCTGGCTAAGGGCTAAGCTTTTCCTCGCCATTGCAAATGGCTGCTTCCGGGGAGAATGACGTCCTAACCCTTGCTACCGGAAATGATGATCTCCCGATAACAGCTTCTCTAAATACTACTACCAATGACGAGTCTATCTCGATAAACCACTCCAATTTGCAGCCTTCTGTTGCTGCCTTACCATCGGATATCGCCTCTTCTTCAAAGTCTCCCTGCTGCGATACGATGTCTTCTCTGAAAGCTAATGATGACGCCATGGATGTTTCGCACTCCATGCCGGAATCATCTCCAAAGCAACGTAAAACTACCCTCTCATATGCTGACGTAACCGCATCTAAGTCGGGACCTTCCCAGTCTTCTTTTTCTCCTGGACAATATGAGATGACGCATAATGCCGAAGTCATTGAGGTTGTCTTTAAAGAAGATACCCCTTCTGGGCTGAAATTCCTTCAAACTATGGAGAATGGTGTTGTATTTCCGAGCCTGAGAAATACAAAACTCACTGCATATACTGCTGCTCTTCTAGAGATTGTTCCTGCATCAGCCATAACTCATGTGGGCAGGAAGAATTACAAAGTACTTGTTTAATTCTCTAATCCTACCCATTCCCTACATGTACTGACCAAGGGCATCTCAATTGGTGATCGTCACATCGATGCCGAACCTGTTTCACAGAGTTCCGTTATTGTAAGCTTCTCACCAGTTCCACCTGAGGTTTCAGATGATCTCTTGATTGCCGCTCTTCTTCCTTATGGCCGGATCATTGGAGGTGTAACTACCTACTCTTCGTTTCCAGAGGTGCCATAAGATAGATACCTACTTGGGTTTCACCGCAATATTCGTGTGGTCTTCCCTTCAGAGAAGCACATGCTGCGTATTCCACCCACTTTACGTGTACGCTGTTGCACGCACATTAGAAAGATATTTATCACAGTAGGCTCCGTCTGTCCGAATTGTAAAGGCACGGGACATCCCCGCGCTCTGTGCCCTCATAATGCGAACACTCTTTCCAAGTCAACAGCACGACCTTCTTCCTCTTTGTCACGTCAATCGGCATCCTCTTCTGGTGCTAAAGACCAGCAACAGCAGACTTCCTCAAAAAGTAGTGATGCAGCAGTTGGTCAACCGACGTCTACAAAAAGTAGTGAGACAGCCGTTGGTCAACCGACGTCTACCAGAAGTAGTGAGACAGCCGTTGGTCTACCGACGTCTCCCATAAGTTGTGAGACAGCCGTTTGTCAACCGACGTCTACCAGAAGTAGTGAGACAGCCGTTGGTCATCCGACGTCTCCGGGTAAACCCTCGACCTCGGGTGATGCATTGGCGCCCCCATCATCTCTTCAGTCGAAAGAGGCATCAACTGTTAATCCAAAGTATCCTATAGAGATGGTTGATGACGATTCTCGTCATACTGCTACACCGTCCGTTGAGGTTGCTTCCTCAGTTCCTTTTAAATTGCCGGAAGTTCCAATTCCGGTTACAGCACAAAGTCGTGGACGGACGAAGCGACGTAGAACTTCACGCGCCCAGAATAAGAAGGTTAGAATTACAACCACCCTTCGGGCAGGACGTGATCGTTCTAGTAGTCAGATGCTCACGTCTGAAGGCTCTATGGAATTTGATACAGATGATGGAACAATTATTCCGATCTCCTGTGAAAACTTTTTAAATATTCCAGAGGCATCCTCTCTTCCACAGACACCTGTGTCTGGGGAGAAGGTGTATGCGTTCCTAATAAGTCCTCGTAGAGACAAGCTGTCTCGCAATTCTTTGGAAGGTTACTCCCACTGTCTGTCTGACACCATGAATCAAATGTTGGGGATACATTCTCATTTACATACCGTTCCGGGCAGAGATCTGGGTGGTCCCTACTGGGCAAAGAAGTTCCGTAACCGTCTCGCCAAGTTACAGAACGCAGCCGACAACATCCTCCAACCATCATCAGACTATTCTGTTCAAGACAGTATCACTGAATAGTAGGGGTATGTGTACCCCTTTGGCGAATGCTTTAGCGTATGAAGACGTCCACCACCTCAAAGCAGATCTCCTACTTTTGCAAGAGACAAATTGTCTATCCACTTCACCCTTCCATCGCTGGAGGAGATGGGACTATCAGTTTCATCACGCGTATATGCTCTCTCTTCGTGGAGGTTTAGCGATTGGTGTACATAATAGATTTCGTCAAGCACTCTCCTCTGTTAAAGTTCATAACCTGTGCCGAGATTTATTGCAGCGACTCACTTTCGTCCTAGATGGACAACGATATTTAGTTTTCAACATATATATTCCATGTTCATCTACACATCTAACGTTGTTATTTTCGTCGCTCCGCACTGCACTTCAATCAGCATTACCATTAGATCATGTGCTCATTGGAGGAGACTTTAACTGTACATTTCAACCAGAGCTCGATCGCGCTCCTTCGAGGATTGAACATCGTTCACGTCTTGTGGAGCAATTGCGATCATTAGTGTCTGATTTTGATTTACATGACGTGTTCCGACGATTGCATCCGACATCCATTTCACATACCTGGAGAGCTGCATCTGCATCCTCCTCTCTTTCTGCCAGGCTGGACAGATTTTACGCTTCTGCTCCGTTATTGCCCATTACAACGGATTGTATGCACTCACCTACAGCTTCATCGGATCATTGTGCCATCTCTATCTCCTGTAGCTCTTCATCTCGTCTGCATGTTAGGCCTCGGTCATGGACACTGGACACTTCTCTCCTAGCTGATGAGAATATGAGCACCGAGATCAGAGATCTTCTTGATCATATGCGAGAGGGCCTGTCCACTACACCTTGTGCCATCAATTACTGGCTCGAGGTAAAATCTTACCTAATTTATCTTCTCAGACGTCATTCCTTCTCCGAAGGCACGAAGCGCTCCATGGAAGAGCAAAATCTCGGAAACATCCTGTTACAGCTTGGTGCGAGTCATCCCATGTATACAGCTTACGAAGCGGATCTTAGAGCACTTCTTGAGCCTCGTGCACGTCAGGTAATTATTCGTCTCCGTCTACAACATCTATCACCAGAGGACTGCTCCTTTGAGTTTCTATCCGCGTTAGAAGAAAAACGCCGCTCGTCGCATCAGCTTCGACTACTTCGGCGGCCTGATGGTGAAATCATCTCTGATCCGGATGCAGTTTGCTCTCAGGTTCGTCGATATTTTACTATCAAATACAGTGAAACTCCTCAGCCTTCTGTTTCTGCTTCTGCTACTTTACTCTTTGCTCTTCCCCAAGTTCCTTCCAATCTCTCTGAGTCCCTTTTACAACATATTTCGCAGACTGAACTTCGGACCATTCTTGCCTCTCTAAATTCCCGTGCTGTTCCAGGTCCAGATGGCGTTCCGCTCCTTTTCTACCGTACTTTTCTCCCTTCGTTGCTTCCATTTCTTCTCGCCGCTTTCAATACTGCTCTTTCTTCCTCTTCTCTTCCGAGGGGTTTCACAGAGACTCATATGGTGTTATTCCCCAAGAAAGGCGATCTGCTTGACTTGGGAAACTGGCGTCCTATCTCGCTACTAAACATTGACTATAAACTCTTCACTAAACTCCTTTCCAGTCGACTCAACCAAGTTCTTCCATTTCTTCTTTCTCCCGACCAGACCTACACGGTTCCTGGTCGGTCCATCACTTCTAATCTCAATCTCCTTCGAGATCTCCTACATCTGGCTCGTACTAACTCTGAACCACTTGCCCTCTTTAATCTTGACCAAAGAGCTGCTTTTGACAATATCTCACATTCGTATTTTTCTGCTGTTCTTATTGCTTTCGGCTTTTCTTTTGCTTTTGTTACCTCTATTCTTGCCCTTTATCAGGACGCTGCTTTCCATGTTAAGATGGCCGCCTTCTTGACTGCACCTATTCCTTTTCGGCGAGGCATTCGGCAGGGTTGCCCACTTTCTGGGCAGCTCTTTGCCATTGCTTTTGAGCTGTCTCTTCGGTCTGTCCATCGAGCCGTTATAGATGCACTGCCACCGCCTACTGCAAGTACTAGGCACTTTTCTGTGACATTCTCTGCATATGCCGATGACGCGACCTTTTGTGTACGGACAGACGCTCAATTCGACATCTTGCTCCAGATTTACGATCAATATTCTTCATGTTCAGCGGCATCACTTAATACATCCAAGAGTGCAGGTCTATGGAGCGGAGCGTGGGCCCCTAGGACTGACACCCCGTGGGGCGCCTCATGGACTGCTTCATCCCAAAAATTCCTTGGGGTCCATCTCGGAGTCAGTCTTTCTGCTCAAAATGAAACATGGAATGCTCTCAGAACACGCCTTACTCGAACTGCTGCCTTCTGGCGAGGTTCCCAGTTTTGTACTTCTTACTTCTCAAGAGCTAGAATAGCTCAGACTTATATTCTTTCACCATGCCTATATGCATGGTCAGCTGAACGTATGCACATTTATCACCTCAATGAAATCACTCGAATCATCTCAACGATAATATGGAACAGGTACCATTGGATCCAGGTCTCCACTCTCTGTCGTATAGTCACTGATGGAGGTATTTCACTGCTGGACGTTCGCACCTACTATAAAGCACATAAAGTGGTTTCTTTCCTGCGGCTACTAAGTGCACCAGAGTCGCCAGTTACGCTCGTTAGAGATGTCATGATATCGCCTAGGAATTCCCGAATCACTTTCATCATGTATCTTCTAATGGATCAATCTCCTTTTTTCCATTCTAAACTTTCCCCTTTCTACAAAGAGGTCCTTTCCTTTCTCCGTTCTCTACCCCTCTTCCGTGCTCCACCGGCTTCCACCACTGAACTATTAGCTGAGCCCCTGTTCTTTTCTTCCATCCTTCATTCCCCTAATGCTCCCTACTTTACTGACCTTTCCTGGCTCCCCGCCGGAATAGTATCTGTTCAGGATCTAATTTCTCCAGATCTTTCTTGGAAACCCTTCTCTGATCTTCCCCCCCTCCTCCCTTTACCTCTCCCTCTCTTTCGCTGTATGATTCCTTCCGTTCTTCAATCATTACCCTCTTCCCTAACCTTGCCTCTCAAGCTGGGTTAACTCTTGTTCCCTCTGCCTCTCTTCCTCTTCCCTTTTTCCTTTCCGTTCGGGGCTCATCACTTCCTCTCTCCAGTTTTTCTATCTCGTCTCTTTACCGTTGTCTCATTGATCCACTATATGCTACACCATTGATGATTCCAGATGTTCCGAATGTCGCCCTTTCACAAGTGTGGTCCATGTCTAATTCACCACTATCTGTTCCAGCAGAAAGAAACATCCAATGGTTGTTTCTTCATCGGCGGTTACCAGTTCCTACCAAATTATTCAGGATGACGCTTGTTGATTCGCCTAACTGCATGTTTTGCTCTACGATTGCGGATGTAGATCATGTATATCAACATTGCACAGTGCTTCTTCCCTTGTTACATCTGACCTTCACTACTGCACAGTTCCTTAGTACTACTGATCTCTCTTTCTCAGCCTATAGCACGCTACTCAGTTCCAGTACTCTGCCTATTCCTATATCAGAGTCATGTGCTTACGTTTTCATATTAGCAAAACATGTGATTTTTTGCTACTATCAACAGCTTCGTTCTACCCCTATACAGCCTACCATCTTTCAGGCTGGAGTTGCGATGTGCAGTCAGTTCCGGAACAGACTGATTTCACGCTTGAGGCTTGCTTTCACTGTTGCTAAGGCTACGAATCGAATCCCACACTTTATGTCAGTGTGGTAACCTTTTCGTCAATGGTTTTTTGGTCCATCAGAAGACCTTAGACTATTGTTATGACTTCTGTGAATTTGTTTGGACTAACTAAAGTATAGTTTTGTGATTAACGTGTTCTTAGGAGCCCTCTTCATCATTGCTGCCTAATGTTACTGTGCGTCTGCATGTTTCTCACCAACAAGGTCCTGTAGGTGAGTTTTTTTTTTTTTTTTTTTTACACCACATGCACTTAGAATAAGTTTAAAGTTTTATGTTAAACGCTTTCCTTATGTCTGCCGGGCTTTATAATTTCTGGTTCATGCTCACGGTGTTGAGCAAATGTTTGTTAGTGTTTAAATTTAATTATTAATTTTGCACAGTGGGGTTTTTGATCATGTTACATGTACATAAAGGTATATGATCAGTCAAATACACAATGTTCAGCGAGGTTTAGCACTTTTGTTGTGCAAAGAGTAATTGTTCCTCGTTCAGATATTTGTACTATACCTGAAGTATAGTTGCTATGCCAAAAGCTCAGTTTTGTATATACTACTGTACTTTCCTAATTGCACTGTAAAATTTATGTCCGGCACATCTCGCATGTTGGGTCAAGATTAGATGTCTTAAGTTTTATGCTCCTATTGCGGAGTAAACGTTTTGATAGTATTTCAATTGTATGTTAATGTTACACAGTGTGGTTTTTCTCATGTCACATGTGCCTACCAGGAAATAACCAGTCTATTACATAATGTTCTGCGCTGTGTTGCACATTTGCTGTACAAAGAGTCAGTTTCATATTTTCATTATTTGTATTGTACCCGAAGTATAAATTTTCTTTAAACGGCAAGTTCTGTTTGTACTAATATACTTTACTCTTTGCACTGTGAAATTTACAGTTGTACCATGGAATTGTAATTCCTTATTAGTGTCTTCCCTATGCCGTTGCACCTTGTGTACATATGTTGTTGTTCATTACAAGTTAATCTATAGTATTGTGATTGAGGAACTTGTTTAAGCCTAAGTAATAGTTCTTTTTATAATTTGACAGTGTTTCACAATAGAGATATTGCATTCAATTTGTATAGAGTTCACACCATCATTGTAATTAGATTATTTATTCGCTTATCTTTCAGATACTGAAAAGTATAAGCCTTCTGCTCTTTTCTTCTTTTTCTTCAAGATTGCTCAAAATATACATGTTTGTTTTTGCACTGTGAAATTTATAGTTATACCTTGTACTGGTGTTCACCTTTTAGAGATGGCACTCTGCTGATGCACATTGCGAACATATGTTGTACATAGAGTAAGTCAACCCTTCAGTCCAGTATTGTCAGTGTTATGAATTTGCTTACATTGTATATAGTACATCCACAATGATGAGATATTTACACTATGTCCACATAGTTTAAATATCTCATCGTCATTGTAAATAGGTCATCTACTTGTTTATCTTTTGGTAACTGTTAAGCACAGGCCATCTGTATCTTCCTGTCCATGTTTGCTCCAAATAAAAAATTGTTGAAGCTCACGGTGGTCGTTAAAGCTTCAATGAAAAAATCGCCATTTTCGGAATAACATCTCATCGTAGACAGCGCTGTGGGCCGAGATAGGTGGTGGAAGGATGATGCCGTAGACGTCTGTCTCACATAGGTGTAGCCAACCAGAGAACGACAGTGGCAATTTTAACGAGGGAGGTGTTAGAAACGTCTGCACCAAGACCATTACGCGACGTTAGCCGCAGTAAGTTATGGGAGTCGCCCACACTCCACAGTTCCATCGTTAACGTCCTATCACCGAATTGTAAGCCTCATCTGGGGAAAAGAACATCGGCACTAGACCTTGAATGATTTGAGACGGATTTCCTGGTCCGATGAATGCCATTTCAAGTTATTTTGCGGAGAGGGAGGGTAAGAATCTAGCGGAATCGGAATCGCGCGAACTAATGGACCCGTCAGGTCAACAAGGAACTGTTAAGGCCGGTGGAAACCAAGTTATTGTCTGAAGCGTATTCAACTGACACACGTTGGAACCTCTGGTACATCTAGATGCATCTCTGAACAGTTCACTCAACGTGTCCATCCTTGGAGACCATCTGCATCCGTCCATGGTCATCAAACACCCACAGGGCGACGGACTCTTCCTGCAGGAAAATGGGCCTCCTTACAGAGCCATGGAACATGGTTAAAAGAGCATTCCGCAGAAGTTACCACTCTTGCATGACCTCCCCGTTCACAGGACACGGACCCCGTGGGAATTCTTTGTAATGTCTTGAAAAGGTACTTTCGAGTTTTACATACTTCCTCGAGGAAAGCGAAGTTACCATTGACAGCGGTGCAGCAAGCATGGGTGGAGATACGTGTACAACGCTTTCGTGACTTAATGGACTAATGCCTCGCCGTGTGACTGCTCTTATCCGGGCGAAAGGGGAGCTTACTCGTTTCTAGGTAGGTGTTCCATGATTTATATCCACTCAGTGTGCACTGAAACAGCAGATTATTAAGAACACCTAAATAAAATCTTGTTGCGCCGCCCTAGGCCTTCAAAAAAGCCTTGATTTGATCTGGCATGGATTTAATCAGGTGCTGATTTCATTCTACGGTTATGTTCAGCCAAGCGGATGTGGATGGCGTCCGTCAATTGCGGAATGTTCGCTTTAGGAAGGTCTCTGTTACAAATAGCTGTATCAGTCTCATCCCTCAGGTTTTTCAATTGGGTTAAGTACTGGGAACTGTGGAAGCATTTAGCACAGCGTGATTCTGGAACCACCACTATGTGACGTTACGAGCCTCAGGCCATGACTCATTATACTGCTGGAAGCAGTCCACTTCATCAGGAAACACCATGCACATATACGGATGTGCCTCTTCTACATGAATGTTAAGATACCACGTGACATCCAAATGCTGTTCCAGAGCTACGTATTAAGGATCCCAATGTCCGCCATGAAAACAGACCCCAGACCATTAGACCAGCTTGCGCAGTTACTGCTAGGCATATGGGATTCATCGATTACTGCTAGGCATATGGGATTCATCGATTTTGTGTTGTTGAAGCCAAACCCTGGCATGTTTATCGGCGGTATTAACTGAAGACGTGATTAATCAGACTAGGAGACATTTCTCCAGTATTCAAAGGTCTAGGTTTTGTGCCTCCATACCCACTGCAGACGAATTTGATGGTTTTCAGCGCAGAATAATGGCACACGAAGGAGATGTTTACTGCTACACTATCTACCAACAGGTAACTATACACCCCTGCAATCGACGATATCTGCGGTCCTGATACACGTCACGGCCGCCGCCGTTAAATATAATGTGGGAAACAACAACGCAACCAGTCGCATGCAAGATGTCACGCAGTTCGGAGCTCTCTGATTTCGAGAAAGGTGTAATCGTCGGTTATTACAGAAATGGCCGATCCATGCGTGACATATCCAGCGAGTTGAAGTACCCAAAATCGACGGTGGCCTGCGTGATTGGCAAGTGGAAGATGAGAGGTGACTGTCGGAATGTGCCACGACCCGGCAGACCCACAAAAATGGGAGTTAGATACAGACGGGTGCTGGCCAGAGAAATTCGGAAGAACCGCACCAAATCGATGGGCCACATCCGCGAGGAGTTTCAACAGGCATCCGGGAGTGTTCTTTCGATGAATAGCATCCGTAAGGAAGCCGATCTGCTTGGTTATCATGGACGTGCTGCCACCCACAAGCCTTTGATCACCAAGTCCAATTGCGCTGCTCGGCTAACGTGGTGCAAAGAACGTCGACAGTGGACCGTTGAACAGTGGAAACAGGTTTTCTGGAGCGATGAATCAAGGTTCACCCTCTACCGTTCGGATGGCAGGGTCTGGGTTTGGCGTCTGCTTGGAGAACGCCTCCTGCCGGAATATATTGTTCCAACTGTGAAGTTTGGTAGCGGTGGAATTAAGCTATAGGGGTGTTTTTACTGGTATGGCACGGGACTCTTGGTCGCAATTCCTGGTCGACTCAACGCCGAGACCTACTGCCCCATTTTGGATGAGCATGCGCTTCCTAAGTTGTGGCAGTTTCACGGGGTGGACCCATGTTACTTTCAGGATGACGCCACCTGTCATGTTGCGAGGTCCACCATGGTTTGGTATGGTGACAATGGGGTTAATCGAATGGACTGGCCTGCGCAGAGCCCGGACCTTAACCTTATCGAGCACCTCTGGGAAGAGTTGATTTTTTTTTGATTGATTGGAGGTTTAACGACCACCGTGAGCAACTCAATGGGCTATAAGCAGTCTCCCGTCCCTAATTTAGGGTCACTGGTTCCAGGGAAGATAGAGAGCCAGTACCGTAAGACAAACACAACATCCATGCCTCACCGGGATTCGAACCCGGACCCCATTCGGACGAATGATCAGAGGCCATCGCTAAGACCACTGCGCCACCGGGGCGGCTGGGAAGAGTTGGAGCGTCGACTTAAGGGGTGCCCTCACCGTCCGAAATCGGTGAAGGAACTGACCTGTTTTCTCCAAGCCGAGTGGAAGAAAATACCGCTAGCCGTCGTACAACGCCTGGTTGAGAGTATGCCCCGGAGGATCGCAGCTGTAATCGCTGCTCGTGGAAGCTCCACTAACTATTGAAGGTGAATAAACTTCGTTTTCCTTTGTTATCACAGGTGTCCAATTACTTGTTGGTAGATAGTGTATAACTAACCCATTCGCGCCAACATGTGACGGTCTGAGTATTTGAAACTCTAGTCCCCATACCGCTGGTATATTGCTTGAAAACGTCACGTAATGAAGATTGCTTGTTACCTCGTGAGTGCGCCCACGAACATCAGCCAGTCGTTTCTGACCACAGGAAGACCACTCATTGCCTGTTTTGTTGTTTGTTCTTGACTCATTGTACGATACAGTTATTTCTGATGGTTATTCTCGCATAGCCCAGAACGTTTGTTTCTGAGATTCTAGCACTTGGACGCCTAGCGCTCACTATCAAGTTTCTTTCTTCAAAGTCGCTAACTTACGAGTCCTCTGCAAATTACCGCTCCGCTATCTATGCATCGTGCACCTGTAAATCCGAATGGAATTGGGAGGTTTGTCCTTGCATTCCTGTAGCCTTGTGTGCCCCTCGTGAGGGGAAGAAACAGAAATTTTTAGTGGCGGGTAGAGTGCCCTGATAGGAAAGAATAAAAGAAAAGTGTGGAAAAAATTACAGTGGCAGAAGTAGACGGTTTTCCGTTAAGGAAGTTAAGGTACTTACGAAATATTATTAAGCCAGCCTAAGGTACTTGCGAAATATTATTGCCGTCATACAGCCGCGACCCCAGCCACCGTCTGCCTGCCTGACGAGGCGAAAAGAAGGAAAGGATCCAGGCACGATGCGACCTAAAAAGAGATAGAGGAGGGAAAAAGAGCATCGCAAAGAACTACATAAAATACACCATGTGCAAACCCGCATGCCCTGAAAAAAGCCCTTTTTTCTAAGACTTCATTCAAGAGAAAGGACCTCATTTAGTAATTTATTCAAGAAGAATTTCTGATATATTGCAACGTTATTCAAAACATAAATAAATTTGGAGTTGTTAAATAAAAAGTACCTTGTTCTCAATTCAAGTTATAGAAGTTTGAAAGAGGTTCTACTGCATAATGGCAACACTTTTGGCTGAGTTTCGATTGTCCATTCGTAATTAAAAGGAAATCTTTTAAAATCACCAATTACTTTAAGAGAAATATAAAGGATGAGAAACACCAATGAGTAGTTTCTGAAGACTTAAAGATGTCCTGTATACTATCTGGGTAAACAGAGTGATACATAATATTCTCATTTTAGATCTGTGAATGGAATAGTCGAGCAAGAGATGAACACCGGACACAAAAGCAGTGACCTCAAAAAACCACGCTAGTCACTAAGAATATGCACAGAAAAAGCATGGAAGACATAAAACATTTTTATTGCCACCTCTTCGTATAATACTGGGGTTAATTAAGAAGTTCGTAAAAGCTACAGACAAAAATGGAAACTGTTTCAGATACTTGTGCAATGGACAAAACATTAGAGATACCTACTCAATAGCTTGTTGGTGCTCCTCTGGCGTGCGAGGCATCGACTCCACCAGATGCCACAGAAGGGTTTCCGGAGGTAATGCCAGCCATGCCTGTTGCAGCATTGTCCCCAACTCCACCCCAGACGTCGGCCCACGATCGATGGATCTGATGTTCTGCTCCACGGCATACTACAGAGCTTCTACAGGGTTCAAATCCGGCGGTCTTCGAGGCCACTGGGTGGTACCAAACTCGAGCCATGCCTGGATGGTTGCAGCCCGGTGGGGCGGCGCATTGTACTTCTGAAACAGACCATCTAATGCAGAATGAGCGAAGGCCATGAAAGCGTATAGGTTATCAGCCAGCACATGCTAGTAGCGGTTAAGGACATCTCCAGACACAATTAGGGACCTAACGGGTCCCATGAGATGGTTCATCAAACCATCACACAGCCACCACCGCTTTGAACAGAGCCGACCTGGCACGACGGGACCATGGCCTCATGCTGTCAACGATACACACGCACCCTCCAGTCAGCTCGGTAAGCTGAAAACGGGATCACACGACGCGGCGCCATCCTGCAGAGATCCCGTTTTGATATTCCCGGCACCAGGCGAGGCGTAATGTCCAATGACGAGAAGTCAGCAGTGGTATACGAGTAGGGCGTCGGCTTCCGTAGCCCAGGGTAAACAGTGCGCGCTAAACCATTCACTCGCTGACGCTGCTTGGGCCTCCAACATTTAATCTGGATGTGATTTGCGCCGTCTTTGCCAAGTCTGTCTCTACGAGTCTGGATAATCTACGTCGACCCCGTCATCAGTGGCGTATGGTTGGCCACCGCCTGATCTCCAGTAGTTGGTACGTCCGTCGATGGTACACTCGCGGTACACCCTTGATACCGTTGCCCTCTGGAACCCTAGGGTTCTTACCACTTGTGCGATAGAATGATCCATCTGTCTTGCACCGACGATGCGTCCACCATCAAAATCGCTCAGATCGTCACGTTTACCCGTGTTCGTCGATTGGGATGCAAACCCTGCTGCTGGCTTGCCTTCTGTTATTTGTGAGTGAGCAGTGGATAATTAACGATGATTTGCTGCTGAAAATTCCCGTAGGCACGCGAGAGAATTTTTTAGATAGGCGCCAATTTGGGCACACACTTTGAAAAAGGTTGGCCACTCGTGTTCTAAGATCTAACTTAAGCCTCACAATGCGGCTTCTTTTTTCATATTTGGACCGATTTCCTGAGAATCTTGGAGCAGTCAGCGAAGAAGAGGGCGAAAGGTTTGACGTTCGCCCTTGTTTTCGCTGACTACAAAAGAGATCAAAAGGTGGTACAAATAAAGATGGAGTACCACTATAATGGCGGACTACTGCTGGATGTTGCAGAGTGAAAAACCTCAAATACATAGAACTCAGCGGAGTTTCTTAAACAAAGAGCAAAAGTTTCATTTCTGGAAAAAAGGTGTGTATATTGAATATATCTTCGTTTCAATTTACGCTTTCCAACCGTAGTTTGAAGAAGCGTATATGCTCCAGCTTTGTCCGTCTGTCTGTCCGTCTGTCGGCACGATAACTCGCGTAAAAATAGTTCGATTTCGATGAAAATTTAGTATGGGGTGGGGAACCACCTGGGGACGAACCCTATTGAATATGGACGAAATGGGGTCAAAGGTCACGACATAGGAGCGGGATCCATTCCGTTGCCCTTATGTGTCATAACGTGCGTAAATATGGTTCGATGTCGATGAAATTGTAGTATGTCGTAGGGAACCATCTGGGGACAAACCCTATTGAAAATGACGAAATGGGATCAAAGGTCAGTATATAGGATCAGGATCCATTCCATCGCCCTTATCAAATACTATGTATTAAAGGAGCACTTATTGTATGTATGTAAATTTTATTTTGAAAACGGCTCTAAAGATTTTGATGAAAGTCGTTAACCTACCGTTTTCTGGTACTAGAAATCGATTTAGCTTGATCTCGACTTCAGGAAAATTCGTTTAGTGGGTTAAATAACCACCCCGAATTATAACGTTTTTAGTGTCATGGCGTCGTTCCATTAATGTTACCCATGCTTAGAAATCTTATGACGTCACAATCTCGCGTTTAAGAATGTTGGCGCGCGGTCACGCCATCTGACTCATTACGTCACGCGTTGTGTGCGAATCCTATTAAAGTTTTATGACGTCACACTCTTGCGAGCTGATGGTCGCGATTCCCATCTGCCTCATTACGTCACGCGCTGTGTGCGTATGTCCGTCCGCACGATAACTCGCGTGAAAATCGTTCGATTTCGATGAAATTTTAGTATGTGGTAGGGGAACACCTGGGAAGAAACCCTAATGAAAGTGAACGAAATATGGTCAAAGGTCAGGACATAGGAGCGAGACCCATTCCACTGCTTTTATGCGTCATAACTAACGTAAAAAGGTTCGATTTCGATGAAATTTTAGTATGTTGTAGGGTACTACCTGGGAACAAACCCTATTGAAAATGGGCGAAATGGGGTCAAAGGTCAGGACATAGGAGCGGAATCACTTCCATCGCCAATATGCGTCATAACTTACGTAAAAATGTTTCGATTTGGATGAAATGTTAGTATGTTGTAGGGGCCTGCCTGAGGACGAATCCTATTGAAAATGGGCGAAATGGGGTCAAAGGTTAGGACATAGTAGAGGGATCTATTCCATAGCCCTTATGATCATAACTCACGTAAAAATGCTTCAATTGCGACAAAATTTTATCATGTTATTTCGGAGGTATACTGAACCGGTTCAGTTGAATATGATCGAAATGGGATCAAAGGTCAGGGTACAGGACCAAGATTTATTCCACAGCCATTATCCTCATAACTTGAGTAATGATTTCTGGTATGTTGGAAAGCGTATTACGTATAATCAATGCATTGCATGATTTTAATAACTTGTTCACATTTGCTCATATTTCTAGAATCGCATTCGCCTGTAATGTTCAGAAGTGAAAAAGTTTAGTACATACCAAAGATCATTATACCTTCCCGATTTGTCTAAAAGCTTTATGTGACACTGAAAAAGAATGTTATTTCCATAAACTGCACCTTTCAATTATATAAAATCTGTTATCAAAACTAAAGCAGAGCTCTCTAAAAATTTTATTTTGCTGACTTATGTAAATAAAAACGGAAGTTCTACTTTTACTGTCCTGATAGAATTGCGTTTTCGGTTTTTGAACATCAACACATGAGAGTTAAAACGTGTTGAAGATTAAATGAATTAAAGATAATTAGCTGTTTCTTTTCAAAACACGAGTAGTATCTTTTAAAAATACATTGTGGACAAGGATGGCCACATATTTTCATAGCTAATAAGGAATGTTTATTATGCTTTTCTGTGAGACTATCCTTTTCGGAGTCCTAGGAGTTTGGAATCAAATTGTCAAAACATATTTGTCGTCTTTTGAAATCCGAGGCGCCAGACACGTACCCGGCTTGTGATGCATACGGATACTCCTGGCGGGACGACAAATCATATTTCGAGTATTCTGTCTGCCTGTCGCTGGGAAGAGACTTCGGATACGTGGAAATCCAATATTACAACATACAGCTAATGTGTTGTTAGACACGAGGCCAAATTTTAATGGTTGACTTTGTGCATTCATCATGGATTTAAAGTAACTTTTCGAATCTCTTTTTTTCGTTGTTGGATTTAAGGAACACAGAGAGCAACTTTAAGAACTATAAGCAGTCAACTGTTCCTAATTTAGGGTCACAGATTCCCCAGAAAGTCGGAAACCGCCGACGTTAGATAGGTACATCACCCATGCGTCCCTGAGACTCAACTCAGTCCCAGTTTGGGCGACTAACCTGAAATTTACGCTTCTAATCAATACTTTAAACGGATTTAAAGTACAGCGCGAATTTTAAATGTTAAACGCTTAATAGGACAGGGTGACGATTTTTACTCCCGAATTATGTTGATTCACTATGTCCTATATACACGATATTTACAAAAGTCACCGGACACCTAGAAGAGTAACACAACATATATTGTCATATATTAGTACGGTCTAGGTCCACCTTGACCCTTCGAGACATGCTTTCGACAAAGCTTTGAAACACAGCGATAGGTATGCGCTTCCATTCAGTACATAATGCTGCCGCTAACTGTTTCTTAGTAGTAGGCCTTACTTCCAAACTTCTTATGCGGCGCTTTAATTCATCCTATAGATGCTCCATGGGATTATGATCAGGACTCTGCTTTCCAATCCAAACACGATACGAAATTAACGTCAAACCACGCCTTAACAGTCCTTGTTTTATGGCTCGGTGCATTACCCTGCTAGTACAAACAAGGCTCGGTTCCATAGTATTGCCAAAGAGTTGGTAGGGCATGATTGTCCTGAATTTCGAGGTAGACGTGCTGGTTAACAGGTTTGTCCACGATAACCAATTGGCCGGGAACATAACGCGAAAAACACCCCCCACACGAGTACATTTCCTGCTCCAAACTTGACCGTAGGAACAGTACACTGTGGTAAATAGCGTTTCCACGGCTGCCGCCATATGCACACTCGGCCATCAGACTGATGGATCGTGTATCTGGATTTATCAGTCCATATTACACGTTTCCATTGATCTACGGTCCACGATAAATGTTCTTTACACCATCCCAAATGACGATTAGCATTCCAAGTGGAGATGAAAGCTTATGAGCAGCTGCACGACCACGGTAACCCATTGAATGAAGTTCTCTGCGAATGGTACGTGTGCATACCGAGATTTCAGCATTTTAACTCACCTGTACACTAAAGTCTTGTTCTGCACTCCGTCGATTAGCTTTAATGACTCTCCTAAGGCTTCGACGTTCTCTACCACTGTTTTCTTCGGTCTGCCGGTAGGTTTTGCTGCTTCAGGAACGATATGTGTCTTCCACGTATTCAGTAAATCCAAAGCAGTCGACTTGGGTATGTTTAAACGCCTCTTGGTTTCTCTTATGGATAACCCACTAATATAACACCCAACAATCTTTCCTTTCTCAAAGTCAGTTCTCTCCCGCCGCGACATTTTTACTCAACCTCACACTGCAATATGATCGAGGTCAGATGCAGGCATGTTTTTATACCGTTTGCAGCTGTACCGCGCATCTTAACAACGCAAGGGGATCCGTTCATTTGCTTTTGAAGGGTGTCTGGTAGTGTATTCGGTCTATGCATAAGTTTTCGGCGGTCTACGTAGCGGGCTGTGAAAGCGAAAAGATTGAATTTCTGTCAGAATTTTGTTCTGTGGAAGAAAGGTGGCAACACTGCGTCAAATGAAACGTGTTGGAGGCCAGCCTGCACGTGCGGTTGTTTGAAGTACGACATAGCGACCGAGAAGGTGCATATTCGTTACTGCTTGCTGCTAATGTTTAACCTAGCGAATGCCGCTACAGAAGCACGAGAGTGGATATGTTCGGAATACGGCGTCAAAGCTGTAGGTGCAAACATGTGAGTAGTTTGCGAAATTGCAGCATGGAGGACAAGCAGCGTAGCGGACGGCCCAAGGAGATGCAGTATGCAGATTTGCATCGCCTTTGGCTGTGCAGATCGCAGACATATTTCGACAATGATTAAAATATGATATGCTTGTGTGTAAGTTAGACATCTATTCGACCATAAAACGTTGAAAACCTATGCATAGATCTAATACGGATTCACCTCTGACACACAGAGGTGAATCCCGTTTCAAGACGACACGTGTTTTTTTTTGTTTTCTGATTGGAGGTTTAACGACCACCGTGAGCAACTCAATGGGCTATAAGCAGTCGCCCGTCCCTAATTTAAAGTCACTAGTTCTAGGGAAGAGAGAGAGCCAATCCCGTAAGACAAACACAACATCCATGCCTCACTGGGATTCGAACCTGGATCCCTTTCGGACGAATGATCAGAGGTCATCTCTTAGACCACTGAGCCACGGGGGCGACGACGACATATATGCAGCGGTATATTCCGTCCGTGTAGCTTAGTTGGGAAAGCAACTTACTCCAGAATGAAGGGGCGCTGGTTCGATCTTCGTCAAGGACAAATATGTATTTTCACATTGGCATCCGAACGTAAAAATGGATCTACTGGACGTTGTATTCTTCGAAAAATGTGTGATGTTCATTCCGCACACCGTCTAGAATTAATGAAAAATTTCTACATCGTCTTAAAAAAAAAAAAAAAAGAGGAAGATGATGTGTCGTACTACAGAGGTGAATCACGTGTCAAGACGACATATCTGCAGTGATACATTCCGTCTGTGTAGCTTAATTGGGAGAGCAACTTACTCCGGAGGGAGAGGGAGGGGGCGCGACTTCTATCCCGTTGCGGACAAACTTGTGTTTCCACAGTGTACACAAGTGAGCTAGAAAAATTTCTGAGGAAGGAGAGAATCATCCTCAATATATGCTGCCAGCAAACAAAGGATTCTAGATGTGATCACAACACCCATTAAAATTTAAATTATTTACTCACGGAGTTCTGCAAGTCATCGAAATGTCAGGATTCTTCAGAAGGGCTCTGTAAGCATAACACGGCCGGATAGGATGCACACAAAAGAAGCAACAGTGAACTACCCAGTTATGGCGAAATCTTCCAGATTACTTGCCATGTCCTGATTGTTGTTTTCAATGATTCGTTGTTTCATGAAATTTCAGAATCCGGAATGTCCAGAGTATAAAGATACTATTTGGAGTTAAAAAAAAAAACACGCAACTGGATAGCTACATAATTTTTTGGTTTTAGATTATCAAATCGTATTGGGTAGCAAAACGTTGGGCGCTGTGAAGTGACCATTACATTAAAAATGTTCCATATTTACGGTAGGAACTCTGCTTATCTGTTTTGCGTTGCAAAGGCGCTCGACGACGCTGGTCTTGAGTTCCATCGAATCAACTTTATACCTACTAGCTACTTTTAGTTTCATAGACATCTTTATGACATAAAACCGTAAAGGGTTAGAAGCGAGATAATCCATACTATCAATAATAAAAATAAAGTGAATAAGCAGAAGGGTACCTACCCTTAGGCGATTTAACAGAAAATCCTGTATTGTAGAATATATTATTGACAGTGTCTAACAGCATTGACACATACTGTTTCTTCCTAAATTGCTGTACAAAAAAGAAGTTGGGAAATTGAATTGCGAATTAACAATCTCTGGATGAAAAGAACTGCCAAGTGGGGTTTAATACAAAACTACTATTGAGCTAGCTCCTGCGAAAAGTGTTTGCTATAGTATGGTGCTTAAATAGCAATAAACTACAGAGTGTTCCTTAATTAAGTAAAAACTACAAGCAGATACCTATTAATATTTTTAAGACTACTAGCAGAAATCTGTAATTCAAGCCCAATACTTGTACGAAAAGGATGAATAAGCACATGTACATCGATTTCATGTTCAAACGGAGTATGTGTTTTAACCATATGATAACGACGGCAACCAAAAGCACAAAATGTCTAGCCTAATTTCTTTAGACAAAAATTTATCATTTGATGTCATTACATACTTTTGTTTGTCATTCAGAATTTTAACATTCAACGTTCTTTCATGTTCAATTAATTTTTCCCCCCTGAATGTTGTCTTTACCGTAGTGACGTTATAGGCTTCAAATTTGGCGGTTTGACGACTACTCTGAGTAACTCAAGGGGTTATAGGCAGCTTCTCGCCCCTAATTTCGGGCCATTGGTTAAAGGGAAGGGGGTGATCCAGTGCCATAAGGCAAGCACATCCCCAATGCCTCACCAGGATTCGAACCCGGACTCACGTCGAACGAATGATTTGAAGCTAGTGCTTCGAACCACACAGCCGCCGAAGTGGCTAAAGCTTACGAAAGAAGTTTTCTTAATAAAGTCGATTCATATCGAAACACCTGCAAAATTGCCATGAAATATCGAAACCTTCGAGACAAATATCTCTTAGCAACGCTCATGGAAACATATTTAGTACTTCCGAAGAATAGTTTTACGTTATAATGCAGTACTAAATTCAGCCTTGATTGGTTTTTTATTAAGATTTATTTAACTCGCAAAAATACGTCATATATATATATATCATCATCATCATCATTGTCAACCATTATCAATCCACTGCTGGACGAAGGTCTCCCCAAGTTTCCTCCACAACGGTCTGTCTTGTGCCAGTCTCCTCCATGTCACTCCCGCATACTTTCGAATTTCATCCACCCATCTCCCATGTGGTCTTCTTCTGGGTCTTTTCCTGTCCTTTGGAATCCAATCTAAAATTTCGGCTGTCCATCGATGATCTGTCCTTCTGGCAGTATGTCCAGCCCATTGCCATTTCAGGGATTTAACTCTGATCATGATGTCTTCCACTCTTGTCATTTTTCGGATCCACGAGTTCCTCTTCTTATCTCTCCTGGTTACACCAAGCATGCACCTCTCCATGCTGCTTTGAGTTGTCTGCAGCCTTTGTATGTCTCTTTTAGCTAAGGTCGACGTCTCTGCACCATACGTAAGCACTGGAAGGATGCATTGATCAAACACTTTTCTTTTAAGACATAATGGCATATTGCTCTTGAAAATTATGCTGTTTCTTCCAAAAGCTCTCCAGGCAAGTTTTGTACGCCGATTAATTTCTTCATCAATGTGACCCTCACTTGATATCTGCTGTCCAAGATAAACGTACGTGTCTGTTATCTCCAGCTTTTCTCCATCAATCGATAAATCTTCATTTCTTGTAAAAGCATTGAACATCACTTTTGTCTTCTGAAAGTTCATTTTTAATCCCACTTCTTTACTCTTGTCAGCAAGTTCCTGGATCATACTCTGCAGCTCATATATATATATATGAGTATATATATATATATGTGTGTGTGTGTGTGTGTACTATATTGACAAAAGTTACCAGACACCCCTTCAAAAACAAATGAACGGATCCGCTGCGTTGTTAAGATGCTCGGTACAGCTGCAAACGGTATAAAAACAAGCCTGCAGCTGACCGCGATCATATCGCATTGTGAGGTTGAGTGAAAATGTCGCGGCGGGAGAGAACTGACTTTGAGAAAGGAAAGATTGTTGGGTGTTATATTAGTGAGTTGTCCATAAGAGAAACCGAGAGGTGCTCAAACATATCCAAGTCAACTGTTTTGGATGTACTGAATAAGTGGAAGACACATGGCGTGCCTGAAGCAGCAAAACTGCTGGCAGACCAAAGAAAATCGGTGATAGAGAACGTCGAAGCCTCAGGAGAGTCGTTACAGCTAATCGACGGAGTACTGCACAAGACCTCAGTGTACAGGTGAGTAAAAATTCTGGAACCTCTGTATGTACACGTACCATTCGCAGAGAACTGCATTCCGTGGGTTACCGTGTTCGTGCGGCTGCTCATAAGCCTTTCATCTCCACTCGGAATGCAACTCGTCGTTTATCATGGTGCAAAGAACATTTATCGTGGACCGTAGATCAATGGAAACGGGTCCTATGGACTGATGAGTCTAGAGAAACGATCCATCGGTCTGATGGCCATGTGTGGGAGCCGGATGAATACTATTCACCACAGTGTACTGTTCCTAAGGTCAAGTTTGGAGCTGGCAGTGTACTCGTGTGGGGGTAGTTTTCGTGTTATGGTCCCAGCAGATTGGTTATCGTGGACAAACCTGTTAACCAGCACGTCTACCTCGATATTCTGGACATTTATGTCCTACCAACTCTGTGCCAATACTATGGAACCGAACCTTGTTGGTACCAGCAGGATAATCCACCAAGCCATAAAATAAGGACTGTTACGGCATGGTTTGACAATAATTCTGTATCGTGTTGGACTGGCCAGCACAGAGCCTTGATTTTAATCCCACATAGCACCTATGGGATGAATTAGAGCGCCGCATAAGAAGTTTGGAACCAAGGTCTACCACTAAGCAGTAGTTAGCGGCAGCGTTATGTACCGAATGGAAGCGCATACCTATCGCTGTGTTCCAAAACCTTGTCGAAAGCATGTCTCGAAGGGTCAGTGCATGCATTAAGGCCAAAGGTGATTTCAGAATAGCTTTAATGTAATCTTCTCAAAGAAAAAAACAGGAATAATACAAACTGATAAAAGCCGTGATATGTACATTGAATGAGTAATGACAAATTTACAACGTGATGCAAATAGAGCAATGCTTGAGGAAGAACAAAATGATCACAGGCGAGGCACCGTAGTGCGAAAGATTATCAAAAAGTTAATGAACAGCCTTAACTCACCGTGAGATGTAACGGACTTGATGTAACAGCGAACCACGGGGTCACTGGCGACCACATATAGTAGAAGGAGCTTTCACGGCATGCGGAGATGGCAGACTGATACTCCTTCTGTACCACCGTGCACAGAGTAACGGAAAGTATGGTGAAAGGCGAAGTCCCATGTGCGCCATCTATGAAAAAGTGTCGAGGAGTGGCAGTTCGTCTCTTCTAGAAGGAGCAAGTCGGCCCCAAGGGGCGAGAGATCTTCCAGAATGAGAGCGTTAGCACACACCCTACAATTCAAAGTGGCGACCTTGAATGGGTAAGTACGACGTCGGAGGAAGGGCAGCTATGGCAGCTTTCTGGAATGTGTCGAGGCGATTGATGATACCACGACACCACAAGACGTAGTCGGGTTGCTTGGCATTATGCTGGAGGAATTTGAGGATGGAGGTTTCTTGGTCGAAGACCTCGGGAAAAACTGCTTCAAACTGCTGTAAAAAGATGAGAGAAGCCTTCCGATTTGTTTTATGAGTGAGAAACTCGTAAAGATCTTCAAACGAGACTGGTTCTGAAGGAAGAGAGGCATTGGTAAGCAGAGTCGAGAAATTTTCAAATGTCGGCAGAGGACCCTTGGACTTTGAAGAGGTAGAGCTAAAACGTGACCGGAGAGACTTGGAGCCTGCTAGACGGGTAGAACGATGTGGGCGGCCAGTCGGAGAAGGTGATTCCTTCTTTTTCCTCCGGGCCTCGGTACTGGTAGTAGAGCGACGTTTGCCGTGGATCGATGACACGCGATATGTGGAATCAGAGGAAAGGTCCACCTCATCGAGCAAAAGTGCCGACGGTGAATAAAGCTTTAGGATCAGCCGTGATGTCCTCTGATGGAGAGAGAACACGGGAAGGCAAGGAGGAGTCAAGCGGAGGAAAATCCGACAGAGTGAAGAAAGCAACATCGGAAGACGCGTGTTGATCGAAGGCTTTAATCAGATTTCCGGCAGAACTGGGTCCAGGAGGTGCAGACGCAGGAGGAGGCATGGCAGCAGAAACGGAGGAAGAGGTAGAATGCTGTCTTGGAGCTGCAGGAGTCAGTGGTTCTGCATGGGGGCACTGAGCCTGCTGATGGCAGTAAGCCTTGCAGCGTGAGCAATGAGCAGAGGTAAGGAGCTCAATCCGGCGGCGCTCGTTACCGCAACGAACATCGAGGAACCGTGAAAACTTTATGAGATGCTCTTCCGACAGGAAGATGATGCGAGCAGTTCTACGGAAGCCGCAGATTGTATATCATCGGGGTCAGAGCGGGAAGAGGACAATACTCTGCCGCATCGACTAAGTGCAGCACACAGCATGTCATCAGAGATCTCCGGGGGGACCGGATGTAGAGAGACCAGAACAAGACGCTGGGCAATGGATTCGGCTAAGAGGTGACGATCGCCAATTGATAGGCCCCGAGACAAGACTAGCTCGGCATATTCTTTCTTCGAAAAATAAACAATCACAGTTCGTGGCTTTCGGGTGAGGTGGGTGATGGCACCAGAAGGAAGCATCTTCTTGAGAGCGGATCTGTACTGTTTGAAAGGAGTGTTGGGCAGCGCATCAAAACAAACCCCCAACTCGAGGGCCGAATGAAGACGTTGACCAACAGGAGAGTTCTCGGGAATGTCTAATAAGATGGTGTCACCGTTGAAAGTAACGTAAGAATCCATAGGGGCAGACGAGACGATGAGAAAGCCGGCGGAATACCAGAGGCAGCCGCAGAATACGTGCGTGCAGAAGCGCCACCTCTGGAAGGCATTGACACAGCATAAGAAAATGTACTGGAAGCAGAGGCAGTAGAAACTGTAGAGGGCGGATTAGCGACTCCAACAGAGACGTCCATGAATTCATCATTGTCAGCAGAGGCCAGGGACGTCACATCCACGTTCTCAATGACAAAGTCGGAGACCTGAGCAGGAAAAAGACGTGCAAATGACAGAAGGAAAATTAAGAGGATCTCCCCTAGCAAGCGAAGATGATTGATCGGCTGCGTCTGTCATTGAGAGGCGACGCGAGGAGCTGTAGCGTTGCAGGCGGGAACAGCGCCCTCATCGGCAGATGCCATAATAAATGGCAAGGGTTAACGAAGAAAAGGAACAGCTCGGTGTGGAAATTAAAACACTGATAATGAAAAAAAAAATAAGCACTCACCAACTCGTGAGGGATCTTAAAAGAAAGCACAGACATTTAACTTCGGCACACACACAGAAGAACAATGATGGGACACACAAAACACGTACGTGAAGCTCTCAAACACGGAGCTCGTGAAGACACGTGTAGGCCAAAGGTGGACCGACACCGTACTAATGTATGTCAATAAATGCTATGTTGTGTTTCTCTTTTAGGTGTCCGGTGACTTATGTCAACATAGTGTATATATATATATATATATCCAATTACCAATTACAAAGTTGTAATATTTTCTAATTGGAAAATATTTCCAATTACAAAGTTGTACTGCGTTCTTACCTTAGTGTAAATCCGCAGAAAATTTTTCCATTAGCTCTAAAAGTTCGAGCTTTGCCGTCTTGAGCTATGTAACATATGTACAAGGAAAAGTTGTTTTCCCCGCGAATCTTGAAATGCTTATGCCTTTTTCTGAGCTTTGAAGGAAAAGGCTTTTGAGAGGATGATTTTCCTTAAGGGTTCGAAAGCACTTCTCACTGAAATATGCGCCCCCCCTCTTCCCCCGTCCGACTTTTCTCAGTTCTCGCCGACAAGCTGTAAACTCACTTAAGCTTTGTGAAAATTTTCGCTTCGCAGTAAATTTGGAGTTTCAGTTTGTGTATCTAGAATTTCAGAAGCAAATCTTGGAAATTATGGCCCTAAGCTCTTCCCGAGCCATCCCGGTGGAGCAGTGGTCTAAGTGCATAGCTTCTGATCATTCGTCCGAGATAGCTCCAGGTTCGAATCCCGGTGAGGCATGGATGTTGTGTTTGTCTTACGGAACTGGTTCTCTCGCTTCCCTGGAACCAGTGGCCTTACTCATAGCACATTGAGTTGCTCACGGTGGTCGTAAAACCTCCAATCAAAGAAAAAACAAAGGGTCTTCTCGAAGCCCCGAAATAAACTATAGCTTATGGTTACCTCTTCAAAAGTTCAATAAATACAAAAATCAGCTCATATTTAATGTACCCATACCAGCTGCCTGTAGTTCTAGGTAATCATTTGGAATGTGTTGCCTTTGTTATAGGGGCGTATATAGAATTTGTTTTCGGGGGCAAGGGGTGGGGCAACGAAAGATGGAAGTTTTGAAGTCCACCAGAATAAAATAAAAGTTAATGAAAGATAGAAGAGCAATTAAAATATTTTTTCTAATGTAAGTTGAGTGGGCTAAGGGAAGGACATCCCTTGCTCCCGCGCTAGGTACGCCCCTTATTTGTTAAGTAGTCCATGGTAGCTATCACATGAGGAAAAGCAAAGACTTGTGCTAGCGTTGTGCGCTGTTATTGGCATTTCTTGTCCTCTGACATCAGAAAATATGGGCGCTTCAATTCGAAATTTATTAAATCTGGCACAGTTAAATTCTACCATAGCAGACCATGCTGTTTCACTTACCTCGTTACCTTGTCGGGGACAACCTTTGTACTGAAGTTGAATTATTATCTCTCATGGCGATTTCTGTATCGCGTACAATGAGTCAAGGGTTTTTATTCTTGAGCGCATTCAACGGGCCAAGTATACCCACCCTGTATCAAATACCACAGAAGTTTTGATGTATTAGAGGTTTCAAAAAAGCAAGTAAATTTGCATTTCTCTCGAGAATGTTTTCGTGAAATGTGTCAACCGGTAAGAAAGGACTGAAAAATCAACAATACAAGCAGCATGTGTTCACTTGCATACATGAATTCCATACTGCAGCTAGTGACATCAGCAACAGTTTTCAAATTTCTGAAATTAAAATAACCAACTTTTCATTATTTTTTCATAATGTGCGGATGACAGCAGGACGTTGTCATTAATAACAGAAACACTTCATGCTCTTACCAGCTAGTAAAATAAACAAAGTTCGGCCTCTAATGAAAAAATAATGGTAGCTACAAACTAACGCAAAATTACAGATGTTTTGAACTGCAAAAACGTTCGATTCTGAAAAATATATGCTTATCAGACCCAATAGCAGACTCGTATGTGCATATTTGGTCCCTTAACCCTTTAACGACCATTACCCTAAAATCTGGTATCACTCTAAATACCATAACGCCCGAAACTGTCTATTGTATCGCTTCTTTGTTTAGTAACAATAATGGTGACTGACGGTGACTCCTGCTGGTCCCTCATAGGTAGTGCAAATTTAAAGAACAGGTAAGGTTGGGAAATCTGACTCACTCTAGACAGGCATTTCGGGCGGCTATGGTTGTTTTTATGTATGGGCGTTATGGTCGTTAAAGGGTTAAACCTTCTAAGAACAAAGTATCCTGCAAATGCTTTTTAATTTGCGCCCACTACATCACCGTGGCAATATGCAAAGTTACTTTTATTCTGAGAATGTGTTTTGCGGAAGTAAAAGTCCGTTTGCGAAGTGCCTTAATCAACGAAGCACAATTGATCTTTTGATTTCAGTCGTGCCGCCCCGGTGGCGCAGTGGTCTAAGCGATGGCCTCTGATCATTCGTCAGCAAGGGGTCCGGGTTCGAATCCCGGTGAGGCATGGATGTTGTGTTTTTCTTACGGCACTGGCTCTCTCCCTTCCCTGGAACCAGTGACCCTAAATTAAGGGCGGGCGACTGCTTATAGCCCATTGAGTTGCTCACGGTGGTCGTTAAACCTCCAATCAGAAAAAAAAAAAAGATTTCAGTCGAATCGTTAATCTCCAAGCGTCTTAAATCGTTTCTCCTTTTGTTAAGAGCACTGCCTCGGAACATGCCGCCCCGGTGGCGCAGTGGTCTAAGGCGCTGGTCTCTGATCATTCGTCCGTAAGGGGTCCGGGTTCGAATCCCGATGAGGCATGGATGTTGTGTTTGTCTTACGGCACTGGCTCTCTCCCTTCCCTGGAACCAGTGACCCTAAATTAGGGACGGGCGACTGCTTATAGCCCATTGAGTTGCTCACGGTGGTCGTTAAACCTCCAATCAAAAAAAAAAAAAAAAAAAAAAAAACTGCCTCGGAACACCCTTTGCCGTGCCGGGCTTATGAAAAGGTGAAAGCGTTAGTTAATTCTAACTTATATGCGGACAACAAACCCTACTAATGGAAAGGCATTCGCTCGTTGAATATAATGAAATATTAATTTTTGGAGAATGTTCACGAAACGCTCGTGCTGCTAGAGAATTATAAAGTTTCCCTGATTTGCTGTGTCCAAGTTATTCTACCATAAGACGTGTTGCTCAGCGTTTAAAAAGAACAGGCGCTGCGAGTCCTCGACTACACACTGGAAGACCTCAAGGATCTGGTGCAATCGTGCATGATGAAAATGGTGTCACTTATGCTATTTTAGACTCCCAGATCAGTACCAGAGAAATGTGCTTAGCATGCGTCCTTTCCAATGCCAGAATTTGGAAAATTTGGAATCAGCTAGGTTTGCACCATGCCGCGTCCATTTACAGCAGGCTTTAGATGAAGGTGACAGGGAATGACGGCTGTGATGGCGCAATTCCATTCTAGAAAAAAACAATGCTAGACTTTTTTTTCTGCATGACGTATTGTGGACTGATGAAGCCAGTTTGTCTATTAAAGGTGTCAAAACCAAACACAATTCTCAGATTCGGGCTCTATATAATCCTCAAAAAACAAGAGACGTTCGTTATCAAAGAAAATGGTTTGCTGTAGTATGGTGTGGAATATTGAGAAACACAATTCTTGGTCTTGTATCCTTTGAAGGGGCGCTTATTGGAGGACGTTATTGTGACTTGAAGGAAGTAGTTTTCTAATTTTTTGATCTTCAGCTTCAAAGTCGTCTTCTCATGTGGTTTCGAAACGATGGAGCCACAGCACATAATTGCCTGTTCAAGATTTGCTCAAACGAACGTTCAAGGAGAGAATTACAGGCTATGGCGGGAGTGTAGAATGTCCATCCAGGTCACCGGATTTAACACCAATGGAGTTTTATTTTTTGGGCTATTTGAAATCCCAAGTATGTGCAACACCACCTCATGATAATTATGATCTGAAACAGCGAATTATTGATGTCTGTAGGAGTCTTTCTTCGCGTCAATTACGTAAGTTGCCAGAAACTGTACTTCGTAGAATTCAAACATGCATTGTAGCTGATGGAGGACATTTTGAAATTTGTGAATAATTTACATATGCTCTTTTTCCCGTCATTACTGATGGCATTATTATTAAAAAGAATTACTGTACTAAAATGACAAGTTTGTGCAGTTCAGCGTTACTTTCGACTGCAAGCTACTATGATAAGTGAGAACAACTGCTTTGTTGAATCTAACTATCAGGTTAGTGGTAAAAAATAATTTCATCTAGGTAATTTGTTTTGTACTGATATATCAACCAATATTGCCAGAGTATCTTAGTTTGAGTTGCTTTCACCCCTAAATATCTCTTGGTTTCTGTATTTGTTGAGTTCCTGAAGGGGTAACCATAGACAATAGTTTATTTTGGGGGTTCGGGGAGAGCCTAGGGCCACAATTTCCAAGATTTCCTTCTGAAGATCTAGATGCACGAAATGAAACTCGAAATTTACTGCACAGCGGGATTTTGCGCAAAGCTTAGGTGAGTTTATTTATTTATTTATTTATTTTGATTGGAGGTTTAACGACCACCGTGAGCAACTCAATGGGCTATAAGCAATCGCCCGTCCCTAATTTAGAGTCACTGGTTCCAGGGAAGGGAGAGAGCCAGTGCCGTAAGACAAACACAACATCCATCCTCACCGGGATTCGAACCCGTACCCTGTTTGGACGAATGATCAGAGGCCATCGCTTAGACCACTGCGCCACCGGGGCTGCATTGGGTGAGTTTACAGCTTCCTGGTATAAACCGGGGAAAGTCGAAGGGGAAGGGTCGCTTATTTCATTGAAGGGTGCTTCGCCAACGAAAATCATCCCCTCAAAAGTCTTTTCCTTCGGAGCTCAGGAAAAAGCAGAAACATTTCAAGATTTGTGGGGAAAACAACTTTTCCTTGTAGATATGTTGCATAGCCCAAGAGGGAACAGCCCGAACTTTGAGAGTTATTGGAAAATTTTCTGAGGATTTACACCAAGGTAAGAACGCTGTGTAACTTTGTGATTGGTAATTTTTTCCTAACTTGCTTCATGTACGAGATAGCTAACGGGCCCCCTAATTAGAGGGACCTTGGGGGTATTCACGTATCCCTTAAATAGATATCATCTGTTATTAATACCCGTTGACTCTGATTTTCTGTTCCAATTCATTTTCGAGTTATTAAAGTGAGCTGCGACTTTTGGAAACACCCTGAGTGCATATATAATAAAATACTCAAACAAATAAAGAGTGATATCCAAACCAAAAAAAAAAAAAAAAAAAATGGTATCCAAAAAAATAAATAAATAAATAAAATAAAAAAATAAAGTACTTGTGTGTCTGTCGTTCATCTTTGGTTAGAACTGTTTCGTCTTACCGATTTGTTGACTTTGTAAAAATGTTTTCAGTTTCGGGACAAGATTTGTATTGCCTGCTGTATGTTTCTTGACTGAAAAGGAGGTAAAACACTTGGTTTATTTTTATATTTACAGATATCAGGTTTTTTATAACTAGGTTTAAAAAGGTTTTTCGTTATATTGATATGGACTTTTACTTTAAAGGATTGGTGCCTTCTTATTCTGGTCGTTGTGTTTATATGTGACTTCGGGAGCATAGTAAGTGTGCCTTAACTACCTAGTCTTTCACTCACTAAGCAACGCCACTTTGTTGTGGGTTGTTGTTCCAATGAAGATAGCAGCCCCAACCAACTTTTGTATTTTTGCTTTGGATATTATTCTCTGTTTATGGTTTGGATATCATTATTTATTTGTTTGGGTATTTTATAATTCAGCTAATATGTTTAGTGTGCAGCATGGCGCCTCCTTCATTATTTTCTCTTTATTTATTTATTTATTTATTTATTTCTTGTCCATGTTTTTTCCTTTTATTGGTAAGTGTTTCTTCTATTATTGCACCACGGTTCATTTATAATCCGGTTTTTATTATGGTTTTCATATATTGGTAATTGAATTATATATATATATATATATATATGGGATGTAAGGTCAGGTGATGCGTAACATCACAGCCTCTCCTTGACAAATGTCAACCCCGCCTTCTCGTGGTGCATCCTGTTCCCACTAAAGGGGCTCTGACGACCGCCAATAGCGGTATAACTATACCATCGGGATTAGAGGAAATTCTATCCCACACTCACCAACCCGCTTGGCCAGCGTGGTGAGTTATGGCCAAACCCCTCCAAAATGATTCCACAACTTAAATCTTGGCCCTCAGTCTCCGGCAGCTGGAATGTACCTGGCCAAGGCAGCGGCCAGTGCGACATGAAGGAAGATGGTGCTCAGAATCCCCGGAGGACCGTACTAGGCTGCCATCTGATGCTGACCTTGGCTACGTATAATGGACGCTCCCTATCTTCTGATTCAAGGCTTCTTGAATTGGAAGAGGAACTACAAAGGATCAAGTGGGACATCGTGGGGCTAAGTGAGGTAAGGAGAAAAGGAGAAGATCTCATTGAACTGAAAAGTGGACATCTCTTCTACTATCGTGGGACAGATACTGGCAGAACTAGTGGTGTTGGATTTATAATAAACAAGAAACTGAAGGATAAAGTTGTAGAAGTTGAAAGTTCCTCTGACAGAGCTGCACGACTTGTTATCCAACTCTGGAAAAGATACCAGGCTCAGATTATTCAAACTTATGCACCCACCACAAGTCATCCTGAAGAAGAAATTGAAGAATTTTATGAGGAAATTTGTCATCTAAATAATAAAGGTAAGCAGCACTTGAAAATAATTATGGGAGATTTCAATGCAAAAATAGGGCAACGGCAACAAAATGAAACTTCAGTAGGTAAATTCGGTCACGGCAACAGAAACCAGCGTGGAAATACTCTCGTTGAGTTTGCAGAGGCAGAAGGGTTTTTCATCTTGAACTCCTTCTTCAAGAAAAAGCCACACAGGAAATGGACATGGAGACATCCAAATGGGACGACAAGTGAAATTGATTTTATTATGTGTAACAAAAAATTCGTCATAGAAGACTGCAGTGTGCTAAACAAGTTCAACACAGGTAGTGACCATAGATTGGTGAGATGTAAGATGCACCTCAACACTACACTTGAACGTGGCAAGCTCATAAGACAAACAAAATCTATTGACATAACCAACCTTAAAAAACACCATAATACCTTCAAGTTGGAACTGAAGAACAGGTTCTCTGCTTTAGAAGGCCTAACATCGGAAGAAGTGGACATCTCTGAAGTTAACAGAAAAGTAACCAAAGCTCTTATGGAAACAGCAACAAAATTAGCTGGGTCTAAGAACAAGTTGCATGTAAATAAATTATCAGGAAAAACGAAAATGTTGATGCAAAAAAGAAGAGAGATGAGGACAACTAAAGAAGATGTGACTTCCAAAGTGGAATATATAGAGCTATGCAAGACAGTAAGAAAAAGTATCACTGAAGACGTAAGAAAATTCATCTGTGAACTAGTGAGGAAAGCAATTGAAAACAACCAAAGCCTAAAGATAGCAAAGGGACATCTCAGTAAGGGAAGAAAACAGATTATGGCACTGAGAAAAGAAGATGGTTCTGTAACAAGAAATAGAGGCGAAATTTTGACCAGAGTGAAAGATTTCTACTCCAAATTATATGAAAGAGATGATACATGCACTCCAGACATCATGAAAGATACCAGTACCAGAGTTCCTCCAGTCCTTCCAGCAGAAGTTGCACATGCAATCAAGAACATGAAGCGGGGAAAAGCTCCAGGAGAAGATGGAATTACTGTAGACATCATACAAGAAGCAAGTGGAGAAATCGAAACAGTACTCGCCCAAATTTTCACTCGATGCCTTAATGAAGGGAAAATTCCTGAGGATTGGAACAACGCTACAATGATCTTGCTACATAAAAAAGGTGACATTGAGGATCTCAGGAACTACAGACCTATCAGCCTCTTATCAGTGGTTTATAAAATCTTCACTAAAGTTCTTTCACACCGCTTGAAGGTAACACTGGACATGGCTCAACCGAGAGAACAAGCTGGATTCAGGAGTGGCTACAGTACAATATATCATATCCACGTGCTGAGAGAACTAATTGAAAGAGCGAGGGAATATGAACTTCCATTGTGCATGGCTTTTATCGATTATGAAAAAGCCTTTGATTCAGTGAAACCATCAGCAGTTACAATGGCTCTGAAAACCTGCGGTATTGAAGATGCATACATTAATATTATTAATAACATCTATGAAAATGCAAGTGCAAAGATTAGGCTGTTTGAAAATACAACACACGTAAAAATTGGAAAGGGAGTGAGACAAGGTGACACCATATCTCCGAAGCTCTTTAATGCCACATTGGAGGGTGTTTTTCAGTCGCTCAGCTGGGAAAACAAGGGGATAAAGATTAATGGAGATTATCTAACCCACCTTCGTTTTGCTGATGACGTATTCATTTTTGCAACTACCCCATCAGAGCTGCAGAGTATGATCCAGGAACTTGCTGACAAGAGTAAAGAAGTGGGATTAAAAATGAACTTTCAGAAGACAAAAGTCATGTTCAATGCTTTTACAAGAAATGAAGATTTATCGATTGATGGAGAAAAGCTGGAGATAACAGACACGTACGTTTATCTTGGACAGCAGATATCAAGTGAGGGTCACATTGATGAAGAAATTAATCGGCGTACAAAACTTGCCTGGAGAGCTTTGGGAAGAAACAGCATAATTTTCAAGAGCAATATGCCATTATGTCTTAAAAGAAAAGTGTTTGATTAATGCATCCTTCCAGTGCTTACGTATGGTGCAGAGACGTGGACCTTAACTAAAAGAGACATACAAAGGCTGCAGACAACTCAAAGCAGCATGGAGAGGTGCATACTTGGTGTAACCAGGAGAGATAAGAAGAGGAACTCGTGGATCCGAAAAATGACAAGAGTGGAAGACATCATGATCAGAGTTAAATCCCTGAAATGGCAATGGGCTGGAAATACTGCCAGAAGGACAGATCATCGATGGACAGCCGAAATTTTAGATTGGATTCCAAGGGACAGGAAAAGACCCAGAAGAAGACCACATGGGAGATGGGTGGATGAAATTCGAAAGTATGCAGGGGTGACATGGAGGAGACTGGCACAAGACAGACCGTTGTGGAGGAAACTTGGGGAGACCTTCGTCCAGCAGTGGATTGATAATGGTTGACAATGATGATGATGATGATGATATATATATACCATATTTACAAAAGTAACCGGACACCTACAAGAGAAGCACAACATGGCATTTATTGACAAACATTAGTACGATGTCTGTCCACCTTTGCCCTTAATGCATGTACGGACACTTCGAGACATGCTTTCGACAAGGTTTTGGAACACAGCGATAGGCATGCGCTTCCATTCAGTACATAATGCTGCCGCTAACTGTTGCTTAGTAGTAGATCTTGGTTCCAAACTTCTTATGCGGCGCTCTAATTCCGCCCATAGGTGCTCTATGGGATTAAGATCAGGGCTCTGTGCTGTCCAGTCCACACACGATAAAAATATCGTCAAACCACGCCGTAACAGTCCTTGCTTTATGGCTCGGTGTATTATCCTGTTGGTACGAACAAGGTTCGATTCCATAGTATTGCCACAGAGTAGATGGGCATAATTGCCCAGAATATCGAGGTAGACGTGCTGGCTAACAGGTTTGTCGACGATAACGAATGGGTCGGGACCATACCACGAAAAACAGCCCCACACTTGACCGTAGGAACAGTACACTGTGGTAAATAGCGTTCCCCAGGCTACCGCCATTCCCACACACGGTAGGTTGGTTGGTTGGTTGGTGGAGTTTTATGGCGCAACCCACACACGGACATCAGACTGAAGGATCGTGTATCTGGATTCATCAGTCCATAGGACCCGTTTCCATTGATCTACTGTCTACGATAAATGTTCTTTACACCATGCTAAACAACGAGTTGCATTCCGAGTGGAGATGAATTGCTTATGAGCAGCCGCATGACCACGGTAACGCATGGAATGAAGTTATCTGCGAATGGTATGTGTACATACGTAGGTTCCGACATTTTAACTCACCTGTACACTGAGGTCTTGTGCAGTAGTACTCCGTCGATTAGCTGTAACGACTCTCCTGAGGCTTCGATGTCCTCTATCAATGATTGTCTTTGGTTTGCCGGTACGTTTTGTTGCTTCAGGCACGCTATGTGTCTTTCACTTATTCAGTACATCCAAAACAGTTAACTTGGGTATGTTTAAACGCCTCTCGGCTTCTTTTATGGACAACCCACTAATATAACACCCAACAATCTTTCCTTTCTCAAAATCTGTTTTCTCCGGCCGCGACATTTTCACTGAACCTCACAGTGAGATATGATCGCGGACAACTTTAGGCTTGTTTTTATACCACTTGCAGCTGTACCGCGCATCTTAACAACGCAGCAAATCCGTTCATTTGCTTTTGAAAGGGTGTCTGGTGACCTTTGTGAATGTAGTGTATATATGCATTAGATTTGAACCAGTTTGACAAAGGCCAAATTGTAATCTCCAGACGACTGTGTTAAAACGGCAAGTATTGTCGGGTGCTCACGGTCAGAAGTGGTTATACCATTGAAAAGTGGTCCGAGAAGGTAAAAACACGAACCGTCGTCAAGGTCTGGGCCGACGACGGCTCATCGGTGCTAGAGGTGAGTGAAGGCTATCCCGTATAGGACGATCCAGCAGTAGGAATAATGTGGCGCAACTCGTCGGTAATTTGAATGTAGGTGACGGGAGTAATGTGTCACACAACACACAATAAATCGAATCATACTGAAAATGGAGCTGCGTAATGGCAGTGCTAACCTCGGTTCCAAGGGCCCATGCTAACCTCGGTTCCAAGGGCCCATGCTAACCTCGGTTCCAAGGGCCCATGCTAACCTCGGTTCATCGTTGAAAGTGCCTCAAAAGGGTATGCGAGCATTATAACTGGACCTTCAATTTTTGGAAGAACGTCCTCTGGCCTCTTGAATTTCGTTTCTAGGGCCGTGTTGGCACCAGAATGTACCGTGGAATAAAAACAACCCGGTCGCAGAAGTGTAATGCTTTGGGCAATGCTCTGCTGGGGAAGCATGTGTCTGATTATTCAAGGAAATTATGACGTCTACCATCTGCCTAAACACCATTGCAGACAAAGTACATCCCTTTACTTCAACGGTATTCCTCTCTAGTAGTGCCTTCTTTCGGCAGAATAGTATGACGTCTACCATCTACCTAAACATCATTGCAGACCAGGTACATCCTTTCATGGCAATGGTATTACCCTCTATTAGTGCCTCCTTTCGGCAGAATAGTAAGAAGTCTACCACCTACCTAAACATCATTGTAGATCAGGTACATCCTTACATGGCAATGGTATTACCCTCTTGTAGTACCTTCTTTTGGCAGATTAGCATGACGTCTGCCATTTATCTAAGCATCATCGCAGACCAGGTATATCCTTTCGTGGCAATGATATTACCCTCTAGTTGTGCCTTCTTTCGGCAGAATAGTATGATGTCTACCATCTTTCTAAGCATAATCGCAGACCAGGTATTTCCTTTCATGACAACGGTATTCCTCTTTAGTAGTGCCTTCTTTTAGCAGGATAATGCGTCATGCCACCCTGCCCGGATTTTTCGAGAATGGTTCGCAGAAAATGAGGAAGACGTCCAGATATTACCCTGGCCTCCAGATATAAATCCAATCGAGCATCTATGGTTTGTGCTAGAACAGCAAATCTGATCTGCTGTGGCTCAACCACGTAACTTACAAAAGTTAAAGAATCTGATGGTAAAGTGTTGGTACCAGATAACACACGACACATTTAGAAATCTTGTAGCGCCCATGCTTCTTCCCCTAGTGAGAGCCGTTTTGGCGGTTTGTAGAGGGCCAACATCCTATTAGGAAGGTGGTCATAATGATTTGGTACTTCTGTGAATATTATCCCTTTTCTGTCATAAGCTTTAATACATAAAATACAAATGAGAGTCGAAGATGTTTTGTTTCGGGATTTTACGACTGCCATGAGCCGTCTGCTGTTCCTAATTTAGGATCAATGGCTCCAGAAAAGGGATAGAGCAAAAACTACCGGACAAGCACACCACCAATGCCTCATCCGGGACTCAATCTCTGTTCGTTTTGAACAAATGGTCAGACGTCTGCGCCCGAGATCACTCAGCCAGGTATTGAAAATCGCCAATGTACAAGAAAAATTGGTTAACAAAACTGTGTTCTAAATTCAAACGGATTCTAATAAAATATTTATATACCGTGTGCTTAGCAGAACAAAGAGACTAAAACAAATAACAGCCACAGCCCACTTTCCGTCACAGGACACAGCGGGAACAAAAAAAAATAGTGTCCACTGCGAATGAACGTGTTGTTTGTCGTTAGGAATATCGTTAGCGCCGGTGATATTTGCACAGCCGAAACATCATCGCTCCTATCTTCGATACATCGCAAAACTACCAGAGAAATTGAGATGAAGGTAAACGGGCATAACAGAAAAAAGAGATGAAAAGTCCGCATTGACCACGAAAGAAAACGAAGTCTTCTTTTGCAAACACTTGACCATATTGATGATCGCCCCTATGGATTCCTTCATTCTGTTCTGTGTTTAGGCAAGAGTGACTGAAATGGAGTCCCGCACGAAAAGAATATCCAGAGGAGGGAACTGCGAAACAAACTCGAACCTAAATAATGAATGATCAGATAAACAATTTGGGCTTCATTGTACATGATTGTATAATCAACTAGCTGTGCAAAAATTCAAAAGACAACTTCCTAGGAATAATCAGATAATAATTTAATACGCATTTGAACGTATAACAGAAAACAACAAGACACAAAGGAAGTAAACAAGACTGTCTCAAATATTTATTTGCTCCTCATCAAAATTCATATGAGAGATGAAGTTATGACTAGTTAGTGTCAGATGAGAAATACTGTTAGGCCGTATGGCAGTTCCTATTAAAATTATATTTATATATGTATATATTTGTGTGTCGCCTTTACACAGAATGCTTTCACAATATCTTGGCTTTATAAATATGATTCTTTGGCTTTATACATGTGTGAGAATGCTTGTGCCTTAATATTCAACAATAACAAATATTAAAATAATAAATTAGACAATATATTAGACTATGGAAGAGTTTAACGACTCTGTTGGCAAAACTGTTTCCCTACAGAAGCAGAATTTTCTGACTTTTGCATCATCCACGCAGATAGATTGATTTCCATACATGTTGATTCTGCTGATGTCGTCCAGTACCCTATATGTCCTTTCCACTTCGTTGAATCGTACGGTACCCTCAAAAATGGCTCCACTAGGATCAGCTTCAACTGTTAATAAGTAATCTAAAGGAGCTTCCGTTTTCTTTCCTAGGACTACTTGCCTGTTGATGACGTCATTCATGTGTTTTACGAACCTCAATACTTCTTCGTTGGCCTGACCAACGCGGGCGTCCATGATGCTTTTAACGCGTAACGGCTCACACATGCGGTGAAACTGTTTCGTACGCTCGTTGATCGTATCAATGAGAGCTTCTGCAGCAGTCACCACTACAGCGTCATCGGTTGAAACTGGCTTGTGAATTTGGCACGGGCACCAGTGGGGTAAAATATAAGCATCACCACATGTCCTGTGTTCAGGTATTTCCGTAAACAAGCTAATTCCATGAGGGTTTGACGTGCCGTTGGTTTCTGACAGAGCATCACTCGTCAAGTTCAACATATGGACTAATGTAGCATGAACATCGAATGGGGTCGTAAGCCTTCCCTGATTTCTCTTAAGGTTTTCCCCGAATTCCGGGTACTTTCGGAAGAACCACTCAGGAAAGAATAAATAAATGAAGGGCATTCTCTCTTCGAATTTGCCAATGTACGTCTGTCGTATTGGTCCGAAACGTATTCCATGATCACTGAAGAGTACCAAGAGACTCCGATTCAGAGCACCGGAATCATGAAGATCTCGCAAAAGCTGAAACGAAGGCTCATCTGCATAGCCAGCAGAATTCAGTTTGTCGTGAGTCAGCCTTGCAACGAATGTAAAAGCGAAGTGCGGTCTGTGTGCCATAGTCCCCACGAAGTCCTTAAGATAATCATAGAGCACTTCCATTTCCAGTTTAGATTGGAAGCAATGATTCTTGCTCTGCTGTTTCATGCGGCTCTTTTCAACCGCAAGTGCAAACGGACGGAAGTAATAATCTGCTGGCGGATCCCGAAAGCCTCTTTTTAGGTAATTAAAGGTAGCAATGCTTGGGGCGTCTTCCGCCATAAGAGTTCGGTAACCGCGAGCTGAAAAGTTTTTCCAGATGAGGTCTATGTGGTCGAAAAACATGTCCCGCACTGACTCGTTCCAATAGTGTTCAATGAAATGTCCAGTTAGTAAGGGTACGAGATTCGGGAAAGTGTTGTCCGCTACTTTGGTGTATCCTCTTAACTCAATTGGAGACAAATTTTCTTTAAGAAATCTGTGCGTTTTGCGGAAATGGCGAAGGAAATTTAACTTGGAGACGGAATCAATGCCTACTATGATGATGTTTAGGTTTTCTTCGTGACTTGTACTTTTGCTCTGCAAATAATCTTCAGCCTTTTTCTCAACATCAGGCTTAAGAGGTATCAGTGCAATATACTGAGTGAAGGATGGAAGATCTCCAACGTTGCAGGTTGCTTGGATGAAATCTTCCTTCAGTGATGTGTCGAACTCAAGTGATTGTAAATCGCCGTAGATAAACTTGTTGTCTGTCCTTTGCTGAGGAGTGCCTGGGCTTCGTCGAATAGGTCTATAGGTGCACGAGACATTGTCTTGTTTGATGCCGTAATGAAAACTGAGGACATTTTCGTCCAATGTAATCACTGCATTGTAATTTCCCTTGAGGAGCTGTGGTTTTCCTGGGCACTTATAGGGTCCATCAATTCTTTCAAAGAAGGGCTTTACCGAGGGATCATATGGATCCCAGTCTGGGATTCGACAACCGGGGGTGTCAAGAAGAAATCCTCTGCTGTCAACTAACCACTTGAAATGAACTGGCTTTGATTCGCCAATCTGTTCTCCAGAGTAGGATAGGAAGACGACCATGGCAACAAGCGAAAACGAGGCAAGGATGAGGAAACTGCGGCGGAAAGACCCCATGTATGTTCAGCACTCCCTTCCCTTGGAACGTCATAGGAATCTGAAGGGGAAAAGAAAGAAAAAAACAACACATTTGAGTACAAGAGGATGTCAAGTTCAACTGAGAATAATTGCTACATCTTTCTCTTTTAAAATGAGCAGATCAGCATTTTACAGCGCTCACGATATGCCGATATGCAAAGGATACTTTGAAATGAGCATGCACTGTACACTGAAGAACAATTGAATTAGAGACAGCTGGCGTTATGCATATGTGGCGCTGTGGGCGGCCCTGTAAACGGAAATGACATGACGTATGCAGCGATCCGACAATATAAGGAGTGATGCGACGGGAATCAGTAAGAGTCGGACGCAGTATGGATAAGACAAAGGATCTAAGCGCATTTGATTGTGAGCAAATTGTCGGGATCCGACGAATGGGTCACTCCATGTCGGAAATCGTGCAGGCACTGGGATTTTCACGAGCTATTATGGCACGGGTGCACCGTGAGTACATCGAATCAGGTTAAACCATCCCTGCAAGGGCCAACTGCCATGGACCACAGCGTGTGGATGAGTGGGGTCATCGTCGGCTAGCTCGCATTGTAACAGAGGATAGACGGGCCACAGTGCAAGAAATCACTCGGCAATTTAACGCTAGTGCACAAAATCGTGTAAGCAGCCACACCATCCAGAACCATCTCCTCACTAGAGGCTACAGAAGCCATCGTCCCACGAGGGTATCGCTGCTGACCGCACATCACAGGGTGCAAAGATTAGCATAGGCGCGGGAATATCGCCACTGGACCATTGACATGTGGAAAAATGTTTCCTGGACTGATGAGTCGAGATTCACGTTGGTACAAGCGGATGGCAGGATACGAGTACGGCGGAAACTACATGAAGCGATGGCTCCTTTTTGCCAGCAAGGTACTTTTCAAGCTGATGGGAGTGGTATTCTCGTCTGGGGACTGTTTACGTGAACTGAAATGGGACCACTGGTACGTGCGACATCGTCCCTTACAGGTCAACGTTACCGGGATATCCTGGACGACCATTTGCTCTTGTTTGTGCGTCTTCAACATCTTACTGGGGACCTCATCCTGTAACAAGACAATACACCGTGCCATCGCTCCCGAATTGTATTCGAATGGTTGGATGAACACTCCACCGACGTGACCTCGCTTTCTTGACCAGCTAGGTCACCTGATCTCAATCCCATCGACACACATCTGGGATGCCATCGAAAGAGATGTTAGAGGCTCTGACCCCCTCTCCCCCTCCATAAAATCTACGTGAACCGTGGGAGTTTGTTTAGTGGCCGTGGATCCGTGTGGCTTCCCAACGCTTCCGGTGTCTTGTCGAGTCCATGCCGAGATGAATCGCCGACGTCATCAGGGTGAAAGGTTGTGCTACACGTTACTAGACTGATATCTCTAATTCAATTGCTCTTCAGTGTATACGCTATGTACATTGGTGAATAATCCCTATCCGTTGCAAAATTTCTAACTGAATAGTTGCTCTCAGAATTGTCATGTTAGTATTAAAGAAGACATTGTGGATAAGACTGCTAATGGAATTTTATATGATCGATTAAGTGATAGCTGCAGAAGACTGGAGGGACCATTCGTAAACGATTCGTTCAAAAACGAATTACGCTTCACCGTGAATGGGGAATGATTCCCTCTCATCGCTAGGAATGATAATTCAATTCACCATTACTGTGGCACACACTGAAGTTGCGGCGTGTTTAGGGTGCTGCCACTCAAGTTGCAGCGCCCTCTCCCCATGAATTCGGAAACGAATTCCCGCAAAGAAATGTAACGTCGAGAATTATTAAGCTAGCAAAAATGGTGAAGCTTAAGAAGGGGAATGATACACGAATGTCATTCATGATTATTCATCGTGAACGGTGAACGGGGAGAGAGCTCCCTCTGTTTTGGGCACTTTGCCAATTTTCGCTGGGGCCTTGAAAGTGCTTTGGTTGTAAACACGGGATCTGTGCAACGGATGGTTTACTCAGTAAGCGTAATGACAACCTGGGAATTGAATGAACACTTCTTTGAATGATCATTCGTGAATGATTCTTTTGGGAGAATGACGAACTCCCAAGAAGGAATGATTTATACCGTCACTGCCGAAGACCGGTACAAATCCAAGACGTCCATTCAAAAAACAAATAAAAAAGCAGCTTTCTTGTTTTGTTTGGGGGATCGCCCTAAATTTGAATTCTGAGTAAAATACAAAACGCCATAAATAACTTACCTAAAATTTACTCTCTTTATTTACTCTCGTGAATTTTTGGCGAAAATAATTGCACAACAAAAATGAAACATCCGGTACTGTACTTGCATCTGGAGACGCAGATGTGAGAGTAATGTACTTGCGCTATATTTAAGGTATCTAAGGAACAGGTCGTGAAAGTTCGACATCCTGCTCGTTGGTATCTTGTGCTTCATGTTAAATTTTAAAAACAGTCCATCACTTTGTTCAAACAAAATCTATCAATTGATGGAGCAGATGTAACCGAAGAAATAATTCAAGTTACCAAAAAGGAAATAAAATGCCCTTACCCTTTTGAATTACAGAAAAACAATCCTATAATTTAATTACATCCATTCACGTGAACAACGTTGAAAAAACAACAACATTTGTGTAACACACACCAACTAAAACGATTCGAACACACTTTGCCACTGAACTTACTCTGAGTACTCACTGAATTACTGCCACCTACCTTCGTGGGGGTCTCCTTTCTGGAAAGAATCACCGTCACCTGGCGCGGCATTGACTCCACGAGTTGTCTGCACAGTTGTGTAGAGGTTTGCAACCATGGTGTTTGTATTGCGGTCCACAGTTCCAGTAAGGAGCTGAGTGACGTGTTCAGTTCAGTTCTCTTTTCGCCTGTTTTCAACTGCTTCATTAAAAATATCAAAATTACTTCGAGCTTTCTATTAGATGGCTGAGTTCTAATTAGAAGAATTCCACACACACATATGATGCCAACCTGCGAACCACCTGGGTTCGTCAAATGACTTGGCGGGCAGTTTCCGGGAAATCAAAGAGTTTGGGTTCTAGGGCTTGTGTGGTTGCAAAGCTGAAACTTATAGGAATTGATGGAAGGGAACCACCAGGAGTGGAGTGTACGGCTTAATTTGACTCAACATGGGGATACTTTCCCGACCCGGACACTAGAAAGATTGACAGATTAAAGAGATCTTTCTTGATTCAGTAGGTGGCTGTGCATGGCCGTTCTCTTAATTGGTGGGACGATTTGTTGGTTAGTTCCGATAACGAACGAGACAAACGTGTTGTAGCGATCATCATTACTTATACATCATCAATCATTATCAATCAGCTGCTGAATGAAGGCTATCCACAACTTTCTAATTTGACGCAGTTTCTTCCAAGTCCCTCCAGCATGCCTTCGAATTTCATCAACGTATCTCCCACGTGGTCTTCTTCTGGGTCTCTTCATTTCCCTTGGTTACCAATCTAGTTTTTCAGTTGTCCAACTGTGGTCAGTTTTTCTTCTAGCAATATGACCAGAGCACTGCCACCTAAGGGTCTTCACTTTGATCATGTTGTCATCAACCTTGTCATTTCCCTAATCCATGCATTCCTCTTCCTACCTTTCCTGGTTTTACCAGAGGAATACACATATTAGGAAAACCACAAGAGTTGATGAAATTATGATCAAAGTGAATTTATATACATACAGGGTGTTCAGAAACTGTCACATAAAATCCCAAGGGGATGAATTTTTCGGCATATTTACACAAAGAGTGTTCAATTACATTTCTTGATTGAGGATTTAGTTTCCAAGATAACAGTTCCCAAAGCTTAATGACGTGCTTTTCTTTTTTTAGACACTGGTTCAGGCTTCAAACGAAAACCGATCGGCATGCAAGGAAGCTCTTGGTTGATTTCTGATGGTAGTAAGCGCATTACTGTGGCACTCATCCAGACATATTTAGTAGCTTCGTTAATTTCGCAAATGTCGAGGCAAACTAAACTGTTCGCTAGACGCAATTAAAAATAGACGAATAAGAATTGGCAATAGCCCTTTTTTTACTGGACGTTTAACGACCACCGTGAGCAACTCAATGGACTATGAGCAGTCGCACATCCCTAATTTAGGGCCACTGGTTCCACGGAAGGGAAATAGCCAGTGCCGTTAAACAAACACAACATCCATGCCTCATTGGAATTCGAACCCGAACCCCTTCCGGAAGAATGATCACTGCGCCACCGGAGCGACCCAATAGCACTTCAAAAAACATACAAGTCTGGAAAACGATCTCTCTGAAGAGCCCATCCAAATTCCACGGAAAGTTGGTGGGAGCGAATTAAGAATCCGCTGAAAGTAGTGTTGGATTTGTTACGTATATTTACTACAGTAAGGCTTCTGTTTTCTTTCATTCTACGTCGTTTTCTTACGCTTCAAGAACGATGAGCAGATAGCTAACTAATAAATATAGCACATTCTCTGTTATGCACCATCGGTATTGTAAATGACTTCTTTTGATTTAGATATTTAAGGTACCCTGATTAAAGTGTGAAGCAACATGGAGACCTCAAAACACGTACTGCAACCGGATCACGGAATAACCAGCGCCGTAACAAAAAGGTCAACATCTATACCGTCACAGCATTAAAAACGCAGACTCAGGGCTCCTGCGTCCTAGACCTTCCTACCATCCATTGAAAAAGGCTCTGAGCTACGTAAACCGTGTTCTCATTATTTGCATATTATGCTGACATCAGATGTACCATTCAAACATTTTTGTGATACCTTGTCTCCGCTCTGTCACGTTATTTCACAATACATGGAGCGCCAGCAGATGATAAAGAAGAAATGATACCGAGGAAGATCCTATGAACACATCAGTACATTCGATGTATTTTGCCACACAGTACACTAGAATTAAAAACTCTACAAGACGATTGATATCTGCTGCCATTTGGCAACGGGCACCTACGGGACTGTTTCCCATGGTTGTTGATGATGATGACACTAGAATTAATATCAGCACATAACCAGCTGCATCCACCACCAGTACAGTGAGATGCACGATAGTTGCGGTTAACGCAACATAAACGTGTGTATAGCCCCAACCTCAAAGAAAGTTTATATCATCGAATGTTAAGAAATAATTAAGCATACCTGCTCAGTGCACAACATTTCATCAGAGGAACAGAATCTCATGGTCCTTCCAGAGTAGGTGTTCAAAATGTGCAACTTACATTTGGAAACAAGCGATAGCGCGTAGAATAACACTCTACTGAGCACATCTGACCACATCGCCGCTGACAGAGGTAAGCGCCGAATGTGCACGTATAACTCTTTCAGATTACTGAGTGGCATCCAATACAGAAGTTTCTTTAAGTAGAAATAATGCCTCGGGAAAGCGAAGGTTACGTTACAGGGCCGCCATGTCGAATCCATCTCCCAGGGAACATATTATTCAGGCGTTGTGAGAACTCTGCTCCAAAATCAGAAAGTGCTCCGTCGTGCTGAAACCAGAGCTCTCGACGAACGGTTAAGGGGATTAGGGAGGTTTGGCATTTCAAAAAGTGGCTTGCGTTTAAATGTTTATAATAAGGTCACGATAAATATAAAACGTTTTGTCTGTGTAAGGATATTTATTATAAAATACGAAAATGTCGCGATATGTATTCCCAGGGGAATAATATTGGTTCTCCAACGTAATGAGGCAAACTATGTGAAATACAATTTTACCACAATTACAGTTCAATGGATGAAGATTTCGGGAAATCCCAGGGATATTTCTTCTTCTCTATTGATTATACCTAAAACATTGAAAATGAAAACAAAATGCAAAAAATGGCGTCCAGATAACGGAAAAATGTGGAAAACTGCGAGTTATTCTTTATTATAAAATGGCGAAAACGTTTTTATTCAATTAGATGTCAGGTATAATTAATGCGTCATCATGTTTTACAACTCCGGTATAAATTTCAAGTTGATATCTCCAGCGGTTTTCGAGATACCGTGGTAAAATCACCAAAACATGTAGTTACGAGAAAATCCCGTTCAAATATTCGGTACAATATTTATGTTAGAACGGTCGTACTTACGCGTTCAAAATTTCCTGCACTGTAGCATTCAGTTCCTGCACTATAGAATTCTGGCACTTTGGTTGAAAGCCTACAGGACCGTTCTATTCTGCTCGGGTAAGGGAGGTAGGCGCTGGCTGCGCGACTACCTGCGTTCGGCCGGCCGGGCGCCGCATCACGTTTTATGATCCCCTGAACACAACTTTTTGAATTTTTCGAAAATTCAAACAGGAAGATAGTCCTAAAAGATTGCACTAACAAAATATGCAAAAAAAAACAAAAACAAAAAAAAAAAAAACCCCGAAATCGATTTTTTCGATATTTTAAACCTCCCTAGTCCCCCTTAATGGAAGGTCTTCCAAAAAAATTTGGTAGCGCGGATTGTGGAAAATCATCATATTGCGATGTATTCAGTCGAACTAGCAGCATGTAGGGGGCCCACCAGGGTGTTCCAACCATGACATATGTATTCAGTCGATCTTGCAGCATGTGTATTCAGTCCATCAAGCAGAACGTAGGGGGCCCACCAGGGTATTCCAACCATGACAGCCAATAATGCCAATTGATATTGATTAATGCCCCGTTCATACTGATTAATGCCCCACTGACAGTGAAGACTTCGTTGTCTTGTGTAGTGCGGATTGACTGTTGATCAAACCTGGCTATTGTAATACATAGTTGAAGACCCTCTAATGAGTGAAATGAGTTTCATCCCTCCATAAGACACTATCCCAGAAGACAGCATCATCCTGGTAGCACTGCAGCAGTCATATACAATATTGTAAGTAGATAATATAATCCGTGGGTTGCAGACCTGGATCCCTGATGCCTGCGACCAGCCATTAATTACAATATGCTAGAGATGCATTTTCAAGTAACAAAAGACTGAAACGGAACTGACAGCTTCTGAGTACTGGCTAGTGCAGTGTTTCTCAATCTTTACCCAATAGGATCCATTGATATTTCAGAAGATTTTTCATGACACATATTAAAATCTTCTGGAAGGACAACTAGAAAACCACTATATAAACAAAACAAAACAAAAAATAGAGAGAGAGTACCCTGGTACGCTTTGTTGGTAATTTATGCTACGCATTTTTCGCATGCCAAGATCTTTGTCGGTGTGAAATTAAACGAGTGATTCGAGAGTATACATTTATTTGCGTACAACACATTGCATTTATTCGCGTCACCCACGACCACACCGAAACTCAGTCCGGTACATACTAACAAGGAAACCTTTCAACTGCCACTCTCCAAAATTGAAGAAACGTGGCCAGGAGATAGAACTGAGGGCAAAGACCATGGGTGTATTTCCGTTTTGGCTCAAATGAACTGACAAAGGTGAACGAGTAGTCTGAAAATGGCCTTAGAGCACAAGTGGGAAAATCATCTAATATGTGTTGGGGTGCGTGATATGTAACCCCAAATATCAGCTATGTCCACATGATTCAAAATAAGCTGATGTCATACAAAAACCAACAAAAAACCTTTATTACAGGTGTAAATGAACAATTGTGGCATTGAACACATGACCGAAGCAAAGTAATTTGGAACAATGAGAACGGCGAAAGATCCCAAAGTTATCACAGTACTGAAAATCGGCATTGATATCTGAAAAACAAGTACGTTTAACATTATCAAAAGAAGTGTCATCACTTTCACAGTATCCAATTTTCATCCACGGACATAGAGAAATTCAAAAACATGTTGTTGAATTTTAATGACTGCCATTGATTGTTCATTGACACGTTCGATGATTTCCTCCACTTCTGCTCTAAGTCCATTTTCAGACCACTCGTTCACCTTTGTCAGTTCATTTGGGCCAAAACGGAAATACACCCCCCTCTTAGTACTATCTCCTGGCCACGTTTCTTCAATTTTGGAGAGTGACAGTTGAAAGGCTTCCTTGTAAGTGGAATTAAATCATAACAACACACCATAAGGATTGCGAATTCCTGACATTCAGCGGTATTTAGGTAACTGGATTTATGAACGTTATTTTCGTAAAATCAATGAAAGCAAATATGTGAGTCCTAAAAACGAATATTTACTAAACTATGGCGGCGCCAATAGTATTTCGGCTGTTTAGGTTTTCAAAAACAATATTTATTTTTATTATTATCATTCTATATTATTCAGATTTAGACGAAAATAAAAACGACCATGACAGCGATTAAATGTGATGTAGCTACGAAAGTCCATCTGCGCATGCCCAAGCTAAAATCTGACCTCAAGGTAGAAAGAAAAGTTGAATCCAAGTGTGATAGAGTGGGGTATTGCTGGCTTTTTGGTCTAGGATATCTACAGGTTACACCCAATCGTGTTATACATCATTTTAAAGCTCTCGTCAATCGCAGGTAATCCCGCTCCCTTTTGGGTGTGGAATTAGAATGCATTTCTGCAATGGTTTTTATCACATTTAGCATCAGGTTCTCGTAATTTATGAAGATTGCAATGAGATATCGTTCATGTAAAACGTGATGAAATAATGCGTTCGTCTATAGTTTAGAAAACATATTATTAAGTAACAATGGAATTAACTATTGTAGCATTGCGTCACTCCATGAGACAGCACTCAGCACGATCAGATTTCAACAATGGTTTCGAAAATGCCGCACTGTAACCCATTTTCGTTACATGGAAAGTTTTTGCTTAGACGATGATACCGGACTGGCTTTTAGGGCTGTTCGAGCGATGAAGCCGTACCGGGCGCCGTGTTCAGAGGAAAGCCAAAACATAAGCGCCTGCAGGAAATTTTTCAAAAGGAGTCAAGTGTAATTAATTAAGGTTTGCTTAATATGTAGAAAACAGTAATTCGTGAAAATGAAAGGTTAATACTATTACTACTACTTACTTACTACACTAAAACACTACTACTATTGTTATTATTTTTATTATTATTAATTGATGCTGCTCTTGAAGAAAGTGTATGTTAGTAATAGTCATATATTATCATGTACATTTGTAACTGTTTTCAGAATAATGAACAATATCGAGCTTTTAAGTCCAGCACACACCACCCTGAGTGGAACTTGTTTGGGCGTACTACCTTACGGTTTGCTAAGTTTCCCGCTGTTACGTTATCGTTTTCCAATTCCAAATTTCTAATAAAATTGGGATTCTAAATTAGACACCCCAAACTCCATTTTCCCTTGTGGTCCCGTTCTGTGAGTGTAAAAAAAAGCAATAAAATAAAATAAAATAAAATAAAATAAAGGGAAAATAATTCAACAGGGGGTCAAGTGACCCCTGTGACCCCCGCCCCCTGTCAGCGCTCATGCAGCCAAACTGAACTTTTTTTACTTAATTTTTTTGAGAAATGGTAGAGTATTTGAAACAAAGAAAAAGTACATTGGTAGTATTGTAATTCAAGATAATGAGTGATGATAAATGAAGGTAAAGAAAAGTCTTGGTGTTACCGGAACATTCCAAATTACCACAGCAAATTACAATTAAACGCAAAAAGAAGCGTTGTTTTTGGCTTTGACGTTAAAATCAACGTGCACGACTATTAATTTATATTGTACATCATACGAGCCTGAAAAAACACAAAATACAACACACACAAGCTTACTGGGGCGCCAACAAATAATGTCGCACCGGATATCGCAAGCCGAGATGGAAACAAGTCACGTGTCAGCGGGTCAACAATTTCCTGCTGGTCAAACGGGTCAGGTCACTGAGTTTCTGACCCGATTTCGACCCGGTTTTATTTTTGTTTTATTTTTTTTGAAAAGAAAACAATATTTCAAAGAAAAATACGTACTGTGGTTGTGTTTGATGCTGGTGCCAGCGGAATAAAAAATGATCTGTCATACAAAAATATTGTCATCTCTTTCTAAAAGCAAAGAAGATTTCCATCGATGGACGATACCATATCGTAAAACGATACTTCGTTTGCGTTTGTCATCAGCCGATTGTTCGGAGCAAGATATAGACAAACTTTTGTCGTCTGTTTCTTTGGTGATTCATTCTCTCACACTCCGGGTGTCATATTGTAAGACTGAGAATTACTTTTTACATCACTTCTTTTGCATTGAGTATTTAGATGTTTTTGTTTGACGTGCTTATATCCCGTTCCATTGCATATCGTGTCTGAATTAATGCCTTATTTGTTAATATGGATAAATTTAATATTTCGGAAATTGAAAAAGGTGTCGAGGCCAAAAAGTACGTTCTATTTAGTTGAAAACGAAAAAAGGAAGAGTTAATGCTGGCAGTTGTTTCGCCTCACTAAGAAACTAGAACATGTTTCAGAGCAACACCAATTTTCACAAGCTTGTGATGAGTAGAAAGTTCCCAAAATGTGAATGTTGATTTCATGAGTGCTCTTCCCTTCTGGAGGGCAATGATGAAATCAACATCACACATTTTGGAAACTTTCAACTCATCACAATCTGACTAAAATGAGTGTTGCTGTGTAACACATTTTGAAGCTTGATATGTTATATAAAAACCCAGCAACACCTGAAATTAAACATACAACAAGTTACTTAACCTACGATTCCCACGGCGAAATATATATATATATATATATATATATATATATATATATATATATATATATACTGAAGAGCAACTGAATTAGATATACCTGCTGTCTAGTAACGTGTAGCACCACCTTTCGCCCTGATGACGGCGGCGATTCGTCTCGGCATGGACTCGACAAGACACCGGAAGCGTTGGGAAGCCATACGGATCCACGACCCCTGAACAAGCTCTCACAGTTCACGAAGATTTGATAGAGGTGGGTCAGAGCCTCGGACATCTCTATCGGTGGCATCCCAGATGTGCTCGATGGGATTGAGGTCAGGTGCCCTGGCTGGCCAAGGAAGCGAGGTCACGTCGGTGGAGTATTCATCCAACCATTTGGATACAATTCGGGAGCGATGGCACGGCGCATTGTCTTGTTGCAGGATAAGGTACCCAGTCGGATGTTCAAGATGCACAAACGAGAGCAAATGGTCGTCCAGGATATCCCGGTAACGTTGCCCTCTGAGGGACGATGTCACACGTACCAGGGGTCCCATTTCAGTCCACGTAAACATTTCCCAGACGAGAATGCCACCCCACCAGCTTGAAGAGTACCCTGCTGGCAAGAAGAATCCACCGTTTCATGTGGTTTGCGCCGTACTCGTATACTGCCATTCGCATGTACCAACGTGAATCTCGACTCATCAGTCTAGGTAACATTTTTCCACATGTCTAGGGTTCAGTGGAGATGTTCCCGCGCCCATGCTAATCTTTACTCCCAGTGATGTGCGGTCAGCAGCGGTACCCTTGTGGGACGATGGCTTCTGTACCCCACAGCGAGGAGATGGCTCCGGATGGTGTGGCTTCCTACACGTTTTGTGCACCAGCGTTAAATTGACGAGTGATTTCTTGCACTGTGGCTCATCTATCCGCTGTTTTAATGAGAGTTAGCCGACGATGAGCCCGCTCATCCACACGCTGTTGTCCACGGCAGTTGGCCCTTGCATGGATGGTTTTACCGGATTCGATGTACTCGCGGTGCACCCGTGACACAGCGGCTGGTGAAAATCCCAGTGCATGCACGACTTCCGAGATGAAGTGACCCATTCGTCGGGACCTGACAATTTGCCCACGATCAAATGCGCTTAGATCCTTCGTCTTACCCATACTGCGTCCGACTCTTACTTATTCCCGTCGCATCACTCCTTATATTGTCGGATCGCTCATACGTCATGTCATTTCCGTTTACAGGGTCACCCACAGCGCCACGTTTGCATAACGCTAGCTGTCTCTAATTCAATTGCTGGCCACCCAAAATGCAACAGCAAGTAGGACACGAGATAGCAAAGCCAGATTTACTTGACACATAACAACAGATACAAAGATGAAACGATTGAGCTCACAGGCTCGTGCGACTTGCGGAACACGCAGACATCAATAGTTCGTGTGGTCCCCATGGCTGGCAATAACGACCGCTACACGCCGCGGCATCGAACGAAAGAGGCTTTGCATGTGGGCTTGGGGTATGTCGGTCCAGGCTGCTTCCACACGTTGCCACAGTTCATCAGGCGTAGCCGCGGGTGGTGCTTGCCGGGCCACATGGTTGCCGATCAGTGAACTCACGTGTTCGATGGGCGACATATCGGGAAAACAGGAGGGCCACGGCAGCAGTGACACCTGGTGGGCCGTGAAGAATTGTTGCACGATGCGTGCCACGTGCGGATGCGCATTGTCCTGTTTGAACGTGGTCGCTGGCAGGTCCTGCAGGTAAGGGATGACTACAGGCTCCAAAACATCGGAGATGTAGCGGTGGCAGTTGAGTGTACCGGCGATGCGTGCCAGAGGGTGCGGATGTCATATCCAATTGCAACCGAAACCATAACGCCAGGCGACGAACCAGTATGGCGATGCATAATGCAGGCGTCATACAGTCTTTCGCCCTGGTGCCGCCACACTCGGATCCGACCATCGTGGTATTGCAGGCAGAAGCGGGATTTGTCGGGGAAGACAATATCGTACCATTCCGTAGTCCAGGTGCGGCGCTCTACGGCCCACTGCCGCCGCACTCGCCGGTGGTATGACGTCAATGGTAATCGCAGCAATGGGTGCCGTGCGACAAGTCCCCGCTCCTGCAGACGACGTCGAACGGTACGTGCTGATACAGGTTATTGCGCAACACACCCTAATTCCTGCGCTGACGTTCGTGATGTGGCGGTGCGAGCCGTCAATACCCGCCGCACACCATGCCGGTCCTCTCGTTCGGTGGTGTGCCGCGGCTGCAGCAATCGCTCACGTCGGTCCGTTCGTCCCTTTTGAACCTACCGAATCCATTCTTGCCTCACTGTGGCTGGATGTCTTACCCACACGGGCGCCGATGTTTCGGTACGATAAACCGCTGTCGCGATAAGTCACTATTCGTCATCTGTAGAACTCCGAAATGTGCTGGAATGACTGCCGTATTCTGCGACAAGGCATCAGGAAGCTTCCCACGCACAGGTCCGGCAGCACAACACACTTCCACTACTTACACCCCGCCTTCTGTGCACCCTTCTTATTGTGCTTCTCGGTGGCGTGCCAGGCGCACATGATTTGCATATGCCCTGCAATGCTAATCGTTTGCATGTCCTCTCGGGGGCGGTCCATGCTGCGAATTTCAGGCCAATCGGATGCTTCCTTTTTTGGTGTTGCATTTTGGGTGGCATGCAGTGTATATATATATATATATCATCATCATCATCATTGTCAACCATTATCAATCCACTGCTGGACGAAGGTCTCCCCAAGTTTCCTCCACAACGGTCTGTCTTGTGCCAGTCTCCTCCATGTCACTCCCGCATACTTTCGAATTTCATCTACCCATCTTCCATGTGGTCTTCTTCTGGGTCTTTTCCTGTCCCTTGGAATCCAATCTAAAATTTCGGCTGTCCATCGATGGTCTGTTCTTCTGGCAGTATGTCCAGCCCATTGCCATTTCAGGGATTTAACTCTGATCATGATGTCTTCCACTCTTGTCATTTTTCGGATCCACGTGTTCCTCTTCTTATCTCTCCTGGTTACACCAAGCATGCACCTCTCCATGATACTTTGAGTTGTTTGCAGCCTTTGTATGTCTCTTTTAGCTAAGGTCCACGTCTCTGCACCATACGTAAGCACTGGAAGGATGCATTGATCAAACACTTTTCTTTTAAGACATAATGGCATATTGCTCTTGAAAATTATGCTGTTTCTTCCAAAAGCTCTCCAGGCAAGTTTTGTACGCCGATTAATTTCTTCACCAATGTGACCCTCACTTGATATCTGCTGTCCAAGATAAACGTACGTGTCTGTTATCACCAGCTTTTCTCCATCAATCGATAAATCTTCATTTCTTGTAAAAGCATTGTACATCACTTTTGTCTTCTGAAAGTTCATTTTTAATCCCACTTCTTTACTCTTGTCAGCAAGTTCCTGGATCATACTCTGTAGCTCTGATGGGGTAGTTGCAAAAATGACTATGTCATCAGCAAAACGAAGGTGGGTTAGATAATCTCCATTAATCTTTATCCCTTTGTTTTCCCAGTTCAGTGATTGAAAGACATTTTCCAATGTGGCATTAAAGAGCTTCGGAGATATGGTGTCACCTTGTCTCACTCCTTTTCCAATTTTTATGTGTGTTGTATTTTCAAACAGCCGAATCTTTGCACTTGCATTTTCATGGATGTTATTAATAATATTAATGTATGCATCTTCAATACCGCAGGATTTCAGAGCCATTGTAACTGCTGATGGTTTCACCGAATCAAAGGCTTTTTCATAATCGATAAAAGCCATGCACAATGGAAGTTCATATTCCCTTGCTCTTTCAATTAGTTCTCTCAGTACGTGGATATGATCTATTGTGCTGTAGCCACTCCTGAATCCAGCTTGTTCACTCGGTTGAGCCATGTCCAGTGTCACCTTAAAGCGGTGTGAAAGAACTTTAGTGAAGATTTTATAAATCACTGATAGGAGGCTGATAGGTCTGTAGTTCCTGAGATCCTCAATGTCACCTTTTTTATGTAGCAAGATCATTGTAGCGTTGTTCCAATCCTCAGGAATTTTCCCTTCATTAAGGCATCGAGTGAAAATTTGGGCGAGTACTGTTTCGATTTCTCCACTTGCTTCTTGTATGATGTCTACAGTAATTCCATCTTCTCCTGGAGCTTTTCCCCGCTTCATGTTCTTGATTGCATGTGCAACTTCTGCTGGAAGGACTGGAAGAACTCTGGTACTGGCACCTTTCATGATGTCTGGAGTACATGTATCATCCCTTTCATATAATTTGGAGTAGAAATCTTTCACTCTTGTCAAAATTTCCCCTCTATTTCTTGTTACAGAACCATCTTCTTTTCTCAGTGCCATAATCTGTTTTTTCCCCTTACTGAGATGTCCCTTTGCTATCTTTAGGCTTTGGTTGTTTTCAATTGCTTTCCTTACTAGTTCACAGTTGAATTTCCTTACGTCTTCAGTGATACTTTTTCGTACTGTCTTGCATAGCTCTATATATTCCACTTTGGAAGTCACATCTTCTTTAGTTGTCCTCATCACTCTTCTTTTTTGCATCAACATTTTGGTTTTCCTGATAATTTGTTCACATGCAATTTGTTCTTAGACCCAGCTAATTTTGTTGCTGTTTCCATAAGAGCTTTGGTTACTTTTTCTGTTAACTTCAGAAATATCCACTTCTTCCGATGTTAGGCCTTCTAAAGCAGAGAATCTGTTCTTCAGTTCCAATTTGAAGGTATTATGGTGTTTTTTAAGGTTGGTTATGTCAATACATTTTGTTTGTCTTATGAGCTTGCTACGTTCGAGTTTAGTGTTGAGGTGCATCTTACATCTCACCAATCTATGGTCACTGCCTGTGTTGAACTTGTTTAGCACACTGCAGTCTTCTATGACGAATTTTTTGTTACACATAATAAAATCAATTTCACTTGTCGTCCCATTTGGATGTCTCCATGTCCATTTCCTGTGTGGCTTTTTCTTGAAAAAGGAGTTCAAGATGAAAAACCCTTCTGCCTCTGCAAACTCTACGAGAGTATTTCCACGCTGGTTTCTGTTGCCGTGACCGAATTTACCTACTGAAGTTTCATTCTGTTGCCGTTGACCTATTTTTGCATTGAAATCTCCCATAATTATCTTCAAGTGCTGCTTACCTTTATTATTTAGATCACGAATTTCCTCATAAAATTCTTCAATTTCTTCTTCAGCATGACTTGTGGTGAGTGCATAAGTTTGAATAATCTGAGCCTGGTATCTTCTCGAGAGTTGGATAACGAGTCGTGCAGCTCTGTCAGAGGAACTTTCAACTTCTACAACTTTATCCTTCAGTTTCTTGTTTATTATAAATCCAACACCACTAGTTCTGCCAGTATCTGTCCCACGATAGTAGAAGAGATGTCCACTTTTCAGTTCAATGAGATCTTCTCCTTTTCTCCTTACCTTACTTAGCCCGGCGATGTCCCACTTGATCCTTTGTAGTTCCTCTTCCAATTCAAGAAGCCTTGAATCAGAAGATAGGAGGCGTCCGTTGTACGTAGCCAAGGTCAGCATCAGATGGCAGCCTAGTCCGGTCCTCCGGGGATTCTTAGCACCCTCTGCCTTCATGTCGCACTGGCCGCTGCCTTGGCCAGGTACATTCCAGCTGCCGGAGACTGAGGGCCAAGATTTAAGTTGTGGAGTCATTTTGGAGGGGTTTGGCCATAACTCACCACGCTGGCCAAGCGGGTTGGTGAGTGTGGGATAGCATTTCCTCTAATCCCGATGGTATAGTTATACCGCTATTGGCGGTCGTCAGAGCCCCTTTAGTGGGAACAGGATGTACCACGAGAAGGCGGGGTTGACATTTGTCAAGGAGAGGCTGTGATGTTACGCATCACCTGATATATATAGTATGATAGTATGACAGTAAAAATACATAACACAAACACATGAAGATGAGTACCAAAATTCACGAAGCTAAAGCCCTGGTGTCTCCACGCGGAGGAAAAAAAGAAAGGATTATTGAACATATTGGCAGTTGTCACCTATGCCTTCATCACGGGTCGACACAGAACACAACTCTCTCAGAACTACAAAGGAAAGAAAGTGTAAGTTCCTCCATATTAAGTTTGCAATCCAGAGGACCTAAGAAAACTTAGGAAAATAAGTAAAAACAATCCCAATAACTTAAAATACCCCAGAAAACAGCAAAACCCACCCTAAAAATAAAACTAAAAAACTAAAAAGAGAAGGAAACTCAAGAGAGAAAGATATGCATAGGACACTTAATTAAGCTGCTAATTTTAAAGAGAAAGCAAAATGAGAGCAAAATCTTAAAAGGAAGTGTACTTAAAATGAAACAAATAAAACAAGAAAAACGATTAAAAATATTAAAAATAAAGCTATAAAAAATTACTAAACAAAGCCAGAACTGAAAGAACCGCAATTGTAAACCGAATATTCAGGCCCTACTCACACTATGCAGAATGTAGATACTTTAAGTGTTGTGATATACTGATTCCTGAAAACCTCGTGAATACACAGAAAAAATTGACATACACTGCTACTCAAGAAAACAAACTTATAGCTAAATCCTTCTGAAAAGGAAAAAGAAGCTTCCACAAAGTTACCTTATTTACACAATATTGCAATTAATAAGCCAAAGCAGATTTATCCGTATCAAGTCCGGGTCGGGTCCAATTATATGACGTCTGGGTCCAAAAGGTTTGACCTGTTTCCAACTCTGATCACAAGCGCTATTATTCTGATATTTAAGAGGCTCTAAAATTCCAAAAATATCAAAAATGATGCTGGATATTACTATTGATGAAAAAAAAATCCTTGGATTCACTCTCAGTGCATGCCATCGAGAATTGAAGGAATTTTTTCCGTAACGTTTCTGCAAGATATTTCGCTATGGATTTTGTTAGCTACCTGAGTAATATTTGCGATCACGAGCATTATAAGGAATAATGTGGCAAATAAAACACTAGTCAAATTCAACGACAAGTAATTATGGGTTCATTACTGCTGCAAATGTCCTGAATCTGGTATTGTTAAGGTTTCTAAATGAGGTTTATCGAACGTGAGCAAGTTACGGTAATTAGGAATCGAGATTTGATGAAGCAGTATAGAGAAAGCCTTGGCAAGCATCCAGAAAAAAAGAAGTCTTAATGTTGTTTTCCTCAGACGGCACGAATTGTTGAAAACGCTCTTGTTTCCCTCGGGCAAAAGTGACCTAATCCAACATTCGCACCTTGAATTGCGCCTTCTGGTCACGTAGTAAGGACAATTCCCATGAAAGCAGTCGAATATCATGTGCCACTTTCACGGGCGAATCATTCTGAAATCTACGGCGCCGGAAACTTTTGTGCTTGCTTTGGGGTTTGGAAATCAACACATGTTTCCCTGGCAGCACGCACTGACTTTCGCATGGATGATTATGGAGCTTTTGACGCTTAGATTACAAAGCCACATAAATGATTTCCAAACCGCATTGTAAGGGAGTCCGCGAAGAAAAAGGAAATGTGCGAGAATAGGATTGGAAGACTTTTCAGTAAATCAGCAGAAGAACAAGGGTTTAAGATATTGCAACACAATTTAATACACGAGGACGTAGTCATTTATGCGACACTGTTCATTTAGCGCTGAAGCATCGTTTTATGATCTGAAAGTGAATGAAAAAGAAATAGCGGAATTAAAAAAACATGTTTTACGTGGAGAATTTTTTACTTAATTTTTTACAGTCCATTTTTCAAGTAATGCATAGATTGTGCTGATTTACAGTAGAACTTTTCTCTAAGAGTTGGTTAATTAAATTTTATAACTAAAAAGGACCAATAAACTACCAGGAAGTATTTAGAATTCCTTACGCCCATATTTTCACTCGATGCCTTAATGAAGGGAAGATTCCTGAGGATCGGAACAACGCTACAATGATCCTGCTACATAAAAAGGTGACATTGAGGATCTCAGGAACTACAGACCTATCAGCCTCCTATCAGTGGTTTATAAAATCTTCACTAAAGTTCTTTCACACCGCTTGAAGGTGACACTGGACATGGCTCAACCGAGAGAACAAGCTTTATTCAGGAGTGGCTACAGCACAGTAGATCATATCCACGTACTGAGAGAACTAATTGAAAGAGCGAGGGAATATTAACTTCCATTGTGCATGGCTTTTATCGATTATGAAAAAGCCTTTGATTCGGTGAAACCATCAGCAGTTACAATGACTCTGAAATCCTGCGGTATTGAAGATGCATACATTAATATTATTAATTACATCTATGAAAATGCAAGTGCAAAGATTCGGCTGTTTGAAAATACAACGCACATAAAAATTGGAAAGGGAGTGAGACAAGGTGACACCATATCTCCGAAGCTCTGTAATGCCACATTGGAAAATGTCTTTCAATCACTGAAGTGGGAAAACAAAGGGATAAAGATTAATGGAGATTATCTAACCCACCTTCGTTTTGCTGATGACATAGTCATTATTGCAACTACCCCACCAGAGCTGCAGAGTATGATCCAGGAACTTGCTGACAAGAGTAAAGAAGTGGGATTAAAAATGAACTTTCAGAAGACAAAAGGGATGTTCAATGCTTTTACAAGAAATGAGGATTTGTCGATTGATGGAGAAAAACTGGAGATAACAGACACGTACGTTTATCTTGGACAGCAGATATCAAGTGAGGGTCACATTGGTGAAGAAATTAATCGGCGTACAATACTTGCCTGGAGAGCTTTTGGGAAGAAACAGCTTAATTTTCAAGAGCAATATGCCATTATGTCTTAAAAGAAATGTGTTTGATCAATGCATCCTTCCAGTGCTTACGTATGGTGCAGAGACGTGGACCTTAACTAAAAGAGACATACAAAGGCTGCAGACAACTCAAAGTATCATGGAGAGGTGCATGCTTGGTATAACCAGGAGTGATCAGAAGAGGAACTCGTGGATCCGAAAAATGACGAGAGTGGAAGACATCATGATCAGAGTTAAATCCCTGAAATGGCTATGGGCTGGACATACTGCCAGAAGGACAGACCATCGATGGACAGCCGAAATTTTAGATTGGATTCCAAGGGACAGGAAAAGACCCAGAAGAAGACCACATGGAAGATGGGTGGATGAAATTCGAAAATATGCGGGAGTGACATGGAGGAGACTAGCACAAGACAGACCGTTATGGAGGAAACTTGGGGAGACCTTCGTCCAGTAGTGGATTGAAATGGTTGACAATGATGACATGATAATCAGTGATGGCAGAAGAAAACTGAGCATTGGATGCCAAAAATATTTTAATTTGTAGATGAATGTCCCAGTTCTTTATGCCTGAACCACATGGTTGTTGCTAAAAGCTTTAAGGAAAGTCGCAAAGCCAGCTGTAATAGACGTCTACCTTACAAGGAACGGCAAAAAATATTTTAAAATTAATTATGAATACATGCGATTGCAAAAATCAGTTTTTTAGCACGTCTGTTGTAAAAAAAAGATCGTTCTTATGTTATCGCTTTGTCCATCCGTCTGTCTGTGGACACCATATCTTTTCTACTATTAGTCCGATTTGAAGCACTGGGATGCTTAAAATGTGAGAATGATGATCCTTGCATTCCGGGTTTTTCGGATTCACAATTTCGCTGCCAGAGAGCATGAATGCAGATGATATCGAATTCCAAATACATTTTATTTCATATATTTGCTTCTAAATATCCTATTGAAAAAATATTTTTCCTTTTGATGCCATTCGTATCAAAGACACATTCTATTTTTCAAGTAATGCATAGATTTTCCTTTAGGGGCGTAAAGTTAAATTCCATTTCCACCTATATCTGTGCTTCTAAAAGTCCGATTTGAAAATCTCTTCCTGAATTCTATACAGCTCCTGATGGGAAATATTTTGCACATAATTTCAAATTTTTGCTAAAAAATGATTTTAGAATTTTTAGTTGTTGCTAAAAATGGTTTTGTTTTGAAATTTTTGGACACCAGGGCGCGTAAGCATTAATTTCTGCTTCTGATGTATTTGCAGCAAATTCGGAGCTTTTGAAAACTCGATTGAAAAAATTCTTTCGTGGACTTTTACCGCTCACCTTGGCAAAACGTTTGAGAATACCTCCTGTTTAAAATACTGCATAGTTTTTCTGTCAGGGTGCGTAGATGTATATCATATTTTTGTCGATATCTCTGCTTTTAAGAGTCCGATTTGAAAAAAATATTTTTTCGTTAGAGAACGTTTCTTGTGCAAAATGTTTGTCACGTAATTTCAAATTTTTGTTAACGCTCAAATGTGCCCCTAGAGGGCGTAAATTTAGGTTGTCGTTTACAGCAATTCACGCTGGACTAAAAACCCGAATGAAAACATTCTTTTCCGGTCAGGTACAACTAACTATGAAAACTCTTTATGTGTATTTTCTTTCTAAAACAATGCACAGTTTTGCCACTGGGGGACGCAAATGTTTAATATGTTTTTCTCAATAGCCCTGTTTCAAATGTGCGATTTAAAAAATGCTTTTAACACCAGACACCATTTACTTTGTGAGACATTTTAGGTTTGTACTTGAGGAGTCTTGTAGTTCACAGTTCTGTCGCTAGGTGGTGTTTTTGTACTTCTGTTTGCAGCTGTATCTCCGCTTCGAAAAAGCCAATTGAGAAATTTCTTCTTTTTTTTACTAATGGTCTTTCGTTAAAATAATGCACAGTTTTCCCGCTAGGGTGTGTAAAAGTTAAAATCTTTTTCTCACCGTCTCCGCTTCAGGGAGGAGTATTTGAAATGTTCTTTTTCCTTAGCATAACTTTTACCATTCAGAATACTTTCCCCCTATTTTCAACTTCTCCATTATGCAAAATTCTTCAGCTAGAAGGCATAGAGTTATATCTTTACTTCTATATTTTTTCTTTTAACTGTTCGATTTGAAAATCATTTTGCCTCTGATACCTTTCTTTTGTCATGAGAAACTTTTTGTGCGCCATTTGTTAATCTTTGTAACATACTTTTCAGTGGCTGGTGGAAATAAGTACCTGTTGCTATTTCTGGATGTTTTATCGATTGTAGAAATCTGGTTGATTTTTTTCTAACCAGTTCCATTGACTGAATAACTTTGCTAAATTTAATTAGCGTCGGGAAGGATTCAAAAAACTTGCTCCTTAAAACCAAAAATTCGGTGTCATCCTTCTTGTTTTATTGGCGCCACAACTGATATGTGTCAACTTTCACACATCTAGGCATATCTTTATCGAGGCATACCAATACTACAAATCTACGCAGGAGAAAGCATTACAATTTGAAAAAAAAAAAAAAATACTTGCGTTCTGTAAAATTCAAATTGTACGAAAATTTAAAATTTGCATTTGAAAAATCAAACAAAGCATTTTAACATGCATTTTTAAATTCGCATGTGCAAATTTTAAATTTTAGTACTTGAAGTTAACACAGCCCAAGGATTTCTTTCTCAAATTCTTACGTTTCTTGTTTGTTTTCTCCCGCATAGGGTTTTGGTATTCGCCTTCCTCGAAAAAGCTGCCCGTAGGTGTGCGAAAAATTTGATATATATCAGTCAGTTGCTACGACAATAAAGAAAGTAATTTTCTTTTTTTCGTAGGAAGAACTGCTTTATAATATTATCATAAAGGAGATTTTTATTTGTTTCGGTCACGTATACAAATTCTTATCGACTGAATACCAATTTATTGAAGTGTTTTTGTGTGTGATGCATTGCATTCTTCTTTTCTTTTTATTTGAGGTTTAAAGACAAACAGGCAGACATAAACAGGAGACTGATGTTTCACATCAACAAGTACATATCAAACATGGTTTTACAGTAAGCTAAATGACCCATGTACACAGAGAGCCAGTGTTGATCAAGTAACACATTGAGAGCCAGTGCCGCAAGACAAACACAACATCCATGCCCCACCGGGATTCGAACCCTGACCCATCTTGGACGAATGATCAGAAGCCATCGCTTAGAACATTGCGCCCATTACATTCTTCCAAGAGAAATATCCGATAAACATTTTCTTTTGAACTCATACGTTTTATCAAATTTTAAGTGCTAGTTGTTTTATTACCAACCAAAAAATGTAGTGCCATGCAAAGATAGTGCTCCGCAAACAACTGGCAGGATAAGTTTTTTATTACTTACGAGTAGTTTGCTAGAAAACACGATGTAACGAAAGCAATATCATTCGTTCTCGCGGACGATCACGTGCTGTGGAAAGCTCTGCTTCACGCGCATTTGTGGGTGTTGCAGATCTAACTGCACACTACAGGATCCACTGAAAAACGCGCAATTTTTTCTTATTCTCTTAAAAGTAACACAAAAGTACTTAAAATGACTTAAATTTTTAATAAGATAATTTTCGATTATTTCTTTCGACTGTTGAGTCATCCCGTGAATAGAGAATTTTCTGTACAAAAAGACTGCTCGGGATCTACAACACAGAAACGAATTATGCGGCAATTTCCCTTTTTTTTTTTTTTTTTTTCTGAATTTCACAGGTTGTGGATTGCGTCCCCGTGGATTATACCAAGGACTGATATATGCGCCGCCACGGATTATACCAAAGATTTTCCCCCTCCTGAATATCACGTCTTGCCGATTGTACAACGAAAGTTTGAGTACTATCGCCGAAAATAAATGAACAATTACAAATGAGTGTATCTATTTTCGAATAAAAAAATAGTTATAACAATGCTTTGATTTCCATTTCCCTCTTAAATATACTAAACTTTAATTAATGAAATATTTGAAATAGAAAATATTAATTTCGGAACTTTTTATGACCTTAGGATTGTCAATGAAAGACTTTTTAAGTTTGTACGCATATTGCAAAAATAGTTTTGCGTTCTAAATACATTAATTACGCTAAAAACTGCGGTGTTGTTTCTTTCTCTGGTGATCAGACATCTCGCAATATGTGAACCAGCACCACGTCCGCTTACTCGCGAAACAAATACTTGGATACAGCGTAACATAATATGCTTCTGTATCTAAATACTTAACGAAATCGCTGGCATGAGGTTTTATTAAAGCGCTCTGTGCAACGGAAAACAAACAGTCCATGACCACTTCGACGTTAAATGACTCAGTTCGTACTTTGCTTGACGACGCTTCTGTTAAACACTAAAATGGGAAAACCCCTACACATTGCACACGGCTTATTTAATCATATCCTTCGATATTTCTATTTGAATAGATTGCCGCTCCATCATCACTAAATTTATTTTGATCAATATAAAAAGGGATACAATCTAATAATTTGATTTGGTCAATGTATGAAACCTAGCATGAGTGTTTTAAGCCTATCTACAGAAATACTAAGAAGAAATGGACTTCTAAAGAACGTAATCTCATTTAAACTGGTGTCCAAAATTAGAGTGAGAAATACAGATTTGAGAATATGTCCAAACGAGTTCACCGGTTGTAAAGATTTTCCAGAGACATATGCAAGGGGTAACGCAATGTCGACGTATTCAAGCAACATTGTGATAGCTCCTACGGAAATATGCAAATGACGACAGTACGCCATCGAGAGAGCAGGCACGTGACCTTCATAAACGTTGTTCTGAGTGGGGTGCGGCAATTGAAGCTTGAGTTGGACTGTTAGTGGAAGAATGGCTCCGCACCAACGCGTAGAAGACTATTTACGGTGTAAGCTATCAGTAGATTGGAAACAAGACAATCGCAAGCTGAGGTAGCAAGATGTCTGAATGTGTAGAGGTAAATGATTTCCAGTCTCTGGAGGAAATGCCGATTCCAGGACACCGGAACAATAACCAGAAGAAAGGGACAAGGACGCCCACGAGTCACAACTAGTCGAAACGACCATCATGTGTCTCTAACAGCTCGCCGCCGTAGGAAGTCGACAGCCAGGCAACTCTCGCAAGAGATATCCTCCACTAAGGTAACCGCGATATCGAGGGAAACAGTTTACAGAAGACTCGACGAGAGAGGTCTGTATGCGAGTAGGCCAATGAATGGTCTGTATCCCATTTGCAGCATCGCACAGATGGGTCCGTCTGAATTGAGCCAGACAACGTCACTCCTGGACCTCTCATCAATGGGTTTGTGTTGTCTTCAGTAACTAGTCATGGTACAGCATAAATACGGATTTTCGACGTGTGTACATTTGCAGAGAGGGGAAAAGCCGAAATCGTCCCGCCAACGTTAGGCAAATTAACTACTACTGTAGTGGAGGACTCCTGGTTTGAGCTATCATCATGTTCGATGGACGCACGCCACTGCACGTGTTTCAAGGAGACACCCTGACTGCTACACGCAACAGGAATGACATCCTACAGATAATGTACAGCTTTTCAGGGTAGACGTTGGCCCCCGGTTCCTTTGTATGGATGATAACGTTCGTTTCCATAGGGCTCGACTAGTCAACAAATACCTGGAGAGTGAGGATATTCCACAGGATGGAGTGGTCTGCGAGATGTCCTGACCTGAACCCAATAGAGCGTCTAGGTTGCTCTGAGAAGAACAATTGCTAGCCGGCATTCCACTCCCAGAACCTTCCCGCGACACCGACGCGCCTTGTTGGAAGAGTGACGTTTATTAGCCCGAATTCTCATTAAAAGCCTTGTTAACACCATGGAGGCTCGTTGTGTGAGCCGAATCGCTGTTTGGACCAATCACACTCCCAATTAGCCTCCTTAAAATCCACGCCACATTCTGTGTCACTTTCGGACTATCATGCTGTCATGACCATGCTTCCTCCTTACGCGGTGATGGCATTTCTTGTCTGTTGTGTATTGCTGTGTTATCGATATATGTCCATACCAACTGTCATTAAACTCTGTCGTGTGAATTTTGCGTTATTCATGATTGTGTGCTCGTCACGTTGATTTCGGACACGAGTGTACACTGAAGAGCAATTGAATTAGAGATACCTGTCTAGTAACGTGTAGCACCACCTTTCGCCCTGATGACGGCGGCGATTCGTCTCGGCATGGACTCGACAAGACACCAGAAGCGTTGGGAAGCCATACGGATCCACGACCCCTGAAGAAGCTCCCACAGTTCACGAAGATTTGATGGAGGGGTCAGGTCCTTGAACATTTCTCTTGATGGCATCCCAGATGTGCTCAATGAGATTGAGGTCAGGTGACTTAGCTGGCCAAGGAAGCGAGGTCACGTAGGTGGAGTGTTCATCCAACCATTTAGATACAATTCGGGAGCGATGGCACGGTGCATAGTCTTGTTGCAGGATGAGGTCCCCAGTGGGATGTCGAAGACGCACAAATGGGAGAAAATGGTCGTTCAGGATATCCCAGTAATGTTGACCTGTGAGGGACGATGTCACGCGTACCAGGGATCCCATTTCATTCCACGTGAACAGTACCAGGGATCCGATTTCATTCCACGTTCTTCATCCACCAGCTTGAAGAGTACCTTGCTGGCAAGAAGGATCCATCGCTTCATGTGGTTTGCGCCGTACTCGTATCCTGCCATTTGCATGTACCAACGTGAATCTCGACTCATCAGTCCACGCAACATTTTTCTACATGTCTAGCGTCCAGTGGCGATGTTCCTGCGCCCATGCTAATCTTTGCACCCTGTGATGTGCGGTCAGCAGCGGTACCCTCGTCGGACAATGGCTTCTGTACCCCATAGCGAGGAGATGGTTCTGGATGGTGTGGTTGCTTACAAATTTTTGTGCAAATCGTTAAATTGCCGAGTGATTTCTTGCACTGTGGCCCATCTATCCGCTGTTGCAATGCAAGCTAGCCGACGATAACCCCGCTCATCCACACGCTGTTGTCCACGGTAGTTGGCCCTTGCAAGGATTTACCGGATTCGATGTACTCACAGTGCACCCGTGACACAGTGACTCGTGAAAATCCTAGTGCCTGCACAACTTCCGAGATGGAGTGACCCATTCGTCGGGCCCCGACAATTTGCCCACGATCAAATGCGCTTAGATCCTTCGTCTTACCCACACTGCGTCCGACTCTTACTGATTCCCGTTGCATCACTCCTTATATTGTTGGATCGCTGCATATGTCACGTCGTGTCCGTTTACAGGAGCGCCCACAGCGCCTCATTTGCATAACGCCAGCTGTCTGTAATTCAATTGCTCTTCAGTGTATATCAGCGACATCGAAAGAGATAAAGAATATTTCAAGAAAATCCCTATAACCGCAAGATTAATGAGTATTTCTTCATGTTAAAACATTACTTGCTATGTTTAAGCTACGAAGTACAGGCGAACCTTAAGGATATTACTTGCCTATGTTTAAGCTACCAAGTACAGGCGAACCTTAAGGATATTACTTGCCTATGTTTAAGCTACGAAGTACAGGCGAACCTTAAGGATATTACTTGCCTATGTTTAGGCTACGAAGTACAGGCGAACCTTAAGGATATTGCTTGCCTATGTTTAAACTACGAAGTACAGGCGAACCTTAATGATATTACTTGCCTGTGTTTAAGCTACGAAGTACAGGCGAACCTTAAGGATATTACTTGCCTATGTTTAAGCTACGAAGTACAGGCGAACCTTAAGGATATTACTTGCCTATGTTTAAGCTACGAAGTACAGGCGAAACTTTGAAATATGTTTGTAAGTTTAATGTTCATATGTTGAATACACTTTTTTCCATAATATTTATATTGTTAATGCGTTTCTGAAATAAATTAACTTTATACAAAAATTATAACAATACATAATTTAAGAGGAATTAATTTACGTATTACAAAAACATTATAAAATACATAATTTTTAGAGAATTAAATTTATTTCAAGAACAGTATTTTTTAATATATAAAGAAATACTACACTGCTGGCCACCCAAAATGCAACACCAAGAAGGACACGAGATAGCAAACCAGATTTACCGGACACATAACAACAGATACAAAGATGAAACAATTGAGCTTACAGGCCCGTGCGACTTGCGGAACACGCAGACGTAAATAGTTCGTGTGGCCCCCATGGCTGGCAATAACGGCTGCTACACGCCGCGGCATCGAACGAAAGAGGCTTTGGATGTGGGCTTGGGGGTATGTCGGTCCAGGCTGCTTCCACGCGTTGCTACAGTTCATCAGGCGTAGCCGCGGGTGGTGCTTGCCGGGCCACTCGGTTGCCGATCAGCGACCAGACGTGTTCGATGGGCGACATATCGGGAGAACAGCGAGCCACGGCTGCAGTGACACCTGGTGGGCCGTGGAATTGTTGCAGGATGCGTACCACGTGCGGGCGCGCATTGTCCTGTTGAAACCTGGCTGCTGGCAGGACCTGCAGGTAAGGGAGGACTACAGGCTCCAAAACATCGGAGATGTAGCGGTAGCTGTTGAGTGTACCGGCGAGGCGTACCAGAGGGGTTCGGGTGTCATATCCAATTGCGCCCCTAACCATAACGCCAGGCGAAGGACCGGTGTGGCAATGCATAATGCAGTCGTCATACAGTCTCTCACCGCGGTGCCGCCACACACGGATCCGACCATCGTAGTGTTGCAGGCAGAAGCGGGATTCGTCGGAGAAGACAATATCGTGCCATTCTGTAGTCCAGGTGCGGCGTTCAACGGCCCACGGCCGCCGCACTCGCCGGTCGTGTAACGTCAATGGTAATCGCAGCAATGGGCGCCGTGCGACAAGTACCCGCTCCTGCAGACGACGTTGAACGGTACGTGCTGACACAGGTTGTTGAGCAACACACCCTAATTCCTGCGCTAACGTTCGTGATGTGGCGGTGCGAGCCGTCAATGCCCACCGCACAACATGCCGGTCCTCTCGCACGGTGGTGTGCCGCGACTGCGGCAATCGCTTGCGCCCGATCCATCCATCCCTCTTGCACCCACCAAATCCATACTCGCATCACTGTGGCTAGATGTCGTCCCACACGGGCGCCGATGTTTTGTCGCCCGTGTGGGACGACATCCAGCCGCATGCTGCGCCGACGCATGCTGCGAATTTCAGGACAATCGGATGCTTCCTTCTTGGTGTTGCATTTCGGGTGGCCAGCAGTGTATCTGGCCACCCAAATGTGTATATACACTGCTGGCCACCCAAAATGCAATACCAAGAAGGAAGCAACCGATTGCCTTGAAATTCACAGTATGCGTCGCCCGCGAGAGGACATGCAAACGATTAGCATAACAGGGCATATTCAAATCATGTGCGCCCGGCACGCCACCGAGAAGCACTATAAGAAGGGTGCACAGAAGGAGGGGTGTAAATAGTGGAAGTGTGTTGTGCTGCCGGACCTGTGAGTGGGAAGCTTCCTGATACCTCGTCGCAGAGTACGACAGTCATTCCAGCACGTTTCGGAGTTCGACAGAGGACGAATAGTAGTTTATCGCGACAGCGGTTTATCGTACCTAGACATCGGCGCCCGTGTGGGACGACATCCAGTCACAGTGAGGCGAGTATAGATTCGGTGGGTGCAAAAGGGACGGATAGACGTTCATTTCTTTGTACGCTTGTTTGTTAATGGGCCAACAATCTTTAACACAGCTCCAGATAATAGAACTTCTTTCAGCGTTTGGGTCATTAACCTCAAGTGCCTTTAGAGCCATTTTAATTTGATTTAAGGACTGTTCGTACGCCAGGAAGATTCAAAATTTTCAGAAACATTTCCGTAATTCTTTTCGTTTATTTAGGGAACAACTCTGTTCTCACTTTTTCTGTATCCATATGACGTAACATTTCCGGTACTACGAGTGATTCGCGTGAACATTTCAGGTTTTATTAATTGTTAAATTTCAGTCGCCTCTCCAACGATCTTATTTTAAAGTTCCGTAGCGAGAATATTGATCTTATTTAAAGTATGCTAGCCACGGAACTTTAAAATATCTTGTTTTAAATTTCCGTGGCTATCATGTTGTATAAAATTTTGGTTATTGTGTTACCGTAAGAAACCGCGCACTTAAATTATTGTACAGGGATTATAGGATGTCTATGTATTAGTCTATGGAGTCCTTAAGTCAAATGCTATTATAGCTATCAAGAATAAATTTTATGTTTTGTAGTCTTGTGGAATAATGCTATAAAATAGTAAATTGCACTTTTTCTTAAATGTAATTGAAAATCATATTCAGTTTAAAAGATCTCAAGTTTCAAGGCATTCGGTTGCTTCGAAAAATCACGATGAAAAAAATTCCTTAATTTGTGATGTCCTCACCAGGAAGAAATGAAATCATACAAACCTATTCAAAAAAATAATTAGCTCCAACAGAAAATTAAATGACTAATTCATTAGCATTAATGACAGAAACATAATAATGTTGGAATCAAATACTATTATTAAAAATAATATTTTTTATAATAATCATGCTGAAATCAAAATAAATTGTGAAAATACAATTAAAGCGATAAATACATGGACCATACCAATAATCAGATACCAAGCTGGAATAATTGATTGGACCTAAAGTGAATTAGAAATATTGAATCGGAAAACATGAAAGCTATTGAACATGCATCCTGCACTCCATCCAAAAAGTGTTGTTGACGGATTATATTTACCTCGGAAAATTGGAGGCAGAAGACTACTACAAGTACAAAGGTAGTAAATAAGAAAAAAGAAGCCTGAATGATTACGTCAACAGAAGCAGAGAAAACCTACTTCAGGCAGTGAAAAATGAAAATATATCAAAAACAACAGAAAACAAGGCTAAATACAAGAGAAAGCAGCTTGAAAGCCGATGAGATGGCTGGAAGAACAAGTGACTGCATTGATAATTTCTAAAAAATATTGACGGAAAAAGTGACAACAACTTGACTTGGGCATGGCTTAAATTGGGTTCCATGAAGAAAGAAACTGAAGGTCTCATTTTTGCTGCACAAGAACAGGCATAGCAAACAAATGTTACGAAAGCTAAAAAATCCAGCAAGTCAGTGAGAATCCAAAGTGTCGACTTCGTCAAGAAGAAGATGAAACTGTGTCTCATCTTATATGTGAATGTAGCAAACTGACAGATTACAAAGCTAGCTAGACACGACAGGGTTGCAAAATTGATTCAGAGGTCATTATGCAGACCTGTGAAACAATTTCGCACAATCTGCCAGCATCGAAAAACTCATGGGAATATCAGGCTGAGGAAGTCGTAGAAAAAAATGATCAAGTCAAGATCTTGTGAGATTTTCGAATTCAAATCGATCGGCACCCAGAAAAATAATACACCAGACGTAACAGTCAGAGAAAATCGGAAAGTCTGGATAATTGATATAGCGATTCCTGGAGATGCCAGAGTCGATGAAAAAGACCTGGAAAAAATGACTAAATACAGAAGAACTGGCCATAGAAGTTACCCATTATCGAGTCAACATACAACGGTAGTCCCCATTGCCATCGGGGCACTTGGAACAATGTCAAAAATTTTTATGAATCATTTCGAAAAATTGCAGCTTTCTAATATACCACCTACAGAATTGCAGAAGACGGCTTTACCTGGAGCATCATATATTTTACGACGATTCTTGATTGATACCTAAATCTCCTGTGGAAACTCATATCAGCTCAACACCACCAATCAATGATAATTTTGTTATTTTTGTTTGATTGCCATAGGCTGTGTTTCGTATATTTCGAATAAAGAAGATAATAATAATAATAATAATAATAATAATAATAATAATCACGTAATTAGAGGTTTTTTTACCTTGAACGTGAACTGCGACTTACGAGTCCTTCAGGCTTTGTGGGTAAAACGCGCAGTTTCTGCTGAGCCAACCCAACCCAAACCACATCAGATCAAATCTCACCTGGGTGAAAGGAATCTTTGGTGTAAGGGCTGAAAATTTGAAGTCTTCGACTTTGAGATATTTTTGTGTAAATATGAAAAAAAACCCTAAATGGACTTTTCTGAAACAACCAGCATTACTGACTAAGGAAGATATGTGCAAATACGGAAGTAAAAAAAAACCGGGCACTTTTAAAAACGGAAATTTCGTTAAAATACAGACACTTACCGGTAACTTTGCTGCATGTTATTTTCAGGAATTTTCCATGAATTTACACCACTTAGTTTTTAGAGTGCATCTTTTCGCTGTTGCCGAAGCGTAATCTCTAGCCACCCCACGTCTAAAGAAATTTTGAGCTAAAATGCGATACACGTGCTACAGTGTATCTTTTCGCTATTGCGGAAGCGTAATCTATAGCTACCCCACGTCTAAAGACATTTTGAGCTACAATGCGATATACGTGCTAATAGAGTCATGTCTTGACCGATAGTTAGATAGTTGGGATGCTGGCATAAGATTCCTCGGACTGGATTTGAGATATCATTAAAATATCCGGATACTTATTGTGTAAGCGCTGAAGTATACATGCCTTTATTTATGCCAGTAGAAAAAGAAATGACGGAATATTACAAACTTTTCACTAACAAGAGACACAACTTGATATGTCAAGTACCACTCAGTGCTACTCCAAATTTTATATTCCATGCAAGTCAGAGAGACACAGGTAACAGAATCATTCCTTCCAGAAGACAATGGTTCTGCTCTAACGAACTTTATTCTCCGTCGCAAGATGAGAGCCACATGACAGGAACATCGTCAAGCAATTTTCTTTGCTATTTCAATAGGAGCTTTAATTAAATTGGAGATTCTGAAACACAGACTTCAGAATAAATGAATGCGATTTTGACTGGATATGGATTCGAAGTTCCAAATTTAAGGAGAGGTAGAACATTCCACCGGAATAGTGAACTATTACTTGCAGAAGACGTAGAAGTCTCCAATATCAAGTTAATTAGCAGATAGGATTTACGTGAAAAAGACTGGTAGGAAGTAACTTAAAGGAAACGCTACCTCTTAGCCACAATGTCTGTACTGAAAGAGGAAAATGCAGCTTAAATTACTCAGAAGAATGGAAGAGCTGAAGGCATTTTGATTCAATCAGTGTCAATATCTGCTTTTAATCAGAATCGCAAACCAGTTCGAGAACTACAATAAGCGAAGGCCAATAAACTGTGTTAATTAAGGAAAATAATTAAAGGAGATGGAGACATATCCATTAGCAACTCGATTTCGTTTTAAGATTTAGATTCAATGCAAAGTATTCGTATCCCATTTCCTGCATTTCTATACTGCCTTTTTCTTATTAAAATTTCGTTTCGAGGCGAGGAAGCGGGGTAATTGTTTGTTTGAGTGTTTGGCAACCACCATGAGAAACTCTAAAGGCTACAAGCAATCGATCATCACTAATTTAGGGTATTTAGTTCCGGGGAAGGGAGAGAACCAGCTCCATCGGACAAGCACACGAATCACGCCCATCCGGAATACAAGAATCTGTTTAAAAATACTGAATTACCTTTAAAAAAGTGCGCCTTTGGGAGAGAAAAGTCTCACCGCAATGGTAAAAGGTAAATGTCTTTGGTTCTAACAAAACAGGGAGAAACTATAGAGAGACAAGTAAAGAGTTAGAATCCAAAATTTCGTTAGTACCACATGCAGTAGTTTTGGGGTGTATAGCAATAGAGAGGGGTTCAAAATTAGTTTTGGTCAACTGCTTAGAAAGCTTTTGGAATCGTCCAAAGACTCCAGAATCAGCATACCTCCCATTCTCCCCGAAAAAAAATTCCTGCCAAAAGCCTTTATCCTTGTTTTTCACTTTAACAAAAAAATAGTCACTTGGCATTTTCCAAAGAGATCAAGCCCTCAAATCTATTGTAGCTTTGCGAGACAACTACAGTTTACTGATATGGCATATCAGAAAGTTTATTGGCAAAATTTCACTTCTAAATGAAAAAAATAAATAAAAATAAACTCGAGAAACGTCTATTCGTTCATGTGAGATATAATCACTGCATGACGTCGCAGAAATGCGAGTAGTAACACTCGATAATGCTTGCCTATTTGTTTATTTATTATTAAATTTTTATGGCGCAGGGCTGAACTTGGCAAAACAGCTCCAAAAAATGTAGATCTACAAAAACGCCAATCGGGCCGATTAGTCGTCAACCTATAATCAGCTGGGTAAGCAGCTTATCCCTGTGATTACAACACGTGCTTCATCATAGGAATGCCCACATAGACGGCACTTACTTCTTCATAGTGAATTCCGTAGTGCAACATTATTTTTTCCAAACACAATAGTCCAAAGACACCCTATACTCCTCGAATAAGTCAGCACATATAGCTTCAAGTTCTTCTTGGGGAAGCATAGCAGCGGTCCTCAACACCAAAAGTACCATTCTACCTGACTGCAAAACCATATCAATCAAGGACCGGCATAAGTTCCAGAATTCCCTCTTCATCTTCCTCAGAAAAGAACTTCAAGTCCAATTCATCATCACCATATAACGTATCCATATCAGCGTCCACACTTTCTTAAACTATCTGAGGTTGCGCAGAGGAGGATTTAGAATTCAAATCATCAGCAACACACAAAGTATTCACGAAAACATCCACGAAGCCTTCAACGACTCCATGTGCTGTAGGAGAGTAGTTTGTATCGAACTCAAGAGCAATATTTAGAACCATCCACATGGTCTTAAAGTACCTGTTTTTCAAACACTTCGATCCTTTAAACTTCTGAAGTAGCTCTTTTCGCAATAGACAAAGTAACTCCCTTTGCGCTTTCAGAAACAGTCACCTTCATAAAGGCCGTCCCGGTGGCGCAGTGGTCTAAGCGCTGGCTTCTAACCATTCGGCTGAGATGGGTCAAGGTTCTAATCCCGATGAGGTTCTAAACCAAAAAACAACACTCGCTCTCTGTCTTCGCTAAAACTAGTGGCCCTAAATTAGGGACTAGCGACTGCTTTTTAGCCTATCAAGTTATTCACGGTGGTCGTTATAGTGACTCTCTTCCCATTGAATATTAAAACCATCATGAAGGTAAAGCACTGGAATTAGTTCACTCTGTCCTGTATACACTGTAACTTTCTGCTGGACAGACACAAGAGCTAACTTCTGGTCTTCTAATGCGCGAAGTCCAGCAGAACATCCTCCATCGTAATTCGGGAAAGAACAAGCTTCAGCCTCGTATCCCGGTTAGGCACACTTTTGGCTCATCTCCACAACGCCGCTGTGTTTAATCTACTCTTATTAGCCTCCACCAACAAAACGTTTGGCTCTTCCTTATTAATTCGGAGCTTCGCGATACAAGAATCCCATACATCAGAAATAAGGATTCCGAGATAGGGACATTCGCTTGTACTATCGTCACGAAAGTATATCCATAGATCATTGTAAATCATGACCTTGCATTTCCAGAGCTGTAATGTGGATTATCTTCAAGCCGTCTTCACAAAGTAAGAACGTCATCCCTTTAGACGTGAACTCAATGTTTCAAAAGTTGGCTTGCAGCATTTTTACAACAAAGTTTTCACCCACAAAGGCCAACTCCAACTTATTTTCCTTTGTGTGCTGTATACACTACAGTACGACAATCAGTCACTGCAACAATTTTCTTCAAAACACTATCGGTAAAGGTACCAGGAGAAGGGGAATGTCAGGATGTCACAGATATGGTGACATCTTAGTCAGACCCTTGTATTTTAATAGATGTCATTAATCATGTACACTGAAGAGCAATTAAATTAGAGACAGCTGGCGTTATGCAAATGTGACGCTGTGGGCGGCCCTGTAAACGGAAGTGACATGACGTATGCAGCGATCCGACAATATAAGGAGTGATGCGACGGGAATCAGTATGGGTGAGACGAAGGATCTAAGCGCATTTGATCGTGGGCAAGTTGTCGGGGCCCGACGAATGGGTCACTCTATCTCGGACGTTGTGCAGGCACTGGGAGTTTCACGTACCACTGCGTCACGGGTGCACCGTGTGTACATCGAATCCGGTAGAACGATCCCTGCAAGGGCCAACAGCCGTGGACAACAGCGTGTGGATGAGCGGGGTAATCGTCGGCTAGCTCGCATTGTAACAGCGGATATACTGGCCACAGTGCAAGAAATAACACGGCAATTTAACGCTGGTGCACAAAAACGTGTAAGCAGTCACACCATCCAGAACCATCTCCTCGCTATGGGGTACAGAAGCCATCGTCCCACGAGGGTACCGCTGCTGACCTCACGGCAGAGGGTGAAAAGATTAGCATGGGCGCGGAAACATCGCCACTGGACCCTAGATATGTGGGAAAATGTTGCCTGGACGGATGAGTCGAGATTCACGTTGGTACATGCGGATGGCAGATACGAGTAAGGCGCAAACCACATGAAGCGATGGATCCTTCTTGCCAGCAGGGTACTCTTCAAGCTGGTGGGGGTGGCATTCTCATCTGGGGACTGTTTACGTTGATTGAAATGGGACCCCTGGTACATGTGAAATCGTCCCTCACAGGTCAACGTTATCGGGATATCCTGGACGCCCATTTTCTCCCGTTTGTGCGTTTTCAACATCCCACTGGGGAACTCATCCTGCAACAAACAATGCACCGTGCCATTGCTCCCGAATCGTATCCGAATGGTTGGATGAACACTCCACCGACGTGACCTTGCTTCCTTAGCCAGCTAGGTCACCTGACCTCAATCCCTTCGAGCACATCTGGGATGCCATGGAGATAGATGTTCGAGGCTCTGACCCCCCTCCATCAAATCTTCGTGAACTGTGGGAGCTTCTTCAGGGTTCGTGGATCTGTATGGCTTCCCAACGCTTCCGGTGTCTTGTCGAGTCCATGCCGAGACGAATCGCCGCCGTCATCAGGGCGAAAGGTGGTACTACACGTACCTAGACAGGTATCTCTAATTCAATTGTTCTTCAGTGTATATTCAGCACCGCGAGATTTCAAAGACATTGTAACTGCTGATGGTTCATAGAATTAAAAGCCTTTCCATAATCAATAAAAGCTATATTCATACAGAAGTCTTCAGAACAGCAAACTAGACGCTCCTTCATATCCTTTATGGTATAGGATTTTTCGAGGTTGACTCTGTCCTGTTCTGAAATGGACAAAAGAATCTCCTCAGCACCCTAGAGTACATACTGCGCTTCTTAGTAGTAAGCCATGGAGATATACTCCTCAAAATACATTTCACGGTGTCCCTGTTTTTGGTCAGACATAGTACTTGGTGCCACACCAGGGACGTCGCCAAGGAGGTGCGAAAGTGGGACAAAGCTGAAATTTTTTCTTGCTCACCCTGCGGTCCCACCCAGTTTAAAATGTGCCATTGTTTTAATTTTTTGCCGGTCCGGTGGCGCAGTGGTCTAAGCGATGGCTTCTGATTATTCTTCCAAGATGAGTCCGGGTTCGAATACCGGTGAGGCATGGATATTGTGTTTGTCTTTCGTCACTGTTTCTTTCCCTTCCCTGGAACCAGTGGCCCTAAATTAGGGACGGGAGACTGCTTATAGCCCATTGAGTTGCTCACGGTGGTCGTCAAACTCCAATTAAAAAAAATTATCTTTAAACTATAATCTGGACTTGTCCAAGAAGTAAAGATGTCTTTTTGGCTGTGTAGTCCTAGTTCTTTGTTTATTTCTCTGTAGAAAGGTTATGAAACTACCTAGTATCCGCAGGGCCATGGATGTACATCGTTGTACATCACAGTTGTCCACTTGCACATACACAGCTTTATCATAGCAGTGTTCAAAGCCCCCATCATATGGAAAGTCTTCACTTTGTCAAGCGTTAACTTGTCCGGAAAACCCGTTTTCAGCAGCTGTTCGACAAATTCCTCACGCATGAAGATAAAAGCAAAGTTATTTCCATTCCTGCTCCGAATATAACGTATCACTTCCATCTAGCACTTCAAAAAGTACCTTCAAAAACACTCTTGTGTCAGACAGGAACATACCTCTGTCGCTTAGGCACAATTCTCATTGCGCTATAAATCCAGAAAGAACAACAAATGCATTCCCACTCATTAGTGCAGCCCCCATAAATTCTATTATTTTCTATTGTTATTTACGCGAGATATAAGAGGATAAAAAATATCAGATGGACGTTGAAATGCTACGACAGTTTATAGCTTACAAGTGCTTCATTAAGCAGTCGGCAATGATATATTAGTCAGTGATGGTTTCGTTTGGTTTTATGTTTTAGTTGGCAAAACGAAAGCCTAACGTGGAACAAGCACGAGATAAGAAGGTACAATGATGCTTTGAGACATGAAGATGCGACGGACTTCAGTGCTGTACAATGAAATGCAAGTTTGTTAAATACACCTGCTCTAGTTACATAAATGCTCACTCCAACACGTAAGACGTCACGCAAGAGCGATATGCAGTATAATCAAGCAGACTAAATTATGGGACATCATTTAGCGTTCGGTTGACGAATTGGAAAAACGGGTGATCTGAGTGACTTGAATGTGCTTTGACGGTTGATGCCAGGTGTGCTGGTTCGAGCTCTCCCATACGACAGTCCACCTGGACTTTCCCCGTATTAGCCCGGAATGGTGCTGCACGTAAGGAACTTCCAGCGGAAGAAAATACCTAGTGGATCAGAGCAGTGTTACCAGAGCCTTTTATCTGAAATCTGTAGACCACAGCTCAAAACTAATCAGTAGAAATCAGTAGATAAGAGTTTTAGCTTGAAATACGCACCACCTTAAGAATGTAGTGTAGCACTGGATGCAGTCTCAATACGAAAGAACACTTGGATCTACTGGCATTTCAAACACTAGTTCTCCACAAACTATTGTCAATTACTGGAATGAAAATTCAAACCAATAAATGCTGAGTCACTTTTTTAAAAGATATTACTGATGATCAGCGTTATAAAATAACGCATACTATTAAAACTGTCTGTGTAAAAAATAATGATGGCATTGGCTTTTTAATGTAGACACAGTTGTATTGGTTCCACTTGTTGTCTTCCTAAAATCAGATTATTGTAAACTTACACTTCTTACTGAATGATATGCAGTTGTTCCCAAAGAACGTGGCTACGCTAAAAAAGTACCACTAAGAACAAAGTATTGGCGTTTTCCTAATGTTCTGGAAAAGGGATTCTCCTAGTATACAAAATACTAAGATATTCTTTGTGTATCAGATTAATTAGTTATCTAGATTAAAACCAGCATAAATTAAAAAATGTATACATACATAGGAGGTGCCGCGAAATGTTTTGTCTTCTGGGGTCACGGGTTGCCTAGTAGGCAACGTTCGTGACTTCCACGGAAAGGACCTCAGGTTCGATCCCAGCTGGTACGAACGCTCTATCCACTAAATATCCGCCGTGCGTCGGATGGGCACGTTAAGCCGTCGGACTCCGGGTACTGGCCCCTCGGTAATAAATAAGGGCGTTTCCCTGCCCCTTTCTACCTCGCTTCCGTGTCACTTTCCTATCGGGCACTCTAGCCCAAATCTCCTAGTTTCCTATTTCTAAAGGTTGTTTAAGACCTGGGGTCAGACACTCCCTTCCTAAAATCCTCTACATATGATTTGATATTTTGTCTTCTGTTTTTTCTCTTCAAACCAGTTTGGAGGTGTGTCTCGTCGATTGGATCAGCAGGCGGCGAGTACTGAAATGATGTCCCTGAGTGTGTTACCTAAAAACGCACAAATACTGATATACTCTCTTTGACTCCTCCATTACTGTACAGAATATCCTTGCCTGGTCATCTAGCGACTAGTAACCAAGAGTCTCATGTCCCGCCGAATCTGGGTGAAAGTTAGAAGTGACTGATAAACACTTATCTTTCGGTACTTCCAAGTGATTTTACTGTCCGGCACCTTAGCTCACATTTCCTAGCTTTCTACTTCTAAGGGGTGTTAAAGATGAAGGGTTAGACACTCCCTTGCTAAATTCCTCTCCAACAGCTTTCATTCATCTCAAGCCCCCCCCCCCCAAAAAAAAAAAAAACTATGCCTAAGAATAGAAAATTCAAGATGTGGCATTAAAACAGAAAAGTAGATTACGAAAACCTACCAGTAGACAGGAGTCAAAATCAGTAAAATGGCAACACTGAATCAGAGGGATAAATAGAAGACGCGACATCGTCGTCGGCTGTTATAGCCCATTCACGACAAGGTCCATGGTAGGCTCATAGATGAACCTAGTCACACCAATATTGAATTGGGCAGTGGTTTGCAAGGTTGTGGTACATGTGCTTCCTCGCATGATTGTCGAATGTCTCTGTTCACCCTTCTGGTCGTCAGATTGTTTTCGTTCACAGAATCGACGGAAGCTCTTCTAGTGTCTCACCATACACAGTAAATTCTTGCTACGGTTTTGCGTGGAAATACTAGGGGTACGGCTGTTTGGTGGATGCTCGAATCGGTACGTCAAGTTCAAAATCGCTCAGATTACTTGATTTGCCCATTCTGAGCTTCAATCGAATGCTAACGTATGTTCGACGCGCTAGTCTGCCTGATGTATACCGCCCACCGAGCTCAGGTGCCATCTTACTTGTTGAAGTTGCGTTTTCATTTGAGGGTTTAACGTCCACCGTGAGCAATTCAGTGGGCAGCAAGCAGTCACCCGTCCCTGATTTTGTACCACTAATTCCAGGGAAAGGGCAAAGCCAGGACCGTAAGACAAGAACATCGTCCATGCCCCTTACAGGATTTAAGCCCGGGCCCATCTCGGATGAATAGTTAAAAGCCAGCACTTCGTACCACTCTGTCACCGGGACGTGATGAAGTGAGCACTCTTTGTGACGAATGCTGGTGAATCTAATTATCTCACAATTCATTACGGATGTAGTGTATCCGTGCAAGTTATACCGGATGCTACTGAAGGAACTGGATACGACATGCTGAAGGTTACCATTCCATACAGTGATCAGAAATCACATGTACCTTTCATGAAATTCGTATTGTACAAAAATTGTATGCTTGGAATATTTAACTGCTTGGGGATAACTTTTGATGTGTGCAATATTTTACCTTTCTTCTTTTGGGTTTCAACGACAATAGGGAGCGCCTCAATGGTCTATAAGCAGTCAACTGTCACAAATTTTGAGGCCCACGGTGGTCGTTAAACTTCCAATAAAAAAAAACATTGGGGCCTCTGGTTCCAGGGACGGGAGAGAGCCAGTACCCTAAGGCAAACATACCATCCTGGCCTCACTCGGGATACTCGGACCTATCATCATCGTACTCGGACATATCTTAAATCCCCTGTTCGGGAACCCGGACCTAACTGGAATGAATGCTTAGAGGCCAACGACTCGTACCACCCTGCCATAGCGGTGGCGTTATTACCCTTTCTATTTTTTTTATTGGAGGTTTAACGACCACCTTGAGCAACTCAACGGGCTACAAGCAGTCTTCCGTCCCTAATTTAGGGCCACTGAATCCAGAGAAGGGAGCGAGCCACTGCCGTAAGACAAACACAACATCCATGACTCATCGGGATCCGAACCCGGACCCAGTCATAAGCCAGCTCTTAGACCACTGCGCCACCGGGGCGGTATCCTTTCTATCGATCGCCTTATACTGCACAAATAAATCTACACTTTCAGTATGTGATTTAAGGCACTATCTGTTATTATTAGCATTATGCAAAAGAAGATTTCTAAGAAATTAATCTATATGTAAACAGGTCAAAAATTTCATCAGAAATTTTGACCAACGTAGAAGAAAATTGGAGGATCTTCAGAAATTGAAATTATTTTCCTGAAGATAACGACGAAATTAACAGTAAGGTAGTATAATTACTTACGAAACAAAGCACGAAAACCGCACTTACTTGATACCAGTCGGAGCTTCTTGTGAGACAGTGGAAGTGCTTCTTGCCTTCTCCGGTTGCGATTTCTGCCTCACGCCGAGTGAATTACAGACTATTCAGTTGTTGTGACCCTTGTGAGGAGAAATACCACAGTGTTTTACGCGCATTAAAAGAGTTATTGAATATCGAAATCTTCAGGCATAAATTTGAAGGTTACTTTCTCTCATGAAAATTACCGTGTATGTTATAAGCTCAGGCTTTAAATCAGAGCTACTTTGATAATAATTTATTTTTCGAAAAAAATGCTTCTTTCTGAAAAGTTCTTCCTAAGACGTTTTTGGTCTTTTTTTTTTTTTTTTTTTTTTGATTGGAGGTTTAACGACCACCGTGAGCAACTCAATGGGCTATAAGCAGTCGCCCGTCCCTAATTTAGGGTCACTGGTTCCAGGGAAGGGAGAGTGCCAGTGCCGTAAGACAAACAACATCCATGCCTCACCGGGATTCGAACCCGGACCCCTTCGGACGAATGATCAGAGGCCAACGCCTTAGACCACTGCGCCACCGGGGCGGCGACGTTTTTGGTCAGACACATCTATGATCTAAAGGAAAAAAACAACTGCTAATTTAGTTCTCGTTTGTGATATTACTGATACATTATTTTAGGTTAGAAATTTTGTCGGAAATGTTTGCAAAGTGTGGTTAACCAAAATTCTGTTTACTCATTATAGTTTGTTTGACCACCAGGTGACGCTTTTTGTAAATCTGAAAAATCATGGTTTGATTGAAGATATTTGTGTTTTATGTAGGTTTCACGCGCTGGCTTATAGTGAATCTGGGAAACCACCGGATTCCTCGGTAACAATGGATATTTCTAAGTCAGTTACTGATGCTCCAACGACGATTGACGGCATGCTATTAGGTTTTTAAGAAGGTTCGAAGAAAATAAGGGTAAGGACTGTGAAGTGAACTGTATATAGAGTAAATAGCCCTACTGTTGATTCTGAGTTCGGCTCCGGTGACGCAGTGGTCTTCAGATCATTCGTACGAGTTGGGTCCGGGTTCGAATCCCGGTGAGGCATGAATGTTGTGTTTGTCTTACGGCACTGGATCTCTTCCTTCCCTGCAACCAGTGTTCCTGAATTAGGGACAGGCGACTGTTTTATAGCTGATTGAGTTGCTCACGGTAGTCCTTAAACCACCAAACAAACAAAAAAAATATTGTGAGTACGAATAGTAATAATGCATCTGCCACCTTCAGAGGAAGCAATTTGTGTCCCGATAATTCAGTTTTTAATGTATATTCACATAAATGTAAGAATAATTCCCCTCGTATTGAGGTTGTTTCTTCTACGAACTGTGCTTTACTCGTGAAGATTCATTGTATAAGCAGTTGGTACCAATGGATTTTCCTGAGAATATAATTATGTTGAGACTTGATAAAGGTGTAGGTAACGTTTCCATTCTGAAGAATATAGACATACAGTTGTTGCTTATCAGTTGCATTTAGTTTTCTTGTGACTTTTCATGGTTTCATTGAACTTTTTACTTGTAACAAAAGATCTCGTTTTGGAAGCAACACCGGAAGACATATGCTTAATTCATGTTAAAAGATCTACCTGCAGAGCAAAGCATCCAGAGGAAAATCTTCTATAGATGCTAATGGAGACAAGTTGACCCCGAAGATTTTAATTAAACAGGTGCCAGTTGATGAACATACAGGGTAGGGTGTTCCACTATCTACTTTACCCAAGATTTTATTAATGACATCGTCAATAATTACAATAATTGAATGATATTTGGTAAGAACTTACCGTCATCCATGGAAAACAGAACGCTATCATAAGAGATGTTGAAAGTATCCGCCATGTGCATCGAGACAGGCTTGAACACGAGGCTCCATATTTCGAAAAGTTCGAGTCAGTTGTTCCGGCGTAATCGCTGTCACTGCCTCACAGATGTTATTCTTCAATTCCTCAAGGGTTGTCGGCTTGTTTTGAAACACCACTGATTTGACATATCCTCAGAGCAATAAATCAGATGTTAGATCAGGGGATCGAGGTGGCCACATTCCTTTCGAAATCACGCGATCTCCAAGGAATGACTCAATTTCAGCCATACGCACATGTGATGTATGGCAAGTTGCCCCATCTTGTTGAAAATTCACACTGACTCTTCTTTATTGACTTACTCTCTCAATAAATGCGGACAAGAAACACACGCTTGGGTCTGGTTAATCGGGAGGACATCGCTAGCGCATAGGATCAGCCTCGCGACAAATAAACAACTGAACTAAACCTGGGGAATCAAGAACTTGACACGCACAAAGCCCAAGGTCTTCAATGCGCGCCAACAGGTATTGCAGAACATTTGCGAGGCAGTGGCAGTGATTACGCCGGAGCAACTGGCGCGAACTTTCCGAAATATGAAGTCTCATGTTCAAGCCTGTCTCAATGCATGGGGCGGACACTTTCAACATCTCGTATGACATGGTTCTGTTTTCCATCGACGAAGATATGTTCTTACCAAATATCATTCAATTACTGTAATTATTCACGACGTAATTAATAAAAACGTGGGCAAAGGAACGAGTAGGACACCCCGTATAAATAATGCGCCGTAGCCGTGAAAACTAGTTGTTTTTTCAAGAGTAACAGCTCTCTTCGTGATGCCGTTTGTACTGTATAGCGGATGGTAACTTGACAGATGCTATCGTAGTTTGATATACCACCACTGGAGCGCGAGTAGAAAAACATGAGTTGAAATTCTGTCTCTTCTGCTCTATGGATTTACCATCAGCGTGACACTTTGTACATCACCAGCCGTGCCTGTGCTGAAGGCGACGATTATGTGTGGGTTCAAATCTTATACTGCTGACCATCATGTTCGAGGTTCTACAGAGTTTCCACGTATGTAGTGTGAATGCGCTGATGGATCTCAAAAGTAGCCCCTGGACATATCGAATCATTTGTGGCGCGGTTGCCTCCTGATACTTGATGACAAAAGCAATGGGAAACCACTTCATCGTAATCCACCATTCGTTAGGATGTTCCTCACCATAACTGTGCGCAGCTTATTGTAATGAATACCCGAATGCCCCTGTATGGACACCGCATCTGAAGAAGTTGAAAGCCGCCCCGGTGGCGCAGTGGTCTAAGGGATGGCCTCTGATCATTCGTCCGAACGGGGTCCGGGTTCGAATCCCGGTGAGGCATGGATGTTGTGTTTGTCTTGTCTTACGGCACTGGCTCTCTCCCTTCCCTGGAACCAGTGACCCTAAATTAGGGACGGACGACTGCTTATAGCCCATTGAGTTGCTCACGGTGGTCGTTAAACCTCCAATCAAAAAAAAAAAAAAAAAAAAAGAAGTTGAAATATCATTTGCTCTTGACATCTTGTGGTTTCCGCTTTATGCCTAAGAGCTTGCTTGCGTACCGTTGAACTTCAAAAGCTAAGAAATCAGTAAACCAACCAACCCTACCAAAAACGCGCTGTAAGCTGGTAAATCCTGCCCGTCATAGGTTTCCAAAGGCTCAGTTGCTATCTGGAACACACAAAAACATACCGGCTAAAAACATTGTAAGAGAAAGATCGGTGTAGTAAGACATCAAAAGCCATCATCAAACCGAGAAATATACCGTGCACATCTCCGTATCCGAGAGATGGAATTCAGTAGTTTTGAATTGTGAATAATTCAAGAGTGTGCTTCAAATGGAAACCTTCAAGGTCCTTATGATCTGGATTACATATGAAAGATCACACTCACATGAAACTTGATAAATGTTTCATAAACGTATGTCTTCTTCTGAGCTTTTGCTACAGCGAGAATCATTTTCCTAATACGTTTTAAATTACTTTGAAACATAGGCGTTATTTGCAATGGACGGGAGCTGGGGGGAACGCCTATCAAAATATTTAATTTTCCCAAAGAGTTTTCATTTTTTGCTTTCAAACCATTCACGTTTTCCTTCTTAAAATAAAGTGAGTTTCAATTTTATTAAGCATACATTAGGACCACAATTATTAAACCACCAAAAAATCAGGGTTATGTTTTTTAAATGTTCCATGTTAGGGTTTGGTATTCCCCCACCACCACCACCACCACCAAAATGAAGCACAAGTTACTCAATAAATGTGATGAGAAAATGTAACCGATCTTATCAGTAGGGCGTTTTGTGTTTCTTTTGAAAAGGTCAGGGCTGTACCGGAATGCAGTGGTCTAAGCGCTGGCTTCTGACCATTCATCTGAGATGGGTCTGGATTCGAATTTAGGTGAGGAATGGATATTGTGTTTGTCTTAAGACACTGGCTCTCTCCAGCTCCTGGAACCACTGGCCCTAAGAAATGGGTGACTGTTTATAGCCTATCGAGTTGCTCACTGTGGTCGTTCAACCTTAAACCAACAACAACAAAGTGCACGTGTAAACTACAAGAAACTGTTTAACACATTTAATACGGGCTCTAACCTCAACTGATTGTAGGAGATGCTCTGGAAAAGTGGAAAATTGCACCATAGATAAAGTATGAGCAATAGTCTTGCATGTCTTATAATTTTCAAGTTTAAGTGTCCCGGACCATAGTGGATAGAGGAGCTGACCTCAATCTTACTGCTCGAATTGGGCTGGTGTTCGAGTCCCGGATGAAACATGGTTTCTGTGCTTGTCCTATTTCGATGGGTCTCTCCACTTCCCAGATGCAGGGACCCCAAATTTCGATCGGTACTAACGGGAGGACGTTTACCCCCTAAACAAAACAAATGAACAATTCTTATGACGCAATATAATATATTATTCGCAATAAATAGCCTTAATTGTTTGTCACTGTATAACTTTTGTTTTGGAGTTTAACGTCCAACGTGAGCAATTCAGTGTCTAAAAGCAGTCGTTCGTTCCTAATTTGGAGCCACTGGTTCCGGGGACGGGAGAGAGCCAATTTAATAAGACTCACCATCCACGTCTCACTAGGAATTCGAGTCTAGATCTGCCTCGCACGAATAAGCAGAAGACAGCGCTTAGTATCATTCAGCCACCGGAACGGCCCTCTATAACTATGGAGAATTGAAAAGTTCAGCGTGATTTTATCGAGAGAAGGAGACTACTTATTTTTGACAGTATGTGTAATCAATGAGAAGCCATACTGCGCAATTTGAACCAACTGGGAAAAATTAGAGCCTACAGGTACGTTATCAAAGTACTGCATCTATCAAGGACAAAAGAAGACGTTATCGAATATTATTTACTTCAGTGTGGGCGAAAGGGAAATATTAATCGGACAATTTTACGGGTGTGGTAAATTTATAGAGTAACTTCTTCAGTGTGTTTGGAAATGGAGAGTAACTGCATAAAATGAGCAACTTTTGTTTTCCACAGTTCAATTCCATGTGTCCATTAAATATTTATCGGCAAAGTTAATGCTGCTTGAAGTTGTCGTCCTATAGGAATCTCAGAGAATTGTCTCCTTTATATGATCCACCAGTTGTAATGAGTTGGAAACAAGCAGCAGTTTGCAGCAGGAGAGCAAACTTCAGATCGAATGGTAATTTTATTCAGACATTTATCTCCGGACGCAAAGAGCGCTCTGCGACATTTTATTCAGGAAAGATGCAAATCAGGCTGCACGAAACGCTCATTAGGAAGTCAATGCTGTGGAAGGAGTTATTGGATCAGCGTTTCATTACAGAAAAAGAAAGTTCTTAAAGCGCTTAAGCGCGGCAAGCGAAATTCATTGGCTTTTCATTAGGGAATTCAGAAGGAACTTGTCGAACGCCATTGGACAAGAAGAAGCAAGATGGCATTACACAGCAATTTTCCGAAATGTTCTACTTTGCGGCGTTAAAGATTAACATACTCCAGTTTCTAGGAGCCACTACAACAACGCAGCATTAATTTTGAGAGAAGTTTCCCAGCCGAGAAGAAAAAGGTGTAGATGAATTGTTTGATTTCAGTTAGTAAACAACTGCTTATTGTCGCAATACCAGGGAATTTATTTTGAAACTATGAAACATTTGATACTATGAATATGTCAGTTGGGTTTTAGGGCAAAGCTCATTTGCCGGAGAAAGGACTGCATTTGTATTACTGCCATTTTTCGCACACTGATACATATTGTCGCTGTCTGTCTATTACCGTTTGTTGTACAGACGTTTACCAAATGCTTTTCGTTTCTTCACCATGAACATTTCTCGTTTTATTTTCAACGAACGTGTTTCAAAGTTTCAGAATGGAACATTTTTAAAACAAATTACTAATAAATTCTCAAAACTATACCGTTCACACTTTCATTCGAATTTCTGTACGCCTTTCACAAGGGAGAGTAACTTCTTCAGTGTCATCTTTAAAAATCATTTACATACACTTTGTCCTGTCATCTTTAAAAATCATTTACATCCAGAGGAAGTTTTCTGAAATATCACACATTTTTTACGCTTTCCAAACGTAGGTTGAAGAAGCGTACATGCTCCAGCTTTTTCCTTCCGTCTGTCTGTCGGCACGATAACTCACGTAAAAATGGTTCGATGAAATTTTAGTATGTGGTAGGGGACCACCTGGGGACGAACCCTATTGAAAATGGGTGAAGTGGAGTCAAAGGTCAGGACAAGGAGCAGGATCCATTCAATTGCTCTTATGCGCCATAAGGTGCGTACAAATGGTTCGATTTCGATGAAATTTTAGTATGTGGTAGGGGACCACCTGGAGAGAAACCATATTGAAAATGGGACAAATGGAGTCAAAGGTCATGACATAGGATCGGGATCCATTCCATCGCGCCTTATCCCACACTGTTAAGGTGGACGTCAAGTAATTTTGCTTCGTATATTTCCAATGGAAAACATTTTGTATACATTTCCTTCACAATCAGTATGTTCCCAAGGATGGAAATTTGATTATCGATTAAAATAACTTCATACTATAACTTGGAATACTTAACATTTTCTAAAACATAAGCATAATTATATTAAAAAACAATAACGTTTCTTTTGGTGGTGTTGAAACCAGAAAAAGATGGCGCGACCTGTACTTTGATGACGTCAGTGGGCAAATAAATGTTGGATTGCATAATTACGGTTATGGTTTAGAAAATATTATTACGGTTATGGTTTAGAAATTATTATTACGGTTATGGTTTAGAAATTATTATTACGGTTATGGTTTAGAAATTATTATTACGGTTATGGTTTAGAAAATATTAAGTATTCCAAGTTATGAAATGAAGCTATTTTGATCGATGTTCAAATTTTCATCTTCGGGAACGCATTAATTGCTAAGAAAATGTGTACAGAAGTTTTTCCATTGGAAGTATAGGAAGCAAAATTACTTGACGTCCACCTTAAAGTAGCAATTCTTGTATGTATGTATGTACATTTTATTTTGAAAACGGCTCTAAGAATGTTGATGAAAGTCGTTAACCTACCGTTTTCTGGTACTAGAAATCAATTTAGCTTGATCTCGACTTTAGGAGAATTCGTTTAGTGGGTTAAATAACCACCCCGAATTATAACGTTTTAGTGTCATGGCGTCGTTCAATTAATGTTACCAATGCTTATAAATCTTATGACGTCACAATCACGTGTTTGAGAATGTTGGCGCTAGGTCACGCTATCTATCTCATTACGTCCTGCGTTTCGTGTGGATCCTATTGAAGTTTTATGACGTCACACTCTTGCGAGCAGATGGTCGCGATTCCCATCTGTCTCATTACGTCACGCGTTGTGTGCGTATGTCCGTCCGCACGATAACTCGCGTAACAGTCGTTCAATTTCGATGAAAGTTTAGTATCTGGTAGGGGATGACCTGGGAAGGAACCCTATTTAAAGTGAACGAAATGGGGTCAAAGGTCAGTACATAGGAGCGGGATCCATTCCACTACTTTTATGCGTCATAACTAACGTAAAAAAGGTTCGATTTCGATGAAATTTTAGTATGTGGTAGGGGACCACCTGGCAACAAACCCCATTGAAAATGGGCGAAATGGGGTCGAAGGTCAGAACATAGGAGCGGAATCACTTCCATCGCCAATATGCGTCATAACTTGCGTAAAAATGCTTCGATTTGGATTGAATGTTAATATGTTGTAGGGGCTTGCCTGGGGACGAATTCTGTTGAAAATGGGCGATATGGGGTCAAAGGTTAGGACACATGAGCAGGATATATGCCATAGTCCTTATGCATCATAACTTACGTAAAAATGCTTCGATTCCGACAAAACTTCTTCATGTTATTTCGGAGGTATTCGGAACTGGTTCTGTTGAATATCATCGAAACGGGATCAAAGGTCAGGGCACAGGACCGATATTTATTCCACAGGCATTATTATCATAACTGGAGTGATAACTTGAGTAATGATTTCTGATATGTTGGAAAGCGTATTATAATCAATGCATTGCATGATTTTACAAACTTGTTTAAATATCAGGCTACATTGAACTGCCAGACATTTCTGAAACCCACACCTCACCGTTATTCCCACTTTAGAGCCGTGTCGCCGCACGGGAAGCTAAACTTAGGGGCGTCGAGCTAAACTTTCTTTTTTGTTATCTTTCTTGTGAAATGGTAGAGTACATACACCGATGTGTATATACACCGATATATACACATCATGACCACCCCAAGTCTAGAGAAATGAGAGCATCTGCAGACCGAACGGTGGAGCAGGTGAAGGACACAGGGCAGTATAAATGTGTATATACAACACGAGGACCGGCTTTCGGTTAGTGGAGTGTTCGGAGTCATAATAGGAAAAGCTGCCGATTTATCGGAGTTTGATAAATGACAAATTGTGATGGCATGGCGCCACGGAATTACGATCTCGGAAACGGCGCGGCTTGTGGGTTCACGTGCCACAGTACTGAGTAGGTATCAAAAGCGGTGCACAGATGGCCAAACCACGAACCGTAGAACAACCATGTGTCGTCCGCAGCTCATTGATGCCAGAGGGAAGCGGAGACTGTCGCGCATTGTTCACAGCGACCGCAGGGCCACAGTGCGAAAAATCACTCGCAGCTACAACAGGGATGATCAGGGCAATGCGTCACAACACACAGTTCATCGCAGCCTTTTCCACGTGGGCCTGCGTAGCCGAAGACACAGCCGGGTCCCCATGCTCAATGCACGTCATCGCCAAGAATGCATGAAATGGGCCCAATATAATCGAGATCGAACCGCGGATGATTGGAAGAAAGTGAACTGGTCTGACGAATCAATATTCTCGGTGCATCACCTAGACGGCCGAGAGCGGTACGCCGATTACCATTGGAGACTATGGCACCTGGATGCACTGTTGGACGGAAACAGGCCACTAGAGGCGGTGTTATGCTGGGTTGATGTTTTCTTGGAACACTTTAGGCCCCATTATCCCAATAGCACAATCCCTGACAGGTGTCAGGTATCTGAACATCGTTGCGGACCAAGTTCACCCATTCATGGCAACTGTGTTCCTTTGCTGGTGAATGCATTACCAACAGATAATACACCATACTACATTACCAGAAGCGTCAAGGCGTGGTTCTAGGAACATGCTGGTGAATTTCTGTTAATGTCCTGGCCTCCAAATTTCCTTGGCATGAACCCAATCGAACATTCGTGGTTCCACTTGGAAAAGCGGTTTCGCGCTAAATCGCCACCACCCGGAAATGTACGAGAACTGGAAGACATGCCGTTGACATAACGGTACAAAATAATTCAGGACATCTATCGCCACCTTATCGAATCGATGCCTCGCCGAGTTGCCGCTGTTTTGTGCGCTAAGCTAAAGGTGGGTCCTACTGCTAATTATGTAGGTGGCCATAATGTAATGAACACGTACAAATCCTGGATGGTGATTAGTAGGATGTTACACCATTCTTCATGCAGAAACTGTTCCAGGTCCTTGAGAGATGCAGGAGGATGACGGGATCTTACTCTGTTTTTCAACAAAGACCGCAGTGGCTCGATGATTTTTAAGATTGGTAATTGCGGATGCCAAGGAAGGCGTGACAGTTCGTTCTCATGTTCCTCAAACCATGATTGGACAATCCAAGCTCTGTTAATTGGGGCCTTATCATTTTGATAGATGGCATCCCTTATAGGAAACAATGCTTGAGTCATTGGATGGAATTAGTGGACCAAAATGGTTTTATACGCCCTGCCAGTCATCTGTTCTTTCAAGATGATCAGGGGACCTGAAAACCACGATATGACCGCCCGAGGCATGACAGAATCGCCACCATGCTGTACTATTGAGAGCAGACAGTCTGGATTGCACGCTGTTGTCGGTGTTCTATACACGTAAACACGTCCTGCTGTGGGAAAGTCCACGTTGTATGCTCCTGGCACCACTGCCGCCGCCGTTGTGCCTTCACCCGGGCCACCAGAGGCTTTGCAATGGCAGCTCTGCCATGAATATCATGTTTATGCAGTTCCTTGCGCACTGGTTTCGTTGATACTGGGGTCTGGAGATGCAGATTGAGCTCCGCACTAAATTTCGGCACCGCGGTCTTCTTATTACGGGTAACAATCCCCTGTAATACTCTCCTGACTCCATAAGTCAGGTTCGTTTTGCAGCTGCTCTTTTGTTTCGCAGACGAGGTTTTGCCCCGAATACGGTATGCTGTCATGACGCTAGACACAGTAGCTCTCGATACCACCACTACCCTGGCGACTGTTGTCAGGGAGGCACTAACTAACCGGCCACCAATACTTAGCCCTCTTTCGAAGTCCGTTAGGTCGCTCATTTTGTGGTCCCCCTGAAAGAAATTTTGCAACCAGACGCTTTAAATGCACTTAAACAAACCTAGCGGTTCTAAACAAAGCTATTACAACCAAAAAGTGGTGGATACCTTTACGTATAGTGACGTACGCAGCTGCATTAAAAGTCACGTCCCTGAGCGTGGTGTTCACATTTTTCTGTCCAACCCCTGTGTATCATAACATATTGCATTTTGTCGTTTACTGATATCTTAAACATTTCGTAACTTATAAACGCTTAGGATTTCTTATTTGACAACTATACGTGTGATTCACCGTTGCACAATGACACACATGAAACAAAAGCAGCACCAATATCTCCAATGTAACTCTCACTTGGAGTGTGAAAGGGGCAATGGACACCATTCCAAGAATTGTTATCTCCTGTTTCCCCTCAGGTCATATCCCTATTCCATTCCTCTAACTCTCTGTGCAATCGTTACCCTGAAATCTACTTACTAATACAAGTACGTGAATCCCACCCATCCTCTTTTTGCCTAGGACTTGGGCACGTGATTTTAACTTTACTGACGCGATGTTTTCTTGTATTGGGTGGCGGAAGTCCTCTTGCACAACTAATTTCTTGAATATATACCCCTCTTTTATTACTCTTCTGTTGACGTTCTTACATCAGCACACCAAGACGTGTTGCAATTTCGTTCTGTATGCCACGCTTCCCGTTCCTACATTCCAGGGCAGCAGATTTTCTCTGCCTTGATAAATACAGACTTCCATTAAATTTTGTTATTTTGCTTCTTAAAATTTACCAGCTTAGCTCTCTCTCTCTCTCTCTCTCTCTCTCTCTCTCTCTCTCTCTCTCTCTCTCTCTCTTCCTAGTTAAATCCGGGAATTTCATTAAGTCTTGTTCGTTAAAAACGATCAAATTATTAGGGGTATGCAAGACTTTCCGCCGCCTCCGCTAGGGGGCGCTGTAGGGGTCTAACCGGCAGACGACCGGGGCTGTCAGTTCGCACACGAAGCCAAGCATGGCGGTCGATAAAGTTCATTTGCGGCACTGTTTGTTATTCATGTTTAATTTAGGGAAAAGTACGAGTGAAGCATACGGTTCAATATGTCAGGCGTACGGCGAAACGGTTATTGTTAGCGGACGTGTCGAGAATGGTTTGCCAGGTTTAAGAAATTTGATCTAAGCTTGGAAGACAAGCCACGTGCAGGTAGACCGCAGGGACCTGCAGACGAGGAACTGGAATCGCTCTTGCAAGAGGATGTCACACAGTCGACCACGCAACTGGCGAAACGTTTGAAAGTGGCTCAATCGACAGTGGTACGGTGTCTACAGGCTTTGGGCAAGATCCAGAAGATTGGGAAGTGGGTTACGCATATTTTACTGAGCGTAATATTGGTCAATGATTGGATGTCGTTGCTGAAGAAGTTTCAAGGGGAAAATTGCTTTTCACCGGGGAAGGAAAAATGGGTCTTTTGCGACAACCCTGTCCGCTAGCCGCCCTAGATAGACCCAGTCCAGCCATCAACATCCACTGCAGAACAGGATATCCACTGGAAACAGGTGCTGTTGTGTGTATGGTGGGATATGTATAGAGTGCTGTACTTCGAACTGTTGAAACCGGACGAAACAATCACTGCACAACGATATAGCGATGAGTTAATGAGACTAAACGCCGCAATCGAGCAAAAACGCCCATGGGCAGGTAAAGGACGCCGCCTGTCGTCCTGATACACGATAATGCCAGACCACATGTCGGTTCCACTACGAAATCAACCCTTGAACAGGGACACTGGGGGTTTTACCGCACCCTGCTTACTCCCGGGATATTGCACCCTCAGACTTTCATCTGTTTCGCTCTATGCAACCTGCCCTAGCCCAACAGCGATTCACCACAGTTCCACAGGTGGAAAATTTCGTCACTGCGTTCTTCAGCTCAAAACCCGAGTCCTTCTATCACAGCGGCATTCATTTGTTGCCTGAAAAATGGCAAAATGTCTTTGATATTAACGGCCAATATTTCGTTGAATAAATGTGTGCTGGTTTCCTGATTGTTCCTGTCTCCTTTCTGCTTAAAACAACGGAAACTTTTGTCGACCCCTAATAGTTTTGGATTAACATTATAGCAAACCAAAGTTACTGTTTTGCTGATTGAATCCATGATATCGCCAATTATGGGCTCGTTATGAACGGGTTTTGCAGTATTTGCTTATCGAAACTTCGTAAAATAAATCAGGTATCAGTACTGGAATACTGCTATTGATACCACTACGCTGTTCAATAAATACCAATATTGCCATTCTAGTGTGGTATAACATGCATTAGTTATACCCAAGCTCTATTGCATATCCTCCGCGTAACCGTAAAGCAGTGTTTTACGCACTATGACACGCGATTTAGCTGCCCTTCAGCTCTTCTTTATTGTGCTCCATTGTGGGTGGGAATGCGGGTGTATCAGTTCCCATTCAAATTGCTTCTAATGTATTACTGCATTTAAAGAGGACAATGGACAAACAGTCTGCCTTTTCGTGCAGAAGGATTTTTTCCCAGAACATTATCACCGATATTTTTCTGCGCTTAGAGGAACTAGTAAGCTAACTAATTTTAACACGTCTCTTGGGGGTAAAAAGTATGTGCTTATATTATCACTTTGTGCGTCCGTCCGGCCGTCAGCCTGTGGTCACCATATTTCTGTAACTATTAGCTCATTCAAAAAATTATTTTTGCATTAGGAAGCTCGAAATGTGAGAATGACTGTCTTTGCTTTGCGGTTTTTTTCCTGATTCATAAATTCGCCGCTAAAGGACGTAAACGGAGACGCTATAGAATTCAAAATGCGTTTTATTCCATATAATTGCTTCTAAACAACCCATTGCTTTCGTCCCTACTGTACTATTTAGAACGCAGAATATTTTAGGTACAGTTTCTCTTTCAAGTAGTGCCCAGTATTTACGTTAGGGACCGCAACGTTAAATTGCAATTTCCCGATATTTCTGCATTTAATACCCAGATTTGAAAATTTTTTCCTGCATCGGATAAAGCTCTTGGTAGTAAATGTTCTGCATGTAATTAATAATTTTTGGTAAAGAAAAGTTTTATCACTAGAGGGCGTAAGTATAATTTCAATTTGCGTTGAAATGCAAATTTACGCTTCTGAAAACTCCATTGAAAAAAATTATTTTGGGAACAGATACCGCTCACCACAAAAAACTATTTGAGAATACCTTCTGCTTAAAATAATGCCGCTTTTCCTCTAGGAGGCGTAGATATATATACCATATTTTTCTCGATATCTCTGCTTCTAATAGTCCGATTTGAAAACATTTTTCTTTGTCGGACGGTGTTTATTGTGAAAAATGTTTTGTGTATGATCTCAAACTTTTCTTATTGCACAAGAATGATCCCAGCTAGTATAAGTTCACGTTTACATTTACATTATATTTATAACAATATCTGCGCGGGCAAACACCCTATTTAAAAAAAAAAAACTCTTTTTCGGTTAGATATTACTAACTACGGAAACATTTTGTGTGCATTTCCTGAACAAAGCAATGCAGAAGTTCCCCGCTAGGGGCATACAAGTCCCTAATCCCATTATTAAAGGCCTTCTCAACATCTTTGCTTCTAAAAGACCAATTTAAAAATTCATTTAACACCGGATATCATTCATTGTATGGAACACTTTGCATGTATTCGTGGGCTTTTGTAGTTTTCTGGGGTTAAGTGGTGTTTACATCGCTTCTAAAAATCCGATTAAATTTTTTTTTGTACTTTATGCCATTCGCTGCAGTAGAGATATGGAACATTATCCTTTTTAAATAAAACACAGTTCTCCCTCTAGTGAGTAGACGTCAAAACGTTTTCTCTTTTCTTTCAAAAAACGTATTAAGAAAAATTTATTTTCCTTGGGAAACTTTTGATATGAAAAAAACTTTTATCATACTTTCTATTTTTTCATTATTCAAAATTCTTCAGCCAATGAGTATATTTCCATTTGTCAAAATTCATTAGAAAAATCTTTTTTTCGCAAGATACTCTTCATTATGAAGATTGTTTTTAACCAATTTTCTTCTTCAAGTAACACATAGCTGTTTTGGCTAGGAAGTAAAGTTATATCATATTTTCTTCTGTATCTCTTCGTCCAGTTGTTCGATTTGAAAATCCCCTGATCTCTGTTATCTTCCTTCCGCTGTGAGAAACTTTTGTGGGCAGCATAATTTTCCTAAATAGTTTTCAGTTGCTAGTGAGCGTAAGTAGCTATTTCTGTTTCTGGATGTTCGTCAACAGCAAAAATCCGGTTGATTTTTTTTTAAAAGGGTTCCATTGACTATAAGTAACCCTGCTCACATGACGTATTCTAAGTTGGGCCGCGGATGGCATAGTGGTCAACGTTCGTGACTGCCACGGAGAAGACCTCCGGTTCGATCCCAGGCAGGTACGAATGCTCGAACCATTAAATATCCGCTGTGCGTCGGAATGGCAAGTTAAGCCGTCGGATCCCGGGTGTTGGCCCTCCGGTAATAAATAAGGGCGTCTTCCTGCCTCTTTCTACCTCGCTTCCGTGTCACTTTCCTATCGGGCACTAGCCCAAATCTCCTAATTTCCTATTTCTAAGGGTTGTTCAAGACCTGGGGTCAGACACTCTCTTCCTAAAATCCTCTACATATGATCTGATTGTATTCTAAATTATACGCAGTTTGCCCCTAGTTGTTGTGTAAGTTTGCAGAATATTTACATTTTCTAAAAATCTGCTTTCAAATATATCTTTCGCGTAAGAAAGAATTCAAAGATTTGCTCATTGCAACCGAAAATTCAGTGTGACTTTTTTGTTCTGTTTCATATCAGTTTATTGATACATCTTAAGGATTGTCTTGTATGTTCTCAAAATGCTTAAGAGTGCGAAGAGTAATTAGGTTTTCGTTCAGAGAGTCAGCGCTTTTAAAACTGATGTCTCAAAATTTGTGGAAAACAAGGAAATATATTGTATTAAGCTACAAAAGTTATTAACTGTAATAAAGCTGAGTTAGAGGAAATGGTGAACAGTACATACCAAACAAACGGAGGAAATATGGTCACCTGTTTTAAGGCTACGAAAGACAGTTTATTTCGTGCTACTGTTCGGGATATTTGCTCTCCGAGAGAAAGGAATGTGCTCAACTATTCCGCAAAGGCGTAAATTCGCTAGTTTTACTCACAAAATAGAGTAAGAATGGATATAGGACCCGGCAGAAAGAATCTCTTTCTTGAAAAGAGATTAAGCAATGTGTTCCATAACAACCAAAAGGAGATTTTCGGCATTAAACTGATGTGCGCTTCACTGGCTGTTTACAAATCCCAGGGTATTCCTTTTGCGCATACGGCTGGAAGTACATCTCCTATGTTTCGGGATTTAATGAAAAATTTGAACTCGTTTTTGTGACGTCAGCAGAAAATCTGCAACTGAGATAGAGAGAGGACAAAATCTGAGTGGTGAATGATCGTAGTTTTGCTAAAACACTGATTATGGTTTTGAGAAAAGACGCTGCAAGCTAATTAAATCACTAATCAACCCGCCAAGTTATTCCATTTTTACCTCATTTCCATTAACGTTTTCCTTCTTCACCGGCTAATTTGCATCAGCTTTCTTTGTTTTCAAATGTATATGTGCTCTTCTTTAAATCCTTTCCCGATTTATTCGCGAATTTTCTTCCGCTTTAGTAACTCTCTGCAATTTTGTCAAACACTTCACTCTCTTCATAAAACTCGAAGACACTGTAAATTCCTGCAAAGAGAGAATTAATGTCACAAAGTGGAATAAATCTGCATATCAGTTTTGCCCAAGCTTTTGTAATTGAATAAGAGTTGAAGTGAAGCTGAAATTCTGTTGAAGTACTTTCTTACGACGGTCGAGTTAATACTCGATTTTTATGCATTGTGTGGGAGCGGAAAGGAAAGTTTTAACATAGCCAGTTTTTCGTTCTTACGACTGAAAGCTAAAGATCAACGGTAAATTTCTGCGGGTGCATTTTCTCTCATTCCAAAAATAAAGCAAGACGTAAGCCATTGAAAAAAGTAATAGTTTTTGTAGCAGGTGTTTCAATTTTTTGCCCATCCCCTCTTCCAAAAAATTACTGGTGATTGGTTTCCTAGTGTATGGTAAAAATATTAGCATTAGTATTTTATAACTCAATGAAAGTTATGTGGCAACAGCCCTGAGGTCAGGTTGAATGATGTGTATTTGCTTTGAGAAGATAATAACGATGCGTATAATGTGTAGTGCGAGCAACGTAAAGTATGGGAAGATTAGTGCATACTTCATACTTAGCACTGTACCTTGTAGACTAGATATATACGGGCGTATGAGAATAATATGACCATTGACCACCCCGGAATCACAGTGTATCCATCCGCCCAGGCGCGTCACAGAGTGCACGTGATAAGATCGACCACACGGAGACATAAGCGGCCGGCCAGGACAAATGAGCAATAGTGCGTAACGTGAGCACAATGGGAAGAGGTAGTGATTTGACGGACGTTCAAAAAGGAATGTTTATTGGCTACAGCGCCAAGGGTGGAAGCATCTCAGAAACAGCAGACTTCGTGGGCTGTTTGCGAGGTGCTGTAGAAAGGGTGTACCAAGAATGGACCGCTGGCACACCGAGTATCTCATGACATCCTAACTGTGGAGACCCAAAGGCCATCGACCTCAGAAGAGAACGTCGCCTCCGTCGATTGGTAAAGGACAATCGACGCGCAACCATGCAGCAAGTGACCACGAAAATGAACGCTGGGACACCTAGTAACGTGACCCCGATAACAGTAGACCAAACTCTACTGTTATCGGGGTCACTGCCTTTTCTCTGCCTTTTCTACCTGCCACTTGGGCTTTTAAAAAGAAAATCTTTTAAGCCCAAGTGGCAGGAAGAAAAGGCAGAAGAAGGCCTAAGAAGTCATGGGAGGATGAGACTCAGGAGTGTCTACATGAGGAAAAGATTATGAGTATGAAGTACAGAAGGTCTTGTTGTATGTCGTGCGATGGATGTCAGCAAAGCCTGAATTGTGTGTCAAGATCGCTGTAAATGGAGAAGTTTGATACGTCAACAGTAAGTAAATAATGTTAAAACTTTATTTTCTTTGTGGAGCTAACCTCTGAATCTCAGAGAACGTCTTAGTGATATGTATGTATAAGCAACTCTAAGTGCTATAAAAAGTCGTTCATCCGTTATTAAGAGCCAATGTTTTCAGAAAAGGGAGAGAGAGCCCTTTGTATAATTACACGAACACACGACTGAGAGCCGGCACCGTTAGACAAACTATTCACCTAGGATTAAACAGGATACCAGCCTTTACGAGTAGGCAGAAACTTACATCGCTGACTATTTGTTCACTAGGACGCCAGGCCAGATTTCATTCATTCTCCTTGAAAACTTGAAGTGAATTACAGAGCTATCGGCTTCTCCTTTTCTTTGACTTACTTCCAAATTTTTAGACACAGTATGCCTTACTCAAACAAAATGCAAATCACTTGTCATGAAAAATCTTACTGTAGGTTTCCGAAGTAATGGAAAAATTCATGATAAAGCTAATTCCAATCAAATTGATAGATTTTATATAAACAGTTATAATAATACTCTTTACTCCTCATGCAATTTATAGTGTTGCTATTCTATAGAGCTTTGAACAATAAATAATTTTTGTGCCTATTCCGATTACTTCAGTAATTTAATCATCAGCTTTCGGAGATGGAAACGGGTCACAAGTCAGCGGCTCGGCAATTTCTTGCGGGTCAAATGGGTCGGTCAAGGTGTTCCTGAACCGATTTCGACCCGATTTTATTTCCGCTTTATTTTTGAATAGAAAACAAAATTAATTAACCCTTCAGAGGTCTTTGAAATAATGCTTCAGAGCTGCAGATTATGATCCAGGAACTTGACGAGAAGGGTAAAGAAATGGAATCAAAAACGAACTTTCAGAAGACAAAACTGGTGTACAATGCTTTTACAAGGAATGACGATTTATCAGTTGATGGGGAAAAGCTGGAGGTAACCAATTCCTACATTTATCATTGGCAGCATATACACTGCTGGCCACCCAAAATGCAACACCAAGAAGGACACGAGATAGCAAAGCCAGATTTACTGGACACATAACAACAGATACAAAGACGAAACGATTGAGTTTACAGGCCCGTGCGACTTGCGGAACACGCAGACATCAATAGTTCGTGTGGCCCCCATGGCTGACAATAATGGGTGCTACACGCCGCGGCATCGAACGAAAGAGGCTTTGGGTGTAGGCTTGGGGTATGTCGGTCCAGGCTGCTTCCACACGTTGCCACAGTTCATCAGGCGTAGCCGCGGGTGGTGCTTGCCGTGCCACTCGGTTACTGATCAGCGACCAGAAGTGTTCGATGGGCGACATATCGGGAGAACAGGCGGGCCACGGCAGCAGTGATACCTGGTGGGCCGTGAAGAATTGTTGCACGATGCGTGCGACGTGCGGGCGCGCATTGTCCTGTTGAAACGTGGCAGCTCGCAGGTCCTGCAGGTAAGGGAGGACTACAGGCTCCAAAACGTCGGAGATGTAGCGGTGGCTGTTGAGAGAACGGCGATGCGTACCAGATGGGTGGGGGTGTCATATCCAGTTGCGCCACAAACCATAACGCCAGGCGACGGACCGGTATGGCGATGCATAATGCAGGTGTCATACATTCTCTCGCCACAGCGCCACCACACGCGGATCCGACAATCGTGGTGTTTCAGGCAGAAGTGGGATTCGTCGGAGAAGACTATATCGTGCCATTCCGTAGTCCAGGTGCGGCGTTCAACGGCCCAATGCCGCCGCACTCGCTGGTGGTGTAACGTCAATGGTAATCGGAGCAATGGGCGCCGTGCGACAAGTCCCCACTCCTGCAGACGACGTCGAACGGTACGTGCTGACACAGGTTGTTGCGCAACACACCCTAATTCCTGCGCTAACGTTCGTGATGTGGCGGTGCGAGCCGTCAATGTCCGCCGCACAACATGTCGGTCCTCTCGTTAGGTGTTATACCGCGGCTGCGGCAATCACTCACGTCGGTCCATTCGTCCCTCCTGCACCCACCGAATCCATACTCGCCTCACTGTGGCTGAATGTCGTCCCACACGGGCGCCGATGTCTCGTTACGATAAACCGCTGTGGAAATAAGTCACTATTCGTCCTCTGTGGAACTCCGAAACGTGCTAGAATGACTACCGTATTCTGCGACGAGGCATCAGGAAGCTTCCCACGCGCAGGTCCGGCAACACAACACAATTCCACTACTTGCACCCCGCCTTCTGTGCACCCTTCTTATAGTGCTTCTCGGTGACGTGCCGGGCGCACATGATTTGCATATGCCCTGCAATGCTAATCGTTTGCATGTCCTCTCGCGGGCGATGCATGCTACGAATTTCAGGCCAATCGGATGCTTCCTTCTTGGTTTTGCATTTTGGGTGGCCAGCAGTGTATATCTAGCGAGCGTCACATTGATGAAAAAATTAATCGACGTGTAAAACTTGGGTGGATAGCTTTTGTAAGAAACAGTACACTTTTTATGAGCAATAGACCATAATGTCTTAAAAGTGTTTAATCAATGCATCCTTCCAGTGCTTACGTACGGAGCCAACACGCGGGTTTTTGATGCTTTCTAAAGAAGACATCCAAAGACTGCAGACAACTGAAACTAGTATGGTTGCTTGGTGTAGCCAAGAAAGTCAAAAACAGGAACTCCTGGATAAGGAAAATGACAAGAGTGGAAGCATCATGAACAGAGTAAAATCCTTGAAATGGCAATGGGCTGGACTCATTGCCATTTCAGAGATTTTATTCTGAATGCCAGGAGAACGGACCACTAACGAACAACCAAAGTTCTAGACTGGATTCTAAAGGGCAGGAAAAGACTCAGAAGAAGACAACTTGAGAGTTGGGTGGATGGCGGAAACTGGCCCAAGATAGTACGATGTGGAAGAAACTTGGGGAGACCTTCATCCAGCAGTGGACTGATAATGATTGACAATAATGATGATTATATATTCGAATTTATAACTCAAAGCCGATTTGTCCGGGTACAAAATTTTTGACCCGTTTCCAACTCTGTCAGCTTCTTAGATATTTACCTTAATAACAGAAAAACCACCCCATTGGCACAGTGTTTCAAACGCTGGCTTCTGATCATTCGTACGAGATGGGTCTGAGTTTGAATTTCGGTTGAGGCATGGATAATGTGTTTGCCTTACGGCATTGGGTCTCTCGCTTCCCTGGAGACAGTGGCAATAAATTAGGACGGTGAATATTTATAGCCCTCTGAGTTGCATATGTTGGGCGCTAAACCCCCAACTGAAAGAAATATCAGGAGTGCGCAAACTCATACTTCACTAAAATCCAAGTAAAACAGTAAATTTCCAAAGTAAATCTTCTTAATCCTTATTTATAAAAACAATTATTAAATTAATTCTGAAGTGGGAGAGTATTTTTTTTTCTGTATTAGTGGTTAGCTTCATTTTTTCTTCGGTGACGGCGCTCACGGATCGTCTCGGTAGTGATCGGAAGACAATTCATCGATTTCCATTTCTGAAGTCGAGAGCCGATGTTGAACCAGAGGGTTCCTCCCATATGACAAAAAAAAAAAAAAGAAAGAAAATATGAGATACTGCATGTTTGTATAGTAGCTTTCTTTTTCGTTTTGTTCATTCTCGATGATGTACAATAGAGTCGTTCATTTTTCGCAGAAAAGAAATACTTCTTCCCATTTGTGGGTTATTGTCTTCTGCGGTTTGGATGGGTTTTTATAAAGCTTTGAGCAATAGAGGAAGAATTTTTGTGTCTATTATCATTGCTTCATTATCTGGGTCATCACTCATCGTCTCCCTTTAGCTTTCTTTAGCGAAATGAAAAGCTTCTTCGTTAATTAATTCTCAAAGAAAGGAAAAGAGCACCCCATGCACGTCTTTTGAACAGTCATCACAAAACTTTACTTCAAGTGTCAGGTTCGAAGATGAATTCCAGTTCTCCAAAAGCTGAAATTATCCGTACATTCTCAAATAAGCCATCCAAAAGGGAAAAGCCGAAATATCACATGTTTTTGAAAGAAGAAAAAGAGTTTGTTTAATAAAAATGGATGTATGAGCAAGTTAAAACTTACGAAATGACTCCTACTATTGCGATAATATTATTCGTGTTTAAAATAAATGTTATTTTATGTAATTTCTAGTGAATAACGATAGCTTTAGACAGATTTTGCATGTTCATGTTTTCTCTGCAGATTTTCCCATAAAATATTTAAGCTACGTACTTCATTACGACCACTTCTCACTCTATCAATGAAAAAGAAACACAGTTGAAACGAAATATATGATCATATGTAGAGGATTTGAGGAAGGGAGTGTCTGACCCCAGGTCTCGAACAACACTTAGAAATAGGAAACTAGGAGATTTGGGCTAGAGTGCCCGATAGGAAAGTGACACGGAAGTGAAGTAGAAAGGGGGAGGAAGACGCCCTTATTTATTACCGGGGGCCAGTACCCGGGATCCGACGGCTTAACGTGCCCATCCGACGCACGGCGGATATTTCGTGGATCGAGCGTTCGTACCTGCCTGTGATCGAACCTGAAGCCTTTTCCGTGGCAGTCACGAACGTTGCCCACTAGGCCATCCGCGGCCCAGTTGAAACGAAAGCTGCAGGAAAGAGGTGTATATACTTGGTTAACACGTAAGAAAGCTGAACAGACAAAATCTAGGCAAAACTTTTAAAAATTTCACCATTTAACCCACTAAATGCGCTGCTAGACATTGAAATTGAACTATAAAGAAGGAGTTTGCGTATCGGCATGCGAATTGATAAGTTTGTGCAGGCAGGTGGCATATGTAAATCACTCGGGTATGCAACCAATCAAGTGAGATGTGCAAAATATAAAAGGTCAAATACGGACCGCCGAAACCGTATCGTATTCTGTGCTCCAACTCTCACGGATTGAAACAAAGGATAGTGAAGGCCTGCCAGATGCAGTAGAGGAAAGGTAGTGCCGTTGCAAAGCTGCCGGTGTATTTGTTTTGTCAAGCAATTATTAAGCAAGCTTCGATTTGCGTTATTAGTATTCACGCAACTGCGGAGCTACAAGCTACTGCAGAAAGAATTCAACAGACTGTAGCGCCGACTATGGGTATACTAGTAACGACTCCGGCGGCGAGCCGAACAGTACTTGAGGCATGTCTGCGCTTCCTGCTGGCATTGAGTCGACCGCCTTGAACATTAGGGAATCGCTGATCTCGACTCCACCTATACAGCACAAAACGTTTCAGATATGTATCAATAATGTTACAATCTCTCATTTTAGTTACACTTTCAGAAATATCTTACAATTACGTTTCAGCAACATCTATATTGAAACATAACTCATTGTACATTACGGTTACGTTTAAAACAGCATTCACCGATACTACTGTTTTATGGTTTCCATTGTACATAATTGCCACTTTAATGTTACATTTCGGCGATATTTAAGATTTTTGGTTTGGCAAAGGATATTTAAGAATTTTGATTTGACATTTATGCCATTTCATCGAAGCACTCTCGAAGTCGTATTTCCACGTGGTGCTGGGATATTCTTTGGTGATACTGTCGCACTCGAGTTAGCTAGTTAGTTGATCTAATATTTCATCCTTTTTTGTGTGTGTGTGTGTGTGATTCAAGATCATCTGAAAGTAAGTAATTGTTTTGATTATTATAATTTTTAAATTCTAAAAAGCATTTTATAAAATCAAAGTAGATGGCTGTGTTGTTGTATTAATATACTATACCAGCATGTTTTTTTTTGTACTTGAAGCTGAGAAATTTCATATTGGTAGGTATTTAGAGAAATGACGAATTTGATTTTCTTTCTTTTTCGCTGAAATATAGTCAATGCCATATGTATAATAGAAATTAGACACTCTCATTTAGGAACGATTTTTATTTCTTTTGTTATTAATATATAAACGCCGCCACTTTTCCCAATGGACAGCGGACTGCGTTGAACCTGCGAAAACGTAAAGAACTCGTAATACGAATGTTGTTGCTTTTTAAACAGCTGTCGAGAGTGTGATATCTTTTATTGTGATTTTGCAAGGTTTATTAAAACTACAATATAATGTTCAATATAGTAAATACGTAACAGTAATATGATGATGTCGCAAATATCTTTCAAATACGTAGCAGTAATGTAACGAAGTTACAAATATCTTTCAAATACGTAAGAATAACATGAAGTTGGTATGTTTAAGTTACAAAGACCTTTCACTTAACGTATCGATTATGTTTCAAAGTTATGTAACGTTTGAGGACAATTTAACGTAACCATGAAGCTTCTGAAACGTTACTGTTACATTGCGAAACGTATCTGAAAAGCCTGAAAGTTTCAATGCTACTTACTTGTAACATATACGAAACATTCTGTGCTGTGTGGGTTGAGACTTTTAAGATACGTTGCGCAATGTAACAGTAATGTTTCAGAAACATTACGGTTACATCAAAATGCCCTCAAACGTTACATAACTTTGAAACATAACCGATACGTTAAGTGAAAGGTCTTTGTAACTTCAACATACCAACTTCATGTTACTGTTACGTATTTGAAAGATATTTGTGACATCATCATATTACTGTTACGTATTTACAACGTTGAACATTATAGTTTTAATAAACTTTGTAAAACCACAATAAAAAATATTACACTCGAAAGCTGTTTCAAAAGCAACAACAGTCGTATTACGAGTTGTTTAGGTTTTCACAGGTTCAACGCAGTCCGCTGTTCATTGGGAACAGTGGCGGCATTTATATATTAATAACAAAAGAAATAAAAATCGGTCACAAATGAGACTGTAGAATTTCTATTATACATATGGAATAGACTATATTTCAGCGAAAAACGAAAGAAAATCAAATTCGTCATTTCTCTAAACACCTACCAATATGAAATTTCTCAGCTTCAATAAAAAAAACATGCTGGTATAGTATACTAATAAAACAACACAGCCATCTACTTAGATTTCATAAAATGCTTTTTAGAATTTAAAAATTATAATAATCAAAACAATTACTTACTTTCAGATGATCTTGAATCACACACACACACACACACAAAAAAGGATGAAATATTAGATCAAGTAACTAGCTAACTCGAGTACGACAGTATCACCAAAGAATATCCCAGTAGCACGAGGAAATACGACTACGAGAGTGCTTCGGTGAAATGACATAAATGCGCATGCGCATCCACTTCGTTGCCCAACCAAAAAATCTTAAATATCGCCGGAATGTACATTTTTTTTTTTTTTTTTTATTGGAGGTTTAACGACCACCGTGAGCAACTCAACGGGCTATAAGCAGTCGCCCGTCCCTAATTTAGGGTCACTGGTTCCAGGGAAGGGAGAGAGCCAGTGCCGTAAGACAAACACAACATCCATGCCTCACCGGGATTCGAACCCGGACCCCGTTCGGACGAATGATCAGAGGCCATCGCTTAGACCACTGCGCCACCGGGGCGACGGAATGTACATCACGGTAGCAATTAAGAACAATGGAAACTATAAAACAGTAGTATCGGCGAATGATATTTTTAAAGTAACCGTACTGTACAAAGAGTTATGTTCCAAAATAGATGTTGCTGAAACGTAATTGCAAGATATCTCTGAAAGTGTAACGAAAATGCGATTTTGTAACATTATTGATACATACCTGAAACGTTTTGTACTGTATGGGAATGTTTCAGTGCTACGTACTTGTAACATATACGAAATATTCTGTGCTGCGTGGGCAGTGGTGTCATAGTAGAGCTTGTGTTCAGCGATGAGTCTTGATTCTGTCTCGGTGCTTACGAAAGTCAAGTTCGCGTCTGACGACGATATTGTTACACGGAAGATCCAGTAGTTTTTGCGAACAGCACATCGCTCGCAATCAGAGCATTCTCGTGTGGGCTGCCACCAGTTGCGCTAAGGAGTGATTTTTGATACGCTTAATGGACACGATGAGAGTCCGGCGGTATGTGGATGATGTTTTACAGACCGTGTTGTTGCCACTTCTGAGTGGTATTTCGGAGGACTCCTTCAAGATAAAGCTCTGCCACACACTGCTAACATTTTTCTAGCGTGTCTATAAGGGGTCCATACACTTCCAATGCCAACTAGATCTCCGAATCTGTCTTCCATCGTACACATGTGGGCTCTCATTGGACGACACTTACAAGCCTCTCCTCGGACGCTCTGGAATGTTGCTGAATTGTGGGACTACGCAAACGTTGGGATGTCCCAGATATCACAAGACACCATGAGAATGCTGTAGCAGTCCAGGTCACGCCGTGTGTCTGATTGCATGGCACAACATAGTGGTCACTTAAGGTACTGATTAATGTGATTGTATTTTTTCATGTGATCCTGTGTTGTCTGTTAAACTGATTCACTGGTTGGGGAATTAAATCATATACACCGAAGAGCAACTGAATTAGAGATATCTGTCGAGTAACTTGTAGCAGCACCTGTCGCCCTGAAGACGGCGGCACACGTAGAGTTTGGGATAAATGGAAAACTTACACATTTAGTTGGAAGTAACTTTTAATGAGATCCTGAACCATCGCATTATTGTTCTTAGAGGTGTAAAATTGTTAATAGTGAATTGCTTAGCTAGGGAGCCTTCGATAACTTCGAATTTTTTCCCGTCGAATATGCGATTCGTCTCGGCATGGACTCGACAAGACACCGGAAGCATTGGGAAGCCATACGGATCCACGACCCCTGAAGAAGCTCCCACAGTTCACAAAGATTTGATAGAGGGTGGTCAGAGCCTCGAACATCTCTCTCGATGGCATCCCAGATGTGCTCGATGGGATTGAGGTCAGGTGACCTAGCTGGCCAAGGAAGCGAGGTCACGTCGGTGGAGTGTTCATCCAACCATTCGGATACAATTCGGGAGCGATGGCACGGTGCATTGTCTTGTTGCAGGATGAGGTCCCCAGTGAGATGTTGAAGAAGCACAAACGAGAGCAAATGGTCGTCCAGGATATCCCAGTAACGTTGACCTGTGAGGGTCGATGTCACACGTACCAGGGGTCCCATTTCATTCCACGTAAACAGTCTCAGACGAGAATGCCACCCCCACCAGCGTGAAGAGTACCCTGCTGGCAAGAAGGATCCATCGCTTCATGTGGTTTGCGCCGTACTCGTATCCTGCTATCCGCATGTATCAACGTGAATCTCGACTCATCAGTCCAGGCAACATTTTCCCACATGTCTAGGGTTCAGTGGCGATGTTTCCGCGCCCATGCTAATCTTTGCACCCTGTGATGTGCGGTCAGCAGCGGTACCTTCGTGGGACGATGGCTTCTGTACACTATAGCGAGGAGATGGTTCTGGATGGTGTGTCTGCTTACACGTTTTTGTGCACCAGCGTTAAATTGCAGAGTGATTTCGTGCACTGTGGCCCGTCAATCCGCTGTTACAATGCGAGCTGGCCGACGATGACCCCGCTCGTCCAAACCCTGTTGTCCACGGCAGTTGACCCTTGCAGGGATGGTTTTACCGGATTCAATATACTCACGGTGCACCCGAGACACAGTGGCTCGTGAAAATCCCAGTGCCTGCACGACTTCCGAGATGGAGTGACCCATTCGTCGGGCCCCGACAATTTGCCCACGATCAAATGCGCTTAGATACTTCGTCTTACCGATACTGTGTCCGACTCTTCCTGATTCCCGTCGCATCACTCCTTATATTGTGGGTTCGCTGCATACGTCATGTCGTTTCCGTTTACAGGGCCGCCCACAGCGCCACATTTGCATAACGCCAGCTGTCTCTAATTCAATTGCTCTTCAGTGTATTATCCACCTCATACCTGTGATGATTTTCGGTTCTTTTGGCTTACTCTTTTTGTGTGGTGCAAATTCAATGTCGAACAGTGCGTGTTAAATAAGTTTTTCTGTTTTTCGACCCTATGCACCTTTCCCGACAATAGTAAAGTAAATCCCAAGTAAAAAAAAATTGATGTAAGTAAAATGGGTAATAGACGTAGTCTAAACCATTGTTAAAGTCTGATTTTTGAATGCTGTCTCCTTAAGTGACGCATCAATAGATTTTTGAATGCTGTCCCCTGAAGTGACGCAACAATAGATTTTTGAATGCTGTCCTCTGAAGTGACGCAACAATGGATTTTTGAATGTTGTCCCCTGAAGTGACGCAACAATAGATGTTTGAATGCTGTCCCTTGAAGTGACGCAACAATAGATTTTTGAATGCTGTCCTCTGAAGTGACGCAACAATGGATTTTTGAATGCTGTCCCCTGAAGTGACACAACAATAGATTTTTGAATGCTGTCCTCTGAAGTGACGCAACAATAGATTTTTGAATGCTGTCCTCTGAAGTGACACAACAATAGATTTTTGAATGCTGTCCTCTGAAGTGACGCCAAAATAAATTTTTGAATGCTGTCCTCTGAAGTGACACAATAGATTTTTGAATGCTGTCCTCTGAAGTGACGCAACAATAGATTTTTGAATGCTGTCCTCTGAAGTGACACAACAATAGATTTTTGAATACTGTCCTCTGAATTGACGCAACAATAAATTTTTGAATGCTGTCCTCTGAAGTGACGCAACAATAGATTTTTGAATGCTGTCCTCTGAAGTGACACAACAATAGATTTTTGAATGCTGTCCTCTGAAGTGACGCAACAATAGATTTTTGAATGCTGTCTTCTGAAGTGACGCAACAATAGATTTTTGAATGCTGTCTTCTGAAGTGACGCAACAATAGATTTTTGAATGCTGTCCTCTGAAGGAACGCAGCAATTTCATTGTTACTGAACAATATATTTTACTAAATTATGGCGGGCCGCCCCGGTGGCGCAGTGGTCTAAGCGATGGCTTTTGATCATTAATCCAAAAGGGGTCCGGGTTCCAATCCCGGTTAGGCCTGGATGTCGTGTTTGTTTTACGGCACTGGCTCTCTCCCTACTCCTGGAACCAGCTGCGCTAAATTAAGAACGGGCGACTGCTTATAGCCCATTAAGTTCCTCACGGTGGTCGTTAAACCTCCAATAAAAAAAAATAAAAATAAAAAAAATTAACGCGGAACCATATTTTATCACACTTTACATAAACCTAACACTTATTCATCGCAATCTGCGTAAATTACGAGAACCTTATATTAAATGTGATAAAAGCCATTACAAAAATGCATTTTTGATGGCATGAAAACTGTTCATTGTAGCGAAATTTGGCTTCCTCTTGACGTTTCCCCAAGAGAGGAGGGAGGGGTTACCTGCTGTTGACAGGTGCTTTAAAATAGTGTATAATACGACGGGGTGTAACCTTTAGATAGCCTACACCGAAAGTTACCAATACTCCTCACTAACACGCTAGCGATTCAGCTTTTCTTCCTATCTTGAGATCAGGTTTTAGCTTGCGCAGATGGACTTTTGTAGCTACATCACATTTCATCGGGTTCCTTCTTACGTTCTTCTAAATCTGAATAACATACACTATATTGACAAAAGTCACCGGACACCACTTCAAAAGCAAATGAACGGATCCGCTGCGTTGGTAAGATGCGCAGTACAGCTGCAAACGTTATAAAAACAAGCTTGCAGCTGACCGCGATCATATCGTATTGTGACGTTGAGTGAAAATGTCTCGGCGAGAGAGCACTGATTTTGAGAAAAGAAAGATTGTTGGGTGTTATATTAGTGGGTTGTCCATAAGAGAAACGGAGAAGCGTTTAAACATACCCAAGTCAACTCATTTGAATGTACAGAATAAGTGAAAGACACATTGCGTGCCTGAAGCAGCAAAACGTACCGGCAGACCAAAGAATATCAGTGATAGAAGACATCGAAGCCTCAGGAGAGTCGTTACAGCTAATCGACGGAGTACTGCACAGAACCTCAGTGTACAGGTGAGCAAAAATTCAGGAACCTCGGTATGTACACGTACCATTCACACAGAACTTCATTCCATGGGTTACCGTACTCGTGCGGCTGCACATAAGCCTTTCATCTCCACGCGGAATGCTACTCGTCGTTTAGCATGGCGTAAATAACATTTATAGTGGATCGTAGATCAATGGAAACGGGTCCTATGGACTGATGAATCCAGATACACGATCCATCAGTCTGATGGCCGTGTGTGGGTATGGCGGCAGCCGGGGGAACGCTATTTACCACAATGTGCTGTTCCTACGGTCAAGTTTGGTGCTGGGAGTGTACTCGTGTGAGGATGTTTTTCGTGGTATGGTCCCGGCCCATTAGTTATCGTGGACAAACCTGTTAACGAGCACGTCTACTTCGATATTCTGGGCAATTATGCCCTACCAACTCTGTGGCAATACTATGGAACCAAGCCTTGTTGGTACCAGCAGGATAATGCACCGAGCCATAAAGTAAGGACTGTTACGGCGTGGGTTGACTATAATTCCTTATCGTATGTGGACTGGACAGCACAGAGCCCTGATGTTAATTCCATAGAGCACCTATGGGATGAATTAGAGCGCCGCATAAGAAGTTTGGAACCAAGGCCTACTACTATGCAACAGTTAGCAGCAGCATTATGTACTGAATGGAAGCGTATACGCTGTGTTCCAAAACCTTGTCAAAAGCATGTCTCGAAGGGTCAGTGCATGCATTAAAGCCAAAGGTGGACTGACACCGTACTAATGCATGTGTATAAATGCTATGTTGTGTTTCTCTCTAGGTGGCCGGTGACTTCTGTCAATATAGTGTATAATAATAATGACGGAAATAAATATTGTTTTAAAAAACTAAATATTTATTCTTATGACGCACATACCACATACCCTTTTTCATTTTTCTTCATACCCTTTTTCATTTTACGACAATAACATTCATTAATCTACCTGCCTAAATACCATTTCACTGTCACGAATTAGTAAACCTTACTGTTTGCTACTATTTAATTCTAGCTAGTATGTACCGGACTGTGGCTCGGTACTCCCTCGATTTTAGTGTGTACCGGACCAGGGTACTCCTTCGATTTTTTTTTCTTACAGATGATGTTTCTAAATTTGATAGAGGTGGGTAAGAGATGCGCAGCTTTAAACTTTAGGAATTCAGTACATGTGTTGGCATAATTTCTTTAACGGTTTATCTAAAATCTGCGGACATTTTCAATCTGGAGAAATCCATCTCCGTAGTTTCAGCTACCGAAATGTTTATTAAATGATAACTGTAATTCTGAGTTCTTTATATACACTGCGTCATGCTGAACTTATCTTCTCTGAATTCTATATGGAGAAACTATTATTTATATTGTCATATTGTCTATGAATTTATTTTTTCCATGGACAGTAATGTCAGCCTGTTTGCAGTGGCGGCCCCAAGTGTGGGCATACCGGGCAACCGTCCAGGGCCTCGCGCCCAGAGGGGCCCCCCACCGCCGCCAATTAATTAGCAGTTTTTGCTTGGCGTCACCTAAATTACTGTAGTTGTAGTTCACGATCATATAAATGACAAATTTTAATATTTCGTCTGACGAGAGGAGCTTTTCAAAGCTGAAGCTCATCAAGGCCTACCTAAGGAACACTATGACCTAAGACCGGCTGTCAGCTCCCGCTCTTCTGTCCATAGAAAACGACGTGGTATCTACTCTGGAAGGGTCTGGTACGATTCGTCCAACGACGATTGGTCCAATGCCGATTCGTCCAATGCCGATTCGTCCAATGGACAATTGGTCCAAAGGTACGATTCGTCCAATGCCGATTCATCCAATGGACGATTGGTCCAATTCCGTCCTATCTGTCCAAAGTGCTACTCGTGTTATAAAAATCTCAGCTGTTCTAATTTTATCTCCGATGTTATACGAAAGTGCCGGTATATAGTACAAAGAATGTAAAATAATGTTACATTTTATGCGCAATATTGTGGTTACAGATTTTTTTACTGTCCTTGCTGCCGTATGAAGTTACTGATGTACGAGCCGTTCAATTAAATTCAATGTTTCTCTTTTGCATGAAATAATATAAAATACTAGTTTTCCGTTTCTGTTTGTAGCATGCACTGGGGTTCCGCCAAGTGGCCATGGAAACGTTCTGGTCGGGTTCGGACAGAGGCCTTTTCACAGTTTATATTCTAGCGTGTCATATTCATAACGTTTACATATCAAATCAAATTAATAATATTGCACTTTTACTTAAGCACGGAATATTAATTTATAGGCTATAAGCCTAGGCCTTTTTAGCACTTTGTATTCTACCGATGTCATATTCATAACGTTTACATATTAAATCAAGTTAATAATATTGGGCTTTTCTTAAACACGAAATATTAATTCATAGGCCATAGGACTATGCCTTCTTAACATTTTATATTCTACCGATGTCATAATCATAACGTTTACATGTTAAATCAAGTTAATTATATTGCGCTTTTACTTAAGCACGAAATATTAATTCATAGGCCCTAGGCCTAGGCTTTTTTAACAGTTTATATTCTACCGATGTCAGATTAATAATGTTTACATATCAAATCAAGTTAATAATATTGTGATTTTACTTAAACATAAAATATTAATTCATAGGCCCTAGGCCTAGACCTTCTTAAAAAAATATTCTACCGATGTCATATTCATAACGTTTACCTATCAAAGCAAAATAATATTGCGTTTTTATTTAAGCACGAAATATTAATTCACAGGCCCTAAACCTATGCCTTTTTGACAGTTTTTATCCTACCGATGTCAGATTCATAACGTTTACCTATCAAGAAAACTTACTGATGTTATGCCAGTATTTTTAACGTTACTTAAACGTTAGAATATGACATCAGTAGAATAAAAAGTGTTAAACGGCCTAGGCCTAGGTGCGTGTGAAGAGCTAAGAAATGATACGATGAGTGCCTTTTGTAAGGTTTTATAAAAGGTTTACAAATACCAAATATCTAGGTTGTAACTCAAAATCTTCTAAAAAGGCCAGCGGCCTAGGTACCTTGTAAAGACCTGAGAAATGATACGATGAGTGCCTTTTATAAGGTTATATAAAAGGTTTACAAATACCAAATATCTAGGTTTTAACTTAAAATATTCTAAAAAGGCCCGCGCCTAGGTGCTTTGCAAACAGCTGAGAAATGCTCCATTGAGTGCCTTTTACCAGGTTTATATGTAAAATGTTTACAATTACCAAATATATGGAAATCATCTTTCAAAAGGATATAATGAGCAGAATAATTTAAATCCTTATTCATTTCTGGAAAATAAAACAGTTTACCGTTCGTAAGATGATACCATTGGACGAATCGGCGTTGGACCAATCGTACCATTGGACGAATCGGCATTGGACCAATCGTACCATTGGACGAATCGGACATTGGACCAATCGGCATTGGACCAATTGTCCCTTTGGACGAATCGGCATTGGACCAATTGTCCCTTTGGACGAATCGGCATTGGACCAATTGTCCCTTTGGACGAATCGGCATTGGACCAATTGTCCCTTTGGACGAATCGGCATTGGACCAATTGTCGTTGGACGAATCGTCCGGGACAGACCCTGGACTATAGTGATTTGATTGAAGACTTCCGCCACAACAAAAATCTCAGAATTCTTCTTTAAATAATAGACTTATCTTATAATTATACATCTATCCTTGTTTATTTAGTAACAATTCATTTTGGAACAGGTAATATTTTGGATTCCAAATGATATTAATAAACAATGTATTGTATTACTCGTGTTTATTTTATATAAATCAATACCACAATTCCCGATAAAAAAATTCCTTTGGGAGCACATTCAACCCAACTGAGGGTTTGTGTGAGGAAAATAAAAAGCGAGCGACTGGTTTACGGTCAGAGTAAGCAACATTCAAATTTTTATGTGTGTATATATATATATATATATATATAATTTGTGAAGTAACAGTATATTAATGTATTATTGAGATGGTTTCAGGTTACTGCGATTGCGAAGGCTTCCTTAAAGAGCCATCGCCCGGGTCCTCGTAAGGGCTAGGGCTGCCTGTTTGTAATGGAGTATCAAGGCAGTGTACTTAGGAAGTAACTTGACCTCGTTTGTGAAACTCAGATCTTTCCTGTGATCAATTTGTTCTGTTCAGTAACCGTTTTCTATGAAAACCGTTCTTTGCGACGTGGCATGGCCGTCCCGGTGGCGCAGTGTTCTAAGCGATGGTTTCTGACCATTCGTCCGAGATGGGTCCGGGTTCGAATCCCGGTGAGGCATGTATTTTTTGCTTCTCTTACAGCGCTGGGTCTCTCCCTTCCCTGGAGCCAGTGTCCTAAATTAGGGACGGGAGACTGCTTATAGTCCATTGAGTTGCTCACGGTGGTCGTTAAAACCCCAATAAAAAATCGATGTGGCTTGACAAAAGTAGTTAATCCAACAAAAATTTTGCCGGCGTCCCTTGGCATCTGCTTACAAGCAATATTGATACTGCGTTGCGGAAGTGCACCCTAACAAAAACCCACCCTTGGAAGTGATACTTTCTCAGAGGCAGCGCTGAGCGGTGTGGGAAGCGACAACATGGTGCGATGACAAACGTTTGTATGTGTGAAGTGAATTACGAGCGCAGTGCTATCTTTTGGATTCAAGGCGCCGTATCCATGTTTTGTCTTTTCCATCATTCTTTTCCCTCAGATTGTTTTCTGATTCGTTCGTAATAAAAGAACAGCTCTGCGGTTCTTCGACGGAAGCTATAATAAATGAGGCGGTGACGTCCTTGATGAATGGACAGTGTCCGTGGTCTGACAAAGAACCAAAACTTAAGATTAAGCTATCTTCTTCGTGTAACTGTGGAAACGCAGAAACATATCTGAGCAATCCCCTTTTATTTTCCTATATTCTCTGCAAATTCTTCAAGATACAATTCCCTCATGGCTAGTTCTTAATAACAAGTTTATGAGACATAAAAATATAAAATTAAAATACAGGAGCTTCGACTAAACACAATGCATACAACATATCTGCACACACTTACGCTACTTTGGCCGAAGTTATCAGACTTCTTACTAATTTTAGCAGATCTTTCTCGTTTGATTGTGTGGTTGTTCAAGCATAGGGAAAGGTATGTGTTTGATTCAGAGTTTCTTTAAAATGTTCACTTCCACGACCGCCTTTTAAGCTCAAGATTTTTTCAAGACCGTCAGTTTTAATTTCCCAACATGTAATGGTTTGGCTTAATATGTTTCATGACTGCAAAATAGTCGAATGCTCTGCGAAACTATAGCAGATGTTAAAATAAACATTTAATTGTGAATAAACGTTGATATTTTATACTATAATGTTTTTCTGTTTTAAGAACAATAAAAAATGAGCAATGTAATTTTTCATTCTGACAAACTTTCAAATGCAAATTAAAATAAAAAAACCTTAATTCAAAATTTATAATGTTAAATTTATCAGAATGAATAATAAATGAATATTGCTAAAATGTGTAACTTCTTACAAAAAGGAAGCTTCTTACTTTCTTAACCCGTCAGGACTCGCATTGTGAGAGTGAGATTTTCTCTCACGGTCAAAAATAAAAGAAAATTTCATAGATCGTAGAAATGATTGAACACTAACGCGCCCTCTGGCTGAGTTTTACAACCTCCCCTATCGTTGTAGTTAGTAGCGGCGAGGTTAGTTGTCTCTGTCATTGGAGAGAGAACATTTGTTCGCTTACGTCGTCTAGGCTGAGAGATATGCTTTGAATCTAAAAACTTGCGACAAGAGGTAATGCTTCTTCCACCAGCACACCAAGATTCCTCTACGTTCTTATGATTTCGTCCTGCATGCCACCATTTCTATTCCTCCATGACAGGTCAGCAGATTTTCTCTGCCTAAATATGGAATTTCATTAAATTTTGTTATTTCGCTTGTTCAAAATGATCGCCTTGACTTTTCTCTACCTAGTTAAATTCCAGGATTTCTTTAAAATTTGTTCTTGAAAAATGATTAAATCAGTTTTGAATTAACACTGTACTAAACTGGAGTTCCTGTTTTGCTCGTTAAATCTGGGTTCTCGCTAAATGCGGGCTCGTTTTTAGCGGGTTGTACTGTACCTTCTGATTTTTTGTAAACCACAATTTGCCACTTGGGGAATAAGTACATAGTTTTTTACTTGAAACCCTATCACAGCTTACAAAATTCTGTATGAAAAGCATTCTTTGGTTACTTGTCAACCACTACGAAAAATATTTTATGAATAGTGCACAGATTTTCCGCTCGGAAAGTAAGCAGATTTCCTCGATGTCGCTATTTCAAGAATACTAGTTGGTAAAATCGAACGCATGTAATAATAAAAGTTAACTTTCCGAACAACGCTACTTTTTCTAAACAAAAACCCAGCGTCTGTGGCACAAGAAGCAGCTTTATTTGACAATCGTATTTATTCGAAACTCCAAAAATTATTTCAAAGAAAGTTGCATGAAGTTAAAATGGGTGAAAAGCTTACTTGCACCTCTGTTTCATTCCACATTATGAAAGAAAACTAACAAATAATTAATTTGGTTTGAGACGAATGAGAGAAATTTGCTAATAAAATTTTAAAGGGGTTTCATTATGTCTGCGAAAGAAAACGAGAAATATTACTCTTCCAGTACAGCTTCTATGAAAATAAACCATAAACTTTTTTGTTATTTCCACTTTGCGAAAAGTATTTTTTCGCCCAATAAATATTTATTGGACCTAATGAAATATTCATGTTTGCAGGGGCTAGTCACATGACAGCAGCTAAGGTAATATTCATGCTTTTGTTTATATATTTATTTATTTTTATCAAAAGTACTGAATTAAGTCGCATTAAAAGTCAACCAGAAGAACGCGTTGTGTAACAGCTGTATAGAAGACTAAGACAGACAAGCACGTGACAGAGTATGCCATCAGCTGTCTCTAATGGACGTGGGAGACAAAAAATAGACCCTTTCAAAAGGCGTAGAGTTAGTGCACGTTAAGAGTTTGTGAACAAAAGCAAATAATAAAATTAGTTATATTGCTGTTTTTAAAAGTGATATAACTGGTAGAAAAATGCATTTCTCTTGGATGAATTTTAAATTATTCAACGTTGGTGCTCATATCGGATCTGGATGAAATGGAGAAAAGAGGAATTGATCCGTACTACGAGCCTGCACAAAGTCTCACACATATAGCCCAGCAACTATTTTAAGCACTGTTGCAGCAGCTCGTTTAGAAAAAGAGTATGTAATGTGTTTCTTTTTATAGTATTTCTTCAATATTTTGTTACGTAACAGGAAATTTATTTTCTTATCTTCGAGGTACAGTATATATTTTCTCTATGAATTTACTTAACTTCATATGCATCAAAATAGTTCAATACTGATTTAGAACTAGAGGCCTTTGTGGAAAGACAGAAGTAGGACTAAAGATAAAACACCTCGTTCGAGATTCGAATCTGATGTCTCGATGCATCAAACCAATACTAATTTAGAACCAGTGGCTTCCGCCGAGTGGTAGAACTTGGACTAGAGATAAAACTGCAGGATTCTAGGTAACAGTCCGAACTAAATTAGGGCTATTTCTAGGGTGAGGCATGATGTGTTTGCCCTATTGGGGTGGCTGGCTCTCTCCCTTCCCTAGGTCCAGTTGCCCAAAATTAGGGATAGATGATTCCCTATAACCTTAGACGCCCATAGGGCTCGTTAAACCAGAAACGAACAAGCAAACGACATTGCTTCGACATTTTGCTTCTGGTTTCGAGGAACAAGATTAAGATCAGGTGGCTGATGTGAATTCAGTTTCGTGCCACAGCGTTATCAGTCACTTATAGCTCAGCCCACTTATGTCTTCCATTAAGTGAGGAATTATTATTATCATGTTCCTTAACTCTTGCATATAACTTCTCGCTGTAGCATTAGTCCGTGTGTCTTTAGAACGCCGCGTGTTTGGTTTGGTCACTCAGTTAAAGACTGAATGAGAAAAGAAAAAATGTCAAATTTATTCTCTCTTCCAAATAATAATAAAAACAATATAAATTAAATCCAGAAATCAGTGTGCCGCACCGGCGGCGCAGTGGTCTAACGATGGCCTCTGATCATTCGTCCGAAAGGGATCCGGGTTCAAATCCCGGTGAGGCATGGATGTTGTGTTTGTCTAACGACACTGGCTCTCTCTCTTCCCTGGAACAGTGACCCTAAATTAGGGACGGGTGACTGCTAATAGCCCATTGAGTTGCTCACGGTGGTCGTTCAACTTCCAATAAAAAAAAAAATCGGTGCGGTATAGGTGCTGCGAATGATTTGGTTTTCAAAACACAGAAGTTGTTGATGACTTTTTAACATCATATAATGAGACTCAAATCAAAGATGAAACTCTATGACGTACATTCTAATTTAGCCATCATTTTTAGTTTTTTTCTCTATGCACATTTTCGGTTCATTCTCTTTAAGCGTTTTAACCCTAACGTTATATTTTTCTCTCTCAATGAAAGTTATGTCGCAACACTCTTGAGGTCAGGTTGAATGACGTGTGTATGTTTTGAGAAGATAACGACGATGTATATAATGTGTGGAGCGAACAGTGAAAAGTATGGGCAGATTAGTGCATACTTAGCCCTGAACCTTGTAGAATAGATATATATTGGATGAAATTTATGTTGAGATGGATACACTTTGAGCCTAGTGTTACAGAGGCTGAGTTTGTAGAAGTATTTTGAAGCAGTGTTGTTGAGACTACTGAAGTACCATGGCGCATAATTCTGCTATTCTTGGAATTACAAATAAAGACGATTTATATGAATACTTGAAGACTTTTCTCATCTGACCGTTAGGAATACTAATATTGTTCATTTTATAATTAAGGATTTAGTGCTAGCTATTCGGAGCATAACATTAAGAAGCTCCAGTGTTACGAGAACCACCGATAGTACGATAAGTAATCTTTAAGAGAAGTAATTAATTAGAAAAAACCATTACAACTCTTCAGACAGACGAAAAGAAAATATCCCCAAGAATCTGAACTCGAAGAATGAACAGTTGAACCACTAAAGAGGTTTACAGTAGATGAGCTTAGGGTTTTAAGAAATGTTTAGTCTCAAAAATAATACTTTTTTGTCTTACAATTTAAATTTTGATGGTAAATTCAGTTAGGCTTTACAGTATAGTAGAGATAATGTACATCGAGTATTGATGGTTAAAATACAATACATATAATTATTGTTATCATCACTGTTTTTACTTTAGTATGACTACAGTAAAAGCTAGAGTGCTTTCAATCAAGATAAAATAGTATAAACAAGTATGATTTGGTTAAATAATGCACTTTAGGAGTAGGGAGTAGATTGCTATAGCAGTAAATTTTGCAGTTTCCTTCTATAGGGTGGGGGGATTTTTACAATTGCATAGGGAAGGCGCTCCCCCTCCCCTTTCCTACTGTTGCTGTTTTGGGCTCCTTTGGAGCAGTGTTTCTTTTTGTATATTTGCAGGTTCCCAGGTCCCTCGGTGTTTGTGCCTACCGGTCTTCATCACGATTATGAGCAAAAGAAGCCACAGCTTTGTATGAAAGTGTGAGAAAGATCGTATGTGGTGAGAAAGTGCTTTAAATGCAGTGTGAAAGGTTATGTGCAAGGTAGTGTGTATTTCTTGAGAATTAAGACTTTCGAGGCCGTTTTTTCTGTTAAATGGCTGAGAGAAGTTTACATGAGTTCTGAGTATTAATCCCTGTGTCCCCCGCGTCTCCAAAGTAGAGGGATACTGGGACTTCTGAGACCCTCACCGAAATTCAGTCTGTAGTGGATTTCATGAGGTACCTTGATCTTAGAAGGCATGGTTTACAGCACGTGATTTGAAACAGTTTCTTTCCTGTATTAATTTCATCTTGCTGACAATCGTAGAGAAGGATCAACTGCAAAGCAGAACCACTGAGAGTTACAACGAAATTTAAACCAGGACACCAAAAAGCGATGATTTCTGCTTGGTGTTCCTGGTCCACGTCAAGTGTTTGAGTTAAAACAGGCCATCTTTCCCAAGATTAACAGGAACGAATTAAAACCAAAACACAAAGAACGCGACAGATTTTTCGAGCGGCAGAGATGAGAGATTTTCATGAAAATTCTTTATACGGCAAGAATACGTCCTTAAATTTCTTCAAAATTTAATTGACTCAAGATTTAGGGCGAGGATAACGTATTCAACAGGTCTTTTAGGCATAAGACTCCTTTCAACCATTTACATGTTTCCAAATCGGATTACATTTTATTAAAAAAGAAACTTTTATTATTTTATTACTGGCGTGTTTTACGTTATTTGAATCAAATACACGAAGACGGATTTCGATGTTCATGACGGTTTTATCGGCCAACCAATGAGTAATATCGAGAGACTACTGCACGTTTTCGATAACAAAAATAATAAAAAAGAAGTTTTCATCACATCTTAAAGAAGCATGCTTGTGTTAATGCTATGACTGCCGATCTTCTAGCATATGTAAATACAATATCCTTTTTCTTGAATTAGGATATGAAAAGCACTTATACTACAGAGAGGTAAACATTAACAAAACTTTCTATATTTTTATTAGGATTTTTGCTCACATTTTTTTATACATCGTTTTTGTAAGACGAGCTGTAAATATCGTTTCTAAGGCTATAGACAGAGGAAAGCCCACTGAAGATTTTCCATACTCTTAATTGGCGCAAAATATTCTCTCTCTGAAGTACAACACATATTTATATGAAGATATAGGCGACCCCAAACTATTAATAACTAGTTGTTTGCCGAAGAAACTTATGCGTTGGACTTTTATTTCCACTTCTTCTTCTTTTACCTTTCACGAAATTAGGCCAAATGGCATGTTTTGGCTCTTTCTTTTTATTCGTCTTCCTCCGTTTCTCTTTCCTTTAGGTCTGCAGTCTTTTTTAGACAGGTATTCTTTCCTTTGGCATTCTTTCAAGGTGATCTAACAAATTTTTCTTGTATTCTTGTGTTATTTTCATTACTGTTATATGATTTAATTTTTTTAATATATCTTCATTTCTTTGTTTATCAAGGCTTACGTAAGCCGCAGTTTCCTCACAAATCTCATCTGTATTGCGGATATTTTCTTATCGATCTTTCATTTTTCACACTTTACTGCCATATACTGTAACAGCGTCGGTCTTGGAACATATTATACAATCTTAATCTTCAACTTTTGGTTCCTAACGTTTGCCTTAGAAGGTCATTTTAGCACTCCTTTCAGTTGATACCTTATTAATTATATTGGGAATGTCTACATCTTCCAAGTAACTTATTTTATACCAAAATAAGTGAAATTAATCACTTTTCAGGTTATTTTGTTATCTATAATTATTTTGTATTTTAATAAGTGTTTTTTCTCTATGTGCAATGATTTACTTTCTGCGATATTAACATATTATATTGCTTCATTATTGTTGTTAGTTTGTGTACAGAGTTTTGTAGTTTATCTTCAATTTGTCCAAAGATTACTTAATCATACTCAAAGAGCAAGGTATCTAAAATGATTTTTTTCTGCACTTGAATTCCATCATTATTACTCATCCTCCATATTTTAACCATTTCATTCATACTGGGAATAAAGAACATTTTTGTCTGAGTCCCCAAATTATCTCGAATTCTTTGGTTATTCATTCACTTCTTTTAACTTTGATTGCCGGTGTTATGAATAATCGTGGAGGGGTTTTAATAGGTTTGCAGGGGAATAACTTTTTCAAGTTGTGAATTATTTAAGCAATTTAAAGCTGTTTACCTTATCAAAAGCTAATTTTTACAGTCTATAAAAGCCGGATGTGTTTCTAAATTGAATTTTTGTTTTCTGCTAAAATTTTGAGGGTACAGATAGGATTACAGGATCTTCCTTTTTTTAATCCATTTTGTTCTTCATTTGTAATGTTATCAAGGATGCAGTTAATTTTGATTTTCAGTATCTCTTCATAAATTTTATAACATATATTTAGGATACATGTGCCTCTATGATTTTAACCACAATACTTACGTTTGCTCTTCAAAAATAGGAATCACAACTTCTTGGTTTCAGTCATTGGGCATTGAATTAATACCATGAAATTTATTAATTAGTATATGAATTATTTGGCTGAAGAATTTTCTTCGTAGTTTATTAGTTGTGTTGTGGGATGCTATTCTCACCTGGAGATTTTCCATTCTTTATTTCATTTAATGCAGAATTAAGTTTTTCCAATGTAATGTTATTAGAGGTTTCACTGTTAGGTATGCTTTATTACACAAGAATTCTTTAAAAACTTTTCCGAGTGTTTATGTGCTTACAAAATCTTGCAATAGTAGTCCATCAAGTATGGGATTTTTATTTCACCAGCATTGATTTCTTTGTTGTTGTTGTTGTTGTTGCCTTTGTGTAAGAATAAAATTGCTTTATACAAGCTAGAAGACTTCGTGCAACAGAACTAAATAGGCTGCAATGGAATTCCGTCTTAGCACGATTTATTTTAAAAGATGAAATACTATATACAGGTTAAAACGTACATTAGTATTTTCGAAGTGACACTCACTTCATCTTCAGATGTACTGAAACAAACACCATCTCAATATCATATATATACACTTGAGCACCATGGGTACCCTACTACTTAATCACGTGACATGATGTGGCTGTTGTGAAATTTGTATGCAAATCATGATGAGGATAATTTATGAGTACGAGATTACATTAGAATTAAAACATGTCATACCACTTGATACAACAATCCGTCTCGTAATACATAAATAAGATGTTCCCAATATCCCGATAACTCAGCAGGGGTATAATCATTGCAGCATTGGTCTCCAAAGGTTGTGATGTATACGCTCTCCAAGCATAGTAGTGAGTGGGTAGAGGCGGGGTTTGCCAGTAGTTTGGTATTTTCCCAATTTGGGTACATATCACCAGGAATAACATTCCTAGCCAGGGCTGCGCTGTGTAGGTTTGCTTTTAAACTGCATTTATGCTCCTGTAATCGCAAGCCCACTTGTCCTTTTGTAGATCCTACGTACTTACTGAGGGTTTCACATGATCGTGGATCTAGCATAAGGATATTGCACACTCCCCATTTTTGCAGCATGTCGGTTTTGCATCGGTCTTTTCTAACGTACATTGACATACATTTAGTACTAACACCAATTCTAAGATTATGTTTAAAACATAAGCGAGATAGTACAGTACAGATGTATGGTATGTATTCAATTGAGCCCACAAATTTGCAGTTGTCCTTTGTGTCATTCCTTGTAAGGGTGGTGGTACGGCTCGACCTGACACGTGCAAAAATACGTTTGACTAAATGGTTGGGATAACCAAAACAACTGCCCAGATTGTAGATATATCTGATCTCCTGGTCAAAGAAGGACTTTGTAGTGGTATGTGTAAATGCACGTCGAAAAAGGAAATTAATAGCTGAGGTTTTGTACTGAAAGGGGTGCAAGGAATTAAATGGTATAATCGAACTTATGGCTGTAGGTTTTCGGTAAACAGAAAAACTTTAGAGAGTTGGAATAAGGGTTTCTGTGTACACAGAAATCTAAAAAAGGCAATTTAAAATCGGTCTTCTGTTCTACCGTGAGCCTGATAGTTGGAAAGACTGAAGATAATACGTTGACGAAATTATTTAATTCATCTACATACATACCATACATCTGTAATGTACTATCGCGCTTATGTTTTAAACATAATCTTAGAATTGGTGTTAGTACTAAATGTATGTCAACGTAAGTTAGAAAAGACCGATTGAAAACCGACATGCTGCAAAAATGGGGTGTACAATATTCCTATGCTAGATCCACTATCAGGTGAAACCCTAAGTAATTACGTAGGATCTACAAAAAGACAAGTGGGCTTGCGATTACAGGAGCATAAATACAGTTTAAAGGCAAACCTACACAGCACATCTCTGGCTAGGAATGTTATTTCTGGTGATATGTACCCAGTCTGGTAAAATACCAAACTACTGGCAACCCCCGCCTCTACCCACTCACTGCTATGCTTGGAGAGCGTATACATCACAACCTTTGGAGACCAATGCTGCAATGATTACGCCCTTGCTGAGTTATCTGGAGATTGGGAACAACTTATTCATGTATTACGAGACGGATTGTTGTATCGAGTAGTATGACATGTTTTAATTCTAATGTAATCTCGTACTCATAAATTATCCTCATCATGATTTGCATACAAATTTCACAACAACCACGTCATGTCAATTGACCAAGTAGTAGGTTACCCATGGTGCACTAGTGTATATACTGTATGATATTGAGATGGCGTTTGTTTCAGTACATCTGAAGATGAACTGAGTGTCACTTCGAAAGTACTAATGTGCGTTTTAATCTGTATACAATATTTCATTTTTTAAAATAAATCGTGCTAAGACGGTATTCCATTGCAGCCAATTTAAAATTACCTTTATACATTTGTGTTGTGATTTATATATAATTCTTTTTCTAATTTATTGATATACATAATTGCCTAACTTTACCTGTGGAGTTTTCTTGTCTCTTTCTGCAATTGCTTGCTCCTGTTACATTCAATTTCATCATCTAATTTTCCTGATGGAAGCACTTTGATGTATGCTGTTTTTTCCCCTTCTATTACCTTCTTGATTTCATCAGTCCAAATTCAAACTCCACGTTTCCTCACCCATTTTTCCTTTTTTCTTAGGCATTCTTCAGCAGTCTTATATATCTCTCATGTAAAGTTACGCCAATTTTAATTTCTTTGATCTTTCCATTCAATCTCTTCTAGGTGTTTATTTATCTTCTTTTTTTCACGTAAATCTTTGTTCCCGACGAGTGCAATGCTATTGAAGGTATATCTGTTCCTGAAAACGTATTTTACTCCATACAAATATCGGAATGGATAACAAAAATGAAAAAAAAAAAGATAAGGATACTAATTTTGTTTACTCACACCACAAAAATTAAAAAAAAAGTAGTAATTTTGTTTAGTCACACGTTAATTAATTACAAAAAAATATACAATATTATAATCAAGCCCAAAAATGCATTGCACTCTGAAGTATTATACAAAAGTCTTACGTTTATTATTTTAATTTCCTTCACTTAGGGAGTACCGGAATTGTCGAAGCAAACTGCATTGAAATTTGCAATACATTAGATGGTCAAAATCGAATCCTTTTGAGGGAGGAAGAATTAGAAGAAGAAGAGATGCATTGGTCGAGAGACTAAAGGGGCGGGCATTCTTTTCTTAACTGTCTGGACTTTCTCTCTGGTTTCTTAAAATAGATCTCCATTGATGTCTAGACTGCAGAGCCATTCTTTTCATAGAAATTATCGTTAATGAGCAAAGGCATTCTTACATAATTGATGAAATGACCTTCGATTTGTATTCGAAATCAGGATAATTAATTTCAAATATTTTCGGGACTGAATTGAGTCTTTGGATGCCTCTCAAAGATTTGGATGATTTTTTTAATCTGCATTTCTTCCTAATGGGAAAGATATACAGGGTGTCCATAAATGAAGTATACAACTTCAGTATACCTGTGAAAAAAACCTGTAATAAATAACAACTTACTCTTAATGTCAACACACGTGGTAACTGTAAAGGTTTTTTTTTAAAATGTCAGTAGGTCTCCACGTGTGCTCTGTTGGTTGCTCAGAGGATGTTTAAACGAAAGTCCAGTTCCACCTACGTACGCTACAGAATGTCAGGTGTAAAAGCAGGAAGGCTGCAGTAATGCGTTCTTTGAGCTCAGTGATAGGTGTTACCTTTTTCTTGTGCACAATGCCCTTAATAAAGCACCAAAGAAAAAAAATTCATATGGGATTCTATCAGGAGAACGGGGTGGCCATGCCGTCGGACCCCCTCGTCCAATCCAACGTCCTGGAAAATGGTGGTCTGAAGATCTGTGTACATCCAAAGACCAATGCGGAGGCGCTCCATTGTGCTGGAGAATAATGTCTTGAATATCCTGGAGCTGTGGAATTGCGAATTGTTCTAACATGTCCAAGAACGTTATGCCAGCAACGGTTGGTTCAGCGAATAAAAAGCACCCTATCACTCTTTCTTCCATTAGGCCAGCCTAGACATTAACCTTCGGGCTGTCTCTCTCGTGTGCTACGACCACATGGGGATTTTCCGTGCCCCAGATTCGGCAGTTATGTTTATTGACCCTGCCAGAAACATGGAATGTCGACTCATCGCTGAAACTGATCCATGAAAGGAGTATGGGGTCTTCGTCAATGCGATTAAGCATGTCTACCGCAAATGCTTTTTGACATGGTTGATCATTTGGTAGAAGTTTTTGCACCAGCTGCACTTTATATGCATATAGGCGGATACGTTTATGCAGAATCTTGAGAACCGTTGCTCGCGGTATTTCGAGTTCACTACTGGCGACGCGGACGGTCTTCTTCGGTCTTCTTAGATAAGCCTTACGGACGTCTTCCACCTTTTTGTCCGAAATAGAAAGTCTCCCAGCTCTTTTGCCTTTCAAGACACTTCCTGTTGCTTTGAATTTATTTACCCATTGTTCGATTCTCCTTCGTGTCGGCGGCTCTTTCCTGTACTCTGTTCTGAGCTTACGCTGAACTGTGGTTAGAGATTTTAACTACGCAAACCAAAACACAGACGCTGCTTTCTCCACTGGAGAATGTATTACGTGTTTGACGAGATTTTTCATTACATGAGACACCTGGCGCCATCTATCATCTGACTTAACAAACTGTAACTTTTGCCACGTCTCTTGACGTTTAAAGTAAGTTTTTTCTATCCTATTTTTTTAAAATAGCATACTGTAGTTGTATACTTCATTTATAGACACCCTGTATATATACACTGAAGAGCAATTGAATTAGAGATACCTGTCTAGTAACGTGTAGCACCACCTTTCGACCTGATGACGGCGGCGATTCGTCGCGGCATGAACTCGACAAGACACCGGAAGCGTTGGGAAGCCATACGGATCCACGACCCTTGAACAAGCTCCCACAGTTCACGAAGATTTGATGGAGGAGATTCAGAGCCTAGAACATCCCTCTCGATGGCATCCCAGATGTGCTCGATGGGATTGAGGTCAGGTGACCTAGCTGGCCAAAAAAGCGAGGTCACGTCGGTGGAGTGTTCATCCAACCATTCGGATACAATTCGGGAGCGATGGCACGGTGCATTGTCTTGTTGCAGGATGAGGTCCCCAGTGGGATGAAGACGCACAAACGGGAGTAAATGGTCGTCCAGGATATCCCGGTAACGTCGACCTGTGAGGGACGATGTCACACGTACAAGGGGTCCCATTTCAATCCATGTAAGCAGTCCCCAGACGAGAATGCCATCTCCACCAGCTTGAAAAGTACCCTGCTGGCAAGAAAGATCCATGGCTTCATGTGGTTTGCGCCGTACTCGTATCCTGCCATCCGCATGTACCAACGTGAATCTCGACTCATCAGTCCAGGCAACATTTTTCCCACATGTCTAGGGTCCAGTGGCAATGTTCCCGCGCCCATGCTAATCTTTGCACCCTGTGATGTGCGGTAGCCTCGTGGGAGGATGGCTTCTGTGCCCCATAGCGAGGAGATGGTTCTGGATGGTGTGTCTGCTTACACGTTTTTGTGCACCAGCGTTAAATTGCCCAGTGATTTCGTGCACTGTGGTCCGTCTATCCGCTGTTACAGTGCGAACTAGCCATCGATGACCCCGCTAATTCACACGCTGTTGTCCACGGCAGTTGGCCCTTGCAGGGATGGGTTTACCAGATTTGATATACTCACGGTGCACCCGTGACACAGTGGTTCGTGAAAATTCCAGTGCCTGCACGACTTCCGAGATGGGCACCGACAATTTGCCCACCCTTTCGTCGGGCACCGACAATTTGCCCACGATCAAATACGCTTATATCCTTCGTCTTACCCATACTGCGTCCGACTCTTACTGATTCCCATCGCATCACTCCTTATATTGTCGGATCGCTGCATATGTCATGTCGTTTTTGTTTACAGGGCCGCCCACAGTGCCACATTTGCATAACGTCAGCTGTCTCTAATTCAATTGTTCTTCAGTGTATATTAACATAACTAGCGGAGGTACTCAGCGTTGCCCGGGTTTAACAAAGGATTCGGAATCAGCTTCTGAGCCAGCGTTTTCCGAGCTTTCCTGAATTTGTGAGTAGAATAATATTGTACGGAAATATTTATCTGAAATCCGTTCCAGTAATCGAAAGAAAAAAATAACAAACGCAGAAAAAATCTACACTTGTGCCCGCACAGTTGGCCCAAACCAGCAGTCTCTATTGGCTACGAATATACGAAATTTGAAATATCTGTGACATCTACATTTGTCTATCATGTTGTGATCAGCGAAATGTAGTTAATTCGTGGGCAAGCAAGTTTATTCTTGAAGTGCCTCTGGATCAACGACGTTGAGTATTCTTTTATTTAAAACTAAGGTGAAGAGGTTTTTATTTTTACCAACTCGGGAGCAACCAACATGGAGCTGGCCATGGGAAATGAATAAATTTTGCAGGGTCAGTCCAACAATTTTTAACGATTGAACCTGTGTCCTGTTGGTACTCATGGTAAAATTGAAAACTACAGGAAACTGCAGGCGTTTAAACTAAATAGGTCAAATGGGAAGATTCGAATGCGTGGAATAAAGTCATGGTCTCCTGCAGCGTGGGCAGTCATGATAGTAGCTCCGATGACATTTGGCGTGAGTTTCCCGATAGCCAGTCGTGTTCCATTGTAGAGGGTATAGAGATCCAGATTTCATCAACATAAAATAAATAAATACGTATATGGAAAAATGCGCGAACGGAGAAATAGCAACAACAGGCTCTGAAAAAAATGAAATGCTCGAAAATTCACAGTTTCCTCTTATTAAATTTCATGTATTTGATTTACAAGTTTACATTTCATTGAAATATATATCCTCTCTAAAAAATCACTGAACTGCTGTTTACTGCACACTATGAACAGTTAAATAGTACAACTATTCATAAAGTGCAGCAATACATAGAGAGCCGCGGAGTGAAATGTAAGCAAACCGCCGGCAACTGCGTCGGAAAGACGCACGCGACATTTTGAAAGTCTAACACAGTAAACAACAAAAACACATTTTTAATTGTACAGTGCACACCATGGGACTTATGTCGAATTCGAAACAAAGATTGAAGAAGCTTAGTCAAAAATTTTCCCGACGAAATAACTTAGAACTATTTATAGCGAGTAGTAACGCACGGTGAGTCGTGGCATGAAACCTAAACTAACCCACAGGCAATTGGAATGGAAAGATATACAGTACATGTACTTTGGATGTCTAACGCGTGGGCTGCGGGTGGTCTAGTGGTCAGCGTTCGTGACTGCAACGGAGATTACACCAGGTTCGATCCCACGTGACGCAGTGGTCTGAGACCCATTCGCCCGATATGGGTCCGGGTTCGGATCCTGGTGAGACATGGATGTTGTGTTTGTTTTAAGGCACTTGCTCTTTCCCTTCTTGGAACCAGTGACCCTAAATTAGGGACGGGAGATTGCTTATAGCCCATCGAGTTGCTCACGGAGGTCGTTAAACCCCCAAACAAACAAACAAACAGGTTCGATTCCAGGCAAGTACAAACGCTCGAACCACTAAATATTCGCCGGGCGTCGGATGGGCACGTTAAGCAATCGAATTCCGGGTACTGCCCCTTCCCCGGTAATAAATGAGGGCGTCTCCTTCCGCCTTTCTACCTCGCTTCCATGTCACTTTCCTGTCGGGCACTGCAGCCCAAATCTCCTAGCGTTTTACTTTTAAGGGTTGTTTAAGACCTGGGTTCAGACACTCCCTTCTTAAATCTTCTACATCTGATCTGATTTGATCTGGATGTCTAACGCGCTGAGCAGAAAGATCAAATTCCTTATATTAAATGGCGCGCGTTATGTAAAATTTTAAACAATGGTTGAAATAACCTAGTCAAAAGCTTCTTGAAAAAAAAATAGCTTGGAACTATATATAGTGCGTAGTTAGGTAACGGGAGCAGGGGTTTGAAATGTACACAAACCAGCGAACTACTTCGGAAGTCAAACATAGTAAACAGCCAGATCAAATTGTAAATCACCCGCGTTACGTCAAATTCGAAACAACGTTCAAAAACCTAGTCAAAGTCTTACAGCAGAAATATCTTGGAATAACACACGGAGAGCCGCGATCTAAAACGTAAACAAACTCTCCTGTAAAAAATTTCGGCGTAACGTGTTAATATCGTCACTTCTATTAAGTAGTAGGTGTTTTCCTGCATAGGTTTGTAGTATCAGTCTGCCTCGATAAAACCACCAGCAAATGTGCGAAAGTTTGACCCATTTAAGTTGCTATGCCAATAAAAAATAACGCATTTTTGAAATGGCTTTTACCACATTTAGCGTTAGGTTCTCGTAACGTACGTAGATTGTAATGATATACTGTTACGTTTATGTAAAACGCGATGAATTAAATTTCGGCAATAGTTTAGTAAAATATATTGTTGCGTAATAATGAAGTTAACTATTGTGGCCTACTACAGGGGTGAAAACATGTGTTAAGAAGACAAATGTGCAGCGAGACATTCTGTCCGCGTAGCTCAGTTGGAAGAGCGACTTACTCCGGAGTGAGAGAACACGGGTTCGATGCCGTCGTGGACAAACTTGTGTTTTCACATTTGTTTCGTCCCTTTATGGGAAAGCATGCCGTACGATCAGATTTCAATAAAGTATTTTTTAACAATGGTTAAACGCTTTAAAAACAAATAAATTAATTAAAAATCAGTAAATTTGAATTTCAAAAAATAAGCTCCCAGGTGCACTATGCCTCTTCCAACCAATGTGTCCATAGCAAATTTCAACCCTCTACGTTCAGTAGTTTGCTCTGTAGGCGACCGAAAGAGCAGTCAGACAGACACGGTGTTTTTATTAATATAGATAAAACTGTTCTTTTTCTGATATGGGATGACGCGTAGAATTCGTACTCCACTCATTTTAAATGCAGTAATTTTAAATATACACTGCTGGCCACCCAAAATGCAACACCAAGAAGGAAGCATCCGATTGGCCCGAAATTCCCAGCATGCGTCGACCGCTAGGGACATGCAAACGATTAGCATTGCAGGGCATATGCAAATCATGTGCGCCCGGCACGCCACCGAGAAGCACTATAAGAAGGGTGCACAGAAGGCGGGGTGTAAGTAGTGGAAGTGTGTTGTGCTACCGGACCTGTGCGTGGGAAGCTTCCTGATGCCTCGTTGCAGAATATGACAGTCATTCCAGCACGTTTCGGAGTTCGACAGAGGACGAATAGTGGCTTATCGCGACAGCGGTTTATCGTACCGAGGCATCGGCGCCCGTGTGGGACGACATCCAGCCACAGTGAGGCGAGTATGGAGTTGGTGGGTGCAGGAGGGACGGACGGACCGACGTGTGCGATTGCTGCAGCCGCGGCACACCACCGAACGAGAGGACCGGCATGTTGTGCGGCGGGCATTGACGGCTCGCACCGCCACATCACGAAGGTTAGCGCAGGAATTAGGGTGTGTTGCGCAACAACCTGTGTCAGCACGTACCGTTCGACGTCGTCTGCAGAAGCGGGGACTTGTCGCACGGCGCATTGCTCCGATTACGATTGAGGTTACACCACCGACGAGTGCGGCGGCAGTGGGCCGTTGAACGCCGCATCTGAACTAGAGAATGGCAAGACATTATCTTCTCCCACGAATCCCGCTTCTGCCTGCAACACCACGATGGTCGGATCCGCATGTGGTGGCACCGCGGTGAGAGACTGTATGACGCCTGCATTATGCAGCGCCATACCGGTTCGTTGCCTGGCGTTACGGTTTGGGGCGCAATTGGATATGACACCCCCCCCTGGTACTCATCGCCGGTACACTCAAAAGCCACCGCACCATCTCCGACGTTTTGGAGCCTGTAGTCCTCCCTTACCTGCAGGACCTACCAGAAGCCACGTTTCAACAGGACAATACGCGCCCGCACGTGGCACGCATCGTGCAACAATTCTTCACGGCCCACCAGGTGTCACTGCTGCCATGGCCCGCCTGTTCTCCCGATGTGTCGCCCATCGAACTCGTCTGGACGCTGATCGGCAACCGAGTGGCCCGGCAGGGACCACCCGCCGCTATGCCTGATGAACTGTGGCAACGTGTGGAAGCAGCCTGGACCGACATACCCCAAGCCTACATCCAAAGCCTCCTTTCGTTCGATGCCGCGGCATGTAGCGGCCGTTATTGCCAGCCATGGGGGCCACACGAACTATTGATGTCTGCGTGTTCCGCAAGTCGCACGGGCATGTGTAAGCTCAATCGTTTCATCTTTGTATCTGTTGTTAAGTGTCCAGTAAATCTGGCTTTGCTATCTCGTGTCCTTCTTGGTGTTGCATTTTGGGTGGCCAGCAGTGTAAATAAGTTCGCTTTTCGGGGTATTTTGCCTGAAAAAAAAAGTAGTTCTGAATGCCGGGTGATCATAAATTGGAGCATCGCCTGTATTTGTTGTCTAAAAAATTGTTTAGAATGGGACAGAGATGTGAAAATGACCAAATTTCCTAGGACCAAAATTTTCTTCTCTTGGACAAGAACGTACAAAATAATAGAAATAAAAAAAAGATGATATCGCTGTTGTCAGTAACCTTAAGAAAGATAAATATTATTCTTGAATATTGTTAAACCTTGCTAAAATGAAGTCCAATTTTGTTCGAAAGACATGCAGCTTACATCACAAAATCCGGTGGCATCGGTTTCGTTCATCTGCATCACAGAATGCTCCTTTGAAGGTACGTCAGTAGTCTACGTTTTTAATGCTGCAGATTATAACGCTATAAAAGAAACAAACTACACATCTTTGTTCAGTTGCGTTCGTAAAGAACATAGTCCCACACCAAGCATTCAATTTTCCGTGATAAAGGCTCTGAAGTTTGAAACCAGGTAAAATATGTGTAATTTCTTCAATAATGCAGTCTTAAATTTTTTATATCTCCCTTTAAATTATAACGTTAGTCAAGATTTTAGTGACCAGATCATAACGAAAATTTTGAAGTTCGTAGATTATACCTGTGAGCTTCAGACTTGGGTTTCCATTATTAATGATATTCGATGAAATTTAAAACTCCAAACAGAGCAAAAGGTCTGATCATCAGCTGTGGTGAAAAGGAATCCACTATCTCAATCCCCGCAGAAATGTCTGGGATAAGTAAAAGTTTCTCGATTGTTACAGTTTCCATGTATTTCTCAATGTGTGTAAAAAATACACACAGAGGCCACTGAATTAAAAAACTATATGCAGATGTACGTAAAAGTCACATTTGCAGGGTATATGCAAAATACGTTGTTAGGTGCGTCACCACGGAATATAGACAACTATTTAAGACTGTTGCTCGTCAGTTATCCTCAGCAGTGTTGATCGCAATGGAAAAGACAGAGGACCTTTTGGAGTTCGATAAAAGGCTTATATATGTGGGTGCCCGTCTGGCTGGAGAGACGATTTTGAAAACAGGAGAGCCGGCAAGTTTCTCAAAAGAAATGTCCCGGGTCTTTAATCAGTATAAAAATAACCCACATAGCTTTTTTGAGAGTCATAACTGTGGCAACGGAGGAACAGGACTTCCTGTGTGCAGCAATTGACCGAAACATTCCATTAAGGCTGTTTCCGAACTATATCTCTGGTAACTATGTGTAGGGCATTTAAGAGAATCGGTATTAGTAGTCGCATTTCTATAAGGATACCACTGATTTCTGCGAAGAACCGCAAAGTTCGTCTGCAGTGGTGTTACAAATAGCATAACTGGACCCTGGAAGACTGGAAAAAAGTCACGTGGGGTCCTAACAAGTAATTACACACTTTGTTCTGTACCATCGGTAGGCAGAGTTTGGCGAGAACCCCATGAAGCAATGAACCCAGCTTTCCTTGTAAACAGAACTCAAGAGTTTGGTGGTGGTGTCATGTTACGGAGCACGTTTGTTGGTACAGAACGGGTCCCTGGACATTTCTGGAAAGTCGGGTGTCCTGCAAGGATTTTGGTACATTGTTGCCGATAAAGTCCATCCTGTAATGTTGACTGTTTCTGTAGCAGGTGACGGTTGCTTGATGGACGACAATGCTACTCCACATTGCGCAAGAAGTGTTCAGCAGTGGTTCAGTAAGCATGAGAGGGACTTTCTCCTTCTTTCCTGGCCACCAGAGGTATCTGAACCCCATTGAGAATGTATGGGACATTGTAGAAAAACAAATCCGGGAGCAAAGTGCTCTTCCATCAAATCTGGGTCAGTTAAAGGACTGGCTGGTGAGCACCTGGTATGCTGTAGACGTAGATGTACTCCAACACCTTGCGGAATCCACGCGAAATCGCATACATGCAAAAAAAAATCGTGACTAAAGAAGGACCAACTGAATAAAAGTTTCTATTTTAGTGGCCGGTATGTGTCTTTACGGCATATTCCATCTCACTCAGCAGCTGAACGGGCCCTTTTGATAGGTTTAACCTAAATGTGGCCCAGACTACAGCCTAGAAGTACTTTTGAAAGTATGTTTAAGATGTGAATAAAAAGGGCTCTGACTGAGGCAGCTATTACAGCCGAAAGTAGTTTTTCTGTGTGTATAGAATAAGCCACGTAATCAAGGTGATCTACAGTAGTCATTTTTAACTACAATTGTTTTGTTCCCCCTTTTCTTTTGAAGCTCTTCTCGGTTAAAGGAAGAACATTGATTTTCCGATTCTGTAAATAGGTTTTAATGATGAATTCAAGAAGCTTCACTAGTGCAATACTTTTGTACTCAAGTGAAGTGAATTTAAAGAGCTGATTAATAAATACTTTCGGAATTCATAGAAGTTCTTCAGATACAGTGGTTTAAACAAATTGCCATTGTGACGTACTGCAAAGGTGAAAACATTTGTCAAGACGACAGATCTGGAGCGAGACATTCTGTCCGCGTAGCTCAGTTGGGAGAGCGACTTACTCCGGAATGAGGGAACACGGCTTCGATGTCCAGCGCGGACAAACTTGTATGTTATACCATTCTAGTCGATTTATGTTTGATTTCTTCTATAATGACTGTATCTAATGAGTGCTACATTCGTATATCCACACTATGGAATGCCAATTCTTTTCCGTGCACAAAGGGAAGTCGTAGAAAAATATCTTGCACTGATTATTACCACTGCTGCTCTGAAGTTGTTTCAGTCAACGAACGTTTCGACCTCGCATGTACACTGGCGTGCAAAAATTAAGGACGAGACGGTTTTTCGAATGTAACGTCGTGCTGAAGTGCTCCACATTGACTCAAATCATACCATAAGATCCTCAAGATGTAAGAATATGGAACAAGTGACCAAAAACGTACAAACAAGGAATCCAAAGGATACAAAGACAATTTATTGAAAAGGTAGCTTCGAGCACAACTAGACAGAAGACCGAAACGTCCATATGACAGGCGGCTGCCAAGAAAAATCTAGTCTTTAGTAGGGGATATGATCACCCCTGACTGCGTTGTAGGATTTACAACGTCTGTCCATGCTAAGAACGAGGTTGTCAAAGAGCTGTTGAGGCATCGTGGTCCATTCCTTTTGTAGCGCCAATCGCAGCTGCGGTATCGTTGCTGGCGGCTGGTGACGTGCTGCCAAGCGTCTTCCGAGAAGGTCCCACACCTGTTCGATTGGATTTAGGTCCGGGGACCTTGCGGGCCAATCCATGCGTTGAATATCTTCACTCTCCAACAGCTCTGCGACAGCCACTGTACGATGAGGTGTAGCTTTGTCGTCCATGAAGAGGAACTCAGGACCTACAGCACCTCTAATCAGACGCACGTGAGGTAGGAGATCCTCGGTGCAATAGCGGACACCAGTGACTGAACCTCCTTGGAAGATGTGGAGGTCAGTACGGCTACCAAGCATGACACCGCCCCAAACAAGAACTCTGCCACCTCCAAACCGGTCATTTTCGATGATGTTGGAGGTGTGATTGCGTGTTCCCTGCTCTCTCCAGATCTGTATACGTCCAGAATCGCTCGTCAGACTAAATCGGCTCTCATCCATAAAGAGAACTCGACCCCATTGCTGATGTGTCCAGTTCTTGTGTTCCTGGCACCACACCGTACTGGTCGTTGTGCAAATAGACCACCTTTGTGCAGCCTCCTGGCCACGGTAAAACGCGATAACGGACGTCCAGTTGTCTGCAGCATGTGCCTTGCGATTTCTCCCGCTGTCTGCCGTCTGTCTCTTCTCGCCTGTAGGACAATATACCAGTCGTCCGCAGCCGTGGTTGCTCGTGGACGACCACTGCTAAACTCTCGGACAGCTGTTACTGTCGTTTGAAATGCTCTCCAAGTTCGTGAAACGATGCTGTGAGCGATCCCGAACTCCTCGGCTACACTAGTCACACTTCGACCTTCTTCCAACTTCCCAATGACGCGACCTTGGGTAAAGTCATCCAGATGTCGTCTACTGGATTGCCTGTTGGCCATATCGCACGGTGGCAGTAACTCGATGTCGTTCAAACCGATGTACACCGTGCAAGAACTTTCACCGAATTGCTGAGCGTACACCGCCCTTGTGCTTTATACCCTTCCGACACTCCCCCGTCCTCCTACGTCATGCTGCATATATGCGCATGCCCTACGTACCGGACCCTAGTTTATCTCCTGAGTAGTCTTTCGGTCCGTTCTGCCTGCTCGTTCCGCTGTTATGCTAATTTCTCCTGTTCGTCCTTAATTTTTGCACACCAGTGTATATACACCAAAAAATACCAAAAATTTACACCATAAAAAAGGATTGTCATCTTAAAAATTTGTATTATATGGTGAAATCCCGTATTTCATTCCTGATTTACAAACGTAGCATTTGAAAGATATGTGCTATGTTTTCCATATATTGAAAATATGAAATTGCACAGAATTTTTGAATCCAGTTTTTTCAATAAAATTATAATGAAAAAATTAATGCCAAAGTTAAAATAGACATAGGCTAAAGGTGGTAAACAAAACACAAGAGAACCTCAGGGTATATGTTTTTCTGGGGGATGGCTTTAAAACGTGTAAACCGCGTTAAAGAAATTTCAAAATGTTAAATACTATCGTGAAATTTTAAATGCTTCTAAAACAAAACAAAACAAAAGAAAAAAAAAAAGGAAAAAAAAAGCCACACAATTTCAGATTACTCTAATTTATAGTGCAAGACATACATACATACATGAATTCTTTGCTAACTCAATCCTACGTCTTATTTATATTTGCCATTATTTTTTTTTACTTTAATTTCATAAGGCAAGGTAAAGAAATTCTGTCCGATTTCATGCTTTCAACATTTGAAAAAAAATCGAATTGGTATTTACTACCTTTGAAATACTAGGTAGTAAATACCACTACGATTTTGTTTTGCATTTAATGTTACTCGAAACTCAACACGATTTTGACTTACATTCAGTGCCATTCAGTAGCGCACCCAGAAATTTCCCAATGGGAGGAGGCGCTAGTCCCTTGGCACACAGAATTTTCCCAAGGTGGGGGTGACACCGCCTAAATTTACCGGAAAAAATAGTCAGGTGCTATAACAGTTAAGAAGGAGGTTGACTTTCATACATTTATTCTTATCCAGTTACTATTGTAGTAATGTTGCAGTACAAGAAAGTTAAATGATTAAAAGAAGCAGTAGATAAAATTCTTTTCCTGGTTAGATTTCTCTAAATTTATTTAACACAACTACTTCCTCATAATTATTGCTAATTGTATGTTATAATTATACGGTACATGATTAAGAAGTATATGTAGATCGCGTATCGTGACTTTCTGTTTCAAACTTCTACGTAATAATTTTCCGCTCTGTTAGTCCGGGGGAGGGGCATCGGCCACCCCCGTGGGTGTGCCACTTTCAATGCCACTATTACACATCCTTGGCTTTGAATCATCGCCCTTTTCAAAGCAGTCTGTCCACTAGTTGATTTAACATTAGTGCTGAGTAAAATATTCACTAATTTTCACTTGTTGCAGATTTCTTAAATTCAAAGAAGGAAAGAGAACAGTGAGCGTTATTTAACAAATTTTTAACTGCATTATCTGTTTCACGGATGCAAAAAAAATTAATAATGATAATAATGCTGTTTTGATTCTCTGAATCGCAACATACCGGGTTACATACAAAAGAATTAAAGTACAGTGTATTTTTTATAATCTGAAATTCAAAATTTAATGTATAATCACAAAGAATGTAGAAATTAATTAAGTATAACTAAACTAAAAAAGTGATAGAAACTACAGTAAAATATCGGGACTAAAACAGAATTAACTATAAAAGTGAAAAACGTGTAACTGAAAAACGAATAACCAAAGTTACACTGTATTCATGTATGCATGTCTTATTATAAATCAACGTAATCTAAAATTACGAGTTTTTCTTCCATTTTTTTGGAGGTATTAAAAATTTTACACCAGTATTTACTATTCTGAAATTTAATTTATAGGTTTTTAAGGACATCCTCTAGAAAAACGCATAACCTAGGTTTCTCTGCATTAGCAAAATATGCAACCTCACGAGTATTGTTTTCAGATAAACGAATCGCCACCGCGGTGGCGTAGTGGTCTAAGCGCTGGCTTATGACCATTCGTCCGAGAAGGGTCCGGATTCGAATCCCGGTGAGGCATGGATGTTGTGCTTGTCTTACAGCACTGGCTCTCTGCTTTCACTGGAACTGGTGACGGAAATTTAGGGACGGGCGACTGCTATTAACCTACTGAGTGGCTCACGGCGGTCGTTAACCTTCAATCGAGAAAGAAAAATAAACGAATCTAGCCTAGGGTCAATAGTTTCAGTACACCGCCAGTGATACAGTTCTAAATATGGTCACCAGATGGAGATACGGATAGTTTCTCTTTCTTACAAGAAAATTGAATCATGTAAATAAAAAGAAACGCCGTAGCGAAAGTGAGACAAAAATGTTTTTTACTTACATTCACATTCCAAACATTTGAATGTCAATAGTGCCTTTTCAATGGTCCCCACGGCACTACAGAAGTTCGGTAGAAACACCCATGCGGAAAAGTTTGAATTCAAGTCCATGATGAATACGGGTTTTGAGTACTTTCGTAATACCTTTGTGATTCTTTACCGTCCTTAAAATCATCGTGAAATTTGAATGGAAGATTCTCACCATTAGTTTGAGCATGTCGGACTTCCAGCTAAACGCAGCCATCTGCATTGTTTTCGTTTGACTCCTAATGAGCTAGCTAGCTGCACAAACTTAAGATTTCCGTGATGTATAACGAAAGTGGGTCGGAGACATGACTCATGACAATCAGAGGAAGGAAAATTCATTATCGTGTTGTTAATTAGGAAGGAAGACTTCTCTGTTCGTACTCAAGCAATTTTAATCGCCCGTTCATGATAGAATAACACTAAAGACGAATCTGAAATACACGTTCGCGTCTAGTATGATCAGTCTCAAAAATAGTCACAAAAGAAATGAAATGCAACTTAGAAGTATTCTGTGAAAAATCTCATTTAATTGTAGAAACACAAAGAAACTAGTAAACTACACATTTGACTAAATATGGAACTTATACTTTAAACGATGGTTAAGAAACGGCACAAACCAAAGTGGCATTGAAAAATCACGCATATTGCTATTTAGAATTAAGAAAAAAATATTAAGTGAAAGCAATATTTTTGTCCTTCACAATTTGCCTTTGAGTTTTACGTTACAAAAGAATGGGTTATGCTATATATAAAATTTTTGACATTTTTGTAAACCTGATTCACAGTGATGCCACAAATAATTTTTAACCGAACTTCTTGATGGCTACGTAAAATTCCCTTCTGAAACACATCTAAGCTTAACGCCAACTATGACAGGATGCATTACCCTGCTGCAAGATCTATACAGGGCTACGGGAAACTTATTGAAGGAGGAAAGACGATACTCTATATTATCCCTATATGTTTTTGATTTATATGTCTCTAGAGATTGTATGGGTTCGTCGTTTTACTAAGTCTAAATGCACCGCTTCACAATAACGAAACTACCCTCTTTCTACTAAAATTTGGTGTCGTTTTTCTCTAAGTTCTTGCTGGCAGGCTTTGCATTCATCAGAGAGAACTAGATTTACTTCGTTTTAATCCTTAAATAAAACTTAACTACCAATCCTTGAAAATCATAAAAGATCACGAGCCCTTCTGATCTTTTATCGCAACGTATTTGTAATAACTGTGATTTGTCAGGCATCAGAAGTACGCTCACTGCTTTGTCTCTAAACTTAGGACAAGGCTTTTCTAAACTTAATACCCGAAGTGATGGATAATGTTTCTTATTTAATAAGTAGGAACTGTACTCCAATTATACTCAAAATAGTATATCTATATTAGAAATCCGTAATCTCTTGGCGTAGAATCGAAATAAAACTTTCCAAGCTTTCGCACATCAACCAGATGGCTTTTTCAAGGAAGGTAACTGCTAACTGCTACCTGCAGCTAGCTGTCTACCTTCCTTGAAAAAGCCATCTGGTTGATGCGCGAAATCTTGAAAAGTTTTATTTCTATTCTACGCCAAGAGATTTCGTATTATCAGTATAGTTACACTATTTTGAGAATGTTTTTTATGAAAATGGCGTTTCTAATGAAAATACCTTCAGAAACTAATCGAACGATGTCTCTGCAATCATTGGAGGCTCAGCGTTTATAAGAATTCAATTCAAGTATTCAGCATTAGAAATTTACTGTGAAACTTTCATTCCAGGACAAATTTGAGATAAAGATCTATGTTCTTGCTTAATCGTTTTCAGTGGCGCAAATGGGCCTGAACGCAGCTGAACCCCATTCCGGGAGCGATGCAACACTAAAAGAATAGGAGCATTTAATTTGAATAAAACATTCCGCAATTCATTATACATTTCAATTAATGACTCCGTCTTGTATGAATTGTTCGTCTCTGAATAAAGAAAACAGTTTGGACTTCGGCTAAATGTTAATATTTCATTCTGAGTTAAAAATTAGATTTTCTTATATGGTTTTTGTATCTACTGGGACAGGTTTGTGCATATTAAATGTTTATGGCATTCACTTGTACGTTGGGTTCCGGCAACGAATAATTCCCATTTCCACTAGTGTCTGTTTCAGTTAAAGTGAAACTTTTGGTTTAATATTACAAATATATTTTTTTATCTCCTTTGCTTAAATTTGATTTTCTTACTTCAACTGACTCAGTCTGTACATATGAATGACGTGCACATTAGATTAAGGAAATCAATTTTTAATAACAATTATTTTTATTTATCTTGTAGACAACAGTTTTGCTGTACTTTGTCCCACCTTCTTCAGGTGAAATAGCACGTAAGTATTCGAATCACATATGACACCATCAACGGTGTTGATGGTCACAGATTTTTGTCAGTTGCTTCCACGGGCTTGATAAAAATAGAGTGGATGACACATCGTTGACAAGCTGCGAATAATTTCCATATACACTGAATTAATTACTATATGCACCTACTTAACAACGTGTTGCGCCACCTTTTGCCCACACGACGGCAACCAGACGTTATGGTAAGTATCAAAAGTGGTGTTGAAAATACGGAGACGGTATTGCCTCCTATGAAAAAAAGATCGCCAGTACTAAAGCATCCACAGTTGCCGGTGAAGATCTCAGGGTTCGAACAGATCTTATTAATTCGTCCCATAAATTCTCAATGGGGTTGAGGTCCGGCAATCGAGATGGCCATCCAGTGTGGTAAACTCACTTGAATGCTCCTGGATCCAGTTGTCACTATTCCGAAAGCATGGGGTGTAGGGTTGTCCTGTTGAAAGATGGCGTCATTGTTGGGAAAGATAATTGTTACAACGACTGTAGATGGTTAGTGAGATGCTCACATACCTTGTGCCAGTGACGGAGGTCTCAACGTGTACGAAAGGCGCTAAGGAAGCCCATGTAAACGCACCCCAAACTGTTAAACCACCTTCATATGTCTGTGTGACCTCAACTTGCAGGCTGGATCCACGAATTCGTGTTGTTGACAACACACAGGCATCAACCATCCCATTGGCGTGTCAGAGTTGAAACCGTAATTCGTTAGGCCAGGTGATCTTTTTCCAGTCCACATTTGTGTTAAGTCTTTGCAAACTGCAGTCTAATCTTTTGGTGCCTTGCAGTCAACAAGAAGATACGGTGTAGATGTCGACTGCTGTACCCTATTTTTTCAGTGGTACAACGTATGGTCCTTTTGCGTAAGCTTGTGGACAAGCCCTCATTAAAATCCGACGTTATCTGCTTTGCGGGATACTGCGATCATCTCGAGAGTGAATTGCACATTTACAGCCATGTATCTTCCACTGGTTGGAAGTTTTGCCGTATTACCAGTAGTCTTGTTATACACGTGCGATGCACTAACGTGGAAATTTCAACAGTTCAGCAGTTGCGGCGATTGAATAGCCGGCAGGGGTGGCTTTTCAGGTGAAGTAGGTGAAGTGCCTCTTCACCTATCTCACTTTAAATAAAATTTTATTCAGTATATATGTATAATATCCTTTTTAGCATTGCAATTCCAAAATACTCACAAATTTGAATAATTATCAATTCACATATATAGCGCACAATACGAAAAACCAGTCCTTCTACGCAAAACAGTGCAAGTAAAGAGCCAGTTGAGAATGCTTAGAAATCAGCACTTTTCAGGCGAGTTGCCATGGTAACAGTGACATCACCTGCCCCAGTCTACTCGCTCAAGTAAAGAGATCTCGATTTAGACGCCGTGCTCTGCATTTCGGGTTTTGTGGGAGGACCGGAACGGATTATCAGGATAATTTGCGATCCAACAGGGTTTTTGTCTGGTGGTGTGCGGTTCTTTTGGTTTACCCACGCGGCTTTCGAACATGATTTGTTTTTTCGTGCTTTGTGATTATTTGTTGAAAACTTTAGCCGCTAATTTAGTTTCATGTACAGTTTTGTACTTTACATTTTTGACAATGGTATTTAGTGAAAGTTTAGGCTTTACCATTATTCGTAATTCTGCAGAAGAAATCAGTAGACATAAATTACTGTGTAACTCAAATTAATAAAAACTCGTGAAATTTTCAGCCATAAAAGGAACAATTAGGTTTTTAAAACACTGTTTTTAAGAGCTAGCAAAATCACAGAAATAAGAGATCTAAACGGGAATATGCTACCCTTACACAAGAAACAATTTTTAAAATATTATAAACAATTGTATTTTGAAATTTTGGATTTCTATGGAAATGCATATATATTATTCCAAGACTGAGAAAATCTTCAATTTGTCTATTTTGCTGATACAACTACGCTCCTGAAACTCTGCAACATTTTTAAGCACCATATTTACCAAACACCAGCACCATGAAAATGGATTGAGTTTCACGTATGCCGATTAAAAATGAAGGAATATATAGATGCAAAAACTTCTCGGAGTGATTCATGGATATAAGGACATTTTTACATAAGCTTATAAATTGGCCTCCCTCATTTTAACAATTCTATGTACAAATGTGCCAGTGGAAAAAAGTTTTTCTTGCAATAAACGAATACAAACCTACTCAAGAAACACTATTTTTCCAGATAGATTTGCTTCTTTGGCAAATATTTCTATTCAGAAAGACACCTTATTGAAGCTCATAAAGGAACAACCATTTTATGGCGACATAATCGACAAATTTGCAGCTTTTTTAAATAGGTAAAAGAATTGATTTAATATACAAACAAGTTAGTAAAAACATGCAATGCATTGATTATGATACGCTTTCCAACATACCAGGAATCATTACTCAACTTATTACTCAAGTTATGAGGATAATGGCTGTGGAATAAATCTCGCTCCTGTGCCCTGAGCTTTGACTCCATTCAGATGATATTCAACAGAACCAGTTCAGTATACTTCCAGAACAACATGATAAACTTTTATCGCAGTCAAAGCATTTTTACGTAAGTTATGACGCATAAGAGCGATGGAATAGATCCCGCTCCTACCTCCTGACCTTTGACCCCATTTCGTCCATTTTCAATAGGTTTCCTCCCCAGGTTGTCGCCTACCACATACTAAAATTTCATCGAAATCGAACGATGTTTACGCGATTTATGGCGCGGACGGACGGGCAGACAGACAGACGGACAAAGCCGGAGCATATACGCTTCTTCAACCTACGGTTGGAAAGCGTAAAAAACAGGCAAGTCCTAATTAAGTGAGTTTCACTGTAGACAGCAGACATCTTTTCGTGTTGCGCTTGTAGCTCTTCACCTACTTTCCCAACCAAGAGCCACCACTCATAACCGGCCTTCCTCTCAGCTACTATCTGGCCACGGTAAAACTCTCTTACGTCGCTGCCTTAACCCATGATTACTTTTCAGTGACAAGTTTCCAATGCGTAGAGACATTGTGCATTTTTAGGCATTGCTAGTTTGTCTACCACCTGTCTGGAAACGATACTTCTATATTGCATATTGTTATTGGAGTCTATATAATAATTTTTCCATTCAGTGCACATGGAAAGCTTCCAGAATATCAAGTTTGATGGTTGAATCCAGTTTGTGAATAAGCTTGATTTCTTCAAATAGAAATTTATTATCATTTTTACGTCAATGTTTAGTTATGGGCGATTTCCTTCATTCACAATTTAGTTAATATTTGAAGAAGCAGATTTGTGATCTTTGTCCATCATTTCCTACTACGCTTTCAAATTAAAAAATTAACACTAGTTTTTAAGTTGAGAACAGCGTAGACAAACTTGCATATTAAATAATAAACTTCTCATTTTCTTCATTATGTATTACCTAAATTGTTGAGACGGGCTAATCTATGACACCCGCATTATGAAAGGTGAGAATCTTCAAGAATAGTGTGTTGATGAAACCTAAGTACTCTTAAAGTTACGCCATTAATAATGTTACGACTTTGGGGTGCGGTAATTAATTCGATTAGCAGGTTTTGCAAGAGGCGGGAAGAATGTTAATTGTTGTGTGAAAAATTAACAGCTGGTGGGTTCCCGCATTGGAAAAGAAGAAAAGAGATAAGTGCCCCTTTTCTTGGAAAGCAGAAATCTAAAGTGGAACATGTATCGTTCACGGTGGGGAACGCGATGCGTCGCCTCCAAAGTGCGTGTCAGTCAATTTTGGGTGGCCGTGTAAGTATCAACAGATCGGCAAACTTATGGCGTTTGCTAATCCTAAACTTGGCAGGGCAAAGAACTGTTAGTTAAATAATGTGTTCCCGTACTATCGGTGAGTGGACCCACCACATATTCCGAATACAGAGGCATGCATTTCTTACCTCTTCATCGCGCCGAATGCTTTCAGGAAAAATAAGGCTAACAAGAAAGTTAAAACAGACCCCTAACGACAAAGCAAGGAATTTGTTGACAAAATGTGAACAAGCAAAACAGAGTAGTCTGGAACAAGCTCGTGAAGGGAGCTGGACTCGTGCGGGACCGAGGAGATCCCGCAACGCGGTATTTTGCGGGGACAGAAAAGATTCAATCCGAAGATGCCGGCCAGCTATACAAAGAGCGGCAGAGCGGTTGTTGTTACCGCGAGGAAATAGGAGGGAGGACGATACCTCTTTTCCTGGTGCTAGATTACACGTAAGAGAAAGCCAGAAGCATCCCGGATGTCACACGAAGTGATGGAATTGCAGCCCAGAGTGAATGAGATACACGGCCCGTGATGTATGGCGAATCGCCGTTAAACATACGGACGGATCAGCTGGGACGAACAGACGGACGGATCTGCTTTCACGTCAGCGGCTTCGTTACACCTCGACATTGGTGCGCATGGATGCGTACCTGATCATGTAGGTGAATGAACAAAATTGTGTGCACGAGAGTAAGTGGGAGGCGGGGTTCGACTCCCCTCTCCATTGGTTATAATGCGCGCTCTGAAATGGACGTGTCGTCACACAGGTGCGCTTCCAAAGCGAAAATATATCAAATATTAGTGAGTGCATATAACAAAGTGAGTGCACCATATATGGATACCCGAGGAAAAACTGCATATCTGCAAGTACTGAATTTATGTATGAACGCCAGTTGTGAATAGATTGGCTCCGGTCAGCCAATAGACTTTCGTCAGCTGAGAAATGTTTTTAAAGCCGGACTATGTGTAGGCGAACAAACGATCCTTGACTTTAATGATAAATTTAGCCTCAGAGCTATCCCGAAAGGGGCGAGTCTATTTGACGCCCCTAATTCACCATCCTCTGTATATAGACGCCTTCATCATTATCTTTATGTTTTATTTTAAATTGATTAAATGTCTGTTGTCTCGTGCCAGTCCTGAAGTTGCATGAATAATTAATGAGTGTCAGAATTTCTTGGTTTTAATTGGCTAAATTGCAGGCTAAATACTTTTCACCAGTACCTAAGATTTCGGCGATAAAAGGGCTCACAAATATTTATTCTAAATTCTAATGTCTACCTCCGGGTCATCAGCCGTTGCCTGACATCCTGACATCTAAATTCTTGAAGCTTTCTTTTATTCGATAATCTGGAGCTCCGGGGCGTAGCAACAATATTATGGTTTCAGAAATCACGTACGAACACACGACTGTTCAAATATGAATCTTAAGTCAGGTTTTCAGATTTCGAACTGCCAGAAACAAAGCTAATTTTGAAAGTGTAAAACATACTAAGTTCGCAGCTAATAAAAGTCAATGAAACGTAATGTGGTTAAAGCTTAAAATTAACCAATTTCGATGTTAAATATTAATCAGATACCAGGCCGAGCTGGGTTAATCATCCCACCGCTCGCCACCAATTGATCAGATACCGGGCCGAGCTGGGTTAATCATCTCACCGCTCGCCACCAATTGATCAGATACCGGGCCGAGCTGGGTTAATCATCTCACCGCTTGCCACCAATTGATCAGATCTACCGTGGGTAGTTATCCCACCGTTGACCACCAATTGATCAGAACGTGCCGAGCGGTATGAGTATATTTCTTCACTGATCTCTTTCGACGGAGTTCTTGGCGCGAAAACTGTATTATATGGGCATACACTTAAACAATTTGAACCAATCACCTGCGTACACATAAATAATGTATTCTATGACTGCGCTGATTACCTAAACAAATTTTTAATTGGCTATAAAAAAAAACATAACAATGGCACACATACGAATAAAATTTAGCTGTCTTCTGAACATAAGTATTGGGTCAACTTTGACCTAAATCAGTTCCCGCGAGATAGTTTTAATGAACTTAAATTCCACAGTTCAGTCTTACTAGTTCTTAGTTCAGTTCTTGAAATACATTAGTTCAGTTCTATAAATATATTAGTTCAGTTCCTCAACTAACTGCGTAGCAGATGTAACAATAAAAACAAAACGTTTCTACTTACATGGATGCTGTCTAGAATAAATCCAAATTGTGATTGCACTAGTAAAGTAAAGCACACCTTCCTTTTTTTACATGGAAGATTTCATTGCAGGAGCTGCGGCCCCTGGGCGCTACCGTACTCATATACACACACACACACACACACACACACACACACATCCAGGCGTTTGTTGAGGGAGCATCGCTTCCCCTCATAACATAAGCGCGACTCTTCACTTCCTCCAATAGTAGGGGATGAATGGGGATGACGATTCCACACTGCAGTGGTTGGCATTCGAACCTGAGCTTTGCTTATCATTGGAATGACCACTGTCCATTTGCAGACTTCTTAATTCCTCTGTAGCTTTGCTTTCATTGGGCCAACCAGTCGTTAATTTCCATTAGGCTCCCAGCCTAGAAATTGCTGCTTTATCACGCGGATTTAGGCATTCCGCTGTCTTTATGGCAAACTGGCATATCCACAGCTGCCTCGAGTTGTCGTCTCCATTTCTTACCAAATGCAGGGAGTTTCGCTCTTCATTGTCCAATTCATATAGCAGATCCAAGGCATCCAGCCCAGCCTTTCACATCGAAGAGCGTACAGACAACTAAACTTTCTTCCTTATTTTCACGCTAAGCGCGAAATCTTATTTTTCTGCACGGACCACACAGAGAGCAATTGTTCTCGAAAATGCCCCCAAACAATCGACGAATTTACGATTATTCGCTAAACCTTTTGCCCCCCATCTTCATTCATTCCTACTAAAGTGTCCCTTCTTCTATACGTATACCTCTTTCCCTTTCCGTTTTGCATAGGCTGCCCGTCAGCTGCGCCCTGATATTTATGACCTAACAGAGCTATTCTGAGACCACCCGGCCAGAGGGAGAATTCTTCGCTTCTTTTCTTTCCAAACCCCCAGATAAAACTTTATCTGCTGTTTACACTTTTGAACTCCAATCAAGCCTCGAACATAATTAATACTTAATTAATTTCATACATCCGCCACGCCCATTAATTACTAAATTAATGACGGGGTAAGTCGTAACAATATGATCGATGGCAGCTAGTACACGAAAAAGACTTTAAAAAGAAAGCTTCTTGAAAAAGTCTTTTCACTTACGCATTGAGGTAAGAGATCATGGTATACAGACATAGGTCGTACATCAATATTCGCAGTAGTACAGTATCTTCGCAACAGCTTAAACTCAGCCTTTTAAAGCATAGTGCAGGCAAAAACTACTACATTCTCTTCTAAGAATACATGAGTGACAGCATGTATATATGCAAATCAAACAGATCAGCTTTCGTTTGCTCATGTTTAAAGTTGCTGTCAAAAGTACTCAAAATAAAAATTTTAAAATGTTGTAACTCTTACGTAAATTATTTATCCGCTATAACTCATATACTTTTTACGAATATGAGAATATATTTTAAATTAATTTACAAATCAAATTCATTTTTAGATGCAATACCAACACGACTTGTAGTAAAAAACTTGATACTGAATTTGGCAAAAAATCAAAATGAGACAAACGAAATAAAGTTACTCAAATATATCGGATGCCAGAAAACTAATAAGTTCTTACTAAATACTAACACGTGTTTAAAACAGACCATATTACACACATTGTGCATAGAAATATCACAAAAGCGTTATCGAATCTATTTAAACATATATGGGAATTTCTTGAAGAAAATCAATAGTTCCTATTTCACTCACAATTTCTTAAATTTTTTCTCCTGTCCGTTTCTTGCAATAGTTCTGTAGAGGAAATTATTGAGACCAGGAATACAAAAATAAATAACATTTATCTTTAATAGAAAAAAATCTGCTCCCATTAAAATTCGGGCAGCGCAAATGCGTGTTCTAAAACCTGAAACTAAATTATTAGACGACAGAATGAGAGTTTTAATGATTATCTTCAACCACAAAATTAATTTGATATACACCGAAGTGCCAGAAAAACTGGTACACCAGTCTAATTCTTGGTAGGTCCCCCACGGGAGCACAGGACTGCAGAAATACGACGAGGCATGGACTCCACTAGCTTCTGGAAATATGCCGTAGGCAATGCACATCATACTTCCTGCAGAGCGTTCCACAATTCAGGTGTATTCCGAGGTCTCGGATTCCTGTGTTCGATAGCGCGTTGCATGGCATCCCAAATGTGTTCTATCACGTTCAGATCTGGTGACTTGGGTGGGAATAGCAACACCCCAAACTCAGATGAATGCTTCTCTAACCATTATGTGGCGTCCCAACACTTGTGTGGAGGTGCATTGTCCTGTTGGAATAGACCCAACCCATCAGCATGAATGCAGGATATGAACGGGTGTACCTCGTCAGACAGGATGCGCACATAGCATTGGCCGGTCACAGATGTTTGTAGACGTGCCAGGGGTCCCAGTGAAATCCAGCTAAACATACCCCATACCATTACGGACCTACCACCAGCCGGTACAGTTCCCTGTTGACAGGCGGGTGTGACAGCGCCCAAACTGAGCGCTGCACATTTAAGTCGAGAACCCATTCCTTAGTTTATTTATTTATTTAATTATTATTTTATTTATTCATTTATTTATTTATTTATTTATTTAATTATTATTTTATTTATTCATTTATTTATTCATTTATTTAATTATTATTTTATTTATTCATTTATTTATTCATTTATTTATTTATTCATTTTTATTAATTCATGTATTTGTTGAAGAAGGAGTACGTTTTATTTTGCCATATACTTTCGGGTGAATCTTTTCTTTTTTTTTCCTCTCCGTCCCCCCTCTCCAAGCACAAGGCGTCACAGGACAAGACCGACACTGTAAGGAGTAAACGCTGGCGACAGCCATCGGCGAGCTGGCTTTGTAGTATGTTTTATTGGGGCAATAGAAGTGTCCACCGTCTATAGCATCCACAATGCGTGTTGGGCCGACTGGAGACTTGTTGAAACCGGGCCTAACAGTTTAATTGGGGTAAGGATTTATGGCCGGTGGTTGTATCAAGCGGCAAACGTAACTTCAGGGGTTCTCAGAATTTCACTGGAACGGGTAGGAATCTTGACCCCCTAGCGAATGGAAGATCAAAATGTTAATTCTCTGACCAGTAAGATCTACACTGGGGAATTTAATTCAGGGAGGCTTGCGTTTGCCAGCTAGTGATTGGATGATGGGATATTTTGAGGTAGTGTGGGTCTTCTTGGGGGTCGTCGAAAATTTTAACAAGGGAGGAGAAGAACTTCGTCACTTTCATCTTTTCACTTGTTCTTCTAAGTCGAGGTGCTTGACTTGCACTTTTTTTATTACTGGTGACTTGTCACTTGGGTTTTTTTTTGGTGGTCCAAAACGTGGACACAGCCATTATGTATCAGAGGCTGGCAGCTTAATCGCTGCCAAATATTGCAGCAGGACATCCGTAACTACGTACCGTGTCCCGACATGGATGGAGGATCCAAACCGAGGTGCTACGGAAAGGAACCCGGCAAAGGATGACGAGGGCCCGCACCAACTTTGACGGACCGGGGCAGACATCGCAGACCAGTACCCTATGTGGAGGAACAACGATAACAGTGTTTGGCGGACGAGAATTCTCCCGGCTCAGGAGGTGACAGGCGGGATCCATGGCTTCATAGGGTTTGCGCCACACACGAATCCTTCCATCTGCCCGTTACAGTTGGAAACTTGACTCGTCAGACCAGGCTACTTGTTTCCAGTCATCAAGTATCCGGTGGCGGTGTTGCCGTGCCCAAGCGAGGCGCATAGCTCTGTGTCGTGCACCCATCAAGGGGACTCGAGTTGGACGTCGGCTTCTAAAGCCCATATCGTGCAGGGTACGTTGCATAGTACGGACGCTGATGCTTGTTGAGGTTCCAGCATTGAATTCCGATGATACCTGCCAAAGTGTTGCACGCCTGTAGCGTGAAACGATTCTTGACAGCCACAATGGTCACGTTCACCCAATGTCTTTTTACGGCCACACTGGTATCGTAGGTTGGAGGTTTTGCCGGAATTCTTGTAGTCACGGTACACGCTTGCAATAGTCGTCCGTAAAAATCCGAACTTCGTTTCCCCTCCGAAACAATATGGCCCATCTCACGAGCGCCAACTATGAAACCGCGTTGAAAATCGCTTAAATCGTTATTACTTGTCATTCTCATGCCGAAAACAGCTTTGACAGCTGGCAAGGATATCTATCGCTTTATATACGCACTGGGGGACGCAACCGAGTACGCGCATAGGTGACGTTGCTATGTATTTTGCATAAGCTCGTCTGTATTAGTTTTTTTGCACTTCAGTGTATACTTTCATGATAGAAGTAATATTCGTAGTGCAATCACAGCCTTGATAAGTATTATTAAAATGGAAATCTGAAAATTTCAGTGCTCCCGAAATATGACAATCGACCTATTTCTTCAAAGGCTTTACATCTTAGTTATAATATGTGGTTGCCGACTACATGGTATAGGAAATAACACTGGTCTTCATTATCACATTTACAGACTGATTTTGTTTTATGAATCAGTAGGGTTTTGTCACTCACTTTGAAAAAGCAAAAGTATTTCTAGCAGATAGTTGATTCCCATATTTAATAGACGATATTTCAACAATTCTTTCATCACTTGATAAAAGATTTATTAAACGGCAATAGCTACACTGTAAAAAAATATGTGGTATGAATTAACGGAAAATTCTTGAAAATAACGTGCAGCAAAGTTGTTGGTAGGTGTCCGTATTTTAACGAAATTTCCGTTACTAAAGTTCCCGTCTCTCCGAACTACAGTATTTGACAGATCTGGCGTAGTAAATAATTCCGTTTATTTCAAAGAAGTAAGTTTGTGGCTTTTCGGTATTTATACAGAAATTTCGCAAAATCTTCGATTTTGACTTTTCCAGATCTTTTCAGTTTGCCCTTGGAGGGAATCGAACCAGCCTCATTGGGCTTCAATTGCAACTGCGCGTGCTACTGTTGAGTCCGAAAGACACGTGAAGCGCAGTCACGTATCAGGAGGAACTCTAATCGCGCAATGACAAAATGCTTTCTGTTATTAATGCGTGTGAATTAGACATTTATTTGTCTGTTGAAGCTCATTACTTCTCTGGACAGGGCTGTAATAATTTAAATTTTTCTATAGGAGAACATTAAAAATTACGCATTTTTTTCATCGTAATTTTTCGAAGCAACTGCTTTGGAACTTGAGATCTTAATAAAATGACAATGCTTTTCAATTATCTTTAAGAAAAGGTGTAATGCACCGCTTTATGGTATTATTTAACAAAACTCCTAAACATAAAATTTGCACTTGATAGTATAATATGACAGCTTTTGTCATAAGGGATCCATAGACTGATACGTAGACATCATACCTGTCCGATAATTTAAGTACCCGGTTTCTTAAAGTAATAAAATACACAATAGTTGCTGCACAAAATGGGGGAAAAGGAAGGAATATCCCGTGCCCCAGTAACCAAAATTTCATGCGATATGCTATCCACAATATATGATCTCGCTACAGAACTTCAAAATAAGATCCGCCGACAGGCAACTGAAAATTAGTAGTTAATCAAACCTTAAGAATTCCCGTGAATATTACCAGAAATTTTCTGTCATATGGATACGGAGAAAGATAATAGAATGTTTCGTCATGTGGATACGGATAAAGAGAATATAATTTTCCGTCATATGGATACGGAGAAAGAGAATATAATTTTCCTTCATATGGATACGGAGGAAGAGAATAGAATTTTCAGTCATATGGATACGGAGAAAGAGAATAGAATTTTCCGTCATATGGATACGGAGGAAGAGAATAGAATTTTCCGTCATATGGATACGGAGAAAGAGAATAGAATTTTTCGTCAAATGAATACGGAGAAAGAGAATAGAATTTTCCGTCATATGAATACGGAGAAAGAGAATAGAATTTTCCGTCATATGGATACGGAGAAAGAGAATAGAATTATCCGTGATATGGATACGGAGAAAGAGAATAAAATTTTCCGTCATATGGATACGGAGAAAAAGAAGTTAATTTTTCTGTTAATATATGAAAGGAATTGCTGAGAGATTTCTGAAAAATCAGAATTTTCTTGGCATACGAAAAATCCGAGAAATTCTGGGTCTTTCCCGTCATTTCACGGGAAAGGTTATATCAGGAATATGCTTCGCTAATTTAAACAATAAAGATGACACAGAATTTTCGGGTGTAATAAGCACGCTTTAAGAAAAAACAAGAATTTATATGAGAAACATTTCGCACCGGAAACGCTCTCCAACGCAGAAATAATTTCTCAAATCGGACTCTAAAAGCAGAGATATCGACAAAAATAAGATGTGACTTTACGTCCCTTGGTGGGAAAACTATGCATTATTTTAGGAAGAAAGTATTCTCAAAAGGTTTTTCCATATGTGCGGTATCGGTCCAAGAAAAAAAAATTAGTGGAGTTTTCAGGAGCCCTGATGTTGCTTCAAGTACATCAGAAGCAGAAATTAACACTTATGCCTCCTGCTGGCCAAACAATTCTTTACCAAACATTAGAAAATTATGTGAAAAACGTTTTCCATCAGGTCTTGTATGCGATACAGGAAGAATTTTTCAAATCGGAGTTTTAGAAGCAGAAATAACGTAGAAAACGCAATTTACCTTTGTGTCCCCTAGCGGAAAGTCTATGATTTACTTGAAAATTTTGAATTTATAGGTAAAACATTTCGCATCGGAAACACTATCCAACAAAGAAGGAATTTTTTAAATCGGACTCCTAGAAGTAGAGATATTGACAAAAATAAGATATACATCTACGCCCCCTGGCGTAGACCATGCACTATTTTAAGAAGAAAATGTTCCTAAAAGGTTTGTCGACATGAGTAGTATCGGTCAACAAACGACCTATTTTTCAATCGAGATTTTAGAAGCTCATATTTTGCTGCAAATACATCAGAAGCGGAAATTAAGACTTACACCACCTGGTGGCCAAACCATTTTTTACAAAAATTAGAAATTAGGTGCAAAGGATTTCCCATCAAGAGCTGTATCCGGTGCAGAAGGAATTTTTCAAATCCGAGACTTAGAAGCAAAGATACAGGGGGGAAAGCAATTTACCTTTACGCCCCCTAGCTGAAAGTCTATGAACTACTTGAAAATTTTGAAATTATATGAAAAACATGTAACACTGAAAACACTGTTCAACAAAGAAAGAATTTTTCAAATCGCACTCCTAGAAGTAGAGATATTGACAAAAATAAGATATACAACTACGCCCCTGGCGTAGAAACCATGCATTATTTTAAGAAGAAAATATTCCGAAAAGGTTTATCGATGTGAGTGGCATTAGTCCACGAAATAATTGTTAAATCGATATTTTAGAAGCTCAGATTTTATGGCAAAAACATCATATGCAAAAATTAACACTTACGCCCCCTGGTGGCCAAAGTATTCTTTACCAAAAATTTGAAATTGCATGCAGAAGATTTTCCATCAGAAGGTGTATCCGCTGAAGAAAATATTTTTCAAATTGGAGTTTTAGAAGAAGAGTTATCTCGAAATGTGTAATTTACTTTTACGCCCCCTAGCGGAAAATCTATGCGTAATTTGAAAAAGTAACTATATCTAAAATACTCTTCGACATAAATGGAATCGAAAGATAAAAGATTTTTTCAATCGGATGTTTAGAAGAAAATATGGGAATAAAACGTATTTTGGAATTCCACATCATGTACATTTACGCTCTCTAGCGGCGACATTGTACATCGTAAAAAAAAAAAAACGAAATAAAGGACCATCATTCGCATATTTCAAGTTTCTTAATGCAAAAAGAATTTTTCAAATCGGACTAATAGTTGCAGAGACATCGTTGTAATATAAGCACGATCTTTTCTTTACAAAAGATCGTGCTAAAAAGAAATCACGGAAAATGGTTTGTGAGTTTTAGAAATTATTTTACAGTATAGGTGTTTAGACAACCTTTACGATGAATTTAGCTGTTGACTCGATACACAATAAACGAAGGAAGAAATCCAGGGAATGAAATTGTTAGAGGTAGTATCACATGAAAAGGATTAAGCTTTTTCGTGAATTTATTTTTCTCTTCACTGAACACAATTTTTTTTAGAAATAAGTTTGTTGTAAAGAGGACGCAAAAACTTTGTAAACACAACTATTTTGTGAAGAAAAAGCAGCATTATTTCATTACATTCCCTTGATTCCTTCGCTTTTACATAAGGACATGCACGAATCTAAATTTGATATTGGTCTGTTTCGATGTAATGGTATACAAATTAGAAATTTCGCTTTTCTGTTTGAAATTAATGTTTCTATAAATATGTGCCTGTACAGGTAGGACTCGGTTTACGTCACTTCACTTTTGCGCTTCTCAAAAATCACGACTGGAGGGGGGGGTGATGATTCATGACTCTATCCGACTTCCAAGACACAGATGGTCCCGAAATTGTAATAACATTTACATTGTAATAAAAAAATAATGCTAAAAGATTTAAACTACGGCCTACAATGTAACTTCATTCCGGATTCGCAAGAGCGCGACACTACTCTTGCGTCAGTAACAGAGAAGATGATGTCAGAGATAGCAAAAGAAATAAGACTAGATGATGTAGAAGTTGGCGACATAAATGAGCTCCTTGAGAGTCATGGTAAAGAGCTTATTTGTTAGATCAACAACTGTCCAAAGAAGGCACAGAAGAAAACAAAGCTGATTCTACAATACCGCTCAGGTTATTAACAGTGAAATCAATGCAAAGAGCTATTGATCTGATTAATAAAGGATGTGAGACATCTTCTGTAGCAACGACCCCAATTGGGAGCGGAGCTCAACCGTTAAGAGAGGAATTGAGACAGTTTTATAGCCAAGCTATAACTTATTATCAGAAAATAAGAGAACCAAACAGACATCTATTCTATTGTTCTTAAAACAATAAAGCTCCCTTCTTTATCTTAAACATTACACTATTTACAATACGTACATTTCATAAAATAAAACATTTTTCAAGTATTTTGTATTGATTACTGAAAATCTTGGAATGCAACATAATACAGGGTGATTCATAAAGAAGTATACAGTTTCAACGCACTATAAAACAAGAACAATGTAAGATATTTTATGTTACCTGTAACAGAATTGTACGGGAATGTTCCAAGTTTTTTAAGAGACAGTCACAGATGTTCTATGTGTGCACCCTTAGTCACACGACACTTTATTATCCAATTGTAATCCAATTGGAGAATAAAGTTGTCCCTGTCGTCCTGCAACTGAGGCATCAATCAAAGACTTAACATATCCAGAAAAGAGCCTCCCGTGACAGTTTTCTCGTGAAAAAGAAGGGGCCGTACACTTTCTTTTTGGACACAGCACAGAACACATTTACCTTAGGGGAATCTCGCACGTGTTGCGCTGTTAATCTGGAATTCTTCGTTCCCCAAAAGCGAACATTGTGCTTGTTTACCTGACCACTCACATGAAATTCATCGGTGAAAACTAAGTAATCGGTGAAAACATCGGTGAAAACTAAGTAATCGGCAAAATCGTCGTTTTCAAGACGGTGCTGCATTTTGGCTCAAAATTCAAACCGCTTTGTATTGTCAAGGTCAGTGAGACTTTGCAACATCTGCACTTTGTATGGAATAATTTTCAGCTTCTTTCTCAAAATTCTCCAGAGAGTGGGCTGTGAAATCTGCACTTGAAGACTCACCCTCCGCGTTGATTTTCCCGGGCTTCGTTGAATTGCCGTGCAAACACCGTCGACGACTTCTTCCCATGCACGCGGTCGTCCAGGACTTTTTAGTTCGCACAAACAGCCTGTAGTTTAAAATTTGTTATGCCAATGGTAGGTAGATTTTCTGGTTGGAGGTTCTTTTCCGAATCGTGATTGAAAATGCAGTTGCACAACAGTTACAGATTCCGTATTGTTCAATTCAAGAACACAAAACGCCTTCTCCACTGTAGATGCTGCCGTTTTGACTGACTAGTCACGTGACACGCGCGCTATCGCCTACGTCACTTCCCTCAGTAGTGGGACACAAACGTTATGAGTAAACGGTTCACAGTTGTGGTCCGTGTCTTCAACTGTTACTGTTTTACAGCATCTGGAAATTGTGTACTTGTCTATGAATCAGGGTGTATATTTATTCGAGGGTAGTTCAAAATGCAACGAGACTGATTTTACATGGGGCAGGAGTGTAATGCAGTATACATTAAACATTGTACAGCGTTCTTAACTATTGATATAATATGGTAATTCAGCATTAAATCTTCATGACATTGTAAGAGGTCAAAAAACAGGACAAACAGAAAAAAAAAAAGGAGCGAACAAGATACTATTTGTCTGCTGTTATGAAATGTTTATTACCCTTATGATTATGTCTTTTTACATGCCAAACGTCTCTACCTGCTGTTAGATGTTTTTCGTTTTATCCATGCGAATGCCTTTCGGACTTTAATTTTGTACACCAGTGTAGTAAACTTGGTCATATATTATACATATATACACCGGTCATCCAAAATACTAAAACCATCTCTGCGTTAAGCACATAAGCGTGCGTGTAGCCAATCAGCGTCACGTACCGAGGTCGCGAATTATATATATATATATAATACTGTACCTGGGTCGGAGCTCTCTCAGTCAGTATTTCAAAAAAAATATACATAAATCGATAAAGGCAATTCATAGTAAGAACTCGATGAAAATGTCAAGCACCAAGGCACTCACTAATTTCACGATGGAAAAAAAAAACTCGTGATCCTTCATGATGTAGTAAACCCTGATGATGTAGAGCGCCTGGATCATATAGTATTGCCATCATACTCTAATGAGAACTTCTGCTTACAATACTCACTGAAGTCACAAAATCACGACGTAAGTTCCTGTATTTTTTAAGTGTTAAACACTTTTTCTCGGAATTAACACACATACAGACACAAAAAAAAAAACTCATATCGCGTTTCTGTGTTTGAAATTTATTGGCATTTTAACCTTTATTTTTAAGAACGTTCAGTAATGATGAAAAATATCATGCTGATGAACTCATGCGAATACACGTTTGCCTTTATAATGACACTCATTTTATGAAAAAAAAAAATAACCTTTCGAAGCACTGTTTCGGTTTATTTTAGAGTTACGTGCGAATTTTGATTACCGTAACATTCGGCGTATAAGATGGCTCCTTTTTCTTCAGAAAAGAGGGCTTTGACTTATGCGCCACATCAAGTTATATATTGATTGGTCATTGAAATTTCTCAATGAGAAAAAAATACTGTGCCGTAAATTTGTCCGTGATACTAGAACCTGAAATGCAATATTACGTTTATAAGAAACCACAACAAAAGCGTACGAAATGTTATATACTGAGTGGCCACTTTATTATGACCACCCCCTTCAGTACTTTGTTGGGCCATCTTTTGCCTTTAATACTGCGTCGATTCTTCGTGGCATGGACTCCACGAGATGTTGATAGGTGGTTTGTGGTATCTGAGACCATGCTTGATGAATAGCACTTTCCCGGAGTGTGAGATTGCAGGGTTGTGGATCCAGCTGTCTGATGGCTCGTTCAACTTCATCCCACAAATTATCAATAGGGTTGAGATCTGGAGATTGTCGGGGCCACCTAAGCAGAGTAAACTCACCGGCATGTTCCTAAAACCAATCCTGTACAGTACGAGCACTATGGCAGGATGCATCATCTTGTTGAAAGTAGCCATCGCCATTGGGATAAACCATTAACATGACAGGATGCACTTGATCCACAACGATGTTTAGATATGATATGCCAGTCAGACGTAATAATTTGTTTCCAATTATCGATTGTCCAATCCTTGTGCTCCTGTGCGAACTGGAGACGTTTTCTCTTGTTAACTGCAGACAGCAAAGGTGTTTGAACAGGCCTTCGGCTGCCATATCCCATCCGATGCAGTGTACGGCGAACAGTGCGTGCAGAGATCATTTGAGGGGATCCTGGATTAAGATGGCCTGTAATTTGCTGCACTGTTGCCCTTCTGTTTTCTGTTACCAGTCTGGATACTCTCCGTTCCGCCCGAGCAGTCACTAGTCGATGACGACCACACGTTGCACGTAGAGACCCAGTTTTTTGGCTGACAGTCCAGTCTTTAAACACTTTAACAACCGCTGCTCTGGAACATTTCACGAATGCGGCGGTTTCGGTGATACTCGCTCCATGGCTCTGAGCTCCTACAATCATCCCACGCTGAAAGTCCGTCAAATCGCATTTTTTACCCATCTCGTCACCCAAAAATCACTTCTACTACTGTCGCAAGCACTAAGCTTTTTCCTTTTTATACTAGCCTCGCCCTCTGGCGGCAACAGCGTGCAGCCATATCTCATTTGCTTAAAACTGTCAGGTGGTCATAATAAAGTGGCCACTCAGTGTATTCCGATCACTAAAAATTTTTTCAGAAGCTGCAGAAACAGATATTTTCGTTCCCCAGAAATATATATGTATAAAAAAAATTACAGTATGCTCAGTTCTGGTTGAGCCGTCAGTTTGGAAAATAGGACTACGACCTGAAGATGAGAGAGTTGAAATGTGCTAGTAGAGTATGGTTTCAGAGCGTTTTTGTAATTTTATTATAGCCAACACTATGACACGAAAAGTAGCTTGCATAATTTTTATAAATAATGCTAGATACATTACAAACACAAAGCAGATCGATACACGAATTACCCAACGTGGTGCTCTGTCTTCTTGGGCTTCTTACATTCCTCATCACTGGCTCTTGCCTCTCGTTTCGATTTTCTCCACTTTTGCTTGCGTTCATTCTGCGAATTCCGCTGCATTGTCGAAAAATGTTAATCCGTTCACAAGAAAATATTTTTTTTAAATTTTAGTTAAAACCACTGCTATATGTTCTTTATATATTTGAGTAGATCTCATCGAGAGCTGTAAAACGATACCACCCACGCACAGTCGTTTTGCAGTCATGGTTGTCCAGGTAAACCGCGATATTTTCAAAAGTGTTCACCGGTTCACAAGAAAGCAATTTTTAAAATATTCAGTTCAAACCCCTGCGAAATGTTCTTCTTATATTTGAATAGATCTCGTCGAGATCTTTAAAACGATACAATCGTGTTGCGCTCACAGTTGCCGAGAAAGACTGTACCAAACCAAAACCCCCTGGAGAGAAAGCCCCAGCGCGCGAACTACGAAGGGGTGTGACGTCACGGTCAGAGGGCCATCGCAATCCCTCTCTCCAGAGAGGTCAAAGGGCAAACGTAAGGGGAATGCCGATATTAGCTCCGTGTTCATACAGCATTGATCAGTATTGAACTTTCGGTAGTCGTGCACGTGAGTAAGCATTTCTATACAACATTCCTGGAAAATATCGAGTGCCTTTATATAGATCTAATAACAAAGCACATCCAAAAGTCACTGTTTTCAGCTTTCCTGAAAGTGAAAGCTTTAGAAGAAGGCGGATTTCTTCCGTACCAATAAAATATTTTGAACCCACCGTGAATTCAAAGGATAGTTAAGTTTTCATGACAGCATTTTCTGCTTTCGTTGTAAATACAATTATAATTTAGTGAATTGTTAGTCGTTTTTTTTTAATTATTGACCGAGTAAATTTAAGGGCCTTCCGATTATCAGCTCATTATTTGTTGTCGCTTAAATAATGGTATTAATAACCAATCAACATTTCATTTCCATAAAGTAATAGTTATTTTTCTTTACAAAATGTGTAGTTAGTAGTGTTCAAATTGAAAAAAAAAAAGATGTACATATATTATCAGCGCATAAAGTACTAAAGTTAACCAGGCAAAGAAACTGGCAATAAATAATTACGTGATTTATTAATCAACATTTCATTTCCGTAAAACAAATGTCATTTTTCTTCATAAAATTGCTGTGTATCAGAGTCCTAATTAAAACAAGAATTCGGAATTAATATATTCCATGTTCAATTGACAAATAACTTTTTCTTAAATGATTTTAATTTATAATTTTTTTTACCTTCTAGAAATAGTTGCAAGATTTGAGCACACATTTTACCGTATTTTCAGTAAATATACTCACTAAATCGGAAATTTTGCTTTCGCGCTCGTTATGTAATTACGGAAAAGTCTTTTCTTTTTTGCTTTCATTTAAATACATCGAACGCGAAGGAAATTTCTAAATGTTTTAAGTGAAATGATTATGTTCATACAGTCCTACCAATTTGCCATTAAAAAGATCGTACTTGCAAAAATGCTTAACGTAAAATGCTGGGTTTTGCACGTTATGCGCGAAAAAACTTATTTTTTTGCTCCTTTAGCCAAATTGAAAACTAAAGGAAATATTTTATGAAATCATTTCCCAGCACAAGAGCAAAACTTTGGAATTCCCAGATTTATGGATATCGTCACTGGAAACTGAGAAAAAAAAAAATGAAATCTAAGGACAAAAAATAAAGAGAGAAAAAAAAAAAAACCCGGTCGATTTATTGTTGCGTGCGCAAATTGTCTAATACCGCACTCGAGAAATCATTTCTCTGCGTAAACACTGCGGTACTTCGTCGGCGTTTTCAGGAGCGGAGAGCTTGAGGCTCGAGTCGGTCGGCCCACTAGCTTTGACATCACAGACCAGTTCGGAGGCTTTCTTAATCTTTAGGGGGTTTGGGCCAAACGCGGCGACACACCAAGAAATATTGCATCATCTGCCTCGCGCAGAGGGAGCGAGGGGAGCGTCCGTCGCAGGATGTATTGCGCAGTACGCGAATTGGACTCCATGCTGTTCACGAATATGCTAACACGATTAGTTTATTGGCACGTATTTTTAACGCTATAATGATTTCAATTGGGACCTATGTTTGTCACAGGTAGTCGGTCGTAAGTCGTCCCATAATATCAGCGGAGTTAGACGTAGTCCTACGTCGAAACAAATATGGTTTCCTTGTAATTTTGTTAGAGGTATGTAAAGACGTTTCTTACGTTGGCTACTGCCACGCGGGATTTCATATGTTGAAGGAAACTTAAGAAGAGGAAATGATTCAGTGAACAGGAAACTTCGTGCGGTAACAAAAATTTAATATAGGTTGTACATACAATGAAACACAATCTGGTCAGACAGGTATGCATGGAACAAAAGAAACTTTGAAAAGCTTAGAGATTTGTTTCGTTCAGATAGACGGTGAGGATCACAAGAGTGTTATGTTTAAATTACGAAAGGATTAATAAAAAAACTTTAATATAACGATAGTTTCGATAAAGCCTGTGTCGTGCAATTTCAATAAAAAAAGCAAGCAACAACGTTGTGATGTTTGTAATGATCTTTCAAGGAGGACAGGCCTCAAGGACATATCTATCCGATAACTGCAATATTAATTCGTTCTATACACATTTTCTCAGAAACCATTGCATTCTGGTCATCAGACTTTAAGCGCAAATAAATGCAGGATTTGATATTATATACTCAAGCTGTCATTTCGAAAAATCTGTCAGTATTTTTTTTTTTAAATCAACTTATCTCAAACGGGACAATTTTTGAATAAACAAAGACATCGCTCTTTCCACGTTTTTTCGGTTGCTGTGCGTTGCTAAACGTGGAAAGAGCGATCGATGTCTTTGTTTATTCACTGACGTAATTAGAGGATTTTCACTTTGGGACAATTTTTTTAATTAAAATTCAATTTATCTCAATCAAAAAGTATTCCAATTTGACACCGATTGAGATAAATTGAATTTTAAAATTTTTGAGGTAAATTATTTTAAAAAACCTGACAATTTTTTCGAAATCACAGCTGGGATTAGCTAAAGACTTCATTTATTTACGCTCAAAGCTTCAAAACCAGAACGCAATAATTTTTGGGAAAATGTGTGTGGAACAAATTAAGGCATAGAATAGATATTTCCTTGAGGTCCCTTAGGGGAACTTAGTCAAAACAAATCGCTTTGTAGTTATATAGCTAATGTTGATGAAATATGATAATTCTCTTACGATTCGAGCTAAGTGGTAAAGTTTTCAGACAAAAAGTCAAATAGACTGTATTTAGGATCCAGAAAAGTGTGCTGATAGAAATCAGGAGTGACGTCAATCCTTTTACAATGAATTATTCATGAAAAATTTCTTCTACACGCGAAAACACTCCCTTGTCATGCAGATGCATTTACACTCTTTTAAAACCCCATGCGGCGAATAATGAAAACCCCATGTTCCTTTATCAGAGAACTCCTTGAAAGGGTGTTCCCATATAGAACAACCCTGTTCTCTTAGGGGATATTATTTTCTGTAGAAGGAAGTATATTTAAAAGAAATCCATCCCGTTCCTTTACAAAAGACAGTCTGCGATATACCCAGTTGAGTCACATTATTATGACCACCTCCTACTCTTGACGTAAACAGCGCGTAACCAAAGAAAGGAGGCACGTGTCGTGAGCTGGCTTCGAGAGTATATAAGGTGTGCTGTAGGCATTTTGAAAACATATCACTCGTTGCTGTCATGGATAGAAGGAGAGATCTATCAGATTTGCAAAAAGGGATGATTATCAACTTTCGGGACAAAGATAGCAGTATTTCTGAAACAGCGCAGTTTGTGAACTGTTCGAGTGCCGCTGTGGTTAAAGTGTATCGTGATTGGAGAAATGGCACAATTGCGAATAAATGACGGGGAAACTGCGCCTATTCGCAATGAAAATTTATTCACTGTAGGGCACCACGCGCCAGTGATGTGAGAGGTGAACGTCGGGTTCGATGCTGCGTGAGAGCCGATCGCCATGCTACAGGGGAGCAATGCACTGGCCAAATGAACCAGGGGGCTACTGGAAGTGTGTCTAAAATCACATTTGACCAGACCCTGCTGTGTATTGGGCTCCGATGCAGACGGATGGTCACTGCACCTATGCTAATGAAGGTGCATCGGCAGAAAAGGCTTATATTTGCACGGCAGTATCGGAATTGAACCTCCGCTGATTGGAAAAGGATTGCCTATTCCAGTGTCATGTTTTCTGCTTCATCGAACGGATAGACGTTGGCGTATAAGACAAGAAACATCGGAGAACAAACACTCTTCAACCATTGCTGGCAGAACACAAGCTGCTTGGGGCAGCGTTATGGTCTGGGGAATGTTTTCGTGGCATTTTCTGGGTCCACTCATACCTGTGGAAGGCACTATGGACCGAATTCGTTATGAATCCATCTTTGCAGAACACGTACACAGATACATGCTGATTGTCTTCCCTGGGGCGGATGGGATCTTCCAGCACGATAACGCGACGTATCACACAGCTAGAAATGTCCCAGATTGGTTGGAAGAGCTCGATGAAGACTTCATACTTCCCTGGCCTCCTAATTCCCCAGACTTAAACTGAACGGAGCATCAGTGGGACCACTTCGATCGTGTTGTTCGCTCTATGAATCCTCCACCACGCACCCTCCAGCATCTGTCAGATGCACTGCAGTCAGCATGGCTCCACATACCTGTGAACACCTTCCAGCACCTTACTGGGTCATTCCCAGCCGTCTAGCTGCTGTCCGCGCTGCACACGGCGGTTACTCTGGATTTCAGCTGGTGGTCACAATAATATGACCCAACCGTGTACTTCTTCACCAGAACATTTCCTTTAAATCCCCTCGGAATTTCTGTCAAACGCATTTTTACCAACTATGGTATTTGGCTGTTTCGAAGAAATCGAATCCACGTTTGAAGAAGCAGTATCGATAGAATAAGAAATAGCATTCTGAGGTAAACGTATCGAAGAAGATAACAATCATTTGGACGAATGCAATTTCAAATGTTTGCTTATAAATCAGTACTGTGATTTCATAGATTTCTCTTTACAGCCGCATCAGAGGATAAGTTTCCTGCAGAAAGAGACGAAAAACTACCGTTACATTAAAATTGTTTCTTTTCAATGCACTAAGTTTTCTTGTGGCCCGCATAATTGAAATTTTATTTTGAGAGAAACCTGAGCACATGTATTTTTTTTTTTTTTTCGTTTCGAAGTTTAACAACCATCAAGAGAAATTCCCTAGGGCTGTAAGCAGTCGGCTGTTCCTGATTTTGGGTCATTGGTCCCCAGGAACGGGCAACGCCACCATACAAACACACATGCCATATCCCAGACTCGAATCAGGGTTTATCTTGGACGAATGAGAAGAAACCAGCGCCTCTGACCATTCGACCACTGGGGCAGCCCGAGCTTATGAATATGTTATGTGTAAAGAAAACTCTGCAACATGTATGGAAGGAAACTGACTGATAATCTGGGAAGGAATGAAATAGTATTTTGCATGAATGCTAACCCCTTAAGGTGGACGTCAAGTAATTTTGCTTCTTATACTTCCAATCGAAAAACTTTTGTACACATTTCCGTCACAATTAGTGTGTTCCTAAGGATGAAAAATATTTTCTAAAACATAACCATAATTATATTAAAAATCAATAACTTTTCCTTTGGTGGTGTTGAAACCAGAAAAAAGATGGCGCGACCTGTACTTTGATGACGTCAGTAGACAAACAAATGTTGGATTGCATAATTATGGTTATGTTTTAGAAAATATGAAGTATTCCAAGTTATAAAATGAAGCTATTTTAATCCATGGTAAAATTTTCATCCTTGGAAACGCATTAATTGTGAAAAAATGGGTACAGATGTTTTTCCATTGGAAGTATAGGAAGCAAAATTATTTGACGTCCACTTTAACCGGCTGGAACGAATTAACTCGTGGTTAACAAGATACGCTGAAATAAGCTCGAACGAATATATTCACTGTCTAAGAAGTGGGTGAGTGAACCTGCTCATCAGAAAGCGTTGCTTTTACCTGAGGTTTGTCATTCTAAGTGGTCATTTGATATGATTGTCATTAATGCATCCTGTCTAATTACCTTTCCCGCTAATAATGGTTTAAAAATGGTGACGAAACTAAGAAAGAAGGGAACAGATGAGTAACTTGTTTCTACTCAGTAGCATGATGTCTGTGTCCGGGGGACTATTCCTTTCGAATCATTTCTTGGGTAATGGAACATAGAATAAAGGACTATAAGGTATAAAACTACACAATGTAAGACTAAGGACTGTAAGGAAGCACTAAAAACCAGCGACAGATTTATAATCGATACTCCTGAGATGAAATAGGGAAAGGAATGGTTTTTACCGTAGCGTTCGTATAACCCGGTCACTACGAGAACACTTCTGTTTGAAGAGCGCACGAAAATATGGGCAACTTTTGGTTGAGGTAGATCGGCCGCTTAGAGGATTAAAGTACGCCTTTCGACAACCCCAAAATTTATAACATGCATTAGTCAAGTAATAATTGATTATTTTTATTTAAAATATTTGATGAGTTTAACACTATAATATAAAATTCCGGTGTTGGTAAATTGCGGCGAGAGCCACCGATGGTCTCCAACCCCATAGGTAAATTTCGGCTATAGCCTATACTAAGGGAAGGGCAGATGACAGCGGCTTAGGATTTACCCACAACTTCATTGGTAAATTGCGACAGAAGCTTACGGGAAGGGAAGACAACACAAACCTAATAGCCTACATTCTTACAGTAACGAAAATCAACTAATATTTCCAAGTTAAAAATGTGTTTATATGTTTGCTATAAGAGGAATAAAAAAACTTTTGTATTACCGATACTGAAGAGAGAAAAACGAAGTAACACTGTCATCACGTATATAACACTTGACTATAACATACTTTATTATGTTTTTAAGGAAAGTTGAATACATATAATTTCATTTCTCTTTCAGGAGTCAACTTCATCTTACTCGAAAATTAATATTTTGAAAACTATGATGCACATTTCATCAATTCAAATCTGGTTATTCATCCACCACCACAATCGCTTGTTTTTTAGACATTTCTTTCTTTTGCATGAGAGTTTTGGGTTTCCTTTTCCGAGTGAAATTATCTGAACTTTGGATTTTAATATATGTTTGAGCTTGAAAAAGTTTCAGAGCTCCTATAAAGTTACATAAGCTTGGATGATAAACCGAGAATGCAAATAGTCGCATGCGATCGTCGTGTTGCTGTTGATGTCTTGCATTCAGCATTTTTAAAGTAAGAAATATCCTTTTCTGTGAGGGTCTCCAAAGCGCCAGAATTTTCTTCCACAGCATGTGTTTATTATCTTTGATGGACGTTCACAAATATCCTCTTCATCTTTTCGCCGTAATTTTCTTGTGGGGTTGCAATAACCTAGAGTACCTAAGGATTAAAGGAGGTTATTTAGCCGCAATTTACCTATACCCATAAAATTCTACGCAATACGAAATTGGTCCGAGTAATTTCAAATGATAATTTTTTTTGCAAATAAAAAAAAATCCATGCAGCAGGGAGGAAATATTTTATAATCATGAGATATTGCAAATATCATTATGATACCATAAGAGGGAAGGTTCATATCTGCGAAGTTGTTGGACAGGCAAAATACGACCAAGTTCAAAAAATGGACCATTATGTTATTAAAAACACGTGAAATGACATCAGAAATGGTTCTTCTCTTCTAAATAATGTAAAAAAGACAAACAGAAGAGCGTAAAGTTTTTGCGTTTCAAAAACACAGAAATTAAACTTTGAAATAGACATATTAAGCAAGCGATGAAGTTATGCAGATTAAAAACGAAACATTGAGAATTTGGAGAAGCTATAAATTTAAAGACAAAATCTTTTTTGAAACATAGTTATGTTAGGAAATAATCCAAGAAGAAAAAGAAACAGAAAAGTTCAGTGAAAGCGCCGAACACCCACTGAACAATGCTATCTCAATTGTGACGGTCAAAAAATGTTGAACCGTTACAAGAATTGATTTCCCGATAACGCATTACTTTTCTCTTGGAAAAGAAGCTTTATGTTCTTTTCTTCACCGTATTTTCAGAAATCATAGCTTTGGTAGTACATGCACCACAAAAACATTTTTTCTTTCTTTCCGAGAGGAATTAGTTTCTTTGAGCTTACCACAAATGTTCCTAACTGTCAGAGCCTAAAGGTCTGATTCATGTTTAGGAAACTTAATTGGGTTTCAGCAATATTTTCGCCTTTGAGAATCTGTGTTACATTACATCGGTGCAATTCCACAATTTACCCCAGAGCGTTATTTCAGAAGCGGACGTGAAATTGTTCAGATAGTTTTCGAAGTAGCGATTTCTTGGCGCTCGTTCCACGAAGAAGCATCTAATCAACGTACAAGAACTTGAGCTGATAGCTCTATTCTCCAGTTACGTTCCCGAGTAACAAAGCTGTTGTTTCTCATTTCTCTTGCGGTAGACATTGACCCAGAAGAAAATTGTTACTGCGTGGCATATGGAAAGAATAAGCTCCGATTTCTTCTGTTCGAAATGCCCTGAAGACTGACATTGTTTCCGTCGTATCTTTCACTCCATCGACATTCTTTTCTGTGACACACGCTGAGGACTCACTTTTGTGATCCGTTCTTCACCAATTATTTGGCAAAAGGGGATACGATGAAAGGGAAACGAGAAGGAACAGGATGTTCCTTACGGTTGTTAAAGTACCTGTATACAAGAGAAAAATATAATGGATTTGGACGTAAAGGAAATGAACGATCCGTTAAGTCAGGACATCCAGAACATGGGGAATATCAAATTTCTCCAGTAGCGAAAGCCTTTTGCTGCTGAGAAAAATGGCTTCATTGATTTTTTTCAGCTTATTGTTATCCGTGTGTAAGATATCTAGCAATTCTTTTCAGGTTCATTCGGTTGATAAATAACTTAGCATGTCAAGCGATCAAACAATCTTATTACCGATTATTTAGACGGAAAGCAGCTTCGATTAAAATTGAGGGAAAAAATAATTAATTTCTTGAGCAACTTGAATTTCCAATTGAAAAGAGGAACGTAAAATGGACAGAACGATATCCTACCCATTTTTGTTTTCATCCACAAATTGAACTTTGACCCTTTGAGGGCAGAACGGATGAGGAGAAAGACACAAATACGACCAAATTTTCTTTTGAAGTAAATGGACAATTTTTCCACTTATACAAGTAGTAGTTACAATTTCTGACAAAATCAAACAAATAATAAATGTAAAAATTGTGTATTTTATATTTTTTTTCCGTTGTTGTATTTTCCATAATACGAGGGGATGCTGATAAGTTCTCGGCCGTACCAAGAAGAAAATTGGCTAGAGCCATGAAACTTACAGACTATTCCACATATTCACCCAGTAATTCAACATACTTGGTACAGCGTTTTTGGAGTAACTTTAACCCTTCCAAAAAAATTCTGAAGTCTGATCACTCAAATGCTGCTCTGCTGCTGATATCACATCCGAATCATTCGAAAAATGCTTCCCTTTCAAGCTTTTTTTAAGGTTTGGGAACACGAAATAGTCCGACGGAGCAAGATCTGGTGAGTAGGGTTGCTGCTGAGAAAAATGGCAGATGGTCTATGCACTTAAACCCCAGATCCCTCAAAACAACCATTGTGTTGCCAGCCTTGTGAGCCGGCGCATTGTGCTGCAAAAAGAGAACACCTTTACGCAGTTTTCCTCGCCTTTTTTCCTTCAACGCCACCTTTAATCGGCACAGCAAGTTGGAATAGTATTCAGCATTTACTGTTTGGCCATTTGGAAGATAGTCATTCAATAAAACGTCTTCCGAATCCCAAGAATCCGTTGCCATGACCTTTCTTGCAGACCTTTGGGTCTTGAATTTCTTTGGTCGTGGAGAACCCGAGGGCCGCCATTGCAGGGACTGTTGTTTCGTCTCTGGATCGTAGTGATGTAACCACGTTTCATCAACAGTGACACGTCGCTGCAAAATAACATCACCAGATTGCTCAAATTGCTACAAAACCGATCTGGAAGTGTCCACTCGTTTCCGTTTTTCATCGGCGTTCAAACAGTTGGGCACTCACTTCGTTGACATCTTCTGCATATCCTAGTGCTCATGAATTATGAACCCAACACGTTCCCTGGATATATCCAGTGTCTTAGCTATGGTTTTATCCGAGATTCGCCGATTTGACAAAAACAACACGAACAACAATTTCGGGTGTTGTCAGTGTTGAAGGCCTCCCAGATCTTGCTGTATTTTCGGTCTCAAGGTCTCCACGCTGAAAGTTGGCACACCATTTCTACACAGTAGAATATAAAGGGCACTTATCACTTCATGTTTGCTTCATACACTCATAGATTTTCTCTGCAGTTTTCTTCTGAAGGAACAGAAATTTCATGACGGCCCGAAGTTCCACATTCAAAAATTCAACATTTTGCATTGACATGATTCAGATTAGGATGTCAGACATCTGAAAACAAGTTAGTAAAATCATGCAATGCATTGATTATGATACGCTTTCCAACATACCAGAAATCATAACTCAATTTATTACTCAAGTTATGAGGGTAATGGCTATGGAATAAATCTCGTTCCTATGCCCTGACCTTTGACCCCATTTCGATGACATTCAACAGAACCGGTTCAGTATACCTGCGGAATAACATACTAAAGTTTTGTCGCAACAGAAACATTTTTACGAAAGTTATGAGAGTAATGGCTGCGGAATAAATCATGCTTCTGTGCCATGACTTTTAACCCCATTTCGTTGATATTCTACAGAACCGGTTAACTATACTTACGAAACAACATGATAAAGTTTTGTCGCAATCGAAGCATTTTTACGCAAGTTATGATGCATAAAAGCAATGGAATGGATCGCGCTCTTATTTCTTGACTTCACCCATTTTAAATATAATTTGTCCCCAGGTGGTCCCCTACCCCATACTAAAGTTTCATGGAAATCGAACCATTTTTACTCAAGTTATGACGCACAAGGACAGTAGAATGGATCCCGCTCTTATGTCCTGCTTGACCTTTGACCCCATTTTGCCCATTTTCAATATAATTCGCCCCCATGTGGTCCCCTACCATATACTAAAGTTTCGTGGAAATCGAACTCTTTTTACGTAAGTTATGACGCATAAGGGCAATGGAATGGATCCCGGTCCTTTGTCCTGACCTTTGACCCCATTTCGCCCATTTAAAATAGGGTTCGTCTCCAGGTGGTCCCCTACCACATACTAAAATTTCATCGAAATCGAACCATTTTTACGTGAGTTATCGTGCGGACGGATAGACGGACAAAGCTGAACCATATACGCTTCTTCAACCTACGGTTGGAAAGCGTAAAAAAAAAAAGAGCTATTAGTCTGAAAATTGGCACTTTACAATATAAAAGAACACTCTTTCGAGCTGCAGTGACAAAATAATGCTACAATTACAGGAAGTGGGCTAGACCGAGAACTTTACAGCATTTCCTCGTACTTCATCTTTCTTTCCTTTTTTCCAATAGTCTGAATTATCCCCATAAGTGGTGACTTAATTATTGAAATAATTTTTTTAAGCAACTTCCACAATAAAACGTTTTTAAGTAAACACAAAGAACTCGCCTCCTGTATAAATTCCTTTCTTCCTGTAAATGGCGCGTAATTACAGGCAATAATGTAAATTTATGACTGTCGACGACGAGAAAGATGAACAGACTGTCGTTGATATCTGTGCTCCCATTTCCAATTTGTTTCTTAGAAACAAAAGGTAAAAAAAAATCAGAAATGTGTAGCAATCTCTTTAGAAAACATTTCACCGAACGAAAAGTGAATTTTCCGGATTTATTGACACTCTCGGGTACATCTGGTTCGCAGTTATTTGAGAAGTAGCCAACCCACGGCCTCAGCTGATTTGTAACTAACCAACTTTGAGTTATATACTTTTGAACAGCCAAGGACAGCTCTTCACCTAGCTGCTGAGAACTGGCGATCAAAGCTCAAACAGACCTTTTCCTAATACTGCTTCTTCCTTCCTCTTATTTCCCAACTAGAAAAGCTACCGCCCCAGTTGTGCACTGATAAGATTGCGATTATGCGCAAATTCCGGAGTTTCGTTCTTTATTGGTTTTCTTTCTTTCAGTGCATTTTGTTTCCATTTATGTTTTCGCGCTTGGTTAGCTAGGTCTGCCTGCAAGTTTGCCGTGACCCGTAAAGTGGAAAAAGGGCTAACAGGGGCTAGCGTTTGTTGCCCTTAGCGACCAAAACTCTCCCCCCCGCCCCTGCTTCGCAGCTAGGAGCTAATCCACTTCTAGCCAATGAAGCATGTGGCCGAGTTGCGCCCAGGCTTCAAACGGCTTGTTGCCACATAAGACTGGATAGTACCTGGGAATAATAAAGTCATGCCAAAGAAGAACACTAGCTGATGACTCTACGTGTACTGTCTAAGTGAAGACTTCACAAAGAAATATTAAACTCTCTCATAAGTGCGGCACTTTTAAGGTTCCTGACGGCGCTGGTCAGTCTCCGGAAACCACAGTCTTTCACTCGGACAGATTAGGTCCAGGGACCTGTGGGGATCTGCCTCCCCCACGGGACCGGTACCTTACACCCTTCTATCATAACCCGTGTGTGCGACGTGCTATGGGCAGTTGGAGCAAGCAACTTTTCAATAATTATCTCATCTGGTGGCCGGGAGATCGCCCGCCAACGCGAGTTTTTGGGACAAAAGTCCTTTATTTGTTATCAAAATACAAAATACATGCACGTTATACTATGAGGGTCTCATGCACCCCTCTCACAAATATTCAGGCACTAAACACATAGAAATATTTACAAAGTCCACAGCCCTTAGGCCAGTGCTGTGGTGATGACCCCGGGCCAGGGTCATCAGAATCACCTTGGTCACTAGACCAGAAAGCTCAATATCGAGAGTCACGTACCTTCGAGGGTACTACCATCTGTCAACCATAGTTGACCCGGCTTTTTCTTTGCTCAAGTTCCCTAATAAGACTAGGGCACGTCTTACTGAAGCTGGAATGAGAGACGTCCAACTTCAGGCGGAACTTAGCATTCGCAGCTGATGCCTTTCGGTGCGGCTGCACACTGATGGTGCTGGTGCCCAACTTCACCACAATTGCCACACCTTGCTTCTGACTCGGGACAGTTGCCTCGGAAATGGCCGAAGCCATTGCGCCGAAAGCACCTGACTTTCCGCAAACATTTCTTTAGGCGGAGCACTGACCAACCCACGTTCAGTGTCTTCCGCCTCATCAAGAGTTTGAAGGCTTTGGGCTCCACGTCTGCCACCCAGTGGACCCTACCTCCCTTGCCCTTGATGGGAAAACAGGCTGAAAACCTGTTAGCGAGGGTGGGGGTTCTGCCCACGAACCGCTTCCTCGAACTCTTTGCTAAATACACGCCGAGAACATACCTTTCCTATCTACAGACTGCATCTGCCGGCTAACTGTACAACTCTGTTCAGTGTCCTCCGCAATTCCTTGTTGAACTCGATGGTGGGCATGGAGGTCAACGGATGAATCTTTCCACTTTTATTGAAAATTCCTCCGCTCTCCAGTCTTCAAAGCCAAGGACATGTTTCTATGAGGAGACGATGAAATGCGGTATAAATTATCGCCATGTTTTAGATGTGTCGCGGTTCATGCTAAAGAACCCGTAGAGAATTTTCTAAGTCATCTTTACGGGTAAACAAAACCCTTGAAGAAATAGCTGGCACCAAGAGTGTAAAGAAAATGCGTTCAGGTAACCTGCTGCTCGAGGCGTGTTGACATTCTGGAGAACGTATGTGCTAGCAAATGTTGCAGAGGAACGAAATGTCACCAATACCTGATATCTGCTCGAGCGGTTGCGAGTGATCGCCAGCAGCTTTATTCTCTCGAGGATGAGCTTCTTCAGAAACTTGGACCTCAAGGTGTTACCACCTTCACTGGAAAAAATTTCAGCCAAATGGGGAGCTTGTGATTACAAAATCCATCATACTCACTCTTAACCATCAGAGCCTTTCCACCTCCATCATGGCAGGGTATTTAAAATGTGAGGTAGGTTCATATATTCCGAATGCACTCCGTTGCTTCCTACTTCAGCTGTATTGCCACTTACAAAAATTTTACCGTGGTTCTGCGTTCATGACATATCTGACTGTTCTGCAGAGAAGCCTCACTGCATCAACTGCAAAGGAGAGTACGCTGCAAATGAGATTGAGCCGGAAGTGGGATGAGGAACGGAAGACCCATACACCTAAGATGTCTGAAAACAACCCCTACCCAGGAGTTATAGGGAGGACTGCCATTTCTGCTTTAGGCCAACGTACTTAGGTTTCTGCTGTGTCTTCCAAGAAGACAGAAACCACTCATATAGACGCTCTTGATATGGAAGACTGCCTCTGTAACTTCCATGAGATATTCGAAGTGGACCTGAAACATTTGAAATCCTGTTTTGTTGCACATAGTCTGATGCACCAAAAGGTTCATCACTGGGTGCTTTCAGGTCCACAATTTCCGAGGAGACTTCCTCTGAGCAGCCAGCGGCGGCCAATGTCAGGAAGTTCATACATAAACGAAGTGTTCCTCTGGGGTGTTAAAATCTCCCTCCAAACCTCAACATCAGAAATATAAGACCAAAGCCTCTGGGTCGAAGCACAGTGAGTTAGGCCACCTGATCGCAACTGTAGGAGGGACTAACGGAAACTGAGTAATTTTAAGGGTTCATATTTTATATCAGGTTCTTTCTCATTTTCTGAATTTTGTTTTACTTAATTACACGCTCCGGTGTTCAGTGGAACTGCCATAGTTTCCGTACAAAGGTTGATGTGGTCAAACACCTGCTTTCGTTTTATTATGCGGAGTGCTTTTGTTCCGAAGAGACGAAACCCAAGAGTGAGCGCGGCTTGCCTTGGTCAAACGGAAGACGGATATGGTAAGCCAGAAGGTTGGAAGCATGAGTTTTTCCGACTCTTTGTGTAAAACGTGTAAGTCTTGTTTTGAGTTCCCTAAAGTCCGATAAAAAGTAGTAACTTCCCTCCAGCTATCGGCCTATTACGTTCACAACTTGTCTGTGCCAGGGCATGAAACTTCCGTTAGTTCGCCATAAATTCCTTACCTGGAGAGTCTTGCACCATTTGATCCTTAAAAAAAGGATTCAGCCGCCATCGCTCACTTTATTATTATCTCTTTTCCTTAAAACGTCCATGAGTGAGGTGTTTGTACAGACGCAGAATCCCTTGTATGTCTTTTTGTAGGTTGTAAAGGCTCACGCCAAAAAGATTGCTGGTGAAGGAGTGGCACTCACTGCGACCTACATGATTGCTGGAAAAAAGGGGAAGCTCCCAACTTTCATTGTTGATTTCCTCAGCGTTGGTCATTCTAGGTGCGCCTAGGTAAGGCATTCTGTGCGCCTTTCTTTCAAAACCAAGGCATTCCTGATTGAGACATTCCACCCCGGACCTTTCTCATCTTTCTCTTCAACAACATGCTCCACTGAACATCTCTCCCTCTGTCAACATATGGATAATATGCATATCCTTTGTTTCTCATCAAATCTGCGTTTCATTGAACGGCAGCTGTAAATGGCAATAGACAAGAACTTGGTTAAGGACCCAATAAAAGATTTGGTCTATCTCCTATAAAATCCTCTTGCCTTGATTTCTGTCGCAGACGTAGACACCAACCGGACGTTGAGCTACGTTTGGGTTTCATAGCCATTCCAGTTGTGCCGAAGACAAAAATATTGGGTCTTGCCTTTGACATGACGCTCATCTTCCTTTCGGATATAAGAAGACTTAAGATGTCTTCCATGCAAACTTCGAATATCCTTTCTGAAAGCTTTCTGTCGGGCGTGTCCTGGGAGCAGACAAGGTGTCACATCTGAGAATCTACAATTCTGCTATTCGGTCTAAACTGTATTATGGCTGTGTGGTATGGATCGGCGCTGTGGTCGATGCTCTGTGCCCAAGATACTATGCATCACCAGGCTTTACGTTTGTGTTAATGTACCTATAATAGCTCTCCTGTGAATAGTTTATAAGCCGAATCAAAAGTACAGACGGTATATTCGCTTGTTCTTTGGCATCGCATTAGTTCTACTAGAAGTTGCGATCACTGCCATTTATAATACATGGTTTTAAACTCTTCGTATTCTATCCGTTTTGAAAACTCCTCCTCCTGTGTAATTATTTTTGAAATCTGGATGTCTGACATAGCGTCAAATGAAGGAATCGAGTTGTTGTTCGGAAGGACCAAAGGTTTTAACAGCATTTTGGTGTCTAGGCTGGAATTCTTTTCTCTGCGTGGCCAAAAAAGCTTCTATTCTATGCATCCGTGTATCAGCAGCTCTATACTGAACTATGGTTCTATCACTTCGCCTTTGTTACGGACGACGTATCGAAGTTAAGTGTACTCGTAGGATCTGCATTCTTATATATTTCTGTCATTTATGCTAAGCGAGTTCTATGTGAGGCCACAGTGTTTTGAGTCTAGGTGCATGCTGTGTACCAAATACATTTTTGCATTTATCGATTTGCTATGGTTTACCGAAATTCCTTCAGTATCTCACAGATGCATTCATCAACAAAGGATAGAGACTTTCCTCCCTGTGCTTTGTAAGACGTTTGCTCCGTTCTTCATAAAATTCCGGTTTTCAGGCAGTTTCTGGGAACCAGGAAAACTACTCTGGGATTCAGAAAAACTACTCTGCTGCTGCTGCAAGGTCCGTTTTCTCGTTGGAAGACCCTTCGGTGACACTGTACCATTAGGCCCTATGTTCTGTTGTTCAAAAGCATGCTTACGGCACTTGGCAGGCAATGAGATCTAGCATCAGGAACCGCATTGAGCCGGTTCCTGATCTTTCTCGACAGTAGTAAAGTAAATCCCAAGTAAAAAAAAAATCAATGTAACGAGAATGGGTAACGGTGCATCATTTTCAAGACCTTTGTTGAAATGTTACAAGCTGTCCCAAATGCACATTCTTCATTGGATGACTGCCTACAGCGACACATACTCCCGACGGACCCGTAGACCATGGCCCTGGCCCTCTTTCGGGGATGGGGGAGGTGTGACGTGCCTGCACCGCACGCAGAACGCACATGAGATAAAGGCAGATAGCAATGAGATCACATGTCTGTGTAGCTCAGTTGGGAGAGCGACTTACTCCGGAGTAAGGGGGACCCTGATTTGATGCCCGGCGTGGACAAACCTGTCTACAGGAATGTTGGAAAAAGTGCATCGTACTGAGCCGGTTCTTGGTTTTTGACCATCAAGATTTCTCTAGAACAATAGACAGGAATTTCAATTAGCATGTCCCAGCACCAAGCAATGTAGTCTTCTTCACTGCTGCTTTCTGTATGCAACACTGTCCTTATGTGTAGAACAAGTAATTCATCACTTGATGTTGTTCATGATTAGTGTGTATCGTCGTTTTTGTGATGAATGTGAATGATCAGGGTGACGCGTCTTCCATGCTGTAATTTTTGCGTTGCATTGATGTCGTTCATCTTGTGAAATCTATAGCTTTTGTATCTGATTTTGCACCCTTTAATGTAGTGTCAGTTTTATGCGTGTTTTTTTTTATGACACCTGTTTCTTCTTGTTTCCCCGAATAACCGTGTAGCTTGGTACTATTTGGAAACAATATGGCCACTAAACTCCAATAACCAGACAACGAACCAAGCGACATTACCTGTTAAAAGGTAATTACATTCGTGGACCAAGTGCGCAAAAGCGAAGCAGGCAAACTAAAATGACGATATGCCAAATGCTGAAAGTGGTTTAGGAAAAAACTTCACCTGATGATAACAGCTTTTAGTTATGTTATATGACAGGCTCTGGGTATACATATGCCTAATAAGTTATAGGTGTCTAATATTATAACTGCACCTTCTTTTATGTCATTTATTGTCTCTTTCGTAGGTTTATAGAACATGTGCATAAGAACAGCAGAATAACACTAATTCTGGTTCTTGTGATGGCAACAACAGGAGGAGCCTATAAAACATGCATAGTATCTTCTGCATAGATATATAAATAAAGTAAACTTACGTATCGCTGCAAAGATTTTGTGCAGATTTAGATGCACATTGCAATTTCTAGGAGCGTTCTTGCCATCTATTTTGCTTTTCTGAACGAGAAAGATAACAGAAAAACAAAATGAATATAAAGAAGAAGTCGTAAAAGAACCATGTTGCCGGCAGATATGGAGGTTCTATTTCTCTTGTGTACCTTGAGCTATTGCGCGAGACCCTCTGGGACAGATAAATTTCTCGTAAATGCTGCTGGAACACTGAGCACTAAGAGAAAGAGAGAGAGAGAGAGAGAGAGAGAGAGAGCTCTCGTAAGAGAGAGTCCCAAGAAATGTATCGAAGTAGGAAAAAAGGAGGAAGATGAAACTGAAAGGTAACTGCTTACAACAGCCGTAAAAGAAAGTACTATTTCGATCTTGTATAGTGCTCCTTACATCTTGGAGATGCGTGTGTCGACCGCGAGTGATGTTTTTTGTTCGTTGAGCTGCTAAACGGAAGATACTTCGCTCTTTTTATTTTACCTTAAGCTTCGGAAAGTAGACGTATCATGTGTTCAGTCGTGCAACTGGTAGGAAAAATCCAAAATCATATTGTACTGCAGTTGTGGAATGATTGATGGTAGAGAATGTGCGGGATACGTTGTAAGGTTGTGACAAGAAGGATGACACCGAATTCTAGGGTGTAAATGAGTATGTCTTTTGAATCATTTCCGACAAGAAAAAATATCTCAAAGCAAAGTTTTAGAAGAAAAAAATTAAACGAAAAAGTGAATGCATGTACGCTTCTTGGAGAAAACCTTCGCATAATTTAAAATACGAAGTGTAAGCAGTGTTCTTTATAGTGTATTGCACCGTTTACAGTAAAAAAAAATATCAACCGGGTTTGTACTTTATCAGTAAAACATTCGCAAATAGAAACAGCTACTTTCGGCCACGTGCGACTGAAAATGAAATGTGTACTACGTAAAACCATAAACTGCGCACAAAGCATTTCTCATAACGAAAGTCAAAAATGTCAGACAAGGTTTTTCAAAGAAATGAACTCTTACATATCCAAGTGGCAAAACTATGTGGTGCGAAAATTGGCAGTATATTAAAAAGTATTCATCGCCAAAAACACAATCAGTAGCTACGATCAGAAGCAAAAATAACTTTATAAACCGGTCTTTGAGAAATGGAGATATCAACACTACAGAGATTCATCTTAACGCCCCCTAGTGAGAAAAGTAAACATTACTTTGAAAAAAAGAGGAACACTTTCGCTTTTCCCGCGGAGAGTGGAGTCAGACTGAGAAAGAGTTTTTTCAATTATAATTTTTTGAAGGAAGCTATGATTGCAAACATTTTAAAAACAGAAATATGCAACTATGCCAGCTCCCCTAGCGGCTAAGAATTTTTACAAAATATTGTAAATGCGTGCAAAACATCCATCGTCATGGCCTGCATCCAAGGTACACAATGTACGCTTAAAAAGAAGTTTTAAAATCCGAATTTAAGAAACAGAGATTTCTGAAAAATACAATATATATTTACGCCCCCTAGTGGTGAAGCTATGCATAGTTTCAAGTCGAAACTGCGCGTAAAATGGCCTTTGGGCAAAAGGTATCAGGAGGTAAAAATAATTTTTTGAATCTTTTTTTCTTTTTAAGCAATAAATAGTAAGAGTAAAATATATTTTGAGTTTAATAGCATGTGCATTTGTATCTCCTAGTGGCGAGGTTACGCATTAGAAAGAGATTCAAACGTGTGGTCAGTTGTTTAAATAGTTAAGGCGTTCTACTGAAAGAAGAATTATTTCTCTTTCTCCTCTTTTTTTATTGGGGATTTTACGACTACTGTGAACAACTCTATGGACAATAAGCAGTTGTCTGACTCTAATTTAAGGCTAGTGGCCCAAAGGAAGAGAGAAGGAGAGATAGCCAGTGCCGAATGACAAACACCATCCTTGCCTCACAGGGATTAGAACCCAGGCCCAGCTCGGAGGAAAGAAATTTTCAGATGGGATGAATAGTTGCAGAGATATGGTGTTGACGGATGTAGTGATACTATAAGCACGTGCTTGCTTTTTTAAAAAAAGGCGTGCTAAGAGTATAACGTTATTCTTTTATCTGAGAGGGTGTTGTTGATTCCATAGTAAGGTCAGGAAGCACAAAAACAAACACCGACTACAACAATTTCTTGTTTAAATGTGCTTTTAATCATATTTATTTAACGCAACTTATCAATAGTAATTTTTCTACCCGAAAATCTGTACATAAAAAAACAAAGAATCTATATCAAATGATTTCACGAAAGTACATCGCAAGTGTCACTATTATGAAATGTAGAAACAAATTTTGAGATACAAAAGTCTGACGTATGGGCGTTGAAGTGCGTGAGGACTCAAAAATCTGAAATACTTATTGTTCAAAGAATCATTGTAATATTAAATATTATTCAACATTCCTTTTAATTGATACACGGCTGAACTGAAATGAAGATCTGGAAGAGTGAATTCAAAAGCTGAAAGACTTCGGGATTATTTTCTAGAAGTCTGCTATACCATATACTGATGTGAAAGTTCCGCTCATAGCTGCAGAGTGCTTCATGCTGAAGATTAATGTCTCTCTTAATAATTTATGCTGAAGATTAATGTCCTTCTTAATGTAATTTTAAATCAAGAACAGTCAAGATTGCTACCATGAGAGAGGTGTCTGAAGTACTAAATTTTCATAATCATTAGGAGCTGAGGTTTTGTTTCGGTTGTTAATACTTCGTTTTCATTATATTCAGCCATGTAAGTGACAGTAGCAATGTTAGAACGTTTTCTTTTATTTAGGAGTTCTACGACCACAATGAGCAACTAAGAGGGCAATAAGCAGCAGTCTCTTGTTCCTAATTTAGGGACATTGGTTCCAGAGAAGGGACTGAGCAAGCAAAGCTTTAAGAAGGACCCAGCTCTGAAGAATTGTCAGTGTTCAGAGCATTAGACCATTCGCCCATTCGTCTCACAACGGTTACATTTGACATTAAATATAGCTTTAAATATAGGTTTTGTTTTGAAAATTAAGTGTAGAGATTTACAATTCCGCCCAAAGAAGTAAACGATAACAAAAATTAAATTTTGAAAAATAGAAAAACATATTTTCACAGCAGTAAAAGTTCAAATATAGGCATTAGGTCATGAAATACTATACAATTTTTGAAACCCGCGTTCTACTTTAGAAATTTCAAAATAATTTTTAAAATCCAAAATACCTATTATGTACCTGTCCAGTTTGATACCTTATTTTCAAAATATATTCGCATAGAACATTCCGGCGAAGTTAATAAACATTTCGAAAATCTGTTATGTTTGAGTTTTATCGCGATTTCTAGAGATGGTATAGAATTTCTACCGAACTTGAAGAGCTTTCTGAGTGCACTGAAGCTAGATATTTAGTGTGAAATCTGTCAATGGTTTTGTCCAAGAGAGAGATAAGTTTGCAAACCTCTTTCTTTTTCGGCGAGAAAACATTGAATCTGAAGTTCATCAATCAACTTTCTGAAGCCTCAGAGGAACAAAAAACTGTTTAAACGTAAGATATTGAGAAAGCTTCAGGTAAAAGTTGATATTTTAATTGACGAATTTATAATATTTAGGAACAGAGATATCTGTTGCAAACAGTAAATGATTCATGCAAATTACGAATATGCCTTTACGATCGGTCGGCAACATAGAAATCTATACCAAAGCAATTTGTATTTTGTTTATTAATTTTGCTAATTCAATGGTCATTGTACATTTACTGCAACAATAAGAACAGGTGAGTATTCCATCATATATTCTCACCATGTTACTCATCTAATAGTGTACATTGAACTTTTTATTTTATTGCGTAAGCTAATAAAGAGATTCTTGATAGCATGGGCGTCAAGGGACCAGATTCCCTTAATCTAGCATTGACGAGGAATCGGAGTGGTTTTCTTCTCCTCAAAATTCCGTTGCATGCTGGCTAATTCGTGCCCCAAATTCAGTCTTACGTTAGGCAATTGAAATCTTTCACGCTAATAGGTCTCCTACAGTGGGAACATGATGATGTGATGAAATGTCGTTTCCCGTTCTCGCATTCTTGAAAAGTTGAATCAGTGGTTCAATGGAAGGCGGTGATTGCACGTATCGATACGACGGTTTAGCCATGTCTGGTCTTGTTGTTAGGTGTGCTGCCATTTCTGGTCTTATCATCAGGACTGATTGTGTAGCCATCCTGGTAGTGAGTCATCTGCACGAGATTTTCTTTTACATAAAGAAACCAGCTAACATCATTTGCTTTGCTAGCATTTTTTAGGAAGATACACTCGTTTCATGAAGAGTAATCACTGATGGGAGCGTGTATGGGTTATAGAATCAGCAGAGCACCATTGCATATTGAAGAGCCAAAACATTATGACCAGTACGGTTTTATGAAAATATAAGGAACAGCGGGTAAACGACGGCGCGCGTGAAAGTCACGAAATGGTATAAATAACACCTGATACTGAGCTCTGCTAATCACTGTTATTCAAGTCCTTCAGATGGAAAAACGGGCTTAAATGAGTTTTTCTATTTATTGAAGATTTAATGACCACCGTGAGCAATTCAATGGGCTTAAATAAGTCGCCCGTCCCTAATTTAGGGTCCCTGGTTCCAGGGAAAGGAGAGAACCAGTGGTGGTAAGACACACACAACATCCAGACCTCACCGGGATTCGAACCCGGACCCTTCTCAGACGAATGGTCTAGCGCTTAGACCAGTGCGCCACCCAGGTGGCTTACCGAGTTTGACGAAGGTCAAATTATAATGGCCAGACGACTAGGTCAGAGCATTTTCGAGACTGTAAGGCTTCTGGTGTTCACGGTCAGCCGTGATTAGCACCACCAAAAAGTGGCCCGAGGAGGGAAAGCCCCGAAGCGCCGACAGTCAGCCCACATGGCTATCCCGCATTGAACGAGCCAACAGAAGGGATATTGTGGCCGAACTCGCCGGTAATTTGATTGCTGGTGACGAGAGTAATGTGTCACAACACACAGTACATTTAACCATGCTGAAAAGGGGTTGCGTAGTTGCAGGTTGCGCCGAGTGCCCATGGTAATATCGGTTCACTGTTGAAAGCGCCTACAATAGGAATGCGGGCATCCGAACTGGACCTTGAATGACTGGATGAAGAACGTCTAGTACGACGAATCCCGTTTCCTGTTGCACCATGTGAACGGTCGGGTTACGCGTACTTTGCTTACCAGGCGAAGTGTTGGTACCAAGATGCACGTGGAGCAAAGCCAAGCCAGTTGTGGTAGTGGAATGCTTTGGGTAGCGCTCTGGTGAGAAACCCTGAGTCCAGTCATTTATGTGTAGGAAATTATGACATCAGCAACCTATGTAAACATCATTGCAGGCCATGTACATTCTTACAAGGCAACGGTATTACCCTTTGCTAGTGTCTCCTTTCAGCAATTAATGCGTCATGCCACAATACCCAGATTGTTCGAGAACAGTTCAGGGAACATGAGGAAGACTTTCATCCCTGGCCTCAAAATTCCCAAGATTTTCAATCCAATTGAGAAATCTGTGGTTTGTGTTGGAACAGCTAATCCGATGTGTGGCGGCTCATCCATGTAATCCACGTGCATCCACGTGCTGGTACCAGTTACCACAAGACTAACGTCCATACCCGGCGAGGTATGGACGTTTGTATCGTCCATACCTCGCCGGGTAAGAGGTTTTTTGGAGGTACGTGGAGAATCGACATCATATTAGGCAGCTGACCATACTGTTTTGGGTCTTCGCCCTACATATGGTATTCTCTACATTCTTTCAAGCAAGCTACGACATTTCAGGTGTGAGTAACACACCATGGCGAGTAAGCTATTCGATAAGTTACTAACGTAGTGTGCGTACAAAACTTAACGCAAATGGAAGAGTCAAATATGCGGCATCTAACACTTCCATTTGTTGTTGCCAAAACATCTATTTGAAACTTGGAAGAATTGCCCATTTAAGACCACATTTCTGCTTTAAGACTGTCCTTCTAGGAAACTGTTTCACCTGATTAGTAATAGAATTGCTGTTTTTTAAATTTATAAACGTTTTCCCTTTCGAAATTTAATGACCACGAACTGCCTAATGCGAGTTGGAAAGGCCGTTCGAAATTTGAGGCTGTTGCTTTTTAAGAAGAAAACAGCCAGCGTCCTAATAATTAACACAACATTCTTTTTTTGACGGGAGTCCCGACTCAAGTTCATTTAATATAAGGATGCAGGAGCTCGCAAGCAACAACGCCAGACTTGTAAGAGAGTAACTTGATCGCTGCCTATATAATAGTGCAATTTCTAACAGCCAACTGCCTCAGGCAAAAAAATAAAAATCCGTTTTCTCGTACTGTAGTTCGAACACGAAAGCGTCTTACACTATGTGGACAGAAGTGACTGGACACTCCCACCCAGGTGCAGTGGTGTGCTCCCACTGCAGGCACGTGCTCCATAAGGTATAAAAACGGCAAAGGTGGCATGCTGAGATCAGTCGCTGATAAAATGGCTAGCATGGAGAGAGCTCTCAGAGTTTGAAAAGGGCGTTATAATGGGCTGCTCAGTTGGAGGTATGGGCATACGAAGCATTGCTGATGTCAGACAGGTCGCTAAATGGATTGTGGCCTTTGTCATCAACAAGTCGGAGAAGACAAGACATTGCAGGAATTCAACTCGCCCTGGAAGATCAACGAAACTGAAACGCAGGGACTGGAATGTGCTGCAGAGGAAGGGCCGGAAAACCAGGTCCAGTCGAATGCACCCCATAGCACATGAGTTCTAGATAGCCACATATGTTATGGTCTCTACCAAGACACTTAGGAGAGAGGTCCATGCACTCGGATGTGATGGCCGAGCTGCCATCCATAAAACTATCATCCCAAAGACCAAGAAAGACACGAGGCTTCGATGGTGTCAACAGCACAAAAAGTGGACGTTGGAAAAATGACGGCAGGTGTTATTGATCGAAGAATCCCACTTCACATTATTCCGATCGGATGGACGTGTCTATGTTAGCCGGTTACCTAGAGAACGTCAGCTTCCGGAGTGTACAGTGCCGCCTGTGAAGTGCGGAGGAGTTATGTTGGGTCGTTTCACAATTATTGGCCGTTTCTGAGACACACACAAAAAAAACCCCAGCACTAACAGACGACAAAATGCATTTTATTCTGAAACATTTCTACCCTTGGCAGCAATACAGCATGCCCAACGTGTTTTCAGTGCAAAAATGCCACAGTGGCAGAAACTGGCATCACAGTGATCCGAGGAATCGCCGATAGCGAAAATCACAGAAGTGGTCCAAATGGCGAAACATGTGAAAATCTGAGGGGGCCAAGTCATGCGAATAAACAGGGTGAGAGAGGACTTCGTACCCCAAAACGTTGATTTTTCGCAGGCTTCCAATAGACACATGCGGTCATGCGCCATCCTGAAGCAGTATGGGACCCAAACGATTGGCGAGCGATGGTTGTTTGTTGCATCATTTCTGGTGACATTCGTTCGGCTGACGGCAGCACACGTCGGTTGTGATTGTTTGACCTCGTGGCAAAGATTCATAATGAACCACAGTCTTGGCAGTCCACCACACAGAGATCAGAACCTTCTGTGGGTGCAACTCGGGTTCGTACATGTGTTTGGGTGGTTCCCCTTTATCGAGCCACGGCGCTGTTCGCTTCATTTTGTCATAAAGCACCCATTTTTCATCAACCGTAAGGATCCGATACAGAAAGGTAGCACTACCCTCACGTTTTTGGAGGGCAATGCATGTTTCCAGACGCAGTACCTGCTGCTGTTTGGTGAGTTCGTGTGGAACCCAGGTATCCAATTTTTAACCTTGCCCATAGCAGCCAGGTGTCTGGAAACTGTCACTGATGGTACGAAAAGTTCGGCACTGAGCTCATGTATTGTGGATGTTGGTTTTTCTTCCACTTTCCGCCTTAACTGTACAGTGTCACACAGAACCGGACGACCGGCTCCTGGCTTATGGTCGATGGGAACATCACCGGCATGAAACTTGTAAATCAGTCTACGGACAGTTCTGTCACTCGTCGTACCGACACCTACGCTCTATTGACATTTGCGACCGTTTCGGACACATTCCGGCCAAGTTTGAATTCGTGCAAAATCACTGATCTCACGCCAGGTTGCTCCATCACGTCCCCAACTGCTGAGATCTGTCTGAAATACCATTTTATACACGTGGACTTAACAGATTCACTTTGCAATGGCGTTTGGTAGTTCCTCCTACGAGGCGTCCCTTGTAACTGGTTATGCAAATTCGCCTTGCCGGCATCGCCCAATAATTATGAAACGACCCAATAGTATGGGGCTGTTTCAGCTGGTACGATGTCGATCCATTGGTTGTTATTCATGGCAACCGAACTTTGTGCTGCATAGAGATATCCTGGATGACTCAATGCTCCCAATGTTATGGCAGTTCTACGGACACGACGATTGCTTCTTCCAGGACGATAATGCCACGTGTCAAGTTTCCAGTGCTACAGTGGAGTGGTATAAGAAAAATGCTGTCTCACGGATGGATGGACTAGCCTGCTCAGAACCCGAACCTCAATCCCATGGAACACCTATGGGATGAGCATGAACGACAGGTGAGATCTAGACCAACGCAACCTTCTCCACTGAGAGAGTTGGTCAATGTACTCAAGACTTGTGGACAGTTTACCTCAAAGGGTAGCTTATATGGACTTGTGGACAGTTTACCTCAACGGGTAGCTTATATGGACTTGTGGACAGTTTACCTCAACAGGTAGCTTCTGTAATCTCTGCAAATGGAGCACCACCCGCTACTGATGTAAATATAACACTGTTTTTCTATTTACTCACAGTGTCCAATCACTTTTGTCCACAGGGTGTATGTTGATCATTTAACTATTACTGCTGCTCACACAAACTAAGAGGTGTGCTGCAATGCATAAATATTTTATTATCCGTGTATAATGAAGTAAGAGTTAACACTTCCTTGTTTTAGAATATTTTGACATCATGATGCGCCAAACACCGGCCTCAAAATCTATGCACAACACAAAGCCAGAGATTGACAACCTTTTCATAAGAGTGGTCACGGGTTTATCAATGTAAATATAGCAATTATTAGGTGTTCAACTTACTTTTCGGCCCCTAACCTCAAGCGATCATAGAACGTCGGCAAATGCAAATAGCTGTATGCGATAATGGCTGATTGCAGCGCCATCCAAGAGCTTTCAAGGCAACCATAACCACTCACAGCTGTAGTGAGAGAAGGGACGAAAGTTGAAGGTGAAAGCAATGTCGTTCGAGAAGCAACACCTGAAGCACTGCATCCTTTTCGCGTTTCAGCTCAAAAAACGTGCCGTGCAAATGATCTGTGCTGCTTTGGGTGAGGCTGTTGTGTCCTACAGTACGTGTAAGAAGTGGTTCCAGCGGTTTAAGCAGGGAAATTTCGATCTCCGTGATGCAGAACGTCCGGGACAACCACAGAAAGTTGACGATGAGGAACTGGAACAACTGTTGGATGCGGATCCCTGTCGCACACAGTCAGAGCTCGCCCAGGACCTCGGAATAACGCGGCAAGCCATTGCAAAGCGCCTGCACAAGCTTGGACGGATTCACAAGGAGGGCCGTTGGGTGGCCTACCAACTCGCAGCTGCGAACAAGTCTAGGCGCTACGATGTTGCTGTGTCCTTGCTCTCCAGATTTAGGAAGGATTTCCTCCACAAGATTTTGACCTGTGATGAGAAGTGGATCCTGCACGATAATCCTAAGCTGCGCAACTCGCAGTTTTATCTTGGTCAGCCTACCGCCAGTACCGCCAAACCGAATATCCATGCCAGGAAGTTGTTGCTGTGCATATGGTGGGATCGGCGCAGTGTCGTACACTATGAGTTGCTCAAACTTGGTGAAACGGCCAATGCTGAGCGTTATTGTCAGCAACTCATTCGTGTGAGTGACGCAATGGAGGTGAAAAGGCCATACACCGGCAATGGCAGAAGGTCGGCCCTGTTGCTTCAGGATAACGCGCGTCCTCACACCGCGAAAACGGCCTTAACCACAATCACCGACCTGGGATGTGAGATTTTGTTGCATCCGGGGTATTCTCCAGACTTCGTCCCGTCGGATTATTACCTCTTTCGCTCCCTGCAACATCACCTGAGTGATACGCACTTCAATTCTGTCGAGGAGGTCCACACAAGTATTGATGACTTTATCAACTCGAAACAGCCCTCTTTTTTCCGCAGGGGCATTCGGCAGCTCTCTGACCGATGGCTCAAATGTATCCAACACGACGGGAATTATTTCCCAGATTAGGCACATATTGGATTTGCTATAATTTGCTGTCAACATGTCGGGCCTGTGCCCGATAATTAAGTTGCACACCTAATATTTATAGGAGTGAGACCGCCGAAACTTATTAAACTTTAATTTACACCGTATCTTTTAAAGCACGCCTTTGACATTGTGCCAATAACTCTTTAAAATAATAAAATCATTAATCAAATACCTTCTACGTGGCTAGCACGAATTATGAGATTTAAAAAATTAAATAGATTTTGTTTTTGAGTACATCGTGAAGACAGAATAATAATTCAAATGTCCGACATTAGTGTTCCTACTTTCGAGTTTTACAACAGTGAAATTTAGAATTATTTAAAACGTCAAATCACGCTCTGTCTGCACTTGGACAACTCAAAAATGGACTTCTACCCCAATTTCAATGAAAAGCATGATGCTAAAAAAAATGTAGCTTCGCGAAAGCTAACATGAACTGAAAAGTTCGAGGCAACGCATGAAAAGCGGTGGGAAGAATCAACAGCCGTTCTTGAGAGTGGTTTAGGTTCGACAAGTTTCATTCCTGAAAATGTTTGTTCACAGACGAAAGAATCATCACATGTATTTGCTGTAGTCTTGTGCATTACGAAATTTAGAACCTCAGACATTTGTAAAACTGCATCCTAAGGATTAAATGAAAATCTTCGAACTATATCCGCTCACTGAGTGAAGTAGCATGCTACACACTCCTTTTCGTGACATACTCTTACAATAAACCAAGCTGCACTGAGTTTGATTCTTCTGTAAATCCCCTTTAACGAGAGAGTGTTGTTAGGAAACAATTAATTCATTTGGTCTGTCGTGCGCAGATAAATGACAACAGTGCACGAAATATTGAAAGAATCCTATTCGCAAACTCATCATTAAGAACACTTTTCAGAAGCTTCGAGAGGGAAAGAAAGTGCAACTAATATTCTTCCACTTGGAAGTATAGAGATGTCTAAAGAATTCTTAAATAATGTGAAAGCGACATTACAGAGCGGTTTGGGGCTAGTGATTCCTTGGTGCTTAGGGAGAGAGGGGAGCCATGATCATTTGGCATTTTTTGTTTTTGTCTTGTCCCTTTAACATTTCGTTAGGTCAAAATTGTTACATAGGTTTCTAGTAGTTTTGTTTGCCTTTTTGTCTTTTATTTTTTAGAAACATCTGAGCTCACCACCAAATTTTTCACTTTTTTGGTGCAGAGAGCGTTTTCGCTAGCGCCTTCCTTGAGTTTGCTTCAATGATATTTATTTTTTTAATGATTTTTATGGTATTTTCTTGGAGTGTTTTAGGGGGAGCGACAAGTGTTTATTTATGTATATTTTAGTTAAATGTCCGTGATTAATTACCTGAAAGCCTTAGAAATAAATTTTATGTGCACTGTCCGGCCATTAATATTCGAACACTCCATTATTGATTCAGTTCGGTCCTACGCAAGTACCATGCTACAGACCCAACTATAAATATGCTCGTATGATAAAACAATAGCATGACTGTGAATGCAGGATGGTTTGATGGACAGAGTTTACCGACATGCAGTGCGGATTGATAATAAGGTACCACATAAGTAATTGCTCAGCACATATTTCAGTGGAATTGAAGATCCCTAGGTCGAGTAACTGTGATGTGATATGTGACTGGAAGCGAACTGGGACTGAACCTGATTGATAATTTAAGGTAACATAAGTAATTGCTCCGCACGTATTTCAATGGCATAAAAGATCCTTAGTTAGACAAACGGTGATGTGATATGTGACTGGAAGCGAATTGGGACTGAACCTATTGATAATAAGGTAACATAAGTAATTTCTCTTCACATATTTCAAAATTCGTCGACTGGTCGAGGCCGTTAGGGCTCGACCAGTCGACGAATATTCTCTCAGTCAACGAATATTCTCTCAGTCGAAGAATACCTGGAGAGTGAGGATATTCACAGGATGGAGTGTACCGTCAGGTATCAGGATATGAACCCAACAGAGCCTATGTGTGATACCCTGGGAAAACCAATTGCAAGCCGGCAGCCTACTCGCAGAGCCATCCCGGTACTCCGATGCGCCTACTTGGAAGAGTGGCACTTATTGCTCCACACTCTCATTCACAGCCTTGTCAACAGCATGAGGGATTGTTGTGCGAGATGTATTGATGTTCGGGGTAACCACACTTCATATAACTCCTCGAAATTTGCGCCACTTGCTGCATCAGTTTTCCATGATGCCATGCACATGCTTCCTCCTCATACGGTGATGGTATTCCATTTCTGTTGTATATTGTTGCATTATGTATGTATGCATGTATGTATGTATGTGTGTACTAACTGTCATTCAACTCTGTCGTGCAGATTTTGCCGTATTAATGACTTGGTGTTTGTCACGCTAATTTTGGACACCACAGTACACTCTCTGAAAAAACAAATATTATATTACCATCACTGCACTCTGAGGAAAAACAAATATTATATTACTATCACTGCACTCTGAGCAAAAATAAATATTTTTTAGAGAAGGAAAGTAAATTATATACAACCCCTTGTGTTTAGGGTTAAGGAAAATGAGTCGAACACATGTAAATGAAAAAAAGAATACGGTTACAATCACTGCCATTATACTTAATAGAAAATGTGTTGCAACTGTTGCCAGTCCCAGTCCAGAATAAAATTTGCATAAACTGGTCAGGTTCTGAGAAGCTCGGCACCAGGCCCAATTTGAACGAAGTCAGGCCCAATTTGGACGACGTCAAAGTCTAAAACCGCTCGGCAACCGAGCCGGCAAATTGAACTTTAAAACCCTTTAACGATCATAATGCCCAAAACGCCCGTTTGTACAAATGGCCACAGCCGCCCGAAACGCCTGTCCGGAGTGAATCAGATTTTCTAATCTTACTTGTTTTTCAAATTTTCTTGACTTATGACGGATCAGTGGGAGTTGCCCTCAGTCACTATTGTTGTTGTTAAATAAAGAAGTGAAAGAACAGACAGTTTCGAGCGTTATGTTATTAAGAGTGATACAATATTTTTGGGTAATGGTCGTTAAAGGGTAAAGGACACATTTTGTTCCCAGCCGTACGTATAGAAAAAAGGACAGCTTAAGCGCGCTCATTTTTATTAATATGTATGCATATACATAGTGCGTTAAATAATTTTTAAGACTGGCGCTAGATTTCAGTCTACGGTGGCGCCACCAGTGTAATCGCGAATGCGTTATGAACCGTGACCATTTGCTTGCTTTCTGCCAAAAGTACTGCGCAGTTGTTAAAGTAACTCAAACGAAACGGGAGTTCATTAGAGAAGTAAAATTTTTTCCATGTTGAATTATTAAGATGGAACAAAGGGCAGCTATTAAATTTAACGCAAAACTTGGTAAAAGTGCCTCGAAAACGTACCAAATGATGAAACAAGTTTACGGTGAGTTTTGTTTAAGTAGATCAAATGTTTTCCTGTGGCACAAACCTTTTTTGGACGGAAGAGATACGCTAGAAGATGATAAGCATACCCGAAGACCAAGTTCATCTAGGACACCTGATATTATTGAAAAAGTGTGTGATTTCGTGGAAAACAATCGATGTGCGTCACTAAGAATGATGGAAGGGTCTTTAAACATCAACAAAGAAACGATTCCAACCATCCTGCATGAAGATTTGGGCAAAATAAAAGTCTGTGCTAATATTGTTCCACACACGTTAACCAATGAACAAAAATCAAGGAAAAGTGCACATTGCAGAAACATAATTTCAGCCACTGAAAATGATCCAAACTTCTTAAAATCGATTGTTACTCGTGATGAAACATGGTATTTTCAATATGATTCTAAAACAAAGCGACAAAGTGCAGAATGGAAGTAAAAAAACTCGCCACAAGCCGAAAAAAACCAAGAAAAGTTCCATCGAAAATCAAAACAATGCTCATTACATTCTTCGATGGTAAGGGTATTATCCATAAAGAATTTGTTCCCAGTGAACAAACAATTACTGGTGAGTTTTATTTAAATGTTTTGAGGCGTTTGATGGGCAGAATTCGTCGCATTCGTCCAGAATATCGAGATGAAAACAGTTGGTGTTTGTTGCACGATAATGCACCCAGTCACACCTCACTTCTTGTCCGTAGATTTTTGGCGAAAAATAACGTCTGTGTGTTGAATCATCCACCGTATTCGCCTGATTTAGCACCCTGCGACTTTTCTTTGTTCCCAAAACTTAAAATGACGTTAAAAGGGTGTTATTTTGATGATATTTCGACCATACAAACAGCTTCGACGCGTGCTTTGGAGGCAATTCCGCAAAGTGAACTGGAACAGGCATTCGAATCATTATTAAATCGCTGTAACAAGTGTATTGAAGCCGGTGGGACTTATTTTGAATAACAAACCAAAACAAATTATAATTTCTTGTTTCTATTTCATTTTACAGACCCAGTCTTAAAGATTATTTGACGCACTGTGTATGTATAACCTAAATGGTTCCCTTTCATTTGTGGGTAGCATGGCACTGAGCTTTTTTTTTTTTCTTTTTAATTTGAATGAAATTTAACAACCACCGTGCGCAGCTCAATGGACCATAAGCAGTCACCTTTTCTGTGATTTACGGACACTGACTCCAGGGAAGGGAGAAAGTCAGTGCCGTAGAGCAAAAAAAAAAAAAAAAAAAATCCATGCCTCACCGGGATTCGAACCCGGACCCATCTCGGACGAATGATCATAAGCCATCACTTTAACTATTGCGCCACTGGAGCGGCACACTGAGTTTCAGAGGTGTTGCCACTCGTTTTGCAAACTTTTCCTGTCAAGTTTCTAATTAACGAGACTTCTCTATTGCTCCATTTCCTCTGCTGCTTCAACACGGCAAAATTTAATGATGAGCGCGTTAGCTAACCCTCTCTGATATTTCACACTTTCGCTAACAGTGTTTTGAATCTCGAATTCCGAACCTCTGACTGAAGAGCGAGCGAATCACGAAAGGGTCACGTGATTCCACTCCTCATCCTTATCGACCAGGCGATCGAGGATGGACGTGCCCTTTCGCCGGCGGTTTCCAAAGAACCAACCGCCCGTCGCTCCTAATCGTTCATTCGCTTTTGGCCTTTCGGCTAATGATGCTGTTCTCTTTCTTGGTTGGGCTTTGCTGCAGCTGATGATGATACTGTTACGTCATGGATGCTTTGCTCCTAATGCATCGCTCTCAGTTTTGTCCAGAGGAAAAACATGCTCCTTGTATTATTAATGGAGTTTTTAAAGTGGTATTATTCCACGTTTTGCTCCTGAGAGGGCTATGTTTCAATGAGCGTTATGTTCACTCGAAGGATAGTTTTAAAGTGCTCGAGGACCATTAAATATCAAAAACCCAGAAGAATCTCATTTCGATGATGTATGTAGTCACAATGTCACCAAAAGAAGATTATTATCAGCGTTCTTACAAGAATGACCTTTAAAGACAGTGTAGCAAAGATCAATAAGTCATAATTTGGCTTCATTCACTGGCATTAAATTGCACTTGAAATAAAGGAAATTTAACATGTACTTTGGTGACAGTGTGCTGTTTGGTAATGGACTGCTTTCCCATACCTGTAGGACATACTGGTTTATAAACTTCGCTTTTAAACAGTATTCCTCTGGAAACGGCATTTTTCTGTTAATGAGAACAGCAGCTGTGTATGAAAAACAAAGCCGGGTGACGTAGTAGTCTAAGCGATGGTCTCTGATCATTCGTCCGAAAGGGGTCCAGGTTCGAATCTTGGTGAGGCATGGATGTTGTGTTTGTCTTACGGCACTGGCTGTCTCCCTTCCCTGAAACCAGTGACCCTAAATTAGGGACGGGCGACAGCTTATAGCCCATTGAGTTGCTCATAGTGGTTGTTAAACCTCCAATTAAGAAAAAAATTATCTTTAAAATATAATCTGGACTTGGCCAAGAAGTAATGGTGTCTTTTTGGCTGTGTAGTCCTAGTTCTGGTTTGTAATGTTTCGCTTACAGTGTTTTTGTATAGGGAGTTTAACCCGTATTTTACCAGACTGGAGTAGATAAATAAAATATAAATAAAACATCAACTAAAGCTATCACTTGCTCTTGCAATGAGGAATGTATTTATTCAGATGTTATTGGGAAGATCTCAAGCATTGTCCATTCTCTGTATTAGTAATATGTTGAATCCCCTTCTCTCGCAGCCCTTGATGATCAGTACCCAGCAAAAACACAAGTGCTGGGAAACTGCTGGCCACCAGCTGGCAGTGATGGGTCACTGCTGGCTGAAATCTGCCGCTCACGGCCCGGTAGTGGTCCGTTGGTGGCAGCGCTATCAGTTGGCAAGCCATTGATGGCCCTGCAGCATCGCCGTGAATTGTGGGCCTCCAAGCAAGTGCCACTAGTGGCCCGTTGCTGGCAACCAATGCAACCCCCAACAGCAGGGGGAAGTATCGGGACTGCGCATGCGCAGAAGCAACACTTGCTGTGTCTCTCATGGTACCAGTTAGTTGAAGACGACGCTATCGCCATCGTGTTATTTTAGTGGATGTTAAGAAAAAATCCATATGTGGAGAGGCGAATTAATTTCCTTATGAAATTTTACGTCGACGAAGATATCAGATTAAGCCGTGAAATACTAGATTACAGCCATGAAATTCACCCACTCCATTCCCATGAATAACAATTCATGGAATGGTGTTATTCATGGGAATGGATTGGATGAATAACAAGAAAAAATTTGAAACCGCTTGAAACACATATCCTGGAAAACCATTAAAATAGCGTTTGTTGGAAAAAAAAAAGAATTATACGCGTACAAAATTTATTAATTATTTGAAAGAAAAAAAAGCAACGCTATGTGGTGTACTCATCCATGGGTTGAATACACAAGACTGGGAGGAATACGCTTCTAAAAATAACGAGAAGTAAAATAAAATATATTTTACTCTTTAAAACAAATGTAGCTTCGGACAACGGAAAGGAAATACACAACGTTAAAAATGTAGCAGAATGTGACATGAACCTGGGTAAATATATATTTATTCAACAATCTCTTTTCAAGACGGCAAGGACAGTACAAAACTTTGGAAAGCGACTCTAAGTATGTACACGCCTTGAAAATGAGTAAAGTTCCCTTAACGTAAAAAAAAAAACTATCGTTACGTTGAAAAAATTAATTTATCAATTATATAAAACTGACTTTTATGAAAAATACCTCGCAATATTATAAAACGAAAGAGGGAAGCATTCGATTACAAATTGCATACCAAACAGATAGCTTCCAGCACGTTCACCAGTGCTGGGTACTTCTCCTCCAAAACGGCATACATCCGCTCCAGCGGTTCAGAGTAGAGGTTGGCATTGATGGTCCGACCGTCTGGAACAAATTCGTAATGGATCATCCCCTAGAAATTCCACCATACGCAGAGCATCACCTTGTGCTCGAAGCGCCCACGTTTGGAAACAGGTTCAAAAAGGTGGCCCGGTCTCAACCACTGCAGCTGTGTGTCAGGATTACGGAAATAGACCTACTTTTCATCGCACGTAACAATTCTCTTGATGAAACGTAGATCGCGCGGGTTTTCTGGGAGTTTCATGCACACTTTCACCTTTCGGTTTGCTTCAGCTTGGTGTCACTTCGTGAGGGACAATGCAGCAGCTCCTGTAGACCTTGCTGATGTCCTGAAGATGACGAACCACGGTGGTCTGTGATATACCTAGCTCGCCGCCTGATGATCTCCGAGTGCTGGTTGTCGGATTTGACCCTACGGCCTGGTGCTCGGTCACCGAATCCACGGTTCGCGGCCTACGTGATCTTGTCTGACCGTCGCGGTTTCTGTCACCTGAGCGAAATTCCTCAAACCATCTGGTTGCGGTACTGTGGTCCACGGAACTTTCCCCTTTCGCATGGCAAATGTTTTGTGTTGCTTGAGCGGCGCTATGACTCAGGTCAAACTCGTAAAGCAAAAGTTCCCTAGTTAGCCGGTTGTGGCTGTTCATCTTTTTGGCGTCTCAACCATAGACAGAACGGCGACATGCAAAGCTGTTCAAAGCAATGACTGCAACTTTTTATCCCTTTCGACTGACTGCAGCGCGACTTGAACTAGTTTAAACACGTGACATATCCGCCGCAGCACATGCGTTTATGCAAATATTGCAAAACCTTTGACTCACCCTCTGAATTTTACCTGCGTCATTTCAGTCTATCAAAAAATAAGTCTTAAGTATAATTCTAAGTTCATTTCAAAGTTTCAAAACAGTGATCCACTTTCGTATGCTTCTCTTTAACCCTTTAACGACCATAACGCCCAAAACCCCCGTACATACATACGTCCATAGCTGCCCGAAACTCCTGTCTAGGCCGCCCCGGTGGCGCAGTGGTCTAAGGCGCTGGCCTCTGATCATTCGTCCGTAAGGGGTCTGGGTTCGAATCCCGGTCAGGCATGGATGTTGTGTTTGTCTTACGGCACTGGCTCTCTCCCTTCCCTGGAACCAGTGGCCCTAAATTAGGGACGGACGACTGCTTATAGCCCATTGAGTTGCTCACGGTGGTCGTTAAACCTCCAATCAATCAATCAATCAATCAATCAACTCCTGTCTAGAGTGAGTCAGATTTCTTGCCCTTACCTGTTCTTCAAATTTGCTCGACCAATGAGGGATCAGCAGGAGTCACCGTCAGTCACCATTATTGTTACTAAACAAAGAAGTGATACAATAGAAAGTTTCGGGCGTAATGATATTTAGAATGATAGAAGATTTTTGAGTCATGATCGTTAAAGGGTTAAACTTAAAATTTCTAAGCGGCATAGGGAAGAGCGTGGCAAACCCATAGCTGTTCCATATGAACCACAACGCAATGCACTTATGCCGATCATGAACTCATAGACCCGGAAATAGGAAACCAAAGCTCAACGTTGGCACCACTAGACTAAACTTGGGGGTGGTTTGATTATATGAATTTTGTTTGGAGGTTTCACTTAATCCCACTACGGCGAATAAGACGTGGTAGTGGTTCGCGAAACTCTAGTAAATTGTGCGGTAATAGCTCGACTTTAAATAAGTCATTAAGGAAATCTTATACTCCTTAAAGCATACATTTTACAATAGTACTTTACATTTTGAAATTTCGTTTATACTTTTTTTACATTTATGTGTTTCAAGGCCATCCCATTGAAAAATGTATAACCGAAGTTTTGCTGTATATATACATATATCAATTCCGTATATTTTCAGGGGATGATCGTAGATCGCATTATGATTTAACTTATATTTGAGACACAGCAACAGCAAACATTTTTTTTTTTTTTTTTTGGTAAACGCCGATCTTTTCTTTCGCTGACCTTATCACTTACTACAGTCCAATGTAGAAGTAGAAATGATACATAAGGACAGGGCACTGCGAAATTTGCCGAAGCAAAACTGTTGGTCTGGTATTTAGTAATTTTACGTTTTGGAATTTAAATATATTTTATGACTACGATACTTGTGATGTTTAGACGGAATAAATCAGCAACGTTTATTCGCAATTAAATATTTTGTTTTAAGATCTACTATAGTTTCACTGAGAGTTTGGCTCGGCATCATCAGGACAAGTGGAGCGTAAATATTTAAATCATTGTGACATCATCTGCGTTCTGACGGTCACGGATTTTTGGCGAGTTGTTTCCACGCGCTTGAAAGAAATGGATTCAATGGATGTCGTTGACAAGCCGTGAAAACTTGTGGTATATCTAAAACGCTTCTAATATACACTTCTGGCCACCCAAAATGCAACACCAAGAAGGAAGCATCCGATTGGCCTGAAATTCGCAGCATGCCTCGCCCCCGAGAGGACATGCAAACGATTAGCATTGCAGAGTATATGCAAATCATGTGCGCCCGGCACGCCACCGAGAAGTACTATAAGAAGGGTGCACAGAAGGCGGGGTGTAAGTAGTGGAAGTGTGTTGTGCTGCCGGACCTCTAGGTGGGAAGCTTCCTGATGCCTCGTCGCAGAATATGAAAGTCATTCCAGCACGTTTCGGAGTTCGACAGAGGACGAATAGTGGCTTATCGCGACAGCGGTTTATCGTACCGAGACATCGGCGCCCGTGTGGGATGACATCCAGTCACAGTGAGGCGAGTATGGATTTTGTGGGTGCAGGAGGGACGCACGGACCGACGTGAGCGGTTGCCGCGGCACACCACCGAACGAGAGGACCGGCATGTTGTGCGGCGGGCATTGACGGCTCGCACCACCACATCACGAACGTTAGCGCAGGAATTAGGGTGTGTTGCGCAACAACCTGTGTCAGCACGTACCGTTCGACGTCGTCTGCAGGAGCGGCGGGGACTTGTCGAACGGCACCCATTGCTCCGATTACCATTGACGTTACACCACCGGAAAGTGCGGCGGCCGTGGGCCGTTGAACGCCGCACTTGGACTACGGAACAGCACGACATTGTCTTCTCCGAAGAAATCCGCTTCCGTCTGCAACACCACGATGGTCGGATCCGTGCTTGGCGGCACCGCGGCGAGAGACTGTATGACACCTGCATTATGCATCGCCATACCGGTCCGTCGCCTGACGTTTTGGTTTGATGCGCAATTGGATAGAACACCCGCACCCCTCTGGTACGCATCGCCGGTACACTCAACAGCCACCGCTACATCTCCGACGTTTTGGAGCCTGTCGTCCTCCCTTACCTGCAGGACCTGCTAGCGACCACGTTTCAACAGGACAATGCGCCCCCGCACGTGGCACGCATCGTGCAACAATTCTTCACGGCCCTCCAGGTGTCACTGCTGCCGTGGCCCGCCTGTTCTCCCGATATGTCGCCTATCGAACACGTCTGGTGGGTGATCGGCAACCGAGTGGCCCGGCAAGCACCACCCGCGGCTACGCCTGATGAACTGTGGCAACGTGTGGAAGCAGCCTGGACCGACATATCCCAAGCCCACATCCAAAGCCTCTTTTGTTCGATGCCGCGGCGTGTAGCGGCCGTTATTGCCAGCCACGGAGACCACACGAACTATTGATGTCTGCGTGTTCCGCAAGTTGAACGGGCCTGTAAGCTCAATCGTTTCATCTCTGTACGTGTTGTTATGAGTCCAGTAAATCTGGCTTTGCTATCTCGTGTCCTTCTTGGTGTTGCATTTTGGGTGACCAGTAGTGTATTAAGCTTGATAATCGAATATTTAGTTTAGCGTTTTCAAACCAAAATTTGTAGTTATTTTCGTGAAAATGTTGAGCTATAAACGACTTCTTCAGTTCACAGTTCCGTACGTAAGTCTAGTGTTCCTTCACACGGAAACATAAAGCCCTGCGGGTCTGTCCTGGTATATATGAAAAACCACATTCACAACGGATCTGATCAATTTCCCAGGAATTTGTATTTCCGATCAGATCCCTTGTGAATGTGGAGTAATTCTTGGGAAATTTCCCAGGAATTTATATCTTCGACATAAGATCCATTCTGAATGTGGTCTTTCATGTATAGGACAGACCAGCATGGCCTTAAGTTTCCGTGTGAAGGAACACAAGACTTGCGTACGGAACTGTGAATTGAAGAAGTCATCTGCAGTCCAACATTTTCACAAAAATTTGCATAAACTTTGGTTTGAAAGCGCTAAACTTATTGATAAACCTGATTCGAGTATCAAGCTTAATTCGTATATTAGAAGCTTTCTACATACACCGTCGAATCACGTTATTGTGACCATATCCTACTTTTGATGTCAACAGCGCGTAGCCAATGAAAGAAGCCACGTGTCGTGAGCTGGCTTGAAAGGTATATGAGGTGTGCTGTTGACATTCTGAAAACATATCACTCGTTGCTGTCATGGATAAAAGGAGCGATTTATCAGATTTGCAACAAGGGATGACTATCGGCTTTCGGGCCAACTGTGGGAGTATTTCGGAAACAGCGCAGTTTGAGAACTGTTTGCGTGTTGTTGTGGTTAATGTGTATCCTGATTGGAGAAATGACACCATTGCGAATATGCAACCCGGAAACTGCGGTGCTCCATGTGCCATTAATGTGAGAGGTGAACGTCGGTTTCGAAGGTGCGTGAGGGCCGATCGACATGCTACAGTGGAGCAGCTCACTGGCCGAATGAACCAGGGGGCAACCGGAAGTGTGTCTAAAACGACAGTTCAGAGAAACCTGCTGCGTAGGGGCCCCCGATGCAGACGGATGGTCACTATATGCTAACGAAGGTTCATCGGCAGGAAAACCTTACATTTGCATGGCAGTATCGGAATTGGACCTCCGCTGATAGGAAAAGGATTGCCTTCTCCGATGAGTCTCGTTTTCTGCTTCATCGAACTGATGGACGTTGGCATATAAAGCGAGAAATGTCGGAGAAGAAACACTCTTCAACCATTGCTGGCAGAACACAAGCTGGTTGGGGCAGCGTTATGGTCTGGGGAATGCTTTCATGGCATTCTCTGGGTCCACTCATATCTGTGGAAGGAACTATGGACCGAAGTCGTTATGAATCCATCCCTGCAGCCACGTACTTTATTTATCAACAGCATTATGAAATACATGCTGATTGTCTTACCTGGGGCGGATGGGATCTTCCAGAACGACAATGTGACGTGTCACACAGCTAGAAATGTCCTAAAGTGGCTGGAAGAGCTCGATGAAGATTTCGAAGTACTTCCCTGGCCTCCTAATTCCCGAGAATTTAATGCAACTGAGCGTCTGTGAGACCGCCTCGATCGTGTTGTTCTCTCTACGGTTCATACGCATCCTCCAGCAGTCAGTCAGCATGGCCCCACATACCTGTGAACACCTACCAGCACCTTATTGAGTCAGCCCCAGCCCGTCTAGCTGCTATCCACACTGCACACAGCGGTTATTCTGGATAATAGCTGGTGGTCACAATAATATGAGTCAACCGTGTACTTCTTCACCATAACATTTCCTTTAAATCCCCTCGGAATTTCTGTCAAACGCATTTTTACCAAAGATGGTATTTGGCTGTTTCGAAGAAATCGAATCCACGTTTGAAGAAGCAGTACCCAAACAAATTTTCCAGAAATGATTTTAGTAGTACAAGTGTCGATGGAATAAGTGATAGTATTCTGAGGTGAACGTATCGAAGAAGATAACAATCAATTGATAACACCACCATGCTTTTGGTGATGTCAGCATGGCTCCACATACCTGTGAACACCTTCCAGCACCTTATTGAGTCACTCCCAGCCCGTCTAGCTGCTGTCCGCGCTGAACACGGCGGTTATCCTGGATATTAGCTGTTGATCATAATAATGGGACTCGAAAGAGTATATCGTAGTTCTTCATGGTTTGTCAACGACTGCATTTCTTTTAAGCGCGTGGAAACCTCTCACCAAAATCCGTGACCCTGAGAACGCTGATGACGTCATATTTTATTTTAATGCTAACACTCCATTTGTTCTCATGAAGCCGAGGAAAACGCACAGCAAAACTATAGTAGATCTTAAAATAAAATAATTAATTGTCAATAAACGTTGCTGACTTATTGTATTTTGGAATTTGTTAATGAAAAAGTCCAAAAAAAGTTTGCAGCGTCGTTAAAAATGTTGTTGAATGATGTGTATGTAACTGATTATACACAAGACTCAGATTCCACGACCTGGAAGAGTAGAAACATTCATCAATCAAAACGTGACTTGAAAAATGATGTTAAGAGGAGAGCAGGTCAGTAGAAATAGACAGAAGTAATTTTCCTCTTTAATTCTTTGCGTTCCTAAATTCCTTTAATTTGCAGAAATTCGTTTTGGTTGCTTCCAGATCACTGAGTTGCTTTGTTAATCAACAGCATTATGAAAGCGGGGTTTTACATTACATACTAACAACGTTCATCTTTGCTGGATGCTTTCGTTAGGTTACAGAGTCAAAGCGCGCCTGCACATTTGTCCTTCTAATTTATTTTTATCTCACTTTGAAAGCCCTCAAGGACAGGAGACGTTTAACAGAATAAGGACGTTTCTTATCGCGCTGCAGTGACACTCTGCATTGTTTGGAGAAATAACTTTTTATGCTGTTCTGGTGGAGTGCATGTGTCGTAGCAGCCCCGCTGACTGCTTTGGTAATTCAATGACGCAATCAATTTACGCGCAATTTTTTTAATTTTTAATCCGTATCGTAGGATTTCTTTATTCTTCATTCGCTCTGCTTTGAAAGTTTTGGTTTTCTATACTCTGAAATTCAAGGCACTGTGCACCACAGACAAACAGCAGCTTTCGGTTTTAAAACAATAGAGGTGAAAATAGTGTGTTCCTTTAAGTTTCTGGTATCTCTGTTTCCACCAGAACGAAATGTTTCACAGAAAATGCGTAAAGTTCCGCGACTATGGAAGTACAAAACATATAAATAATTTTTTTTTCGTATTACGTATTCCAACTTTTGATATACTGTATACACGGTGCATAGGAAACTCCCTTTAGCCTGAAATAACTTGCGAATGGAGAGAGGTACAGTTATGCAAGTGAGATAACGGTATAGTAAAGCGACTACGGCCGATCGAATGCAACAAATAGCAGCGCCCCTAGTGGCGAAATGCGGAAGTTAGCCATTGCAAATCAAAAACGAAAAGAGATAGAGCAAAATTTCCAATTACAAAGTTGTAGAGAATCAATTAAGTAGTACAAAACAATGTTTGTTTCCTACGGATAAGATAAATTGTCGCCTGAATACCCTAAAATGTCCGACATCGATGCGCGACGATTTGAATCTGCATATTCACATTTCGCAAATGTAGCCGTATGCAAATGCAGATTGTGACGTTGTAACGTACCTACGATATAAAAACCAGTAGCAGGATGTACCCTGATTAGAAGTTTAGGTCTACGTACGCTGTGTGAGAATGGCGAGTTTCACTCAATCCCGATATTGCGAGATGGTGCTTATTTACGGCGAATGTCAACGAAACACGGCGCTAGCTGCTCGGGAATATGCCGTTCGTTTTCCATCTGGGCCACATCCAAGTGCGGTTACCATCGCAAGTGTAGTGAGAGGGCTCAGAAAGGCAGGAAGCACTAAAATTCGTTCTCGTTCTGATGGTAGACCAGTGGGTGCAGGTATGCGTATAATGGCAGAGGATTTTTGTTTTGTCTGATGTCATCAAACTGTATCGACATAAGTACGCATTTATGCAATAAATTGTGTTTGTATTTGCTCATACCTATGCCTGTTCCCTTCAAACGTTCACACAAAAGTTCTCGCATCGATTTCGGACCTTTTAGGATATTCAGGCGACAGCATATCTTATCCGTATGAAACAAATGTCATTTTGTACTAATTAATTGATGCTCTACAACTATGTAATTGGAAATTTTGCTCTATCTCTTTCCGTTTTCGATTTGCAATTGCCAACTTCCGCATTTCGCCACTAGGGGCGCTGCTATTGGTTGCATTCGATTGGGCGTAGTAGCTTTACTGTACCGTTATCTCACTTGCGAAACTGTATCTCTCTCCGTTCACAAGTTATTTCAGGCTAAAGGGACTTTCCTATGCACCCTGTATACGTATATTGTAGGGAGCCAAATCTCTGCGGAAGCGAAATTACGCACTTATTCTATATGCACAATAAAACAAAAAGAAAGAAAGAAAAAGGAGCAAATAAATAAAAGTCACAATTTCAAATGGGCTATTCCATCACTTTCTGTCATATACAGTCAAACTTACCGTTTTTACTACAGTTTGCTAAACTATTTATAAATTACAATGTCAAGAAAAAAAAAGTTTCGTTGGGCAGGATTAAAATGGGAAAATAAAGAACAAAACTACAAGTAGTCAAATTTGAAATCCCAGAAAGAACACGTTTTAGCACAGGCTCCAAGTTTCTGACTACTCTTTCTAGTAAGCCAGAATTCTGTTTGGGAAAAGGAAGGCATGGATGTTGTGTTTACTTCTCGCACCGATTATCTCTCTTTTCTTAAATTAATGGCCTTAAAATAAATTAGGGATAGCCGCTCGTTCTAGCTTTAGGTTTCTAAACAAAAATAATAACAAGAAGAAAAACTGTGGTTAGTCTAGATTTTTGTGTAAGTTTATAAGACTTTAATCCAAAATCTTTGCTAAGACGTCGGGAAACAGTGCCGATACTAATATTAGACCCTTCTGAATGTAGAAAGAGTCATCCATAATGAAAAGGCAAAAGGTAATACTCAACAAGTTATATGGAGTATTAAAAGAATGATTAGAAACAGAATGATGACAAATCATGCTAAATTGACAGAGTCACAATTCACTAAGAGAAGGATGCCTTGGAGGATCAAGGCATCCTTCTCTTAGTGAATTTTGTCCCCGCAGTCTCCAAATTTTATTTGGAGTTAGCAAAGAAGAAATGTAATAAAAATTGCGACTTCTGCAATGTGTAAAGATCATAATGCTAGACCTGGGGAAAATCAGCCCGATTGTAAAAGCTAGTATGTTCTGAGCCTAAGTTAGGAATTAAAAACATGCTTCATAAAATTTAGATAGTAAATTTGGAAGTTTTATCATTGTGGTATACAGTAATTTGGTATTTACCTTTTTCGAAAAAGGGGAAAAACATATTATTTGTACAGGACAAATATAAAATTATCAAATAAAATTACATATTGCTGTATAGGACAAATATCAAATATAGTATAATCTATTTCAGTTTTTTTTAGAAGGCAAATTCTTCAAAGTACTAAACAGAGTTTGGGATTTTGACATATTAGAATTAAGTTGCTTAAATAGTACAGTGTAGAATTAAGTTGCTTAAATAGTACAGTGTAGAATTAAGTTGCTTAAAAATTACATATTATTTGTATAGGGCAAATATTAAATATAGTATAACCTATTTTAGTTTTTTCTAGTCGGCAAATTCTTCAAAGTACTAAACAGAGTTTTGGATTTTTACAGTGTAGAATTAAGTTGCTTAAATAGTATAGTATCTGTTTAAACTCTGATCTAGATAGAGGTAAAATACTTTTGTTTTTGTTGAATATTCATAGTGTAGTATTTAGGTGCTTAAATAGTGTACTTGGAAATATGGTGAATTAAAAAATTAATAAGTTCTAAACAGAACAACGAAAGTCTTATTAAAGGAGTTTCTGTGTAGCTCCAAGAGATAATTAAAATTTTGGGAATATAGGACAGATGCTAACAGTTTTTAGAGATACCAAACGGTCTTTGACCAATTGTTTTTTGGGGGGGGGGCTTGCTCTTTCCTCAGCAGGTGTTTTTGCTTGTTTTGACAATTTGCTTCTCGATCCAATTTTGGAGCTGGTTTACTTTCAGGTGTTCAACTGAGAGATGCCTGCCAGCTTTTGAACTGCCGAGGTGAAAGGTAAGTATTTGAATAAAAGGTGTAAGAAAGGAGTTTAAATGGTTTAAAGTGTCGAATAAAAGAGAATGTAAGACAGTGTGAAAGTGGATGAATAAATGTGGTATTCTCAGAGCTTTGACTCTAGAGGCCATTCCATGTGTCAAATGGCTGACAGAGTTCTACTGTGTTTTCTGAGTATTAATCCCTCACCTTCGGGGGAGAGGGATACAGGGATTTCAGCGGAGCACACTCTGTAGTGTGTTCCATGAGGTGCCTTAATGTTTGAAGACAAGGCCTTGATTTTCTTGCGCGAACTCCTCGGAGAACGCATAAGTATTCGCCTTGTGGTATTGTCATCACGTGCGTTTGTTTTCCTTGGACGTCCAGTTCTTTTTCGGTCGCTAAATTCACCTGTATCTCGATATTTCATGATCGCCTTATGAATAGCCATCTTACTCACATTCAACTCTCTGCTTATGTCACGTTCGGAGTATCCTTCATGATATAAAGTCACTATTATGATATAAAGTCACTTCATGATATAAAGTCACTATTTGTGCCCTCTGAATAACACTTAATGACGCTTTTGTTGCCCATTCTTTGCTATATACATCAGAATATACGTACAAATGTTTATGTCATAAAAATTGGAAAGGGAGTGAGACAAGGTGACACCATATCTCCGAAACTCTTTAATGCCACATTGGAAAATATCTTTCAATCACTGAACTGGGAAAACAAAGGGATAAAGATTAATGGAGATTATCTAACCCACCTTCGTTTTGCTGATGACGTAGTCATTTTTGCAACTACCCCATCAGAGTTGCAGAGTATGATCCAGGAACTAGCTGACAAGAGTAAAGAAGTGGGATTAAAAATGAACTTTCAGAAGACAAAAGTGATGTTCAATGCTTTTACAAAAAATGAAGATTTATCGATTGATGGAGAAAAGCTGGAGATAACAGACACGTACGTTTATCTTGGACAGCAGATATCAAGTGAGGGCCACATTGATGAAGAAATTAATCGGCGTACAAAACTTGCCTGGAGAGCTTTTGGAAGAAACAGCATAATTTTCAAGAGCGATATGCCATTATGTCTTAAAAGAAAAGTGTTTGATCAATGCATCCTTCCAGTGCTTACGTATGGTGCAGAGACGTGGACCTTAACTAAAAGAGACATACAAAGGCTGCAGACAACTCAAAGTAGCATGGAGAGGTGCATGCTTGGTGTAACCAGGAGAGATAAGAAGAGGAACTCGTGGATCCGAAAAATGACAAGAGTGGAAGACATCACGATCAGAGTTAAATCGCTGAAATGGCAATGGTATTGGTATTGGTAACTGTGGGTACCAAAATGGTACCCAGTTTATTGCTATAACGAAATACAAACATGGGAAATTCATTGAAAGTTGCAGTACAGAAAACAAAAGCGCGGCAATGTATATATATCCACGATGCAGCACAAAGTTACACAGAAAGGAAATGATTATGCACACGAACAATGATTGGCATAACAGCATGTCAAACGATATGAAAAAACACATTTGCACAAGTATATGAAAGTACTATGCCAGCATACATCAACCGAATGGAACTTAAATGTGGTTAGAGCGCAATACATTATTGAGTAACTCATCAACATTATAAAAATAACATAGGTAACAAATGTACCACTATAGTAAACCACGATGGAGGAAAGCACTAACACAGCACAAACTCACAATTATAGGAAATTTAAAAAACAAGATAAAAATTGAGGAAACGCCAAATAAGATAATAATAATGTGAAACTGGGGAGATCACACAAGTTACGAGACCGATTATTTGTGAAAACACAGCAAAAACACACAATTATAGCAAATTGAAAATACATTACTTGTGAAACACAGCCAAAACACACAATTATAGCAAAATCAAAATACATTACTTGTGAAACACAGTAAAAACTCACAATTATAGCAAATTTAAACTACATGGCCCTAATGCAGGAACCAACAGAGCAATACGCGAGATAGGATAATGGGGAGATCAGACAAGTAACGAGACCGTGGAGGAATCAATCCGAAACCAGGAAGATCCAGGCGACCACAAGGTGGAAAACGTCGCCGAGGAACCGTGAGTCGATGCTGAAAGATACTCAGTTGTAAGACGAGATAAAAGGGCGGCACGAAAATCCGTGACCAAACGTGATTGAGCCTCTGAAACAGATGGATAAGAGACCCAGAAAACGAATCGAGAGGTGGTACGCATAAATAACAGATTTAGCAAGAACGAACAAATAGGAACAAATGGAAGGTCGGTGAGGCGTAATGCTTCCTCGAGGAAGAAGATAGTTGAAATCATGTAAGTTGTTGAGAGTGGAACAGGAAGGTCAAACGATCTGATGGATGAGAGTAAACAACTGGCTGTAGGATCTCGCAGGTATTATAATAATGTAGAAGTTCACCGATTTGGCCACAAAAAGGGCAAAGAGGACTAGAAAGAATTCCCTGACGATGGAGAATGGCTGGAGTGGGGAGTCGACCGTGGAGAAATCGCCACTGCACATCTTTCTCCAGCGGTAAACTAAGAGTAAGGTGCAGAACGCACCAAGTGGCAGAAAAGGTAGATGGTGGAAGAGAGGAAATAGATAACGGCGAAGAATTGTGAAGGAGAAGATGACGGTAAAGACAGCGAGAAGTGACGGAATGAAGTAGATAGGGAGAACCAGAGAGTGAAAACGAAAAAGGTAAAGCAAGAGGGGCGGACGCGCAAGCAACAAGTCCATCAACAGTTGCTATATCGGGAAATGACCGACGAAGAGCGCGTTGAAGAAGGAGAAACCGGAAATGCTCAATAGGATCAGCAGCTAGAGCAACAGAAATTTGTGAGAGAGAACGCCACCGAAGAGTCGGGGTGACAAGTTGCTTGACAACAAAAACACCCTCCCGAATCCAGGAGGGAAAACAAAAATATGAAGAATCCGACTGAGTCAAAACGGAAGAGTAGAAGAGTGGCTCATTTAACAATTCAAGGAGGCCAGAAGGAGGAAGATGAACCGGGGTTAACGCTCGCCAAAAATCAAGAAATTCCCTATATACCTCCGGAAGACGTTTAGGCAACAGAGGCAAACGATCCATAAGGAGAAGCGTCGCAAAAGTGATAACTGGGTTACGAGGACTTAGAATGACATCAACAGAACTAATAGTAGCAGTGGGAACAGAGCAATAAAGCGAAAAAATGGAAGCAAGGCGAGTAGTACGATATCGGAGATGGACATCAGGAAGTGCCACCCCTCCATGAGACACCGGAAGCGTGAGCGTCCGTGTAGACACCCAAGCCTGCCGATGCCACATGAAGCGGGTGATGGCTGACTGAATTTTACGAAGAAAAAAGAAGGAGCCGCTTGTGTAGACCATGTATATGTCAATAAAGGGAGAAGAAACGTAGAGACAACCCGGGCTTTACCCCAATACGACAATAAAGCCCTAGCACGACTCCAGCGGGATAAAACATTTGATAATTTATGGAGAAGCTGTGTCCAGGAACCAGAGGACAGGAAAGAAGGGTCACCAAGAACTACACCAAGAAACTGCTGCGTCGTTCGAGACCAAGTGGCTCCCCAGGGGCGATGAGGGCGTGCTCGCCACGCACCACACCAGAGCCCGGTGCTCTTGTCTCTGTTCAACGCAGCGCCGGAAAGTTGGGCATACTGAGAATAAATAGATTCCAGGGTCGAGAAACTGGACTGCGCTCGGATGAGTACCGTCAGATCGTCTGCATAAGCAACCAGGACAGAAGAAAAATGACGAGATTCGGGTAGTAAAGAACGAGGCGAAGGAGCAAGAACAGAACGGATTTGGCACAACAACGGCTCAAACGCCAAAGCAAACAACTGCCCGGAAAGGGGACACCCCTGACGAATTCCAGTAGCAAAAGGAATGGAGCTCGTTAAAAATGAGTGAGTCCGAACGTGAAGAAAAGAATTGCGATAAAGGTTTAAAAGAAGTCTGCAAAAATTATGAGGAATACCAAATGAAAGAAGCACCCGAAAAAGGTAGGCATGAGAGACACGGTCAAACGCCTGGCGCTGATCCAACGAGAACAAGGCCAGGCGCTCAACCTGTCGATCAGCAAGTACTAGAAGGTTTCGAAGAAGGTGTAATGTTGATTGAACAGATCGACCCGGAATTGTATACGTTTGGTCCGAATGAATAATGTCTGGCAGTATGCCATTCAAACGACGAGAAAGAATCTTATCGAAAAGCTTGTAATCGCTGTTTAAGATGCTAATAAAACGCACATTTGTCTATATTGAGGAGACAGCCTTTCTTCGGGAGAAGACGAACGACGGCAACGGTAAAAGATGAAGGGAAAGCAGTGCGAAATAGAAGATTGTTAAAGCAAGCTAGAAGAAAGGGAAAAAGCTGAGGTAGAAAAGTACGATAGAATGCAACTGGGATACCATCTAAACCGGGGGCGGACTGATAGTTTAAAGAGGAGAGAGCTGAAGATAATTCCGAGAGAGTAATTGGGGCAAGGAGAGAGAAGAATGAAGATAAGACGGAACTTGAGGAAGGCCTGTGAAGAGAGTGGAGGATGGATCAGGAGGCGAAGAGGAAGAAGAGAAATGTTCAGTAAAATGAGAAACGAGAAAAGGGGAAAGCCGTGAGAGATCATCAGAGACAGAGCCATCAGGAAGGGTTAAATGGGTGAGCGAATGAGAAGAAAGGATGTCCCTCTCAAATTCAAGAAAGGCGCTCGCATCCTGGATGTCTGACGAAACATCCTGTACATGAAGGCGAACAAGAGCTTGCGACGCCTGGCTTTGAAGTAGGCCCCGGATAGCCAAGGACCGTGCACAATAGGCGGCAGACGTAGGTGAAACACAAGCTAACTCTAGACGAAGGCGATCAACGATCGTGGATTCCGAGAGGCGAGTGGAAAGAGAAATCCTCTTGCAGAAAGCAACTAATGTAGTTTTAACGGAGATCCATTCCGACACAGGGTCCGAGGTAGAGTGAAGATCAATTTCAGCAGCCTGAAGATAAGCTGATAAATGGGAACAAAAATCTGAATCAGTAAGGAACGAAATGGGAAGAGACCATAACCTGAAGAACGGTTTGAAGACAACAGGAAGAAATACAGAAAGAATGCAAATGGAATGATCAGACGAAACACACGGAATGTGTGACGCAGCTTGAAGGTGTGTACTAAAATGGGACGAAACATAAAACCGATCAAGTCGTGCTTCGGCCAAAGAAGCAGGATTGGAAGAGCACCAGGTAAAATCACAGACAGAAGGATGAAGGTAACGGAAAGCATCAACAAGGTTGTAATGGGACAAAAGGTCGGATAAAACCTGAACAAGAGCAAAACGAGATTCGACACAGTGTGACCGATCAAGAGTAGGGTACAACGTGCAATTGAAATCACCACCAAAGAGAACAATATCAGAGGGGGCGACCGTGGCAAGATGAACATAGATGGAGTCTAAAAGGGAAATTGCATCGTCATTTCGCTGCGGTATATGAAATGTTAAGAAGATGAACACCCAAAGCCCCGAGACGAAAGGAGAGATATAAGAAAACTCCCTCAGTCTTCGCGACTTCGACAATTGATGACATAGCTGGGTAAAGGCGTTGATGAATTCCAATGGATACGCCGTTTCCGAGACGGGTGGAAAAGCAATGAAAGAACCTATAGGGCCACGGGCGCCAGCGATGAAACGGTGTAACAGGAATGCAATTTGTTTCCTGAATAAATAAAACATCAGCATCAACAGGCACTAAGTCTGCAAAGACCAGAGAATTTGCGAACGGGTTCACAAATCCTCTAGCATTGAGAGAACAAAAAGTGATCGGTTTAGGGAAGAGAGCTAAAGGTCATCGGTACGAGGAAGTAAGGTATCACATATACGCTTCTCAGCGAGCTCCTTCAAGGAGGCGAGACGGCGCTTGTAACGTCTCAAAAAAGGCTGATACCGAGGATCGGTGGCACACAGAGATTTAAAAAGTGACACATAAGCTTCAAATTGCGTTACCGCTGCATACAGATCCAGATCAGGTGAGTGAAGGAACTCTTCAGAACCAACAATCGTACGTGCAGGTTGAAAAAGACGTAAAAGTTGCTGTCTGGACAGTGGTCCAGGAACTTGAGGAAACGTCCCAACGGCCTGTAGAACCTCAGCATCAGAGAGAGGATTGACAGGACCTGAGCGGAGAAGCATACTGTTTGAAGAATCATCAGGTGGAGGAACATCGGAACCGGAAACCTCGGGAACACTAGATGAATCCTCAGAATGTGGCACAGAAAGTTGTTTTAACTTTTTCTGTTTTACAGCGCCTTTGGAAGTTCCAACCCGCTTCGAAGTAGAAGCTAAGGCGGATGTATCCATTAGCGGATCAGGCTCACCTCCCAAGTCAGGAGACGAGAAAACGAACGTCGCCGAAGAAGCAGTACGTAGCTGAGCTGCCGTAGTGGAGACTGGTACAACAGCCGAGGCCTCAGGAAGATGTTGCAGCAAGGGTATGCTAGACAAGGTTGTAACTGGAGATCCGATATCCGAAAAGCTAGGAGAAGAGCCAGACGGCTGATCCGCCAAACCACCACTCAACACACCCGGATCGGAACACTTCGCTGTAGACACATCTGTAGTCGAAGACAACTCTGTCAATCTTGAAGGTGGATGCACAATCGTATGGCTCGGGAGTGGAGGAAAGGCAGCATCGTCCGTGACGGAAATGTTCGGCTGACGGAGAAACGAAGAATTTGCGTCAGGCAAACTACCGGTAGTGGGGATAGTAGAAAGACCAATGTGGTCAGCAGTGGGATGCGAACTTGATGAACGTCCACGTCGAACGCGGTCACAGGAGGCAGTGGTGTGTTTCTGTGTTAAACAGTGTGTACAATAGTGTGCAGTGAAAATCTTGAAACTGTACGTTCGTGCGCCAATTTCAACAGTAGCTTCTGTAGGGCAATCCGCCAAAGCTTTCTCGGTCGGAAAGACGACCAATAACTGACGGCGAGGTCCGGTAGCATGTGCAAATCGAGTTCCGCGGGGAGCGTCAGAGAGGCGACGGACCTTGCCAACAATTTTACAAACATGACTGACAAGGAGAGGAAGTGCATTATCCGGCACTTCCAGTGGAACAGGATAGAACGTGATGTTCACCGGTCGCTTGGAAAGGGGCGACGGGATGAGATGGTTTGTCCCAATCGAAAGTCCGTTTGCAAGAAAAAAGTCAGCATCCTCCTTGTGATTGAACTGTACCGAAATACCCCGAGGAGTACGGGAAATTCCTGCAATAGACGCAGACGACACATGTCCAGAGAGGGCTTCCATGTAGCGTGGCAATGGAGTATTTGGTAAAGCATGAAAGAGCACACCTCTATCCAGGAGGTTATGGAACTCACGGCCAATCTGCGAATTGTCATCTATCGTTACCTTCACCTTATGGTTGGATACCTGAATAACAGGTGTTGTTTGCAAAAGACCAACTGGATGAGAGGAATCGGACGTAAAAGTAGCGCCTCGTTGCACTTTAGAGGCAAATGACATCTTCGGAAGTGAAGTCTGGTCGGATCCGGCAGGCACAGAAGGCTGTAAGCGAAGATACGCACAAGCCGAAGGCAAGTCAGTGGAATCAGTAGTACCCAGAGAGGGCACCGAGGCAGACTCAGGATCTGAAGAAGAAATCGCAGCCAAGTCCAGTGAAGGCACCGGTGCAGGAGTACTAGAAAGCTGGGAAGGCATCTGAGCAGACACATCTGAGGACGAGAGTATGTTAACTCCCATGGACGTGGGAAGTGTGACGTGACGCGCATCCGCCACGCCCATAGATGATAAGCAAATACCGGAAGCCGCCATGTTGGCAGCTTCCAAACGTAAACAAACGAGCAAACGATAAGAAAACGGATGAATATGAACTAATATGAGGATGAGAACGCTAGAAAAGTAGCTCAAAACGTACACAGTACCTTTAGACAGCCGGGCAACGCAACAGGTGAGTGAGGGACGAGGTATTCCACACTAAAATGTATTAAATATTGGAGCCACCAACACTACGTCTATCACGAACGAGCAATGGGCTGGACATACTGCCAGAAGGACAGACCATCGATGGACAGTCGAAATTTTAGATTGGATTCCAATGGACAGGAAAAGACCCAGAAGAAGATATAACGAAGTAAATTTCTCCGTCACTTCTGTCCACGCCAGGATTCGAACCCGGATCCCCTCATTTCGGAATAAGTCACTCTACCAATTGAGCTACGCGGACGTTTTATTCTGATTCCTATCTGCCTTTATGTCGTGTGCGTCCTTCTGGCAGGTACGTCACATCTCCTGGTACGTTACATCATCTCCCCCTTTTTTTTTTTTTTTTTTTTTTTTGAAGTGCAGAAGAAAGGATTCTCTTATTTTTCCTATCTCGCGGTGTTTAAATAACATCACACCAATGCGAGATTTTGAACGGTCGGGTCATCCGGATAGTTCGGGCGCCATTATAACGAAGTAAATTTCTCCGTCATTTCTGTCCACGCCAGGATTCGAACCCGGATCCCCTCATTCCGGAATAAGTCACTCTACCAATTGAGCTACGCGGACGTTTTATTCTGATTCCTATCTGCCTTTATGTCGTGTGCGTCCTTCTGGCAGGTACGTCACATTTCCTGGTACGTTACAAAGACCACGGGAGATGGGTGGATGAAATTCGAAAGTATGCGGGAGTGACATGGAGGAGACTGGCACAAGACAGACCGTTGTGGAGGAAACTTAGGGAGACCTTCGTCCAGCAGTGGATTGATAATGGTTGACAATGATGATGATGATGATACGAACAAAACCTCTAAGCATGAAAATCAGAAGCAAACATACCCTCGCACGCTTTCCCCAAATTTATCACCAGCTGCCCCTGTAGGTTGATGCAACACCGGCTAGAAGTTGAGTAATACAGACACTAGCTGACGCAATCGGCAAAAATCTCCTAATACCAACAGGTGGTCTTTAGCTTTTGCAAATAAATGTATATGCAAAATTAGTGGAATTTTTACAGTTGTCTAAATTTTGGCTGGACCAGTGAAAGATCGTATTTCTATTCATCAAACCTTGACTTCGGCCTGTGAACGAAAGCTGCAAGTGATTAGTTGAAGTCGTACAAGAATTTTCGCGCTCGGAAGCTGAACAGAAGAGAACCTTTCATCACGAACTGCTGGTGCGCTCATCGACAATAAAACATTTCTCACCATAAATCCAGTAAAAGCACCAACAATGTTGGCATATTGTGGAGAGAAGTCAGAAAGAATGTAACGCAGACAAATGGATGGACGGATGGAGAGGTGTCTGAATTCTTATGCACATGTTTTCTCTATCGAAAAGGGAAAAGTTTTTAGTAGTCCAATATTGTTTTAGTGGAGACATCATTTGTGCATGTGGACAAACAAACGGGTGAACAGAATGACAGACATATCGATAATATTGTGTGTCTACCTCTATCAATGATAGAAAAAAATCTTGCCGACTTTAAGCAGCAGAGATAATTTTATGGACGGACAGAAGAATGGAAAGATCAACTAACCAACATATCAGTTTAAGAAAAGATGTCCGAAATCGTTTGCAGGTGTTCTCCCCTATCTGGAAGAAGAAGAATTTGAACAATCAAGCATTTTTAAGATGAAGTATCCTTTCCACAAACAGACAGATAAATGGATGAACGAATGGTAAAACTATTGACAGCCTTAAGTGCATGCCTGTCTTTTTCAGTAACAAATACACTGCTGGCCATTAATAGTGCAACACCAGGAAGATCGCATCCCAGGGCTCGAAAGTTGGCAAAAGAGCAGAACACATGCAAATGATTAACCGGGCAACACATATAGAAATCATGTGGATCAGTAACTCTCCCTAGAAGTCGTATAAGAAAGGTGAAAAGGTACCGGTGTTAAGCACTCGAAGTGTGTTTGCTCCTCGTTGCTGGCCACGGACGGCGGCACCATGCCCCGTCGAAAACAGCGGCAGTCCTACCAGCAGGTTTCCGACTTCGATCGCGGGAGAATTGTGGCACAGCGGGATTGTGGATTACCACTCCGAAACATCGGTGCTCGTGTGGGATGGCATGCGGCCACGGTGGGGAGAATATGGCGTCAGTGGGTAGCGGAAGAACCAACACACCGACGTTGCGGGATCTCAACGGTCCCGTCATACCACCGAACGAGAGCACCGACATCTGGTGCACATGGCTCTGACGGATCGCACAGCCACATAGAACACAGTAGTTGAACAGTTCGGATGTGTGGCACAACACCCCGTCTCCGCACGGACGGTTCGACGTCGTCTGTAGCAGCGGGACCTTTTTGCACTGCGCCCATTGCTTCGGCTACGTTTAACTGTACAACTCTGGCGTCTGTGACGGCAACCGTGGTGCCGTCCCGGTGGCGCAGTGGTTTAAGGCGCTGGCCTCTGATCATTCGTCCGTAAGAGGTCCGGGTTCGAATCCCGGTCAGGCATGGATGTTGTGTTTGTTTTACGGCACTGGCTCTCTCCCTTCCCTGGAACCAGTGACCCTAAATTAGGGACGGGCGACTGCTTATAGCCCATTAAGTTGCTCACGGTGGTCGTTAAACCTCCAATCAAAAAAAAAAAAAAAAACGGCAACCGTGCCAAGAACGTCGCGAATAGCGGAGGAAATGGCAAGGCATTGCGTTTTACCACGAATCCCGCTCAGTTTGCAGCACTATGATGAACGAATCCCGCTTCAGTTTGCAGCACTATGATGAACGAATCCCGCTTCAGTTTGCAGCACTATGATGAACGAATCCTGCTTCAGTTTGCAGCACTATGATGAACGAATCCCGCTTCAGTTTGCAGCACTATGATGAACGAATCCCGCTTCAGTTTGCAGCACTATGATGAACGAATCCCGCTTCAGTTTGCAGCACTATGATGAACGAATCCCGCTTCAGTTTGCAGCACTATGATGAACGAATCCCGCTTCAGTTTGCAGCAATATGATGAACGAATCCGTGTCTGGGTCAGGGTTGGCATGTTTATGCCAAGGCGGTTAAAACCACTGGTTGTAACCGGTTAACACCGGCATGGCAGAAACTAGTTTGTGCCATGAAAGTGGTAATGACTGGTAGAAACCGAGAAAAATAATTATGTCTTGTAATAAAAACTTACTGAAGTGCCATAAATAGCATATAATGAATTACTGAAGTACCACGAATATAACGAATCCATATAATGAATAATAACAGGGAAATGCATTTCAAAGTAAAACAAGTTCAGTTGCAGTGTTTACGGTATTTATTCAAAGGTTACATCGCGGTAAATCACCATTCAAGTGCACTTTTTCCATGAAGTAGTCAATAGCAAAAGACCAATTTTGCTGCTGTTTCCAAACCCAAACAATTTCTTAATTTTTTGTAAAATAAACGAAAAGCTTGAGAATATTCTTTCAAGCCCAGCAGAACTTGCAGGCAATATCATCATTGTGCCAGCAAGAGTTATGAAATCTTCATTTACAATTGTTTTCTTTAAACTAGACCACCATGTAAAAGCTGAGACATTTTCTAAGACTTCATTGGAGTAATATGTTTCAGGAAAAGGAGCTGATTTTGCTTGAAAAACTATGATGTAAGGCACAAAATTTTGGTTGATGTCATAAAGTAATTTCCTAGCACTTTCTTCCTGCTCATGTGACAATTTAGATCCCATGTACTTTGGATGAAGCATATAAGCTAGCTAGTCTACCAACCATGTTGCTTCTCATATTATAGCCAAGGATCAGGCATGTCTAAAAAATATGTGTAATATATTTTAATTATTGAAATGATTAATTATTACAAATTACTATAATACTAAATTATTGTAATAAAAACATTTGTCATCTCTGATTTACTGTAAATTTCATATGTACACAACAATGGTTTAAGTACTTTTTCTTAGTTTCTGCCAGTTGTTGCCATTTTCTACCGGTTTCAACCGGTTATATCTAGTTTCTGCCGGCAGAAACTCAACCCTGGTCTGGGTACCGCGGCGCCACGGCTGAGTGAGTCCTGAATTATGCTGCGCGATACCAGCTTGACAACGGGCATTATGGCATGGAGCATTATGGCGTTGAACAGCCATCGTTGCATCACTTAGGTGCTGGAGCCTGTTGTTATACCATACCTTCAGGGACTGTATGGTGCCATTTACCAACAGGATAATGCGAGAACTCATGTAGCATGCAACGTCCAAGACTTCTTGGATCGCAACTATGTGCCACATCTTCCTTGGCCTATGCGGTCTCCGGATTATGTCGCCTATTGAACACGTGTGGTCCATGGTCGCCGGACGACTGGCACGCCAGAGACCACCCTGCCAACAACTGAGGAACCGTGGCATGGTATCGAAGCCGCCTGGACGGACGTTCCCCAAACACACATCCAGCGTCGTTTCCTCTCGATGCCGGGACGTGTAGCAGCCGTTCATGCTGGCTACGGCAGATACTGATTGCAATGTATTCCCCTCGTCTTACCGTGCTGTATTCGTAATTGATTCACCCTTGTGTCATCTGTTTCTGTCAATAAGCATTGTTTTTCGCGGTTGTTGCAATTTTACAGGCCAGAAGTGCAGAATTTTTTTAATACGGACGATATATTAGAAGTGGATCTATCATTTCTGCAGGTGAGAGGCAGACAAATTGGCAAAGCGATTGGCCGAAAGAGAGATGTCTGAATGTTTATAAACATGTTTACTTCTATCAGATAGAAATATCTCAGGAAATACACATTTTGAAGCAAGCAGAAATAAAGATCTTTGCAGCAGACAGAAACGGAAGGATAGACACAACCTAAAGCATACGTTTTACCCTATACAATTTCTACACTGAAGAGCAATTGAATTAGAGACAGCTGGCGTTATGCAAATGTTGCGCTATGGGCGGCCCTGTAAACGGAAACGACATGACGTATGCAGCGATCCGACAATATAAGGAGTTATGCGACGGGAATCAGTAAGAGTCGGACGCAGTATGGGCAAGACTAAAGATCTAATCGCATTTGATAGTGGGCAAATTGTCGGGGCCAGAAGAATGGGTCACTGCCTCTCGCAAGTCGTGCAGGCACTGGGATTTTCACGAGCCACTGTGTCACGGGTGTACCGTGAGTACATCGAATCCGGTAAAACCATCCCTGCAAGGGCCAACTGCCGTGGAAAACAGCGTGTGGATGAGCGGGGTCATCGTCGGCTAGCTCGTATTGTAACAGCGGATAGACGGGCCACAGTGCAAGAAATCGCTCAGCAATTTAACACTGGTGCACAAAAACGTGTAAGCAGCCACACCATCCAGAACCATCTCCTCGCGATGGGGTACAGAAGCCATCGTCCCACGAGGGTACCGCTGCTGACCGCACATCACAGGGTGCAAAGACTAGCATGGGCTCGGGAACATCGCCACTGGACCCTAGACATGTGGAAAAATGTTGCCTGGACTGATGAGTCGAGATTCACGTTGGTACATGCGGATGGCAGGATACGAGTACGGCGCAAACCACATGAAGCGATGGATCCTTCTTATCAGCAGGGTACTCTTCAAGCTGGTGGGGGTGGCATTCTCGTCTGGGGACTGTTTACGTAGACTGAAATGAGACCCCTGGTACGTGTGACATCGTCCCTCATAGGTCAACGTTACCGGTATATCCTGGACGACCATTTGCTCTCGTTTGTGCGTCTTCAACATCCCACTGGGGACCTCATTCTGCAACAAGACAATGCACCATGCCATCGCTCCCAAATTGTATCCGAATGGTTGGATGAACACTCCACCGACGTGACCTCGCTTCCTTGGCCAGCTAGATCACCTCACCTCAATCCCATCGAGCACATCTGGGATGCCATCGAGAGATATGTTCGAGACTCTGACCCCCTCCATCAAATCTGCGTGAACTGTGGGAGCTTGTTCAGGGGTCGTGGATCCGTATGGCTTCCCAACGCTTCCGGTGTCTTTGTATGTAACTAAACATTGGACGTTCGAATTGGGTACGTCCACGTTTCCGTTCGTTCACACATGAGATTACTGAAGTTTCACTAAAAATTAAAATTCCAGCAGTGAATAAAAGGGTTTCCAGGAATTTGGGGAGCCACAGTTGGAGTATGTGATGTGCCTGCCCCGCAGAAAGCACATGAGATAAAGTCAGATAGCAGTGAGAGCACATGCCAGTGTAGTATAGTGGACAACACTCGGAGCTCCTGAGCCGAGAGTTGTGGGTTCGAATCCTTCCCCTGACATAAAATTGATGGAGAACTTTACTTCGTTATGTTGGCGCTCGAAATTCAAAGATGACCTGGCCGATAGGTTTCTCGCAATGGTGTGATGTTCTTTCCACACCCGCAAGATAAGAAAGATGAGAATCAGTGCTTGGAAAAAATAAATCAGTGTGATGTTACGTTCCACACACCAAATTGTCTGGGATTTCTCAAATGCACGTTCTTCATAAGATGATTGTCTACAACGACACATGGTCCCGGCTGAACCATGGGCCATGCCACTGGCTCTCTTGACATGCCCGTATCACAGCACGCACATGAGATAAAGGTAGATAGCAGTGAGAGCACATGACCGTGTAGCTCAGTTGGGAGAGCGACTTACTCCGGAGTGAGGGTACCCGGATTCGATGCCCTGCGCGGACAAACTTGTACGTTATAAGTAAAAGAATATTGGAATGTCTTTTATCATTTGAAACTTATTCTAGATTTTGACATCCATACGACATAATATAACGAACTATCTTTTGTTGCTAATAATGTGCAAGTAAATAATAATGATGTAAAGTACGTACTCTGTCTCCTATTTATTCAAGTACAAAGCTCGAGAACGTAGGCTTGTTCACTGGAGCGACAATCATAGACAATTGGTATTGTCCCAGCTTATTTATTTTACCATAGTGAAGCAAGAAGGCCGCTGTCAATGGATGCCATGTTTCCACAACAAAGTAGCATAATAAACGTCTGTATTCTCACTGGTACTCAAAATACGCTCTAGACACATCATCATCATCATCATTGTCAACCATTATCAATCCACTGCTGGACGAAGGTCTCCCCAAGTTTCCTCCACAACGGTCTGTCTTGTGCCAGTCTCCTCCATGTCACCCCTGCATACTTTCGAATTTCATCCACCCATCTCCTATGTGGTCTTCTTCTGGGTCTTTTCCTGTCCCTTGGAATCCAATCTAAAATTTCGGCTGTCCATCGATGATCTGTCCTTCTGGCAGTATGTCCAGCCCATTGCCATTTCAGGGATTTAACTCTGATCATGATGTCTTCCACTCTTGTCATTTTTCGGATCCACGAGTTCCTCTTCTTATCTCTCCTGTTTACACCAAGCATGCACCTCTCCATGCTACTTTGAGTTGTCTGCAGCCTTTGTATGTCTCTTTTAGTTAAGGTCCACGTCTCTGCACCATACGTAAACACTGGAAGGATGCATTGATCAAACACTTTTCTTTTAAGACATAATGGCATATTGCTCTTGAAAATTATGCTGTACCATACAGTCTGCAGCATTTCATTCTTGACCTTGAAAACAGATGAACATGCATTTCAATAAAACATTCCAGATCGTCCTCAGGACAAGTTTCGCTGCTTTTGGAATTTGTGATAATCGGTTGTACTGTATTTTGGTAAAATGTATTCATTTCAACGTTAAGAATATGATTTTACATAATACAGATACTTAGCTTAATATAAGCACACCAGACAAAAAATTGGTTACCCCTGTCAGAACATACCTACTAACGGGTGACGGCGCCTCTTGCCTAGAAAATAGCATGAATCCGTTGTGGTAGATTAAAACTCCACAAGGTTGCGGATGTATTGAACATCAATTTGCAGCCACTCATACGTCAATTTGTCCCGAAGTTCCGCCAGAGCACGTGGGTGTCTCTTCCGGCGTTTCACATTCTGTTCCAAATGATCCTACAGATTGTCAATGGCATTTAAATCTGGGGATTTGACGGGCCAGTCGAGGTGAAACAGTGTTGCTGACTATTCGTCGTGTGACTCAGACACAGTTTTAGTCCTGTGCACACAGCAATTGTCGTCTTGGAAGACAGGAGTGGCAATGTGATGCTTCTTCTGGAGATGTAAGGCAATGGGCAACAGCCCATTGCCTTACATCTTCAGAATGTAGTGGTACGTACGCTGGTTTAAATTCATCGTCATGGCAACGAGAGGGCCGTTTCGTGGTACGAAAATCATCCCCAAAACATCACAGAACCCTCTTCAGCTTGAACAACACCTTCGAAACAATGAGGATTAAAGACTTCTTTGGGCCTGCGATGCACTCGTCGCTTCCCATCATTGGAGTACAAACAAAAACGAGGCTCATCAGACCAAATTACTCGTTTCTAATCATCCACAGTAAAGTTTTGGTGCCTCTCAGCTTATTGATAACGTGCAACTTTGTGACTTGTTGTAAAAAGAGGCCTTTTTCGTGGTACTCTGCTCCAGATGTCCATCGCATGCAGCTCTCGTCGCAATGACCTTTCGAAAATTGGTTGGAGTAGACTTTCATTGACTGTTTGGGGCAATTGTTGCCTGGTTTGAAACCGATTTGCAGTTACTAGGAGTGACACATGGCGGCGGTCCCTGTTGGTATGAATCGTTTTCCGGCCACAGTTACGCCGCCGATTTTCAGTTGACTGCGACCTAAACCACTATTTGTAGACCCGCTAGACGGTACGCTTCGACACACCAACAAATTGGACGACTTCATTCCCTTTGTGTTTGTGGGTACGGCCAAACATGATGACTCCTTTTTACCACTGAGTCACGTCTGTCTTACGAACCACATTACAGAATAAATTCAACATACACGTTGCTCTTCACCACTGCACGAGACAGAAATGATCCTGTAGACCACGTTAGCGCTATTTATCTCCCAACAATGATGTCACGGTGCCCTCTGTGCAACCGGTAACTTCCTACTGTCATTTCTGTTAGTGGTAACTAATTTTTTGTCCGGTGTGCTTATATTTCCGTGCATACGAAATATGGATTGGTATGTAGTATTGTAGTTCTTGTGGAATGTTTTCTCTGTGGTTATGTGTTGGGTGTACCGAATGTGTAACGTTATTACGCTCAACAGCATTTTGTTCCTACGAGGTTGGACTTTATTTACGATCAACAACAGCACTTTTTATAAATTCCCGATTACAATTTTGATATGTATATATATATATATCATCCTCATCATCAACCATTATCAATCCACAGCTGGATGAATGTCTCCCCAAATTTCTTCCACAGTTGTCTGTCTTGGGCCTGCCTCCTGCCCGCCACTCCAGCATACTTTCGAATTTCATCCTTTCATCTCCCATGGGGTCTTCTTCTGGGTCTTTTCCTGTCCCTCGGAATCCAGTCTAAAATTCCGGTTATCCATCAGTGGTCCATTCTTTTGGCAACATGTCCAGCCCATTGCCAATTCAGTGATTTCCCTCTGGTCATGATATCGTCCACTCCTGTCATTTTCTTTATCCACAAGTTCCTGTTTTTATCTTTCCTGGTTACACCAAGCATGCGTCTCTCCAAGATTCTTTGAGTTGTCTGCAGTCTTTGTATGTCTTTTTTAGTTAAGGTCCATGTCTCGGCTCCATACGAAAGCGCTGGCAGGATGCATTGATTAAACACTTTTCTCTCGAAACATACTGTCATACTGCTCTTCAAAATTGTACTGTTTCTTCCAAAAGCTCTCCAGCCAAGTTTTATACGCCGATTAATTTCTTATCAATGTGCCACTTACTCGATATCTGCTGCCCAAGATACATGTAGGAATCGGTTGTCTCAAGCTTTTCTCCATCAATCGATAAATCTTCGTTTTTTGTAAAAGCACTGTACATCACTTTTGTTTTCTGAAAGTTCATTTTTAATCCCACATCCTTACTCTTGTCAGCAAGTTCTTAGATCATACTCTGCAGCTCTGAAGTGGTAGTTGCAAAGTTGACTATGCCATCAGCAAAACGAAGGTGAGTTAAGTAATCTCAATTAATCTTTATCCCTTTGTTTTCGCATTTCAATGATTGAAAGACATTTTGCAATGTGGTATTAACGAGCTTGGGAGATATGGTGTCACCTTGTCTCAATCTTTTTCCAATTTTTATTTATGCTGTATTCTCAAATATCTGAACCCTTGCACTTGCATTTTCATAGATGTTATTAATAATGCTAATCTATGCATCTTCAATACCGCAGGATTTCAAAGCCATTGTTACTGCTGATAGTTTCACATAATCGTAGGCCCTTTCATAGTCAATGAAAGCCATGCATAATGGGATTTCCTATTCTCTTGTTCTTTCAGTTAGTTCCCTCAGTACATGGATATGATCTATAGTGCTGTAGCCACTCCTGAATCCAGCTTGTTCTCTTGGTTGGGCCATGTGTAGTGTTACCTTCAAGCCGTGTGAAAGAACCTTAGTGAAGATTTTATAAACCACTGAAAGAAGGCTGATGGGCCTGTAGTTCCTGAGATCCTCAATGTCACCTTTTTTATGGAGCAAGATCATTGTAGCATTGTTCCAATCCTTAGGAATGTTCCCTTCATTAAGACATCTGGTGAAAACTTGGGCTAGTGCAGTTTCAATTTCTCCACTTGCTTCTTGTATAATGTCCACGGTAATTCCATCTTCCCCTGGAGCTTTCCCCCGTTTCCGTTTCATGTTCTTAATTGCATATGTAACTTCTGCAGGGAGGATTGGAGGGACTTTGGCACTGGTACCTGTCGTAATGTCTGGAATAGATGTTACATCCCTTTCATATAGTTTTGAATAGAAATCTTTCACCCTTGTCAAAATTTCGCTTCTATTTCTTGTTACAGTACCATCTTCTTTTCTCAGAGTCATAATCTGTTTTCGTCCCTTACTGAGATGTCCTTTTGTTCTCTTCAGGCTCTGGTTGTTTTCATTTGCTTTCCTCAGTAGTTCACAATTGAATTACCTTATGTCTTCAGTGATACCTTTTTGCACTGTCTTGCATAGCTCTATACATTCCACGTTGGAAGTTACGTCTTTATTTGTCCTCATCTCCCTTCTCTTTTGCAACAACATTTTTGTTTTTCCTGAAAGTTTCTTCATTTGTAGCTTGTTCTTAGTACCACTTATTTTTGTTGCTGTTTCCATAAGAGCCTTTGTTAGTTTTCTGTTAACTTCAGAGATGTCCACTTCTTTCGATGTTAGACCTTCTAGAGCAGAAAATCTGTTCCTCGGTTCCACCTTGAAGGTATTATGATGTTTTTTAAAGTTGGTTATGTCAATACATTTTGTTTGTCTTATGAGCATGCCACGTTCGAGTTTAGTGTTGAGGTGCATCTTACATCTCACCAATCTATGGTCACTACCTGTGTTGAACTTGTTCAGCACACTGCAGTCTTCGATGACGAATTTTTTGTTATACATAACAAAATCAATTTCACTTGTCGTCCCATTCGGATGTCTCCATGTCCATTTCCTGTGTGGCTTTTTCTTGAAAGAGGAGTTCATGATGAAAAACCTTTCTGCTTCTGCAAATTCTACGAGAGTTCCACGTAGATTTCTGTTCCCGTAACCGAATTTACCAACCAAAATTTCATTCTGTTGCTGTTGCCCTACTTTTGCATTGAAATCAACCATAATGATCTTCAAGTGCTGTTTGCCTTTGTTATTTAGATTCCGAATTTCCTCGTAAAATTCTTCAATTTCTTCTTCAGGGTGACTTGTTGTGGATGCATAAGCTTGAATATTCCGGGCCTGGTATCTTCTCGAGAGTAGGATAACGAGTCGTTCAGCTCTGTCAGAGAAACTTTTAACTTCTAAAACTTTTTCCTTCAGTTTCTTGTTCATTATAAATCCAACACCACTAGTTCTGCCAGTATCTGTCCCACGATAGCACACGAGATGTCCACTTTTAAGTTCAATGATATCTTCTCCTTTTCTCCTTACCTCACTTAGCCCGACGATGTCCCACTTGACCCTTTGTAGTTTCTCTTCCAATTCAAGAAGCCTTGAATCAGAAGATACGGAGCGTCCATTGTAAGTATCTAAGGTGAGCATCAAATTGCAGCCTAGTCCGGTCCTCGGGTGATTCGTAGCACCCTCTGCTTTCATGTCGCACTGGCCTCTGCCTTGTCTAGATATATTCCAGCTGCCGGAGACTGAGGGCCAAGATTTAAGTTGTGGAGTCATTTTGGAGGGGTTTGGCCATAACTCACCACGCTGGCCAAGCGGGTTGGTGAGTGTGGGATAGCATTTCCTCTGATCCCAATGGTATAGTTATACCGCTACTGGCGATCGTGAGAGCCCCTTTAGTGGAAACAGGATGCACAACGAGAAGGCGGGGTTGACATTTGCCAAGGGGAGGCGATATGTTGCGCATCACCGGACCTTACATATATATATACTGTATATATATATGTATATAACTGTAATTTTAAGACCGAGAGTGTTATGCTAAACACCGAAGGATCAAAGTATTATGACCACCTGCCAGATATGATGTTGGTCCTCCATGTGCCGCTAAAACAGCGGAGAGGTATAGATACTATAAGATTTCTAAAGGTGTCTTGTGGTATCTGGTACCAACACGTGACCAGGAGGTCCTTTAACTCTTGTAAGGTAAGTGGTTGAGTCGCCGCAGTCGGATTTGCTGTTCCAATTCAAACCACAGATGCTCGATTGGATTGATTTCTGGGGAATTCGGAATCTAGGGAATTACGTCACGCTCCACGAACCATTCTCAAACAATCCAAACATGGCGCATTATGCTACTGAAAGAAGGCACTACTACACGGGAATACTGTTGCCATGAAAGGCAGTACCTGGCTTGCAATTATATTTAGGTTGGTGGTAGATATCATAGTTTCCTGCATACGAATGACTGGACACAGGGTTTTCCAAAAGAACATTTCCCAAAGCATTACACTTCCTCCACCGGCTTGTTTTCGTCCCACAGTGCATTCTGGTGAAACACTTCCCCAGGTAAACGACGCACACGTACCTAATCATCCACATGATGTAACACGAAACGAGATTCAACGAACCAGACGACCGTCTTTCAATCATCTAATGTCTAGTTTTGATGCTCGCGTGCCCATTGTAGACACTTTTGACGGTGAAAGAGGTTGTCATGGGAACTCAGAGCTGTTTACGGCTACGCAGACCCATTGTCAGCAGGATTAGATGTACTGTGTGTATTGTGACACATTACTCCCGTCACCAGCAATGAAACTACCGGCTAGTTGCGCCACAATATCCTTTCTGTTGATTCGTACCATACGGGATAGCGTTCGCTCGCATCTAGCATCGATGAGCCGTGGTTGCCGTACACCTTGCGGGCGTTTCTTAGAATTTCCCTCCTTGGACCACGTTTTGAAGGTTCTGTGAGCATCTCCACAAGCCTTGTTGTCTTGGAAATGCTCTGACCCAGTTGTCTGGCCATTTCAATTTCGCCTTTATAACCCAGAAAAAACACAAGTGATGGGAAACTGCTGGCCACCAGCTGGCAGTGATGGGTCACTGCTGGCTGAAATCTGCCACTCACGGCCCGGTAGCGGCACGTTGGTGGCAGCACTATCAGTCGGTGAATCATTGATGTCCCTGCGACATCGCCGTGAATTGTGGGCCTCCGAGCAAGTGCCACTAGTGGCCCGTTGCTGGCAACCGATGAAACCCCAACAGCAGGTGGAAGAAACGGGACTGCGCATGCGCAGAAGCAACGCAACACTTGCTGTGTCCCTCATGGTACCAGTTAGTTGAAGACGACGCTGTCGCCATCGTGTTATTTTAGTGGGTGTTAAGAAAAAAAGCCATATGTAGAGAGGCGAATTAATTTCCTAATGAAATTCCTCGTCGACGAAGATATCAGATTAAGCCATGAAATACCAGACTACAGCAATGAAATACACCCACTCCATTCTCATGAATAAGAATTCATGAATAACAATTCATGTAATGGAGTGGGTGAATAACAAGAAATAATTTGAAACCGCTTGAAACAAATGTCCTGGAAAAACACTAAAAAAAGTTTGTTGAAAAAAAGAATTATACGCGTACAAAATTTATTAGTTATTAAAAAAAAAGCAACGCTATGTGGATATAATGTACTTATCCATGTGTTGAATACACAAGACTGGGAGGAATTCGCTTCTAAAAATAATGAGAAGTAAAATAAAATATCTTTCCTCTTTAAAACAAATGTAGCTTCGGACAACGGAAAGGAAAAATACAACGTTAAAAATGTAACCAAATGTGACATGAACCCGTGTAAATATATATTAATTCAACAATCGCCTTTCAAGACGACAAGGACAGTACAAAACTTTGGAAAGCGACTTTAAGTTGGTACACTCCTTGAAAATGAGTGAAGTTACCCTTAAGGTAAAAAAAAAAAAAAAAAAAAAACTGTCGTTACGTTGAAAAAATAAATTTATGAAATATATAAAACTGACGTTTATGAAAAATACCTTGCAATATTGTAAAATGAAAGAGAACCATTCGATTACACATTCCGCACGAAACAGACAGCTTCAAGCACAAGTTCGTGTGTGGCAAATTAGTCCGGTCGGTAGAGAGCTCAGCTCCCACGCCGACAGCCCTGTTTTGTATCCACTCAGATCCAAAAGAACGTTTTTCCAGTATGTTGAGAAAATTTCCCCAGCGCAGTGCTAAAATTCTGAAGTTTCGTAAGGGGGAAAAAAGTTGTTACTTTGGGAAATTGCGGTCATCCTTGATTTTTTTTATTGATACTACTGGGAAATTGGCGGACAAGATTCGGCAAGCCATCAGTTACGTCACGTGGTTGCCGGCTGCCACTACCGGCAAACTAGCGGACCACATTAGACTAGCCATCATTTCTGGCACGTGCTTGCAGGGCCGCTGAAGGTTCAATTGTGGCAGCTACTGCCTGTGATGGATAACTGATGGCCCTGTTGTGGCATATGACAACTGATGGGGTGCCAACTGTTGGCCTGAACGGCTGGCCTTTCTGTTGGACGCCCAGACATTGACGGTTCGGCAGCGGCAACATTGTGCTGTGTCATTGCTGGCTGCCAGCAATGGCCCAGTGCTAGCCCTGCAGGACTGTTTTTGCTGGGTAAACTCTCTTAAATCCGCTACATTTCCCATCTGGAGAACAAGAATAACACTGATTTACAGAGTTCAGTATGAAGTATTATTTGTACCATTTTATGGTTTTCGCACGCACCATGCTGCCCCGGTGGTGCGGTGGTCTAAGAGCTGACTTCTGACCATTCGTCTGAGATCGGTCCGGGTTCGAGTCCCGGCGAGGCATGGATGTCGTGTTTGTCTGTCTCTTTCGGCAGTGGTTCCCTCCTTTCCGTGGAACCAGTGCCCCTAAATTAGGGACAAGTGACACCCATTGAGTTGCTCACGGTGGTCATTAAACCCCCAATAAAAAAAGCGCGTGACATCATTTCATCATCATCATCATTGTCAACCATTATCAATCCACTGCTGGACGAAGGTCTCCCCAAGTTTCCTCCACAACGGTCTGTCTTGTGCCAGTCTCCTCCATGTCACCCCTGCATACTTTCGAATTTCATCCACCCATCTCCCATGTGGTCTTCTTCTGGGTCTTTTCCTGTCCCTTGGAATCCAATCTAAAATTTCGGCTGTCCATCGATGATCTGTCCTTCTGGCAGTATGTCCAGCCCATTGCCATTTCAGGGATTTAACTCTGATCATGATGTCTTCCACTCTTGTCATTTTTCGGATCCACATGTTCCTCTTCTTATCTCTCCTGGTTACACCAAGCATGCACCTCTCCATGCTACTTTGAGTTGTCTGCAGCCTTTGTATGTCTCTTTTAGTTAAGGTCCACGTCTCTGCACCATACGTAAGCACTGGAAGGATGCATTGATCAAACACTTTTCTTTTAAGACATAATGGCATATTGCTCTTGAAAATTATGCTGTTTCTTCCAAAAGCTCTCCAGGCAAGTTTTGTACGCCGATTAATTTCTTCATCAATGTGACCCTCACTTGATATCTGCTGTCCAAGATAAACGTATGTGTCTGTTATCTCCAGCTTTTCTCCATCAATCGATAAATCTTCATTTCTTGTAAAAGCATTGAACATCACTTTTGTCTTCTGAAAGTTCATTTTTAATCCCACTTCTTTACTCTTGTCAGCAAGTTCCTGGATCATACCCTGCAGCTCTGATGGGCTAGTTGCAAAAATGACTACGTCATCAGCAAAACGAAGGTGGGTTAGATAATCTCCATTAATCTTTATCCCCTTGTTTTCCCAGCTCAGTGACTGAAAAACACCCTCCAATGTAGCATTAAAGAGCTTCGGAGATATGGTGTCACCTTGTCTCACTCCCTTTCCAATTTTTATGTGTGTTGTATTTTTAAACAGCCTAATCTTTGCACTTGCATTTTCATAGATGTTATTAATAATATTAATGTATGCATCTTCAATACCGCAGGTTTTCAGGGCCATTGTAACTGCTGATGGTTTCACCGAATCAAAGGCTTTTTCATAATCGATAAAAGCCATGCACAATGGAAGTTAATATTCCCTCGCTCTTTCAATTAGTTCTCTCAGCACATGGATATGATCTATTGTGCTGTAGCCACTCCTGAATCCAGCTTGTTCTCTCGGTTGAGCCATGTCCAGTGTTACCTTCAAGCGGTGTGAAAGAACTTTAGTGAAGATTTTATAAACTACCGATAGGAGGCTGATAGGTCTGTAGTTTCCGTGATCCTCAATGTCACCTTTCTTATGTAGCAGGATCACTATAGCGTTGTTCCAATCCTCAGGAATCTTTGCTTCATTAAGGCATCGAGTGAAAATTTGGGCGAGTACTGTTTCGATTTCTTCACTTGCTTCTTGTATGATGTCTACAGTAATTCCATCTTCTCCTGGAGCTTTTCCCCGCTTCATGTTCTTGATTGCATGTGCAACCTCTGCTGGAAGGACTGGAGGAACTCTGGTACTGGTATCTTTCATGATGTCTGGAGTGCATGTATCATCCCTTTCATATAATTTGGAGTAGAAATCTTTCACTCTTGTCAAAATTTCGCCTCTATTTCTTGTTACAGAACCATCTTCTTTTCTCAGTGCCATAATCTGTTTTCTTCCCTTACTGAGATGTCCCTTTGCTATCTTTAGGCTTTGGTTGTTTTCAATTGCTTTCCTCACTAGTTCACAGTTGAATTTTCTTACGTCTTCAGTGATACTTTTTCGTACTGTCTTGCATAGCTCTATATATTCCACTTTGGAAGTCACATCTTCTTTAGTTGTCCTCATCTCTCTTCTTTTTTGCATCAACATTTTCGTTTTTCCTGATAATTTATTTACATGCAACTTGTTCTTAGACCCAGCTAATTTTGTTGCTGTTTCCATAAGAGCTTTGGTTACTTTTCTGTTAACTTCAGAGATGTCCACTTCTTCCGATGTTAGGCCTTCTAAAGCAGAGAACCTGTTCTTCAGTTCCAACTTGAAGGTATTATGGTGTTTTTTAAGGTTGGTTATGTCAATAGATTTTGTTTGTCTTATGAACTTGCCACGTTCAAGTTTAGTGTTGAGGTGCATCTTACATCTCACCAATCTATGGTCACTACCTGTGTTGAACTTGTTTAGCACACTGCAGTCTTCTATGACGAATTTTTTGTTACACATAATAAAATCAATTTCACTTGTCGTCCCATTTGGATGTTTCCATGTCCATTTCCTGTGTGGCTTTTTCTTGAAGAAGGAGTTCAAGATGAAAAACCCTTCTGCCTCTGCAAACTCAACGAGAGTATTTCCACGCTGGTTTCTGTTGCCGTGACCGAATTTACCTACTGAAGTTTCATTCTGTTGCCGTTGCCCTATTTTTGCATTGAAATCTCCCACAATTATTTTCAAGTGCTGCTTACCTTTATTATTTAGATGACAAATTTCCTCATAAAATTCTTCAATTTCTTCTTCAGGATGACTTGTGGTGGGTGCATATGTTTGAATAATCTGAGCCTGGTATCTTCTCGATAGTTGGATAACGAGTCGTGCAGCTCTGTCAGAGGAACTTTCAACTTCTACCACTTTATCCTTCAGTTTCTTGTTTATTATAAATCCAACACCACTAGTTCTGCCAGTATCTGTCCCACGATAGTAGAAGAGATGTCCACTTTTCAGTTCGATGAGATCTTCTCCTTTTCTCCTTACCTCACTTAGCCCCACGATGTCCCACTTGATCCTTTGTAGTTCCTCTTCCAATTCAAGAAGCCTTGAATCAGAAGATAGGGAGCGTCCATTGTACGTTGCCAAGGTCAGCATCAGATGGCAGCCTAGTCCGGTCCTCCGGGGATTCTTAGCACCCTCTGCCTTCATGTCGCACTGGCCGCTGCCTTGGCCAGGTACATTCCAGCTGCCGGAGACTGAGGGCCAAGATTTAAGTTGTGGAGTCATTTTGGAGGGGTTTGGCCATAACTCACCACGCTGGCCAAGCGGGTTGGTGAGTGTGGGATAGAATTTCCTCTAATCCCGATGGTATAGTTATACCGCTATTGGCGGTCGTCAGAGCCCCTTTAGTGGGAACAGGATGCACCACGAGAAGGCGGGGTTGACATTTGTCAAGGAGAGGCTGTGATGTTACGCATCACCTGACCTTACATCCCTGACATCATTTACCATCAGTTATTTCGATTTGCATAATGACGGTCTGGTCATAATGTTTTGGCTCTTCGGTGTAAATACGAACCATGCATCCTATATGTGCTGAATGTACAAGTAATCTATGTACTTAGTGCGCATTGAAGTGTTCAATCTTCTGCGTTAGAAAGGCATCATAGTATCCAGTTAAAAAGAGCACTTTGTTTGGTCATCGTAAGAACAATATGTTGAAATGATAAGTGGCTGTCTAATCATAGTTTCTCCTGTCAATAATAACACATTCTCGGCTCTTGTTCTGGTTTTTCATGACCGAAGAGAACAGAAGATATAGTCTTAATATCTGTACTGCATCTTTCTTGCCGCATATTGACCGAAAGTTTCGTTTTATCTTAGGATTCGTTATTAATGCCAAAGAAAACGTCTTCTGGATTCACTTAGAAGGTGTATAATTATGTTTCTCGTCAATATTCTTCGGTGACAGCCATGGACTTTTATTTATGCTAGAGAAAAACGTCGCTGCTTGTTAAGCAGTAGAAGAGCATTGCAACAACATATGTGTGATTCTAAAGCAAAAAAAAAAAAATGTTCGTCGTGCTGAAGCTAATGGGAGAGAACATGGTTCAAAACCGTCAGTCGAGATACAAATACAGGTCTAACCCCGGTATAACGAGCTTCAAGAAACCGCAGTTGTTTCCTTTATACTTAATTTTGATTGTTACATTTAAATTCGTTTAAAATATGTATTTTACTGCAATACTGGATAGAAAGTCAATACGTAAAAAATCAAATCAAATTCATTGTTTCAGATAATTGGCCACTAATAGGAATGCTGCTTTTGGAATCCAATGAAAAACAGCTTTTTGGACATCATCGTATATTTCCCTGCAAAATTCTTTTCACCGACATTCTAAGCTTATCTTCAATTCTAGGGAGAACTTTTGAGATCATAAAAAATGTTCAAGGATCAGTACTGAACTTGTTTGGAATACGCCGTTGATTTTTTTAAGAATCAACGCTTCCGAAAATTTTCATTTTTCTGTCAGTTATAAATGTTGAAATTGTCCACCTTATTTTTTCTCACCATTTTTTTCGACTAAATAATGAAACTAGTCCTTATACATAAAAGGCAAAGTTGCCGACGACCTGGATCACTTTTTAAATCGTCATAGCAAATAACCGAGAAACAAATGTTTCTGACATCACGATTAGCTTTTCATATTTTCGTGCAGGTGACGTCATCAGCTACACGTGTACAGTTCACGCGTATATCACTTTGTTTTGTTGTCACAGCAACAAAGAACAGAGCTGCTGGTGTGATGTCATCTCATCCAAATCATTCACACATGACGTCAGAGATGCGTTACGTCACGCGGTCAACTCTTTAGAAACAGTAAAACTACGTGAGGAATTTTGGTTCTAGTTGACATACTCTTGATATGCTTTATTACGAGGTTTGCCAGAAAAAGACGAACATTTATATTTCGGTGCTCACACCGTGTTATCCGTAACCGTTTTTGTTCAACGTTTTGTTTACATCTTTCTTCTTTCGTTCGAAGTTAGTTTTTTTTTCGAGTGTGGCGAAAGTGAAAGAATTCAGTTCTAGGCTGTAAAATGTTTATTATTTATATATTTAAACATACGAAATTATTATTTTTTCATGCATTTTCCTCCTAAAATATTAATAGCCGTTAATACTTATAAGTTTATTAATTTTAATACGTACTTTCAACGACATAGATGACTTTTATTTCAGTAAGGCAAAGACGAACGTTAGTGTCCTTTGCGAACTTGATTGTTGTTTTAAACCTCGCCTATGCCGCGTCAAAAAGTATTTACCTCCTTCATTAGACAAAGAGATTGAAGGTAAACGACGCAATGCCTATTTGTCCCGGTGGTGCAGTGGTCTAAGCGATGGCTTCTGCTCATTCGTCCGAGCTGGGTCCGGGTTCGAGTTCCGGTAAGGCATGGATGTTGTGTTTGTCTTACGGCACTAGCCTTCTCCTTTCCCTGGAAACAGTGGCCCTAAATTAGGTACGGGCGACTGCTTATATCCCATTGACTTGCTCATGGTTGTCGTTAAATCCCCAATAAGAAAATAAAAGCCTATTACGATCGAGTAAGGCGCGAAAATCGCAGTGCAGTCGAAAGACAAGATGTTAACTTCCAGAATGCCGAACATGCCAGAAAAAAGAAAAGACAAAAATGCAGTGCAGTTGAAAGAAATTCTGTCGTTTGCATGATCGTCGTACTAGTAATATGACGCCGGAACATATTGAAGCTGAATCTCAGCGCATGACAAATGTACATATTGCAGAGGCACAAAATATGACCCCCGAACAAAGGACGAAAGCTGCGCTCGAGGCTTCAGAGGACATTAACGAACCGACAGCAACAAACAAATGCTACACGTCATGTGGCTTTAAACCATATAGACGATGAAAAGATTAGGGAGACACACATGTAGCACCCTTGAGCAAATTTGTGAATTTTGTAAAGCCAAAACGTTTGCCGGAGAAAGACCTTCAGATGGTAAATTTTCTAAATGTTGCTCAAAAGGAGCTGTAAAATTAGATCCTATTCGCACTTCCCTATTAATTAAACAACTTATGAAATCAGCATGAGCATTCAAAAAACTTTATGGACGGTATTATTAGTTCTCTTGCATTTGCATCAATGGGAGCACAAATGGCTCCTCCACCAGGTTATGGGCCTTATTGTTTTAGAATAAATGGATCCATCTATCATCGTGCAGGAGCATTGCATCCCGATAACGGCGAACAGCGGAAATACGCGCTAGTGTACATATTGGATTCTGATGAGGCTGCTGCCCAAAGAGTGCAAACGCCAGAAAATAGTGGAGGCAATAAAGATCTGTTACACACACCGAACACATTCATGACAGAAAGTAATCCATTTGTGGAAGCATGTAAAATGCTTTATGAAGTCGAGCAAGAGAGTATTCAAGATGCTCAAATGAATAATGCTGTTCCTTCTAATATATCAATGGCTATTATTCAAGTTCGTAGAAATGATCAAAGGCGTTATAAAGCTCCAAGATCTAATAAGGTTGCTATTATATTATAGACCATACTTAAGCTCTGATTCAATCGATGCCGACGACAAAGAAAATACTAAACGGCATTATCCTATAGAGTTTTTAAAAGAACAAACTCCATCAGGAATGCCACTTCACAGAATCAAGTTGAAGATTGGAGATATTATCATGCTCCACAGAAACCTCAATACACAACGTGGTTTATGCAATGGAACAAGACTGTTAATAAAGAACTAAAACCCAATTTGGTCATTGCAGAATTACTCACAGACTTAGCATGCGGTAAAACTGTTTTTATTCCGCGAATTGACCTCGCACCTACTGTTATAGACCACCCATTCACATTAAGACGACGACAATTTCCTATAAAACTCGCCATTGCCATGGCCATTAATAAGTCTCAAAGTCAAACACTGGAGAAAGTAGCTATCTATCTTCCTGAACCAGTGCTTAGCCATGGACAACTTTATGTTGCATTGTCAAGAGTTCGACGGTTTGATGATGTCACAGTTAAAGTAGTCCATGGGCCAGAACAAGGAAAACTACTCCCAGATTCCGAAAAAAATATTTACAAAAAATATCGTGTACAAAGATATTTTTCAAAGTCGTTAATAAAGGCTTGAATAGCAATAAGTGATTTCTAGAACCAGTTGTATTCTTATCGCAACGGGCTTTACAGCTAGTGTTTATAATAAAATCTTATACAGCAAATAAGAATTGACAAGACGGAGAGGGTGAATGCTTGTTAGAATAACCGAAGCTTTAATCTTTGCCTCTAATAACTTCTACAGTCGGAAAAATCATCTCTTTTAGGCACAACTCCGGGAATCGGAAAAACATTTTCTCACACGGATGGTCATGGGCCAAAGAACGCAAAATGCCGAAACAACCTATTCAGTGATGAACAACATTCCAAGCGTAGCGGTGAAGGCGTGGAAGCGTTTAGTGCTCATCAGAGGAGAAGCACCTCTCACTCACACTGTAATCGATCCATTCTTTGTTCTTTGGTTGTTAAAAATAGATCTTCCGCAGAAAAAAAGATCCCGATTTCATTGCATGTTTTTGCTAAAACCAGTCCCTTTTTCGTGATTTGCTAGCGATGTCCGCTCGGAAAATTAAAATTATGATAAAAAGTTAGCTATTTTGGAATTTGTTATAACGAGATTTTATCTGTATGCTGCTTTTCGAACTTAAGGCTACTACGTCTTGGAGATTGGATCCTCTCGGTCACGTGTTTTGCTCTAGAGTAGCCAGTGATGACGATGTTTCACGCGTTTCACACCGAGGTGACCGAAATTTACAACCGTGATATTAGGTTGTAGCATATGAATGTTTTGGTTGGGAAACGACTTATTCGGTAGATAGGTGTCCAGGTGCTTGAAGAAGTGATAGTCTGAGGGAGACAAATCAGGTGAATAAGGAGGATGAGGTAAGGTTTCATACCTCAAATGGTTCAGTTCTGGATCGCTTGGCGTATAATATGGAAGCTCACATTTTCCTGGAGAAGTATGAGCCAAGGGCGATTGACTAATGCCCTCTGTTTGGTGGACAGTTTTCCATGCACAATGTCAAGTTCTTGACACTGTGCATGGAAAACTGTCCACCAAAATGCCTGTTCTTCGCGATGGTTTTATCCGTTTGTAAAAAAGAGGAGTGGATCACACCATTTGCGGACCACCAAACATTGACCACCGTCTTCCTGGGATGGAGTATAGTCTGTAGGGGACAATCGGCGTCGTGGTGTGTTTCGAGGTTTCGCCGGGATCGCGACTCTTATCTACCGTCTACTTTATTACAGCACAATCTCCTTGAAACTAAATCGAATGAAGAAATGACCAGCACAGGCAGTTTCCACTTTATATTGTGACGTACTACAGAGCTGAATCACGTGTGAATACAACAAATCTGCAGCGGTGAATCTCAGTCCATGTAGCTTAGTTGATAGAGCAACTTACTCCGGGGAAATGGGGCGTGGTTTCGATACTCGTCTCTGACAAACTTGTGTTTTCACAATATTTGCGTATCACAAGACACATCTCGCGATATGTCAATTTCTGAATTATCTGCCAACCGCACAAGTCTGCAAAATACCAGATTTCATCTGCAAGAACCTAATAGTTAAATTTCAGGGGAATGATTAACATTTTTATATATATATATACAGGATGATTCAAAAAGGATTTGACAACTTTGAAGGCATATAGAAATTTATTCAGAAGACTGAAAGAATTTTGTGAGGTGTTAATCTGTAGCAAAACACATCACGTTTTATCCCCCCATAATAATTTTAGTTCGATATGACTGCCATTGGTGATACGACAGACATTCCACCTGAAGTCAATTTCTCCCTAAACTCGAAGCGGCATTTCGATTGTCACTTCTGGAATTGGGACGGTTATTCGGGTTTTGAGTTCAGCGAGATTTGCAGGCAATCTGGGAATAAACACTTGATCATTAATGAAACCCCCATAAGAAAAAATCGAAAGATGTCAAGTCGGGAGAACGAGGTGGCCATGCTATCGGTCCTGCTCAACCAATCCACCGGCCTGGGAAATGTTTATTGAGGAAGTCCCGGATATCTTTACTGTAGTGAGGTGGTGCGCCGTCTTGCTGAAAATGAATGTGTCCTTCTTGGTCATCATTGTGTAGCTGTAGAACGAAATAATTTTCGAGAGCATCCAGATACACGATACCGTTGATGGTTTTCTCATGAAAAAAGAAAGTACCGAAAACTTCATTTTTGCTAAGTGCCAGAAACACATTCACCTTTGGGCTGTCACGAGCATGTCCCAGAGATTCGCGTGGTTTTTTGGTGCCCCAAATCGTACAGTTGTAGGTGCTAATCTTACCATGACATAAAATGTCGACTCATAACTGAACATTACGTAGTATAGAAATGTCCCGTCTTCCTCTGCCCCATGCAACATTTCCGTACAGAATTCCTGACGAGCCATACGATCTACGCTACTAATTTCTTGAACCATGGTAAATCTGTATGGTTTCAACCCTTTCGCTACCACAACGCCCGACCCGCCCGAATATGCAAACAACCACAAGCGCCCGAGTCGCCCGGATAGCATGAGTAGGATTTCCTACCCCATGTTCTTTGAATTTGCATGGCTTCCGAGTGATTAGAAGAAGTCACCCTCAGTTGTCATTGTTGTCGTTAAACAAAGAAGTGCACAGGGAGTTGGTTTGTTCCGGGGCTATATCATTCAGCCTTCTGACATCGCTCAGTAGAACTCTTGCTTTATTGACATGCGCTTCATTTGTTTGTGATATTTTACATTGTTTCAAAAGTGGGGTTTACGAGAGAAAATTGTCGTAGAAATTCTTTCATTTTGCTCAATGCAAATAAACAGATTGAGAGTATATTTTCGCAAGAAAAGGTGAGAGTAAACAAGATTTTCCAGCTGTTACCACTCCGATCTATCTAAGGATCTCAGTAGAAGAATGCACTAATTGCTCCAGGGAAACGTCCGAAGGTTAGTCCATAACAAATCTAGAGATCGTAAGTTTCGAGTGGTGAGCCAGCACTAATCCTTCTTTTGTTAACTTGACAAAGGGAGGGGGAATGAAATTCGGAAATCAGCAGTAGACATTTTCGGTCGCTGTCGTATTCTGAGTGACAAAACATTTCAGTGTCGCGGTGGCGAAAGAGTTAAGGGCAATAGTTTTCGTAACACTTGCTAAACCGTCTGTTGTGAAATACACATTTCACAAGACGCACGCCAAGTTGATTTCGTGAGACAACGAACGAAACTCTTCCTCACTTGTTCCACGACAGCAGCAAAAACATGGGGGTGACCAGGAGATTTCGAACAGAACAAACTGTCTCATCAAAATTCTTATGCCAAGAGTAAATTGTAAGTCTCATGGTCGTATCCCTATGATACTGGGTGCAAAAATTCTATTAAACAGCTGCCACGGATTTCGTATCTGCAAACCAAAACCCACAAGGAGCACGCTCCACACCTCTGAAAGCAGTCAATTTTGAAATACCCACCGCTGGAGGTCGCGGTTACAGAATTCGATGCTATGACACCACGAGAGGTAAAACTTATGTTTTGCTACAGATTAACGTGTCTAAATTTTTTTAAGTATTCTGAATAAATTTCTGAATACTTTTAAAGTTGTAGTGTCCTTTTTAAATCACCTTGTATAAGGCAAGTCTGACAAAAGTAATGAAATGGAGTAATTAGGATAGTGATTTCCCCTACCGTCACTATGATGCAATACAGTTTGTTCGTATTCACTTCAATGAGGATGTAAGGTTTGAGATTCATGCAATCGAAAACACACCTACATTATGCAGATATTTCACAGTGTGACGTGGTGGTTCCCTAAAAATATAATTCCTTTGCGTGAAAGATAACTGCAATTTACTTTCTGCTATTTCGCTACTAAGCAACTCAATACTAGGCCATTATGTTTAAAACCGACGGTAATAAATGTACCTTAACAAAAAGCATACACTGAGTGGTCACTGAATTATGACCACCCACCTAATACATTGTAGGTCCTCCTTTCGCCATAAGTACAGCAGCTATCCGACGTGGCATCGACTCAATAAGATTTATGACGTGCCTGCACCGTAGGACTCACGACATAAAGGCAGATAGCAGCGAGACGAACGTCTGCGTAGCTCAGTTGGTAGAGCGACTTGTTCCGGAATAAGAGGACTCGGGTTCGATCCCCGGCGTGGACCAAAATGACGGAAAAATTTACTTCCTTATAGATGCCAGAAGCAGTTGGAACATATGGCCAACCAAGTTGTGTGTAATGCGGCTTTCAATGCAGGTATGGAGGTGATTGGTGAATCCAGATGCCTGATATGCAGTTTCATAGAGCCCAACAAGCGCTCTATGGGATTAGTATAGAGGGAGTTTTGAGGCTAATCAATATGCTGGAAGTCTGAACTGTGTTTCTCAAACCATTCCTGCACAACATTGGACCTGTTGCTAGGCGCATTGTCATCTTTGAAGACACCGTCACTATTCGGGAAAAAGTGAAACATTACTGGGTGTGCAGAGTCAGCAAGCAATTCACGATAGTGGGCACCAGTCATACGTTATTCCACATGCACCAGGGGTCCAAGTTCGTGCCAGAAACATGCCCCACATCATACAACCACCTACACCGACTTGCAATATGGAGACCACGCAGGATGGATCGAGTTCCTCATGCTGTTTGCGCCAAATACGTAAACGAACATCCACGTAGTTCTATAAAAATGCGACTCATTAGACCAGTACAGCTTTTTCCCCGTCATCAGACGTCCAACTTGCATGAACTTTTCACCAGCCGAGTCTTTTGCGGAGATGATTCGTCGGGGTCGTCTGCTGTAGCAGCCCATACGTGCGAGCGTGCGACGTATTGTCATGACAGGGTTGACCTCTGTTGTATTGAGCAGTCAACTGTTGAACAATGCTGTGTCTGTTGGCCTATACGAGTTGTCGGACCGGGCGCTCAACTCTTACATCAACCTTTCGCTGTCCTGTGCAGTTTTGCCTCCGGGTTGTTGTTTGACCATTTTCACGCTAGTCCTGATACTCTTTAACTATGGTGGTTAGCGAACAACCCGTCAGTTCAGCCGTTTTGGGAAATCGAGGCGTATATATGATTCTAACATAGTAATCGAAGACTGCAGTTTATTTAAGATGTTCAACTCAGGAAGTGAGCATAGAATATTGGGATGTAAAATACATTTTATTACAAAAATTAAACAACGCAAGCTCATAAAGAAAACGAAAAGTATGGACATGAAAAATCTCAAAACAAAAAAATAACAAAACTTTCAAATTGGAATTGAGAAACCGATTCTTCGCACTAGAGGGTTTAACAACAGAAAAACAGACACCTTTGAAGTTAACAGAAAAATTACGAAGGCCTTTGTGGAAACAGAGATAATGTGCATTTAATAATTTTGCTTCATTATATTTCTGTATTTAAATATTATGTCATTCCTTATGAATTACAAAAACGATTTATTGCTGTAATATGCAAGTATTGGATAAGTGACCCTTTTCATAATAATTTCAACTTGGCCATGAAATGATAAGAGGCTCTAAACTAAGAACAACAGCCACACAGCCACATGAAGAAAATTCTAGAGCAAAAAAAAAAAAAAAAAGAAAAAAAATGCTGATAAGAAAAAGAAGCGAGATGAAGATAAATCAATGAAGGAAATGTAACTTCTTCAAAGGGGAATATACAGAACTATAAAAGACAGTGTGAAAAAGTGTCACTGAAGACATAAGGAAATTAAAAGATGAACTAGTGAGAAAAAACAATTCAAAAGGTTCAAAGGTTCATCTCAGTAATGGAAGAAACCATATTATAGCACTCAGAAAGGAAAATGGTACTCTAACAAAATATAGAGGCGAACGTTTGAGAATAGTTAAAGAGCTTTACACAACATTTTATGAAAAGATTGTATGTTCATAACAAGACATAAAGAAATATGCAGACATTAAAGTTCTTCCAGTCCTCCCGGGAAAACATAAGACAAGGAAAAGCTCCAGGGGAAGATGGAATTGCCGCCGTGTACGTTATACAAGAACCCAGTGAAAACGTAGAAATTACACTCGCTCGAATCTTCACTGGATACCTTAAGATTGGATGGTCTCCGATCTGTGCTACAGTGGTCCTGCTACACAAGAGATGGAACATCGAGAATCTCAGGAGCTGCAGACTAACAGTTGTTTCCAAAATCTTCACTAGAGTACTGTTGTATTGCTTGAAGTACAACTGGACGAACAAGCTGGATTCAGGAGTGGATACAGTACTGTAGTTAGATTATATCCATGTGCTGAGAGAACTAATTGGAAGAGTGAATGAGTACGAACTCCCCCTGTGAATACGTTTTTTTGATTATGAAAAGGCCTTTCATTCCGGGAAACCATCAGCAGTTATAATGTCTTTGAAATGCCAAAATATTGAGATGCATAAGCGCATAGCTGTTATAAAAAATGGAATGGGAGTGAGAGAATGTAACACCATATCTCCTAAGCTCTTCAATGCCACATTGCAGAACGTTTTTCTGTCATTTAAATGGAAAGACAAGGGACTTCCCAGTTCACCTTCGGTTTGCTGACGACATAGTCATTCTTGTGAATGTGCCTTGCAGCTGCAGAGTAAGTTCCCAGGAACTGGCTGACCAGAGCAAAGAAGTGTATTTAAAAATGAATTTAGAGAAAACTGAACTGGTTTACAATGCTTTTACAAAAACTGAAAATTTTGGAAGGAGATGGGGCAAACCTGGAAGTAACTGATACGTACAGAGACGTAACTAGGGCGGGGAAGGAGCCAAGAGAGGGCGTAAAAATCACTGCATACAATCTGATTAAAATCCGAATTGGAACTTTTGCACCAGTTTCTGGTACAGAATTTACCTACAACTTCCTTCGGCTGTTGCGGTAGTTTGAAGGCTAAAAATTTGCATTTCCTCTTCAAAATGTGCCGGGGATGTACATAAGTTGCTCAAAATCAGAAATGACGGCGCGGTCTTATTGGTCATGCCGCGACATATGGGTAAATTGGCACTATGCGAGCTATTTGTTCAAATTGGTTGATGCCAAGCGATAAAACTGGAGTATTGTTTTGGCGTACATTAGTCTTGCAACCTATGTCATCCAATGACATAGGTTGCAAGAATAATGTGTCATTGGATGACATAGGTTGCAAGAATAATGTGTCATTGGATGACATAGGTTGCAAGAATAATGTGTCATTGGATGACATAGGTTGCAAGAATAATGTGTCATTGGATGACATAGGTTGCAAGAATAATGTGTCATTGGATGACATAGGTTGCAAGAATAATGTGTCATTGGATGACATAGGTTGCAAGAATAATGTGTCATGGATGACCTACGATACAAGGTTACAAGATAAGTATGTCGTTCATCTTTTTGAAGATTATCTGGGGGCGATTCGATCATTACTGCCACTCTACTGAAAGCTGCATTTGGCTCTTTTATTGTGGTACCGAAGGTCGGAACCCTGGAGCAGTTGGGAATCTCACCATCTTGTTTGTACGTAAGAAGCTAAGAATGTCGTTCATACTTTTGAAGATTCTCTGGAGTCAATTCGATCATTACTGCCAGTACTACAAGCTGCATTCCGTCCGCTTAATGTGACATAAAAGGTCCGAAGTCAGCAGCAGTTGGGAATCCAACCGCTTTCCTTACATTTTGAATTTTACAGCCCTAAATTTCAGCTTCCCTACCCAGAACATCCTTAATGCAAGTAAGGGTAGGAGAAATGCATGAAACAGTTCTGATGAGTGCTACGCCCTATGTCCTAATTTTTTCCGACACAATTAATGAGGGTAAAATGCTGTTCCCGTTTGAAATAGGAAATGACACCTAGTTCCCTAATGCTCTATTTGCAGTATCGTACCCAAATAAAAATATTTAAAAGTTAGATTGTTAAAATACAATTAAAATGGCAATAACGTCGCAAAGGTGTTCTTCTCGTCCACCGAAAAACTATCCCGTTCAAAAAAATCTATTGCACAACCGTTAGTGTTTAAAAGTTTTCAACAAACTACAAGAGAATATGATAAAAAAAAGTGTAAAATTCAGTGTGAAGCGAAATGTTAGGAGCAACTCCCAGTGGACAGGATCAGTTCTTTTGAAAAACTGTAATTGCATATGCATGTGGGTATTAAATAATGCAGATTTCTCCGTAATCAACAGACAAGACCAATTGTATTATTCTAAAAACTAATGCGAAAAGAAGGATTATAATATTTCAGGCGATATAAGCTCTTTTGTATTTAAAATACACATTTTTTTTTGCGATAAATGTCTTTTGTTTTTCGGTACATTGAATAATCCCCTTATCGTACAATGCTTTGTATTCAATTAAAATACTTAACGGCACGAGAACATCCGAGAACTTTCCGTTACTGCAAAGTTCAATTATTCTCATGCCATTTCCGTTCACAAGTTCCGTTTTGGACACATTAAATAGTACGTAATTTTCTATCTGTCATTTTGGAACAAAAAATAAGTTTCGTTTTGGGTAGGTTTCCATTTTATGCCGGTTTCGTTTCAAATAGATTTCATTGCATATAAAATTCGATTCTTCTTCATTAAATCATAATTCTGAATTGCTCCATTGTATGAACAGTATACGTGAAAATACAAAAGTAATATTTTTTTCTGTCATGCAAATTGATAATCTTGAAAAGTAAGCGGGATTAATTCTCAAAGCACTAAAATCTTCACCAAACAAAAGGAAAATTAAAATCTAGATTTTTCGGAAAACATTAAGCGAGGAAAAATAGAATCTCCTTTTGGAGGACTTGGTGTGCGATAACCAAGACAAAGAAGAGGACAGGGAGAAAGAAGCAACAATGTTGGGGTCAAGGGCTTTCTAAAGCAAACAGAATGAAGTTAGTCATTTGAACATGTAATAAGATGTTTACTTTTCTCCCGCAAAGAGCTTGCTGTTAATGAGTTGTCTCGATGGAAGTAGCTCTTTGTTCAAGGACTGAAATAATTTTTCTTCGCCGACCAAAATATTATCTTTAACTGCTTAAATTACGTAACACGCTTTTGAATAAAAAAAAACGGTAATTGGTGGTGTAGTAATTAAAAATCCTTTGAAAAATGTACCAACGAAAAAAAAAATTATTACCAAATCCCATTACGTGTGTCCTCTTCGATTCTGTAGAAAATGATAAGCACTTTTCTCTTCTCAAAACAGTATAACTATACTAATGATCCGAATTTCTTAGCGTAAAACAGAAATAAAACTTTCCAAGCTTTCGCACATCAACTAGATGGCTTTTTCAAGAAGGGTAGACAGCTAACCGCAAACTAGATAATAGAACATTTCAACAATTAGAACGCGGTGACTTGACTAGGTAATACATGAATAGGAGCAAATGTGATCATTCGAAGAAACGAGGTCACGTTGGTTAGGCACGCGGTACCATAGTAGAAAACGCAGCATTATTTGAAGAATTGATTCCAAATACCTGGCAACTCTAGAGAGACGCTATCATTGCAAGTCTCGCTGCTGATCAAGATTTGCAAGTTTTTGCGAATGACAGTAAATTTGGTTGTGGAGTATGAAGCTAATTTCTTTATATCACTCCACATAGGCTCAGCCGACTTAAACTTGACTTCTCTTGATAGGGCAGTGGTTAATTTTCCGAAATTCTACGCCAAGAAATCTGATCAATAGTATAGTTACACCGTTTTGAGTATAATTGGTGTACAGTTTTTACTTAATAATCACTTTTATTTTATTAACCACTGAAGGGAACAACTGCGAAACCGATATAATGTTTTATAAATAACTGTTAATTATTTGATATTTTAAATTTTACTTAATGGGCAACACTCCAGTATCTAAGTTAATGAAAATCGAAGGCAAAAAAAACCGAAACTGAATCAGAATTTAACAATAGTCACAAGTTCGCCAAAACAGGAAAGGAATGAATTTTAAAAATATATGAAAAGAACAGTTAAGGAATATATCAAAGCAGCAGTTTTTTTTATGAAATAACTGCACTGAAATAAGTTCAAATTTTATATTTACCAAATAAAAAGAATATTATAAAGTCTGAACATGTGAAACAATTTTCTGAATAAAAGCAAGATTATGATATTCATGCGCACTTGAACAGTGAATGAACTCATTCACACAATAAATCTCGGGATCTTTCCAACTGTGAGCAAATTTACATGAAAATTAGCAAAGAGGCCCTGGGATGCCAGGGTTTAACAAAATATACATAAATCGGCTGCTGGGACAGTGTTGTCTGCTGTTTTCCCAAAATTATGAATGCTATATATAGCACTGAAACATTTAATTGAAATATAATCCTGTAATCACAAAAGAAAGGAAATGAAAAAGAGAGAAAAACCTACGTTTGTAAAGAAATAAACTTTAACACACACACAAATCAAGGCAACGAAACACCAAATGAAATAAACAATTAAAATGATTTGAGAGAATTCGCAAACGGAGGTATATCACTGTTGAACTTTGAAGAAATAAAATGACAGGAAATTCACGTTTTTTCCGCATTTTCATTTCTTGCGCTACATTTGCATTTTACTGAAATATACTTCCTCTCAAAAAGTATCGTGGGGACATTTTTTACAATAGTGAAACTACGTATCGTGCGCATTAACAGAGAACGGGGGTCAAAACAACAAAAAAAAAAAAAAAAAAAAAACTTAAACAAACCCGCCGGCAAGTGCGGTGAAAGGATATACGTAATTGTTCGTGTGCTGGATCTCCCCCACACATGTCTTCGTGGAATAGCAATATCAACAGCAAAACAGGATTCGTCTGCGAAAAGTAAATGGTGCCACTTTGAATTCCAGGACATATACTGTCGGACCCAGGAACATCTTTGACGACGGAGAGCTGATGTCAATGTTTTACGTACATCTCAGGAGCCTCCTTGTTGTAAGTCCGTACTCGTGAAGACGGGTTTGTACCGTTCGGATACATACTTTGACAACAAAAGCAGCTCTAAGTGATTTCCGGAGGTGGCTACTGGTAATACTAGACCTACTACGAGCACTTACTGTCAGGCAGCGATTTTGCATCCTGGGCCAATCTGCAATATTTCCATGCCGTAGAAATCTCATGTGCAGTAGAGTTACTACACTTTGCGAAACTCCTAAAGCAGCAGCCACATCGATCTGCCATGCACCTGTCTGTAACATGCCAAGCAGTGTTTCTGCTGTCAATGCTTAAACGTCGTCTGAACATCATTTTAGGTTAATTCCACACTAAAGGCAATAAATACAATCAGCAAACTTCTACACCAAATGGTGAAACGACCCTGCTTTCACTTCTCACAATGTACTTTTATCGGAGCTGGCACGCTGTGTTGTCATGATGCTGATTTACAGTACGCATGACATAGCTATTCACGCTGATAACCGATCTTCAGTAGTCGCTAAAGTTGCATATCATCACGTTTTCCTTTCAAAGCCGCAATATCCCAAACTCAAATCAGATGTAGAACATTTGTGGCACGACTCGTTCTGATTGTGTGAGGAATGAAGATGTGTTGCAGTTGTGTAATGTGAAGCAAGTTATTGTTAGCTAGGTGGAGACTAATATGCTTTGGTGGTTTGACCATGTTGAAAGAATGAGTGATGAGATGCTTACTAAGAAAATCTTTTCAGTCCAAGTGGCATGAAGGAAAGGAAGAGGAAGGCCAAGGAAATCATGGGAGGATCAGATCCAGGAGTGTCTGCGTGCGGAAAAGATTGTGAGTATGAAGCATGGAAGATCTTGTGTGCGTCGTGTGATGAATGTCAGTGAAGCCCGAGTTGTATGCCAAGATCGCTCTAAATGGAGAAGTTTGATACGCCAACAGTAAGTAAATAATCAGTTAAAAGATATCTGGTAGTATGTTTTTTCTTCGTGGAGCTAACCTCTGAATTCCAGATATGTATGTATGTATGTATGTATGTATGTATGTATGTATGTATGCATGCATGCATGTACGTATGAATGTATGTGTCTGACCTCAAGTCTTAAACCCTTAGAAATAGGAAGCTGGAAGTTTTGGGCTAGAGTACCCCATAGGAAAGTGACACGGAAGCGAGGTAGAAAGGGCGAGGAAGACGCCCTTATTTATTACCGGGGAGCTAGTATCCGGGGCCTGACGGCTTAACGTGCCCATACAACAACGGCGGATATTTCGTAATTCGAGCGTTCGTACTTGCCTTGGATCGAACCCAAGATCTTTTCCGTGGCAGTCACGAACGTTGATCACTAGGCCAACATCGGCCCATTCAATATCCCAAACGTTTTGTGACCAGTGCATATATAGCACGAACACAGCTGGGAGATTTTCAGTGCAAAATCCATGCAACGAAGAAAGAGAAGAACTCCTTAAAGTTTGAATGCGAAATTGTTATCATCTCAGCAACCGCAGGCATTGTTGGCTATTAGAGGGTCGCCGTAGCGAAGATATAGCGAGGATGTCCCGAAGAGGGACATGCGTGTACCTAAACTGTCGGAAAATGGAGAGCACCACCGGTTGACAACCGAGATAAACACCGGATAGCATATGTTGTCCTTGACCACAGAGAACTCACACCGCCATAGTTGACGACAGAAACCAAGGTACACAGAGAAACGTTTCCGAGCACATAATCCGGTGGACACTCATCCAGAAGAACCTAAGGAGTTGGCAGCCAGTTCATTTTCTCACATTGACTGACCATCATAAAAAATGTAGCCTGCAGGGGGTACAGTAGAACCGGGGCAGAATGCAAGACGACTGAAAAAGAATCGCTTGTTCCGACGAATCCAGGTTCCATCTTCATACCGACGTGTGGGCCCATATTTGACGCCTCACAGGTGAACAGCCGGAGCCTCACGGCACTCTTGGGCGGAAACAGGACAACTGCGGGGATATCATGGCATGCAGGTGCAGTTTATTTTCTTGGACATCACGTGGTCACTCATTCCCGCTGAACGCAACGTTGTGATCGGCAGATCATGCATTTTTTCGGGGAGGTGGATTAACGGCCACGGTGAGCAACTCAGTAGGCTATAAGCTGTCGCCCATCCCTCATTTGGGGCCACTGATTGGTTCCAGGGAAGAGAAAGAGCCAGTGAATAAGACAGACACACTATACATGTGTCATCCGGGATTAGAATCCGGACCCATCTCGGACGAATGATTGGAAGTTAGCACTTCGTAACACTCGGGAAACGGGACGGCAACCACCGTGTTGATCGGAATGCATCGAGGATCATCTCCAAGAAAATCCTGCACTTCCGTGGCCACCAAATCCCTCCGACTTGAATCCCATCGAACATTTGTAAGGTATAATGAAATGCATGCTGCACCGGTTTCTTAGTGTTTAGGGGCGCTCTCCGCTCATTATATCCCCCGATTGGTATTATTGCCGATTGGTAGTTCAGACATTGGTAGTTCAGATTATTGCCGATTGGTAGCTCAGACATTGGTAGTTCAGATTATTGCCGATTGGTAGCTCAGACATTGGTAGTTCAGATTATTGCCGATTGGTAGCTCAGACATTGGTAGTTCAGATTATTGCCGATTGGTAGTTCAGACATGTGGTTAGTCGTTCGAGCTGGCCCGGGGTTGAAGTTCCGGATTTAGCATGGGTGTTGTGGTTCTCTTCCGACGCCGACTTTCTGCCTTCTCTGGACTTAGTGGCCTTAAACTTGTCACAGGCTTATATAACCCCTAGAGGGCTAACCCTAGGCCTGCAAGCCAAACATTGGCCCCGTCAGGATATTTTGAATGGCACCCAGTAGCCCAAGCACTAACTTTGTTTTTCTAATTTAACTCTTACTGACAATAATAATCATTTTTATGGTATTATTATTTATTTTTATTTCATTTTATTTTGGATTCATTTCATTTATTTTATTTTGTTCTTTTTATTTTAATTTGATCTTGACAGTATTTATTCGGATTTTATAAATTATGCCGATGTGAAATTGGTCGCGATTTCAAAAACACATACTGATACATTTTTTGTGTAAACACCGACTCACGCTCGCCTCGTTATAGGAGAGCGTGAGTCAGTGTGTTAGAGGAGGGCGGACAATGGAGGAGAGGTGTCACGTGACTATACACAACGCTTGCTTTCCCGCACTAGCTGGCTATTTTCAGTCTGACTCGTCTCACAGTCACATTGTGCTGCTTCATATCTTAAGTAACGTGCTGATATTCAGTTTTTTTCGTAGTATATTGTTTTGAAGTGTGAAGTAAAATGGCTTTTAGTAAATATAACCTGTCAAAAAGGAACTGTGACAGTGACGTGGTTTTCCGGACATTCAATGAAGAATGGGAATAACAATTTCTGTTTACTATGGGGAAGTCGTCGAAACCGATTTGCCTGATCTGTTCAGCAACAGTTGCAGTACTTAAAAAAATCCAACATTGAGAGGCATGTCAAACAAACACATGATACCTTTAACATGTCATGCCCTCCTGGCTCTGCTTTAAGAACTGAATATACACTGACGGAAAAAAATCCCAACACCAAGAAGGGGTTGTGTTAGATAAACGACAGTTGGTAGGCGGTGAGAGTACATCTGTAAGATGACGTCTATGCAAATTTCGCGCTCGGCGCATACGTGTGGCGCTAGTAGCGCCCCTCGGAACATGCAAAGCTGGTTTGCTGTAAATACGCACTGTAACGTTCGTGAGCGTTAGTTATTGTCGAGATTCGACGTAGTGTGTTGATGTTAGTCAAGAATGCCTTTAAGAAGACGAACAAGCCATTATCAACAGCTCACGGAGTTTGAACGAGGTCGTGTAATAGGGCTACCAGAAGGTGGATTTTCTTTCCGCAATATTGCAGAACGACTTGGCAGGACTGTAGCCACTGTGCATGATTGTTGGCAGCGGTGGTCAAGGGAAGGTACTGCCTCAAGAAGACCGGGTTCCGGCCAGCCACGTGGCACTACTGAGAGGGAAGACCGCCGTGTACGGCGTATGGCCGTGGCGCATCGTACTGCGTCTGCGGCAGCAATTTGAGCTGCAGTTGCCACCACAGTGACACAACGAACTGTTACAAATCGGTTACTTGAAGGACAGCTCCTAGCGAGACGCCATGTAGCGTGCATTCCACTTACTCCAAACCACTGCCGTTTGCGACGTCAGTGGTGTCAAGCTAGAGCTCATTGGAGGATGGAGTGGAGATCTGTTGTGTTTTCTGATGAAAGCCGGTTGTGCCTGGGTGCCAGTGATGGCCGTGTGTTGGTTAGAAGGAGGCCAGGTGAGCGCCTGCAACCAAACTGTCTGCGGCCGAGACACACTGTACCTACACCTGGAGTTTAGGTCTGGGGAGCAATTTCCTATGACAGCAGGAGCACTCTCGTGGTTATCCCACGCACCCTGACGGCACAGTTGTACGTCGGTCTGGTGATTCAACCTGTTGTGCTGCCATTCATGAACAGCATTCCAGGGGTGTTTTCCAACAGGATAACGCTCGCCCTCATACCGCTGTTGTAACCCAACATGCTATACAGAGTATCGACATGTTGCCGTGGGCTGCTAGATCACCAGATCTTTCACCAATCGAGCACGTATGGGACATCATTGGACGACAACTCCACGGTCATCCCCAACCAGCATTAACCGTCCCTGTATTGACCGACCAAGTGCAACAGGCATGGAACTCCATCCCACAAACTGACATCCAGCACCTGTACGACACAATGCATGAACGTTTGCGTGCTTGCATTCAACATTCTGGCGGTTACAACGGTTATTAATGTACCAGCATTTCACATTTAAAATGGCTCTTCTCGAGCTTACATTAAGCTGTGATCTTGAAACCTTAATCGATTAAATATGTTACCTATACAAATGTATTGCCGCCATTTCATTCCTCTACAACTAATTTTTCGTGGTGTTGGGATTTTTTTTCCGTCAGTGTATTTCAAAGAAAAGGAGTGGTCTTCATTGCCAGCAAAGCTTATTTGTAACAAAATGGGAAGATATGAATAACATGCTCCCAGCGTCATATGAAATATCGTATTTGCTCGCTCAAAAGAGAAAAGCTGTCTCAGATGGCAAGGCTATTAGAGAAAGTCTCTCTGTGTTTGCCGAACACACTATTTGGATACAAAGATGGTGGACAATATTTCCCTTTCTCAAAATACAGTTATGAGGCGCATTGAAGAAATGGCGGATGATGTGTCAAAACAAATAAAGTATTTAACTACTAATTCCACATACTTTTCTCTTGCAATACATGAGAGCTGTGACATGACAGATAATACTCAGTTTCTTGTGTTTGTAAGGTGCATAAACGAGAATTTTGATGTGTTTTAAGAACTTTTAGGACTCTGTCAATTATCGACCAGAACTTTAGGAAGGAATATTTTTGAGACATTGAAAAACTGTGTAGGAAAATGCGATGTTGATGGTGTTAAATGTCAGTGGGCTAAACTGGAGAGTATTTGCACAGATGATGCCCCGTCTACGGTATTGAAGAGAAATGTTTGTGCCTCTTTGCTCCAAGAATATTTAGAGCAGAAATTGTTTTCATACCAATATATCATTAACTCAGAGGTATTGTGTGCTAAAGAAATGAACTTTCATTATGCTTTTAATCCTGTTGTGCACTGCGTTAATATGATTAGATCACTCGCGCTTACCCGAAGGGAGCTTTGGAAACTTTTTGATGAAGAAATAAATGAATATGGTGAACTTCAAATTTACAACTCAGTTAGATGGCTTTCTAATGGAGGAGTGCTTTCATGGTTCTTCAAATTGATCAAGTACTTTCATTTTTGGAGCTGAAAGATATTATACCTATGGAGTGCGGACTACTTAAAGATCGAGAGTGGGTTTGTGACTTAGTGTTTTTAGTGGAAATTACTCATCATTTGAATATTCTTAATAGTAGATCGCAAGGTAAAGATTCTTTATTTCCACTCATGTTCAATGAAGTCAACAGTTTTAAATTAAAGTTGAAATTGTTTTGTAACAATTTAAAGCAGGGCAAACTTGATCACTTCCCAACCATTCAGCAAATCTTAAGAAAGTGCATTTAAAATACAAATCAGCTGTTACATCTTTGTACGAGTCATTCATAACTCGATTATTTGCTCTTGAATCTGAAAGGAGTAACACAGACTTATTCATAAATCCATTTTGTATTTCAGAGTCTGATGAACATAATTATTCCCCATCAATGCAAATCGAAATATTAGAAATCCAAAGCCACTCAGGACTAAGCGTTAAGTTTAAAGAACAATGTGAATCACCCACTGCTCTTAATATGATTGAGTTCTAGAAATACGTCCATAAAGAACAGTTTCCCAAGCTTCATGACCTTACACCGAAGTTCATTTGCAGATTCGGATCCACATGCATTTGTGAACAAACATTTTCATTAATGAGTGTTGTAAAAAGTAAATTTCGTTCAACTGTCACAGATGCATACCTTGGTGATATGCTTTTTTTAAGTACATTAAGAATTACACCTAACATTCACAAATTGTTGCGTCAAAAGCAGGTTCAAAAATCACATTAGTGTTGCAGGTGTGGGAAGTTCATAGGAACTATAATATTTTAATTAATTTTGTCTTTTTTAATTTCTAGTAAAACAAAGAAAGTCTTTTTATAAAAGTTCAATTTATTTTTTTACATAATAATGATTTTAATACTATGTGAATGACTTAACAAGTTAGTAAAATCATGCAATGCATTGATTATAATACGCTTTCCAACATACCAGAAATCATTACTCATGTTATCACTCAAGTTACGAGGATAATGTCTGTGGAATAAATCTCGGTCCTGTGCCCTGACCTTTGATCCTATTTCGATGATATTATACAGAACCGGTTCAGTATACCTCCGAAATAACATGATAAAGTTTTGTCGCAACGGAAGCATTTTTACGTAAGTTATGATGCATAAGGGCTATGGAATAGATTCCGCTCCTGTGTACTAACCTTTGACCCCATTTCGCCCATTTTAAAGGTAGGCCCCTACAACATACTAACATTTCATCCAAATCGAAAATTTTTTACGTAAGTTATGACGCATAATGGCGATGGAAGTGATTCCGCACCTATGTCCTGACCTTTGACCCCATATTGACCCCATTTTGCCCATTTTCAATAGGGTTTGTCCCCAGGTGGTCCCCTACCACATACTAAAATTTAATCGAAATCGAACCTATTTTACGTTAGTTATGACGCATAAGAACAGTGGAATGGATCCCGCTCCTGTGTACTGACCTTTGGCACCATTTCGTTCACTTTCAATAGGATTCCTTCCCAGGTGTTTCCCTTCCACTTACTAAAATTTCATCGAAATCGAACTATTTTTACGCGAGTTATCGCGCGGACGGTCATACGCACACAACGCGTGACGTAATGAGGCAGATGAGAATCGCGACCATCTGCTCGCAAGAGTGTGACGTCATGAAACTTTAATAGTATCCCCACACAACGCGTGACGTATTGAGACAGGTGGCGTGACCGCACGCCAACATCTCAAGCGCGAGATTGTGACGTCATAAGATCGTCTCCAGGTGGTCCTCTACCACATAATAAAATTTCATCGAAATCGAACCATTTTTACGCTCGCTATGACGCATAAAGGCAAGGGAATGCATCCCGCTCCTATGTCCTGACTGTTGACCCCACTTTACCCATTTTCAATAGGGTTCATCCCCAGGTGGTCCTCTACCACATACTAAAATTTCATCGAAATCGAACCATTTTTACGCGAGTTATCGTGCCGACAGACGGACGGACAAAGCTGGAGCATATACGCTTTTTCAACCTACGGTTGGAAAGCGTAAATAAAATGACTGTTTAAAATGTATATGGGTTTTAATACTTTACCAAAACATATAAAATAACCCCATTTTTAGCTGATAATAGTTGTCAATATTTAAGTTGGTTATGGTGGCCCTTCAAATGATTTCTAAGAATTTACTCTCCCAATTTCATGAAAAGGTTGGCCGCCCCTGCCCTGTAGAGGGTTAATACCAATGGCTCACTCCGTTACCGAAGACCGGAGTGCCTTTCCCCCTTATATTTGTTCGGGGTTTCAACTACCACCGTTAGCAACTCGATGAGCTATAAGTAGTGTCCCGTCCCTAATTTAGGGCTACGGTTACTCGAAAGAAGAGAGAGAGCAAATGCCGTAAGACAAACACGACATTCATGCTTCACGGGATTCGAATTCGGGTCCAGGGCTCCTTTCCGTCATGCTACTACAAAGCACACGAGGATGCATTCCTGGGTATAGTGGAATCGATACTACCCCGGGTGTACGCAGTTTTTGTGACGAAACACCCAACTCGCATGTAGCCATAAGGTAATGTAGGTAGTCAGTCATAACTCATAAGGTCATGGCTCCTAAGTGAAACTGTTAAGTTACTGAACTTCAAAGTTCGACCCTGTGTGTATCATCAAGGTGTCAAACCATTTCAACAATCTTCTATCATCATTTCATTACTTTATTTTGAACAAAGACGGATACATTCGTCTTCTGGTGCTGTCAAAATTCCATGTTGAACAGCAGTTTTCCACGTTTTGCCATCATGCTTTCTAATTTCATGAATCCATTTCCAACACGTTCGTTATCCAGGAATTTTCCGGAAACTTCTCCTTGTGGCATTTTATGATGGCGTACATACGTTTGTTCTTTAAGCAACCTTTTATCCCAAATATAATGCACATTTCTCTGTGGATAGCGTACTTTCAAATGGCGATAACATATTTCGAAATATCGTATCCAAAATGTACGCTGAATGGACAAATTATTAAATACACCGCGATAACAATATGCAAAGCAGCATTGCATAGATTCCTGCCTGTGTCCAGGCTTCTTTGTGTTATTTGTAAATTCCTCGTATATTTCGTAGTTCATGTCCCGGATGCACCGAATATAAGAATACGCCGTTATTTAATAAAGAAGGACACTCCCATATTGAACAAATGTCGTTGAAAATGGAAAATGCGCTGGTTTTTCCAAATTCAATCCATCGATCGTCTGTACTGTCCTGATTCCTTTTGTGATGCTGCAATCAGTTGATATCTTTTGGAAAAAGTAGGCATGAAAATCAGTTCTTTTCAGTTTCATTCTATGCCACCTGAGAATTCTTTTCTTTTTAAAACATTAAACTTCAATGTTCTGCATGTTTCTTTTCTTTTGTTTTTTCTGCAAGTTTTTAGATAAATATTGGGGGAGTTCTGAAATGTGTTTATGCTTCAGACTGCATTTGGTCGTTATCAACAGTTTTGAAAGAAAACACCCCTCCAGTCTTGGGCCTCCACGTAGTCCCAGCTATCTGCACACAGAACAAAACGAATGCGCTTAGATATATTTTTCCGATTTTTATTTTGCGACAAAGGCTATTAACGGATTTCTAAGTCAGTCGAAGTCTTTTCTTTTTTCGCGTAAACAGCGAACTGTTTTTAAAAGGATACCACTATCTCTAAAAGCAAGTGTAGTAACAAAGGAAAGGGTTTGGATTTGTAACAGTAATCAGAGAGCAGCTCTTCTCTAAAGCCACGCTTACTGTCTGCATTTAATTGTTTCACGATTATTTATGCCCAATCTATCAGAGACAGAGATGCCGTTTTCAGTATGCTTTATTCGAAAATGAGGATTTTTCAATTGGCACGAGCACGTACGGTGTATAATAACTGCTTATAATACATAAAAAAACAGACTTTTGTTTTGAAGATAAAAGTTTGAAGCAGGTTTTAGCACCATATTTTTAAAACTATACTTCAACGATGTAAAAAGTGCACACTTCCTTTGTACGAAACGGTTTTGTTTTTCATGATACCGAGATTTCTGGCAGAAATAATCCGTATTACGCCTTTTTTGAACTTACGTTACACAGTTTTAGCATACAAATGCACCTTTGAGTGACTAAACTCATTTTATGCACACTGGTTCGAAAAATATTGTTCCTGACACACATTTTCACGTCACTTTAGTGAAATCCCTCTCATACGTGAGTTTTAAATACACCAGACTGTGAATACTCAAGAAACACATATAGCGTATTAAATCCGTTTATGTTTGTGGTGTAGTAAGCACAAAGATTCGCCAAGCTTCCGCACTCCACCGGGAGGCTTTCTCAAGGCAATAGTAGACATAAAAATGCAGAAAATCGGAACACGTAAGGAATAAATATGATTTTTTGAAAATAACATCGTGGGTGATATCACGAGCATATTACACGAATTTTTATCACACAATTATACGGCGCGCAGCGATGTGTACCCATCTTTTAATAGCGCATGCTAAGCCGTTGGTAGTTCAGTAGCGACCATATCATTGCATGCTAGTTTGCTTGAGAGACGATAATCATGCTAACTTGCTGATAATAACATACGCAGGATCTATCACATATGTCCCAGACTTTACATATTGGTTAAATAATTTATTACGTAAATACAACATATTAATAGCAATGAAGTCCCCGACCCTGTTATCACATATGATATCAAGCTGCGAGGACAGACTGTGAGAAGGAAAATACGGGTGTGTGTACGCTATAACGTTGGTATATCCTGACAACACGGAAAAGATATATATCGGAATGAAAAACGATCCTGCGGCACTAGATGTAAAGAACATGTGCGAAGTGTCAACCAGGACATGCAGAATACAGCTCTCGAGAGAGAAGTCATGCATTCATCGGCCGCTCTTGTAATGGAATAGTATTAGCAGAATGCCCCTTACACGAACTTTAAAGAGACTGCCATTAACGAAACAGTCGAAAACCTATCCAGCAAACTAGCATGCGTTATTAAAAGATGGTAGCACATCGTGGCGCGCCGTATAATTGCGTGATAAAAATTCTTGCAATATGCTCGTGATATCACCCACGTTATTTTCAAAAAATCATCTTTGTTCCTTACGTATTTTGATTCCCTACATTTTTATATTTACCATTGCCTTGAAAAAGCCTCCCAGTGGAGTGCTAAAGCTTGGCGAATCTTTGTGCTTGTTGCACCACAAAAATAAACGGATTTAATACGCTTTATGCATTTCTTATCACTGTCATGTTATTCGTACGAAAAGAAACATTTAAAGGTGGTCTATGAAATGAGCTTTTGCAAATAAGGACTTTAAACGTTGAACTAAACTCAAACTACGTAAAGCATTCAAGTTTATCATTACAAAATTAGCATTCCTCATCTAAAATGCCTGGGGCCGGAGGTGTTTCGAATTTTTTAGGTTTACGGAGAATTTGCATACGGTATACCTATAAACGAGATAGCTCAGAGATGGGACCAAGTCTAAACATTAAATTAATTTATATTCTGTAAAATTTAAAAATAAATTAAAACAAAAAATCGTTCACTAAACCGGAAGTCTCAACGTACCACGTAAGCGGATCCGTCTAAGAACCGGTTCTCAGGTCATTCCCAGCAGAAACCGTTCACCTGAAGTGTAAACAAACGACACTAACGGATCCGATTTAGAACTGATTAGCGAGTCATTCCATGCAGAAATCGTTCACCGGAAGTGTCAAAGAACGACGTCTACGGATCCGACTAAGAACCGATGAATGAGTCATTTCCTGCATGAATTGTTCATCGGAAGTGTCAACGAACGACACAAACGGATCCTATTCGAAATCTATACGTAGGTCATTTTCTGCAGAAATCGTTCAGCGGATGTGTGAACAAACGATACAAATGGATCCTACTCAGAACTGATTCGTAGGTAATTTTCTGCAGAAATCATTCACCGGCAGTGTGAGGGAACGACGCCAACGGATCTGACTTAGAACCAATCCGCGACTCATTCCCTGAAGAAATCGTTCAATGGAAGTTTCAACGAACAACACCAAGGGAAATGTCACAGAACAGTTTCGGGGGTCAATTCCTGCAGAAATCGTTCACCGGAAGTGTCAACGACTGAATCAGTGCGAGTGAACCGTTTTAGTGAGTCAGATGGAAAGTATCATTCTGTCCATCGCTACAACAGAACAGAGCATTAAAAACCCACTTACGGTGTTTGAGCTAACGTATCGTAACCATCGGGTTGCGCAAAGACCTGCACAACGCCCGAGAGCTTTCTGGAACTTTCTATTTGTGGTGTCATGTCGGCACCGAAAAATATCTCGGAGGTTTTTTGGTTTTGGGATTTCAGGATGCTCAGCCTGAACTTACTAATCAGATTTCAAAGAATATGAAAATTCGAGTAGAATCATTTCTCAGTTTAACAGACTCTGTTACTAAATTTGAATAAAATACAAACAAGAAAGATGACACCGAATTTTCGGGTGTAATAAGCACGTCTTTTGAATCCGTTCTGACGCAAATTAAATTTATCAAAGCTATTCAAAGTCAATGGAACCGGTATGGAAAACAATAGTATCTGACGGAAGAAAGAAGTTTTTCAATCGGGTTTTTAATCCTTCAGATATTGCTGTAAACGGAATTGTGAGCTTACGAATTCTTAGAAACAGAGTTATCGACAAAAATAAGATGTGACTTTACGTCCCCTGGTGGGAAAACCATGCATTATTTGAGGAAGAAAGTATTCTCAAAAGGTTTATCCATATGAGCGGTATCGGTCCAAGAAAACAAATTTAATCGAGTTTTCAGGAGCCCGGAATTTGCTACAAATACATCAGAAGCAGAAATTAACACTTATGACTCCTGGTGGCCAAACCATTCTTTACAAAACATTAGAAATTATGTGAAAAATATTTTCCATCAGGTCTTGTATGCGATACAGAAATAATTTTTCAAATCGGAGTTTTAGGAGCAGAAAACGCAATTTACCTTTATGCGTCCTAGCGGAAAGTCTTAAATGATTTACGTGAAATTTTTGAATTTATAGTATCCAACAACGAAGGAACTTTTCAAATTGGACTTTTAGAAGTAGAGATATTGACAAAAATATGATATACATCTACCCCCTAGCGTAGAAACCATGCACTATTTTAAGAAGAAAATGTTCCTAAAAGGTTTGTCGACATGAGTAGCATCGGTCAACAAAAGACTTTTTTTTCAATCGAGATTTTAGAAGCTCATATTTTGCTGCAAATACATCAGAAGTAGAAATTAAGACTTACGCCACCTGGTGGCCATACTATTTTTTTACAAAAAATGGAAATTATGTGCAAATGATTTCCCATCAGGAGCTGTATCCAGTGCAGAAGGAATTTTTCAAATCGGAGGTTTAGAAGCAGAGAAATAGAGGGAAACGCAATATACCTTTACGCCCCCTAGCGGAAAGTCTATGAATTACTTGAAAATTTTGAATTTTTAGGAAAAACATATCACACTAGAAACACTATCCAACAAAGAAAGGATTTTTTAAATCGGACCACTAGAAGTCGAGATATTGACAAAAATAAGATATACGTCTACGCTCCCTGGCGCAGAAACCATGCACTATTTTAAGAAGAAAATGTTTCTAAAATGTTTGTCGACACGAGTAGTTCGGTCTACAAGCGACGTTTTTTTCAATCGAGAATTTAAAAGCTCATATTTTGCTGCAAATATATCAGAAGCGGAAATTAAGATTTACGCCCCTGGTGGCCAAACCATTTTTTTACAAAAATTAGAAATTATGTGCAGACGATTTCCCACCAGGAGCTGTATCCGGTGCAGAAAGAATTTTTTAAATCGGAGATTTAGAAGCAGAGATATAAGGCGAAACGCAATTTACCTTAACGCCCCCTAGCGGAAAGTCTATAAATTACTTGAAAATTTTGAAATTATATGAAATACATGTCACACGGAAAGCACTATCCAACAAAGAAGGAATTTTTCAAATCAAACTCCTAGAAGTAGAGATATTGACAAAAATAAGATATACATCTACGCCCCCTGGCGGAGAAACTGTGGGATATTTTAGGAAGAAAATATTCCGAAAAAGTTTATCGATGTGAGTGTCATCAGTCCACGAAAGAATTTTTTCAATCGATATTTTAGAAGCTCACATTTTATGGCAAATACATCAGAAGCAAAAATTAACACTTACGCCCCCTGGTGGCAAACGTATTCTTTACCGAAAATTCGAAATTATATGCAAAAGATTTTCCATTAGGAGATGTATCCGCTGAAAAAAAGATTTTTCAAATCGGAGTTTTAGGAGAAGAGTTATCTGAAAAAATGTAACTTACTTTTACGCCCCCAGCGGAAAATCTATGCGTAATTTGAAAATGAAACTATATCTAAAACACTCTTCCACATAAATGGAATCGAAACATAAATAAATTTTTCCAATCGGAAGTTTAGAAGCAAATATGTGGATTAAAACGTAATTTTGAATTCGACATCATCTGCATTTACTCCCCCTAGCGGCAAAATTGTGCATCGTATAAAAAAACAAAATAAAGGATCCTCATTCTCATATTTCACGCTTCCGAATGCAAAAGGAATTTTTCAAATCGGACTAATAGTTGCAGAGATACCGTGGGTACAGACGTACGGACGGACAAACTGATAACAGAAGCACGATCTTTTTTTACAAAAGACGTACTAAAAAGACAGCGAATTTATAGCATTTATACACTGCTGGGCACCCAAAATGCAACACCAAGAAGGACACGAGATGGCAAAGCCAGATTTACTGGACACATAACAACAGATACAAAGATGAAACGATTGAGCTTACAGGCCCTTGCGACTTGCGGAATACGCAGACACCAGTAGTCCGTGTGGCCCCTATGACTAGCAATAACGGCCGCTACACGCCGCGGCATCGAACGAAAGAGGCTTTGGATGTGGGCTTGGGGTAAGTCGGTCCAAGTTGCTTCCACACGTTGCTACAGTTCATCAGGCGTAGCCGCGGGTGGTGCTTGCTGGGCCACTCTGTTGCCGATCAGCAACCAGACGTGTTCGATGGCCGACATATCGGGAGAACAGGCGGGCCACGGCAGCAGTGACACCTAGTGGGCCGTGAAGAATTGTTGCACGATGTGTGCCACGTGCGGGCGCGCATTGTTCTGTTCAAACCTGGCCACTGGCAGATCCTGCATGTAAGGGAGGACTACAGGCTCCAAAACGTCGGAGATGTAGCGGTGGCTGTTAAGTGTACCGGCGATGCGTACAAGAGAGGTGCGGGTGTCATATCCAATTGCGCCCCAAACCATAACGCCAGGCGACGGACCAATATGGCGATGCATAATGCAGGCGTCATACAGTCTCTCGCCGCGGTGCCGCCACACGCGGATCCGACCATCGTGGTGTTGCAGGCAGAAGTGGTATTCGTCGGAGAAGACAATGTCGTGCCATTACGTAGTCCAGGTGCGGCGTTCAACGGCCCACTGCCACCGTACACGCCGGTGGTGTAACATCAATGGTAATCGGAGCAATGGGCGCCGTGCAACAAGTACACGCTCCCGCAGACGACGTCGAACGGTACGTGCTGACGCAGGTTGTTGCGCAACACACCCTAATTCCTGCGCTAACGTTCGTGATGTGGCGGTGCGAGCCGCCAATGCCCGCCGCCCAAGAGGACGGTCCTGTCGTTTGGGGGTGCTCACGTCGGTCCGTCCGTCCCTCCTGCACCCGCCGAATCCATACTCGCCTCACTGTGGCTGGATGTCGTCTCACACGGGCGTCGATGTCTCGGTACGACAAACTGCTGTCGCGATAAGCCACTATTCGTCCTCTGTCGAACTCCGAAACGTGCTGGAATGTCTGCCGTATTCTGCGACGAGGCATGAGGAAGCTTCCCACGCACAGGTCCGGCAGCACAACACAATTCCACTACTTACATCCCGCCTTCTGTGCACCCTTCTTATAGTGCTTCTCGGTGGCGTACCGGTCTCACATGATTTGCATATGCCCTGCAATGCTAATCGTTTGCATGCCCTCTCGCGGGCGACGCATGCTGTGAATTTCAGGCCAATCGGATGCTTCCTTCTTGGTGTTGCATTTTGGGTGGCCAGCAGTGTAGATCCATACATGTAGAAGCAAGGTATGCTTTAAAAGGCCATATCTAAAATCCCGGGAAAATGTTTCTGTTCTGGAAAAATCGGTCTCAAAGTTTTAGCTTCCACATTCTCTCAATTAAATAAATTACGGATACCATATTTCCGTTGCTTAAATGCGTTGCCTCAAGGGCAAAGTTTTATCAGTAAATTGTTGCTCGCAAAACTGATAGTTAATTTTTTTCGGATTGTAAATGTCCTTTTCTATATTTGCGAAACATGGTCTTAATTACAGTGCTGAGATGTAATACATTTATGTCCGCTTAGCTAAAAGAAAACTGAAGCTATTTTCCCTAGGATTTATGATGGTTGATATTCGATTCCACGACGTACGAATTTGAAAGACTAGCAATACTATAAGGACATATTTGTAACTGTGATGGAATTTTGATAAATTTCGTGGTTTTTTTTTTTACGTGTACGTTTATTTGAAACATGTTGCGTAATGGAAAATCAAATTGCTTGTGAAGGCAAATCTTTATTCGTTTCCAGGAAAATATAACGAATAATTTCCATATGGAAAAAATAAGTTTTATGACTGAGGTAATCATGGTAATTGATGAACAGAATATATAAGGATCAGTCAAATGAAAGTGAGCCAAATGGCATATGAGAAACACATCGTGACTTACCTTTAAAATACTCCGCGTGACTATTAGGCACTTATCTCACTGTGACACTAGACGTTCGATTCCCCTTGCGTAGAAGGCGGTGGGTTGCTGCGGAACCATTCCCCGACAGTGCTCTGCACGTCTTCGTACGAATGACATCTGTGACCCCGCAGATGCTTCTTCAGCTCCCCGTAAATGTGAAAGTCACAGGGGGACAAATCTGGGCTGTATGGCGGATGCTGGAGTGTTTCCCACCTGACTTTGGAAAGGTAATCCTGGACGATTGTCGCAGTGTGGGGGCGGGCGTTGTCATGAAGGAGAATGATTCCTGCGGTGAGCAGCCCGGGTCGCTTGGACTTGAGTGATGCTTGCACAGATTTGAATGAGTCTGCCTGCCGGGCAGCGTTTCCGAAGTTTCCTGTAGCGAGAAACTCGATCAACGGAGTTTCCAGTGTTTCCTGTGGCGAGAAACTCGATCAACAGGGTTTCCGATGTTTCCTGTGGCGAGAAGCTCGATCAACAGGGTTTCCGATGTTTCCTGTGGCGAGAAACTCGATCAACAGGGTTCCCGGTGTTTCCTGTAGCTAGAAACTCGATCCCTTATGGTCGATAACGAAGGTCAACATGACCTTTTGTGCTCTTGTCTGCATTCCCTTTGACTTCTTTGGCGGTGGAGGCGACGTGTGCTTCCATTGGCTGCTTTATTTCTTACTTTCAGGTTGATAATGAAAGCACTACTTTTCATCTCCCGCAATGATTCTGTCCATGAAATGGTGTACTTCCTCATGATACCGCAGCAAATGGTCCAAGGATACACCCATGCGAATTCCTTTCTGCACAGACTACAAGTTGTGTGCCACCCACTGCTCGCAAATCTTTCGGTACTGCAGACGATTCTGAATAATGGTGTGCACACTCCCTACACTGATTCCAACTTTGTCGGAAAGTGCTTCCACCGTGACTCTTTCGTCTTCCCGATTGAAACTATCCACTTCAGAGAAGGAAACATCGGGGATCACATGGTGTGCTTGCCCTGCCCTCCAATCATCAGTCAACGATGATCTCCCCTCTCGGAACCGCGAACTCCAGCCTTTAACACGCGAGAAAAACACCGCAGTTTTCGTACACGTTACTCACGCGGCGATGCATGTCTGTACTTCCGACACCTACCACTGTTAAAAACAAGATAACTACTCTCTGTTCAACGTTCGTTGCTTTAATCATGACTGGTTGGACCGAAATCCTGCACAAGGTTCTGTACAAAGGCCAACTGCTTCCGTCGTCACGTGATCGCAGCGCCGCATTTCACTGCGTCATAACACTACAGTGGCGCACCTACGTTTTGTGTCGACTTTGCCATACTAAACACTTTTACCAGTTTGCTATGTCCGTTGACTCATTTTCATTTGAATGATCCTTATACATATTACATGAAACAACTGTCACTGGAAAATAGTAAGTAGCCTACATAATGAGGTAAAAAGCAATATTATTAAATTGGTTACGGCTAAATTTCAGAAGACAGCTCTCGTTGCGGTAATGATCTGGTTCTAGTAAAATACTTGTATCTGGTACCGGGAATTAGTATTATAAATGAGTTTGGTGAACTTGTTGAATAACGCCCAGTGCCAAATTGAAACTATTTCTCAAATGGCATACAAGAATTTAATTTGTGCATCTTACACTGAGGTGCCAAAAAACTGGGCACGGCGCTACCATTTCCATTACATGTCACCACACTCATGCGATAAATGGTATCGTCCGCAAACGACGTATACACTGAAGTGCCAGGAAAACTGGTACACCAGTCTAATACTTGGTAGTTCCACCAGTAGAGCGCAGGACTGCAGAAATACAACGGGGCATGGACTCCACTAGCTTCTGGAAATATGCTGTAGGCAATGCACACCATACTTCCTGCAGAGCGTCCCACAATTCGGGTGTATTCCGAGATCTCGGATTCCTGTGTTCGATAGCGCATTGCATGGCATCCTAAATGTGTTCTATCACGTTCAGATCTGTGCACGTGGGTGGAAATGGCAACACTCCAAACTCAGATGAATGCTCCTCTAACCATAATGTGGCGTCACGATACTTGTGTGGAGGTGCATTGTTCTATTGGAGCAGGCCCGACCCATCAGCATGAATGCAGGACATGAACGGGTGTATCTAGTCAGAAAGGATGCGCACATAGCGTTGGCCAGTAACAGACTTTGTAGACGTACTAGGGGTCCCAGTGACGTCCACCTAAACACACCCCATATAACTACGGACCCCCCCCCCTCCCCAGCCGGTACAGTTCCATGCTGACAGGCGGGATCCATGGCTTCATGGGGTTTGCGCCACACACGAATCCTTCCATCTTCCCGATACAGTTGGAAATGCGACTCGTCAGACGAGGCTGCTTGTTTCCAGTCATCAAGTGTCCAGTGGCGATGTTACCGTGCCCAAGTGAGGCGCAAAGCTCTGTGTCGTGCACCCATGAAGGGAACTCAAGTTGGGCGTCGGCTCCCAAAGCCCATGCCGTGCAGGGTACGTTGCACCGTCCAGACGCTGATGCTTGTTGAGGCTACAACATTGAATTCCGATTATACCTGCGAGAGTGTTGCACGCCTAACGCGTGAAACGATTCTTGACAGCCGACGATGGTCACGTTCACCCAATGTCTTTTTACGGCCACACAGGTATCGTAGGTAGGAGGTTTTGCCGGAATTCTTGTAGTCACGGTACAACCTTGCAATGATCGTCCGTGAAAATCCGAACTTCGTTTCTACCTCCGAAATACTATGGCCCATATGACGAGCGCCAACTATGACAATACGTTGAAAATCGCTGAAATCGTTATTACTTGTCATTCTCATGCCGAAAACAGCTCTGACAGCTGGCAAGAGTGTATATCGCTTTATATACGCACTGGCGGACACAGCAGAGTACGCGCCGCATAGGTGACGTTGCTATGTATCTCGTCTGTACCAGTATTTCTGGCACTTAAGTGTACATATCAAGGCAAATGTCTCCGGTAGCTCATGTAGTAACATTCACAGTTCAGATGGCATCTTATCATGATTTAAGAAATTTCGAAGGTGGTATGATAGTCGGCGCCCGGGAGATGGGTTCACACCGTCTTGCAAATGACCACGAAATTTGGATTTACACGGTCAACAATTTCATTTACCTGGACTTCACAAACTCAGAGAAAACATCCAGTGCGTGAGACCGGTATGGCCGTGCTAAAGCCCTGGACGATCGTGGAAAGCGGCATCTAACACGCATCGTAACATACGCCCGGGGTGCACCATTGCCAGAAATCACAGCGCAATTCAATGCTAGTGCCAGGAATAACATCCGCGTTTGGACAGAGCAACGTTCCCTGTTCCAGCCGACGGCCCATTCGGGTACCACTGCTGATCCGAAGACACAAGGCTATGCGCCACGCCTGGGCTTGGGAACATCGCCACTGGACGTGTAGTCTGGTCCGTCGAATCGGAGAACCAACTATTTCGGGCGGATAGCCGAATGACTCCTGGTGTAGCGACAACCCCATGAGTAAATGGATCCCGTATTCCTACACAGGATGGTACAGGCCGGAGGTGGCTCTGTGTGTGGTGTTTGATTTTAGCTGGCACGCAGTAGGGCCCCTCATACGCCTGCGGACCGCTGTGACATGTGAAGGCTACGTAACTATCATTGGGGATGATTTTCACCCGTTCATGTAATGCAATCACTCGTGAACTCTTTCAACACGACAATGTGCTGCAGCGTACCTTCACAGACTCCCGATTATGTCTGGAGGAATATTCCACGGAATCTCTACAGTACTACAGAGAGTTCGTGGAGTCCATGCTCCGTCGGGTTACTGCCGTTATCCGAACGAGAGGAGGACCAATACTGTGTTAGAGAGGTATCACCGTTTTCTTGGCACTTCAGTGCATATTGTGACCTAGATGAGATGCCAATAGAAAAAAAGGCTCCAGAATAAGCATAAAAAATTGATTGGAATTCAAGCAAGGGCAATACAATTTGTAATGTATTGTAACATGACGTACTACTGGCGTGACGTACGAGTCAAATCGGATAGACTGCAGAGACAAGCCTTGCCGGGCGTAGTTCACTTAGGAGAATATCTCTCTCCGAAGGAGGGAGACGTGAATTAGAATCGCACCACTGCCAAAAAGGTTACTCTATAAATATTGGCCCCCGAATGTAAATGAATCTCCTGCCTATGAAGTTCGAAAAATATGTGTTACGATTCTTCTACACAATCGTGTGGAATTAATAAAAATTCCTTCTTCTACAACGAGCTGGTCCTTTAAGCATGGTCGTCGGCTTACCCAAAAGCTTGCGATATTCTGCCGCCGAAGTTCTCCAGGAGGAGATGATGTAACGTACAGCGTAACATAACGCAGATGACGTTAGTACCGCAGTTACGCATGGGTCAATTCGGCAAGGCTGTAGCCATAAGCCTTGCCGGAGAAGTTGAGCTTGAAGTTTAGATCCGAACCGACGTCTTCCAGAGTAGGAAGACGAGAGTTCGAATCCCCCGGCAGAAAAAAGTTTACGTTATGGGTTTTATATCACTTCATAGTTGCGATTTCTTCAAAATAGGGAAATCAAGTTAAGTTACGGAACTTCAATTACTTTCTGAGTTCTTTAAAGCCATTATCTTCACCTGTTGTTCCTTTTATTTTTACAGCATTCACTGTAAGACTTAGGGCTTTAGCACCAAAACTCATGGTCTTTTGTATTCTACAACAACACGATCTACGACTGCGGAAGATCATTGCCAAATCGTATATAATTTATGACTACTAAACTTGTGGTATTTAGATAGAATATAAATAGCAATGTTTCTCACAATAAAATGCCTATTTATACATCGATTATAGTTTCACAGAGCGTTAGGCTCGGCATTATCAGGACGAATGGATGCCATTCGTCCTGATGATGCCGAGCCAAACATTCTGCGGAACTGTGTAATAGACATTTTATTGTGAGAAACGTTATTTTTATTCTATCATTGTCAAATGTCTAAATTTTCTTACTTGTCTTACCTTTGCATGCCTTTCTCTATCTTGTGTTTCTCGGTTCTTATTGTACATTGGACCATTCATCCTACCATTCACCTTGTACATTCATTGTTTATGCCTGATGTTTGTTGGCATATTCGTCACTGCGATGCTCTACCAGATCATGACAGTTATTACTTTGCAACTTCATAGATAATTTCATTACGTTGACAAAAAAACTGTTCGATCGTTTTATGGTTGCTCGGAATTATTCGTAGCCTTCTAACAGCTCGCATTGTTAGCCTTGTAAACGTAACAGAAAAGCCTGGAACTTTTGTGCTTTTCTCAGCAAAAAGTTAGTTCCTCTCCGGATGCGTAACTTCTCTCGGCGAAACTATAATCGCACCACTCATTAAAAGTCGCAGGCTTTCTCTTAAGGGTTTGTGAACTGAGAGATAAAAAAGAAATGTAACTTACTCTGCATCTTTGCGTCAATTTTTACATCATTAATAAATGTGTACTTATTTCTGCCATTCTTCTAAAAATCGATAATTAACCAAATATATTTCCTTAAGAGTGTTTTAAGTAAGGCACTTGCAGAATCATTAAGCAAGCCAGGAAACTGTTAAATGACACAGCTGTTCGTTTACCGTAAGTACAATAATCCTGATTTGTTAACCTTTTCATTTCATAAAATTCTATCCAATTTGTGCTTAAATCATCGTTTCGGGTGACCTGATCCGTGCTGCTCTTCAAGTCCTTATTTGTATGCGAAGGTGTCTTCCATTTTATTAAGAATGGATGTCACAGATTTGTGTAATTACGATCTGCCGATCTTCTCTGCTGAGCATTGATCCACTTCATGTACTGTTAGTCTAAATATAAACTGTGCTCATTCACCATGGAAGGAATGATTCTTGGTTCCGCTGTTCTGCATTCTAATGCGCACGGTAAATGTATACACTTTTTGACCTAGGTTTAATGAAAGAAAGCTACTTCGAAATACGATGGATATATGTTTTACCCAAACAAATATCAGAAATTAAAACTAGGCATTCACCGGAGAGCCAAAAACATCAAGACCAGCTCGTCTTTATGCAAATCGAAGCAACTGCGGGTAAAGGACGACGCGTGTGAAGGTCATGTAATGGTATGAATAACACCTGATACTGAGCTCTGTTATTCAGTGCTATTATTGTTCTTCAGATGGGAAAGGCAACGGACTTAGCGAGTTTGACAAAGGCCAAATTGTAATGGTCAGACGACTGGGTCAGAGCATTTTCAAAACGGCAAAGCTGGTGGGGTGATCACGGTCAGTAGTGGTTAGTACCTTCAAAAAGTGATCCGAGGAGGGCAATATCACGAACCTCTGGAAAGATGTGAGTCGACAACGGCTCATCGATGCCAGAGGTGACAGAAGGCTATAATGGTAGGAACTAACAGAAAAAATACTTTGGCACAACTAGCTGGCAATTTGAATGCTGTTGACGAGAGTAATGTATCACAACACACAGTACATCGAACTTCGCTGAAAACGGGGCTGTGCAGCCGCAGGCCCCTCCGAGTGACCAGGCTACCCTTGGTTCACAGACTAAAGCGCCTACAATGGGTATGGGGGCATCAAAACTGGACCTTGAATGAAGTGACGTATAGTCCAATGAATCTCGTTTCCAGTGGACGGCTGGATACGTGTGCGTCGTTTACGTGGGAAAGTGTTGGCACCAGGAAGCCCCATAGGGTGAAAACTAACGGATGGAGGAAGTGGAATGCATTGAGAAGCATCTGCTGGGAAACTCTTGGCCCAGTATTTCATGTGCAAGAAACTATGACTTCTACCATATGCCTAAACATCATTGCAAACCAGGTATATCCTTTCATGGAAACAGTATTCCCCTCTATAGTGCCTTCTTTCGGAAGGATAATGTGCCATACCACACTTCCCGCTTTGTTCGAGATTGGTTCATCGAACATGAGGAAGAATTCTAGGTACTGCCCTGGAGTCCAAATTTCTCAGACGTCAATCCAATCGAGCATCTGGGGTTTGTGTTGGAAGAGCAAATCCGATGTGCAGCGGCTCAACCGCGTAACTCACAAGAGTTAAATGATCTTCTAGTAACATGTTGGTACCAGATACCACAGAACGCCGTCAGAAATTCTGTAGTTTCAATACCTCGCTGGGTAAGAGCTGTTTTGGTGGCACGTGAAGGACCAACATCATATTAGGCAGGTGGTAATAGTATATTTGCTCTTCGGTGAATGCTAACTTCGGATGAAATAAGATAACTGATAATTCAAGAGCATATTTAGCAGTATACAGGGTGATCAAAATCGGCCGGACAATTCCTCGTAGAGAAAGAAGCCGGTAGCCGTTGTCTGTTATCGATCGGACGTTGCATTCCGGAGATATGCGCGCCGAAAGTTCGTGACGTCACATCCGGTAAGAATACAGACATTAGAAATAACTTACCCAATACCTTTGACAGAAAACATGTAATTTATCGATGAGTACCACTACAACACAAATGATAAAACACGTGGATTCGTGTCAGATTACAGCATGCGTTCAAAATGACCACCTTGTAGTGCGGAACAGGTAGCAGCCCGCCGAGGCATAGGCATCTGCACGCGTTGCAACATAGCAGGGGTTACAGTTGTGAGGGCCGCGTGTATGCTGGGCACTAGATCGTGCAGGCTGTGGACAGGCCGTCGATATTCCAGTTCCTTTAGATGACCCCAGAGGAAGAAGTCTAATGGTTTAAGAACCGGCGATCTAGCGGGCCATGCGACAGGAATTCCACGGCCAAGCCATCGACCGGGATATTCCGTACCCAGCCACTGGAGAACATTTGGATGGTAATGTGCCGGTACTCCATCATGCTGGAACCATAGATTGCTGAGAACAGCCAATGGTACGTTTTCCAGTAAGTCCGTCAGAACATCACGTAGGAACACCATGTAATTAGAAGCTGTGATACGTTCGGGAAGAAGATATGGTCCCACTAGGATATCGCCCACAATACCATACCAGATATTAACATCTCACCGGACCTAGTGAGCTTGTTCACGTGTTGCGTGCGGATTGTCCAATGCCCAAACATAACTTTTATGGGTGTTACAGATACCCTGCCGTGTAAACCTTGCTTCATCAGTCCACAAGATCCGGTGGATGAAACTATTATCGGCAGATTGTTTTTGTAGTAGCCACTTACAGTATGCCTGTCTGCGAGGATAATCCTGTGGTAATAGGCCTTTCACCCATGTGATGTGATATGGATGCAGGTCTTCGTCGTGTAGAACGGCAAGTACGGTACTTTAGTGCACACCGAAATTTCGCGTAATCACACGGCTGCTGGTCGTTGGCTCCTCCTCTATGAACTCTAGTATGGCGTCCTCGAGGGATGGTGTTCTTACATAGGGTCCAGCGCCACTTGGACGTGGTGCGATATTGCCGGTGTCACGCATTCGAGCGTCAAGCCGCCGTACAACCTGGGCGTCTGGGTGCCGTCGTGCTGGGTATAGCTCGCTGTAGGACCTCGCTGCACGCAATGCTGAACCATGGCATTGCCCCAATAGGAGATACATGTCACAATACTCTCTCAACTATACGACATATCGCTGCCCACACTTCTGTCAAATGTACCAACGCAGTATGAGCTTACCTGCTATCGTCGCCAACCCTTTTTATTCCTACCTGCCGTATCACGCAGGCGTACAACTGATGGTTTCACGCCACCACGCACTTTGAATTTGCATACCCACCCCGTACCACATTTTTAAATGTTGATTGCTTTTTTTTTTTTTTAATTGGTGGTTTAACACCACCGTGAGCAACTCAGTGGGCTATAAGTAGTTGCTCGTCCTGAATTTAGGACCACTGGTTCTAGGGAAGGGAGAGAGTCACTGCCGTACGACAAACACAACACCCATGCTTTACCGGGCGGGATTTGAACTCGGACCCCTTTAGGACAAATGATGAGAAGCCATAGCCTTAAACCAGTGAGCCACCGGGGAGGCTTGATTGCCTTGTGATACGGGCGTCTGTATAACTATTCACGTCACTCTTCAACGAGCATTTCCGTTACCAGATGTGACGTCACGAAACTTTGTCGCATATATCTCTGGAATGCGACGTCCGATCGGACAACAGAGAACGGTTTTCGGCTTCTTTCTCTACGAGGAATCGTCCGGTAGGTTTATTGTGCGGTCGATTCTGATCACTCTGTATGGGCCGCTGGTGGCCTAGTGGGCAACGTTTGTGACTGCCACGGAAAGGACCTCAGGCTCGATCCCAGGCAGGTACGAAAGCTCGATCCACTAAATATCTGCCGTGCGTCGGAAGGGCACGTTAAGCCGTCGGGCCCCTGGTACTGGCCACCCGGTAATAAATAAGGGCGTCTTCCTCTCCCTTTCTACTTCGCTTCCGTGTCACTTTCCTATCGGGCACTCTAGCCCAAATCTCGTAGCTTCCTATTTCTAAGGGCTGCCCCAGTGGCGCAGTGGTCTAAGCGATGGCCTCTGATCATTGTCTTATTTGTCTTACGGCACTGGCTCTCTCCCTTCCCTGGAACCAGTGACCTTAAATTAGGGACGGGAGACTGCTTATAGCCCATTGAGTTGCTCACGGTGGTCGTTAAACCTCCAATCAAAAAAAAAATCTAAGGGTTGTTTAAGACCTGGGGTCAGACATTCCTTTCCTAAAATCCTCTAAATATGATCATTATGATCACACTGCATATGCTCACAGATACATTTTTCAGGTTTGTACAAACGAAGAATGTATATTTTGCAGGGTAAGTTTTGTCAGCTGGAATTAACTAGTTGGCGGAGTGGTAAGTAGGAAGACTTTCTCCTCTTCGCAAGCTGCTTAAAAAGCAATTCCTGATGACCTGTGGAGGTGAATTAGGAATATGCACATCAGTGTCTCTCTCTCCTGACTGGACATTTATTACTCTCTCCTGACTAGACGGCGTTGCTTAGGAGAATACATTAAATAAAAGGCAAAGTGATAGAGAACAAATTAAAGTGAAAACGCCGAGCCACCTTCAAACATGGTCTCTGTCCGAGATACGCGCGGTGACTACTGTAGTTTTCTCCACGCACGGTGATCCATTCCTGTGAGCAAGAAGTCTGTGGTTCTGACGTCATGAGCATTCGAAGCGTGTAAGAATGGTGTTCAGTATTCGCAAAGGGCGCAATGTGTTGACGGATGAGAAACGCAGTGGCACGCTTTGAACAACAACAACAGGCAGCAACGCAGCGTGTGTGGAGACTCTGGGGTAGCAGACTGATTGGGACTTACCGACAGATTGCTGCAAACGCAAACGTTCATTTCGGTACAGAATGTCACATTGTTCAACGTAATCATCAGGCGAATCTCCGAGTGAGACCCATGTTTCCAAGAGAGTCATCATTTTCTCTTGAATCTGTTATCTAGTGTGCTGGGTTTGTATTCAGACTACTACGTAAAACAACACTTTCTGGAAAGGGAAGTGTAATGACTTTGGGAAATACCAAAAGCCTTAAAAAGTTACTGATGAGGTTTCGTATGGTGCTAGGTCAGAGGTGAAGCGACGGGGATGGGTGATGCAGAGAGGAAGTCACCCCCTGGCGCCAGTTTATGAGGCGCCAAAAATACTGGAATGAAGATGTTGCTAAAGATGAAAATGCGTCACGGCAAGTAATGGTATAATATGGAAACACACACATTTCATATGTAGAAGATTTACTTGGCATGAAATGTTTACCTCGTTTTCTTTCTTTGCTTCTGAGTTTAACATCGATCACGAGCAATTGTAAAGGTTATGGGCAGTTACACGTCCGTAACTTAGGGACACTGGCTTCAGGGAAGCGAACTACCACAAGCACACCGCACATTCCTCACCCAGGACTCGAACACAAGCCTATCTCGGACCAATGAGCAGAAGCCAGCGCCTCAGACAGCTCTACTAACGGGGGGGGATACATTTCCCATTTTTTTAAATTTGCCTTTTGGCTTGATTCACTGAGTTTCTGCTGCTCCTTCATTTCTGCCTATAACCGATTCATAATATGTTTTCTTTTTACGCTGTCAAATCTAGGTTAACGTTTTCAAGCGTATTATGATGTAAAATTGAAGTTTCTTTGAATACACTTTCAGAATGCACTCAATATAAAAATAGAGCAAACTTTTCTTAAATACGTTCTTACTGATACTCAAGTCGCTTTTCGAAATCACGTTTTCAATCGGCAGAAGAAGTAAAAGCATCTGGCGCATGAACACAAACCTTGCTTTGTTGTGTGACGTACCTGCCAGCAGGACGCACACGACATAAAGGCAGATAGAAGTCAGTACGAACGTCCGCGTATCTCAATTGGTAGAGCGACTTGTCCCGGAATAAGTGGACTCGGGTTCGAGCCCCGGCGTGGACAAAAATGAAGGAGAAATTTACTTCGTTATAATGGCGCCCGGCCGTTCAAAATCTCGCAATAGTGTGATGTTCTTTCCACACCGCGAGATAAGAAAAATAAGAGAATATTTTCTCCAGCGCTTCGAAAAATAAAACATGTGTGATGTTGCATTCCACACACCAGATTGACTGGAAGTTCTCAAGAGCACGTTCTACAGCGGATGGCTGCCTGCAACGATTCATGGTCACGGCTGACCTTTTGTTTTGTTTATATCATTCATCCATCTTCCCTCTGGTCTTCCTACTCCTCTTTTTCCTTTATATGGTCTTCATTCGTCATTATTTTAGTCCACCTATTATTATTTTCCATTATTGATGTATGACCATCCCATTTCCATTTTAAATTAAGTATCTTTTCACCTATGTCTAAAAATCTTACATCTGTATTCTTTACTTTATCTTGAAGTCCTATATTTAGTAGAGCTATTTCCATTTTAAGTTGTGTTTTTTCGCAATTTGTCTGAGATGCTTTTCATAAGCTAAGTTTCTGCGCCATATGTCATAATGCTATTATACATTGAGGGAAAATTTGTGCTCTGTTTTTCCGGCTTTAATTTACTACATAGAATCTTCCTTAACTTCCTCAAAGCTGTTTATCCCATTTTTATTGTTCTGTCAATTTCCCCCATAATTCCCTGTTTCTTTGTGATAATTAGTTTTTCTAGGTATATGTATTCTTTCACATATTCTATTTCTTTATCATTTATTCCAACATTTTCTTGTGTTCGCTATTATTAAGTTGGTTTGACATTATTTTTTGTTTTAGCAATATTGATTTCTAATCCAATTTCTTTTGATATATCTGTTAGTTCTCCTATCATTTCTTCTAATATAATTAAGTTCTACTATCATTTCTCTTCTAGAACAAATTGCTACCAATGAAATACTGGACTGGATTTCATGGGAGAGAAAAAGACCCAGAAGAAGATCACTTGAAGAGCAGTGCTTTTTTTTTTCTGGGAAAAACTGTGCAGGGACTCTTAAGCACAAGTTCCTAGAAATTGGGGGGGGGGGGTTGGCTTAATGTAACGCAAATTGATTTCTTGAACATTGTTCTTTAAGCCTTGCATGAAGCAAAATGCAAAAACATAATTTACATGTTCATATTATATTAAATTATTATGTAAAAATTCAGTATTACGTAACAGTTTTATAATACATGGTAAGTGCTGAAATTAAAATCTCTGTCAAGCTTTCCCATAAATAAGAGTTAAATTTGCTCTAAGGAATACAACACACTGGGGAACAGGAGGAAATTGCATTTTTTCTTAAAATACAGTCCCATTTTTTCAACTCTTGAGATGTTTCTACCGTTCTTGTCCGATCCTTACTTTTTTATATCCACTGACGAATGGTGTCCTCGAAGGGAACAACATCGTACGTATTTTGCAGGATAAAATTGTGTTAGCGGAGGCCCAAAAATTTTTTATGATTAAAAATATCTCTGTGAATGAATGAGAAGACATAACTGATGTGATTATCAAAGTCGTCTGGGAAATTTTCTTTTCACATTTGCTAGATCGGCAGTATTTTGCAAAGTTCACTTCAGCTGTAAAAGTTGCTTAGATTTTTCTTTTCCGTGAAGTTGTAGTTATTCTCAAAAATCACAAATGATATCTCTTGCATTAAGTTTAAACCTTTTATATAACTTTCTGGTTTCTTGTTCACCATATAATATATTTCCCTTTACATTGTACATAACGAATCGCTATGCAAAGACTGTACAACGATATATTATGTATAGGAAATAATCTTTTTGGTGCACAACTTGGAAAAAGATCAAACACAAGGGGTTAACTCCTGCCATCTCTCTCCATCACATGTTACGATAATTACACGTTATTGTTATTACGGTATTCTAGTTAAATAGATACTCCTAAAACACAAAACCAAAAACTTTGTGTCGCCATGAAAAAAATCTTTCATCGGTAAGCAAATATATTACAAACAAGTTAAAAATAAATAGAATGTTTTAGTGGTAACAAATGTAAATTTCTTGCAAACCTGTGAACTGCAAAATAAATACCATATCTTTAAATCTACCTATTAACGAGTTTTCTTACTACTGGCTTACATACATATGTTTGTTGCTGAATGCAATTTTCGTAGTCAAGTCATAAAACTATCAAAATCTTACAAGTGGAGAAAAACATTACTTTAACATATGAATATTTTTTCTTGGTAGCAATAGTCTATATAGAGCAAAATCTTCAGTGGGCAATATGCGAATTTGGGATGAAAACTCAATTTAAAAGACATAGTTGACAAAACTAGTTATTGTTTCTAACTTATGTTTTTCTTTGGTTTTTAATTTGCGCTCTTGCATGGTACTTCAAACGGAGAGAACACCAGGTGTATCCTCTTATTTTTGAATGGTGTGTTACTGCTTACTACCAAATAAGACTGGTGGACCAACAGAATTCAGTCAGTAGCTAAATGTTCGAGTATATCATCATCATCATCATCATCATCATTGTCAACAATTATCAATCCACTGCTGGAAGAAGGTCTCCCCAAGTTTCTTCCACAGCAATCTGTCTTGTGCCAGTCTCCTCCATGTTACTCCCGCATACTTTCGAATTTCATCCACCCATCTCCCATGTGGTCTTCTTCCGGGTCTTTTTCTGTTCCTTAGAATCCAATCTAAAATTTCTGCTGTCCATCGATGGTCTGTCCTTCTGGCAGTATGTCCAGCCCATTGCCATTTCATGGATTTTACTCTGATCATGATGTCTTCCACTCTTGTCATTTTTCGGATCCACGTGTTCCTCTTCTTATCTCTCCTGGTTACACCAAGCATGCACCTTTCCATGATACTTTGAGTTGTCTGCAGCCTTTGTATGTCTCTTTTAGTTAAAGTCCACGTCTCTGCACCATACGTAAGCACTGGAAGGATGTATTGATCAAACACTTTTCTTTTAAGAAATAATGGCATATTGCTCTTGAAAACTATGCTGTTTCTTCCAAAAGCTCTCCAGGCAAGTTTTGTACGCCGATTAATATCTTCATCAATGTGACCCTCACTTGATATCTGCTGTCCAAGACAAATGTACGTGTCTGTTATCTCCAACTTTTCTGCATCAATCGATAAATCTTCATTTCTTGTAATAGCATTGTACATCACTTTTGTCTTCTGAAATTTTATTTTTAATCCCACTTCTTTACTCTTGTCAGCAAGTTCCTGGATCATACTCTGCAGCTCTGATGGGGTAGTTGCAAAAATGACTATGTCATCAGCAAAACGAAGGTGGGTTAGATAATCTCCATTAATCTTTATCCCTTTGTTTTCAAAGTTCAGTTATTGAAAGACATTTTTCAATGTTGCATTAAATAGCTTCGGAGATATGATGTCTTCTTGTCTCACTCCCTTTCCAATTTTTATGTGTGTTGTATTTTCAAACAGCCGAATCTTTGCACTTGCATTTTCGTAGATGTTATTAATAATATTAATGTATGCATCTTCAATACTGCAGGATTTCAGAGCCATTGTAACTGCTGATGGTTTCACCGAATCAAAGGCTTTTTTATAATCGATAAAAGCCATGCACAATGGAAGTTCATATTCCCTCGCTCTTTCAATTAGTTGTCTCAGTACATGGATATGATCTATTGTGCTGTAGCCACTCCTGAATCCAGCTTGTTCTCTCGGTTGAGCCATGTCCAGTGTTTCCTTCAAGCGGCGTGAAAGAACTTTAGTGAAGATTTTTTAAACCACTGACAGGAGGCTGATAGGTCTGTAGTTCCTGAGATCCTCAATGTCACCTTTTTTATGTAGCAGGATCATTGTAGTGTTGTTCCAATCCTCAGGAATCTTCCCTTCATTAAGGCATCGAGTGAAAATTTGGGCGAGTACTGTTTCGATTACTCCACTTGCTTTTTGTATGTTGTCTACAGTAATTCCATCTTCTCCTGGAGCTTTTCCCCCTTCATGTTCTTGATTGCATGTGCAACTTCCGCTGGAAGGACTGGTAGAACTCTTGTACTGGTACCTTTCATGATGTCTGGAGTACATGTATCATCCCTTTCGTTTACTTTGGAGTAGAAATCTTTCACTCTTGTCAAAATTTCGCACTCTACTTCTTCTTACCGAACCATCTTCTTTTCTCAGTGCCATAATCTGTTTTCTTCGCTTACTGAGATGTCCCTTTGCTATGAAAGAACTTTAGTTTTTTTCAATTGCTTTCCTCACTAGTTCACAGTTAAATTTCCTTACGTCTTCAGTGATACTTTCTCGTACTGTCTTGCATAGCTCTATATATTCCACTTTGGAAGTCACATCTTCTTTAGTTTTCCTCATCTCTCTTCTTTTTTGCATCAACATTTTGGTTTTTCCTGATAATTTGTTCACATGCAACTTGTTCTTAGACCCAGCTAATTTTGTTGCTGTTTCCATAAGAGCTCTGGTAACGTTTCTGTTAACTTCAGAAATATCCACTTCTTCCGATGTTAGGCCTTCTAAAACAGAGAATCTGTTCTTCAGTTCCAACTTGAAGGTATTATGTTGTTTTTTAAGGTTGGTTATGTCAATAGATTTTGTTTGTCTTATGAGCTTGCCACGTTCGAGTTTAGTGTTGAGGTGCATCTTACATCTCACCAATCTATGGTCACTACCTGTGTTGAACTTGTTTAGCAAACTGCAGTCTTCTATGACGACTTTTTTATTACACATAATAAAATCAATTTCACTTGTCGTCCCATTTGGATGTCTCCATGTCCATTTCGTGTGTGGCTTTTTCGTGAAAAAGGAGTTCAAGATGAAAAACCCTTCTGCCTCTGCAAAATCTACGAGAGTATTTCCACGCTGGTTTCTGTTGCCGTGACCGAATTTACCTACTGAAGTTTCATTCTGTTGCTTTTTCCCTATTTTTGCATTGAAATCTCCCATAATTATCTTCAAGTGCTGCTTACCTTTATTATTTAGATGACGAATTTCCTCATAAAATTCTTCAATTTCTTCTTCAGGATGACTTGTGGTGGGTATATAAGTTTGAATAATCTGAGACTTGTATCTTCTCGAGAGTTGGATAACGAGTCGTGCAGCTGTGTCAAAGGAACTTTCAACTTCTACAACTTTATCCTTCAGTTTCTTGTTTATTATAAATCCAACACCACTAGTTCTGCTAGTATCTGACCCACGATAGTAGAAGAGATGTCCACTTTTCAGTTCAATGAGATCTTCTCCTTTTCTCCTTACCTTACGTAGCCCGACGATGTCCCACTTGATCCTTTGTAGTTCCTCTTCCAATTCAAGAAGCCTTGAATCAGAAGATAGGGAGCGTCCAGTATACGTAGCCAAGGTCAGCATCAGATGGCAGCCTAGTACGGTCCTCCGGGTATTCTGAGCACCATCTTCCTTCATGTCGCACTGGCCGCTGCCTTGGCCAGGTACATTCCAGCTGCCGGGGACTGAGAGCCAAGATTTAAGTTGTGGAGTCTTTTTGGAGGGGTTTGGCTATAACTCACCAGGCTGGTCAAGCGGTTTGGTGAGTGTGGGATAGCATTTCCTCTAATCCCGATGGTATAGTTATAGCGCTATTGGTGGTCGTCAGCGCCCCTTTAGTGGGAACAGGATGCACCACGAGAAGGTGGGGTTGATATTTTTTAAGGAGAGGCTGTGATGTTGCGCATCACCTGACCTTACATCCCTCGAGCATATAGCCCCTACAAATTATTTAAATCTAAAAGCCTGAATGTCCGTTATGATCAGCTTGAAAGCTTCTGTTGATGTAATAATACCGCTCTGTTTTTGCAATATAACACACCACGTACATGCATATTGCAAGCACAGAGCGGTATTACTACATAAGCAGGAAAGAGGGAGGGAGGAGGGAGAGAGAGAGAGAGAGAGAGAGAGAGAGAGAGAGAGTATATAGGTTTATGAAAAATATGCTGATCGTGTAAGGTAATGCTACTTAAATACGTTTATAAAATTGCAACTTAAATTGATTTTCCTTTGGTATTAAAGTAGCAAACAGTGAGTAAAGATAAATTTTTAATGTAAAAGAGAAAGCAGTGAGAAATTACCAGTGAAACATGTTCAAAGATAAGATTCATGCATCACTATTACATAAAAATTGACAGTGAAGGATTTTACAAAAACATTCATTAGCACATGTGTTTACACGCTGCAACTTCTTTGTCGTCACTAATATTTTTTGTTTGGGGAATTCAGAACATTTGATTAAAATTTCTAAGATATTTCGGCCAAGCAATTTGCTTTTAAAATTTATCAACTTTGTTTTCTTGCTAGTTTTAATGCTTCCCAACATATTCAACTGTGCCATAAGAAGATCATTATTATCTATTTCTACTTCTTTTTGTTGGTTTCGATGCTCTTTCATTAGAATGTAAAATCGTGGTGTCTTTGGACGATAAAATGCTCTTCATTTCAATTCATTTTATTCCATGCACTTTCGAAAAAAATTGAGGAAAACTGTTTGAGTTTTTAAACTGTAAAATTAAATTCCTCCTCTCTGTGATACAGAGTGAGCTTTTATGGCTGCCACCTAAATTTATGCACGAGAGAGAAACTTAATGAAGGGTTTGAGGGTACATGAGGCAGAAAACCGTTTGGCTTATTCACGTTGAGTCGGAACACGAATAACGAAGAAGTCACGTAGTAACGCTTTTTATACTGACCAATAAAAGAGGAAATTATGCTAAAGATTTCTTTCCAGTTCAGGGAACGTTCAAAAATAGAACTCAAAGTAATCAATTCTTTCTCAGAGGCAAAAATTTTCAGCTGGTGACTTAATGATAAGAAAATGTCATAAAATAATAAAACTCTGGAATTTCACTCATTGTTCGTATGGTACGAACAATGGTTGCAATTTAAGAGACATTTCGGAGAGGTTTTGTAGTTATTATGTGAACATTTTAAGATCAATGAAGCTGCTGAAGGTTTTTGGACTCTAATGTCATTGATAAGAGAAAACAAGAAAGTGCATTTGACCAACCTGATGCAACAGCCTCTGCATTAAACGGTTTACGGCAGAAATGCTCTGCACTGGTATTGAATGAATACGTATAGCGCTTAATTCACTTATTATCACCAGCCAATAAATACTGATGTGACAATGCTCATGTTAAAATGTGTTATTAAGAGAAGGAGCACAAAATGATAATAAAAATGATATTGAAAGAAAAATAGGAACTTACTTCGATGAAATGTAAACGAACATTGCTGTAGATTTCTGGAATCAACACACACATGTTTCAAGATCATAAAATGGTAGAATTTTAAAGGAATTTAGTGAAAATACTTGAGCGGAAAGATAACGTCATTTAATGCAGTTTCTGATGAAACACGAAATAGTAAACCATGGATGTCTGCATAACTACGTACTGCGCAACGTAACTTGGGTTCAGTTCCTGCCTTCCAATAAGTTGTAATAACGATGGACCAGCTGAGATGATCAGTGACATTGGAAGAACAGCATGTTTTTGAAAGTTTTGTGTCTTATTGAAGTATTCAGAGGGCGTAGCACAATGTCTTCTGCGGACAGCAGTAAGTCGAAACGCTCTTCAGAAAACGGCTGCGTACAACTGAAGGAAAAGAAATTAAGAAGGCAGAACATCACCTAAAGATGCTCTAAGATGCGGTTAATCATTTAAACTTCCAGACAAGAAGCCAAGCGATGTATTCTACAGGACGTACAGCAGTCCTGTTGGCCGAGCGTCGATTACCTTTCGACACAGCTGATTATCCCTCACACAACGAGTTATACTGTGCTGACGGAAGATTTAGGCTTAATGATCAAACTGGAGACATGTACTGCACTCACCAGCCACAACATAGAAAGAGTTCCTCTGCGAAATTGCACAGAGTAATTTTGTGTGGTATTGTCGCAATAGTTAGGTGCTCAAAAGACTCCTCTGCTCAAATGACAGCTCGGTGGAATTTTACACACAAAGGCAACGTCACGCTCCTGGGTTAAGCTCGGTATTTCGGTGGGGTTTTTACCTCATATAGATTGCATGAGCGTAAATATTACTGGTAGCCGGCATGGATGTTCGCGGCCTGGCATTTTGGAAGACGGTTGTTGAGAATATTACCATGACATTGGAGCGGTATAAGTAATTTCTGGAGGAGCATATTCTGGTATAGGCACTGCCGACATCACGTACAGCGAAATGTCCTCCTATAAGACAATGCACTGCCACGCAAGGCCTGTATTATTAGTCTGTTCATCGAAAAAAAAAACAGTTGGGCGAAACTTCCCGACCTACAGTATTCACCAGATATGAATGCTTGTGATTTTCAATTGTTTTGCCTGTTTAAAAAGGGATATGTGTGGTACTCGCCACAACAAGAAACAATATTTGGATCACTGAATCACAGACTGTTTTTTCGCAGACTTAATGACACCTTTACTTTTAGTTGTATTCGTGAACTGCACACAGTTCGGGAACATATTGACACTGCGGGAAACTACTGATATTAATAATTACCCTCAAGTACTGTTATCATTATTTCGCTATTACAGGAATTAAGGTAATTTGCAAGTGTGCACATACTTCCCGAACGACCTAATGTTATCAAACAAAGTATAATAGGACAACTATTTTTTATTCTATTTAACCAAAAATAAACTTGAAGAACAAAAAGTTTGAAAATGTCAAAGATACTTTAAATGTTACCAAGGAGATTTCGGTGATTTCGAAAACATTTTTTTATAATAAGCTCCCACGGCTGGCAGAAAGGACCGAGTAATTACGTATTTTATCGTGGATGCACGGAATGTAGACAATAAAATCGCTGAATGTAAGAAAATATGATGATAAGACAAATATTTGTTTTGTATTGATTATGCAAAATAAAGGGTGTCCATAAATAAAAATAAAGGGTGTCCATAAAGTTATAGAGTACTGTAATCGGGTGTCCCCGATTACAGTACTTTATAATTTTTTAATGACGAGTTTCACATTCGTTTTTTTCTTACAGGAGATCAGTTCGAAAGGATGTGTCACATATTTTATTTGAGTGCTCATTGTCTGAGGATGTTAGAACACATTTTCTTGACAAAGTTATTGGAAAATCCACATTAGAAATACTAAAGTCCACACAATATCTTGGTCAAATATCAATCATGATAAGATTGATTTTGTTAATGAATTATTCTCGGCAATTGTTGAAGTATAAACTGTGTTTGTGCTGCATGGGCATATATTATCATTGTGAATTTCTAATTGATTAAGTGTAAATGAGCCTGCATTTTATTCAGAAATTGTTAAATAGAGCATTTGCCCTGTACTGTATAATGTGAATAAGTGTTAAATAGTCAGAATGTTCAGTGTATAAAAGTAGCAATTTGTGACTCTTTGTTTTTCTTCGGCAAGTTCAGCCGAATTTGTAAATACCTTTGCATATTTATTTCTTTTTTGGTTTATGAATAAAGATACTCTCATGGTTCCTGGACGGGGGATCTTCCAGTTTGGGGATGAATGTTTCATTCTATCTCGCGTAACTAAAACTGGGCAGTTTGCTGGGTGTCCGGGCCTGGGGTTATATTGATTGACTGTGGTTGCTGTTTAGGCGACACTATCCAGTGAGTTCATATAAGCCCTGCAAAGTCTTTGGACGGTACAGGAATATCTCTCATTATCTTACAGGAGATCTTGTACACGTATTGAGTTTCTGTGCTGGTGTGATTTCGTCTGTCGCATTCACCAGTGGGAGCGCTGTAACAGCGACTCAATTAAGATGGCCTCTGTGACAGAAAAGGCACACTATGTTGTGCGGTTGGCAGAAACGAATTCTTCGGTCAGCTAGTGTTCAGCGGAAGTTCAGAACAAAGGATGGAAAAAAGGCACCTGGCGTGCAGTTAATAAAACCATTGATGATAAAATTCTTGGAAACAGGAACGGCGGAGAAAGAAAGGAGCATTTGTAAACAAACAGTTTCCAATGAGATGGTGGGAAACATTGAAGCAACTTTCACACTGTAACCTCGGAAAACGGTGAGACAGGCTTCAACCGAACAACAGATACCGAAGTCTCTGGTGTGTAAGGTGTTACACAATCGTCTGCAGTTACACGCCTACAAGTTTCAAATTGTTCAAGAAATAAAGCCTGTTGACCGTCAGAAACGTGAAACATTTGCTAATAACATTTTGAACTTCATTGATGTGGAAAATGACTTCTTGCTAGTTGTCTGCTTTTTAGACGAGGCTATGTTCCATCTTAGTGGTACAGCAGCAGACAGAATGTGTGCATTTGAAGAGCGGAAAACCCACTTGCCATAAGCACACGTATTTGAGACAGTCCAAAAATCCATGTCTATCTGGTGTGGACTAATGCATAACCGGATAATTGGTCTTTCCTTTTTCGCTGAGGAATCGGTTTAAACAAATGTGTGACTGTATATGCTCATTTATTACGCCATCCTACAGCTGCAGGACAGGCTCCTTCATTGGACACATTAGGAAACTCTCGACGCAACATTTTTAAATTAATGGATTGGCACGGACGGATCAATCCCACTCTCATATTCTAACAGGACGGGACACCTCCTCATTAAGCAAATGTTAGGAAACTGTAGACGGAACATTTTCAAATCGATGGATTGTCACGAACGGATCAATCCCATCATATCCAAGATCCCTAGACGTTTTCCAGATGGATTTCTTTCTGTGAGGATATGTTAAAGATGTGGTTTATGAAACAAATGTTCCAGATATTAGGATATTGCGAGAACGCATTGCAGGTGTAAAAGTAACAGTTACCCCAGAAATATTGGGAAATGTGTGGCGCGAGTGTAAATATTGTTCAGACATTTTACCTAACGCCAAGGGTGCACATGTAGAAGTTTGTTAAGTTCATTAACTATGTATAAAAGTTTTGTATGTTTACCTACCTTTGTTTAAAATGGTGTTTAATTACCAGTATTCATTTAACACTTTAACCGACTGGGACAAATAATTCAAGGTTAGCAAAATTGGCTGAAATCTGCTAGAACGAGTATAATTACTGTCTAAGAAGTGGGCACAACGCGGCTGGAACGAGTAAATGTACGCACCAGAAAGCGTTGTTTCCTCCCTGATCTTTGTTATCTAAGGAAGAGGATTGATGCTAATCTTTTCTGATTGATTACCTGTTAAAATGTCTATAACAAAGGCGAACCAAAGGAGAGAAGAAGTTTGAGTCGCTTGTTTCTATCCAATGTCTGGGGGAATAGCCTTTCCCATCATGCCTTGGGTGATGGTGCAGAGAATAAAGGAGTAGAAGAGAGCGCTTATCTCTACTGTCAGTTTTATGGCCTGTACGGCTGCGATAGGAGAAGGAAATAATTGTTTCGTTGCAGCTACCATAAAACCAGGCCGTTATGCCAACCTTTTTTGTTAGGGCAGCACAGAATATTTTGGGCTCTATTTGGTTCAAGTACGTCGGCCGCTTAAAAGGGTTAAAGGTTATAACATGATAAAATTAGGGTAATTGTTAATGGGTATCTTGTATAGCTATCGTAAGTGATTTAGGAAATTTTGAGACATGAACAAATCAAATAATTTTTAGATTTCATTATAAGTTATTCTAAAGAATAAAACACGAAATTTTGAAACAACAATTTTGAATCAGTTATGCACCGTTAACTCCAGACCCACGCATAAAATGGTAAATAGTTTTCATGTTTTTCCTTATGAACAAAGAAACTAAGTTTAATGAAAGGAGGAAAATTCCTGAAATAAGAATCATGAAAAGACAGTTTTTAAATGGAGCGGAAGCATGAAGTTACTCCTTGTGTGTATGTATGTATGTTGAAGCGCAAGAAACTGCCATGAAATTCAAAATTACATTGTTCGCTACTGTTTGCACACTTACACTAATTTGACGTGCATTTCCTTTTTCGGTAATATCTCTGCTAGCCTTGACCTTTTGTTACCAACAGTTTTCTGCACGCGCATTTCGTAAGAGATATAACGATGTCTGGTGAGGTTTCAGCTTGTTTTTTTTTTTTTTTTTTTTTGATTGGAGGTTTAACGACCACCGTAAGCAACGTAGGTAGATATAAGCAGTCGACCGTCCCTAATTTAGGGTCACTGGTTCCAGGGAAGGGAGAGAGCCAGCGCCGTAAGACAAACACGGCATCCATGCCTCACAGGGATTCGAACCCGGACCCATCTCGGTCGAATGACCAGACGCCATGGCTTAGACCACTGCGCCACTGGGGCGGCGTTTTATTCACGTTTTCCAACCGTAGGTTGAAAAAGCGTATATGCTCCAGCTTTGTCCGTCTGTCTGTCTGTCTGTCCATCCGCACATTTCATCGAAATCGAACCATTTTTACGCGAGTAAAAATGGTTCGATTTCGATGAAATTTTAGTATGTGGTAGGGGACGCCGAGGGACAAATCCTATTGAAAATGAGCGAAATGGGGTCGAAGGTCAGGACACAGGAGCGGGATCCATTCCATTGCCCTTATGCGTAATAACTTGGTTAAAAATGATTTGATTTCAATCAATTTTTAGTATGCGGTAGGGGACCAGCCAGGGGCGAACCCCATTGAAAATGGACGAAATATGTTCAAAGACCAGGACATAGGAGCGGGATCCACTCCATCGACCTTAAGCGTCATAACTTACGTAAAAATGCTTCAATTGAGACAAAACTTTACATGTTGTTCTGGAAATATACTTTACAGGTTCTGTTTAATATCATCAAAATGAGGTCAAATGTCAGGACATAGGAGCGAGATTTATTATTCAGCCATTATCTTCATAACTTGAGTTATAACGATCTCTGGTATGTTGGAAAGCGTATCATAATCAATACGTTGCATGATTTTACCAACTTGTAGCTTCTAATATTACTCTAGGCGAAAAACAGACCAGTTTAGACTGGTTGAAGCTGAACAAATGAACTCGTGTTTTTTTTCTGTGTGTGTATGTTTTGCCGATATTATAATACTATCTTCGACCCTGTAGAGTAAGTGCAATAAGTAAAGCATACAACGTATTGATAATTACAGTACATCTTGAACACCAAACTGAATGGGGAAACATCTGAGATTCCTTTAGTGCAAATATCACCGAATTACCTATATTCACTAAAAATGGATGGAGATTTAATGCAACGCTAAAGATTACCTGTGCAGTTTTTGCTTTAATCGAGCAGTAAATGCTGTGCTACCTGTTCTAAGTAGCTTGGCATTAGACTGCCTAAAATCTCGGAAAGCTCATTTTGTAATACGTGATATTTCCATGTGAGTACTATATTTTCGTTGATTAATATAGGGTCCAATAAGAAAATTTTTCAAGATAAACTTCTGTCGTATAGTTTTTATGCTGCATTCTGTTATTGACTCTGAGCTCTTTTTCCTACATGTCTTTCCTAAGAGTGTATTTTCTGATGCTCTTTACTTAATGCGGTATCTACCGCCCCGGTGGCGCAGTGGTCTAAGCGATGGCTTCTGATCATTCGTCCGAATGGGGGCCGGGTTCGAATCCCGGAGAGGCATGGATGTTTTGTTTGCCTTACGGCACTGGCTCGCTTCCTTCCCAGGAACCAGTGACCCTAAATTAGGAACGGGAGACTGCTTAAAGCCCATTGAGTTGCTCACTGTGGTAGTTAAACCTCCAATAAAAAAATAAAAAATAATGCGGTACCTCAATGGTTGGTTTTGTCTGCTACGAACTCCCTTATGAGGAACCTTTCCACTGCGTCCAATGTAGTGCCCATTTTCGCTGATGATAACAATTTTTATGAATTTTATGTCAGAGATCATACACACAAAGCTGACCGACGAATATCAGCAATTGCGCTGCAGTTTTGACTACACCGAACAGCAAAACTAAGGATACATATGAATAGTGTGACAGTTTTTCAAGTTTCAAAATCTGTTTCATTTTGTAAGCAGCAAAATAAATAAAACGTTTCTCCTATTTCTAGTTCAGGTAAATATTTTTTGATAAGGAACATTTCACTTTAATTTTTTCGGTTTAAGTATTACCTAGAAACTATTTTAACATTGCTATTGGGTTGTATGGTTTGTGATGCATACTTTAACATAATTTTTTACGCTATCCAACCGTAGGTTGAAGAAGCGTATAACCGATATAGTCACGTTCCTTTCGAGCTCTGTGTTTGTGCCCAGTTTTTGAAAGTATATAGTGAGTGTTTGTTCCTATTTTTGTGTTCCCCTTCAAGAAGAAGATCTGTACATTCTTTTAGCTCAGCTCCCAAGTCGGTGAGTTGCATATTTTGTTTGCATTCAGCGTTTTATTATTTTCGATCAAGCTGATCGATCCTTAAGTTAATCCTCGCCATTTACAATGGCTGGCACTGATAAGGGTAATGTCCACGCCCACATCAGTGATGCTCATTCAACCTCCTCCTCCTCCTCCTCACTCTCAGGAGACCAATCAGCATTTATGCACGTCAGAGACGTCATACGTATACAAGATGTGACGCGAGACTCCTCTGCAAAGGCTCAAGCTGATATCCCTGCCCAAGAGAGTGACGTCACCTTGACGCACGGCCCTGGTTCATTTGCCGAAGCTATGGATGTGACCGATTGCACGGTTGCGTTGCCTTCAACTGGCTCAACTCAGTTTACCAAGCCGCTACCAGCAATGAGCACTGTATCGCATCCTTCCGCTGCCAACTCTACGTCTCTTACTTACTCCACAGTGACCTCCGGAGCGAGAGTTCCTTCCAAGTTTATTGCTCCCGTTTTTCCTGACTCTTACGTCAGTGTTGAGGGTAGTTCTGCCACAATCGATATCCCAGAGGATTCCCCAGCCGGGAAACAATTCTTCTCCACAATGGATTTCGGTGTCTGTTTTGATGCATTACCAGACACGAAACTCAAGGAATATAGTATTGCCCTAAAGAAGATGCTTCCTACAGGAGCTTATATCACTCATATGGCTCGAAAGCCACGGGCCGTATTAGTGTATTTTGCCCGTAAAGAACATGCAGACCTTGTGATGACTGCTGGCTTATCCATCAAAGATGTGCATCTTCTGGCTGAACCTGTGGCACAGCGAATTATCCAGGTCAATTTTCACCCAGTCCCACCAGAAGTCTCAGATGTCGCTCTATGCACTTTACTCCGCAAATTTGGCCGAGTGGTTGGACCAATAACGACCCTTTCGGCGGCGCCCAGAGATCCCGATGACAAATCCATTGCAGGGTTTCGTCGAAGTGGCCGTGTCATATTTCCGTCGGACGATCATTTGCTTGCGTGCCCGAAGATCCTAACCGTACGGTGTGGCCAGCAACGTCGGAGAATCGACGTCATTACCTCCTTGCACTGCACGCTTTGCCATGGTGAAAACCATCTTTGCGTGCACTGCCCACATCAAGTTCCACCGACTCCGACTGGCGCTCCTACAGGTACTGTTCCTACCTCGAAGCGTACTACACCATCTACTTCAGCACAGCAGGCCTCGGAGCCAAGATATGATGAAAAAAGTTCGCTTATAGACGTTGGTCAACGCAACGCTCCCACAGCCGCTTCCTCTTTTTCACTAGAGGACTTTCATACAATTGCCTCCTCACTCCCGCAACGTCGTCGCTCCACCACTGAGTCCCTTTCAGAGGGTTTACAACCAGCTATTGCCACTGGAACCTCCGAAACAGCTGATGTGGAGTCCGTTGGTCCAGAGAAGCAGTGTGAGGATGAGACGACCGAGTCTCCAAGGAAGCGCCGCGGCTCTGGCGGCAGCAGACGAGTAGCGAAGAAGCAAAACTCTACTTCACCTCGTTCAACCTCCCTCTCCAGCAGTTCTCCTCGACACACCTCACCAGCCGAAGTCTCCTTTCCCACGGTCGAAGAGTTCGCTGCATTTCTCCAGACAGCCAATATACCTCCCGTACCACTCTCATACATTGATCTCCATACATACTTAACGAATCCGACAAGCTACGCAAAAGCGCGTGCCTTAGCAGTCAAGAATCCATCGCTTCGCCAACTTGTGCCGGAGCAGATCTTCAATGTGTCGCATTTCTGCCGCCAGAATGTTCCCACCCATCCGTGGGCACAAATTTTCTATAATCGTCTCAAGTCTTTTCCTCCAGCTCTGAAAGATCTTCAGCTATAGGCAAGGAACCCTACAATTCAAGATCGTGTCACTTAATTGCAGGGGATTCGCTTCCCCCTCAGCAACTCTCTAGCATATGAAGACTTCAACCCGTTGGGGGCTGATATTCTCCTCCTTCAAGAGGCAAATTGCAAACCATCTACCGTCTATTCTCGATGGCGCCAGTGGAACTTTGTGTTTCATCACGCCTATGGACTAACATCTCATAGCGGTCTTGCCATAGGCATTAGTCATACTCTCAATTCTATTATCACATCCCTCTCTGTGCGAAATATTTGTCGAGATCTCTTACAGCATGCATCCTTTACCATCGCGTCTTCCAGATATCATTTATTCAATATCTATATTCCAAGCACTACAACACATTTATCAGTTCTCTTCACGCGTCTTCGCAGAGCACTCGACCGTATCCCACCGTCAGACCCTGTTCTCGTTGGTGGGGATTTTAACTGTACCCTGGATCCTCTTCTGGATAGGTCTTCTACAAATAGAGAGCGCCGCCATGCCCTGGCGAACCTGCTCCAGACAGTTGTCACCAACAACGCTCTTCATGATGTACATCGGCATATTCATCCATGGTCGACTAATTACACTTCGTGCTCCTCTCATCCGCAAAATCCTTTCTTAGCCCGCCTTGACAGGTTTTATGCCTCCAGTACTCTACTTCCTGCCGTGACAGAATCGAGTGTGCATTCCACGGCCTCATCTGACCACTGCGCCATTGCCATCATAGTCCATACTGCACCATTCAAACCCAGGATAATTCGCCCGTGGACATTTGATGATGCACTTCTCTCCGACCCAGCATTCTGCTCTTCGGTCCGGTCATTCCTGATTGACAGACCACTGCAGCTTCAGTCTGCACTCTGCGGATTAAATTCTTGGTTGGAGATCAAGCAACAGCTCGTTCTGCATGTCCGAAACTACTCTTTCCAATTAAAGACACTCCAGAACATGCGCCTAGACTATGTTCGTTCAATGCTATCCATGCTCAGTCTCAGTGATCCTCTCTTCTCCTCCTTTTAACAAGAGCTTCGATCTCTTCTCACTCCTCTGGCGCAACAAGCTTTCCGCCGACTTCGTTTGCAACACCTGACGCCGGATGCTCACAACTATGAGTTCCTGACGTCGGTGGAAAACACCCGACGAGCTTCGTCCATACTTCATCATCTACGCCTTTCTTCTGGAGAGGTATCAGATGAGCCGATTGCGCTTTGTTCCCATGTCCGTCAGTACTTCTCCATGAAGTTCTGTGAACCTCCTCAACCATCCTCTGCAGCAATGGATTCTCTCCTTTCTAATCTACCTCAGGTCCCCCCCATCTCGCTTTTTCTCTACGTCTTTCACCCACGCCCTCTGAACTAAACACTACATTCTTTTCTCTGAATTCGAGTGCCGCTCCGGGTCCGGACGGCCTAACCTTTAGCTTTTATAAAACTTTTCTGCCTCTTCTTCTTCCGTTTCTCCTATCCGCTTTCTCTGCTGCCTTTAATTACTCTCCTCTCCCGAGGGTATTCACAAATGCATACGTTGTCCTTTTCCCCAAAAAGGTGATCTCCTTGACTTGGTGAACTGGCGCCCAATTTCCCTACTGAATCTCGACTACAAACTTTATACCAAGCTTCTTTCACAACGACTAAATCCCATCCTCACTTACATCCTCTCCCCTAACCAGACTTACACAGTTCCCGGCCGTTCCCTATCTCACAACATCCATCTCCTGACTGATCTAATTCACCTTGAGCGCTCCCGCTCTGAACCCCTCGCCCTCCTCTTTTTAGACCAACAGTCCGCCTTTGATAATATCTCCCACACTTATCTCTCCGCCACACTTCTCCGATTTGGATTTTTATCTCCGTTTATTTCTCTCCTCACCTCCCTCTACCAGGACGCCAGTTTCCAGGTGAAGTTGCCCACCTTTCTTACAGCACCAATCCTCTTCCGCCGTGGAGTGAGACAAGGCTGCCCACTCTCCGGTCAACTTTTCGCTATAGCCTTAGAACCTTTTCTCCGCTCCGTTCAACGCTCCTTTCAAGCCACCCTGCCGCCACTCATCGCCCGCACGAGACACCATGTCACCACTTCCGTGGCGTATGCAGACGACGTTACCTTCTGTATACGCCTGGATTCACAGTTCTCTTTGCTCCAAAGTCTTTTTGCCGATTACGCCTCCTGCTCCGGAGCTGCGATTAATACAACCAAAAGCACAGGCCTGTGGTGCGGCTCATGGGTTGACCGCTTGGATTCCCCATGGGGAGCGCACTGGTCTTCAGCCTCTCAACGTTTCCTTGGCGTACATCTTGGCGTCCCAGGTGAAGCCTCCAGCACAACGTGGAATACCATCCAGCCACGTCTTCATCGGTCAACTTCGTTTTGGCGAAAAGCGCAGTTCTGCACCTCATATTTTCAACGTGCACGTCTTGCGCAAACCTATCTTCTCTCCATGTGCACACATTCCTGGCTTGCTACTAAATCCCTACTTCTTCGTCTAAATGATATCACTCGCTGCTTCACCTCAGTTATCTGGACCGGACACCACTGGCTCAGTGCCCCCAAGCTCAGCCTTCCTCCTGACCAAGGTGGCATTGGCCTAATTGATACACGACTGTACTATCAAGCTCTCCGGATTACTTCGTTCCTCCGTCTTCATACCTCACCTGTTGCCGACGCCGTTACCGCAAGGAATGTCATCACCTCTTCGAGCAACACTAATTTCACTTTCACTTCTTTCATTCTAATGGACCTCCGTACTATCAGTCACTCTCGCCTTCCTCCTGCCTTACGGGAGACTCTTACCTTTCTCCGCTCTCTCTCGCTCACCCTATCCCCACCCGATTCCACCACTGAACTCCTTGCCGAACCCCTGTTCTTCTCCTCTCTTCTTCACCCCCTCATCTTTCATGCTTCGCCTATCCTTCTTGGCTCCGAGTCGGAGTTGTAACCGTCAAAGACCTTGTAACCTCAGATCTGTCCTGGCGACCCTACGCCAGCCTCCCACCCACCGTTCTACTTTCACCCTCCTCTCGCTCTGTCTATGACTCCCTACTCTCTACCATCATTGCTAAGTTTCTTCATCTCGCAACCACCACCGGCCTGACCTTTGTTCCTTCCGCCTCCCTCCCCCTTCCTTTCTTTCTTTCAGTCGGCAGATCTACACTTCCACTATCCTCTCTTTCAACCTCAGTTCTCTATCGGTTACTTTTAAAATCCCACTCTCCTTCTCCCCTTCACATCCCTGATGTCTCCCAATCCTCTCTCACCGCTGTCTGGTCTGCCACCCTTTCTCCTCTTTCAGCTCCTCTTGAAATAAACACTCACTGGCTTTTTCTCCACCGCCGTCTTCCCGTTCCATCCATCCTCCACCGCATGACCATTCTTGACTCACCTCTTTGCCCCTTTTGTGCTCAAGAAGCTGATGTCTCTCACGTTTATCTACATTGTGTCATCCTCCTTCCACTACTCCATCTTGCATTTTCCATTGCTCAACGTTCAGCCACAACTGATCTTCCTTTTGATGCCTATAAGACACTCCTGCAGGTTTCTCCGCCAGTCAAGCTTCCACCCATTTGCTCATATATTTTCATTCTGGTGAAACATGTAATTTACGTATTTCATCAGCGCTGCCGAGATATCTCATCTCCTTATACCATCCACCAAGCTTCTGTGGAACTTCTGTGCCACTTTCGGGAGCGTCTCCTCTCAAGACTTCGTCTAGAGAACCTTGTGGCCGTCGCCCAACAGAGAGAACAACATTTCCTTTGCACCTGGTCTCCGGCCGCTTCCTGGTTCGCCGGCATGCCAGCGACGTTACAACTGAATGTCGATAGTTTATAACCTCGTTGCTTCTAGCTCTGTTGAACTTCAGTTCAACGTGCATGCTCACCATTGGTTTTCGGAATCAAACTTCAACATACAGCTTATATCTTCTAACACATGTGAATATATATGCACCATACTGTACAAATGTATATAGTCTTACTTGTTTTCTCTTTGATTATAATTTTTTCTACCAGTACTAAGACATCGTAATTCCGTTTGCCTTAGATTTCACATTGTCTACTTTGTCATCTACAGTTCTCCTTTTGTACAGTGCTTCATTATAATATTATCGTTCTGTTATTTGTCAGCACTATAATATATTTATGCTTCGAGACGAAATGTTTCGACAATCTCTCTTATTGTTCTTGTGCAAAATGCCTGTACCTCTTACCACGAGGCTCCTTTGTGAATCAATACATCATGCTGTATATAATGTACATAGGATTTTAGAGTTTGTATATTTTACTGTACAATATATGTACCAGGACGCCCATGTTCGCCTCCTGAACCCAACCTTGTTAATAAAATTGTGTTGAACTGAAGAAGCGTATAACCGATATAATCACGTTCCTTTCGAGCTCTGTGTTTGTGCCCAGTTTTTGGAAGTGTATAGTGAGTGTTTGTTCCTATTTTTGTGTTCACCTTCAAGAAGAAGATCTGTAGTTTCCTTTAGCTCAGCTCCCAAGTCGGTGAGTTGCATATTCTGTATGCATTCAGCATTTTATTATTTTCGATCAAGCTGATCGATCCTTAAGTTAATCCTCGCCATTTACAATGGCAGGCACTGATAAGGGTGATGTCCACGCCCACATCAGTGATGCTCATTCAACCTCCTCCTCCTCCTCCTCACTCTCAGGAGACCAATCAGCATTTATGCACGTCAGAGACGTCATACGCATACAAGATGTGACGCGGGACTCCTCTGCAAAGACTCAAGCTGATATCCCTGCCCAAGAGAGTGACGTCACCTTGACGCACGTCCCTGGTTCATTTGCCGAAGCTATGGATGTGACCGATTGCACGGTTGCGTTGCCTTCAACTGGCTCAACTCAGTTTACCAAGCCGCTACCAGCAATGAGCACTGTATCGCATCCTTCCGCTGCCAACTCTACGTCTCTTACTTACTCCAAAGTGACCTCCGGAGCGAGAGTTCCTTCCAAGTTTATTGCTCCCCTTTTTCCTGACTCTTACGTCAGTGTTGAGGGTAGTTCTGCCACCATCGATATCCCAGAGGATTCCCCAGCCGGGAAACAATTCTTCTCCACAATGGATTTCGGTGTCTGTTTTGATGCATTACCAGACACGAAACTCAAGGAATATAGTATTGCCCAAAAGAAGATGCTTCCTACAGGTGCTTATATGACTCATATGGCTCGAAAACCACGGGCCGTGTTAGTGTATTTTGCCCGTAAAGAACATGCAGACCTTGTGATGACTGCTGGCTTATCCATCAAAGATGTGCATCTTCTGGCTGAACCTGTGGCGCAGCGACCTATCCAGGTCACTTTCCACCCAGTCCCGCCTGAAGTCTCAGATGTCGCTCTATGCACTTTACTCAGCAAATTTGGCCAAGTGGTTGGACCAATAACGACCCTGTCGGCGGCGCCCAGAGATCCCGATGACAAATCCATTGCAGGGTTTCGTCGAAGTGCCCGTGTCATATTTCCGTCAGACGATCATCTGCTTGCGTGCCCGAAGATCCTAACCGTACGGTGTAGCCAGCAACGTCGGAGAATCGACGTCATTACCTCTTTGCACTGCACGCTTTGCCATGGCGAAAACCATCTTCGCGTGCACTGCCCACATCAAGTTCCACCGACTCCGACTGGCGCTCCTACAGGTACTGTTCCTACCTCGAAGCGTACTACACCATCTACTTCAGCACAGCAGGCCTCGGAGCCAAGATATGATGAAAAAGTTCGCTTATAGACGTTGGTCAACGCAACGCTCCCACAGCCGCTTCCTCTTTTTCACTAGAGGACTTTCCTACAATTGCCTCCTCACTCCCGCAACATCGTCGCCCTACCACTGAGTCCCTTTCAGAAGGTTTACAAACCAGCTATTACCACTGGAACCTCCGAAACAGCTGATGTAGAGTCCGTTGGTCCAGAGACGCAGTGTGAGGATGAGACGACCAAGCCTCCACTGAAGCGCCGCGGCTCTGGCCGCAGCAGGCAAGTAGCGAAGAAGCAAAACTCTACTTCACCTCGTTCAACCTCCCTCTCCAGCGGTTCTCCTCGACACACCTCGCCAGCTGAAGTCTCTTTTCCCACGGTCGAAGAGTTCGCTGCATTTCTCCAGACAGCCAATATACCTACCGTACCACTCTCATACATTGATCTCCATACATACTTAACGAATACGACAAGCTACGCAATAGCGCGTGCCTTAGCAGTCAAGAATCCATCGCTTCGCATAGCTGGCCGGCATCTTCGGGCAGAAGCCGTGAAGTGAACGCTTCACCGAGACCCGTTCACTTCACGGTTCGGAACCAGACTATTCTTTTTCGTTTGTTTACATCATTCACAGATTCCCTGTTCTCCTTCTTAGGGGTCTGTTTAAACTCTCTTGTCAGCCTGAAAGCATTTGGCGCGGTGAAGTGGTATGAAATACAAGCCTCTGCATTCGGAATATGTGGTGGGTCCCACTTCCTGAAAGTACGGAAAACACATAACTTAACTAACACTCCTTTGTCCTGCCAAGGTTCGGAGTAGCAAACGCCATAAGTTTCCTGATCTGTTGACACTTTAATGGCTATCCGACTTGATCGACGCGCAATAAGGGGGCGACGCATCGTGTTCCCCACACCAGGCTAGGATTTCTCCCTTCCAAGAAAAAGGACTCTTATCTGTGTTCTCCTCTTTTGCAATGCGGGAAACCACTAGCTGTTAATTTTCACCCAATAATTAATGCTGTTCCCGCCTATTGCCAAACCTGCTAATCGAATTCATTTCCGTACCTAAGTCGTAACAATATGTATCAGGATGCCCATGTTCGCCTCCTGAACCCAACCTTGTTAATAAAACTGTGTTGAACTGAACTGAAGAAGCGTATATGCTCCAGCTTTGTCCGTCCGTCCGTCCGTCCGCCTGTCCTCACGATAACTCACGTGAAAATAGTTCGATTTCGACGAAATTTTAGTATGTGGTAGGGGACCACCTGGGGACGAACCTTATTGAAAGTGGGACAAATGGGGTCAAAGGTCACGACGTAGGAGCGGGATTCATTCCATTGCTCTTATGCGTCATAACTTGCGTAAACATGGTTCGATTTCGATGGAATTTTAGTATGTGGTAGGGAACCACCTGGGGACGATTCCTATTGAAAATAAATGAAATGGGGTTAAAGGTCAGGACATAAGAGCGGGATTTGTTCCGTTGCCCTTATGCGTCATAACTTGCGTAAAAATGGTTCGATTTCGATGAAATTTCAGTATTTGGTAAGGAACCATCTGGGGACAAACCCTATTCAAAATGGGCGGAAAGGGGTCAAAGGTCAGGACATAAAAGCAGGATCCATTTCATTGCCTTTATGCGTCATAACATGCGTAAATATGATTCGATTTCGATGAAATTTTAGTATGTGGTAGGGAACCACTGGGCACGAACCCTATTGAAAATTGGCGAAACGGGGTCAAAGGTCAGGCAGGGCATAAGAGCGGGATTTATTCCGTTGCCCTTATGCGTCATAACTTGCGTAAAAATGGTTCGATTTCGATGAAATTTTGGTATGTGGTAAGGAACCATCTGGGAACGAACCCTATTGAAAGTGGGACAAATGGGGTTAAAGGTCACGACGTAGGAGCGGGATTCATTCCATTTCTCTTATGCGTCATAACTTGCGTAAACATGGTTCGATTTCGATGGAATTTTAGTATGTGGTAGGGAACCACCTGGGGACGATTCCTATCGAAAATAAATGAAATGGGGTTAAAGGTCAGGACATAAGAGCGGGATTTGTTCCGTTGCCTTTATGCGTCATAACTTGCGTTAAAATGCTTCAATTTCGATGAAAGTTTAGTATTGGGTAAGGAACCACCAGGGGACGAACCCTATTGAAAATGGGCGAAATGGGGTCAAAGGTCAGCGCATAAAAGCAGGATCCATTCAATTGCCTTTATGCGTCATAACATGCGTAAATATGGTTCGATTTCGATGAAATTGTAGTATGTGGTAGGGAACCACCTCGGCACGAACCCTATTTAAAATGGGCAAAATGGGGTCAAAGGTCAGGACACTGGTGTGGGATCCATTCCATTGCCCTTGTGCATCATAACGTACCTAAAAATGTTTCGATTGCGACAAAACGTTATCATGTTGTTCCGGAGGTATAGTGAACCGGTTCTGTTTAATATCAACGAAATGGGGTCAAAGGTCATTGCACACAAGCAAGTATTATTCCACAGCTATTATTCTCATAACTTCCGTAAAACTGCTTCTATTGCGACAAAACTTTAGTATGTTATTCTTGAGGTATACTGAACCGGTTCTGTTGAATATAATCGAAATGGGGTCAAAGGTCAGAACACAGGACCGAGATTTATTCCACAGACATTCTCCTCATAACTTGAGTAATAATTTCTGGTATGTTGGAAAGCGTATCATAATCAATGCATTGCATGATTTTACTAACTTGTCTTTTTTAGTTCCTGTATCTATGTAAATTTTGGTTCGTTCTGCTTCAAACAGTTTCTAACTGAACACTACATTTCTCGCTCGATGAATATTTATGCGGCAACCTGCATTGAGCTCAAGAGTAGAATAACGTATGTGTTAAACAGAGATAAGAACGGTGTTACGATGTATGTTTGGAGCATTCCAGCCAATTTCCGTCAGAGTGCTGTTTCTTGTCGGATGTATTCTGATATCTCAAATTAGATATTTTGAGTCTCTCGTTCGTTAGAAGTTGTTTAGACTGCTACATTGCTTTAAGATTGAAGAATTAAAATGTTATGAGGTTTGCTATGCTCTAAGAGTAATAAATTACGAGTAATCTGCTGCATTCAGTATATTCGAGAACCTGTCACATCTAGACGTCAAATTACTGGATGGTATGATGATATGAGATCTCCTATATAGTGTCTAAAGGAATAATAAAGTTAGCTAGCACAGACGTGTCATTTACTCGCGGTTCAACCCAATCAGTGTTTAAATTAAGAGATATTTGTGTTTTAGCTATCCGCAGTATCAAGTAAACGCTACGGAGCGTTTCAGTAAAAGCAGTAACTTTATTCACGCAATATAATGTTCTAGGGAAACTGACTCTGCACACATAGTTATACATATTTAACTTATAACATTACAGGTTGTGTGAAACGTTTTTTCGCATTTGTGTACAAAAGTGAGAGAAAAAATTAATACATGCCACTGCCACTTCATCTAGCAACGTAGGTACCATTATTTTTTAGTATCTCTCGCCATCTATCGCATAATTCCATACGCTCAGATCTCTACAAATGTGGTGGTAAAAGATATGTCAAGATCATTATTGAAGGCTTTTAGAGAAGAAACGTTCTTCCCGCGTTGCTCTAGTTTTTCAGAGACTCGAGTAAATGGAAATGTAAAGGAGCAAAGTTGGGTTTTGGTGACGCAAGACATCTAGGCCAAGCTTCAAAACATTTTTCATGATGCCCAAAGAAACATGAGAACTGCTGTTATAACGCTCTTCATGTTGACCATTTCTCGACTTTCTGATCACGTGTGGCTTCCAGTTGGTCCTATTGGGGACAGTACCTATAACAATTGATCGTTTGGTAGTTGGCAACAGCTCGTAATACAAAAGTCCTCTCCAGCCCCACCACATACACAGAGCATTGCTGTTGGATGTTAGCGTCCTTTGCTCGTTTCTTTTATTTTCATCGAACACCTGCTGCAAGTTTGTTTACATTTGCAAGTTTCAGTTGCGTGGACGCAGCCAGCCAGCGGTGCGTTGCAGAGAATTATGGGATCACGACCCTGGACACAGACTAAATAGAAAGCAAAGTTCGTTGTTGATTTATAACTCATTCATTCTATGTTTATTATATATATCTGTGAACTTCAAATAGCGTTTTAGTTGTGTGTTTAGTCAATAATAAATAACGATAAACTTAAATGAGGAGTCTGTCGATTATGAAAATAATTACCGTTGCAAATCATTTCTTAGTTTTTTAACTTGCACCATCAATTGTTATCTCGGATGCAGACCCACTTTTGCAGTGGTTAATTTCGGCTCATCTCACTTGATTCACGAACTTTTCCGCTTCACGTTAGTGTACACAATCCGTTTCTAGTCATCCGTCACCATTCTTTCCAGAAATTGGTCCTTTTCATTACATTTGAGCAATGAGTTTCAAACCGATATGATGCCGAACACATTTTTCTCACTCAGATCTCCCGGTATCAAATTATCGAGGCTTTGCCAAATACAACACCACGGTGTGGTCAGATACCTGCAATGTCCGTATAATTAATTTCTCGGGTCTGTACAATTGCTTGTGTGGGTTGCTTTTGATTAATGGATCGATTTGGTCGTCCTCAGTTTCAACGTGTCTTCTAGAGCGTGGTTCATCGGCGTGTCAGAAATTTTCATGGCAAAACTTTGTAAATCAGCACATACAAAGTAGAACGTTTAAAGCATTCTCACCACATACACACGCGCGCGTATCTTTCTTGGGTTTTTGTCGTGTTTTTATGCTTTAAATTCAAAAGCATTAAATGATGAAAACGAACTTAATTTTCTCCTATTTTCAAACTTACGCCCAAAGAACACAACATAGCAGTCATTAAGTAATTTTGATGCTGCAAAAGTATGAAAAAGCGATAGCCTGTTCGGAAGAAATCCATACAAATCTTCAGCATTTTTCAGTTTGTTTAAAAATAACCAAGCATGGAAGCCTGTGGAAACATGATTCAAACTGGCCTCGGAAACAGTTTTACACTAGCAGCGTTTTTTTTAATTATCTTTTTCTTGATTTCGAGGATTAGATAATGACTTGCCTGCACCATTGTCAAAGTCTTCTCGTTTTCTTGACCGTCTCGTTGATCTCTTTCCAATGGATTTATACGACGTTATTAGGCCACTTGTCTATGCTCATTTTCTCCACGTGTTTTTTTTTCAATCTGTTTCTGTAGCTAGTTATCTACCCCACAATTTCTGTGACTCCCAATTTGTCTGTGACTTCGAAACAAACAAAACGAAACAGAAACTCTGTGACTTCCAACACAACTTGCCTTTGTTTTTCCCTTTGTCAGGTCTGTTGTAACCTGAAAGTACTCTTAACATCCGTACGGCTCCTGCTTTGTTTCTGTCTCTCTCACTTCAGGTACAAATTTCACCTCTGTATCTCATTACTGACTTGACATTGTTATTATATATCTTCCGAGAGGGTTTCCTTGATGTTATCTAACTGAAATGCCCACAAGTAAACTACACTGGCTTGTAAGAACTTAAGTCTTATTCTCTAAATCCCTTTCATCATCAAGGCTCAAAATACACTGGCGGAAAGTGAAAAAAGAACACCAAGAAGGAGACGTCTGAGGATAACGTGATCAAAACATTATGGCAAAATACAGCTGTATTTGCTGGTAAACTGAAAAATAACATTTCCATGTAACATGGTTAGTACGAGGTTGAACCGCCATGAACTGCGTCACACTGTGCAATTCTGGCATGGAGTCTGTCGTACAGATGTTGGATGTAAGTTTGGGGTATTGAGTTCCAAGCATCCTCAACCTGGACGCGTAAATTGGGGATGGTCGTGGCTGGCCGTGGAGACCGGATAAATCGTTGTCCCATAAAATCCCACACGTGCTCAATCGGGGACAAATCCGGTGAACGTGCAGGCCATGGAAGTTGTCTCACACCCTGAAGTGCATGTTGCGTCGCACGTGCCGTGTGTGGGCGTGCGTTATCTTGCTGGAAAACACCACGATGGACCGACCTTACAAGTGGCACAAACACGGGCTGAATGATGTTGTTGATGTAGGAGGTGCTGTTTAACGTACCCGGTACAAACACTAGTTGTGTACGGGAGTTATAGCTGATCGCTCCCCACACCAGGAGACCAGGTGTAGGCCCTGTGTGTCGCTGGCGGATGCAAGAAGGGTGGAGACGCTCCCCTGTGCGTCTGCAAACACGCATACGGCCATCGGAGGCTCCCAAGCAGAATCTGCTTTCATCGCTGAACACGACAGATCGCCATTGCGTTCTCCAGTGCAGACGTTGGCGACACCACTGCAGCCGTTCCTGACGGTGGGCTGGAGTCAGAGGTACACATGCCAGAGGCACACGTGCACGTAGTCCTGCATCCAGTAGACGGTTGCGGATTGTTCGCGCAGTCACCTCAGGTGCAACGGCAGCTCGGATTTGCGTCGCAGTGGATGTTCTGCTTGGCAACGCCGCTCTTCTTATGCGTCGATCGGTCTGCTCATCAGTCCGTCTGTGACTCCCGGTTCCACGTCTTCTCGTGTGGGAATGTTCCTCGGACCATCTACGCCACCATCGTACCACCACCGATACTTCCCGTCCAATTCGCTCCGCAATACGACGATACGACCACCCGGCTTCGCGGAGTCCGACTAGACGACCTCGCTCAAAGTCCGATAACTGCTGAAATCGTACACGTCTTCCATGTCCAGGCATTGCAGCTTCTTCAGGGTCTTCGCACGTGTCCGTACGCCGACGACTGATTACATTCACTTCGCCGTACTTCTTAAATACCACCGACGATAAGTTGCATATTATGCCGTGCTGTGGCGTAAGCGCTCACCATTTGGTCCCGAAATTAATATCACACCTACGTAAACTCGACCCCATTAGCATATGTAAATTTCATGATCGTCCGCCAATTCCTTCTTGGTGTTCCTTTTTCACTTTCCGCCAGTGTATTTCATAAGTGTTTAAATGCTCTCACTTGCACTTTTGGGAAATTACCTATTAGAATTTTCTTTTAATTCAATCTTTTCCTTTGAAGGCGTTCATTTCAGTTTTGTAAACTGTTAATTTCATATTACAATTTTGAACTTTTTGAAATACTAGATGTAGGTTTTTGTATGTCATTTTCCGATTCTGTAACGATTACCTCATAATCGATTCTGTAAGGAGTACCTCATAATCGATTCTGTAATCAGCATGCCGTAAAAGCTTCAGATTTCCATTTCCGATTTACAGGCCTGCTCCTTTTATTGATTTTTATTGCCATTCCTGAAAGCTGCTTTCGAAATAAAAATGTAATATTACTGTTGAGTGGCCGATGCTGTGAACTACGCGGAAGCTTCTGTTTGCTGCTCTTCATAAATTACATACACTGCTGGCCACCCAAAATGCAACACCAAGAAGGACACGAGGTAGCAAAACCAGATTTACTGGACACATCACAACAGATACAAAGATGGAACGATTGAGCCTACAGGCCCGTGCGACTTGCGGAACACGCAGACAACAATAGTTCGTGTGGACCCCATGGCTGGCAATGACGGCCGCTACACGCCGCGGCATCGAACGAAAGAGGCTTTGGATATGTCGATCCAGGCTGCTTCCACACGTTGCCACATTTCATCAGGCGTAACCGCGGGTGGTGCTTGCCGGGCCACTCGGTTGCCGATCAGCAACCAGACGTGTTCGATGAGCGACATATCGGGAAAACAGGTGGGCCACTGCAGCAGTGACACCTGGTGGGCCGTAAAGAATTGTTGCACGATGTGTGTCACGTGCGGGCGCGCATTGTCCTGTAGAAACGTGGCCGCTGGCAGGTCCTGCAAGTAAGGGATGACTACAGGCTCCAAAACGTCGGAGATGTAGCGGTGGCTGTTGAGTGTACCGGAGATGCGTTCCAGAGCGGGTGCGGGTGTCATATCCAATTGCGCCCCAAACCATAACGCCAGGCGACAGAACAATATGGAGATGCATAATGCAGTCGTCATACAGTCTCTCGCTGCGGTGCGGCCACACCCGCATCCAACCATCGTGGTGTTGCAGGCAGAAGCGGGATTCGTCAGAGAAGACAATGTCGTGCCATTCCGTAGTCCATGTGCGCCGTTCAACGGCCCATTGTCGCCGCACTCGCCGGTGGCGTAACATCAATGGTAATCGGTGCAATGGGCGCCGTGCGAAAACTTCCCGCTCCTGCAGACGACGTCGAACGGTACGTTCTGACACAGGTTGTTGCGCAACACACCCTAATTCCCGCGCTAACGTTCGTGATGTGGCTGTGCGCGCCGTCAATGCCCGCCGCACAACATGCCGGTCCTTTCGTTCGGTGGTGTGCCGCAGCCGCGGCAACCGCTCACGTCGGTCCGTCCGTCCCTCCTGCAACCACTGAATCCATACTCGCCTCACTGCTGCTGGATGTCGTCCCACACAAGCGCCGATTTTTCGGTACGATAAACCGCTGTAGCGATAAGACACTATTCGTCCTCTGTCGAACTCTGAAACGTGCTGGAATGACTACCGTATTCTGCGACGAGACATCAGGAAGCTTCCCACGCACAGGTCCGGCAGCACAACACACTTCCATTACTTACACCTCGCCTTCTGCGCACCCTTCTTACAGTGCTTCTCGGTGGCGTGCCGGGCGCACATGATTTGCATATGCCCTGCAATGCTAATCGTTTGCATGTCCCCTCGCGGGTGACGCATGCTGCGAATTTCAGGCCAATCGGATGCTTCCTTCTTGGTGTTGCATTTTGAGTGGCCAGAAGTGTATATTTTTGTAATTTTTATATAATTATCTGAGCTTGCGTTTTTTAAATGATTTTGTAACTTTCTTTAGAAAGCCGAAGTTCATTTGCGACTAAATGTTCTATTTGCTCTGCTAAAATATTTTTCGAAGTTTTGAAGACCATGCTCACGGATAAATTTAATTCTCTTTTTTTCACAATGTTTAAAAGTAAGTACAGAATCTACTATTTCTGGAGCAATGCTACTGATTTCTTCTTCAAGAGGAGCAATTTTAACTTTTAAGATATTCAAATATATTTTGTAAGGAGCATTGAGGATAGTGACGTTTTTATAAATTTTACAACCTTTTTTTATCACCATGTTTATGATTACTTACACCGATTTGGTTCTCCATTCTTTGTGCCTCAATTCCTAACTGTTTTAAAAATATGTTAATCTTTCTTTTAAGTTGTTTAAGCTACATTTATAAAAGATATAATATTAATGAAAATAGCAATGAACCATCGATTAAAACATAATATTGATGAAAATAGCAGCAATGAGCTACCGACTAAAACATAATATTTACTGAAATCGTTGATGCTCATTAAACCTTGAACGATCATAACGCCCGAAACACTCTTACTTCCAAACTACCACGACCGCCGTTAAACGCGTGTTTACAGTGAGTAGGATTTGCTACCTCCACTTGTTCTTTGAATTTACACAATCTCTACGGGATTAGCAAAAATCACCCTCATTCATTTTTGTTTTTGCTAAACAAATAATTTACACTCACGACAATCTCTACGGGATTAGCAAAAATCAGCCTCATTCATTTTTGTTTTTGCTAAACAAATTATTTACACTCACGGCATTGCATGCCTTCTCTGTAGAAAACTGCAGTAATCACCCCTGGGAAACATCTGAAGGCCAATGCACACCAAGACAATAGATTGAAAGCTTCGTGTGGTGACTGAGTACTACTACTCCTTTTGTTAACTTGTAAAGGGGAGGGAGAAATTCCGAAAGGAGCAACAGACAGTTTTGGGCTTTGTGGTGCTTTGAGGGACAAAATAATTCAGAACAGTTCGTGACGTTTCCGCTAACTAAAACACAACAAAAATTTGCGAAGAAAAATATTTTTAGTAAAATAAACTATTTCATTATATTGAAGTTAAATCATCGCAGAATCAAACAAAGCCAAATCTGCGTAACACATATACACTGTCCTACCGTTAATATCTGAATACCTGGACGCCTACAATTAATCACTATTTTCAGAAAATACAAAGTCGAGTCACATTATTGTGACCACCAGCTAATATCCAGAATAATTGGCTTGTACAGCGCGGACAGCAGCTAGACGGGCTTGGAGTGATTCAACAAAGTGCTGAAAGGTGTTCACAGGTATGTGGAGCCATGCTGACTGCTGTGCATTTGACATCTGCTGGAGCGTGCATGGTGGACAATCCATAGAGCGAAAAACACGGTCGAGGTGGTCCCATAGATGCTCAATTGGGTTTACGTCTGAGAAATTAGGGAGCCAGGAAAGTACTTTTAAATCTTCATCGTGCTCTTCCAACCACTCTCGGACATTTCTAGCAGTTTGACATGTCGCATTGTCTTTCTGGAAGATCCCATCCGCCCCAGGGAAGACAATCAGCATGAATGGCTGTACGTGGTCTGCAAGAATGGATTCAAAACGAATTCGTTTATAGTGCCTTCCACAAGTATGAGTGCAACCAGAGAATGCCACGAAAACATTCCCCAGATAATACCGCTGGCCCCGCACCAACTTGTGTTCTTCCAGCAATAGTTGAAGAGTGTTTGTTCTCCGATGTTTCTCGCGTTATACGCCAACGTTTATCCGTTCGATGAAGCAGAAAACGTGACTCATTGGAGAAAGTAATCCTTTGCCAATCAGCGAAGGTCCAATTGCGATACTGCCGTGCAAATGTACGCCTTTTTTGCCGATGCACCTTCGTTAGCATAGGTGCAGTGACCATCCGTCTGCATCGGAGCCCCACACGCAGCAGGGTTTGCTGAACTGTCGTTTTAGACACACTTCCGGTAGCCCCCTGGTTCATTCGACCAGTGAGTTTCTCCCCTCTAGCGTGTCGAGCAGCCCTCACGCACTTTCGAAGCCGACGTTCACTTCTCACATCAATGGCACGTGGTGCTCTGCAGTTTCCACGTCGCTTATTCGCAATGGTGCCATTTCTCCAATCACGATACACTTTAACCGCAGCACTACGTGAACAGTTCACAAACTTCGCTGTTTCAGAAATACTGCCACCCTTGGCCCGAAAGCCGATAATCATCCCTTTTTGCAAATATGATAAATCGCTTCTTTTATCCATGAGCAAGGTGGGATATGTTTTCAGATTGCCTACAGCACACCTTATATACCCTCCAAGCCAGCTCACGACACGCGCCTTCTTCGATGTTGACGTCAAAAGTAGGAGGTGGTCACAATAATGTGACTCGACTGTGTATGGTATTATGAGCTGAAACCTTCCGTCCTTAAGACGACCTCTGGTCTTTGTAGAATGCTCTCCAGCAGTTTTTTGCAAACATCCGCGGATGTGTTCCGCATTCGACCTTTAAAGCAATGACCAGTTCCAACTTTTAACCAACCGTAGGTTGAAGAAGCGTATATGCTCCAACTTTGTCCGTCTGTCTTTCCGCACGATAACTCGGGTAAAAATGTTTCGATTTCGATGAAATTTTAGTATGTGGTAAGAGACAATCTGGGGACGAACCCTATTAAAAATAGGAAAAATGGGGTCAAAGATCAGTACATACGAGCGGGATCCATTCCATCGCTTTTATGCGTCATAACTTACGTAAATATGCTTCGATTGCGACAAAACATTATCATGTTGTTCCGGTTGTATACTGAATCGGTTCTGTTGAATATAATCGAAATAGGGACAAAGGTCAGAGCACGGGAGCGAGATTTATTCCACAACCATTATCCTCGTAACTTGACTAAAAATGCTTCTATTGTGACAAAACTGTAGTATGTTGTTCCGGAGGTATACGGAACAAATTCTGTTTAATGTCATCGAAATGCGGTCAAAGGCCAGGGCACATAAGCAAGATTTATTCCACAGCCATTATCCTCATAACTTGAGTAATGAGTAAAAATGCTTATATTGCGACAAAATTTTAGTTGGTTGTTCCGGAGGTATACTGAACGAATCAATAGTCAGGGTAGGGAGGAGGGTTTGTACGCGGGCGATTTCTGGTATGGTGGATAGCGTATCATAATCAATGCATTGCATGATTTTACTAACTTGTTGCTTTTATTTTGGAGGCGGAGTTGATTTCTTCACCCACGGACCCGACGATCCAATTCCTCCAAGTGATCCTCTATAGGGTTCAGGTCAGGACTCTGGTTTCTAACTTTCCGACGTCCATGTTCTAAAGCCAATCTGCAACAGTGCGAGTAGAATGACATAATGCGTTGTCGTGCTGATAGAGGTATGGTCTTTCACGAAGCACTGCTACAACATTGGTAGTGCGAACCTGTCAATGATAACTGCACACTATTTTTAGTTTTGTTTAAAACGACTAATGAGCTCAAGCCGAAATACGAAAAACTTCATTGTCGGGACGATACAGTCCTGAAGGTACCTGTCTCTCGGCATCTTCCACACACAGGAACGAACGAGATGTAGCTATTAGTCAAGAGCCAACATTGAGTCGAAAGAGTGCTTCTTGTGTCTCACTATGTCCCGTCGCCGAAGAAGGTCTCATTACGAGAACCTGACAGACTTTGAGCGAGGAAGGTTTGTTAGGATGAGAAAAGTTGAATTTCCCTACCGTGAAATTGCTACTCGTACGAGACGAAACGCAGTACAGTGATGCAAACGTAGCATCAGTGGACAGATGGGGCTTGGACGCACAGAAATCCGGGAAACGGACCGCAAAATCAATCGTAGGGCTACACGGGATGACAGATACTTTTATCGCATGGCAGTGAGCAATCACAGCGATATCCACGGTGTTAGCACAGCAGTGGAGCACTGCTGTCACAGGTCAAGCTTTGTCTTTCAGCACAGTTTGACGTCGTCTTTTTAACAGAGCACTTGTTTCCAGCAGCCCATTCCTGCGCGTTCCTTTGACCCTCAACCACAAACGCCTCAGGCTGCAATGGGGTTTCAAAAACAGACGTTGACGCGTTGAGTGGCAACAGCTCGTGTTTTCTGACACGTCACGATTCAGCTTGATGCACCATGATGATCGCATTCATGTTCGAAGATATCGTGGTGAACGACACTTTGCAGCGTGCATTTTGCTCTGTCACTCCGACCTAACGCCAAGCGTCATGATTTGGGGTGCCGTTGGGTTCAGTTCGCGATCTCATCTCATACGAATTAAGCGAATCCTCAACGAATTAGGCGAACGACACATCAGGGATATTATACAGGCAGAGGTGATACCCTTCCTTCGGAGTTGCGCTGGCGCTATAATTCAGCAAGACAATGTTCGGCCACATGTGGTCCCGAATGTCCAAGACTTTTTCCATGCTACGGCAGATACCACTTCTTTCCTGGCATGCAATGCACGTTCGCCGGATACATCCCCGATCGAACATGTCTGAGACATGGTAGCTAAGCGACTGACCTGTCAAGCGTCTCCTCCAGTCACCAGTAATGAACTCTGGTCTCGCATAGAAGCAGCTTGGTGGGCTATTTCTCCAGGATGATATCTAAAACCTATTCAATTCAATGCCACGCCGTGTAGAGCCTGTTATTTTTGCTCGGGATGGCTTCACACGACACTGAGTTTTGAATCGAAAAAAAATTTGCATAGCTTTACGAATGTAATCAGTTATCTCCTGTAGCATGAGGAATCTGTGATATAAATATTTCATTGGAATTGCTGGATTCTTTCTTGGTGTCGAAATTTTTACAAACAGTAGTGCATTTATAGTTGGATCTGTGGCGTGATACGTGCGTAGAACTTAATTAATTACCAATAGAGGAGTCTACGACGCAGTAAAGTTCTCCATCACTGTTATGCCAGGGGCGAGATTCGAACCCGCAAATCTCGGCTCCCGAGCTCCGAGTGCTATCCACTATACTACACTGGTATGTGCTCTCACTGCTATGTGCCTTAATCTCACGCGCGTCCTGAGGGGCAGGCATGTCACAGGTGTCCGGATATTAAAAGTAGGCCAGTGTATATTATTTTACTCTTCTTGAGTTTCGTTTTGATGCTGAATAGGTAAATACGCTGTGGTTTCTTGTAACCAAGTTTGTGAGCTACAGCCGATGGATCGAAAATGGAGTCCAGTGTCCTGTTTACCAGATTATTCACTAAGCATCTATGGATCCTAATTTAGGAGACAAAGCTTCGTTTGTTAGGATGAGCGAAATTAACGATCACAGTGAGCAACTCAATGGGTAATGAGCAGTCGCCCGTTCCTAATTTAGAACCATTGGTTCCAGTTTAGGGAGAGGATCAATGCCGTAAGACAAACACACGCTTACGGGGATTCGAATCCAAACGCACCTCGTACGAATGGTCAGAAGCCAGCCCTTAAACCACTGCGCTAGCATGTCGGCAGGGAAAAACTTCAGTATTTATTATACGTACACAAATTTTCATTCACTTTTCTAGACGTTTACAGAAGCTTAAGAAAGCAGCCTATGACGTTTACAGAAGCTTTAGATATGACGTTTACAGAAGCTCCGGATTTTAAAGGTAGGCCAATATATATCCTTTACACTGCTGTGATTAATTATGGAACTTTCTATACGTGCGAGTGAAAGAATTAGGAAAATGAGGAAAATAGAGATATAAAAGGAAGGGAAAACACAAAAAAATAAAGCAGTCAAATATGATGAAGACACTATCGTGCTAATTGATACACAAATAAGGAAGATAGCTGTCTAAGCACGAACACTTTAGATCAAACCAATTGCAACACTCAGATGAAGGTAAGACGTATCACCGGTATCAAAAGTATACACACTTAAAAATTATGATGACACGAACAACTCATTCCATTAAGGTTTTAAAAGGTTTAATGTTAAAAAATTGCGAGATCTTTCAAACCCACAACCTAGAGGTTCATCATCAGGCACCAAAACTTGCCTCAATGGAATGAGTTATTCGTGTCATCATAATTTTTAACTGTGTATACTTTTGATACCGGTGATACGTCTTACCTTCATCTGAGTGTTGCAATTGGTTTGATCTAAAGTGTTCGTGCTTAGACAGCTATCTTCCTTATTTGTGAATAAAGAATTCTATGAAGGGGGCTCATTGTGATAAACATGTGAGGTATCTTTCAATAAACGCTTCTTACCAGTGGCATATTTACCCTTGCTTCCATGTGAATACTTAATGTCAGTTTAGCCCAAGTCTCTTCGCTGAAGGAAAGTGAACTCAATGTACTAAAAAATTATCCGTACTAGAAAACTTGAGAATTTAGTAATCACTGATGAATACAGATTTCTAGAACAACGTCTCAAAGTGTGCTTCATTGCTGAAGATATAAAATGCTTCTGTCAGTTACTTAACTACAAGTGTCAGAAGTTATGTTTTCGTTATCTGCATTTGCTAAAAATGCTTTGCCAATCAGGCCATCGTGTGCTGCAAGTCTCTTGGTGCCCGGCGATCCACCCCATTATTCTTGATGATACATCGTACGAAATAATAATATATGATCGGTCTGGCAAGAAGGTTTACCACTCAACAGAAACAGAGCATTCTATGCATGCCAGAAACTATGAGTTCAAGAACGCTCGAACATTGCATCCGTAATGATGTGCATCAGCATCTTGTTGCCAAATTGAGTTACCGCTTAACTCTCTTCCGCTCACATGATTTCGGAAACGAATTCCCATTAACAAAATTAATATCCAAAAATAATAAATGTCAGCCTTTACGCGACTGAGGAACCAGCATTCGTCTAGAAACAATGGTGAAAGTTAAGAATGGGAATGCTACTTGAATATCATTAATTTGAATGGTGTGTCCAAATCGTTTGCCACGAGTAAGCTCTTGACAAATCATTCATTGCGAATGGTTGAAGAGCTCGTGCTCTTTCGGACAGTTTGCCAAAAAAGAACTGTGGCTTTGAAAGAGCAACACGGGATTCCTGCACCGAATGATTTACTCAATAAGTGTAGTGACAACTTGGAAATTGGATCATTCGTTTGCATGATTTTTGCGGGACAGATGAATGAACACCAAAGAAGAAATTGTAACGTATACTCTAGATTCAGTTTCCTTTTGATTTTACTATCTCTTGTTATTTTATTTTCCTATGTAAATTATCTTCTTACTTAACGAGATGTTATTTCTCCCGCTGAATGATATGTGGCAACGAGTGTAGTCATGACGTAGTGGTAGGCAGTATAAATAGGCGCGTTCAACGATACCAGAGAGAGCTTTTGTTTATGTGCGTGGAGAGCTTTTGTTTATGTGCGTAGAGAGCTTTTGTGTTACGTGAGAGAGCTTTGTTTTATGTGTAAAGAGATCTCCGTTTGGTGTAAAGAGAGCTTCGTTTATGTGAGAGGAACTTCGTTATATGTGAGAGCCAGATATCGAGTAGTTGTGTGACCTATGAAGTGTGTGTGGATAATACCAGGAGTTTCCCTAATAAAAGGTGTTCTTAGTAAGTACGTTTTTCTCAGTTCATAGTTTTGTCAGACCTCTGTCTGGCTGTTAGGTCTCTTTCATTAAGTGTTACTATTAACAACCAGCATAAGACTTTATTCATCTTAATTACTACTACAACATTACTAGCAGTTAAGCTTATTCATGAATTAACAATTACTACAACAACAAACTAGTTAAAGCTTATTCATTATAAAATGATGTATGCCATCACTAGTGAGATAGCATTCCTGTGTGATAAGTGCACACTGAAATATTGTAAGTGTTCCTCACTCATGCACACTTATGACCTTAGAATTTGACGCATGATCGCATGGAATCAAATGTATTAATTTGGGTATTTATTATAACTAATAAAATAAGTTTACAAAATTAGAACCCCTCATTCTTCCCATATTACTCAATGCATTATCATGTCCCTCACTAACGGCGATACAATGAGCCAGCTGATTCTGACATCTCTGAAAGAAGAAAGTTTTCTACCTTGACAATGATTAAATACCGCTTCTGTTTTTTATTAGCTACTCTGACGATGATTAAGTGCCTCTTATGTTTTTTATTAATCTCCAGAATATTGATTGGAAACACGGTACAGTTGAAATACAAAAAAATTCTTAGAATTAGAGAACGGAAAGTTCCGTTTGGCGTTTTCGGGTGAGACTAAACTTCCAAAACCTTCATGATCTTTTGAACACCCTTCGTGTTTTACAGTTTTCAGATTTCCAATAGATTTCGAAAATCACATGTACGCTCCTGCTTTTTGAGAGTAATCTCCTCCAAAGGCAGTTAAAAACAAGGCACGTGTTCCTAAAGCTGTTTCGCATAGTTTAAACCAAAATCTGAGGCAAGATGTCAGCTATATTTTGATCCACACATTCAAAAATAACAGTCTCGTTAGTTTCAATTTTGATTAATGAGCGTTATTATTACTTTTGGTAACATCTTGTATTTTGAAAAAATATGTTCGATATTAATTCTATGGTACTTAAAGCTAAACTTACGTGACATATTTATTCACAAATGTTGAAAACTCGATTGAAAGAATCCGTGTCTCAGTACCTCAAAATTAGGTAGATTTAGTGTGTTTGTGTAGAACTTTTATCTTGTTTACGAAATAAGGAATGCGAGAGGGACTTGTCTTTTGAGAGAGAGAGAGAGAGAGAGAGAGAGAGAGAGAGAGAGAGAGAGAAAGAAATTTGAGTGTTACGAGGTAAAATTAAGATATCTGGTATAAGGACGAAAACCAACACATTTTCCGAAACATAATTAAAGTGCCTCAAGATCAGAAAGTCCTTTGAAATATAATAAAAAACAATAGGATGAATTGAAATGGAGGACCGACTGAATGCGAAGAATCATCCTAAATTTCACTCTAGGGTTCATCGTTATGTTCATAGAGATAATAACGTGATACCTGGGAAGCTTTTCTTTGTCACATTCATGAAAAACTCTTAAAAATAGTTTGAGGTGATTGTACAGAACCAAAAACATCATCTTTGAATTGCCGTCCCGTTGGCGCAGTGGTCTAAGCCACGGGTGGGAAACCTGTAGCCTTTTCAGAAAATCTAAATTTCGCAAAATAAATCCTTTTATTTTTATTTTTGTTCGTCTTTTATTATTTTTATGTTGATCTTAAAATTACAGCATTTAAAGTACCAAAAAGTAAAAGAAGATTTAAGGAAATAATGCTCACCGACTGACGGCCACACTTAAAATGATAGTAACTCATAAGGGCTATTTCGACACCTGGTACGCTCATGATTTCGTTCTACACCTCCTGAAGAACTGTAGATGGAAATGACTGAGCTCACAGAAGATGAAATTTTAAAGTCCTTATTTGACGCTAAGAAAGATCCAATTGAAATATGGAAAAATGAAATAGAATAAATACTAACGCCTTCGGCGATATGCACGAAAAATGATTTCTTGCTTTTCAACCCCTTATTGCTGTGAATCTACATTATCCTACCTAACCCAAATCAAGACGCCCTTGAGGTCACAAATGGCGGACACCCATCTAGAGGATCAGCTAAAAGTGTGGACCTCCATGTTGCAACCAAATATTCAAAGGCTTTCCAACAAAAGAGAAGTCACAACAAAGTCATTAAAAGATTAGTTAACTTTAGAATTAACATCTTTTTTTTTTTTTATTTTTTCAAGTTAGTTAGTACATAGTAAGATTTTTACAAAATAATGCACATTTTGAAGTATATCTCATTGAAGTTTATTGAATGGGGCCTTATTAGCTTACAGCTAATTTAATGCGACCTTCCAATATGAAAAGGTTCTCCACCTCTGGTCTAAACGAAGGCCTGTAATCATCCGTCCCTGGATGGGTCCGGTTTCGAAACCCAGTGAGGCATGGACGTCGTGTTTGTCTTACGACACTGGCTCATTTCCTTCCCTGAAATCAGCGACTTTAAATTAGGGATGGGCAACTGCTTATAGTCCATTTAGTTGATCACGGTGGTCTTTAAACTCCCAATCAAAACCAAAATCCTTGAAGTTGGTTCTAGGCTTTCATCAATCTCTTTTCTTGATTATGACGTCACATAAAGTAAAAGGTAATGAAGGTTTTAGCGTGAAAGACTCATTTTTGTTATTTAAGGCTTCATCTCAAATGCTTAAAACTCTGAATAATTATAAGCATTATGTAAAAATTATAAGCTTTATATAATAATTTTAAGCGTTATGTACTAATTATAAGCACTATGTAATAGTTATAAGCATTATGTAATAATTATAAGCGTTATGTAATAATTATAAGCATTATGTAATAATTATAAGCATTATGTAGTAATTATAAGCATTATGTAAGCTAGATAAAGTTATTTCTAGATTATCGAAGCCCCTTTATTCATTAACAGAATAAATTTTTAGTTTTCTTCAGCCAAGTGAATTAGTTATGGTCAGGACAAATTGATTTTTGCTCTTTTTTCAACTTTATTCCTGTCTTTAAATAATAGTGACAACACTAAGGGAAGTTTCGTAGTTTTCCTCTTCTCTCTGTGTACTCCTAAACAGATTCGTGACGCATCCGTTCCCAGTTGTATTGTCAGCTGTGCTAAGGTTTCCCGGTCAGATGTTTCGGGAATGTGCGCCAAATTGGACAGTTTTCAAAAGTGTACGCAACAAACATAAAAAGTACAGCATAAGGAAGTAGTTTCGTTTGATTTCCTTCATCCTTTATGAGAATGGCCGTGTCCCTGCGCCGATAGAGCCATGCTATAATACTTGGGATCGTTCCAATTTGGCGAAGGCAGAGAGTCACTCAAAAAATAAAAGATCTTACTGTGAAAAACTTTTTCTTCGGATGTAGAGTGTCTCTCTTTCAGTTTAACACCAAAGCAACAACATCATTCCAGACGAGGATATTTTTTTTTCATACTTGCAGTCATTTAAAAAGAAATCGTTGAATCATAGATTTTTATTCTGTTTGACTCCTTTAAAACCACACACGCTTGGAACTCCGTTTTACACAATGTATTCCGATGTAATACAAGTCTCAATGGAAAAAAAAGTGGGGGATAATAGGTCGCTTTCATGCCTGGCATCCAACATAATCATGCTTTTCCCGAAACTGACTAAATTTGGAAATTAAAAAAAAATAGGTTTCCAAATTAATAACAAGGGACTATGCACCAACTATAATCAAAATAGTACAACTGTACTGGTGATCCAAATTTTTTGGCGTAGAATAGAAATCAAAGTTTCCAAGCTTTTGCACATCAACCAGATGGATTTTCAAAGAAAGGCAGTTTGCTGTCTACCTTCCTTAAAAAAGCCATCAGGTTGATGTGCGAAAGCTTGGAAACTTTTATTTCTATTCTACGCCAAGAAATTCGGATCACTAGTTCAGTTGTACTATATTGAGAATAGCTTTTCAGTTTTGTAATTTCAGAAAATTATAACGAATTTATTAAAGAACAATTATTTCACTTTCTGTATTGGTTGGCACTGATGATGAGTGAATGAAAATTACGAAAACTAAACACAAAATATAAAACAAACGGAAGTCATGCACATTTAGCAGTTATGTAGGAGTAAGACTTTTTAAGGCTGCCCAAATCACCACCTCTGCATTCTTGCTACATTGCTACATATTATAAATACATCCCTACCAAACTCTTGTACGATCGTTTTACGACAAAAGTGCACATACCACAAACACAAGCATAGGAAAAACTTAATTTGATGTTTACCTTCGCACTGCAGGCTCATTCATCTCAAAATCAATTAAAGTTATGAAAGCATATATGTTACACAAATAAATAACGGATAGAAACTTGTAGTTACTATATACGAGCATTGATTGGTAAGTAAGGTCTCCAATAGTATAAAATAAGTTTCTGACAAAATAAAATAATGAGAGTGATATCAAAATGAAGGAAATTTATTTCTCTTAAACATTACAACCTTATTTTTCAACATAGACACCATTTACTGCTACACATTTTTCCAAACGCTCTATCCACTTTTTCATTCCGTCCATGAAGAAAGTTTGTGGTTTGCGTTTGATCCACTTGCGCACATCCACTTCGGAATCGGATAAAACATGTTTACCTTTTAACATCTGTGTCAATTGCGGGAACAACCAAAAGTCGGACGGTGCCAAACCTGGACTGTAAAGAGAGTGTGGAACAAGAGTGAATTTCAAGCTTGTCACTGTTTCCATCGTTTGTCGACTGCAATGTGATGCAATAATTGATTTCATACTTACTTTTACACACCATAAATTGCTTTCATACGTCTGTGAATTTCGATTGGCGCGCAAACTTCTAGTGTGAAAATTTGTATTACTGATCGCTTCGTTATACGTGAGGTAGCACTCATGACTCAAGGACGTCAAACCTGAAACTAAGCTCGTTTGACCTACACAGTATCGACTACGAAACGCATGCGCAAACGTTTTTCTTTTCCAACTGCTAGCGATGCCACGTGGTGGGAGACCTTACTTATCAATCAACCTTCGTATTTGAACGAAACTTTAAAAAGATTCAATAAATGACTGCGCAATGCCGGTGACCGCGTAATCAGAGGTGTGGGCTTCTGGGTAAGTGCATATTGGACCCGGGCTCGACTTTTGGATGAAACATGGGTGCCATATGTCTCACTCAGCGATTGCTCAGTTTCTTTCCTGAAGCCAGTGAATCTAAATCTGGGGCGACGATTCTTTATAATAGCTATAGTTGCTCATATGAGACGTTAAACACCTAAACAAACGAAACAATTCTCAAATTTGCGAAGTTCGGAAGGCTTCATAAATTGGTATTTGTAACTTGTTCCAAATTATCGGATAGAACTAATAAATTATTTTGACTTCTACTGTAACGCAGCATTTATTGTTCTCTAGGAAAGACAGCTGCATTAAATCAACGACTATTTGGCCCCTGATTTGATCGGAACTCATGGGCAAAGACTTTTCTTAACCCCTTTAGCTGCAATCCAGAATTTTTTCAGCAAAGAGATATTAATGGATGGTGTTATTTTCCACCTATATCAAAAAGAAGAGTCCAGTGTGTTACTTAACTCATACAGAAGAGGGAAAACTCAGATTGAAATTTAAAAACAGATCTCGACGATTCATGAGATATCAACTTTTGGACTATGGAATAAATAGCCTGATAACAACATCCTTTTTTTCTTTTTGACATTTATCTAATGAGGCTATTGATTATTTTTAGTTCTAATATGTCACCTTAGTTTGATAATGTTATTAATTAACTGAAACATGAAAAATTGTATATCTTGTTGTTTAAACCTTGCTTTATGGTATAATCCGGCGCAAAGGAACATCAGATCTGCGAAAATACTTTCATTACTTACAGATCTACCGAAAATATTTTCATTTCCGTGTATAACATGTTTGCAGTTACGAAGAATTTTGTGATCATGAATGCAAATACAGAAAGTTTACAATGTTGCGAAAGTTTTAAGAATCACTTATGAAAGAATCAAAAGTGATCGTTATTTATCTTTAGATAAGAGATATTGCGAGGGAAATCTATATTGAAGGTAATCGCGAAGTAACTGATATGGTATCTTGCGAAGAAATAGGGCGGGGTAATGTTTCTTTAAAAATACACGTCCCTTCAACTCATTTAGATCTGTTTCTTAACAAATCTTAGAAACATCACTGAGTAGCGTGCGGAAAAGTTTCAAAAAGTCAACTATAATTTTTGTTGACTGCTCCTGGGAGCTTATTACAAAAGCTCCTGATAAGTTCAAGATGTCCTCAAGTGCAAAAATATTTAGCAAAAGAAATGCAAAGACCTGTGTATCACTATTTAACTCTCTTAATTCTTCTACGACCAATCAATAAAAGAACACTTGCTGTGTATTAAATATTAATTACAACTACAAAGCAAATATATTCTATTCATCTTTTTGGGAAGGTGTTTCGAAGTTTAGTAACAACCATAAACAAATCTAAGTAAGAACTATAAGCAATCTGCCGTCCCTCTGTTAGGGCAACTACACTGCTGGACAATTGCTAAGGACGGATCATAAACGGCTATATAGCGCATAAAAAAGTAAGTGTGGTTGGATGCCAAGTGAAATAAAATAATGTCAGAATGCCAGGACATTACAAGAAAGACAATTTATTGTGCTTTGAAATCCAGAAGGCTTTGGAACGTGTTCAAGGGACAAACAGGCCATTTTGTGCAGAATACGTAAACGTTAAAAAAATGCAATTACCGTCCGCAGGCGTTCCGGCGTAAGATGTCAATATGGGATATGGCCACCATGGAGGGCGATGCAAGATTCCACACGTCGTGTCATGCTTTGCACAACATTATCAAGCAGCTGTTGGGGTAACTTATCCCATTCCTCTGTCAGTGCACGGATGAGGGTGTCCTTGTTTACTGGAGGGCATTGGCGACCAGCAAGACTCCTCCTCAAAGGATCCCACACATTTTCAATGGGATTCAGATCTGGAGAACGTGCTGGCCATACGAGGCGTTGAATATCCTCGCTCTCAAGACACTCCTGGACAGCGACTGTTCGATGACATGTTGCGTTGTCGTCCATGAAAATGAATCTATCACCGACAGCACCACGGAACATGCGAACATGAGGTAGCAGAACATCATTAATGTATCGTTGGCCAGTCATAGTCCCAGTTGGAAGTACATAGAGGGACGTACGGCCATTGATCATGATGCCAGCCCATACCATGACACTACATGTCGGATATCGGTCCCTTTTCTGTATGTTTGCTGAACAATATGCAGTACCACTATCACGCCAGATCATTTGTCGTCGACAATCAGACGATAGACTGTATCTACTCTCATCTGAGAAGAGGACATCAGACCAGTCGTTGTCAGTCCAATTGCGATGTTGATGGCACCATTGCAAACGGTCGGTACGGTGACGTCTGGACAATGGGATGCACACAACAGGACGGCGGGCGTACAGTCCTCCTTCATGCAAACGTCTGGCGACAGTTTTTCGGGAGATCCGCTTGCCAGTAGCAGCCATAAACTGATTTGCTACCTCACTAGCTGTGCTGCGCCGGTGTCTTTTTGTTGATAGCACTATGTACCGATCTTCTGCAGGTGTCGTACTACGAACACGACCTCCCCCGTGACGATTGCTACACTCTCCATTGGTTTGAAATGATTTCCAAAGCCATGAAACAACACTGTAGCTGACGTCGAACTCCCTGGCAACATCTGTTATTTTTCGCCCTTCTTCAATCTTGCCAATAATACGGCCACGCGTAAAATCATCTAGGTGATGTCGGGATGACATACTGAAAATTGCAAGTTCGTCAATTGATTCTTTCGCTTTCAACTTTTCGTTTGAACAACAACGGTCAATACGCGTCAAATCCTTTATATCTCTTATCACCGCTATGACGTCACGAACAAGTTCGGCAATCCAAAATTTGCATACGCACAACACGTCTTACTGTATCCCGCACTTATGCTAATTTCCACATTTTCCTGCCTTCCATTTTATGGTTGCTATCGTTGCTATTGTCATCCGTCCTTAGCAATTGTCCGGCAGTGTACTTCCAAATAAATAAAAGAGGCAGTGCCGTAAGAAGAACACACACCATCCGTGCTTTACTGTGGGTTCGTGATATTCATTTTCCTGTTTTTTGTGTGCAATATTATGGGTAATATCAGTCAATAAATTTATTAATACTAAAACAATCCATATGAACACAAATTTTGAAGCTCCATATCCGTTTGTTGGTGTAAATATGACCTGAATGGTAAGTCTGATCGAGTCCGAAAATTTGAAAAGTTCGTCGTCCTAGAAAGGGAATCGAACCCGAGTCTCCCGGATAGCATCCAAGTATGCTAACCACTACACCATCCAGAACGACCAAGTTAGCATACTGGGGCGCTATCCGGGAGACGCGGGTTCGATTTCCTCTCCAGGACGACGAACTTTTCAAGTTTTCGGATATTATCTGACGTACCATTCAGGTCATATATACATTAATAAACGGATATAAAGCTTCCAAATTTGTATTATACAATGGTATAATCCAGTATTCCACTTATCGTTAATTCATATGAAATTTTCACAAAAAGTTCTTACGGGAATAAGCAGTTTCAAACTAAGATGCAGATTCAGCTACCCAAAATGCATATAGAAAAAATAAGTTTCATTCAGAAAGTCGGATATCAAAAGTCTTAATTTGTCGACTAGTTCTGTCAGAAATGCAGTTCGTTAATAAAAACCTTTTTTTCCCCAGATTTTCACTAAGCATGTAATTATTACCCTCGATTTGATTAATTTTTCTATCTCCTGTGTAGTAATTGCAATTAGAGAAAAAAGGGAACTCTTAATATGCTTTACGCAACTTTTCCAACATCGATCCTGAAATTAACGTTAATCGTTCATTTCTAATTCCCAGAGCAAAATATTTCACCCAGTATCTCTCATTTGACAAATGAATGGTAAGCAACAGATCACACGTGATCACGCAGAAAATTTCCTCTGTAACTTCTTCATAATTAATTTCAGGAGCCCAAGAAATGATAGATCACTTCTTTGCTGAAGTAGCGTGACCTCTGTTATGACTGTTGGTAATGCTTTCCATTTAGCGTTTTCTAGATTTAAATAACGTTCAATTGCTTTATTCATTTCTTCCAAACATTTTTTGTGACATATGCTTTGGGATGTATTTTACTACTTTTGTGTCGTTTTATTTTTTTATATCCTTTTAATTTTTGCATCGCAAGATGTTTTTGAATTTTAAAAATTTGGACCATTTCTGTTCCCACGCAGCAATATGGATCTGAAAACATAGCAATCTACAGCTCAGAATAGAAAGAAATTTCTCTAACTTCACCTCCCGATGGAGACTTTGCGGTTAGTTTGTACTGCCCTTCCTACAGATAGCAAGAAGGAATTGTAACCCTGACAGGCTGACGGACAGAAAGTCAGATCAGCAGTGGCTACCGTTCTGAACAAATGGACGCAGGAAGAAATGAGATTAGTAATCCGTTTCTCTTACAGACTAAGGGAGTCTAGCATGTCGAAATCTACAATGGCGTCCGAAATTGAGTATACACCACTCACTGTCTTCTTTAAAGGTCTAAAAATATTATTAAATCATTATTGAAAACTAATATTTGCAGGAACGATAAAATACACATTAAGAAATATGTTAGACTGGAAAACAAACATGAAGTCTCTATAATACGCTCGTATGCTAATTACATAATTTTTATGTCGAAGTTACAAAATTCGAAGTCACAAAATAGTGTATGCACTTTATAAAAAATGCGATTTGGCAATAACTATATTTTAAAATGAATCTGTATGATAGTTTTATTGACTTAAGTTACTGAACTTTGATATCCCAGTGAAAATACAAGTTTCAATTAACAGAATGAGTTTCAGAACGGAAACTAGTGTTGAAACTCGGCAACTTGTGATTCGAATGCCTGAAGAAGGCAAATCTCCGCTTGAAATTGCGAAGATAGTTCAACGCAGTCACGGATGTGTTAAAAAAATATCCAGAAATATAAAAAGTTTGGACATATTGCAAATAAGCACGGAAGAGAACGAAAAGGAATCCTCAGATCCACGACTAAGAGACGAATCATTCGAGAAGTAAAAGAAAATCCTAAGGTGAGTGCTCCGAAAATTGATGCATCCAGTTCTACAACGATAGCAAGACCTGTTTCTACAGAAACAATTTAAAGAGTACTCAGAAAAACCGGTTTTAATGGTCGTATAGCTAAAAGAAACCCATTCAATTCCAAAGTAAATTGAGAGAAAAGGATTTCACTCGCTAGAAATTATATTTCGAAGCCTGAAGACTTCTGGAATCAAGTAAAACTCAGTGACGAGAGTAAGTTTAATGTTTTCAGAAGTGATGGTTGATGTTATGTTTGGCGGAAGCCGAACAATGAACTGCTTGCCCAAAACACCATCCCTGCTATCAAGCATGGAGATGATTCGGTGCTTGTATGAGGCTGTATGTCGGTAAAAGGCGTGGGAAATTTAATTTCCATTAATAAAATCATGGATAAAATAAAATACTCGGACATATTAAAAAATAATTCAAAACAAAAAGTTCAAAAGTTGAATTTAGGGTCAAATTTTGTGTTTCAACAAGATAACGGCCCGAAGCACAACGCTAAAATAGGTAAGCTGCGGTAGTTGTATAATTGTAAAATACAATTGCACACAACACCGCAATATCCAGATCCGAACGTTACTGAAAAATTATTGTGGTCCCAGTTGGAAATACCGATTCAAAAACACGATATTAGGAGCAAAGAACAGTTAAAAACACCTTTGTGAGAAGAATAGGCAAAAATATCCAGCGAAACAACACCAACTCTTGTAAATCAATGCCACGCCGTTTGGAAGCCGTTCTACATAAAAAATGATATGCAATAAAATATTAGTTTATGTTTTTTTTTCTTTTTGTTAACAAATTATACAAGATTTATACTTCGTTTTGTGACTTCAAATTTTGTAACTTCGACATGAAAATTATGTCATTAAAATTTTATGGAGACTTTATATTTGTTTTCTAGTCTAACACATTTCTTAATGTGTATTTTATAATTCCTATAAATATTAATTTTCAATAACGATTTAATAATATTTTTTATACCTTTAAAGAAGAGAGTGAGTGGTGTATACTCCATTTCGGGAGCCACTTTACGTATCTTGAGCTGGTGGTAGTCCATGATGGCGGTGTAATAAGAGTGTAAAATGTGAGGAAATATTGGCGTTTGTTCGGGCATAGCAGGGTCAGCATAACGAACGAACAAAGTAGTGGGAGTCCATACATATCCACTGAGTATTGGGATGGCATCCAGACAGAATTGTGAGAAAAAGGCATATGTTTCTGGCAGTCCTGCAAGAGCGATTCAGCCTTTTGCAATGCATAATGTGGGACATTGTTTAAGATCAACAGAAGGTCTGGAACAGATGGGTTTCTCCGCAACTGACAGATAATCACGAAAATAGCACGCATGAGGACATGGTTGACACTTCTTCAGCTTTACGAGAAAGAGGGAAAGAACACGTTATATGCAGAATCAGTACTAAAGATAAGAGACCTAGGTGTTTCATTACAGTCCAGAGGGCATAGGTGAATAAAAGGAACGGAATAATCCTGTGATTCCACTGTCAGAATTAAATTCAAGACCCTTTTGAGGTCGACGTTGCTTTGCGGCGTACAAGGCTTTCTCTTGCTGCATTTTTACACCTGGTGATGCCAGAATCAATCCAGCTGTTTATCAGGGTTAATTTACCGCAATGAAGGAGGATGTTTTCCTCAAGCGGCCTGAAATATTGTCAAAGGGAGTATTGCTGTTGTAGGATAACGTTTGTCTCCACACCGCCAAAATCAGGATGGATATCTGTTGAACGCTTGGGACTGCAACATTTTCCCTTCTCTAATCCAATCCAATAGTTCTAGTTTGGCACTACCGGACTTTGGCCCTTTCCCGAAATCAAAGCAGCACCTTCGATGTCAAGGCTTCCACTGACGATGACGATGTCCAAACGCAGGTAATTTTTTTATTGGGGGTTTAACGACCACCATGAGATACTCAATGGGCTGTAAGCAGTCATCCGTGCCTAATTTAGAGTCACTGATTCCAGGGAAGGGAGAGAACCAGTGCCGTAAGACAAACACAACATCCATGCCTCACCGGAATTCGAACAGGAACCCTTCACGGACGAATGTCACAAGCCAACGCTTAGACCACTGCGACACCGGGGCGGCCTAAAGGCAGGTAAAGCGATGGCTACGTCTCGATGAAATATTGTTAAATTTGTTCTCCTTCTACATGCGTATCACAAAATAATGCGAATATTGAAAATTAAACTTCAAAAATGTCTACGAGCATGTTGCGTATTGTACCTTACTATTTTTATGATATGAAAATACAGGGTACTCAACTATTTAGCGATGAGTGCCGCTTCGTTTTGGGGACCCACGGTATAACCAGAATCGTTAAACTACAAATTGTATTTCGTTTTACTAAAATTTTCTTTTTGTATTTTGGTGTTTAAGGACCAAGTTCCCAGGGTTATAAGAAGTGATCCGTCTCCAATTTGGGATCACTGGTTCCACGGGGACTGAGGGAAAGTGCCGTAAGGCAAATGTACCACCCGTGCATCATCCAAGACTCGAACCCGGCCCACCCCTACGAACAATCACAGGCCAGCGCTCAGATCACTGCACCACTGGGGTGGCCTTTACAAAACGGGATACATTCAGAAAAGTAAAGGGAATGTGCATAGTTCAGAAATTACTATTTTCAGTTTTTACTTGTGGGTCTAGATTGATAAATAAAAATGATCTGTCTGTTCTAGAAATATGCACTGCTGCAAATATGAATTTTATTTTGAAAATCTGCTCACGTATTTATAAATACACCACACTTTGAATACTCAAGAGGCGCATATAGCGTATGCGTCTCTTGAGTATTCTGCTCACTTTATTAGCTTCAATTATATCTCTGGACACGTCATATGTTTGATTATACTATATTCGTTAGTTGAGTATTATTTATGTCTCTGCCACACGCCTTTTTATTTTCTCAACTTTATTCAAGTGCTCATTAAAATCATTTAGGACGAAGGAATATTTTCTTATCATTTTTGCACTTTCTGACTTTTTCTTAGGATCAGTTTTTTTACCTCATCATGGTTACTGAATTTGTTCGGGTTATTTAAAATTACGTAAAGAGAAATCCTCTATATCAAACAGCACATCAATGAACTCATGCTTGTTGAACGGTTTATGTTTGATGATGCTGGGCCTCACAGATTGCTACTATAGTCAAGCACGCACTTATCATCTAATTGGTTCCGCCGCCCCGGTGGCGCAGTGGTTTAAGCGATGGCCTCTGATCATTCGTCCGAACGGCGTCCGGGTTCGAATCCCGGTGAGGCATGGATGTTGTCTTACGGCACTGGCTCTCTCCCTTCCCTGAAACCAGTGACCCTAAATTAGGGACGGGCGACTGCTTATAGCCCATTTGAGTTGCTCACGGTGGTCGTTAAACCTCCAATCAAAAAAAAAAAAAAAATTGGTTCCCGAAAGACGGCCTTCAAGCAGACCGTCGTAAGGCAAACCATTATTTCTCATAGAAGAAATACTTTTTCTTATTAACTGAATTGCCAGTTTATTAAGTATACCTGCTATCGTCTCAAAAATGACTCACTCCAACACGAAAAATGTCACGTGAGCACTGTGTTCAGTATAAATCAGGCACACGTCGAGCTGGTAGGCGATTTATTCTGATTCAGACGATCTCTAATATCGTAGTATCACAAGGCAAAGTTGATGCCGACGTAAAATGGAACATTTACACTGGAAACAAAAGAACGAGGAAAACAGAAACGGTTGAGTAAGATCGCAATATGGTATACTTCTTGAAGTGTGGATCTCGAAAGTATTAACCACTTGATCACAAACGAGCTCTATTGAATTTCATTCACTTAAAATTCGTGATCAGAAACAAATTATAGGAAGCAAACGTGATCCTTATTTGAGTCATTTTTGCTCGAAAAAACCTTTTGTCCCCTACATTACTTATCATCTGAAAAATCTCATTAAATTTCTATCTTACCGATATATTTCTTTTCAACCCTAGTTCAAAATCGTTATGCCGCCCCGGTGGCGCAGTGGTCTAAGCGATGGCCTCTGATCATTCGTCCGTTAGGGGTCCGGGTTCGAATCCCGGTGAGGCATGGATGTTGTGTTTGTCGTACGGCACTGGCTCTTTCCCTTCCCTGGAACCAGTGGCCCTAAATTAGGGACGGGCGACTGCTTATAGCCCGTTGAGTTGCTCACGGTGGTCGTTAAACCTCCAATAAAAAAAAAAAAAAATCGTTATAAGTATTTACAGAGCTAAATTAGGTACTGTTCCAAATCCGTGTTTTGAAACTTTCAATTTGAAGACTGTGTGAGTAAAGTTTTAGGTTTACGTAGAGCCAGTATCAGACGTAACTAAAGACAGTGCGCTGTGAAAACACAGTTTCGTCCACGTCGGCTTCCCTCACTCCGGAGTAAGCCGCTCTCCTAACTGAGCTACGCGAACATATGCTCTCATTGCTATCTGCCTTTATCTCGTTCCGTCCTGCGGCACAGGCATGTCACATTCCCCCCCCCCAAAGTGGCCCGGGGGCATGGCCAGAGGGTCAGCCTGGACCATGTGCTGCTGCAGGCAGTGGTCCGATGAAGAACGTGCATTTGAGAAATCCCAGTCAGTTTGGTGTGTGGAACGTAACATCACGCACATTTATTTTTTCGAAGCATTGAAGGAGAGATTGTCATTTTTCCTGTCTCGTGGTGTGGAAAGAACATCACACCATTGTGAGAAACGTAACGGCCAAGTCATCCTTGAAGTTCGTGCGCCAATGTGAAAACACAGTTTTGTCCACGCCGGTCATCGAAGCCGGCTCCCTTCACTCCGGAGTAAGTCGCTCTACCAACTGAGCTACGCGGACATGTACTCTCATTTCTATCTGCCTTTATCTCGTGTGCGTCCTGCGGCGTAGGCACGTCACAGTGCTTCATATCAAAAGGAAATAAATCTTTCAGAATAGCTGAGGAACACTTACCCTCGGACCGGGAGAGCGTCATCTTCGTTCAAGTGCTGTTACCTCATTTTGTTCAGATAATATCTGTACAATGATTAATAATGATTAATAGAACTTTATGAATGGCCTTTGTAACTCTTGCGAAGGTGCTTTTAGATCGTAGTGTACCTGACATATCTTATTAATATTTCAGCCGTCAGTGGAAATATTAATAAGATATGCAAGGTACACAAGTTTATATATTTTCAAACCATTGTCTTTTTTCACACTGTTTTTTGAACTGATGCATCATGGACGTGTTGTTCAATATGAATTTGTGTCTGTTGCATGTAGTTAGCTCTGGGTAAGTGAGGCCATTAGTCCTGAACTGTGGATTAACAGCTCATTTGCAGTACTAACTCCTACCGTGAAAATGCGCAAGCCAGCTGTTTCCGTATGTCTCCTCTCGATATAAAAATAGCTAAAGTGACAGAGCTTAAGAAAGGAGGAATTGGCAAACACACCCGCTACACTGTGGCTAAATGATAACGTTTTGTAAAGAAGAAGAGACAGCTCTATGGTGCTGTGAATACTTTTTAACAATACACAAATAGATTTTGATTGAATGAAGCGAACATCTTGCTCCTAAAACCAATATGGTAAGTTTTGTGATGTAAAATCAAGTTGTTCTTAATATCTGCTGCACATCTCTGCTGATGAAAAGTGTATCACAGTAATTTTATTACTTGTTCGACCACCTCATGGACATTTAAGGATATTACAGATTTTATTCCTCTATTGTAGGGCTACTAGTTCCAAAAAAGAGATAGAACTATAGTCGTAGGACAAATGCAACACTTATACCACATCACACACAATTCGGACGACACGCCAGAACCTCACACTTCTGACCAAACGGCCAGGGAAATGCCCTTGTATGAATTACAGTTCCGTAATTTATACCTAAATACAAACACAAAAGGAAGGTATCCGTTGAATTTGGGGGAGCTGAGATAATATTTACGGTGAGATATTAAGTTCTTACTCAGATAAAAAATATGCAATTATATGTTTAGAATATTAAGAAAATATCATTCACAGCTATTTCAAATGATGGAAACAAGTAAATGTTACTATGGATTTCATTTTAGATTAACGACGGCGAGGAAGAGAGAGATCAATTATCAAGCGACACGGAAGACACACTAATTTAATTCGTTAGTGATATTTAGAATGCATTTCTCGTCATGCTTATTAGATTTCATTCCTGTGCTTTCACACTCAGATTCGTGGGCAAGAAAGAAATTGACGATAGCTCTGAATTCTATTGATTAACAATACAACCGAAATTTAATCACACGCTTAGGAAGAATTTATCGCGAGGCGTTTTAACTGAAGCAAGAGAAATTTCCTCCAATCATAGCTAAAACATACTACAATAATAAAATAAGTAGATCAGTTAAAGGTTGCAGCATATAAGTCAAATCATAATACACCGAAAACATCCCTGTTTTCATGACTACTTTATTACTTCATGCCAGAAATACTATTTGGCAAGCAATATAAACTCGAATAGCTTTTCACAAACACATATCAATCAATGCAAATTCTGACAGAATTTTTTTTGATCTTTTTATCGATATAAAAATGTATTCACTGGAATGAGCTGTGCAAAAATATCATGCAAGTAAATGCTTTTTACTAAATTGTAACCATATTTCTCCTACTACTAAATTTACCGACAGAAAGAAATTCAAAAATAATAAGCACAATAAATATTTTGAAAATTTTCTCATTTCTGGAGATTTGTTCTCGTAGATAAAGTGGTATGTAGTACACTGTAATTACAGTACCAGGGAAGCAGTCACCAACTTTCATTATGAGTTCAGCTAAGTAAATGCTTCAACGATCGCTTTTCCAACTCAGTCATTAATTCTACATCAACATTTTGGAATTCTTTAACTTATTGATCTCTTCTTTAGATAAATCAACATTTATTTCTTTAAATTTATGGCTAATGAGCTACTTTTCAGTAGCTCCGTGCTTTGATAAAAGGCAATGAGTGTACTCGCGATACTAAAAAAGCTACAGGTTCTGCTTTTCTTACCAGCATTCAAATTGGAGAAAGCATTTCAGGTAAAAGTTTCTCTCGCTTTCATAGCTATTTAAAAACTGTAACAATATTAACTCCTTGAGCTGAGGAGATATTTCGATTAAGAGTACATCTTCTGTTTAAGAAAATGTAGACACACAGGCATTTTAATTTTATATACATTTTTATCTTTAACCTTATGTGCATTTGATGTGCCAGATTTATTTCGAGAATTTATCTAAAAAATCATGAAGTTTCATTTAATTATTAGATGCAATATTAATTTACAAATGCCAAACGGGAGCGTTTCTGTTTTTTCGTTTTTCATATTGGCATCAAATATTTCCCCACGAAACTTGGAATCCAGCAAAAGATTTCGTAAATGTTAACATCCTTTTCAGTACTACACTCGCGCCAATGGGCAGTCCCATTTCCAGCTTAAGTTCTCTATTCACGGCATAGAGATTTTTAGTTCCAATTAAGTTTGCTCACACACCAAAAATCCTTTCCGTTTTCGAAAACTTCCACGGTGTTGGCGAGTATCCTAGCAACTTTTATAGAAAAGCTAATAAATTCTGAAAAGAAACTAATACCCTTTTGGTCTTAATCCTCCGCCGACATTTCTATCTTAAGTACTTTACTTACGTACAACTTTCTTCCACTGTTTCATCCGCTAAGGGTGGATTATTGCGACGCAGAATACGATGTTAAGGTGCTAACCTGCAACCCGAAGTCACCAGGGGTAAATAGTATATCATCATTTGGAGGAATTTCGCATGTGTAGTGGCTCAAGGGAGAATAAGCGGAATTGAAAGTAACAAATTTGTTAATTCGAAGACACTAACTTTACAGTAACTGAGCTTCTCTTTCATTTTAACAGCTGAGGAGGACATGTTTTAGAAATAGTTTTTTGTGTGAAATTACTTTGAAAGAGAGGTGCTATGAGCGCACTTTTCAATTTAAGTACCTAACTTATAATTAATTATTTATTAACACTTTACGACAAGCTTACTAAAATCTTGTATCACTCAGAACAGTATAGCAACCTAAGCTGCCTGTTGCTACTTTCATATTGTGTTATAACATAAGCATAACCGCATTCACCTTCAGAGGTTTCTCATGATGATCTCTGAATTCTTCCGCGAAGAAAGCAAGCAATGTCACGAGAGTAAATAACGTCGCTCCGGGAGATTCGAATGCCTGCTGTGCTTACACTCATCGTCAAAACAATAGTTGCACCCAGAAGGAAGCAACCGACAGGAATGAAAATTGGTGAGTAGGTTTGACATCGTGAGACATACAAATAATTCAAGTATCACACTCGGCGGTGCCAAGGAGGGGTCGTAGCGCTGTGTCTGACCGGCTATATAACGTTGTACAGTTGCGCATGCTTGCCATTCTGACTCGTGCATCCTTTGCAAGTGAACTATGCCTCGGCAAAAAGTTTGGTAGCAACTTGAGCAGTTGGAGGAGTTCGAGAGGAAGGCATCGTCGGGCTCCATCCAGGAAGCGAGATATTCTTACGCCATATTGAGCGCCGTACCGGTTGTGCGGATATCACCATAGCAGGCTGTTGGCGGCAGTAGAACAAGGTACCCAGCATAGACAGGAAGAGTCTGTGAGGCCTAGACGAACCAAGCAGAGAGAGAGAGAGAGGATCTACTGGCTATCCGACATGCGCGGAGTGATCCAACGCCCCGATTGCGGATATTCAGCGAGCAGTGGTGCCCTCAATGCATCGTCCGATTAGTGCCAGCACCATTGGCAGACGGCTGCACGACGTAGGACTACGCACACGCAGACTGAACACCATTGCATCGTCGCCAAAGACTGCAATGGTGTCTTGCTAGACTGTCATGGGGTCATTCAGAATGACAGCAGGGGATCCTCAGTGACGTGCCCCGCTTTTGTCTTGGAGAAGGCGACCAACGAATCCGTGTGTGGAGGCACCGTGATCAGCGCTAATATGAACGGTTTGTTGTCGAGCGTCACACGTCCAGAAGGCCTGGTGTCATGGTGTGGGTTGCAATTGCTTACGATGCCAGATCACCTTTGGTGTTCATTGCAGGCACTTTGACAACCCAACGTTAAGTTAATGAGGTCCTGCAACCAGTGGTCCTTGCTTTTCCAAACGCTCACCCCGGTTCGATTTTTCAACGGGACAACGCTCGTCCGCATACTGCTGCTGTCTTGACATTTTCAATCGGCGATAGGTCTAGCGATGCGGTTGGCCTTCAAGGCCAACCGCATCGCTAGACCTATCGCCGATACTTTGCCATGACCAACCACATCGCCAGACCTATCGCCGATTCAAAATGTGTGTGATGCTATTGGACTTGCTATCCACACTCCACTCCTACTGCACAATCTACAGGAACTGCGTGAGAAGATTCAAGCTGTATGGGATGGCTTATCGTAGGACACCATTAGGAATCTGTAGAACTCCATGCCAAGACGTCTGGCATGCTGTCGGAGCAATCATGGAGGCCCGACGTCATACTGAGACACACTACTTATTGGCATGTAGCTCAATAAATATTGCCCATATTAATCTCAATGTTTAACCATTTATTGTTCTTGGTAACCTTCCGACACGTCCATCTGGGTGCAACTATTTTTTGATGATGAGTGTATTTGTTTAGCGACAACAATGGTAACTGAGGATAACTTCTGCTAATTCCGTGCAGGCAATGTAAATTCAAAAAACCGTTGTGGGTAGGAAAAGTCTACTCAATCTACACAGCTGGACACCCAAAATGCAACACCAAGAAGGACACGAGTTAGCAAAGCCAGATTTACTGGTCACATAACAACAGATACAAAGATGAAACGATTGAGCTTACAGGCCCGTGCGACTTGCGGAACACACAGACCCCAATAGTTCGTGTGGGCCCTATGGCTGGCAATAACGGCCACTACACGCCGCGGCATCGAACGAAAGAGGTTTTGGATGTAGACTTTGGGTATGTCAGTCCTGGCTGCTTCCACACTTTGCCATAGTTCATCAGGCGCAGCCGCGGGTGGTGCTCGCCGGGCCACTCGGTTGCCGATCAGCTACCAGACGTGTTAGATGGCCAACATTTCGGGAGAACAGACTGGCCACGGCAGCAGTGACACCTGGTGGGCCGTGAAGAATTGTTGCACGATGCGTGCCACGCGCGGGCGCGCGTTGTACTGTTGAAACGTGGCTGCTGGCAGGTCCTGTAGGTAAGGTAGGACTACAGGCTCCAAAACGTCGAAGATGTAGCGGTGGCTGTTGAGTGTACAGGCGATGCGTACCAGAGGGGTGCGGGTGTCATATCCAATTGCACCCCAAACCATAACGCCAGGCGATGGACCGGTATGGCGATGCATAATGCAGTCGTCATACAGTCTCTCACCGCGGTGCCGCCACACGGGCATCCGATCATCGTGGTGTTGCAGGCAGAAGCGGGTTTCGTCGGAGAAGACAATGTTGTGCCATTCCGTTGTCCAAGTGCGGCGTTCAACGGCCCACTTCCGCCGCTCTCGCCGGTAGTGTAACGTCAATGGTAATCGGAGCAATGAGCGCCGTGCTACAAGTCCCCGCTCCTGCAGACGACGTCGAACGGTACGTGCTGACACTGGTTGTTGCGCAACACACCCTAATTCCTGCGCTAACGTTCGTGATGTGGCAGTGCGAGCCGGCAATGCCCGCCACACAACATGCCGGTCCTCTCGTTTAGTGGTGTGCCGCGGCTGCGGCAATCGCTCACGTCGGTCCTTCCGTCTTTCCTGCACCCACGGAATCCATACTTGCCTTACTGTGGCTGGGTGTCGTCGTACACGGGCGCTGATGTCTCGGTACGATAAACCGCTGTCGCGATAAGCCACCATTCGTCCTCTGTCGAACTCCAAAACATGCTGGAATGACTGCCGTATTCTGCGACGAGGCATCAGGAAGCTTCCCACGCACAGGTCCGGCAGCACAACACACTTCCACTACTTACACCCCGCCTTCTGTGTACCCTTCTTGTAGTGCTTCTCGGTGGCATGCCGGGCGCACACGATTTGCATGTGCCCTGAAATGCTAATCGTTTGCATGTCCTCCCGCGGGCGACGCATGCTACGAATTTCAGGCCAATCGGATGCTTCCTTCTTGGTGTTGCATTTTGGGTGGCCAGCAGTGTAGATAGATGTTGTAAGGCGGTCTTGGTACTTTGGATGTAAAGACGGTTCAGGCGTTATGGTCGTTAAAGGATGGTAAAATTCAGTGGTAGCTTCGAGTTACAAGATCTGTTCTCCAACTTGAATTAAATTTAAATTTTGTTGTAAATATAATTGTTATTATCTGAATCAATTTCTTAATGTTCAGAAACATACCTAAAATTTAATGAATTGAAAATTATCGTTGGAATAATTACTTCTAAAAGTGTTTTTTCAGTATTCTTAGAATTTGATAAGCAATCTAGGAGAAATATGAACATCATAGATATGAATTAATTAGCATTTAAACTAAGCAGGAATTTTTAACTTGTAACAAATGTTGCATTGATTGGGAAACTACTTTGAAACCATTGAAATTCTATCCGGTAGCGATTACCTACATGTCAATACAGTTCAAACCTTTGCTCAGACTTCGGCCTAGGTACCTGTTTCTAGCATGGATCGTGACTGAAACGGTAAAGCGAGCTTCTAAGCTAGCGTATTTTCTGTGATCATTCAGCTTAAGTGATCTCACTTCTTTAAAAATGTGCGGTGCAGTGCTGTGTAATGTAATGTAATGAGGGAAATGAGGGTTAGATTCAAGACTCAAAGCCAGACTGCCTCATTTATTGAAGTCCTCCCGCTTCCAGATGAGACGGCATATGTCCCACTTCCGTTCTCTCGCATCATGCGATATCGAACCGCAAGAGACTTTTCATTTTGTTTTTAATGTTCTTTCAGAAATGTCTTTTTGAAGAATATTTTGTCCGTTGGAGGAGAAGAAAATGATTTCTTCTGAAGAAATTGCGAAATTTCGTTTCTAACGAATGCAACATGACTACCACTGTAGTAGGTATGTAGGGAATCGTTACCTCTTAGGCAAAGAATAACAAATATCATGAGTTCATTGATCTCAACGTTCCTGAACATTTTGAGCATGCAGAAAACAGTAGCGATTGTGAGAACGTGGCTTCATTAAATACTTCTTCCTTACTGAAGGCGCAGCGAATTTGGAACCACAAAGAAAAATAAGCAGACCCAGTGGTGTCACTGACTTCCAGATAGTTACGATGGATGTTGTCATATTGCGTTAGCAAGACATGAATTCTAGTTTCCAAGTATGTTTCTTCGCTTATCCGACACACAAAATGCTCTTTTAAGAAACGTTAAGAAACAGAAAACTAAAGAAACTCTGTGTGTCAGGACACGGTTTCGCATGATGCGAGCAAGCGAACTTGGCGCTATCTAGCGTCGTTCCGAGCAGCGGGATCACTTCTATAAATGAGTCAATATACACAGTCGTATCAGAAAAATATGACCACCCACGGAATCACAGTGTACCCGCCCAGGCACGTCACAGAACGCACGTGACAAAGTCGACCACACGGAGATTTAAGCACCCGGCCAGTGCAGATGAGCCATAGTGCGTAACGTGAGCACAATGGGGAGAGGTAGTGATTTGAAGGACGTTAAAAAAAGGAATGATCATCGGTACCGCGCCAAGGGTGGAAGCATCTCAGAAACAGCAGACTTTGTGGGCTGTTCGCGAGGTGCTGTAGTAAGGGTGTACCAAGAATGAACCGCTGGTACACCGAGTACCGCTGGACGTCATAAATGTGGAGCCCCAAAGGTCATCGACGTCATAAATGTGGAGCCCCGAAGGTCTTCGACGTCATAAATGTGGAGCCCCAAAGGCCATTGACGTCATAAATATGGAGCCCCAAAGGCCATTGACGTCATAAATATGGAGCCCCGAAGGTCATCGACGTCATGACCGTGGATCTCCAAAGGCCATCGACGACTTAAATGTGGAGCCCCAAAAGTCACCGACGTCATAAATGTGGAGACACAAAGGTCATCGACGTTATAAATGTGGAGCCCCAAAGGTCATCGACGTCAAAAATGTGGAGCCCCAAAGGTCATCGACGACTTAAATGTGGAGCCCCAAAGGTCATCGACGTCATAACTGTAGAGCCCCAAATGCCATCGACGTCATAAATGTGGAGCCCCAAAGGTCATCGACGTCATAAATGTGGAGCCACAAAGGTCATCTACGTCATAAATGTGGAGCCCCAATGGCCATCGACCCCAGAGGAGAACGTCGCCTCAGTCGACTGATAAAGGGCGATCGACGCGCAACAGTGAAGCAATTAACAACGCAAATCAACGCTGGGGTACCCAGGTACGTGTCCCCGATAACAGTAGAGCGAACCCTGTTATGCATGGGTCTCCGGAGTGGACGGTGCGTCAAGGCGCCCGTGTTAGCCCAGGTACATCAGCAACGACGCCTGCAGTTTGCATGGGACTTCCGTCACTGGACCGCAAACGAGTGGGAAAAGGTTACCTTCTCCGACGAATCGAGGTTTCTACTCCACAGAAGTGACGGGTGGTGGCGGATAAGGCGTCAGACACACGATAAACAACACCCGGACACCCTTGTCGGTCAAATACAATATGGCGGTGGCCCCGTGCATGTGTGGGTCTTCCTGGTATAACGTGGAACCGCTGGTACCATTGGGTGAGTGTCAGAACGCCTATGGCTATCTATCCATCCTCGCTGACTACATACATTCCTTCATCTTGGACGTTTACCCTGGTGGTGATTGTGTCTACCAACAGAACAATGCGCCCTGTCATGTCACTAAGTGGATGGGTGACTGGTTCCAGGATCACGACAGCAATGTCTCTGTTCTCCCGTGGCCAGTGAAATCGCCCGACGTCAGTGCGATAGAGCATTTGTAGGACTATTTCGATCGACAGGTTCGACGGGCCGACTCATAACGACGTCATCTCCGTGACCTCCGTGCTCTTCTGCAGTCGAAGTGGGCACGTGTGCCTCGGGTAACCTTCCAGAGCCTCATTGAGTCCATGCCACACCATCTCGCCGCTGTCATCCGGGCCGAGGGTGGTTATTCTCGTTATTATATAGGTGATCATATTATTCTGATACGACCGTGTACTTTCACACGAGTTCTGTTCACAAAGTACAGTTCTTATAGTCATTTAAATTAAAATATGCCAAGAATGAAGATGTGAAACAGATTTTTTCCCCTTTAACATTTCTTCAGAAAAGTATACTCAGGGAAACTTCATTTCAAAAGCTATCATCTTCGACTGCATAAATAAACTGACAAACGTTTTACTAATATAAAATAGGGCTTTGGTATTCTGTTGCATAGAAATTTGCGCTATTTGTACAGAAATTATGATGTGAATGTACTAGAATACGTCTTCTACGGAGTTATTTTTCCATATAAGTAGATATACCTTTCCAATCTCAGTACGACATACTGCGCAGCTTATTTGGATATCATAATAAATACTACTTTAAATGCATGTTGTAATCGTTTGAATTTGTGTAAAACTATGTAAAATCATATAGAAGACTCACTGGTGCAATGCATTCGGAAGTTTCACAACCTGCAGTGTTATCTCGTGTCCTTCACATGCATCCATATCAGCAAGAGGGTAAACATGTTAAGTCATCTGAAAGGAAGAAACATTAATATGATATTAAAGAAAACCGCTCGTGAGAATTTATTGCAAAATAAATTTTAATGTCATTTTCAGCAGTCACTGTATTTTGAAAACAACAACAACAAAAACACGCGGTTTTGTTCAGTACCAAAATTGTAGATATAAGGGAATTTTTTCCACTCTCTCTTCAGCTTCGTTATATATGAGTTCGACTGTAATTTCCAACTGATAATTTCAAGAAAGCCCTGAAAACATTGGCCCATAAGCCAAATCATGCATCGTAGTCAACAGTCAAGAAACCAAAGTGCCGTCGCTACACCATAATTATTAAAGTACATATTCTCTCTCGGAGCACCATGTACTCCATCCTCAGGTACGGAAATCAACAGAATGGATCCATTCTGTTGATTTCTGTGCCTGAGGATGGAGTACATGGTGCTCCGAGATATCTTGTGCATATGTATTAGTAATTAAAATATTATTAGACTGTGAGAGGATATGTACTTTAATAATTATCATGTAGCGACGGCACTTTGGTTTCTTGACTGATGATTAGCACCATGAATTGAACTTTCACAATCGTTAGTCAAACCAGTGTAACGTTTGGCCCATTGCTAACTCAGAAATGAAAATAAATACGCACCCTTGAATGATGAAAACTGAAAAGCGTTTGAACTTCCTTCTCATGAAATGCATTTCTTTTAAAGAACTGAAGAGATGAAGGTCCCACTTTCATGGATCTAAGCCATGCGGATGTTTTCCAGCATTGTTTCTTCCTGTCGGTTTTGCTTCTGTTGTTTGGTGACTTGGAAGGTCTCTTTGCTGCCATCTGGATGTGAGTCAAAGTTCGTGGAATCCATGTAACGTTCAATTATGTGTTACCAACTTACCACTTGAGAATTTTTATTTTAAACAAGACATCTTTGAGAACACACTGAGGAAACTTAATCCATCGTATATAATCAACACATTCTCTTTCCCTCACGCTCTCGCCTGTCCCCAAAAGAGATTTTCGATCTAAACCGTATCACCTTTTCCGCGTCAGCAGAAGACGAATCAAGACATTGGTCTCTAAGTGGCTATAAGTCTCTGCCGTTCGTAAACGTCTCCTGAAATGACACGTCTAAGCAAAAGAACTGAAGCCGAGGAGAGAAATAGTTTATTTACAACGACCGAACGTTAGTTCTCTTCGAAGTGGATACAGCTTCCCAGAAACACTTTATTTCTGAGTCCCTTTTACCGATAAAAGCATCTCTCCGTCTCAGTATTGGGAATCGTGAAGAGTATGCCGTCTCATTTTATTCTATGCATTTCCACGTTTTCAAATATTTCACGTTTCAATGTTTTCTCAACTTTCAGAAAAAAATGCGCGTGGAGCCTCTTCAGGCGAGTAAGATGGATCCCATGAAATTTCCTATTCGGTCAAATCGTTGTGCAAGTTATAGCGTCAATGAATTACTGTACTTAGTAGACAAGAAACATTAGAGATAGGGATGATGGGCAGTTGACATGGACATCCCCCCGCAGAATGGAATAAACCCAAATCGAACGCAGAGGTTACATAGCCTGACAGGTGGGCTTCCCAACAGCGTATCGCAATTGACGAACATGGATAAACGTGGTGATCTGAGCGACTTTGATCGTGGGCGCATTGTCGGCGCAAAACAGATGGGTCATTCTACAGCCCAAGTAGTAAGAGCCCTAGGGTTCCCGAGGGCAACGGTATCAAGGGTTTACCACGAGTATACCATCGACGGACGTACCAGCGTCCAGAGAATAACCGGTGGTCGACCACTTGCCACTGATGACCGGGGTTGGCGTAAACTATCCAAGCTCGTACAGACCGACCGCTTGGCTACGGCGGTGCAAATAACATTCAGGTTGAATGTCCGAGGGTCAAGAAGAGTCAGCGAGTGAACAATGCCACTCACGCCGCATACCCTGGTTTCAGAAGCCAATACCCCATAGTCCCAGTCTTGTCGAAAATTACGCCTCGCCTGGTGTCGGGAACATCAAAACTGGACGGCTGCAGAGTGATGCCGCATCGTGTGATCAGATCCCGTTTTCAGCTGTATCGAGCTGACGGAAGGGTGCGGGTATGGCAACGACAGCATGAGGTCATTGCCTCGTCGTGTCGGATGGACTCTGTTCAAGGCGAGTATGGTTCTGTGATGGCTTTGGAATCCATCTCATAGGACACACTAGGTCCCTTAGTGTGTCTTGAGAGGACCTTAACCGTTGTGCGCTACCAGCTTGTACTAGCTGATCACCTACACACTTTCATGGCCTTCGCGCATCCTGCGGCTAATGGTCTGTACCTAAAGAACAATGCGTCGCTCCACTGAGCTGCAAGCACCTAGGTATGGCTCGAGGAACACTAATCTGAGTTTGGAAACATTCAGTGACCTCCAAGGTTACCGGATTTAAATCCTGTGGAAGCTCTCTAGGATGTTGTGGAGCGGAACATTAGATCCATGGAATGTTGCATGATTGGAACATCAGATCCATGGAATGTTGCAGGACTGGAACATCAGATCCATGGAATGTTGCAGGACTGGAACATCAGATCCATGGAATGTTGCAGGACTGGAACATCAGATCCATGGAATGTTGCAGGACTGGAACATGAGATCCATGCAATGTTGTAGTATTGTCCCCAACTCCTACCTAAGACGTTGTCCGGGGCCGACGTCTTGGGTGGAGTTGGGGACAATGCTGCAACAGGCGTGGCAGGCATTATCTCCAGAAACCTTCCGACATCTATACTCCGAGTCAACCTAAGAGTGAACCACTATGAAGGGTACGAAACAGGTACCTCCGCTACGAAAAACAGTCCGTAACGTTTAGAGCGAAAAGCATCAGAATTATATTACTTACAATCCATTTTTGTTTGCTCATCAGTATATCAGACAAAATTGCTATATAAAAAAATTCTAGAAGTTAGAGCGCTTTTAGAAATAAATTTGTTCTGAGAAGTTGCTAAATCAAGAGCTTCGCACTTTCGGCTATTTCTGCCCACTTGGGATACAACTCGGACAGGGGGAAGGGGTGGACGACCTCTTCTAACATTAACAACGCAAATGCAATGAATTGACAATCGGGGAAATTCGAAGGGTGCGTTACTTAAACAGGCAGTAGGGGAAGCAGTTCGGCCTTCGCCAGACCCCCACTGACAATCCCCACTGCTTGTGAGATGTGTGGGTGGGTGAGGAGATCAGAAAGGAAACAGTAGAAGAGTACATTAACGCGGATGGATACCGTTTTTGCGTTCCACGACGAGATGTGATAAGGCTCTCCCGCCTTTCCCAGTAGTACACTTTTAGCTGAATTGGAGTATAATGGAGTCGATGCCTCGGCGTGTACTGGCTGGAGGAGGACAAACACGCTATTATGTAGGTACCTCTAATAGTTTGTACACTGAGTGTATGCCACATGCAAAACTCCCCTTGTTCCCGACATTTATGATGCGCCTCGACCACGAAGGGATCGCAAATGTTGTAAATCAAATTTTGGGTGACCATTTGATTTTCGGGAGTATATCATAATCAAAGTGCCTTCGCGAGTAAATAGCAATTAGCATGACCTTTGTCTTGTTTATAAGTTGACGAAGCTTGCTTTTTTATTTTTAAGCTTTAACCCAATCGAGAACTTCTGATGGGCATACAGCTTTCTGGTCGTATGTTGTTTGTTTTTTTATCAAGTCTTTGTAAAAAAGAACGAGTTTGTCATGTCACTTTGTCCACATGTGGACACCACCTCTCTGCAACTGTTATTAGCCCTATTTCAAAAATTCTCGAGTGCGGAAGCTTTAGGTATAAGAACTACGATCCTTGATTTCTGCTTTCTACGATGTATAACTTAGCCGCTAGAGGGCGTAAATGCGGATGCCATTGAATTCAAAATACCATTTATTCCATAATATAATAACTTGTAAATATCTCACTGAAAAAAACATTTCTTCAGTTCAATACCATTCGTAACGCAGACTATATTGGGTAAAGTTTCTTTCTGAAGTAATGCATGGGTTTTCCGCTAAAGGGCATAAAAGTAAATCGCAATTTCCCCGATATCTCTGCTTCTAAAATTCCCATTTGAAAATTTCTTTTTTCATCGGATAGAGTTTCTAGTGGGAAATGTTCTGAACATAAATTCTAATTTTTTTGGCAAAGAACAGTTTTGCAAGTAGGCGGCGTAAGGGTATATTTCTATTTCTGAGGTATTTCTATCAATATCTGCGCTTCTGGAAACTCGACTGAAAAAATTCCTTTGCGGACAGACACCCCTCACCACGAGAAAATTTCTGATAATATTATCTGCTTAAAATAAATGCATAGTTTTCGAGCCAGGCGACGTAGCTGTGTATCTCGTTTTGTCGATATATGTGCTTCTAAGAGTCCGATTAAAAACAAAATTGCTTGTTGTCGGAGAGCGCTTCTGGCGCGAAATATTTTGCATATAATTTCAAAATGTTCTAATGAACAAGTTTACCTTTAGAGGACATAAGTTCTCCTTTCCGTTTGCAGAATATTTTCAGCAACATCTGCGTGTTGAAACAACCGATTGAAAAATAAATCCTGTTTTTGGTAAGATACTACTAACTACAAAAACACTTTGTGCACATTTCCTGTCCAAAACAATGCAAGATTTCCCCACTAGGGGAACAAATATTTACTTTGCTTATCTCGATATCTCTGCTTCTGAAAGTCCGATTTAAAAAATTAATTTAACTCTAGATACCATTCACCACGCGAAACACTTTGCCTGTTCGTTTTTGCGTTTTTAGTTCACTGTTAAAATTTGTAAGTCGCAGTTAACCTTGTGCGTTTTTTAGTTCACAGTTCTGGTCCTAAGGGATGTTAGTGTATGTTGCAACCATATATTCGTCACAATAAAGATGAGGAGCATTATCCTCTTCAAATAATGCATTTTTTCGCTACCTCTAGATCCACGAGGTGCATTTGAAAATGTTTTTTTCCTTAGCATAGCTTTTGCTATGTAGAGTACTTTCAACATATTTTCAACTTGTCTATTGTGGGAAATTCTTCTGTTAGGGGGCGTAGATTTATAATATGTTTCTCTCTCTGTGTTTCTTCTTCTAACTGTTTGATTTTTCAAATCCCTTTGACTCGGATATCTTCCTTCTACGAGAAACTTTCTGTGAACAATTTGTTGGTTTCCTTAACATTGTGTAGCTTAACGGGTTTAAATAAACTGAATGCTTATCATACTGTAGCATTACGGGTTTAGAATAAATATGAATACTTCATCGCAAAGCGTTGTTCTTATCGCGGAGACTCTATGTTGAGGCAAACACTTAAACAGCACAGATTTAACAACATCCCAAAGTAGATCCACTACGAGGATACTTTCGGCATAGCACAAAACAATTTACTAAATGGCACAAAATATTATTGATAATTATTTTGCATTATAAATGGTAATTAGGCATATTAGGGATTTTATTGGTTTTTTTGAAAGACATTTAAATACAGCAATCAGCTTTTATGCCTGATTCTGAGTTCCATTACAGTAATTAATTATTCAGATAAACTCAGCATGTAGTCATTCAGTATATCTCGCGGAAACAGTTTCTCATATATGCTCCATTGGAAAGGCATAAAAAATGTCTATTTACAGTTTTTTTCCTTGGGAGTTAATCCAAAATCCACTTGTTGCACATACGAACATGAAGACTATGAACAACGCTTTTCTCTTTTCTGCATGATCATATGTAGAGGATTTTAGGAAGGGAGTGTCTGACCCCAGGTCTTAAACAACCGTTAGAAATAGGAAGTCAGGAGATTTGGGCTAGAGTGCCCGATAGGAAAGTGACACGGAAGCGAAGTAGAAAGGGGGAGGAAGACGCCCTTATTTATTACCGGGGGGGGGGGCGCCAGTACCCGGGGTCCGACGGCTTAACGTGCCCATCCGACGCACGGCGGATATTTAGTGGATCGAACCTGAGGTCCTTTCCGCGGCAGTCACGAACGTTGCCCACTCGGCCACCTGCGGCTCCCTTTTTGCAATCACGCCGATGGGTTTATGAGCCTGATAACTTTTCCCCGCACTCAAAGGCACGAACATTGCTTTCACTAGGAGCTGCTGATGCGGGTAAGTGGGTGGGTAGAAGCTGTCCACCACAGCCCCGCAAGATTACACCTCTTTGGATCAGGGTGAATGTTTGACACTGCTGGACACCTTTCGTGGTTCCTTTGGTACCGATGTTTTCACACAGGTTCTGGCTACCTCTTGCCAACACTGTCCGAAGACTTCTATTTCGCGTAGATCTCGAGAGTACTTAAGCGTTCTTTTAAGTTGTCGTCCTTTTTTTACGGGCAGTATATCTCACCGCCTTCAATTATTCGAGCTGCTTCGCGCACTATCCAAATGCAGGAGATTCGCTCTTATGTAAGATGATTATTTGCAATCTTTTGCACCTTTTCCATTAAATCCCTCAAAGTGGTTTCGATCCGTGTCGTACTTGCTCTCGACCAAGTTGTTTGGCCTAGCAGCGACGCACAACACGGAATTACGGCGATTTATGACCCAAACGCATTAGCCAATCCAAACACACAACCCGAGGAAGATGCCTCCTTATTTCTCTCTTTTTCCATGAAAAAAACTTATTTTGCTCTTTTCCTTTTCGAACCAGACGAAGTCCCATAATTAATTGATTCCTAATTAATTCGATCTGTCCACCACACCTCTTAATTCGAGAAATAATGGGGGCTAGATCCCGAAACAATACTTTTCAGGCACTAGTGAGAGTAAATAGGTGTTTCTGTTTCCGGAAGTTTTATCGATTATGCTTGGTTGATTTTGTCGATCGTAGAAATCCAACCTCCACAGACTATGAATAACTTTGAGAAATTTTATTCGAGTAGGAAAGGATTCAAAAACCGTGCTCATTACATGCAAAAATTTAATGTCATATTTCCTGTTATTATCCTGTTGCGTTCTATTAGCTATTATATATTTTAAGGCATACATTCCGTTCCAATTGCTAACCGAAAGCTGAATAGGTACCAACAGCCGCTGCTGAGGCTGTCATGCAATAACATGTTACGACACTCACTTAATAGTGATGCATGCATGAACTGTGGGTTCTCAATGATATGGATTGAGTTCCGAAATATTTTACGACACTCACTTAATATTGATGCATGCATGAACTGTGGTTTCTCAATGATATTTATTGAGCTCCGAAATATTTTACGACACTCACTTAATAGTGATGCATGCATGAACTGTGGTTTCTCAATGATATGGATTGAGTTCCGAAATATTTTACGACACTGACTTAGTAGTGATGAATGCATGAACTGTGTCATCTCAATGATATGGATTGAGTTCCGAATTATTTTACGACACTCACTTAATAGTGATGCATGCATGAACTGTGGGTTCTCAATGATATGGATTGAGTTCCGAAATATTTTACGACACTCACTTAATAATGATGCATGCATGAACTGTGGTTTCTCAATGATATGGATTGAGCTCCGAAATATTTTACGACACTCACTTAAAAGTGATGCATGCATGAACTGTGGGTTCTCAATGATATGGATTGAGTTCCGAAATATTTTACGACACTCACGTAATATTGATGCATGCATGAACTGTGGTTTCTCAATGATATGGATTGAGCTCCGAAATATTTTACGACACTCACTTAATAGTGATGCATGCATGAACTGTGGTTTCTCAATGATATGGATTGAGTTCCGAAATATTTTACGACACTGACTTAGTAGTGATGAATGCATGAACTGTGTCATCTCAATGATATGGATTGAGTTCCGAATTATTTTACGACACTCACTTAATAGTGATGCATGCATGAACTGTGGTTTCTCAATGATATGGATTGAGTTCCGAAATATTTTACGACACTGACTTAGTAGTGATGAATGCATGAACTGTGTCATCTCAATGATATGGATTGAGTTCCGAATTATTTTACGCCACTCACTTAATAGTGATGCATGCATGAACTGTGGTTTCTCAATGATATGGATTGAGTTAAGAAATCTTTTACGACACTCACTTAATAGTGATGCATGCATGAACTGTGGTTTCTCAATGATATGGAATGAGTTCCGAAATATTTTACGACACTCACTTAATAGTGATGAATGCATGAACTGTGTCTTCTCAATGATATGGAATGAGTTTCGAAATATTTTACGACACTCACTTAATAGTGATGCATGCATGAACTGTGGGTTCTCAATGATATGGATTGAGTTCCGAAATATTTTACGACACTGACTTAATAGTGATGAATGCATGAACTGTGTCATCTCAATGATATGGATTGAGTTCCGAATTATTTTACGCCACTCACTTAATAGTGATGCATGCATGAACTGTGGTTTCTCAATGATATGGATTGAGTTAAGAAATCTTTTACGACACTCACTTAATAGGGATGCATGCATGAACTGTGGTTTCTCAATGATATGGAATGAGTTCCGAAATATTTTACGACACTCACTTAATAGTGATGAATGCATGAACTGTGTCTTCTCAATGATATGGAATGAGTTTCGAAATATTTTACGACACTCACTTAATAGTGATGCATGCATGAACTGTGGGTTCTCAATGATATGGATTGAGCTCCGAAATATTTTACGACACTCACTTAATAGTGATGCATGCATGAACTGTGGTTTCTCAATGATATGGATTGAGTTTCGAAATATTTTACGACACTCACTTAATAGTGATGCATGCATGAACTGTGGGTTCTCAATGATATGGATTGAGTTCCGAAATATTTTACGACACTCACTTAATATTGATGCATTCATGAACTGTGGTTTCTCAATGATATGGATTGAGTTCCGAAATATTTTACGACGACACTCACTTAATAGTGATGCATGCATGAACTGTGTCATCTCAATGATATGGATTGAGTTCCGAAATATTTTACGACACTCACTTAATAGTGATGCATGCATGAACTGTGGTTTCTCAATGATATGGATTGAGTTCCGAAATATTTTACGACACTCACTTAATAGTGATGCATGCATGAACTGTGGTTTCTCAATGATATGGATTGAGTTAAGAAATCTTTTACGACGACACTCACTTAATAGTGATGCATGCATGAACTGTGGTTTCTCAATGATATGGATTGAGTTCCGAAATATTTTACGACACTCACTTAATAGTGATGCATGCATGAACTGTGGTTTCTCAATGATATGGATTGAGTTCCGAAATATTTTACGACACTCACTTAATAGTGATGCATGCATGAACTGTGGTTTCTCAATGATATGGATTGAGTTCCGAAATATTTTACGACACTCACTTAATAGTGATGCATGCATGAACTGTGGTTTCTCAATGATATGGATTGAGTTCCGAAATATTTTACGACACTTACTTAATAGTGATGCATGCATGAACTGTGTCATCTCAATGATATGGATTGAGTTCCGAATTATTTTACGACACTCACTTAATAGTGATGCATGCATGAACTGTGGTTTCTCAATGATATGGATTGAGTTCCGAAATATTTTAGGACACTCACTTAATAGTGATGCATGCATGAACTGTGGTTTCTCAATGATATGGATTGAGTTCCGAAATATTTTACGACACACACTTAATAGTGATACATGCATGAACTGTGGGTTCTCAATGATATGGATTGAGTTCCGAAATATTTTACGACACTCACTTAATAGTGATGCATTCATGAACTGTGGTTTCTCAATGATATAGATTGAGTTTCGAAATATTTTACGACACTCACTTAGTAGTGATGCATGCATGAACTGTGGTTTCTCAATGTTATGGATTGAGTTCCGAATTATTTTACGCCACTCACTTAATAGTGATGCATGCATGAACTGTGGTTTCTCAATGATATGGATTGAGTTAAGAAATCTTTTACGACACTCACTTAATAGTGATGCATGCATGAACTGTGGTTTCTCAATGATATGGAATGAGTTCCGAAATATTTTACGACACTCACTTAATAGTGCTGCATGCATGAACTGTGGTTTCTCAATGATATGGATTGAGTTCCGAAATATTTTACGACACTCACTTAATAGTGATGCGTGCATGAACTGTGGTTTCTCAATGATATGGATTGAGTTCCGAAATATTTTACGACACTTACTTAATAGTCATGCATGCATGAACTGTGGTTTCTCAATGATATGGATTGAGTTCCGAAATATTTTACGACACTCACTTAATAGTGATGCATGCATGAACTGTGGTTTCTCAATGATATGGATTGAGTTCCGAAATATTTTACGACACTGACTTAGTAGTGATGAATGCATGAACTGTGTCATCTCAATGATATGGATTGAGTTCCGAATTATTTTACGCCACTCACTTAATAGTGATGCATGCATGAACTGTGGTTTCTCAATGATATGGATTTAGTTCCGAAATATTTTACGACACTCACTTAATAGTGATGCATGCATGAACTGTGGTTTCTCAATGATATGGATTGAGTTCCGAAATATTTTACGACACTTACACTTAATAGTGATGCATGCATGAACTGTGGTTTCTCAATGATATGGATTGAGTTCCGAAATATTTTACGACACTTACTTAATAGTGATGCATGCATGAACTGTGATTTCTCAATGATATGGATTGAGTTCCGAAATATTTTACGACACTGACTTAGTAGTGATGAATGCATGAACTGTGTCATCTCAATGATATGGATTGAGTTCCGAATTATTTTACGCCACTCACTTAATAGTGATGCATGCATGAACTGTGGTTTCTCAATGATATGGATTTAGTTCCGAAATATTTTACGACACTCACTTAATAGTGATGCATGTATGAACTGTGGTTTCTCAATGATATGGATTGAGTTCCGAAATATTTTACGACACTTACTTAATAGTGATGCATGCATGAACTGTGATTTCTCAATGATATGGATTGAGTTCCGAAATATTTTACGACACTCACTTAATAGGGATGCATGCATGAACTGTGGTTTCTCAATGATATGGATTGAGTTCCGAAATTTTTTGACCTTTAAAAAACGCATGTGTTGGTTGACACTTCGGTTTTTTCAGCCGGTTGTAACTTTTGCGTGAGTGATGACATGTGAGATTTATCTTATGAAACTCCAACGAAATCACTGGAAATTCCTACTGTAAGCTGACTTAATATTTTTCAGTGTTTAAGACGTTCATTACTCAAATCCAGTGTTTCACGTTTTCCGTACTACACAGCTATATAGGCCTTACAGTAGCGAATAATGTAACATGAATTATTGGCATAATTTCACAATTCAAGTAAACATAGAATATTAATGTAAGTCAAAAGCATTTCGCACTCTATCCGGAAAGCCTGAAATGTATGGAAATTGCTGATAATAGCTGTGATGACGCAGAGCCAAGATTAATAATGCAGGTCATTATTTACGATGATTACACTGGACGATGATTCCCGGGAGTTTAAATCCCTTTCTGCTCATTAGGTAATGAAGCGAAAACCAGTAAAGCTCTGGTGCTTTGCAGATACGTCCAGCGGAACTCATGTCTGGGGTACGGAAACTTTGATATCCGGTTCGTTGGGTATTTTCTGGCCACCGATCAAAGAAATATATTGTGAGACATGTGTCGAGTCGATTCTATCAAACCGTTCTGCTTATTTAGGAACTACAAACGACAATTTTGATTAACTCTAAAACCGCAAAGGTAAATACACACCGAAACTATACAAAAAAGCGGGCTTTAGTCCCTATTTAATTATCTTACCAAGGGTTAGAATGAATTCTTATTAAACCATAACATGTACATTCACCGCGAACAAATTCAACGCATTTCTACTCTTCCTTATATGAAGTTTCTACAGACGAATGCATATGGTTCTGACTACAATCACAGAAACGATTTTTCGAATTTGGCCATTAATTTCTGCGGGTTGACAGATAAATAAAGAGATAAACAGAAGGCAAGTCACCTCTAACATTTTGTGCGCATGCTGTCTTTCACCGCAAACAGAGGGAAAACAGAGTACTTCCATTCCTACGTTTAGAAACGAAGATATTGATTCTGCAAATGGATAGACTAACCTGCCGATGAAGGAGAAATACTGATATATCGCGGATAACACTGTTTAACAGTGAACGTTTTACAAGAATGGAAGTCGTTTTTCCATGTAGAATTTTGGGCGCTGTACACGAAAATAACAGTAAACATCCTCTCTTAGCTACGGTTCCGAATTAATTTGACCATTCATATTTTGTATATGTCCCCGCTTCTGCAGACGACGTCGAACAGTACGCGTTAGGATCCGCATCACTGGTGGATTAATGAGCTTGTATATCAACTGATTCTATAAGTTCATCATCATCACTATCACTACTTGCCTAAACTTAAACTGGGGGATCAGGAACCAGCAATCCTTCTCCATGGGTCTCTGGGCGAATAACGGATGACATTGTAGGGTATTCAATAATTATCTACCTCTTTGTATTTAGTCCTTTCTTCAGAGGAGGTATCATGCCGAAATAGCAATCGGTTGAGTGGTTTGTTGGTTCACGCCAAATGGCGGGCACAGCAAAGCGCATTGAGACTTTCTTCTCATGCATCCAAGCATTCAGAGTTGATGAATATGTTGTACGGCACACATGTGGAGCCCAAGATTTATCTTGGTCTCCCACACGACACCCAAAATACATGAAATCTGCTTTTTTCACTGCTGGAGTCAATGGTCGCTTTCTGGAGTCACAAATCACGTCATCACAAATAAAACAAAAGTTATTGGGATTGTTAATGCATTTGCGGGGCATTATCACTGTAATGAAAGCCAACAATCGAACAGAAACACAACAAGACGTGAATGAAATAAAATTCACTTATATAAATAAATTCACTAATCAACAGTCTAACAAAAACATGCAGTGCGATTAAACTGACGCAGTTTGATACATACGCTCCCGCAAACAACAGCAAAAAAAAAAAAAAAAAAAAAACTGGATGGATCCGGTTCCAACAGCTTCTTCGCTACGATCACGTGATTCACGAGGCGGAGACTTGTGAAGCAACTCACCCGGACTACAATTTAATGTTTGCCGAGCTGACTTATGAGTGTCGCTATTATAACATCTCATTAATATATACACTGAAGAGCAATTGAATTAGAGACAGCTGGCGTTATGCAAATGTGGCGCTGTGGGCGGCCCGGTAAACGGAAACGACATGACGTATGCAGCGATCCGACAATATAAGGAGTGATGCAACGGGAATCAGTAAGAGTCGGCGCAGTATGGGTAAGACGAAGGATCAAAGCGCATTTGATCGTGGGCAAATTGTCGGGGCCCGACGAATGGGTTTCTCCATCTCGGAAGTCGTGCAGGCACTGTGATTTTCACGAGCCACTGTGTCACGGGTGCACCGTGAGTACATCGAATCCGTTAAAACCATCCCTGCAAGGACCAACTGCCGTGGACAACAGTGTGGGGATGAGCAGGGTCATGGTCGGCTAGCTCACATTGTAATAACGGATTCGTTTCACTAGGGTACCGCTGCTGACCGCACATCACAGGGTGCAAAGATTAGCAGGGGCGCGGGAACATCGCCAGAGGGCATGATACGAGTACGGCGCAAACCGCATGAAGCGATGGATCCTTCTTGCCAGCTGCAGCAGGGTACTCTTCAAGCCGGTGGGGGTGGCATTCTCGTCTGGGGACTGTTTACGTGGACTGAAATGGGACCCCTGGTACGTGTGACATCGTCCCTCACAGGTCAACGTTACCGGGATATCCTGGACGACAATTTGCACCCGTTTGTGCGTCTTCAACATCCCACTGGGGACCTCATCCTGCTACAAGACAATGCGCTGTGCCAACGCTCCCGAATTGTATCCGAATGGTAGGATGAACACTCTACCGACGTGACCTCGCTTTCTTGGCCAGCTAAGTCACCTGACCTCAATCCCATCGACTACATCTGGGATGCCATCGAGAGAGAGATGTTCGAAGCTCTGACCTACCTCCATCAAATCTTTGTGAACTGTGGGAGCTTGTTCAGGGGTCGGGGATGCGCATGGCTTCCCGTGTCTTGTCGAGTCCATGCCGAATCGAATCACCGCCGTCATCAGGGCGAAAGGTGGTGCTACACGTTACTAGACAGGTATCTCTAATTCAATTGCTCTTCAGTGTATGTGAAACACAAATGGTCGATTTTCTCGGAAATTTGAGCAAGGAGAGTATTTTAACTGTGATTTTCGTATTGAGCGACCAAAAATCTGTAAAGGACAACTAGCTTCGTTTTTGTAAAAATAAAAAAGTTAAAAGTTGTTGAACAGTGTAATACGCATATGCTATCCTTTGTTAAACAGACATACGAAGTAATGGGTAAACCGAAGGAGAGATGTCTGAAACCTTTGCAAAGGTTTACGTCTATGTATTTTAAAGAAAGAAGATTTTAGGTTTGACATTTTAAGGTCCAAATATTGTTTCTGCGAAGGAGAGAGGAACAGAATGATAGACATACACTGAAACATGGGGTACTCCCCGCGCAGAGTACAGCAGACCCAAGCCGAACGCAGGTGAAAAATAGGCTAACAGCAGGGCATCCCAACAGTGTATCGCATTTGACGAACATAGGTAAACCTGGTGATCTGAGCGACTTTGATCACGGACGCATTGTGGAAGCAAAAGAGATGAGTCATTCTCTCAAGTGATAGGAAGTCCAGGGTTCCCGAAGGCAACCTTATCAAAGATGTACCACGAGTATAACATAGACGGTCGTACCAACGCCCAGAAAGCAAGCGATGGCCGACCACACTCCATTGGTGATCGGGGTCGACGAAGATTTTCCAGGCTCGTACAGACCAACTGCTTACATATGGTTAAATTTTGGAAGCCCAAGCAGCGTCAATAAGCAAACGGTACGGGGCTCGCTGTATACCAGGGTATACGGGAGTGCCACTGTTGACTGCTCGTAATCAGAAATTACGTCTCGCCTGGTGCCAATAGCATCAAAACCGGACTTCTGCAGAGTGACGCCGCCCCGTGTCGTCAGATGAATATCGTTTTCAGCTGTACCAAGCTAACGGGAGGGTCGAGTGTGACGTCGACAGCATGTAGCCATGGCCCCGTCGTGCTAGGTCGGCTCTATTCAAGGCAGTGGTGGATCTGTGATGGTTTGGGGAGCCATCTCATGGGGCACGTTAGGTCCTTTAGTGAGCCTGGAGAGGTTCTTAACCGCTGCGCGCTATCAGCATGTGCTGGCTAATTACCTACACGCTTTAATGGGATCCAAATTTTTGACCCGTTTCCAAATCTGGTCACATGTTACTCAAAATCGTGCAAATTTTATGCACATTTCCTGCTCAAAATTGTATAGAGTCTTTCCAGTAGAGTGTATAAAATGTACATTCTGTATTTCACGATACAGTGGAAGCCTGTTATAAAGCTAGTATACGGGGACAAGGCGATACCCGCGGTGTATCCTAATCTGAGAATGTACATACACTAGCGGAAAGTGAAAACAGAACACCAAGAAGGAGACGTCTGATACCAACGAAATTTATACAGCATAATAACGGAATACAGAGGATAACGTGATCAAAACTTTATGGCAAAATACAGCTGTATTTGCTGGTAAACTAAAACATAACATTTCCATGTAACATGGTTAGTACGAGGTTGAACCGCCATGAGCTGCGTCACACTGTGAAATTCTGGCATGGAGTCTGTCGTACAGATGTTGGATGTAAGTTTGGGGTATTGAGTTCCAAGCATCCTCAACCTGGACGCGTAAATCCGGGATGGTCGTGGCTGGCCGTGGAGGCCGGATAAGTCGTTGTCCCATAAAATCCAACACGTGCTCGATGGGGTCAAATCCGGTGAACGTGCTGGCCATGGAAGTTGTCTCACACCCTGAAGTGCATGTTGCGTTGCACGTGCCGTGTGTGGGAGTGCGTTATCTTGCTGGAAAACACCACGATGGACCGACCTTACAAATGGCACAACAACGAGCTGAATGATGTTGTTGATGTAGGAGGTGCTGTTTAACGTACCCGGTACAAACACTAGTTGTGTACGGGAGTTATAGCTGATCGCTCCCCACACCAGGAGACCAGATGTAGGCCCTGTGTGTCTCTGTCGGATGCAAGAAGGGTGGAGACGCTCCCCTGTGCGTCTGCGAACACGCATACGGCCATCGGAGGCTCCCAAGCAGAATCTGCTTTCATCACTGAACACGACAGATCACCATTGCGTTCTGCAGTGCAGATGTTGGCGACACCACAGCAGCCGCTCCTGACGGTGGGCTGGAGTCAGAGGTACTCATGCCAGAGGTACACATGCCAGAGGCATACGTGCACGTAGTCCTGCATCCAGTAGACGGTTGCGGATTGTTTGCACAGTCACATCAGGTGCAACAGGATGTTCTGCTCGGATTTGCGTCGCAGTGGATGTTCTGCTTGACAACGCCGCTCTTCTTAGGCTTAGATTGGTCCGCTCATCAGTTCGTCTGTGACTCCCGGTTCCACGTCTTCTCGTGTGGGAATGTTTCTCGGACCATCTACGCTACCATTGTACCACCACCGATACTTGCCGTCCAATTCGCTCCGCAATACGACGATACGACCACCCGGCCTCGTGGAGTCCGACTGGACGACCTCGCTCAAAGTCCGATAACTGCTGAAATCGTACACGTCTTCCATGTCTAGGCATTGCAGCTTCTTCAGGGTCTTCGCACGTGTCCGTACGCCAAGGACTGATTACATTCACTTCGCCGTACTCCTTAAATACCACCGACAATAACTTGCATATTATGCCGTGCTGTGGCGTAAGCGCTCACCGGTTGGTCTCGAAATTAACATCACACCTACGTAAACTCGGCCCCATTGACATATGTAAATTTCATGATCGTCCGCCAATTCCTTCTTGATGTTCTTTTTTACTTTCCGCCAGTGTATATGTATGTGTGTGTATTTTGTTTGGGGGACACGATCGGATCTGCGTTATGTCCGATTCCGCGGTATAACCGACCGCGTTATATCCGGTTTCCACTTACTTCTCGTTCTAAAAGTCCCATTAAAAAGAATTCCATTGGATACCATTCGCTCCGGAGAACATTTTGCATGTAATTTTGAATTTCCCATAATGAACAACTCTGGCGCTAGGTGGTGTATGTGTTCAGAACCGGTGAAAGAGTTCTTAGCGCCCTAGGCAAGCCAGCAGCTTTTCGCCCCCAAAATGTTTGGTACTCATTTGTGTGGCTAAACATATTGCATTTATTCAATAATATCGAGATGCAGAAAATACAATGTAAACTAAACAGAAAGAAAACAATGGAATCTACAATTATTCAGGTGTTGACCTTTGTGCTTTGAGAATTGCTATAATTTGTCATAGAAGAAGTGGGCAGTTTTGGTATGCCCATGGAAAGCCGGATACCGATGGCGCAGTTGTCTAAGCGATGGCTTCTGATCGTTCGTCAGAGATGGGTATAGGTTCGAATCCCGGTAAGGCATAGATGTTGTGTTTGTCTTATTGCGCTGGATCTCTCCCTTCCCTGGAACCAATGGCCCTAAGTTAGGGACGGGCTGTTGCTTATAGGCCACTAAGTTGCTCACGGTGGCCGTTAAACCTCCAACAAAAAAAAGCCGAATACTACAGAATACGTTTTCTTTAAAACTTTTGTGGCGTACTCAGGCGTTGTCTGACTTGCCTGCTGCATAAGGACGGGCTTAGCTGTATGGCAGTTTTTCGAAAAATCCGCGTTGGCGACGGATTTACTGTAGGCTGACTACCCAGTCTGTTTGCGCAGGTCTCCGTTTCTCGCTCACGCAACATTTAAGTTGTATCAAATATCGAAAGGACAACAGAAAATGAAATTGCCTTTATTTTTACCGTTTTATTATTTAATTTGTTTTTTCATTTATTAACTCATTCGATTTTATCAACTCGAAATTTTTGCGCCCCCAAATTTTTGCGCCCTAAGTTGCAGCCTGCGGTTCGCCTAGTGGTTAAACCGGCCCTGTATGTGTTCATTTATGTTTGCAACTGTATTTCCTCTCCTGAAAACCCAATTAAAAGGAAATTCTGTTTGGACTGTATGACACTAACTATGATACAGATTGCGAACATTATCAACTTAAATAATGTATATTACTTGTTAGGGAAACTTATACGTTCAACCTGTTTTCTCACTATTTGAGCTTCAAAATGGTGCATTTGAAATATTTTTCCATCGCATCGTTACAGCTTTGAAAGGTATTTCGAGTTCAGTTTTTACTGTTTCACAATGAACAGTTTTGCTGCTATGTAAGTGTATACTGTATTTCTATTTTGAAGAGTATCTCGACCAGTGGCGGAAATAGGGCGGAACCCCGTTCAGGGAGGGAAACCCAACGTTCCGGGAGCGATGCGACACCAAAAGAAAGGAAGCATTTCATTTGAATAAAATATTTCGCAATGCATTATACATTTCAATTAATGACGCCATCTTGTATAAATTGTTCGTCTCTGAATAAACAAAACAACTCTAACTTCAGCTAAATGGGAGCATTTCATTTTAAAGTTTAATAACGAAATTTCCTCATAAGGTTTTACATTTATTCCGAATGGGTTTGTGCATATAAAATTTTTATGGCGTTCACTTGTACTTTGGGTTTTGGCAACAAATAATTCCCATTTCTACTGCTGATCTCGATTCTTAAAGTTCGATTTAAAAAAAGGTTTCTTAGTCGAATGTTTTTGCACACGAAGATTATTTTGGGCCCATTTTTTGGTTCGAATGGTGCTCACAATTATCGCCGCGAAAAGAAAAGTTACAGTACGCTTCGCTCTAATCATTCTGCTTCTCATTGTTCAATTTGAAAAAAAGAAATTTTGGTCCGGATATCGTCCTCATTTTTTGTACACTTTGAAATTTTTGGAAAAGCTCATTTCTGCTGCTACTGGGCGTAAGTGGTTATTTTCACTTACGAATATTTTACCAACTCCAGAAATCATAATGAAATTTTTTTGTAACGGGTTCCATTCACTACGAAGAATACAGCGCACTTTCTATATTTTAACCATGCACATTTTCCTCGACAGAGAGCCTCAGTGCGTTTTGTTTTCTGTTGTTTCTTTATACTGTATACGAAGAATCCACTTGAAAAAATTATTTTTTGCCGTAAATGTTTCTAAAATCTTGCTTATTACATCCCATAATTCAGTGTCATCTTTCTTGTTATGGATTATTATTAAAGCACGTAATTCTTTGCAAATCCACGATGTCTTTCATACTAAGCTCCGTACTTGTTCTTGTGTGTATGTGTGGTGGTGCACTGAGTTTATTTCGCCCATGTTTTCCTTTTTTACGCTTTCCAACAGTAAGTTGAAGAAGCGTATAGCCGATATAGTCACGTTCCTTTCGAGCTCTGTGTTTGTGCCCAATTTTTGAAAGTATATAGTGAGTGTTTGTTCCTATTTTTGTGTTCCCCTTCAAGAAGAAGATCTGTACATTCTTTTAGCTCAGCTCCCAAGTCGGTGAGTTGCATATTTTGTTTGCATTCAGCGTTTTATTAATTTAGATCAAGCTGATCGATCCTTAAGTTAATCCTTGCCATTTACAATGGCTGGCACTGATAAGGGTGATGTCCACGCCCACATCAGTGATGCTCATTCAACCCCCTCCTCCTCCTCACTCTCAGGAGACCAATCAGCATTCATGCACGTCAGAGACGTCATACGCATTCAAGATGTGACGCGAGACTCCTCTGCAAAGGCTCAAGCTGATATCCCTGCCCAAGAGAGTAACGTCACCTTGACGCACGTCCCTGATTCATTTGCCGAAGCTATGGATGTGACCGATTGCATGGCTGCATTGCCTTCAACTGGCTCAACTCAGTTTACCAAGCCGCTACCACAAATGAGCACTGTATCGCATCCTTCCGCTGCCAACTCTACGTCTCTCACTTACTCCACAGTGACCTCCGGAGTGAGAGTTCCATCCAAGTTTATTGCTCCCGTTTTTCCTGACTCTTACGTCAGTGTTGAGGGTAGTTCTGCCACCATCGATATCCCAGAGGATTCCCCAGCCGGGAAACAATTTTTCTCCACAATGGATTTCGGTGTCCGTTTTGATGCATTACCAGACACGAAACTCAAGGAATATAGTATTGCCCTAAAGAAGATGCTTCCTGCAGGAGCTTATATCACTCATATGGCTCGAAAGCCACGGGCCGTATTAGTGTATTTTGCCCGTAAAGAACATGCAGACCTTGTGATGACTGCTGGCTTATCCATCAAAGATGTGCATCTTCTGGCTGAACCTGTGGCACAGCGACCTATCCAGGTCACTTTCCACCCAGTCCCACCTGAAGTCTCAGATGTCGCTCTATGCACTTTACTCAGCAAATTTGGCCGAGTGGTTGGACCAATAACGACCCTTTCGGCGGCGCCCAGAGATCCCGATGACAAATCCATTGCAGGGTTTCGTCGAAGTGCCCGTGTCATATTTCCGTCGGACGATCATCTGCTTGCGTGCCCGAAGATCCTAACCGTACGGTGTGGCCAGCAACGTCGGAGAATCGACGTCATTACCTCCTTGCACTGCACGCTTTGCCATGGCGAAAACCATCTTCGCGTACACTGCCCACATCAAATTCCACCGACTCCGACTGGCGCTCCTACAGGTACTGTTCCTACCTCGAAGCATACTACACCATCTACTTCAGCACAGCAGGCCTCGGAGCCAAGATATGATGAAAAAAGTCCGCTTACAGACGTTGGTCAACGCAACGCTCCCACAGCCGCTTCCTCTTTTTCACTAAAGGACTTTCCTACAATTGCCTCCTCACTCCCGCAACGTCGTCGCTCCACCACTGAGTCCCTGTCAGAGGGTTTACAACCAGCTATTACCACTGGAACCTCCGAAACAGCTGATGTGGAGTCCGTTGGTCCAGAGACGCAGTGTGAGGATGAGACGACCGAGCCTCCACTGAAGCGCCGCGGCTCTGGCCGCAGCAGGCAAGTAGCGAAGAAGCAAAACTCTACTTCACCTCGTTCAACCTCCCTCTCCAGCAGTTCTCCTCGACACACCTGGCCCGCCGAAGTCTCTTTTCCCACAGTCGAAGAGTTTGCTGCATTTCTCCAGACAGCCAATATACCTCCCGTACCACTCTCATACATTGATCTCCATACATACTTAACGAATCCGACAAGCTACGCAATAGCGCGTGCCTTAGCAGTCAAGAATCCATCGCTTCGCCAACTTGTGCCGGAGCAGATCTTCAGAGTGTCCGCATTTCTGCCGCCAGAATGTTCCCACCCATCCGTGGGCACAAATTTTCTATAATTGTCTTAAGTCTTTTCCTCCAGCTCTGAAAGATCTTCAGCTAGAGGCAAGGAACCCCACAATTCAAGATCGTGTCACTTAATTGCAGGGGATTCGCTTCCCCCCTCAGCAACTCTCTAGCATATGAAGACCTCAACCCGTTGGGGGCTGATATTCTCCTCCTTCAAGAGACAAATTGCAAACCATCTAACGTCTATTCTCGATGGCGCCAGTGGAACTTTGTGTTTCATCACGCCTTTGGACTAACATCTCATAGCGGTCTTGCCATCGGCATTAGTCATACTCTCAATTCTATTATCACATCCCTCTCTGTGCGAAATATTTGTCGAGATCTCTTACAGCATGCATCCTTTACCATCGCGTCTTCCAGATATCATTTATTCAATATCTATATTCCAAGCACTACAACACATTTATCAGTTCTCTTCACGCGTCTTCGCAGAGCACTCGACCGTATCCCACAGTCAGACCATGTTGTCGTTTGTGGGGATTTTAACTGTACCCTGGATCCTCTTCTGGATAGGTCTTCTACAAATAGAGAGCTCCGCCATGCCCTGGCGAACCTGCTCCAGACAGTTGTCACCAACAACGCTCTTCATGATGTACATCGGCATATTCATCCATGGTCGACTAATTACACTTGGCGCTCCTCTCATGCGCAAAATCCTTTCTTAGCCCGCCTTGACAGGTTTTATGCCTCCAGTACTCTACTTCCTGCCGTGACAGAATCGAGTGTGCATCCCACGGCCTCGTCTGACCACTGCGCCATTGCCATCATAGTCCATACTGCACCATTCAAACCCAGGATAATTCGCCCGTGGACATTTGATGATGCACTTCTCTCCGACCCGGCATTCTGCTCTTCGGTCCGGGCATTCCTGATTGACAGACGACCGCAACTTCAATCTGCACTCTGCGGATTAAATTCTTGGTTGGAGATCAAGCAACAGCTCGTTCTGCATGTCCGAAACTACTCTTTCCAACTAAAGACACTCCAGAACATGCGCCTAGACTATGTTCGTTCAATGCTATCCATGCTCAGTCTCAGTGATCCTCTCTTCTCCTCCTTTCAACAAGAGCTTCGATCTCTTCTCACTCCTCTGGCGCAACAAGCTTTCCGCCGACTTCGTTTGCAACACCTGACGCCGGATGCTCACAACTATGAGTTCCTGACGTCGGTGGAAAACACCCGACGAGCTTCGTCCATACTTCATCATCTACGCCTTTCTTCTGGAGAGGTATCAGATGAGCCGATTGCGCTTTGTTCCCATGTCCGTCAGTACTTCTCCATGAAGTTCTGTGAACCTCCTCAACCATCCTCTGCAGCAATGGATTCTCTCCTTTCTAATCTACCTCAGGTCCCCCCCCCCATCTCGCTTCTTCTCTACTTCTTTCCCCCACGCCCTCTGAACTTAACACTACATTCTTTTCTCTGAATTCCAGTGCCGCTCCGGGTCCGGACGGCCTAACCTTTAGCTTTTATAAAACTTTTCTGCCTCTTCTTCTTCCGTTTCTCCTATCCGCTTTCTCTGCTGCCTTTACTTACTCTCCTCTCCCGAGGGGATTCACAAATGCATACGTTGCCCTTTTTCCCAAAAAAGGTGATTTCCTTGACTTGGTGAACTGGCGCCCAATTTCCCTACTGAATCTCTACTACAAATTTTATACCAAGCTTCTTTCTCAACGACTAAATCCCATCCTCACTTACATCCTCTCCCCTAACCAGACTTACACAGTTCCCGGCCGTTCCCTATCTCACAACATCCATCTCCTGACTGATCTAATTCACCTTGCGCGCTCCCGCTCTGAACCCCTCGCCCTCCTCTCTTTAGACCAACAGTCCGTCTTTGATAATACCTCCCACACTTATCTCTCCGCCACACTTCTCCGATTTGGATTTCCATCTCCGTTTGTTTCTCTCCTCACCTCCCTCTACCAGGACGCCAGTTTCCAGGTCAAGTTGCCCACCTTTCTTACAGCACCAATCCTCTTCCGGGAGTGAGGCAAGGCTGCCCACTCTCCGGTCAACTTTTCGCTATAGCCTTAGAACCTTTTCTCCGCTCCGTTCAAACGCTCCTTTCAAGCCACCCTGCCGCCACTCATCGCCCGCACGAGACACCATGTCACCACTTCCGTGGCGTATGCAGACGACGTTACCTTCTGTATATGCCTGGATTCACAGTTCTCTTTGCTCCAAAGTCTTTTCGCCGATTACGCCTCCTGCTCCGGAGCTGCGATTAATACAGCCAAAAGCACAGGCCTGTGGTGCGGCTCATGGGTTGACCGTTTGGATTCCCCATGGGGAGCGCACTGGTCTTCAGCCTCTCAACGTTTCCTTGGCGTACATCTTGGCGTCCCAGGTGAAGCCTCCAGCACAACGTGGAATACCATCCAGCCACGTCTTCATCAGTCAACTGCGTTTTGGCGAAAAGCGCAGTCCTGCACCTCATATTTTCAACGTGCACGTCTTGCGCAAACCTATCTTCTCTCCATGTGCACACATTCCTGGCTTGCTACTAAATCCCCACTTCTTCGTCTCAATGATATCACTCGCTGCTTCACCTCAGTTATCTGGACCGGACACCACTGGCTCAGTGCCCCCAAGCTCAGCCTTCCTCCTGACCAAGGTGGCATTGGCCTAATTGATACGCGACTGTACTATCAAGCTCTCCGGATTATTTCGTTCCTCCGTCTTCATACCTCACCTGTTGCCGACGCCGTTACCGCAAGAAATGTCATCACCTCTTCGAGCAACACAAATTTCACTTTCACTTCTTTCATTCTAATGGACCTCCGTACTACCACTCACTCTCGCCTTCCTCCTGCCTTACGGGAGACTCTTACCTTTCTCCGCTCTCTCCCGCTCACTCGATCCCTTCCCAATTCCACCACTGAACTCCTTGCCGAACCCCTGTTCTTCTCCTCTCTTCTTCACCCCCTCATCTTTCATGCTTCGCCTATCCTTCTTGGCTCCGAGTCAGAGTTGTAACCGTCAAAGACCTTGTAACCTCAGATCTGTCCTGGCGACCCTACGCCAGCCTCCCACCCACCGTTCTACTTTCACCCTCCTCTCGCTCTGTCTATGACTCCCTACTCTCTACCATCATTGCTAAGTTTCCTCATCTCGCAACCACCACCGGCCTGGCCTTTGTTCCTTCCGCCTCCCTCCCCTTCCTTTCTTTCTTTCAGTCGGCAGATCTACACTTCCACTATCCTCTCTTTCAACCTCAGTTCTCTATCGGTTACTTTTAAAATCCCACTCTCCTTCTCCCCTTCACATCCCTGATGTCTCCCAATCCTCTCTCACCGCTGTCTGGTCTGCCACCCTTTCTCCTCTTTCAGCTCTTCTTGAAATAAACACTCACTGGGTTTTTCTCCACCGCCGTCTTCCCGTTCCATCCATCCTCCACCGCATGACCATTCTTGACTCACCTCTTTGCCCCTTCTGTGCTCAAGAAGCTGATGTCTCTCACGTTTATCTACATTGTGTCATCCTCCTTCCACTACTCAATCTTGCATTTTCCATTGCTCAACGTTCAGATACAACTGATCTTCCTTTCGATGCCTATAAGACACTCCTCCTGCAGGTTTCTCCGTCAGTCAAGCTTCCACCCATCTGCTCATATATTTTCATCCTGGTGAAACATGTCATTTACGTATTTCATCAGCGCTGCCGAGATATCTCATCTCCTCATACCATCCACCAAGCTTCTGTGGAACTTCTGTGCCACTTTCGGGAGCGTCTCCTCTCAAGACTTCGTCTAGAGAACCTTGTGGCCGTCGCCCAACAGAAAGAACAACATTTCCGTTCCACCTGGTTTCCGGCCGCTTCCTGGTTCGCCGGCATGCCAGCGACGTTACAACTGACTGTCGGTAGTTTATAACCTCGTTGCTCCTAGCTCTGTTGAACTTCAGTTCAACGTGCATGCTCACCATTGGTTTTCGGAATCAAACTTCATCATAAAGCTTATATCTTCTAACAAATGTGAATATATTATGCACCATACTGTACAAATGTATATAGTCTTACTTGTTTTCTCTTTGATTATCATTTTTTCTACCAGTACTTAGGCATCGTAATTCCGTTTGCCTTAAGTTTCACACTGTATACTTTGTCATCTACAGTTCTCCTTTTGTACAGTGCTTCATTATAATATTCTCGTTCTGTTATTTGTCAGCACTATAATATATTTATGCTTCGAGACGAAATGTTTCGACAATCTCTCTTATTGTTCTTGTGCAAAATGCCTGCACCTCTTAAGACGAGGCTTCTTTGTGAATCAATACATCGTGCTGTATATAATGTACATAGAATTTTAGAGTTTGTATATTTTACCGTACAATATATGTATCAGGACGCCCATGTTCGTCTCCTGAACCCAACCTTGTTAATAAAATTGTGTTGAACTGAAGAAGTGTATATGCTCCAGCTTTGTCCGTCCGTCCGTCTGTCTGCCGGCACGACAACTCACGTAAAAATAGTTCGATTTCGATGAAATTTTAATATGTGGTAGGGGACCACCAGGGGACGAATCCTATTGAAAATGGGTGAAGTGGGGTCAAAGGTTACGCCACAAGAGCGGGATCCATTTCATTGCCTTTATACGTCATAAGATGCGTAAATATGGTTCGATTTCGATGAAATTTCAATATGTGGTAGGGAACTACCTGGGCACGAACCCTATTGAAAATTGGCAAATTGGGGTCAAAGGTCAGGCAGTGCATAATAGCGGGATTTATTCGATTGCCCTTATGAGTCATAACTTGCGTAAAAATGGTTCGATTTCGATGAACTTTTGGTATGTGGTAAGAAACCACCTGGGAACGAAACCTATTGTAAATGGGTGGAATGGGGTCAAAGGTCAGGACATAAAAGCGGGATCCATTTCATTGCCTTTATGCGTCATAACATGCGTAAATATGGTTCGATTTCGATGAAATTTCAATATGTGGTAGGGAACTACCTGGGCACGAACCCTATTGAAAATTGGCAAATTGGGGTCAAAGGTCAGGCAGTGCATAATAGCGGGATTTATTCGATTGCCCTTATGAGTCATAACTTGCGTAAAAATGGTTCGATTTCGATGAACTTTTGGTATGTGGTAAGAAACCACCTGGGAACGAAACCTATTGTAAATGGGTGGAATGGGGTCAAAGGTCAGGACATAAAAGCGGGATCCATTTCATTGCCTTTATGCGTCATAACATGCGTAAATATGGTTCGATTTCGATGAAATTTTAGTATGTGGTAGGAAACCATTGGGCACGAACCCTATTGAAAATGGGCGAATGGGGTCAAAGGTCAGGCAGGGCATAAAAGCGGTATTTATTCCATTGCCCTTATGCGTCATAACTTGCGTAAAAATGGTTCCATTTCGATGAAATTTTAGTATTTGGTAAGGAACCACCTGGGGACGAACCCTATTGAAAATGGGCGAAATAGGGTCGAAAGGTCAAGGCATAAAAGTGGAATCCATTGCCCTTATGCGCCATAACATACGTAAATATGGTTCGATGTCAATGAAATTTCATTATGTGGTAGGGAACCACCTGGGCACGAACCCTATTGAAAATGGGCGAATTGGGGTCAAAGGTAAGGACACTGGAGTGGGATCCCTTTCCATTGCCCTTGTGCATCATAACTTACCAAAAAATGTTTCGATTGCGACAAAACGTTATCATGTTATTCCGGAGGTATAGTGAACCGGTTCTGTAGAATATAAACGAAATGGGGTCAAAGGTCATTGCACAAAAGCAAGATTGATTCCACAGCCATTATTCTCATAACTTGCGTAAAACTGCTTCTATTGCGACAAAACTTTAGTATGTTATTCTTGAGGTGTACTGAACCGGTTCTGTTGAATATCATCGAAATGGGGTCAAAGGTCAGGACACAGGAATGAGATTTATTCCACAGCCATTATCCTCATAACTTGAGTAATAATTTCTGGTGTGTTGGAAAGCGTATCATAATCAATGCATTGCATGATTTTACAAACTTTTTTGTAAATCTGCAGACGGCCACGACGCCGGAAAACTGCAGCGTTGCTTATTTATACCGAACATTGTTCCAAAGGAACAGGAAGCGTTTTACACTGTTAACAATTTTGTGGTAATTTGCACCAAGAAGTGGTGCTACACCAGATGCACCACTTTCTGAGAAAAGATACACCATGGTGTTTTGCCAACAAAACCCAACGACGTGGTTCAAGGTTGCACCCAAGGTTGTACCATATTGTTGGGTTTATATTCCACCACAGAATGGTGTATTTTTTCTAAGAAAGTGGTACAGCTGTTGTAGCACCACTTTTTGGGGAAACCTACCACAAAATTTTTAACAGTGTATGAGAGATATTCCGACATAAATTTTGCGTTACCCGAATAGAGATCAAATAATAAGCAGCTAGGCAGAATAAAAGGGAAGGAATGAATGCATAGACATTATCATTCAGTTATTGAGTCGGATTTTATTTATAATCGATGCCCTCAACCGACTGGAAGCCGACCCGGTGACCGCGTGGTCTAAGTCAATGGCTTGCGATTATTCTTCCGAGACGAGCCCGGGATTTAGTTCTGGTTAGACTATGAGTGGTGCATTTGACTGATGGCGCTGGCAGTATACTCTTCCTAGAAACAGTGGCACTAAATTTAGAACAGGCAGCTGCTTATTGCCAAAGAAGTTGCTCATGGTACTCGTTAAACTTCGAAAAATAATTAAAAACGACGTGAATCAGTATATAAGTCAGTTCCTGAACTTTACCAGCTTTCGCCAGAAGTATAAGGTGGAAATTGTACTTGCACATTAGGGCATCGGCCATTGTCGTTTTATTGATCGCAATTTGGTGTACGGAGATACTGTCCCTGTGTGTGGAACGTGCAATTCACCTGTGAACGTTGCTCACGTTTTGTGTGTGTATTGTCGTTTCGCAGTGAACGTGCTGGTTTCATTCTTTTGCTTATACTACAAGACGACTCAGAAACAATGAGTCGCCTTTTAAACGATCAGTGTCACATTGTTTTCTGTGGTTCATTATCACTTTGGTCCGTGTTGATTTCGTCCAAGTTCACTAGGTCCAATTCATTTCGTTCATGGTTTACTTTGTCCATCGTTCATTTTGTTCACTCTTCATTGAATCCACTGTTTATTTAGTCCATTGTTCACTTTGTCCACACTTATTTCGTCCTCAGAATTAATGGATTTTTTGTTTTGATGGGATTTCTTTTTACTAAGCAGAATAAAAGGTCTGCGGACATTGCTTATGTGCAATTTTTTTTAAGGCCTTTCGATTAAAATATAAAGATTTTAAATGTTATTTAAAGTAATATGAGGAACAGAATTTTGAAGAGCTTTATAACACACTTGTGGGGTACGATGTCAATCAATCACTATGACATAAATCAAAGTTTATTCCAATGTCTATAAATATGTTGGATTGAAGAGGAAAATTTTAGATCTCCTTTTTGTAAAAAGTCTCTATTTTGCTTCTCTAACACCGCAAATTCACAGTAAATTCAATCTAAACTATTTTTCACCATTAAACATTATTGGATATTTTCTCAAGTTAAATAGCTATGACACATAGAGATAATTATAGTTCACTTGTATGAAAATTGGTAATACGGAAATTATAAACAATTAACCCTTTAAGCGACCGATGTACGAAAACAAATAGTACCCCAACTTTTCTGAACTCCTCAAACAGAAATGTCCATATAGATACCGGGCTTTACGAAAGTTACGGCAAAGCAATTCCTTTCCATCACTTATCTTAATAGTACCAACCATAAAACTTTCACTGGTGATAAGATTAAATGATACATCCGATTTAACCTTTCAATGATAATATAAGACATAATGATTCACTGTGGCTCCCTTCTAGTCGGTTATTCTCTGCTCCATGACCCAAGTGAGGACGGGGAAAGACTAGTCATCCTGATAGGAACATCGTGCCACTAGGGTGAAACAGGTAACTCAAACATCTTGTGTATCCTTTCTTAAGTTCCTTGCCCTTTTATAGCTTTTTTTAGCATGCAATCAATCAGAAAGGATTAGTGTCAAACATCACCCTAAATAACCTCTTTGAACAGCAAAGCTAAGAGGAAAAGAGCGCTTTCTGATGCGCAGGTTCTCTTTTGTCAGCTGCGTTTGGTCCACGTCTTAGACAGCAATATATTCGTAGGTGCTGATTTAAGCCCATTTCACTAACCCCGAGTTAATTCGTTCCAGCCGGTTTAAGGGTTAATAATAAAAATAAAAAAATAAAATATTGAAAACTGAACAGACCAACACGTCAAAAACTAGAACTATATGAACTAAGAACTATATGAAAACAATATACATGATGTATTTCAGGACATTAAAAGATTTTTGTAGAAATTTGATTTTTGTCATAATGAGATGTACAGTTTTCAATATTTTTATTTTATTTTGATGCGACCTCAGAGCAGAGTCAAAAAGCTCTTCAAAGTTCATTTCTCCTTTTACTTTTAATAGAGACACTTTAACAGGAAAAAAAACCGCATGTAAGCATTGTCTGCTGAAATTTTTCTTCTACCTAGTAACAAAAATTCTATCAAAACAGAAAACATCCACATCCATTCTGAGGACGAAATGAATGTGGACAAAGTGAACGGCGGACAGAGTGAACAGTGGACTAAATGAACAGCGGACAAAATGAACGGTAGACTAAGTAAACTGTGGACGAAACGAACTGGACAAAATGAACGTGGATGAAATGAACACGGACAAAGTGATACGTCTCCGATTTTTGTGTTACTCCTTTACATCATTTCTTGTCTTGTTTGTGTACCATTTTTGAACGTATTAATTTTGTTGTGTTCGGATATGACATTTTTTATTATCTGTTTTCATAACTCACCTTGGTGATTGAAGCTCTTTACCCCACTGAGCATCACAAAGCGAGCCAACCAACAAACCAATCCTCAACCAGAATTCAAATTTCCCTCGAGGTTTAACAACAAACATTGCAAAAATCAAATTATTCCTAATTTTAATTATTATCAATCTATAAATCTCCGATATGTTATATCTATAAAGTATTCTACCCTTAGAACGTAAGAACGTGTATATGAATTTTAGAACTAACAAATATCGGCGTGTCGATGCTTAGAACGTATTGCTAAAAAATTTCCAGCCTTACTTGTAATGTGTTGAACTGTACAGTGCGTCCTAAAATGATCTAACCATTCCAAAAATCAATAAAACAGGAATCAAGAACCAAATAATCCTAACAGTTGCGAGAAAAGAACGACAAAGTTACTTTTCACGATATTTGTGGCCGATAGATATCATCATTTGATGTGTTACTCCCTCGTAAATCTAAAAATGGCGGAAATACAGGATCGAGCTCAGTGTGTGTTGCAGTTAGAAAGCACAAATTCTCTCATTTCAGTTCAAAGGAATTATTGCGCATTACATCTGCAAAGCCCAACCCCTCCCCCGAACTAAGGCCACTATTTATGCGTGGATGGAAAAGTCTTTACACACACGAAATGTCTCTCATGCAAAGGTGCATGGTCATTCCTCGACTTCACAAGAAACGGTTGCAAATGTGAAAGAAAAGTTCACAAGAAATCCACGGGAATTCGAGTTGTTAACTTTAATAACCAAAGTAAATTGTCCGTAACATCTTTTTGTCCATAACATCTTGCACAAAAGCTATGCCTTCGTGCCAATCAATGAATTCGTGATTAGAGAAGCTCGAAAACCGACATTGATTATTTCAATAAAGTGTCTGTCTCAAAAAACAAGCCACTTTTGACGCACCAGGAAAGGCAAACTGGCATAATGTGCTCATGTGAGGTTCTGAGAATTCTCATACATTGGGTGATCATGTTCGCCATAGTCCAAAAATGAATGTGTTGTGCAGTCTGCTCAGTGACAGTGTTTTCGGACCCGCTGTATGTCGCGCGCTCCTGTGTGTGAGTGTGTGTGTAAAACAGAACGTCACAGGACCTGTGTATCAGGATCTTCTGGAGTGTTGAATCGTCTTCAAACTGACATTGTACTTCGACCAGATGGCGCTTATCAACAGTGGAGCTTCAATTCATTCTGTAACGAGGGAAATATTTCCGGGTGGATGAATTGGGCGTGATGGTTCGATAGCGTGCCTCATATAATTCCGATATCATCATCATCGTCATCATCATTGTCAACCATTATCAATCCACTGTTGTACGAAGGTATCCCCAAGCCTCTTCCACAACGGTCAGTCTTGTGCCAGTCTCATCCATGTTACACCTGCATACTTTCGAATTTCATCCACCCATCTCCCATGTGGTCTTCTTCTGGGTCTTTTCCTGTCCTTGGAATCCAATCTGAAATTTCGACTGTCCATCGATGGTCTGTTCTTCGGGCAGTATGTCTAGCCCATTGCCATTTAAGGCATTTTACTCTGATCATGATGTCTTCCACTCTTGTCAATTTTCGGATCCACAAGTTCCTCTTCTTATCTCTCCTGCTTACACCAAGCATGCACCTCTCCATGATACTTTGAGTTGTCTGCAGCCTTTTGTAACGTATACTCTAGATTCACTTTCCTTTTGATTTTTACTATCTCTGGTTATTTTATTTTACTATGTAAATTATCTTCTTACTGAACGAGATGTTATTTCTCCCGCTGAATGAGATCTGGCAATGAGTGTAAGTCATGACGTGGTGGTAGCCAGTATAAATAGGCGCGTTCAACGATACGAGCGTTTGTTTATGTGGAGGAGAGCTGTTGTTTATGTGCAAGAGAGCTTTTTGTTTGTGTTACGTGAGATAGCTTTTATGTGTAAAGAGATCTTCGTTTATGTGAGTAGAGCTTCGTGTATGTTGGAGGATACCAGGACTTTCTCTGAATAAAGCTTGTGTTGTAAGTACGTTTTTCTCAGTTCATAGTTCTGTCAGATCTCTGTCTGGCTGTTAGGTTTATTTCATTAGTTGTTATTATTAACAACCAGCATAAGACTTTATTCATCTTAATTACTACTACAACATTACTAGCAGTTAAAAGCTTGTTTATTATTATTACTACACTACTAGCAGGAAAGTTTATTCATGATATAATTAACAAACAACAAGCAATTAGAAGAAGCTTAGTAGAAGAAGGTGAATTCATTATACTTTGTATGTCTCTTTTAGTTAAGGTCCACGTCTCTGCACCATAAGTAAGCACTGGCAGGATGCATTGATCAAACACTTTTCTTTTAAGACATAATGGAATATTGCTCTTGAAAATTATGCTGTTTCTTCCAAAAGCTCTCCAGGCAAGTTTTGTACGCCGATTAATTTCTTCATCAATGTGACCCTCACTTGATATCTGCTGTCCAAGATAAACGTACGCATCTGTTATCTCCAGCTTTTCTCCATCAATCGAGAAATCTTCATTTCTTGTAAAAGCATTGTACATCACTTTTGTCTTCTGAAAGTTCATTTTTAATCCCACCTCATTACTCTTGTCAGCAAGTTCCTGGATCATGCTCTGCAGCTCTGATGGGGTAGTTGCAAAAATGACTACGTCATCAGCAATACGAAGGTGAGTTAGATAATCTCCATTAATCTTTATCCATTTGTTTTCCCAGTTCAGTTATTGAAAGACATTTTCCAATGAGGCATCAAAGAGCTTGGGAGATATGGTGTCACCTTGTCTCACTCCCTTTCCAACTTTTATGTGTGCTGTACTCTCAAACAGCCGAATCTTTGCACTTGCATTTTCATAGATGTTGTTATGCATCTTCAATACCGTAGGATTTCAAAGCCATTGTAACTGCTGATGGTTTCGCTGAGTCAAAGGCCTTTTTCATAATTGTATATATATATATACTGTTCAAGGAATTACTGCGATATATATATATAATATATATATATATATATATATATATATAGTGTTCCGATATATTTCTGCCGGATTATTTCTTAATGGGTTTTGCGAAGGATATTGTTGACCGGACATCCGTACTAAATATGGCTGGGTTTTTTTTATTTTTTTATTGGAAGTTTAACGACCACCGTCAGCAACTCAATGGACTATAAGCAGTCGCAAGTCCATAATTTAGGGCCACTGGTTCCTGGGAAGGGATAGCGCTAGCGCCGTAAGACAAACACAACATCCATGCCTCACCGGGATTCGAACCCGGACCCCTTTTGGACGAATGATTAGAGGCCATCGCTTAGAACACTGCGCCGCCGGGGTGGCAATATGGCTGTTCTAAAAATTCTAATATCACACTTCTTTACTCTTGTCAGCAATAAGATACGATTTTGATGGCGAATGGAGTGAAATCGAATATCGATTGGACGATCTCCGTGCAACCAATGGCAGATATAGTAAAATGTTCTAACGATTGTAAAAAACAAAATTTTATGAGTATACACTGATGAGTTAAAATATTATGACCAGTGTATATTAATATATATTAATGCAAATCGAAGCAATTGCAGGTAAACAACGACGAGTGTGAAGGTCATGCAACGGTACAAATAACTAATAAATTGAGCCCGTCTTACGGACTATAATGTCTGAGCCCATCTTACGGATTTATAATGAAACTAATAAAATGAGCCCGTCTTACGGATTATAATGTCTGAGCTCATCGTACGGATTTATAATGAAACTAATAAAATCAGCCAGTCTTACGGTTTTTTTTTTTTGGAGGTTTAACGACCATCGTGAGCAACTCAATGGGCTACAAGCAGTCGCCCGTCCTTAATTTAGGGTCACTGGTTCCAGGAAGGGAGAGAGCCAGTGCCGTAAGACAAACACAACATCCATGCCTCACCGGGATTCGAACCCTGACCCCTTTCGGAAGAATGATTAGAGGCCATCGCTTAGACCACTGCGCCACCGGGGCGGCCGTCCTACGGATTATAATGTCTGAGCCCATCTTGCGGATTTAAATAAAAATCTACGGATTTATAATGAAACTACTAAAATGAGCCCGTCTTACGGATTATAATGTCTGAGCTCTTCGTACGGATTTATAATGAAACTAATAAAATGAGCCCGTCTTACGGATCATAATGTCTGAGCCCATCTTACGGATTTATAATGAAACTAATAAAATGAGCCCGTCTTACGGGTTATAATGTCTGAGCTCATCTTACGGATTTAAATGAAAATCTACGGATTTATAATGAAACTAATAAAATGAGCCCGTCTTACGGATTATAATGTCTGAGCTCATCTTACGGATTTATAATGAAACTAATAAAATGAGCCCGTCTTGTCTGAGCCCATCTTACGGTTTTATAATGAAACTAATAAAATGAGCCCGTTTTACGGATTATAATGTCTGAGCTCATTTTACGGATTTATAATGAAACTAATAAAATGAGCCCGTCTTACGGATTATAATGTCTGAGCCTATCTTACGGATTTATAATGAAACTAATAAAATGAGCCCGTCTTACGGATTATAATGCCTGAGCTTTTTCGTACGGATTTACAATGAAACTAATAAAATGAGCCCGTCTTACGGATTATAATGTCTGAGCCCATCTTACGGATTTAAATGAAAATCTGCGGATTTATAATGAAACTAATAAAATGAGCCCGTCTTACGGATTATAATGCCTGAGCTTTTTCGTACGGATTTATAATGAAACTAATAAAATGAGCCCGTCTTACGGATTATAATGTCTGAGCCCATCTTACGGATTTAAATGAAAATCTGCGGATTTATAATGAAACTAATAAAATGAGCCCGTCTTACGGATTATAATGTCTGAGCCCATCTTACGGATTTATAATGACACTAATAAAATGAACCCGTCTTACGGATTATAATGTCTGAGCCCATCTTAGGGATTTATAATGAAACTAATAAAACGTTTCCCATCTGAAGAAGAGGAATAACAGCGGACTTAAGCGAGTTTGACGAAGGCCAAATTGTGATGGCCAGACAACTCGGTCAGAGCATTTCCGAGACGACAAGGCTTGTAGTGTGCTCACGGTCGACCGTGGTTAATACTATCAAAAACGGGTCCGAATGGGGAAAAACCACGAACCTCCAGCAAATTGGTAGCCGACAACGACTCATCGGTGCTACGGGTGAGCGAAGGCTATCCTGTATAGTACGAGACAACAGAAGGGATAACGTGGCCCAACTTGCCGGTAATTTGAATGTTGGTGACGTGAGTAATGTGTCACAACACACAGTAGAGCGAAACTTGCTGAAACTGGGGCTGCTTAGCCGTAGGCCGCTTCAGGTTGTTCGAGAATGGTTCGCGAAACATGAGGAAGACTCCCAGGTACTAATTGCCCTGGACCCCAAATTCCCAAACATCAATCCGGCTAAGCATCTGTGGTTTTTGTTCGAACAGAAAATCAGATCTGCGGCGGCTAAACTCCGTAACTTACAAGAGTTAAAGGATCTGCTGGTCACATACTAGTACGAGATACCAGAAGACACCATTACAAATCTTGTAGCATTTATGCCTCGCCGGGTAAGAGCTGCTTTGAAGGCACATGAAGGACCAACATCATATTAGGCAGATAGTCATAATATTTTGACTCATCGGTGTACTTTTATTGTCTAGCAGACTGCTAGTTAGTAAATTAGTAAATTCATTTGTTATCGAATTTCGAAACTGTTAAGAACTTTTTCGGAAAACTTGTGTTTTCCATACTAAAACAAGGACGTCGTCCCTATCGCCAGAGGTAAAGTTTCCACTGAAAACAAATTGAACTTTTAGTTTCAGAAAACTCACTATTCTCAAATGAGGTAACGGCTTACTTACTGAAATATTCCACTCCTAATGTCCTCGCTGGTTGTCAAGATGTGTGAGAAACGTGTTTCACGTGCATTATACTGCTTCCGTAGAGGTTCGTTCATTGCTATTACACCGATGAGCAATTACATTATGATTACCCCCAGCCTAAGAAATGAGCGCGTCTGGAGTCAGAACGGTGGCGCAGGTGAAGTTCATATATATGTATGCAACAAGAGGACCAGCTTTCGGTTAGTACAGTTTTAGGAGTCAGAATGGGAAAAGCTGCCGATTTATCGGAGGTAGGAAAAGGACAAATTGTGATTTGCACGGCACCTCGGAACTATGATCTCAGAAACGCCGCCGCTTGTGGGTTGTTCACGTGCCTCTATAGTGAGTACGTATCAAAAGTGGTGCACAGATGGCCAAATGACGAACCGTTGTCCAGCCGTGTGTTGTCCGCAGCTCATTGATGCCACAGGGGAGCGGAGACTGTCGCGCGTTGTTCACAGCGACCGCAGTGCCACAGTGCGACAAATCACCCGCAGCTACAACAGTGGTGATCAGGGCAATGTGTCACAGCACACCGTTCATCGCAGCCTTCTGCTCATGGGCCTGCGTAGCCGAAGATCCAGCCGGGTCTCCATGCTCATTTGCAAGTCATCTCCAACAACGCATGAAATGGGCCGGAGATTATCGAGATTGGACAATGGATGATTGGAAGAAAGCGGACTGGTCTGACGAATCAGGATTCCTGGTGCATCACGTGGACGGCCGAGCGCGGATACGCCGATTACCAAGACAGGCTATGGCACCTGGATGCATTGTTGGGCGGAAACAGGCCTGCGGCTACAGTGTTATGCTGTGGACGATTCTTTCTTATGGGACCGCCAAGGAATCATCGCCTATAGAATTTTCCCAATAGCACAATCCCTGACAGCTCTCAGGTATCTGAACATCGTTGCGGACCCAGTTCACCCATTCATGGCACCTGTGTTTCCTGCTGGTGATGGCCATTACCAACAGGATAATGCGCCTTGCCACACTGCCAGAATCGTCAAGCAGTGTGTCGAGGAATATGCTGGTGAGTTTCTGTTGATACCCAACCCTCCAAATTAACCTGACACGAACCATATCGAACATTTGTGGTTTGACTTGGGAAAGTGGGTTCGCTCTAAATCACCACCACCCCGAAATGCACGGGAAATGGAAAACCTTCTGTTGACATTATGATACCAGATACCACAGGATACTTATCGCCTCCACATCGAATCGATGCCTCGCCGAGTGGCCGCTGTTCTGCTGGCTAAAGATGGTCCTACGTCTTATTAGGTAGATGGTCATAATGTAATGGTTCATCGGTGTATACTCCTCAAACAAACTTAAGGTAGAAAAAGTTATTCATAAAATAATCCTAGAGATTTTGTCCAAGACAAATAGGAAATATGTTAGAAGCAATAGATGAATCATAACCATTTTCAGTCCACTGCTGGACGAAAGCCTCCCGAATGTTCTTTCACAACTCTTCATTTTGAGCTAGTCTTTTCCAATTTACTGTGATATGCTTTCGAATTAAATGCAACCATCTTCAATGATGATTTCTTGGTTTTTTTCTGACCCTTGGTATCCAGTTTAACATTCCAGTTGTCCAACGGAATGTTAAATTCTTTTAGCAGTATGTCCATCACATTGCGACTTGAGGGTCTTTAATTTGATGATGTTACCAACTCCTGTCATTTTGCTGATCCATGAGTTCCTCTTCGTGTCTTTCCTGATTACGCCAAGTATGCTTCTCTCCGTGATTCTTTCAGATGTCCTTAGCTTCTGTATGCCATTTTTGAGCTAGGGTCCACGCCTCTGATCTATAGATAAGAACTGGAAGAATGCATTTCAATTATCGGGATTAACTCGGACCACAGCCCATGCGCATATTTGGATATTCGGGTAATGCGGATAATTGGGTTGTCTCTTTTCTATATAGGTCAAATACGTATTTATTAATTGAAGTGAGGAAATTTTATTTTTTTCGTTTGTCGTATTTTATAATAACAAATGTTATACAGTTTAAAAAATAAATATCTACTGTACATTATTATCGTTTTGTATTATTTAAACGAACGAAAAAACCATAAAAACAAAAATCTTAATTTTACTTGGCACTGAAAGAAGAACAAGCGACCCGAATAATTGGAGTTCCGGATATCTGGAATACGGATAATTGGAGTTCTACTCTACTTGATTTTAAGATATCAAGTAAATCTTCCTCTTGATAATTATACTGGTCTTTCCGAGCTCCCGATCCAAGTTTCATAAGCCAATCAACATCTTCTTCGTGTAGCCTTTGCTTCATATCTGTTGCTCAAGATAAATGTAAGCCCATGTGTTACTTATACATTTACCCCATCCACCTTTAAACTTACAGTTCTTGTGAAAGGATCGTAAATGAATTTTCTTCACTATAAGTTCATGTTTGATGCCACTATTTTTATTTTTGTCACAAAGTTCCTGGATCATACCGTGCAGCTCTAAGGGTGTACTTGCAAAAATTGCTATGTTGTCAGGAAAAAGAAGGTGGATTAAAGAATCTCCATTAGCCTTCATTCCCTCGTCTTCCTAGTTCAGTGATTGAAAGTTATTCAGTAATGTGGCATTGAAGAGCTTGGGAGATATGTCTCATAGCATTTTTTGTATCAGCGAACAGCCGAGTCTCTGCACTTCCTTTTTCATAGATAGAATTAATAATGTTAAAATATGCATTTTCAGTAGCACTAGATTTCTAGGACTTTATAACTGCTGAGTCCTGAATCCAGCTAGTTTCCTTAGCTGAACCGTGTCCAATGTTTCTTTCAAGCGATGTGGTAGTACCTTAGTGAAGAGTTTGTAAACAATATAAGGAGGCTGATGGGTTTATATTTCTTGAAATCCTCGATGTTTCCGTCTTTGTAGCAGGATCACAGTAGCATTGTTTTTTATGATGCTACCAACTCTTGTCATTTGTTGATCCATGTTTCACTTTGAAACATCTAATTAAAACTTGGGGAAAGGAGATGATAAATATAATATAAGAAACACCTTAAAACAAATCTTTGAACTTTTATCTTTTCAGCTGTTATTCGTAGATGTTTCCATATTCCCTAGAAGTTCGATCGCCGCTATACTTTTTGAATGAATGGATTTATGTTTTTAAATATTTTCTCTACATTGAACAATGAGTCAGAGAGTTCGGACACTGCAGCAAATGTTATAATGAAGGCTTTTGTAAAGATCCTCGTTAAATGATCCATACGAGGTAATTGGTGTAACTCTTGCTTTATATCCATCCTAACAATGTAGAACTCTTGCTTTATATCCAGCTCAACAAGTTGTAAAACTTGCTTTATATGGAGCTCAAGAAGATGTAACTCTTCTCTTGCTTTATGTCCAATTGAACAAGGTGTAACTTTTGCTTTATATCCATCCCAACAAGTTGTAACTCCTGCTTTATATTCAGCCCTACAAGGCGTAACTCTTGCTTTATATCCAGCTTAACAAGGTATAACTCTTGCTTTATATCCAGCCCAAAAAGTTGTAACTCTTGCTTTATATACACAACAAGATGTAACTCTTGCTTTATATTCAGCTCAACAAGGTGTAACTCTTGCTTTATGTCCAACCGAACAAGGTGTAACTCTTGCTTTATATCCATCGCAACAAGTTGTAACTCTTGCTTTATATCCAGCTCAGCAATGTTTAAATGTTGCTCTACGTCCAATTCAACAAGGAGCAACTCTTGCTTTACGTCCAATTCAACAAGGTGTAACTCTTGCTTTATATCCAACCTATCAAGGTGTAACTCTAGCCCACCAAGGCTAAGAAACACTCGTTTAAGAGGTGGTCTTGAGATATCGTGATTCCAATGACAATTTTAAAGACAAGTTTCCAATGATAATTTTCGAAAAGCATTTCAACCTAGTAATCTTTTCGTAATTTCTTAAAGGAGTCCATTAACAATGAATGTCAGGCGCGATTTTCTATAAACTTCGCATCAAGTTTTATCAGAGATAAGGCTATTGTAGAAGTAAGCAACTATAAGAAGAGAAAAGCCTTGGTTACTGCTAAGAACGCAAAGAGGAAAACAGAAAATTGTGTCATGACATGGTGATTTTTCTTGTCTTAAATCCTTTTTCTGTGTTCATGAGGGGACTTTGTTATGCCAAACTACAACAGCACAGAAAAAGGATATTTGATGCACATTTAATTCAAACACACATACTTATACAAAACCAAAAAAACATCCGAAGTTATGATCTTTTCGTCGTCACGGAACTCAAGAAGAAATCCAGATTCTCATTTCAAATTTAAGATATACGAGACCCGGAATTGTTCTCTCAAGCAGCTACAGCAAGCAGCCAGCGTGTGACGTATCAGCAAGGACAGTCTTGGTTTCTTTGAGAAACAATAATGGAAGGAAAAATTGGAGGGAGGAGCTACAGACGACGACACGCAAAAGATGGGAAGATGAAATGGAACATTTTCTGGTTATGTCATTTTCTGACGACACTCGTAATACCCAGCCATACAATGCTTCAGAAAATGTTTATCGTGGCAAGAACTACACCCCTTTTGGTATTTATAGCGAAAAAAAGTAGAATTGAGAAGAAAGTTCTTTTCCAAAACTTTTACAACAAGTTTTCTTTCCTCCACGAAACAATATATGTAACTAAAGATTTTCCTTATTTGCATGTACACACACAAAAAAAAAATGCATGAACAAATCACTGAAAAGTTTCGGAGAGTTTTTAGGCAATCACACAAAGCCGAAATATAGAAGAAATGTAACTGACGTTTCATTCTCATCATTTCATCTGAATAATCCGAAATATACTAAAGCGAAAGCATTAGGTGTATTTCTAGAAAACAAAATATGTCCCCGACATGAGACTACGCCTGGTTTGCTTATTTTGGAAACATTTCTATAAAAAGCTAGAAAAGATATCGAGCGAATACGTATGTCTTTGTAACAGCCATGTTCTCCGATTTTTGTACGCCTCTAAGATAAATAACTGGATTTCAGGTTTTTCCTAAGGTACTTGACCAGTGGCTTGGAGGGTAAGTATGCAAAGCCTAAGGTAAACGGGAGAAAGGAAGAGGGATCGATCTTTGCGGTAAGTGTTTCCTGGCGACGTAGACGTACAAGATAAATAGCTTTTCCCAGAGAACAAATCCCGGCGTTTAATGAGACGGAGGTGAAACTTTCGGGATTTGACAATAAGCAGTGTTGCGAAGTTGATTCATTTGGGGATGGGTGTTTTAGTAGTTGGTTTCCAACACTCTCTTTCAAAAATAAATTAGGCGGAACAATCTGATAGCGGTGATGGGCTGGCTTTGCCTTAGAGTTGAATTAGTCCAAGTGTGATTATTTGGGTTGGACGAAAATTAACGCACGGCTACAAGGCCTTTCCAAACCTTTAAAGGCTAGCGTGTTGAGTTTTTTAATTCGGCGGCGAATGGTGAAAGCTAATTAAATTCCAAGACGTTCGCTCTATCGACCTAATGTTTTACTCGGGCACTATCTAAAACCCTTACAGCTCTTCTTTCCTTGTCCTTCGCACCCAGAGTTTTTTCCGCTTCAGGTATCCTTGCGATATCGGTTTCGCTTGATCTGTTACCTTGTAATTCTGTATTGCCTTTCTTTCCACCACCATGTACAATTGATTAAAGCGCATGTGTCGTTAGTGTGTGGTAGGTGGCGTGGTGGCGTTCAAATCATGTCGTTAACCATGCAGCTCTTGGCTTTCCAAATTGCCGCTAATGCTGGATGTATGAATACATGGATACACACATCATCATACATACATATCACTAAGCTGTCCTCTGAGATTCAGAGGTTAGCTCCACAAAGGAGGGCTATCCGCCAAATAAATGTTTACCTGATTATTTACTAGATGTTGCCGTATCAAACGCCTCCATTTATAGCGATCTTGGAACACACTTCAAGCTTCACTAAGATCCATCACACGACGTACACAACACCTTCCGTACTTCATACTCATAATATTTTTCTCACGCAGACATTCCTGAATCTGGTCCATTCATGATTTCCTTGGCCTTCCTCTACCTTTCTTTTCTGACACTTGAGCTGAAAAATGTCCTTAGTAAGCATCTCAACACTTATTCTTTCAACATGGCCAAACCACCTAAGAATATTAGTCTCCACCTTACTAACAACAACATTTTGCCTCACATTGCACATCTGCAAAATATCTTCATTCCTCATGAATACACAGATGCATTATTAAAATCGGCCCTGGATGTATTGAGTCAATTCTAATGGTTGCCTATTGGATTATAGTACACATACTGGTATAAATGTGATTGGCTACCATATTGCAACGAAGGGAAGAGGAAACCATTTCATTATAATCCCCAGAAAGATTATCATTAAGGATAACTATAATTCAAGATGATGATGGGAAAGGTTCATGGAGAACATAGCACCCAGATTATTGTTTTCCCGAATCCAGCTGTTTTGCGTTGCTAACCTCGGATAGTAATGGAACTTAAAATGTGGCAGTGAAGCAACAGGCAGTGGTAAAAGTATTACTTAAGCTGCGAAATGCAAATTCCGCACCATTTACGCCGTGATGCGCATGCTGCGGAGGTTGTTCAGTTCCTCGTCCCTGTCGGGCAAAGAAATCACTAAATTTGAGCTGACCTTTTATTTGATAACCATTTTTTTGTTTGAGGGTTCAAATACTACCGTGTGCAACTCGGAGAGCTATAAGCAGTTGCCTGTCGCTTATTTAGGGTCCTAGGTTCCAGGGAAGGGAGAGAGCCAAGGACGCAAAGCAAACACAACATCCATGTCTCACTGGAATTCGAACACGGATCCACCTCGGACGAATGGTTTGAAGCCAGCACTTTGACCACTGCGTTACCGGGTCCACGTATCCAATTTAGCACCCATATTTAATTTTAATGTCTAACATTTAGTTGACATTTTATTTTAGTACTAGGTGAAAGCCCGTCCATAGTGACGGTAGAGTAGAGTAATTTTTTAAATATGTAGAGTAATTGTTTGTAGAGAAATGTTTTTAAATCATTTATTTATTATGTATTTCTTTGATCACAACATATTTCGTGAACTTCGTTCATCATCGAAAATCTTACCTTGATATATCACAAACATAAACACGAAACAATGTTTCGTCAAAGTGAAACAGATGTTTTCCAAATGTGAAAACATGTTTCGTGAACATTACAACAATAAAAAAAGTATATTAGGTGAGGAAGGGATTCGAGAATTAAAACCGGCAAGCGCTCTTTCCACTGCACCACCAAAGTGGAACAAACGCTCAGACAAAGGAAATTACAAATAGTATAACTATACTAGTAATCCGAATTTCTTGGTGTGGAACAGAAATAATAAAAGTTTCCAAGCTTTCGCACATCAACCAGATGGTTTATTCAAGAAAGGTAGTCAGCAAACTGCAAACTGAACAATAGAACGCTTCAACAATTTAAACGCGGTGACTTGACAAGGAACGGACAGCTGCGAACCTAATTAGGCATTCAAAAACACGAGGTCTTCTGCTCGTTCATCACGCTGAATCATGAAAGGAAACAAAAGGTATTCACTACTTGAATAACTGGTTGCAAACCCGTGGCAATTCCAGCGAGACGCTATCATTGCATGACACACTGTTGGTTACGATCTCCAAAGTTTCGCGAATGGCAGTAGATTTCGGGGTGGAGTAGGAAGCTGATTTCGTTACGTCATCCCACATAGGAGCAGCTGACTTGAATTTGACTGCTTTGGATAGGGCCGTGGTTACTTTGCCGGACTTAATGTTCCGTTTTTGTTCGTTGACGGTAATTCAAAATGAACGTTTGATCATTCCAATGTAGTATCGCTTGGAGCCGTCCGCATATCGTAGAAGAAAAGCATAAGCACCTGCTGCATTGGAAGGTGGGTCCCTGTCAGCGTTTCCCTTAAGCATGGCGTATAAACGCGTTGGAGACCTGATGCCAACACCGAGATTCATCTTCCTGAGCGTGTTCTTGAGCAGTCGTAAACATTTGGTATGTAGGGAATTGAACCCAGGGAGCGCAGCTGCTGCATTATTTTAGGTTTGACAATCTAAAATAATCATTTTAGGGAAACGTTGACAAGGCCCCACCTTCCAATGAAGCAAGTGTTTATGCCATTCCTTTCCGATATCCATACGGCTCCAAGCGATACTACATTGGAATGGCAAAACGTTCATTTAGAATTACAGTCAACGGGCATAAAAGGGACACAAAGAACGGTAAAGTAACAACGGCCCTATCCAAAGAAGTCCAGTTCAAGTACGCTACTCTTATGTGGGATGACGTAAAGAAATCAGCTTCCTACTCCACTCCAAAATCTACTGCCATTCGCGAAACTTTGGAAATCATAACAAACAGCGAGTCAGGCAATGATAGCGTCTTTCTGGAGTTGCCACGGGTTTGGAAACAGCTGTTCAAGTAGTGAAACCTTTTGTTTTCCTTGCATTATTCCGCGTGATGAACGAGCACAAGAACTCGTGTTTTTGAATGCCTCATTCGTTCGCAGCTGTTCGTTTCTTGTCAAGTCATATCACCACGTTTAAATACAATATCTACCAACAAGTAATTGGACACCTGTGATAGCAAAGGAAAACGAAGTTTATTCACCTTCAATAGTTGGTGGAGCCTCCACGAGCGGCGCTTACGGCTGCGACATACTCTCAACCAACCAGGCGCTGTACGACGGCTAGCGGTATTTTCTTCCACTCGGCTTGGAGAAGACAGGTCAGTCCCTTCGCCGATTTCGGACGGGGGCTCACCCCTTAAGTCGACGCTCCAACTCGTCCCAGAGGTGCTCGATTGAGTTAAGGTCCGGGCTCTGTGCAGGCCAGTTCATTCGATTAACCCCATTGTCACCATACCAAGCCATGGTGGACCTCACAACATGAGAGGCGGCATTGTCATCCTGAAAGTAACACGGGTCCACCCTGTAAAACTGCCACAACGTAGGAAGCGCATGGTCATCCAAAATGGTGCAGACTCTTGGTCGCAATTCCTGGCGTTGAGTCTACCAGGATTTGCAACCAAGGGTCCCGTGCCATACCAGGAGAAACACCCCGTCAAACCCAGGCCCTGCCATCCGAACTGTAGAGGGTGAACCTTGATTCGTCGCTTCAGAGAACCTGTTTCCACTGTTCAACGTTCCACTGTCGACGTTCTTATCACTACGTTAGCCGAACAGTGCTATTGGACTTGGTGATCAAAGGCTTGTGGGCGGCAGCACGTCCATAATAACCAAGCAGATGGGCTTCCTTACGGATGGTATTCATCGAAAGAACACTCCCGGATGCCTGTTGAAACTCCTCGCGGATGTGGCCCATCAATTTGATGCAGTTCTTCCGAATTTCTCTCGCCAGCACCCGTCGTCTCTAACTCCCAGTTTTGTGGATCTGCCGGGTCGGGGCACATTCCGACAGTCACCTCTCATCTTCCATTTGCTAATCACGTAGGCCACTGTCGAATTTGGGTACTTCAACTCGCTGGATATGTCACGTATGGATCGGCCATTGCTGTGATACCCGACGATTACACCTTTCTCGAAATCAAAGAGCTCCGAACTGCGTGGCATCTTGCATGCGACTGGTTGCGTTGTTGTTTCCCACACGATATTTAACGGCGGCGGCAGTGACGTGTATCAGGACCGCAGATATCGTCGATTGCAGGGGTGTCCAATTACTTGTTGGTAGATGGTGTAGTTGAAGCGTTCTGTTATTCAGTTAGAAGTTTGCTGTCTACCTTCCTTTAAAAAGCCATCTGGTTGATGTGCGAAAGCTTGGAAACTTTAATTTCTATTCTACACCAAGAAACTCGGATTACTAGTATAGTTATACTATTTAAGTATAGTTGGTGTACAGTTTCTTGTTATTTAATTAGGAAATTATATTTTTTTGAATATGTGAAAGCCCGTCAATAATGACGGAAAAATAAGACATGTAGGGTATTTTTTCAATAACCAGGTATTTTGGTTTTGTTTCTGCACTTAGAATTACGCAGATGTTAAAATGTTATGGTAATTCATGCGCAGAAGCACAAACACTATTTTTCCCTTTTGTTTTCTTTTTTCTTTCTTTTTCATTTCTTCTACAAATTTAAATAAAAAAACACTTGGTTTTATTCTGCGAAAACAATTTAGTTTTATTCTGAGGATTTCGTGGTTTATAAAGAACGAAAATTTCCAAATCATATTTCTTCAGAATACGCATGAAATAATAATAACACATTGTTACTTACTGTATTGGAACATTAATTAAACTTAAATGAGAAAAGAAACTGGTTTGACAATCTAAAATAATCATTTTAGGCTCGCAAGGGGCATCTTAAAATTAAATTTCATACGAAAGGATTCTGAATGAAAAATTTGGTATGTCGTTTCTGAACGACAAGTAGAACCACAATTCCCGACGTAACGTTTTCTTGTTTCTAAAGGGTTGCTGAAATGATTTTAATCGTATGATAATACGCATCTTTTAGCCATGTCAAAATGATTTGGATGAGATGACGTCACACCAGCAGCTATGAAAAATCTGTTTTTGTTGCTATGACAACAAAGCAAAGTGATACACGCGTGCACTGTGTTGATTGGTATAATTTATTGCTGTAAGAATTTTACCTTGATATGGAATGTGACAAAAATACACAAAACAATGTTTCGTCAAAGTGAAACAGATGTGTTCCAAATGTGAAACAATAAACTTTACAACAATATAAAAAATATATTAGTTGAGGCAGGGATTCAGGAATTAAAACAGACAAGCACCAGGAAGTGACAAAAAATGAGACTAACTTCAAACGTTCATACAAAGGAAATTATATTTTTTAGATTATGCAGATAGATGTCAAAAAACGCCGAAGAAATACTGAAAATAGTTCCCCAGGTGCCTTTCAAAATTGCAAATAGCCACCATCTTGGACGTCATCTTGGTTGGAAGGATGACTTAGCAGAATATCTCGGAATGACGCAACACCGAATGCTCTCGGAAGTTTCGTACGGCTGGCACGTGCTCCCGCCGAGGCTGACGGACACCATATTTCTCGCCAACACACGCACTTGGATGGGCAGCTGGACTTGAGCTACGTCGTCGATAGGACGCTGGAGGCGAACTGGCATTGCGCCACTAAAGTAGGACAAACGGTCAAACGTTCAAACAAAGGAAATTATATTATTTTAGATGGAACTGCTTAAAAGTATTATACATACATATTTTAAGGCTTTTATAAGCAATACTAAAGATTTTGAGGTTGATGGGACAAATTTAGATTTAACTAGTATTTTCATCAAGAGATATCATGCGACGGTGACATCGGAAAAGAAATCAATAGGCATGTAAAACTTGGCTGGAGTACATTTGGAAGAACCGGTACGATTTTCAAGAGAGTAATTCAGTGCATCCTTCCAGTTCTCACTTATGGATAAGACGCATGGATCTCGACTAAAAAGGCAGACAGATGATTCCGAGAATTCAAGGAAGCATGGAGCGATGCTTATTTGGTGTAACAAAGAAAGATAGGAAAATGAACTCATGGATCAGGAAAATGACAAGAGTTGATTACATCATGGTCACACACGTTGCTACAAGACTTGTACACTCCTGGAAAACGGAAGTAATAATGAATACTAAGGGAGAGGAAAAGATCCAAAAGAACACCGCGCTGGAGATGGATGTATGAAATTCAAAGGTATACCTAAATGGCACGGAAGAGTGTGGCTGAAGACAGGAAGTTGTAGAAAAAACTTGGGGTGATCTTCCTCCAGCAGTGGATTTAGAATATCTGAGCTGTCCCGGTGGTGCAGTGGTCTGAGTGATGGCTTCTGACCGTTCGTTCAAGATGGGTCTGGGTTCGAATCCCGGTGAATGTTGAGTTTGTTTTAAGGCACTGGCTCTCTCCCTTCCCTGGAACCAGTGGCACTAAATTAGGGACGGGCGACTGCTTATAACCTATTGAATTGCTCACGATGGTCGTTAAACCCCCAAATAATTAAAAAATAATGATATCCTCATAATGACGTGTTTTAGAATTGAATAAATTTCACTGTGGCAAGTTTATTATTCTGTTACTTCATTGTGATTTGTGGCTTTCCAGTAATAAGTTCTGCCGTTCTCCTCATTCCCAAAATTCTGAGTTGATTCCACGCGAGTTAAGAAAGAGGCAGACTGCCAGGAACACAGCCTTCCTTCTAGGATGAGCGGTTTGCTTCACAGAATATTTAGCAATGACTTATGAATGCGGCTTGTTATATTTGTCACATAAACATCTCATATCTGCTATGAGATGAAGAATTTCGTGATATAAATATTTCGTTCTTGCCAGATCTTCTATCTTTCGCAATATATACTTTTCCCGAATGACTTTCCACGTTAAGTGAAAGGACAATAGCACATTTTATTTCGTGTAGATCAGAACACCTGTCCATTCTTTTACGAAGGTCAAAAGCATGCGTCACAATTAGTAATTTTTTTTTCTTTATTCAAACATGGGTGTCATTGTATGCTTCTATGAATGCGTGTTTTCTTAATGTTATCGGTAAACACGTAACAGCAACGTTTGAAGACTGCGCTTGCGCACTGTTGAATTTTTAGCAATGCACTTGGTTGGAAATAACGAAATCTCCTCTTAACATTGCAGTTTAGTGCGGAAATCACGCAATTGCTCGATGACAAAAATACCGTTGTCCCTTTCCTGTGTTTTTCACTAAATTCCACACTGCTCAGCTACGGGAATGTTCAGCTGTGCCGATTCAAACGCTGATTTTTTTTTACTTTTTATCAGCGTTGCTGTTTATCTGTAGCGAAAAATGCAAATTCTAATCACATGATAAATAATTTCGAGAAAATGTTACTACCATGATCTCTGCTAAGTAAAGATCGAAACTCCATAGATCTAACGCCAAAGAATATATTTTCACAGAAACGTAAATAAAAGCGTCTTTATCTTAAAAACTGCTACATGTCTATCTAGGTCCCCGACGATTGGTACAATCATAATTCATCCAATGATACGATTAGAGTTGCTCATGGTAGTAATTAAACTTCGAAACGCCGCCCAGTTTTGGTAGTCGAAGCGCAGCAGTCTTCTGAGTATTCCTCCGAGACTGGCCCAGATTGAAACACCGGATGAAGAATAGATAAGGTGTTTGTCCTACCGGACACGGTCTCACACTTTCCTGAAACCGGTGGCCTTAAATTAAAGAAGCTCCACTGCTTATATCCCATTGAGTTGCTCCAGGTGGTCGTTAAGTCCCCATAACAATGATCACACACACACACAAAATAACAACTGGACAGTGCTTTTCTTTTTAACTGTTTAGGATCTCTTCAAATAATATTTTAAAGATCTTAGTTGTTGAGTGTTTCCTTCACGTATTATACTCAAGAAACGCATACAGCTCATTAAATCCGTTTATTTTTGTGGTGTAATAACCACAAAGAGTCGCCAAGCTTTCACACTCCATGTGAGGCTTTATCAAGGGTAGACATAAAAATGCAGGGAATTGAAACACGTAAGAAACAAAGATGATTTCTAAAAATAACGTGGGTGACATCACGAGCATATCACATGAATTTGTATCACGCAATTATACAGTATGGTAGTTCAGAAGAGACCATATCATTGCATGCTTGTTTGCTGGAGAGTATTTCGACTGCTTCCGTGATGGCAGTCTATTTAAAGTTCATGTAAGGGGCCATTCTTCTAATACTATTTCATACAGGAGCGGCCGATGAATGCATGACTTCTCTGGCGAGGGCTGTATTCTGCATGTCCTGGTTGACACTTCGCACGTGCTCTTTACATCTAGTTTCCAAGAATCGCTTTGTCATTCCGATATACAGTACACTATGTTGACAAAAGTCACCGAACACCTAGAAGAGAAACACAACATATAATTTATTGACATATATTAGTACGGTGTCGGTCCGCCTTTGACTTTAATGCATGCACTGACCCTTCGAGACATGCTTTCGACAAGGTTTTGGAACACAGCGATGGGTATGTGCTTCCATTCAGTACCTAATTCTGCCGCTAACTGTTGCTTAGTAGTAGGTCTTGGTTCCAAACTTCTTATGCGGCGCTTTAATTCATCCTATAGGTGCTCTATGGGATTTAAATCAGGGCTCTGTGCTGGTCAATCCACACACGATACGGAATTATCGTCAAACCACGCCGCAACAGTCCTTTCTTTATGGTTCAGTGCATTATCCTGTTGGTACCAACAAGGCTCGGTTTCATAGTATTGCCGCCGAGTTGGTAGGGCACAATTGACCAGAACATCGAGGTAGAAGTGCTGGTTAACAGGTTTGTCTACGATAACCAATGGGCCGGGACCATACCATGAAATACACCCCCACACGAGTGCACTGCCAGCTCCAAACTTCACCGTAGGAATAGTACACTGTGGCAAACAGCGTTACCCCGGTTGCCGCCATACTCAAACGCGGCCATCCAACTGATGGATCGTGTATCTGGATTCATGAGTCAATAGGACCAGTTTCCATTGATCTACTGTGTACGATAAATGTTCTTTACACCATGCTAAACGACGAGCAGCATTCCGAGTGGAGATGAAAGGCTTATGAGCAGCCGCACGACCACAGTAATCCATGGATTGAAGTTCTCTGCGAATGGTACGTGTACATACCGAGCTTCCAGCATTTTTACTCACCTGTACTCTGAGATCTTCTGCAGCACTCCGTCGATTAGCTGTAACAACTCTCCTGAGGCTTCGACGTCCTCTATCACTGATTTTCTTTGGTCTGCCGGAACGTTTTGCTGCTTCAGACACGCCATGTGTCTTCCACTTATTCAGTACATCCAAAACAGTTGACTTGGGTATGTTTAAACGCCTCTCGGTTTATCTTATGGACAACCCACTAGTGCAACACTCAACAATCTTTCCTTTCTCAAAGTCAGTTCTCTCCCGCAGCGACATTTTTACTCAACCTCACGGTGCGATATGATCGCAGTCCGCTGCAGGCTGGTTTTTATACAGTTTGCAGCTGTACCGCGCATCTTAACAACGCAGCGGGTCCGTTGATTTGCTTTTGAAGGGGTGTCCGGTGACTTTTGTCAGTATAGTGTATATCCTTTGCGTGTTGTTGGGATATAGCAACACTCTCGTGTGGAATAATATTAGAAGAATTACCTTTTACACGAACTTTAAAGAGACTGCCATCAGGGAAACAGTCGAAATCCTCTCCAGCAAACTAGCATGCAATGATATGGTCTCTACTGATCTACCAATGGTTTGGCATAAGTTATTAAAAGATGCAAACACATCGCGGCGCACCTTATAAGTGTGTGATAAAAATTCATGTAATATGCTCGTGATGCCACCCACGTTATTTTCAAAAAATCACCTTTGCTCCATACGTGATCCAAGTTCCTGCATTTTTATGTCTACCATTGCCTTGAAAAAGCCTTCCAGTGGAGTGCGAAATCTTGGCGACTCTTTGTGCTCATTACATTACAAAAATAAACGGATTTAATACGTTATATGTGTTTTTTGAGTATTCATGGTCTGGTACATTTAAAATAATGTTAACGTATTATGTTCTTGTTCTTCCGATCTTTTTTACGCTAGTTCCGTGCTCAGCTAAATGAAATAGAGTAGTAATGTACTCTTAATGTAATGTAATGTACTCTTACCATACATGTAGAAATGTATTCTTACCGTACATGTAGTAATGTACTCTTACCGTACATGTAGTACTCTACTCTTACCATACATGTAGTACTGTACTCTTACCATACACTAACCTCAGATGTTGTAATGCTATGTAATGGCACTAGCGTTAAACATATGAGCGAAATAAATTAAAATAACATGCTTAAAATTGTGCTTGTTTTGTCCATAAGGAAAAATACGTTCCGGGATGGGATTCTGGATGCACGTGTGTTTGGGAAGATAAAGAAAAGTAAAGCGACGAACGTAACTGTTTGGGCAGGTATCAGTGGCGGTCAGATAGTGTATAAGAAAGACGAAGAACCTGAAGTCCCTTTACCCAGTTGAACGCAATTGCTGAAAATTCATATGGTGCAAAATCTATCTGCCTCTCTAAGTTATACAAGGATGTATTTTTATCTTAAAATGTTTCATATACTGTATGTCGTGGTTATATGAAGGTTATTACAGGGGATTCGTTTTATTTCGGGAACATATTCAAAACATAAAGCGACGACCTCTTGGACGTCAGAGAAGCGGGTCTGACCAATCTTCCTAGTTGGGCAGGGCTCAAGTCTATGATGAGGAGTGGATTCGAGTACCAGAAGACGTGTTTGTTTTATGCCTCTGTCCTTTTCCTCGAACCACTCGCCTCAAATCAGGGATGGCAAATCTAATATCTTAGAAACCCCGAAAAGAAGAAAAAAATTACCTATCTACATATTTAACAATTTCTTAAACATTTTATTGATGGAATTCTTTCAAAACGTATGTATAGCTTCATGCAATAGATATCTCATATCGTTTCAGTTTAAGGGAGAAGAATTACATGCCACTTTCTGAAATATTCTTAAGCTTCTTTTGGCACAGCCCCATCGATCTAAAGAGTGAGACGTAGAAAAGTTATCTTTATAATTCTTATCCATAACGTTATTTGATCCAAAAATCAATTCAGACCATTTCTGCTAAGTATGATAGATTGACGTACGTTAAGTGATTTAAAATAACCGATCAATAATGCTATCTAAGTTATATTTATCAGGTTCTTATGTTAAAATCATCGGCTACTTATGCAGGAATTATTAACAGAAATGCATGTTTCAGGCGCAGATATGCTGGAATTGATATTAAAGTGATCTATAACTTAGGAGTTGTTTAATCTTCAACAGTTATTTTCATGTGTTGTAGGTATCTAATACCTGCAACTATTAGACAATTGACTTAGTGAGTTTCTTAAGAAAATCATAATTTTGATACATCTCCTTTTCCCGATCCTTTTTATTTTTACCGAATTTCATTTCAAAAGACTTTTCCCAGTTCATGGACAATAAAACAAAAACAATCGCGAAAAATATCCCTTTCATTTTCTTCTGGGGTTTAACGACCACCTTGAGCAACTTGCATCGTTATAAACAGTCGTCTGTCCATAATTTGAGGCCACTGGTTTCAGGGTGAAGAGAGAGAGACAGTGAAAGATACCGCCATCGAACAAATGCCCACCCATGCCTCGTCTGGTAATCAAATCCTGGCCCATAAAACCTATATTATAGGCTACGCCTGTAATATAGGTTTTATTATTCAGTACTTGCAGCGCCACCTGCTTTTATCCGGTGGCCGAAATCGGAACAAAGCTCACCGCTATCGTACGATACGTAAAATCAAGGAGAAATACCGAAAATCAAAATAAAGTTAGTAAGACAAAATGACTTCATATGTGGGAACACGCACGTGCTCGAACAACTGCCTGCGACGTTTGTTCTGTTACATAGATGTTATGTCGTGTTTATTTCATTTTCTTCGCATTGCAGAGTAATTTCATAAAAAGGAATACAATTGCAAAGTGATTTCATAAAAGTGAATCCGCGTTATTTTATTTCATACAAAGGAATTCATAAAAAGAAATCAGCGTTATTTTATTTCACAAAAACTAACAAGTAAAATTGTCAGAAAGTAACTGCAAGTATAGTTTTGATTCACTGTGATAGAAATTTAAAAAAAATATTGGTTTCGTGGATTTTTTTCTTTGTAGTACAAGATGGAAGAAGATAAAGCCAAAAGAAAATGTCGCTTAAATAAAGAACGACAACGGCAATGGCGTGTAAACCAATCTTCTAATACTTTGCATAGCTTGAACGAAGGTAGAGCTAATCGCAGGCCTATCTTATAGAATGTCAATTAATAATTCAACCGTTTATTATAGTCATGTATATGTTTTTTACGATTCGTGTTATAAAAAATTCAGTTACAGTTTTTTCACCCGTGCATAGCACGGGCTATGAGCTAGTCTAGAATAAATTGTAAAGGTCAGCGCATGACACCACTTAACCACCAGGATGGTTTTTCCCTTTCGTATGCAATTATTGCTATGTTGAAGTTGTCTGAGTTTAAATAGGTTGCTGTTTGAATATAGTTCTGCTTTCTTTCTCAGTCAAGGGAAATGTTTTTAACTTAGTTTTGGCAGATGCTTTTTCTACTGAGATGGACAAAGTTTCATGATGAAAATTAAAAGAAAAGGAATTGTATTACACATCCTAGCGGAGTTAAATGAAATAACAAAACGGCGTTAATTGCATTTCTTTATCTTCTTGCTTCTGGTAGAAGAATTAGTTCTCTGAACATAGAATTTTTTATTTATTTAAGAGCGACCCTGGCCTTCGTGTCGGACTTGTGTAAAGATGTGAAGTACCAATCCTAAAATGTACGTATAACTCAGAAGCTCCCTTTTTAAGTCTCTTTCCTACTTCTTCACGTAATTAATTCTTCAAGAATTATTAACGTTTGCTTAAATGTCTCATCCTTTATGTAAATTAAAAAAAGGCATAAACAGAAACAATTGGGCCGCGTTTGTTTTAGAAAAGTTTCTTATGGACTTTTAATCCAAAAATAAGACAAGAAAAAAAGAAAATGTAAAATAAAAGGCTGAAAAGCTGTTAAATTGACACTCCTAACTTACGAGTTGTTATATTAATTTCTCGCAAGGGGCGTCAAAAGTCGAATTAATTTGAATCTACTTTAGGGAAAAGAGGTTTCGTTCGCAGGAAATAAAACTCACAAAATTTTTCTTGTGCTTCATTAACGTACCGCATCATAAGTGTAGTACTTCTTCGGCATTTTTTTTAAAGCAAGTTTTTCCCCACATTTTCCCTGAAATTTCGTTTTATTGTGGGATGAGATTTTATGCAAAGTATGATTTTTTCATTCCTGTTATAACTTTGTACTACACATCTCATTAAACCGATGAGCCATTCCATAATGAGTTAATGACCACCCCCAACCTAGAGAAATGAGCGCGCCTGGACACCAAACGGTGGCGTAAGGGAAGTTCACAGAGCAGTATATATACAACCCGAGGACCAGCTTTCCGTTAGTAGAGTGTCCGGAGTCATAATGGGAAAAGCTGCCGATTTATCGGAGTTTGATAAAAGACAAATTGTGATGACACGGATCCTCGGAACTACGATCTCGGAAACGGCGCGGCTTGAGTGTTGTTCACGTGCCGCTGTAGTGAGTACGTATCAAAAGTGGTGCACAGATGGCCAAACGAGGAACCGTCTTTCGCAGCTCATTGATGCCAGAGGGGACAAGAGGCTATCAGGCATTGTTCACAGCGGCCGCAGGGCTACAGTGCAACAAATCACCCGCAGCTACAACAGTGGCAATCAGGGCAATTTGTCACAGCACTCAGTTCATCGCAGCATTGTGCGCATGGGCCTTCGTAGCTGAAGACCCAGCCGGGTCCCTATGCTCACTGCACGTCATCACCAACAACGCATTAAATGGGACCAAGATAATCGAGATTGGACCATGGATGATTAGAAGAAAGTGGCCTGGTCTGACGAATCAAGATTCTTGGTGCATCACGTGGACGGCCAAGGCGCGGATACACCGATTATCAACGGAGGCTATTGCACCTGGATGAACTGTTGGGAGGAAACAGGCCAGCGGCGGTTTTATAAGCTGTGGGCGATGCTTTCTTCTGACACTTTAGTCCCATTATCTCAATAGCACAATCCCTGACAGCTGTCAGGTATCGTATCATCATTGCGGACCAAGTTCACCCATTCATGGCAACTGTGTTTCCTGCTGGTGATGGCTATTACTAACAAGATAATGCGCCACGCGACACTGCCAGAATGGAATCTTCAAGGAGTGGTTGGAGGAGCATGCTGGTGACCTTCTGTTAATGCCATGGACTCCAAATTCGCCGGACATGAACCCAATCGAACATTTGTGATAAACTAATTCTCAAGTGGTTTGTTATTGACAGGTCAGTCAGTTGAGGCAGAGAGCAGAGAAGGAAATGGCGAGAGTTGCTGGATATCGTCGAAGAGGCGAGGCGTCCAAGAAAGAGAAATCCTGCTGACCCTCGATTATTGTTGAAACCACTCGGAAGAGAGTTGTTTTCCCTGCATAACTGAAAACTTTCGGATTCTAGCCGCATTGAGTTGATGGTGACGAAGTGAGAAAAATAGAAGTTACAAATGGTCCCTAAGAGGAAGCTGAGCAATAAGCGAATAAGCCGCCCGAAGAGGGGTTTTTTGCTCCCTACGAATCTTGGAGATTCCATCCATAGAAAGAACTTGCACAACGACTGGTGGAGCCTCCCAACTTCTTCGCACGCGCTCCAGAAAAATCATTAAGTGACCCGGCTGGACATCGCTGCTACGGAGGAACTATCATCAATAGAAGGAATTTACCTCTTTACCTCTCCGACTTTGCCAAGAGAGCAGCTGTTGAGTGACCACACTATGACTGCCCGATTTCGGCTGATTCCGCCCAGCCAGTGCCTTTTGGAGAACCACCGATAAAATCTTATTCGTGGGGGCGTGACATCCTTTTATTCCGTGACTATGTCTCTCCCTTGCAGCAGCTCTCGACGGAAAAGCGGTGCTGGGGAGAGACATGGTCACGACGATTGTCTCCCACTTCCGTACGTGCCATTTCCGTACAAAAGGAATTTGTCCCATTTCCGTACATAGCACATCGGTTAGTACCCTTTCCGTACAGTCTCATTGCGCCTGGCATCAGACGTTGGAAAACTCAGACTTGTTTCACCCACGCGGATTTTGTCTGCCGAAGCAATAAAACCGTCCCGCAGTGCAGTTTTTCGCTAGTTTTCACACAAGCTGTTTCATTGCTAGAACGGAGGGGAAATGCCTGAAGGATGAGTGGGAACTATCGGTGGTTCTTTGTTCAACAGCACTTTGTTCCCCGACCATCTCACAGGAGGGATTGTTTTATTGCACTACCGGACGATCGGCAGGCCGCATGTGCGTTCATCTTGCCTTACAGCTACGTTACTCTTAATTTGGACGGCATTTTCGCCGTATAGTTTGTAACGAACACCTCGGAAGCTGAGCGGCTACGGCGTCGGAATTTCTACAACTTCCACGAGTCTGAAAGTTTCGGTATAATTCTATAGTCCGCTTTAAAACAAGCGGTAAGACAGCCGGGAGATTTATTGCTTCGACGGAAAAACTCAGCTTGAGTGAAACGGGCCTTAGTAAGAAAGTAAATGCTGTTCCTCTGTCCGAATTCCTCCAAAGTCACAGAGATCACCATTTATTGTTTTCGTCAACCAATAGGCGCTCACGGTAGGACAAGCGGGAACAGCAATAACAAGAAAGCTGATACCGAATTTTCGGGTGTAATAAGCACGTCTTTTGAATCCGTTCTGACGCAAGTTAAATTTATCAAAGCTATTCAAAGGCAATGGAACCGGTATGGAAAACAATAGTATCTGACGGAAGAAAGAAGTTTTTCAATCGGGTATTTAATCCCTCAGATATTGGTGTAAACGGAATCTTCAGCTTACGAACTCTTAGAAACAGAGTTATCGATAAAAATAAGATGTGACTTTACGTCCGGTGGTGGGAAATCCATGCATTATTTTAGGAAGAAAGTATTCTCAAAAGATTTATCCATATGAACGGTATCGGTCCAAGAAAAAAAAAGTCAGTCGAGTTTTCAGGAGCCCAGATTTTGCTACAAATACATCAGAAGCAGAAATTAACACTTATGACCCCTGGTGGCCAAACGATTCTTTGCAAAACATTAGAAATTATGTGAAAAATATTTTCCATCAAGTCTTGTATGCGATACAGGAAGAATTTTTTCAAATCGGAGTTTTAGCAGCAGAAAACACAATTACCTTTATGCGCCCTAGCGGAAAGTCTTAAATGATTTACATGAAAATTTGAATTCATAGGAAAAACATTTCGCATCGGAAACACTATCCAACAACGAAGGAATTTTTCAAACTGGACTTTTAGAAGAAGAGATATTGACAAAAATAAGATATACATCTTCGCTCCCTGGCGTAGAAACCATGCATTATTTCTAGAAGAAAGTGTTCCTAAAAGATTTCTCGAAATGAGTAGCAACAAAAGACTTTTTTTTTCAATCGAGATTTTAGAAGCTCATATTTTGCTGCAAATACATCAGAAGCCGAAATTAAGACTTACGCCACCTAGCAGCCATACCATTTTTTTACAAAAATTACAAATTATGTGCAAACGATTTCCCATCAGGAGCTGTATCAGGTGCAGAAAGAAATTTTCAAATCGGAGGTTTAGAAGCAGAGATATAGGGTGCAACGCAATTTAGCTTCACACCCCCTAGCGGAAAGTCTATGAATTACTTGAAAATTTTGAATTTATAAGAAAAACATATCACTCTAGAAACACTATCCAACAAATAAGGAATTTTTTAAATCGAACTAATAGAAGTCGAAACATTGACAAAAATAAGATATACATCTACGCCCCCTGGCGCATAAACCATGCACTATTTTAAGAAGAAAATGTTTCTAAAAGGTTTGTTGACACGAGTAGTATCGGTCTACAGACGACGTTTTTTCAATCGAGAATTTAGAAGCTCATATTTTGCTGCAAATACATCAGAAGCGGAAATTAAGATTTACGCCCCCTGGTGGCCAAACCATTTTTTTTTCAAAAAATAGAAATTATATGCAAACGATTTCTCATCAGGAGCTGTATCAGGTGCAGAAAGAATTTTTCAAATCGGAGATTTAGAAGCAGAGATATAGGGAGAAACGCAATTTAGCTTTACGCCTCCTAGCGGAAAGTCTATGAATTACTTGAAAATTTTGAAATTATATGAAGCACATGTCACACGGAAAACACTATCCAACAAAGAAGGAATTTTTCAAATCGAACCCTTAGAAGTAGAGATATTGACAAAAATAAGATATATGTCTACGCCCCCTAGCGTAGAAACCACGCACTATTTTAAGAAGAAAATGTTCCTAAAAGATTTGTCGACATGAGTAGTATCGGTCGACAAACGACGTTTTCTTTAATCGAGAATTTAGAAGCTCATATTTTACTGCAAATACATCAGAAGCGGAAATTAAGATTTACGCCCTTTGGTGGCCAAACCACTTTTTTTACAAAACATAGAAAATATGTGCAAACGATTTCCCATCAGATCGGACTCCTAGAAGTAGAAATATTGACAAAAATATGATATACATCTACGCCCCCTGGCGGAGAAACTGTGGGGCATTTCAGGAAGAAAATATTCCGAAAAGGTTTATCGATGTGAGTGGCATCAGTCCACGAAATAATTTTTCCAATCGATATTTTAGAAGCTCAGATTTTATGGCAAATACATCAGAAGCAAAAATTAACACTTACGCCCCCTGGTGGCCAAAGTATTTTTTACCAACAATTCGAAATTATATGCAAAAGATTTTCCATCAGGAGATGTATCCGCTGATATTTTTTTTTTTTTCAAATCGGAGTTTTAGCAGAAAAGTTATCGGGAAAAATGTAATTTACTTTTACGCCCCCAAGCGGAAAATCTATGCGTAATTTGAATAAGTAACTATAGCTAAAACACTCTTCGACATAAATGGAATCAAAAGATAAAATAATTTTTTCAGTCGGATGTTTAGAAGCAAATATGTGGATTAAAACGTAATTTTGAATTCGACATCATCTGAATTTACGCCCTCTAGCGGCAAAATTGTTCATCGTAAAAAAACAGAATAAAGGATCATCATTCGCATATTTTAAGCTTCGGAATGCAAAAAGAATTTTTCACATCGGACTAATAGTTGCAGAGATACCGTGGGTACAGCCGGACGGACGGACAAACCGATAACAGAAGCACGATCTTTTTTTTCAAAAGACGTGCTAAAAACTGAAGGACAAACAGGCTGTCCATTTATGCGGTTTTTACGGTCTTCAGCATTTATCGCAGTTGTTTAAATTCAAAACTGCGGAAAAAAAATATTTTTAATATTTCGTTCAAAGCTGCCGTAAAAAAATTACAGCTATTTCTTGTACTAGTTTTGTGTAAAGTTTCCACAAAAGATTTTGTAAAGTATTTTTCCTGAGGCTAGAGGTTATTATAGCCGTGAATCCTCCCGCAGTGGGGAGGGGGTGAGGTTGCGGGGTTATCACTATTCCCCTCTCTGAACCTCTGTCTTCCTTCACGCATATCTCACTGCTTGCGAATCATCAAATTTGTGTACGGAACTGGAACTGGATGTGTACGGAAATGGGACAAAAACTGAATGTGTACGAAAATGGCACGTATGGAAGTGGGACGTCACGGGTCAGTGCGAACTGCGAAGTATTACATCGACGTGCGGAAGACCCATTTTTATGACTGAGGGTCATCAGTGTAGTGCTCATAGTGTCATAGTGTTTTTTACCTGGGCGAACGCAGAGAAGAGTATAATTAAAAGCCCGCTCTCCCCAGAATAAATGCCGAAAAAGAACAGTGGATTAAAAACTACGAGAGCCCAAGTGAGTAAGTCCTGTTTGTTATCCTGAACTTTACGGAAGTAGAGGCTGAAGTTCGGGAATTCTAATGTGCATGATATAACGATTGGCTGGTGAGACCGATTAGGAATGTTAAATAGCCAAAATCCAGCCCATCCTTACTTACAATTTCTATCCAATCACAAAGTGTCATAGATTATATTAATTAACATCTACCAATTAGTTTATGTTAATAATTATCTACATTAAAAGTCTGCGCTTGCCTTTTAACCCTTTAAGAGGCAGACGTATCTGAGCGAAATGGTGCCCAAAATTTTCTGCTCTCCAGAAATTGTCCATAGATCGGCCAGAGTTTACGAAAGCTACTGACTATAAACTGACACCAATGGTAGTACTGATCATAAACTGTCACTGATGATAAGTGTTCCCTTTTTGTCATTTATTTTCTACTCCACGACCCAAGGCAGGATGGGAGGAGTCGTAGTCCTCTTGAAATGGACATCATACCACTGGGTAAGAACAAGTAACCCAACGACTTCTCTCTCCCTTCTTAGGTTTTTTGGCAGTATTATAGCCCTTTTAACATGTACTCGTAGCCAGTCAGAAAGAAATGGTGTCAATCATCGCCCTAAATGACCATTTTGAATAAAAAAGCTAAGGAAAAAGCAACTAAATAATAACTTTGAATAACAAAGACTCTTTTTGAATAAAAAATGCGCAGGTTCACTCGTTAAACTCCCGCTCGGCCCACTTCTTAGACAGCGAATATATACGTTCGAGTTTATCTTAACCTATTTTGCTAACCCCGAGCTAATTCGTTCCAGCCAGTTAAAGGGTAAAACGCTACCAATGATTGTTTGGACTGGCCTAAATCGTAATTATTTAGTCCTCTCACCTGCAGTATCCATAAAAAAACCCTGAGTGAGACCAATTCGTAGCCACGGTCGTAACAATATTTAATTAAACGTTACAGTTTTCAATTGCGAGACGTTATCTTTTGGTTGATTTACCAGAATCGAACAGTAGGAAGTATATGATGTAACGGATAACAACTAAGTACCATTAAAATGATATTCTTTTATCCTACATTTTTATTTATTTTTCATTTTTTTCTTAAATCACTGTAACTCAGGGTTGCATCTCTAGGACTGCAAGCATTGCTGGATGAAGATTCGTCTCAAACGCAAAAAGAACTAGCTGAACAACTGGGGGCAACTCAACAAACAATTTCCCATCGTTTACGCGCAATGGGAAAGATTCTGAAGGAAGGAAAATGGTGCCACATGACCTGAGCTAGAGGATGAGCGTGTCATGAAGTGTTTGAAGCTGTTGAATAAACAACACGGAAAGTCTTTCCTGTGAAAAATTGTTACGGGTGATGAAAAGTGGATATGGTACGACAATCCCAAACGCAAAAAACACTGAGTAGACCTCGGTGAAGCAACGACTTCGATACCGAAACACAATATTCACTCCAAGCAAGTTCTGCTGTGCATCTGGTGGGATATGAAGGGTGTGCTCTATTATGAACTATTGGAAGAGGGTCAAACTGTTACTGCTGATCGCTACAAGCAACAATTGCTGCGATTGAACCAGGAAATCTGTCGGAAACGTCCATTTACAGGCAAAGGATTGAGTCACGTGAAATTACTGCATGACAACGCTAGGCCGCATATTGCGAAATCGGTCAAGGAAATGTTATTGACGCTTGGCTGGGAAGTTTTGGAGAACTCGGCGTATAGTCCCAACATAGCCCCTTCAGACAATCATTTGTTCCAATCGATGCAACATGGTTTGTCGGCTGTACGTTTATGGACATGTGACGAAGTGCAAAAATGGGTTGACGACATCATTGCATCCCACGACGAAGTATTCTTCATGGCTGGAATCCGTCAGCTGCCCGACCGATGGCTGAAGGTGATAGATAATGACGGCACATATTTTGATATGTAAAGGTATTGTTCTTTTCTCTCAAATTACATGTTGCGTTGTTTTAAAACGCTTTAAAACTTATTTGTGCACCTAATTATATAGTACACTGCCGGACAATTGCTAAGGACGGATGACAATAGCAACGATAGCAAACATAAAATGGAAGGCAGGAAAATGTGGAAATTAGCATAAGTGCGGGATAGAGTAAGACGTGTTGTGCGTATGCAAATTTTGAATTGCCGAACTTGTTCGTGACGTCATAGCGCTGATAAGAGATATAAAGGATTTGACGCGTATTGACCGTTGTTGTTCAAACGCAAAGTTGAAAGGGAAAGAATCAATTGACGAACTTGCAATTTTCAGTATGTCTTCCCGACATCACCTAGATGATTTTATGCGTGGCCGTATTATTGGCAAGATTGAAGAAGGGCGAAAAATAACAGATGTTGCCAGGAAGTTCGACGTCAGCCACAGTGTTGTTTCAAGGCTTTGGAAATCATTTCAAACAAATGGAGAGTGTAGCAAACGTCACGGGGGAGGTCGTGTTCGCAGTACGACACCTGCAGAAGATCGGTACATAGTGCTATCAACAAAAAGACACCGGTGCAGCGCGCTAGTGAGGTAGCAAATCAGTTTATGGCTGCTACTGGCAAGCGGATCTCCCGAAAAACTGTCGCCAGACGTTTGCATGAAGGAGGACTATACGCCCGCCGTCCTGTTGTGTGCATCCCATTGTCCAGACGTCACCGTAACGCCCGTTTGCAATGGTGCCATCAACATCGCAATTGGACTGATAACGACTGGTCTGCTGTCCTCTTCTCAGATGAGAGTAGATACAACCTATCGTCTGATTGTCGACGACAACTGATCTGGCGTGATAGTGGTACTGCATATTGTCCGCAAACATACAGGAAAGGGACCGATATCCGACATGTAGTGTCATGGTATGGGCTGGCATCATGATCAATGGCCGTACGTCCCTCTATGTGCTTCCAACTGGGACTATGACTGGCCAACGATACATTAATGATGTTCTGCTACCTCATGTTCGCATATTCCGTGGTGCTTGCGGTGATAGATTCATTTTCATGGACGACAACGCAACATGTCATCGAACAGTCGCTGTCCAGGAGTGTCTTGAGAGCGAGGATATTCAACGCTTCTTATGGCCAGCACGTTCTCCAGATCTGAATCCCATTGAAAATGTGTAGGATGCTTTGGGGAGTAGTCTTGCTGGTCGCCAATGCCCTCCGATAAACAAGGACACCCTCATCCGTGCACTGACAGAGGAATGGGATAAATTACCTCAACAGCTGCTTGATAATGTTGTGCAAAGCATGACACGACGTGTGGAATCTTGCATCGCCCTCCATGGTGGCCATATCCCGTATTGACATCTTACGCCGGAACGCCTGCGGACGGTAATTGCATTTTTTTCACGTTTACGTATTCTGCACAAAATGGCCTGTTTGTCCCTTGAACGCGTTCCAAAGCCTTCTGGATTTCAGAGCACAATAAATTGTCTTTCTTGTAATGTCCTGGCATTCTGACATTATTTTATTTCACTTGGCATCCAACCACACTTACTTTTTATGCACTATATAGCCGTTTATGATCTGTCCTTAGCAATTGTCCAGCAGTGTATTTATCCTGTGGTACGACCTTCTTGGGTTTCTCCTCCCCCTTCCACTAGAATGTTTTAAAACAAGAAATAAATGGAATCCAGACGGCACCACCACTACTGTTTAGTCACATAACGGAAGAGACCGACAGCTCACATCAAGTTGCCGGACGGTACTCAGAAGCGCAATACGTCGTCCTTATTAGTGATCCCCGGAGTCTCAAGGGTCAACATGAATCGCGGTTTACTCTACGGACCAAGCTCCACAGCATCTGTTATTCATGGGAAATATGAGGTGCATATGCATTAGGGCACTAATATCTATTAGCACTCTTATTTTTCATGGTTTTATTTGATCACTATAGAAAACAAGAAAGATGACACCCAATTTTCGGATGTAGTAAGCACGTCTTTTGAATCCGTCCTGACGCAAATTAAATTTATCAAAGCTATTCAAAGTCAATGGAACCGGTATGGAAAACAATAGTATCTGACGGAAGAAAGACGTTTTCCAATCGGGTTTTTAATCCCTTAGATATTGCTGTAAACGAAATCGTGAGCTCACGCCCTCTGGTTGCAGACTTGCGCGTTAAGAAAAACATGAATTTATATGAGAAATATTTCGCACCGGAAAGGCTCTCCAACACAGAAAGAATTTTCAAATCGGACTCTTAGAAACAGATTGCGACAAAAATAAGATGTGACTTTACGACCTCTGGTGGGAAAACCATGCATTATTTTAGGAAGAAAGTAATCTCAAAAGGTTTTTCCATATGAGCAGTACCGGTCCAACAAAAAAAAAATTAATCGAGTTTTCAGGAGCCTAGATTTTGCTACATATACATCAAAAGCAGAAATTAATACTTATGCCCCCTGGTGGCCAAACCATTCTTTACCAAACATTAGAAATTATGTAAAAAATATTTTCCATAAGCTCTTGTATGCGATACAGGAAGAATTTTTCAAATCGAAGTTTTAGAAGCAGAAATATCGCAGAAAACGCAATTTACCTTTGTGCCCCCTAGCGGAAAGTCTATGATTTACTTGAAAATTTTGAATTTATGGGAAAAACATTTTGCATCGGAAACACTATCCAAGAAAAAAGGAATTTTTCAAATCGGACCCCTAGAAGTAGAGATATTGACAAAAATCAGATATATATCTACGACCCCTGGCGTAGAAACCATGCATTATTTCAAGAAGAAAATGTTTTTAAAAGGTCTGTCGGCATGAGTACTATCGGTCTACAAACGGCGTTATTTTTCAATCGAGAATTTAGAAGCTCATATTTTGCTGCAAATACATCAGAAGCGGAAGTTAAGACTTATGCCACCTGGTGGTCAAACCATTTTTACAAAAATTAGAAATATGTGCAAAAGATTTCCCATCAAGAGATGTATCCGGTGCAGAAAGAATTTTCCAAATCGGAGATTTAGAAGCAGAGATATAGGGGGAAAGCAATTTACCTTTACGACCCCCTAGCGGAAAGTCTATGAATTTATTGAAAATTTTGAAATTATACGGAAAACATGTCACACTCTAAACACTATCTAACACAGAAGTAATTTTTCAAATCGGACTCCTAGAAGTAGAGTTATTGACAAAAATAAGATATACATCTACGGCCCCTGGCGTAGAAATTATGCATTATTTTAAGAAGAAAATGTTTCTAAAAGGTTTGTCGGCATTAGTAGTATCGGTCTACAAACGACGTTTTTTTAATTGGGAATTTAGAAGCTCATATTACGCTGGAAATACATCAGAAGCGGAAAATAAGATTTACGCCACCTGGTAGACAAGCCATTTTTTTTACAATAATTAGAAATTATGTGCAAACGATTTCCCATGAGGAGCTGTATCCGGTGCAGAAAGAATTTTTCAAATCGGAGATTTAGAAGCAGAGATATAAGGGGAAACGCAATTTACCTCTACTCCCCCTAGCGGAAAGTCTATGAGTTACTTGAAAATGTTGAAATTATATGAAAAACATGTCACACTGAAAACACTATCCAACAAAGAAGGGATTTTTCGAATCGGACTCCTAGAAGTAGAGATGTTGACAAAAATAAGATATACATCTACGCCCCCGGGGAAGAAACCATCCATTATTTTAAGAAGAAAATATTCCGAAAAGGTTTATCGATGTGAGTGGCATCAATCCACGAAAGAATTTTTTCAATCGATATTTTAGAAGCTCAGATTTTATGGCAAATACATCAAAAGCAAAAATTAACACTTACGTCCTCTGGTGGTCAAAGTATTCTTTACCAAAAATTAGAAATTATATTCAAAAGAATTTCCATCAGGAGGTGTATCTGCTGAAGAAAAAAATTTTCAAATCGGAGAAGAGTTATCGGGAAAAATGCAATTACTTTAACGCCCCCTAGCGGAAACTATATGCGTAATTTGAAAAAGTAACTATATTTAAAATACTCTTCGACATAAATGGAATCGAAAGATAAAAAAACTTTTTCAATCTGATATTTAGAAGTAAATATGTGGAATAAAATGTATTTTTGAATTCGACATCATCTGCAATTACGCCCTCTAGCGGCGAAATTGTACATCGTAAAAAAAGAAAAAAAAACGAAATGAATGATCATCATTCGCATATTTCAAGCTTACCAATGCAAATAGAATTTTTCAAATCGGACTAATAGTTCAAGAGATATCGTGTGTACAGACGGACGGATGGACGGGCAAACCGGTAACATATGCACGATCTTTTTTTACAAAAGACGTGCTAAAAATGGTTTTGTGGAGTGATGAAACACGCCACGCCTTAAAATGCATCAGATAGGCGAGTATGGCTGCGAAAGATGCAAAGAGAACGTTTGCTGTCGGAGTGCATACTCATAGGGCTGATCATCATGACCATCTCCTTTCTTCAAGAGTGGATATGTTCCACAGCACATGGCAGTGGCTTAACAAGTCGGCGCGAAATACGTACAGATGGCATGCGCAAGGTACGCAGGGACGTCGCCAAGGGGGTGCGAGGGTGGGCTTGAGCCGACCCTGAAATTTGTCTTGCCCACCCTGCTGCCCATCCAACTCAAAGTGCGCTATTTTTCAATATATTTAACTTTAAAATATAATCTGCACTTTGCCAAGTAATAAGTCATGTGTTCTATTTCACATAACCCTACGTATTTCCCCTTGGGAAGTGAGTTGTTTACGTCTACAAAAAAGGTTACAGAATAGCACTGCAGGGCCATGAAAATTCAGTAGTTCTCCACTCTTCCAATTTCTTAGTTTAAGCCTATTTCTCATGGCTGTATGGCCAGGGGCGCTAATGAGGAGGGTGGATAGGAATTCACTGAGGGAGTCACTACTAATTGCTCTATTTGTTTTCTTTACAAAATAGGGGATTACAACACGAAAAGTGGAGTCTAAGCTACACTAGCGTCCTTAAGACTGTCCCAGGACAGTGAAAGTGCAGAGAGTGGCTGACGACTGCTTTGTATGAGAGGAGTGCAAGGGAAAGTCGCTGGCTGGAAGGAAGGAAGTTAAGCAGGGGTGAGGTATTGTGTCTGCGAGGCACAACGTTAAAATTAGATTTATATTTAACAAAAAAACATTTTCCTTTAAATAAATTGTTCAAGTACTATTTTTGTAAGCAAAAATGGAAAAGTTTGAAAATAAATTTAAGACAATGCATCCAGAGCAACAAAAAGTTGTAGGCGACAGTCCGCCAACACTTGTATCATACACCCGTGGAGTAGCTAGTCAGGTCCATGTATGCATGTGTGTCTAGGTGAAGGGGGTCGGAATTGCACGAATTCTTTTGCAGCTGGTAGTGAAAAGCACTGAAACCGCCCCGGTGGCTCAGTGGTCTAAGCGCTGGCTTATGACCATTCGTCAGAGAACAGACGGGGTTTGAATCCAGTTGAGGCATGGATTTTGTGTTTGTCTTAAGGCACGGTTTCTCTCCCTTCCCTGGAACAAGTGGCCCGAAATTAGGGACGGGCGACTGCTTATATCCCATTAACCCTCAATTAAAAGGAAATAAAAACATTAAAAATTTGTTCTTTCAGTGCTTCGTAAAAAAAAAAAAAGCTAAGTTGCTATCAAGCTTGCCCCATCAAAAATAATGTTCGCCCATCCGGCCTCCATGCGCATTTCGAGGTCTAGAGACATCCCTGAAGGTATGTCCGTTCGCTAGCAAGAAGCCCGCGAAATGGAAACACGAAAAGAACTTCTCAGAGTTACAAAAAGAAATGATTATCGGCACGAGTAAGACGAGAGCCAGCATTTGAGCACAGACAAATATTATATTAGTATTCTATCCCGTTAGTACTGGATACCTGAGGACACATTTCGCAGCTTAGTGGAGTCGATGCTAAGCCCGGAATAAGCATCTATCTTGGCAAAAGGTGGCTCAACAAGCTGTAAGTATAGTGGTCGTAATTTTGTAGTTCGTGAGTGTGTTGTGTCATTAAAGAATTTCAGAGGATGTAGCGTGAAGATGTAGAATTATATCTGACACTGTAGCCTCGGCCATTCAGTGGGCCTGCCAAAATCACTCACCTGAAGTTCACCTTAAAACTTTGGACAATCTCGCGCTTCCTTTGAAGATCACAACTGGATTAAGGTAACAAATTATTCAGATAACTACCAGAAACTATGGTGTCTTTAGGCAATTCATTTCCATTTCTGAAGATTTGTAATAATTAAGTATTGTTACTTCGAATGTATAGGCTTGAAATGTCAACTTAGTGACAAGGTAAGCTTCGAAACGAAATGAAACAACGTTAGAAAGTCTTTTGACTTTTGTCATTTGATTTATTCATACAGAGCTAGTTTTAGAACTGCCCTCTTTAGCTCCCACTATTTTAGCAATTTTGCACAGTGAAAATTGCCGATTAATATGAGTTTCACTGATACTTTATTCCGTATTTTTCTGCGATAGTATAGACCCACGGTTCTCTAGATAGAAAAATGATCTCTCTCTCTCTCTCTCTCTCCTCTCTCTCACTGCACGTGATGTTTGGTTCATGAACAAGAATGAAGGTGGACTGGACGGCGCACAGTACCTACTTAAACGGAAAATACTTCTGCGGTTACCTGATAATAAGCAAAAATCGTTATTTTAATTTAATTTAATGACTGCTCTCAACAAAATATTTTCAGTTTTGTCAACCCAAAAATGCAGTTCTTGTATGACACAACTTGGTTAAATTTAACAATACTGGTTTCGCTTTCATGAGTACAAGGATCTTTATAGCAACATAACTTTATAGAGGAAAGATTCCTCTGTAGAGAGTTAACGATTACCTCCTCTTCTTTAATTGCTACGAAATAATTTGCATGATTTTTAATGAATCTCTGTCGAAAAATCATTATCTATGAAACATGAAACGCTAGAATCGACGCAAGATTAAAGTCGAAGAAGTTGCAATTTTGTGAAGTTCTATCCATTACAAAAATAAGTTCCGGTAACTATTGTAATAAAATTGTATTGTTGCTTTCACGTGAAGCAAAAACTGAGCCTAAGAGTGATGCCGTTGAATTCTGAAATGTTAACTTGACGAAAATATTACGTAATACTTCAAAATTAAATGGAACAAATAAAATATATGTTGGCAGCAGTGATACCTTACGTACCGAAGGACATTACAATGTATTATTGGGTATGTGCAAAAGTTCTATCCATTTTTGTAATAGATGCAAATTGCGATCGGAGTAGTCACGTCACAGATGACGCTGAGATGCCGAATTTTTGGCCAATAAAGCGTGGAGGAGCAGTGGAGCATATAGAGGCACTAGGTTTGTCCGAGTAAGTCATTCGTAACGGAAATTACGGACGGTGTAAAATGGCATGCGATAAGGAGCACATTAGACATTGTTTACTGTACGAGGTCAATATAGGCAGTCCTAAAGCCGTGGCTTGCTGCAAAATCTGTCAAGTGTATGAGGAGGATGCAGTTGATGATAGCATATGTCGCCGTTGGTTTCGGAAATTCCAGGACGGAGACAGAAGCTGTAAAGATCAACCACGTCCTGGACGTCCACCCGTGGTTTCTGACGAGGATGTGGACCAAGCCATAAAAAATGACCCACATCCGACCTTTCAGGAATTAGCGGAAACGTTTTCGGTACACAGAAAACAACAGTCGAAAGGCGGGTACAGGCGCTTGGGTTCATCACCAGCTTTCTGCAAAGCAACGAGAGGAGAGGATCCGTACTTGTGTTTCTTTGCTTTCTCGTCACAGAAATGAGCCGTTTTTGGGACGAATTGTAACGGGTGATGAGAGTACTGTACCGTAATGTAAAGCGTCGACGGACTGTGTGCCAAGGTGCCGTGCCTACTCCATCAACCTCAAAAGGAAGACTGCATCCCAAAAAGGGTGTTTTGAGTGTTTGGTGGGATGTCCAGGGAATAATTCCCTGGGAGGTATTTGCATCTAACCGAACAATAAATGCCGACCTTTACTGTCAACTGTTGTGAGAACAGCTGACATCGAAGCGGCCAGCACTCGTCAATCGCAAAGGTGTGATCCTTTATCACGATAACTGCCATCTGTCATGGTGCAATCTTCATGCTGCTTTAATTACTCAGCAAAAGTTACTGGACTTTGGTTGGGAAGTGTTACTTCACCCAGCGTATTATTCCCTTGACCTGGTACTTACGGACTACCACCTTTTTCGATCGTTACAGAATACCTTCGCTCTTAAACCTTCGATGATGCGGACGATGCGAAAACGGCATTAAATGACTTTTTTTTGCTCTAAAACACAGGAGTTTTCCCGGTGTGGGATTCACCTATTCATAGAGAGATGGCAAGATGTCATACAGAATGACGGCAATTATGTGAAATCCTGGGTACGTTATTTGTTTTGTTCTCCTTTCTTTGTAGCCTACAAAAACGGGTAGAACTTATGCACACACCCAGTATATGCATAGACACACGCGATATCTGAGGGGTTTCCTATTATCATCTATATTACGCATTACTAGAACACACACACACACACACACACACACACAGTGAGGTTTTTTTAAAAGAAGGTATAAAATGCTAGTTGCAATTACTGATAGATCTCAAAAGACATTTCCTAATTGATTTTTAGTAGCATAGATATTTTGACAAATACAAATATGAACCGAAAGAAATACCCATTAAGAAGCGCAGGAAAATTGAGTAAAAATCAAGTATGTGCTCTCTGTTTTAGCGGAGTTCATGAATAATACAGCTGAAAAAAAATCCTGTAAAGTCGGAATTTCTTGTTTGTGCAAACGATATCTTCGTTACCTTTTACTTGTCTACCTTTTTATTTTAGGAAGTTTGGTGATTTTATAAGCAAGAGTTCGAAAGCTTACTCCTGTTTCTTATTCTATTCTGAGAATGATTATGCGAAGACCGATCCATTTCCCTAACACTTGGAAATTTACCAACCTCCACGATATCCTATAAGGAGAACGTACTTCCTATTTGTTTCTGAACATAAATGTCATTCCCCAAATCAATACTTCCGGCAGCTTTTCTCCATGGGAGAAGCAAGAAACTTATAAAATCCTTCCTTATTTTCTTCTTATCTAGTTTTCGTAAAAACCGATATCAGTAGAATAGAACAGTGTCCCCTTCCGATTTTCTGCTTCCACGCAGATTCAGTTTTGTTTTTATTTCCGTATTCCTTTTCTTTTTTTCTTGCCAAACACATCACAAAAAGTTCAAAGTTTTACACTTTCAAATACAATTTCTTAACAGTTTGCACTACAGCGGATTTAAAATTACGTACTTTCCTATGTTTTAGTTCTTCTTAAAACATTTTGATTCCGAATTTGCCAGACCTTTCGCTAATTGGAAATTTGAATAAATGCCTTGAGAGGATCAATTTAAAGCCGTTATGCTTTCTTTCTCTATCTTATACGTATATCATTCTTGGTCTCCGCTACCTTCAGTTTTGCATTCAGCTCGCCACTATGCAGCTAAAATTTAGAAAACTAAAAAAGGAAAACAAAAATCAAGGGGAAAATGTGCTGATAAGCTGAAAAAGCAGTTTATCTAACGAATAGTGTTTTTCATCGTGTGATATTACCTTACATAATTTCCTGCATCAAAATATACGGAAAAAAAATAACTAGCAGATTGGTGAATGCTCAGTGATTTTGTTTAGAGCATGTAAGTAGCTGACCTCTATAAAGATTAAAAACATCTGCTGTGTAGTTTTTAATTTAAAGTTAGGTTTCGCTGTTATGGTTACAAGGATATTTCGCGGATACGATTAAAGGAAAATTTCGCGGATACGATTAAAAGAAGATTTCGCGGTTGCGGTTAGAGGGAGTTTCTTGGTAACGGTTGCGTCTGATTTATCAATTGCGCGAGACAGAAAAAGGATATGCTCCCAAAGATTCCTTAAGAACCCGTCGTTTCGCTGGATACGGCGAATTAAAGAAAGGCCGAAGATAGTTCTTTCTCGCGAAAAACAAAAGAATGACTGAAATTGGGCCCTGCTCGTTGAAAGCAAGTGACTATGCTGAAAAAAGATATACATCCGTTTTCTCTGTGTTGACGCAAAGTTGATTTTAATAAAAACATTTCCGTACCGTTTCAGTTAGTTTGTAAATAATTCTACTATACGATGAAACATATTGCACCTTTTTACTTAGAAAAGACACTGAATCATAAAAGCATTTGAATTGCACGTCTAATAGCGTATGCTATCGAACTTGGGGATTTGTTGTGGGTCTAGCTTTTAGACATTCGATAAGAGCATTTCGAAATTAAATCAGATTTGCAGTTCTTTCTCGAGTGATCAAAGTAGCACAGATATTTACACAGTTGGACTGATGGATGGCAGACAAGGCATGGATGGAATAGCGCCCTGTCTTTGTTGTGCTTGAGACAACAAAGACAGAGCGCTGTGTTTTGCATAGGTGTTCTCCCAAAACGACTTTCAGTGAAATTTCACACTTTTAATGCACGAGAGGACCATATAGCGAAAGAAGTAAGGCTATGCGTCTGATAAACCAAAGATGTGAGTACTGTCCTCCAATACTAAATTCAAGAGATAAAAATTCACTAAAAACCAATTGGAATGATTCAGTTGAATTGCTTTCGGCAATAATGAAGTTTAAATCAGCAATATGATCTATAACAATTTCGTCAGTGTCACCAAAACATTATAGATGTTGGCAGGTAAAAACACTCATATGTGCATATTATGCAAATATTCTACCTGGAGGAAATTATTGATGCCTACAGATAGTTCATGTTATCTGGAGAGTATTGGTTATTAGATTATTAGGCTAATCTCTACACTCACAAGGTTTATATCAATACTGTGAGTAGCGCATTGCATTTATGTTGGCTTGGAAAGAAAGTAATGTCTGCATATGCAAGGCAACAAAAAAGTGCTAATTCCCATATATACAAGTGTAAATCAGTCCAAATGAAGTCACCATCGTTTGACACGACCTGCTCCCATCATCTGGACAGTTGTTGGACACCGTCTTTGTAGAATTGTGACAGCTTGTACGCAAGAAAGGAGTAAGCGCGCGTTCGGCATCGTCTCAGTTGATGGACCACTGTCCGTCCAGAAAATGCTACAACGACAGGAAAAAGTGGTAACCTGGGGAATAGGCTAGGTGTGGCAGTAGCTTTCAGCCCAGGTCCCTGATCTTGGGACAGGTAACCCGTGCTGGCTGAGGTGTCGCTCCATCCTGCTATAGGAAGACGCCCTTGCGGTTCAGCATTGCTAATCGTTTCGACGTGAGCAATGTGTACAGATCTTCGAGCTGACGGAAGTACACATCGGCGGTGATAGTGGTGTTGTCCGGCAGCAGCTCAAAAAACACACACCCTACATATTCTACCAAACATACAACAGGACCTTACTTGGGTGTAAGCCGGCTTTGGGGTTCGGCATGGGCACCTGTTTTGGGTCCAACCACTGTTTCGAGACACTGACATTGTCATACGGGACACATTTCTCGTCACCTGTCACTGTGCGGTCCTAGAACGGGTCATGTGCAAACAGGAAAATGCATGCAGTCATGCGATTTGCTTTCTGCTCAACTGTGAGTTGATCGGATGCCCGAACTCTCCTGTTATGCACCTTTCCAAGTTGATGCAGGTGCGTAATAATGCTTGTGTTGATAGTCTCCAGCCGCTCGGCCAGCTCCCTCGTGGACACACTTGGGTCGGTCTCCACTAAGGTCTTCAGCCGGTCTATATCCACTGTTGTGGGTCTTCCTGCTTCAGGACGGTCTAATAGGTCAAAATTTCCTTTTCGAAACTGTTTGAGCCAACAACAGAACTGATGATGTGATGTGAAATTGGGGTACACACTGGTAAAGTTACTTACAGCATTCGCGATGTGTGCTACCGCGACGAAACTCATGCATCATGCAATGACGAATGTGCTCCTTGTCCCTTGTTCATTTCCATATTGGCTGGCGCTTACACTCTTCGCTTTCTGACGGCTAACTGCCACTGACGTAAGCAAGCCGCCTACCTACTGATGTCACGCCGGTGTGCTGTGCATTCCCAGTGGCCAATATGCGCCGTGGCAGAGGTTTCGACTCCGGGTTCCCCGCGTCAGCGGACATTACTTTCTTTTCAACCCAATACACTATGTGACTCGAAACATTTACCACTCACATGAGATAAACGTCAAATCAAAGTCACAAGAATAGACCGGAAGACAAGTAATACATGATTACCGTTACAAAGGTATAATTTCGTCCCTCAGGAGCATTATATGGTAGTAGTTCGCAGCACACGAGTACACAGATATGGGACAGCGTCTTGAATCACGGCTGACTACACATACTGCAATCAGACGCAGATTTATCTGCCGATGACAGTCTGTATTTATCCAAATATATTCGGTGGGAGATGAATCTGGCGACTCTGCTGCCCATAGAAAAGTCGCTAATATTCCAAAGTGAACATGGCGGAATGTCACCTCGCGATATTTTTAGCAAGTAAGGCTGCAAACACCTTTACGATGTAATGGTGTCCTATGGGTTACAAGAAGTCATCAATATACAATGTAGCTCTGTGCTGTCAAAGTTTCTGGGATATACATCAAAAGCGCTCGATTTTCATAAGATATCTCATCCCATACCACAAAGCTTACTTCACTGGCAGGGTATGGTTATATAGTATCAGGTAAACCATAGCGCTGTCCGATATATGCACGTTTCTATATCATATTCGGTTTTCAAATAAGACCAGGATTTGTTGCAAAACATGACATTCTGGATAGCGAGTTGAAGTCTATATCACACCAGACGCTGTTGACAATATATTCGGTAAGTGGAAAACAATGCAATGGATAACACAGCTTCCGAAATTCTTTTGAAAGTAACTCATGAATTTATGAAATGATGTAAGATGCAAAATTGACGCAACGGCTCATTTGATGGTATAATTTTAAAATGGTAATAAACTGTAGGCCTGTTGAGAGTCAGTCAGTCAGTCCTCCTGTGGTGTTGCTCTCTGGCGCATAACAGGGCCCTTACGGTGTATGATTTCTAGCAATCATTGTTGCAAGCATTTAATGACTCTGTATTATTGGAGGAGATATGTTCCTCTATACTCTCGTTGGATCATGCGCTAATTCGTGAAAATCAGTTATCCGTTCTCGCTCAATCGACGTAAGCTGGCTATACGACCCATCACGCACTGCCTTGAATTCTATGATGTTCTTACAGGATTTGATCTGTGGGATCCCTCAGGATTCTATTAATCAGTTGTGGACCATTTTACCAGGTAACAAGAATTTTCCCTCAAAACAGCAAAGATTAAAAACTGATTCGTTGACAAATGGTACTATTTTTATATCTCGCCACGATTCGCTCACATACCTATTTGCATTTAAACCAGATCATTTCTTAATGATTCTACTCGTGTTACACTATCATAGATTGTATTTATTTAGAATACGTTAATTCATTTGTTAATAGGTTCTTCGATACTGTAATAGGAAATTTTCAAATCACAATTTTTCTTCGCCGGTAATACGTCGTTTGCGACAGTATGAATTATGGCTGGGGAATCCTAAAATTTTATTTTCGTACGTTAAGTACTGGATGTTTACTTATTTTAGGCTATCTTTATAGTGTATATTAAGATCGTCCATGATTCCTACCTATCTAATTAAGCTGAGTAAAAGAAAATTTTAATTTCTTTTTAAAATATTTTGTTAGCGTACTTTGAAATGAAAAAAAAAACAAAAAGTTTCTCCGCTTTGATCGGAGTTAAAATACTATCTTAGGAACAATTTTTACATTACTATAAAGAAACTATTATTGCCGCGTCCTTGCGAATTTAGTCTGCGCGTGTGTCCGTTTGCAAAGTTGTTAACATGCATAGAGAGCTGCTAGCTGCAAGGAGTACTCGGATGATGCCAGGATATTTTTTTTGCGCGGCGGAGAAACTTTGAGCTGTTGTTCTAAAAGAATCCTCTCAATGATGTGATCTTCTCTTTTATTATGTTTGTGTAGTGAATTGTGCCAAAGTGTAGCAGCCAGAATGCCACCTGTGCTCATAGAGAGATTTAAATCACGGTAAGTTTAAGATAGTTTAAAGAACTGCAAAGAAATTAATACGCCGTAAAATGGAGACAGACAGTGTTGATTAAGAACCATTTCGTCCTATGACTAATAAGTTTTGTATGTACCTTAGGACTTTCAAAGATAGATTCAAAAGTATATTCTTGTTTTCATTACTAGTGAAATATAATTTAGCATCTTTTTGTGATCGTATAAATATATAAGGAGTAAATAATTGTAGAAAAGTAATTTCTTAAACTTAACAGTATTTTTATTTCTGAAGTTGGCCGCGGGTGGCCTAGTGGGCAACGTTCGTGACTGCCACGGAAATGACCTCTGGTTCGATCCCAGGCAGGTACGAACGCTCGAACCACTAAATATCCGCCGTGCGTCGGATGGGCACGTTAAGCCGTCGGACCCCGGTACTGGCCCCCGGTAATAAATAAGGGCGTCCTCCTCCCTCTTTCTACTTCGCTTCTGTGTCACTTTCCTATCGGGCTCTCTAGCCCAAATCTCCTAGCTTTCTATTTCTAAGGGTTGTTTAAGACCTGGGGTCAGACACTCCCTTCCTAAAATCCTCTACATATGATCATTTGATCATTTATTTCTAAGGTCGGTCGATTTTGAATATCAATATACCGCGGCAATGCACTGATTTTTGTTTTAATGTACGATAGTTGTAACGTTGCACGTATAGTGCTCATTATTGGAACTCGAAGAACTTCAACATAACAGAAACCCAGAACATCTACTTAGGGCAACACGCATGTTACACAGATGCAACAAGTAAATTGTAGAAGCAATAGCTGTCAGAGGCACGATTCACAAAAGCTTTAGCCGAAATTAAATTGCACAGCTAAAAAAGATTTTACTTATAATTTAAAATCAACTAAAAGACACAGGCAGGATATTTCACAGCCGCGACGGCCGCATCATCATGCCGATCAGCAAATACTGTTGTGCAGGCACAGTGTTATATAGATAGCACCCGATTCCCACAATGCATAGCGAGATAAAAACAAGATTCTAGATGGCAGTATGATTAATTCGAGATTATTACAAAGGTAATCATTGTGAGTTTTTAACCGTGCCAATAGTGCTTTCCATATAGAGTTTACAAAGAACGGCACATCCTCATTACAGCACACTTCAGAGAAATGCGAAATGCATAATGCCTCCGCAAAAAATAATATATGTTTATTACTAGCAGATTGAAGAATCCTAACCCCGTCCCAGTAAGGGTAAAAACTTCGTTCGCCAGAGTCCTGGTAAGTGATGTTGAAATAGTGTGGAACGATTTCTAAAAGTAATCGTGGTCCGCCATTCGTAAGCCAAGATTCCTTAAAGTAGATCCCATGTAACAGATGTCCTTGTTTTCCGCGGAAGTTGAACGAAGTGGTATGAGATAAACCCCATGGCGTTTCTTTAAATGCACTTTACGTATCAGGTCAAAAACATTAGTTGTTTAAATTATGTATAACTAGACGAAACCCGTCGGAGTCGACGGTAATTTTTTTTTTCTTTTTAAAATAATAAACTCATATGGAACAACAAATGTAAATTGTATTTGATTGACAAATTCATTCAACCACTTCAGTAAAGACCCAGGTTCGCGATTTTTTTGTGACTGAAGATTTAACGACCACCGTGAGCAACTCAATGGGCTATAAGCAGTCGCCCGTCCCTAATTTAGGGTCACTGGTTCCAGGGAAAGGAGAGAGCCACTGGCGTAAGACAAACACAACATCCATGCCTCACCGGAATTCGAACCCGGACCCTTCACGAACGAATGATCATAAGCCACCGCTTGGGCTATAAACAGTCGCCCGTCCCCAATGTAGGGTCACTGCTTTCAGGGAAAGGAGACAGTCAGTGCCGTAAGACAAACACAACATCCATGCCTCACCGGGATTCGAATCCGGTATACGGAACCCGTCGGAATCGACGAATAGTTTTTTTCCCCGGTAGACATCGGAATCGACGATAAGTTTTTTTTTTTTTTTTTTTTTGAGAAGAATAAACTCATATGAAATGTTTATTTATATCTTTACATAATGGGAAACGTCTTACCTACGTAAATAAACTGAATCGAATGAATGTTAAATTGTATATATACATCACACAGTCCAATGGCACAACGCAATCAGGTTTTCGAGTGTTCGTTGTTCCGATAAGAACTTTCAAACAAATTCCTGTTAGCGTTGTTTTGCACAACGGTTCGCTAAGAAGAGAGACTTTGGACTTTGGACTACTTCAGTCCCTCCATACGTCCGCTTTCAACAGCGCGTGAGTCAACCGCAGGCGATCGGATGTCAACCGCACGCTTCTCAAATTGACTTTACATGGGAACTTTGCCGTCCCCACAACACCCCAGCCGTTGCCCTAATCTCATTTTTCTCTTCGACTGGCACATCTACATGGTAAGACTTTTATTTTGATACCTCAACCATATGTTTACGTTTAGCCGTTCTCTCACAACTGGTCTTACAAAAAAAAAAAAAAAAAAAACCCTTATAGAATTAATAAATAGATTTGAACAACTAATGCTTTTGACCTGAGACGTAAAGAGTGTACCTATATAATATTGTGCCAGAACAGCAGTATTGCTGATTGGGCCTGATGATGCGGCCGTCGTTACTGTGAAAGGTCTTGCCTGTGTCTTTTAGTTGATTTTAAATTGAAAATAAAATCCCTTTTTTAGTTCCGCAGTTTAATTTCGGCTAAAGTTTTTGTGAATCGTGCCTCTGACAGCTATTGCTTCTACAATTTACTTGTACTTTTAGAATCATTTACTTGAACGTTTCAAAGAATCCAAGTATAAATTTAGTAACACTTGACACCTGCAAATATTCCAGTTGTTCAGCAGATAAAAATGAATGACAGTGGATTCGAAATTTTAATTTCACTGCTTAATGAACACTTTCACCCCGCACTTGATCATTGGTTCACGGTACCACAGTTTACGTCATCTGAGTACAGGAGGAAATACAAATAATAAAATCTGGTTATAGTGTAAGGAAGCTAGACTTGAAGGCAAGTGTTATTTTCCGATTCAGCAAGTACCCAAAACTAATCAGGATATATTTTGAATGCTAAATTTCTATATTTAGTCACCACATCAGCTAACACACTACTAATTACGTTGTGTTTTATTAAAGAATCAGCCGAAAACAAACTAACCTCCACGCGAAATCTCAATACATTTAAAATGCAATTCTTGTCTTTCCAAAACCCGAAGCCTTGAACATCGTAAATGGGATTTCGTTGTCTATTTGACGATGAAATCCTATTTACGATGTTTGCATATGTTAAATGCAAATTTAAGTGGTGATTCATGAGCGTTCATTAAAGCAGCTTATGATCTCGTGCATTTTAAGTTCTACGAGCACAACAATATAACCATTTTCTGAAGAAAACACGTATTTCATTCAACATAGAGATAAACTGCTTTATTTACATCTCCATTTTCCATATTTCAAGATGTAGATTCATGACGTAGGAGGAACGTGTACATTCTGTGTGTGTGTGTGTGTGTGTGTGCGTGTGTGTGTGTGTGTGTGTTTAACGCAAACCTAATACTTTTTTTATTTAGTGCGAAAGTTCTTGCCGACAAAAAAAATGATGCAGAAAGAAATCTTTAATGAATGGTAAGTATTTAAAACGTAATGTGAAAAGGTGGAACTGCAAAGTCAAAATCGTAACTATACAATCGTTAATTTGAGAGAGCTAATGAGAACTTTCAACGCATTGCTATTTTTCGGTAAAATATCAACATTAAAAGAAACACTACCTAAGCAACAGAAAGTGATATTACGAACAGGAAGCTATTCACACTGCTAAGGTTAAATAAACAAACGCATGCAGTTAAGTAGGAAGGGCGAACAGAATACGGACACTTGCCAATAACGAATACGTACCGCCTCAGTGGCGCATTGGTCTAAGCGCTGACTCCGGACCATTCGTCTGAGAGGGGTCTGGGTTCGAATACCGGTGAGGCATGGATTTTGTGTTTATCTTACGGCTAGTATTAAAAGAAATCCGTCTTGTTGCACGATGATATTTATTCAGCTAAAAAACGAAATCTATATACAGTTTAAAAAACACATGAGCACTTTCGGTGTCACATTGACACCTTCATCAGATGTGATTTCACCATGTGGTTACATGCTGGTCTTAAGTACGTGGAGTAGATGCATCATGGGAAAGGTAATGTCAATGTCACATGATATACCAGGTAACAAGACAGCCAAAAAAAGCATAATTAGCAAATGAAAATTACTTAACAGAAACAATTGCTATTGTGCTGTCCTTTCCCAACAAGATTGCTCCAAGGTTCAGGTAAAACATAAAGATAATAGTCATTACAGTAACGTGTATTATAAGCCGAAATATAGAGGCTTTCTGTAAATAACAAGGAATAAACAGAGTTAGGTGTGTTTATAATCTTAGTGTTGTCCCAGTCTGGGATAGAATTTCCAGCACTTATGGTTCTTGCAAAAGAGGTGCTTTGGTGATTCATTTTTGGATCATATCTGTGTTCATTTAATCTCAAATCCAAATTTCTTTTGGTAGAACCCACATAATGATTATTTAGTTCACCAGAGATAGTGTCGAGCATAGGAATAACAGGGAAAAAATGGGGTGTGTATGTTATTCCTATGCTCGACACTATCTCTGGTGAACTAAATAATCATTATGTGGGTTCTACCAAAAGAAATTTGGATTTGAGATTAAATGAACACAGATATGATCTAAAAATGAATCACCAAAGCACCTCTTTTGCAAGAACCATAAGTGCTGGAAATTCCATCCCAGACTGGGACAACGCTAAAATTATAAACACACCTAACTCTGTTTATTCCTTGTTATTTGCAGAAAGCCTCTATATTTCGGCTTATAATACACGTTGCTGTAATGACTATTATCCTTATGTTTTACCTGAACCTTGGAGCAATCTTGTTGGAAAGGACAGCACAATAGCAATTGTTTCTGTTAAGTAATTTTCATTTGCTAATTATGCTTTTTTTGATTGTCTTGTTATTTGGTATATCATGTGACATTGACATTACCTTTCCCATGATGTATCTACTCCACGTACTTAAGACCAGCATGTAACCACATGGTGAAATGACATCTGATGAAGGTGTCAATGTGACACCGAAAGTGCTCATGTGTTTTTAAACTGTATATAGATTTCATTTTTTAGCTGAATAAATATCATCGTGCAACAAGTCGGATTTCGTTTAATACAGTACTAGTATTCATGCACGAATTATAGTGTCTACCGTTATCTTACTGCACTGGCTCTCTCCCTTCCCTGGAACCAGTGGCCCTAAATTAGGGACAGGCGACTGCTTATAGCCCATTGAGATCCTCACGGTGGTCATTAAACCTTCAATCGAAGAAAAAAAAAGAAAAAATGAATAGGTATCTGAAGGATACCTCAGTCGAGATTCGAGAGAAATGGATTTAATCTATACGGACGTATCAGAATAATATGACCACCCAGGAATCAGAGTGTATCCGCCCAGGAGAGTCACAGAGTGCACGTGATAAGGTCGACCACACGGAGATATATGAGCCGGTCAGCACAGATGAGCCATAGTGCGTTACGTGAGCACAATGAGCAGAAGTAGTGATCTGACGGGCGTTCAAAAAGGGAAGGATCATCGGCTACCGCGCCAATGGTGAATGCATCTCAGAAACAGCAGATTTCAAGGGCTGTTCGTGAGGTGCTGTAATAAGTGTGTCCCAAGAATGGACCCCTGACACACCGAGTACCTACCGACATCATAACTGTAAAGCCCCAAAGGCCATCGACCCCAGAGGAGAAAGTCACCTCCGTCGACTGGTAAAGGGAAATCGACGCGTAACAGAGCAGTAGTTGACTATGCAAATGACCGTTGGGGCACTCAAGTTCGTGTCCCTGATAACAGTAAAGTGAACACTGTTGCGCATGGATCTCTGGAGTCGACGCTGTGTCAAGGCGCCCATGTTAACCCAGGTCCATCAGCAACGACGCCTGCAGTTCGCATGGGACTACCGTCATTGGACAGTGGAAGAGTGGGAAAAGGTTGCCTTCTTCGATGAATCGAGGTTTCCACTCCACAGAAGTGACGAGCGGTGGCGGATATGACGTCAGACACACGAGAACCAACACCCGGACACGCTTGTCGGTCAAGTACAGGCCGGAGGTGGCAGTGTGTATGTCTGGGAGATGTTTTCCTGGTATGACCTGGGTCCGCTAGTACTACTGGATAGGTACCCATACGCCGATGGCTACCTGTCCAACCCTGTTGACCAAATACATTCCTTCATGTTGGACGTTCACCCTGGTGGTAATGGTGTCTACCAACAGGACAATGCGCCGTGCCACGTCGCTAAGGCGGTGCGTGACTGGTTCCAGGAACATGACAGCGATGTCTCCGTTCTCCGGTGGCCGGCGAAATAGGACGACCTCAATCCCATAGAGCACTTGCGCATACCCTGACCGCCCATGCCCTGACCTTTGATCTCATTTCGCTCCTATGACCTGACCTATGACCCTATTTCGCACCTATGCCTATGCCCTGACCTTTGACCCCATTTCGGTAAAATTCAACAGAACCGGTTAAGTATACTTCCAGAACAACATGATAAACTTTTGCCTGAATCCAAGTATTTTTAGGTAAGTTATGACGCATAAGGGCGACGGAATGAATCCCGCTTCTATGTCCTAACCTTTGACCCCATTTTGTCCATTTTCAACAGGGTACGTCCCTAATCGAAATCGAACCATTTTTACGCAAGTTATGACACACGAGGGCAATGAAAATGGACCCTGCTCCTATGCCCTGACTTTTGACCCCATTTCACCCGTTTTCAACAGGGTTCGTCCCCATGTGGTTCCCTACCACATACTAAAATTTAATCGAAATCGAACCATTTTTACGCAAGTTATGACGCATAAAGGCAATGGATCCCGCTCCTATGTCCTGACTTTTGACCCCATTTCGTCCATTTTCAACAGAGTTCGTCCCCAGGTGGTCTCCTACCACATACTAAAATTTCATCGAAATCGAACCATTTTTACCCGAGTTATCGTACGGACAGGCGGACAGATAGACAGATGGACAAACCTGGAGCATATACGCTTCTTCAAGCTACGGTTGGAAAGCGTAAAAAGAGGGTGCTGGTCTGACAATTGGCGTTTTTTACTCTATCGCTGGATGGTCGTGTACGTATTTGGCGTAAACAACATGAGGCACTCGATCCATCGAGTATGTTCTCCACAGTATAAGCCAGTGAAAGAAGTTGTATGGTGTGAAGCATGTTCACCTAGCAGGAACTTGGACCCCGGGTTTATGGGAAACAACGTATGACTGGTGCCCACTGTCGTGAATTACTTGCTGACTCTGTACATCCAGCAATGTTGCACTTCTTCCCAAATGGCGACAATGTCTTCCAAGATCACAATGCGCCGAGGCACAAGTCCAATATTGTGCAGGAATGGTTTGAGGAACACAGTTCAGACTTCCAGCATATCGATCCATAGAGCACTTGTGGTACATTATAAAACGGCATATCAGACGTCTGGATACACCAATCTCTTCCATACCTGCATTGAAGGCCGCATTATACACAGCTTGGTTGAACATACCTTCCAACTGGTTCCGGCATCTATTGAATTGATGACGCGTCGGACTGCTGCTGTGCTGAGGGCGAAAAGAGTACCTACGAAGTATTAGAGAAGTGGTCATAAACCAGTGTTCACTCAGTGTAGAACAGTCTGGTTACATTCAATTGCATCTTTCTTGGGGCAGTTTCTATACCCGTGACTTATGGATAGGCAGTTATACCAAAATAATTTCATACGTAACACTGTAACATCGAAAAAATTCCAAACTGTTGTGAAAATTCCTAACGAGGTATGTTTGAACACCATATGCTTCCTTTTGGACTTCTAGAAATGACAATCCTTCCAGTCGAAGCCAATTGATTGTGAAAAAATTACGACTGTTTTGTCTTTCTCGTAGTTTAAGCAGCTTCACCGGTGGTTCTGTTCTTCATGTGATATCTCGTACTTTGTATTCACTTTAAATTTCGAGAATCTTTCTAACCGAGTTCTAATGCTGTATAAGCTGCGTAAAATATTTTCTTGAAGCTATGTAAAAGAACTTTCTGCTGTTAGTTAAAATTTCATTATCCCTGATGATCAGAACCTAATTCTCCAGATAACCCTGAATATCTGCAATTCTTAACAAATAGATCACGAGCAGCAGCGGATCGTGTATCTCAACTATTTCCACATCAAAGTTTCGAATTCAGCTTTCCTCGTGTTCTTTCCCTGTACTGAGAAGTCTTCGTACATATTAAGCCTCGTCCTCGTACGATGATCAGTGTTTTAATCCTCGAGCTTCACGTAAAATGAATTTGGCTTTCTCTGTCTCCTGCCATGCCGACATTTTACTTATAGGAGTTACATAGGAAGTGCTATTTTATGTAAGTAAATTCCCGTAATAATGTCGTCCTGAACGAAATATGCGAGAAAAAGACTGAAGAGGACAAGGCAAATTTGGAGTTGCTTAGAAAACATAGTAAAATGTAAATTTTACAAGGAACTAGAGACAGTAATGAGAACGACTGCCTAGCCATGATTTATAAGATTGTAGACGATATTAAGGATTTTGACGAGGAACAGCAAAACTGAAAGTAGCAAGCTTCGAATTTCCTGCGAGAAATTAAAGTAGCTTCATGAACTGAACTGCAATAAGAAGACAGTCCGATTCTTTGACACACGTCTGTGTTAATTCGGGCACTTAAAATTTAGAAGTCTTCAAATATTTGAAAATATCTGTCAAAAAATATAAAAAAGAAAGTAGGAAACTATTACTCAAGTACAGCCGCAGTTACGACGAATTTATGACGACACGTGACATCATGAAGAATCTGATAAGAGGAAGAAAACTTGGAAAGCAAATAGCATGGAAAAAAATCGATCTGATGTGATGAGAATTTGCCGAGTGGATAACAAGAGGCCAGACCCAATCAATAACCTCGGGGATATCAAAACACATAACTCGAGATCTCTCAAATTCCTCAGAGTATTAACTTCGAAAACCGCTAGTTGAGCAAACGATGCAACAATCCATTCTCATAACCATTAAGATCTTCAGAAGGCTCTTCCCTGACATTTATTGCCTCTTTAATTACTTTATATTGAACCGAAGTAATAGAAATGGCCCGGCACTTGATGGAAGATGACAGATCTCGTTCCATGTTTCATATCCTTCTCGTTTGCTAGCAGCTGTCTGAGTATACCTACGTAAGGATAAGATCGAGTAACGAGTACCAAAAAAATCAATAGATTAAGAATACATATATATATATACATATATATATACATATATCATCATCATCATCATCATCATTGTCAACCATTATCAATCCACTGCTGGACGAAGGTCTCCCCAAGTTTCTCCACAACGGTCTGTCTTGTGCCAGTCTCCTCCATGTCACTCCCGCATACTTTCGAATTTCATCCACCCATCTTCCATGTGGTCTTCTTCTGGGTCTTTTCCTGTCCCTTGGAATCCAACCTAAAATTTCGGCTGTCCATCGATGGTCTGTCCTTCTAGCAGTATGTCCAGCCCATTGCCATTTCAGGGATTTAACTCTGATCATGATGTCTTCCACTCTTGTCATTTTTCAGATCCACGTGTTCCTCTTCTTATCTCTCCTGGTTACACCAAGCATGCACCTCTCCATGCTTTTTTGAGTTGTCTGCAGCCTTTGTATGTCTCTTTTAGCTAAAGTCCACGTCTCTGCACCATACGTAAGCACTGGAAGGATGCATTGATCAAACACTTTTCTTTTAAGACATAATGGTATATTGCTCTTGAAAATTATGCTGTTTCTTCCAAAAGCTCTCCATGCAAGTTTTGTACGCCGATTAATTTCTTCATCAATGTGACTCTCACTTGATATCTGCTGTCCAAGATAAACGTACGTGCCTGTTATCACCAGCTTTTCTAAATCAATCGATAAATCTTCATTTCTTGTAAAAGCATTGTACATCACTTTTGTCTTCTGAAAGTTCATTTTTAATCCCACTTCTTTACTCTTGTCAGCAAGTTCCTGGATCATACTCTGTAGCCCTGATGGGGTAGTGGCAAAAATGACTATGTCATCAGCAAAACGAAGGTGGCTTAGATAATCTCCATTAATCTTTATCCCTTTGTTTTCCCAGTTCAGTGATTGAAAGACATTTTCCAATGTGGCATTAAAGAGCTTCGGAGATATGGTGTCACCTTGTCTCACTCCTTTTCCAATTTTTATGTGTGTTGTATTTTCAAACAGCCGAATCTTTGCACTTGCATTTTCATAGATGTTATTAATAATATTAATGTATGCATCTTCAATACCGCAGGATTTCAGAGCCATTGTAACTGCTGATGGTTTCACCGAATCAAAGGCTTTTTCATAATCGATAAAAGCCATGCACAATGGAAGTTCATATTCCCTCGCTCTTTCAATTAGTTCTCTCAGTACGTGGATATGATCTATTGTGCTGTAGCCACTCCTGAATCCAGCTTGTTCTCTCGGTTGAGCCATGTCCAGTGTCACCTTCAAGCGGTGTGAAAGAACTTTAGTGAAGATTTTATAAACCACTGATAGGAGGCTGATAGGTCTGTAGTTCCTGAGATCCTCAATGTCACCTTTTTTATGTAGCAAGATCATTGTAGCGTTGTTCCAATCCTCAGGAATTTTCCCTTCATTAAGGCATCGAGTGAAAATTTGGGCGAGTACTGTTTCGATTTCTCCACTTGCTTCTTGTATGATGTCTACAGTAATTCCATCTTCTCCTGGAGCTTTTCCCCGCTTCATGTTCTTGATTGCATGTGCAACTTCTGCTGGAAGGACTGGAAGAAATCTGGTACTGGTACCTTTCATGATGTCTGGAGTACATGTATCATCCCTTTCATATAATTTGGAGTAGAAATCTTTCACTCTTGTCAAAATTTCGCCTCTATTTCTTGTTAGAGAACCATCTTCTTTTCTCAGTGCCATAATCTGTTTTCTTCCCTTACTGAGATGTCCCTTTGCTATCTTTAGGCTTTGGTTGCTTTCAATTGCTTTCCTTACTAGTTCACAGTTGAATTTCCTTACGTCTGCAGTGATACTTTTTCGTACTGTCTTGCATAGCTCTATATATTCCACTTTGGAAGTCACATCTTCTTTAGTTGTCCTCATCACTCTTCTTTTTTGCATCAACATTTTGGTTTGTCCTGATAATTTGTTCACATGCAATTTGTTCTTAGACCCAGCTAATTTTGTTGCTGTTTCCATAAGAGCTTTGGTTACTTTTCTGTAAACTTCAGAAATATCCGCTTCTTTCGATGTTAGGCCTTTTAAAGCAGAGAACCTGTTCTTCAGTTCCAATTTGAAGGCATTATGGTGTTTTTTAAGGTTGGTTATGTCAATACATTTTGTTTGTCTTATGAGCTTGCTACGTTCGAGTTTAGTGTTGAGGTGCATCTTACATCTTACCTATCTATGGTCACTGCCTGTGTTGAACTTGTTTAGCACACTGCAGTCTTCTATGACGAATTTTTTGTTACACATAATAAAATCAATTTCACTTGTCGTCCCATTTGGATGTCTCCATGTCCATTTCCTGTGTGGCTTTTTCTTGAAAAATGAGTTCAAGATGAAAAACCCTTCTGCCTCTGCAAACTCTACGAGAGTATTTCCACGCTGGTTTCTTTTGCCGTGACCGAATTTACCTACTGAAGTTTCATTCTGTTGCCGTTGCCCTATTTTTGCATTGAAATCTCCCATAATTATTTTCAAGTGCTGCTTACCTTTATTATTTAGATCACGAATTTCCTCATAAAATTCTTCAATTTCTTCTTCAGCATGACTTGTGGTGGGTACATAAGTTTGAATAATCTGAGCCTGGTATCTTCTCGAGAGTTGGATAACGAGTCGTGCAGCTCTGTCAGAGGAACTTTCAACTTCTACAACTTTATCCTTCAGTTTCTTGTTTATTATAAATCCAACACCACTAGTTCTGCCAGTATCTGTCCCACGATAGTAGAAGAGATGTCCACTTTTCAGTTCAACGAGATCTTCTCCTTTTCTCCTTTCCTCACTTAGCCCGACGATGTCCCACTTGATCCTTTGTAGTTCCTCTTCCAATTCAAGAAGCCTTGAATCAGAAGATAGGGAGCGTCCGTTATATGTAGCCAAGGTCAGCATCAGATGGCAGCCTAGTCCGGTCCTCCGGGGATTCTTAGCACCCTCTGCCTTCATGTCGCACTGGCCGCTGCCTTGGCCAGGTACATTCCAGCTGCCGGAGACTGAGGGCCAAGATTTAAGTTGTGGAGTCATTTTGGAGGGGTTTGGCCATAACTCACCAAGCTGGCCAAGCGGGTTGGTGAGTGTGGGATAGCATTTCCTCTAATCCCGATGGTATAGTTATACCGCTATTGGCGGTCGTCAGAGCCCCTTTAGTGGGAACAGGATGTACCACGAGAAGGCGGGGTTGACATTTGTCAAGGAGAGGCTGTGATGTTACGCATCACCTGACCTTACATCCCACATATATATATATATATACATATATATATATATCATCATCATTGTCAACCATTATCAATCCACTGCCGGACGAAGGTCTCCCCAAGTTTCCTCCACAACGGTCTGTCTTGTGCCAGTCTCCTCCATGTCACCCCTGCATACTTTCGAATTTCATCCACCCATCTCCCATGTGGTCTTCTTCTGGGTCTTTTCCTGTCCCTTGGAATCCAATCTAAAATTTCGGCTGTCCATCGATGATCTGTCCTTCTGGCAGTATGTCCAGCCCATTGCCATTTCAGGGATTTAACTCTGATCATGATGTCTTCCACTCTTGTCATTTTTCGGATCCACGAGTTCCTCTTCTTATCTCTCCTGGTTACACGAAGCATGCACCTCTCCATGCTTCTTTGAGTTGTCTGCAGCCTTTGTATGTCTCTTTTAGTTAAGGTCCACGTCTCCGCACCATACGTAAGCACTGGAAGGATGCATTGATCAAACACTTTTCTTTTAAGACATAATGGCATATTGCTCTTGAAAATTATGCTGTTTCTTCCAAAAGCTCTCCAGGCAAGTTTTGTACGCCGATTAATTTCTTCATCAATGTGACCCTCACTTGATATCTGCTGTCCAAGATAAACGTACGTGTCTGTTATCTCCAGCTTTTCTCCATCAATCGATAAATCTTCATTTCTTGTAAACGCATTGAACATCACTTTTGTCTTCTGAAAGTTCATTTTTAATCCCACTTCTTTACTCTTGTCAGCAAGTTCCTGGATCATACTCTGCAGCTCTGATGGGGTAGTTGCAAAAATGACTACGTCATCAGCAAAACGAAGGTTGGTTAGATAATCTCCATTAATTTTTATCCCCTTGTTTTCCCAGCTCAGTGACTGAAAAACACCCTCCAATGTGGCATTAAAGAGCTTCGGAGATATGGTGTCACCTTGTCTCACTCCCTTTCCAATTTTTACGTGTGTTGTATTTTCAAACAGCCGAATCTTTGCACTTGCATTTTCATAGATGTTATTAATAATATTAATGTATGCATCTTCAATACCGCAGGTTTTCAGAGCCATTGTAACTGCTGATGGTTTCACCGAATCAAAGGCTTTTTCATAATCGATAAAAGCCATGCACAATGGAAGTTCATATTCCCTCGCTCTTTCAATTAGTTCTCTCAGCACGTGGATATGATCTATTGTGCTGTAGCCACTCCTGAATCCAGCTTGTTCTCTCGGTTGAGCCATGTCCAGTGTTACCTTCAAGCGGTGTGAAAGAACTTTAGTGAAGATTTTATAAACTACTGATAGGAGGCTGATAGGTCTGTAGTTTCCGAGATCCTCAATGTCACCTTTCTTATGTAGCAGGATCATTGTAGCGGTGTTCCAATCCTCAGGAATCTTTCCTTCATTAAGGCATCGAGTGAAAATTTGGGCGAGTACTGTTTCGATTTCTCCACTTGCTTCTTGTATGATGTCTACAGTAATTCCATCTTCTCCTGGAGCTTTTCCTCGCTTCATGTTCTTGATTGCATGTGCAACTTCTGCTGGGAGGACTGGAGGAACTCTGGTACTGGTATCTTTCATGATGTCTGGAGTGCATATATCATCCCTTTCATATAATTTGGAGTAGAAATCTTTCACTCTTGTCAAAATTTCGCCTCTATTTCTTGTTACAGAACCATCTTCTTTTTTCAGTGCCATAATCTGTTTTGTTCCCTTACTGAGATGTCCCTTTGCTATCTTTAGGCTTTGGTTGTTTTCAATTGCTTTCCTCACTAGTTCACAGTTGAATTTCCTTACGTCTTCAGTGATACTTTTTCGTGTTGTCTTGCATAGCTCTATATATTCCACTTTGGAAGTCACATCTTCTTTAGTTGTCCTCATCTCTCTTCTTTTTTGCATCAACATTTTGGTTTTTCCTGATAATTTGTTCTCATGCAACTTGTTCTTAGACCCAGCTAATTTTGTTGCTGTTTCCCTAAGAGCTTTGGTTACTTTTCTGTTAACTTCAGAGATATCCACTTCTTCCGATGTTAGGCCTTCTAAAGCAGAGAACCTGTTCTTCAGTTCTAACTTGAAGGTATTATGGTGTTTTTTAAGGTTGGTTATGTCAATAGATTTTGTTTGTCCTATGAGCTTGCCACGTTCAAGTTTAGTGTTGAGGTGCATCTTACATCTCACCAATCTATGGTCACTACCTGTGTTGAACTTGTTTAGCACACTGCAGTCTTCTATGACGAATTTTTTGTTACACATAATAAAATCAATTTCACTTGTCGTCCCATTTGGATGTCTCCATGTCCATTTCCTGTGTGGCTTTTTCTTGAAGAAGGAGTTCAAGATGAAAAACCCTTCTGCCTCTGCAAACTCAACGAGAGTATTTCCACGCTGGTTTCTGTTGCCATGACCGAATTTACCTACTGAAGTTTCATTCTGTTGCCGTTGCCCTATTTTTGCATTGAAATCTCCCATAATTATCTTCAAATGCTGCTTACCTTTATTATTTAGATGACAAATTTCCTCATAAAATTCTTCAATTTCTTCTTCAGGATGACTTGTGGTGGGTGCATAAGTTTGAATAATCTGAGCCTGGTATCTTTTCGAGAGTTGGATAACAAGCCGTGCAGCTCTGTCAGAGGAACTTTCAACTTCTACAACTTTGTCCTTCAGTTTCTTGTTTATTATAAATCCAACACCACTAGTTCTGCCAGTATCTGTCCCACGATAGTAGAAGAGATGTCCACTTTTCAGTTCGATGAGATCTTCTCCTTTTCTCCTTACCTCACTTAGCCCCACGATGTCCCACATGATCCTTTGTAGTTCCTCTTCCAATTCAAGAAGCCTTGAATCAGAAGATAGGGAGCGTCCATTGTAAGTAGCCAAGGTCAGCATCAGATGGCAGCCTAGTCCGGTCCTCCGGGGATTCTTAGCACCCTCTGCCTTCATGTCGCACTGGCCGCTGCCTTGGCCAGGTACATTCCAGCTGCCGGAGACTGAGGGCCAAGATTTAAGTTGTGGAGTCATTTTGGAGGGGTTTGGCCATAACTCACCACGCTGGCCAAGCGGGTTGGTGAGTGTGGGATAGCATTTCCTCTGATCCCGATGGTATAGTTATACCGCTATGGGCGGTCGTCAGAGCCCCTTTAGTGGGAACAGGATGCACCACGAGAAGGCGGGGTTGACATTTGTCAAGGAGAGGCTGTGATGTTACGCATCACCTGACCTTACATGGACGCTCCCTATCTTCAAGATTTAAGTAGTGGAGTCATTTTGGAGGGGTTTGGCCATAACTCACCACGCTGGCCAAGCGGGTTGGTGAGTGTGGGATAGAATTTCCTCTAATCCCGATGGTATAGTTATACCGCTATTGGCGGTCGTCAGAGCCCCTTTAGTAGGAACAGGATGCACCACGAGAAGGCGGGGTTGACATTTGTCAAGGAGAGGCTGTGATGTTACGCATCACCTGACCTTACATCCTTTACGTGAAACTTTAGGCTAATGATTAAGCATTTGCTGTTCACATTCTGAAATATATATATATATATATATATATATATATATATGCCAAGGTGACATGGAGGAGACAGGCTCAAGACAGACAGTTGTGGAAGAAACTTAGGGAGACCTTCATCCAGCAGGGGATTGATAATGGTTGACAATAATGGTGATAATGATGGTAATAATATCTCCTCCATGTCACCTTGGCATATATATATATATATATATATTTCAGAATGTGAACAGCAAATGCTTAATCATTAGCCTAAAGTTTCACGTAAAGGATGTAAGGTCAGGTGATGCGTAACATCACAGCCTCTCCTTGACAAATGTCAACCCCGCCTTCTCGTGGTGCATCCTGTTCCTACTAAAGGGGCTCTGACGACCGCCAATAGCGGTATAACTATACCATCGGGATTAGAGGAAATGCTATCCCACACTCACCAACCCGCTTGGCCAGCGTGGTGAGTTATGGCCAAACCCCTCCAAAATGACTCCACAACTTAAATCTTGGCCCTCAGTCTCCGGCAGCTGGAATGTACCTGGCCAAGGCAGCGGCCAGTGCGACATGAAGGCAGAGGGTGCTAAGAATCCCCGGAGGACCAGACTAGGCTGCCATCTGATGCTGACCTTGGCAACGTACAATGGACGCTCCCTATCTTCTGATTCAAGGCTTCTTGAATTGGAAGAGGAACTACAAAGGATCAAGTGGGACATCGTTGGGCTAAGTGAGGTAAGGAGAAAAGGAGAAGATCTCATCGAACTGAAAAGTGGACATCTCTTCTACTATCGTGGGACAGATACTGGCAGAATTAGTGGTGTTGGATTTATAATAAACAAGAAACTAAAGGATAAAGTTGTAGAAGTTGAAAGTTTCTCTGACAGAGCTGCACGGCTTGTTATCCAACTCTCGAAAAGATACCAGGCTCAGATTATTCAAACTTATGCACCCACCACAAGTCATCCTGAAGAAGAAATTGAAGAATTTTATGAGGAAATTTGTCATCTAAATAATAAACGTAAGCAGCACTTGAAAATAATTATGGGAGATTTCAATGCAAAAATAGGGCAACGGCAACAGAATGAAACTTCAGTAGGTAAATTCGGTCACGGCAACAGAAACCAGCGTGGAAATACTCTCGTTGAGTTTGCAGAGGCAGAAGGGTTTTTCATCTTGAACTCCTTCTTCAAGAAAAAGCCACACAGGAAATGGACATGGAGACATCCAAATGGGACGACAAGTGAAATTGATTTTATTATGTGTAACAAAAAATTTGTCATAGAAGACTGCAGTGTGCTAAACAAGTTCAACACAGGTAGTGACCATAGATTGGTGAGATGTAAGATGCACCTCAACACTAAACTTGAACGTGGCAAGCTCATAAGACAAACAAAATGTATTGACATAACCAACCTTAAAAAACACCTTAATACCTTCAAGTTGTAACTGAAGAACAGGTTCTCTGCTTTAGAAGGCCTAACATCGGAAGAAGTGGACATCTCGGAAGTTAACAGAAAAGTAACCAAAGCTCTTATGGAAACAGCAACAAAATTAGCAGGGTCTAAGAACAAGTTGCATGTAAATAAATTATCAGAAAAAACGAAAATGTTGATGCAAAAAAGAAGAGAGATGAGGACAACTAAAAAAGATGTGACTTCCAAAGTAGAATATATAGAGCTATGCAAGACGGTACGAAAAAGTATCACTGAAGACGTAAGAAAATTCAACTGTGAACTAGTGAGGAAAGCAATTGAAAACAACCAAAGCCTAAAGATAGCAAAGGGACATCTCAGTAAGGGAAGAAAACAGATTATGGCACTGAGAAAAGAAGATGGTTCTGTAACAAGAAATAGAGGCGAAATTTTGACAAGAGTGAAAGATTTCTACTCCAAATTATATGAAAGGGATGATACATGCACTCCAGACATCATGAAAGATACCAGTACCAGAGTTCCTCCAGTCCTTCCAGCAGAAGTTGCACATGCAATCAAGAACATGAAGCGGGGAAAAGCTCCAGGAGAAGATGGAATTACTGTAGACATCATACAAGAAGCAAGTGAAGGAATCGAAACAGTACTCGCCCAAATTTTCACTCGATGCCTTAATGAAGGAAAGATTCCTGAGGATTGGAACACCGCTACAATGATCCTGCTACATAAGAAAGGTGACATTGAGGATCTCGGAAACTACAGACCTATCAGCCTCCTATCAGTAGTTTATAAAATCTTCACTAAAGTTCTTTCACACCGCTTGAAGGTAACACTGGACATGGCTCAACCGAGAGAACAAGCTGGATTCAGGAGTGGCTACAGCACAATAGATCATATCCATGTGCTGAGAGAACTAATTGAAAGAGCGAGGGAATATGAACTTCCATTGTGCATGGCTTTTATCGATTATGAAAAAGCCTTTGATTCGGTGAAACCATCAGCAGTTACAATGGCTCTGAAAACCTGCGGTATTGAAGATGCATACATTAATATTATTAATAACATCTATGAAAATGCAAGTGCAAAGATTCGGCTGTTTGAAAATACAACACACATAAAAATTGGAAAGGGAGTGAGACAAGGTGACACCATATCTCCGAAGCTCTTTAATGCCACATTGGAGGGTGTTTTTCAGTCACTGAGCTGGGAAAACAAGGGGATAAAGATTAATGGAGATTATCTAACCCACCTTCGTTTTGCTGATGACGTAGTCATTTTTGCAACTAGCCCATCAGAGCTTCAGAGTATGATCCAGGAACTTGCTGACAAGAGTAAAGAAGTGGGATTAAAAATGAACTTTCAGAAGACAAAAGTGATGTTCAATGCTTTTACAAGAAATGAAGATTTATCGATTGATGGAGAAAAGCTGGAGATAACAGACACGTACGTTTATCTTGGACAGCAGATATCAAGTGAGGGTCACATTGATGAAGAAATTAATCGGCGTACAAAACTTGCCTATAGAGCTTTTGGAAGAAACAGCATAATTTTCAAGAGCAATATGCCATTATGTCTTAAAAGAAAAGTGTTTGATCAATGCATCCTTCCAGTGCTTACGTATGGTGCAGAGACGTGGACCTTAACTAAAAGAGACATACAAAGGCGACAGACAACTCAAAGTACCATGGAGAGGTGCATACTTGGTGTAACCAGGAGAGATAAGAAAAGGAACTCGTGGATCCGAAAAATGACAAGAGTGGAAGACATCATGATCAGAGTTAAATCCCTGAAATGGCAATGGGCTGGACATACTGCCAGAAGGACAGATCATCGATGGACAGCCGAAATTTTAGATTGGATTCCTAGGGACAGGAAAGGACCCAGAAGAAGACCACATGGGAGATGGGTGGATGAAATTCGAAAGTATGCAGGAGTGACATGGAGGAGACTGGCACAAGACAGACCGTTGTGGAGGAAACTTGGGGAGACCTTCGTCCAGCAGTGGATTGATAATGGTTGACAATGATGATGATGATGATATATATATATATATAACAATAATATACACTGAAGATCAATTGAATTAGAGATACCTGTTTAGTAACGTGTAGCACCACCTTTCGCCCTGATGACGGCGGCAATTCGCCTCGGCATGGACTCTACAAGACACCGGAAGCGTTGGGAAGCCATACGGATCCACGAACCCTGAACAAGCTCCCACAGTTCACGAAGATTTGATGGAGGGGGTCAAAGCCTCAAACATCTCTCTCGATGGCATCCCACATGTGCTCGATGGGATTGAGGTCAGGTGACTTGTCTGGCCAAGGAAGCGAGGTCAGGTCGGTGGAGTGTTCATCCAACCATTCGGATACAATTCGGTAGTGATGGCAGGCTGCATTGTCCTGTTGCAGGATCAGGTCCCCAGTGGGATGCTGAAGACCCACAAACGGGAGCAAATGGGCGTCCAGGATATCCCGGTAACGTTGACCTGTGAGGGGACGATGTCACACGTAACAGGGGTCCCATTTCTGCTAACGTAACCAGGGGTCCCAGACGAGAATGCAACCCCCGCCAGCTTGAAGAGTACCCTGCTGACAAGAAGGATCCATTGCTTTATGTGGTTTGCGCCGTACTGGTATCCCACCGTCCGCATGTACCAACGTGAATCTCAACTCATCAGTCCAGGCAACATTTTTCCAGATGTCTAGGGTTCAGTGGCGATGTTTCCGCGCCCATGCTAATCTTTGCACCCTGTGATGTGCGGTCAGCAGCGGTACCTTCGTGGGACGATGGCTTCTGTACACTATAGCGAGGAGATGGTTCTGGATGGTGTGTCTGCTTACACGTTTTTGTGCACCAGCGTTAAATTGCCGAGTGATTTCGTGCACTGTGGCCAGTATATCCGCTGTTACAATGCGAGCTAGCCGACGATTACCCCGCTCATCCACACGCTGTTGTCCACGGCAGTTGGCCCTTGCAGGGATGGTTTTACCGAATTCGATGTACTCACAGTGAACCCGTGACACAGTGGCTCGTAAAAATCCCAGTGCCTGCACGACTTCCGAGATGGAGGGACCCATTCGTCGGGCCCCGACAATTTGCCCACGATCAAATGAGCTTAGATCCTTCGTCTTACCCATACTGCGTCCGACCCTTACTGATTCCCGTTGCATCACTCCTTATATTGTCGGATCGCTGCATACGTCATGTCGTTTTCGTTTACAGGGCCGCCCACAGCACCACATTTGCATAACGCCAGTTGTCTCTAATTCGATTGCTCTTCAGTGTGTATATATATACATGTATATATACGTACACTACATTGACAAAAGTCACCGGACACCCCTTCAAATGTAAATGAACAGATCCGCTACGTTGTTAAGTTGCGCGGTTCACGGTGCGAGGTACAGCTGCAAACGGTATATAAACAAGCTTGCAGCTGACCGCGATCCTATCGCACTGTGAGGTTAAGTGAAAATGTCGCGGCCGGAGAGAACTGACTTCGAGAAAGGAAAGATTGTTGAGTGTGATATTAGTGGGTTGTCTATAAGAGAAACCGAGAGGCGTTTAAACTTACCCAAGTCAAGTGTTTTGAATATACTGAATAAGTGGAGTGGAAGACACATGGCGTGCCTGAAGCAGCAAAGGCTACCAGCATACCAAAGAAATCAGTGATAGAGGACGTCGAAGCCTCAAGAGAGTTGTTACAGCTAATCGACGGAGTACTGCACAAGACCTCAGTGTACAGGTGAGTAAAAATGCTAGAACCTCGGTAAGTACACGTACTATTCGCAGAGAACTGCATTCCGTGGGTTACCGTTGTCGTGCGGCTGCTCATAAGCCTTTCATCTCCACTCGGAATGCTACTCATCGTTTGGCATGGTGTAAAGAACATTTATCGTGGACCGTAGATCAATGGAAATGGGTCCTATGGACTGATGAATCTGGATTCATCAGTCCATAGGACCCATCAGTCTGATGGTCGTGTGTGGGTATGACGGCAGCCGGAAGAACGCTATTTACCACAGTTTACTGTTCCTATGGTCAAGTTTGGAGCTGGCAGTATACTCGTGTGGGGTTGTTTTTCTTCGAGTGGTTCCGGCCCATTGGTTATCGTGGATAAACTTGTTAGCCATTAGGTCTTCCTCAATATTCTGGCCAGTTATGCCTTACCGACTCTGTGACAATACTAAGGATCCGAGCCTTGTTGGTACCAGCAAGATAATGCACCGAGCCATAAAGCAAGGACTGTTACTGCGTAGTTTGACGATAATTCTATATCGTGTGTGGACTGGCCAGCACAGAGCCCTGATCTTAATCCCATAGAGCACCTATGGGATGAACTAGAGCGCGGCATAAGAAGTTTGGAACCAAGGCCTACTACCAAGCAACAGTTAGCGGCAACATTATATACTGAATGGAAGCGCATAGCTATCGCTGTGTTCCAAAACCTTGTCGAAAGCATGTCTTGAAGGGTCAGTGCATGCATTAAGGGCAAAGGTGGGCCGACACCGTACATATTATATACAGGGTGATTCAGCTAAGGGTGTACACACTTCTGGGATGGATAGGTTGCACAAAGATAAATCGAAATCACATAACAATGTAGGGTCGGAAACGTCATCTTCATGCGGTAGATGGCGTTGTTCGGCCGCGAGACTGCTCTTACGTCCTTTCAGGATACTGTCATTTACACGGGAAGGTGGCTTTAATGCACATAACGCGCATGTATGGGCGGTGGAGAACCCCATGCTGTACGACCACGTGAAGCATAAAACCGTTTTGCTGTTAATGTTCGGGCCGGCATTGTCGGGTCGGGGACCACTTAATTGGCCCATACCTCATGCCTCCTTGCCTGGACGGAAAAAGTTGGCGGATATTTCTGGAGGACGTCTTGCCTGAGCTATTGAACGAACAACAGGTCCCTCAGTCGCTGCGCCGTGCAATGTGGTTCCAGCACGATGGGGCTCCCACACATTTCAGCAATGACTTTCGTCATCACTTAAACATGACATTTGGACATCAGTGGATCGGGCGTGGTGGTCCCGTTCATTGGCCTGCAAGATCGCCGGATTTAGCAGGCCTTGATTACTTCTTCTGGGGTTACATCAAAGGACTGGTCAACGACACCCTCGTTGAAAGTGATGAGGACCTTGTAGCACGCATCTCTGTAGCTGCTTCGAAAGTCCGAGACACGCCAGGAATCTTCCAAAATGTGCGTGATTCCATGCGCTGATGATGTCAAGCGTGTGTTACAGCTCATGGTCGCAACTATGAACACCTTCTGTAACCTCAATGCATTTCGCAAATGTCTTGTGAGTAATAAAAATAATTTTGTTCTCTTACTTGCTGCTCTTTCATTTCTTATCCTCTCTGTACACTAGCACATGAAGATGGCTTTTCGGACAATGCATTGCTATGTGATTCCGATTAGTCTTTGTGCAACCTTCCCCTCCCAAAAGTTTGTACACGCTTAATTGAATCACCCTGTATATAATAGCAGTTACGCCCGTTCTCCGAAGGGTGAATCTATAATTTTTTGAACATAAAATTAAAGAAAGGAAATGTAATTAAGGGAAAGAAAAACAATTTAAGATCTGTAACTGTTTCACGATTTAGAACAGGGTCATGACGTCAATGAATACAATGAATACGGTTTGACGTAAAACAGATCAGGCTTTGGAGCCCCTTAGTTTTAAATCAAATTTTCATGGAATTTTTACAGCATTTCAACGTTTCTGGCATAATTATCTTAAAACCTGTGAGCATTTTGAATAGTAAAGCTAAGCTTCCCTTTTGAATTGTTTGGTTTCTAGACTTTTTTAGGTATCCAGACCCTAACGACTGTCAGCATGCCAATTTTCAGATCCCAAGGTTATTAGGAAGTGGTCGAACAATGTGCGAAAAATTCCAGCAGAGAATGTTCCAAAGCAGAATTTCTGATTTTCTTCGGACTTTTCCAGATATTCGGACCATAACAATTTGACAATTTTCAAATCTTCAGGTGATGTAGAAGTGGTCGAAGAATTAGAGAAATATTCCATAGCCACTATTTTTATTTTTATTTTATTTTATTTTATGCCGGGCGAAAACGCCGAACTTTAAAAGTGTCGCTACGTCATTAAGCATTGAGTCATTGACAGTTTAATTGCAGCCCCTCCTTTCACCCAATGAGACGAGAGTGCTAAAAATACCTGCGTCACCATGGTAGCAGGTCACGGGACCAGAACTTTCCTGTATGGTTACCCTCGAAGACAGAGAAAGCCGTTCGTTCCTTTCCTGTGCGTCTTTAAAAAATGCTTAAAACTTAGAAAATTATTTTTTCTTAATTTTTTTAAAAAAAGGAGTGATAGTTGTGAGTTTATGCTGTAAAAATTGCAATGCGTTATGATTTATAATTTGCCATACATCCGTTTTTTAAAATGAATCCCATCGCGAAATAGAGAATTTGTGAAATTAAAAAATTTAATTTCTTGTAAACTAAATCGAAATTAAAAAAAAAAGGAGGGGGGGCGAGGTGCATTCGGCCATGGCCCTACATGCCTACAAAGTTTTGTGGTTCTGTTCCTGTTAGTGCATCCAGAACGCGAACTAATAGCACTTTTTTGCTTACCTTAAGTTTGAAATACAAAAGCTCTTGAAGTAACGCCCGAATCGGAAAACGGTTTCTTTCAGCGTGTTCTTTAAACAATTCTCTACAAACGATGTAAATTTCATATTTTTGTATTCAATACGTTTTGCGCTGCGAGCGACTGTCGCGAAATTTCTAAAACAGCGGTAGCGGCAATTACTTTTTTTTAGAATAGAGAGATATACACCAACGAGAAAAAAGTTTTTTTTTATCATAAAATTATGACCACCCCCAGCTTAGAGAAACGAGCGCGCCTGGAGACCGAACGGTGGCGAAGATTAAGTTCACTAAGCAGTATATATACAACCTGTGAACCGGCTTTCTGTTAGTAGAGTGTTCGGAGTCAGAATGGGAAAAGCTGCCGATTTATCGGAGTTTGATAAAAGACAAATTGTGACGTCACGGCGCCTCGGAACTACGATCTCGGAAACGCCGCCGCTTGTTGGTTGTTCACGTGCCGCTGTAGTGAGTACGTATCAAAAGCGGTGCACAGATGGACAAACGACGAACCGTCGGCCAGCCGTATGTCCTCCGCAGCTCACTGATGCCACAAGGAAGCGGAGACTGTCGCGCATTGTTCACAGCGACCGCAGGGCCAAAACGCGAAAAATAACCCGCAGCTATAATAGTGGTGATCAGGACAATGTTTCACAGCACACAGTTCATCGCAGGCTTGTGCGCATGTGCCTACGTAGCTGAAGACCCAACCGGGTCCCCATGCTACCCGCACTTCATCGCCAACAGCGCAAGAAGTGGGCCGAAGGTCATCGAGATTGGACCGTAGATGATTGGAAGAAAGTGGCCTGGTCTGACGAATCAAGATTCTTAGTGCATCACGTGGACGGCCAAGGCCCGAATATATCGATTATCAACGGAGGCTATAACACCTGGATGCACTGTTGGGCGGAAACATGCCAGCGGCGGCAGCAACGGCCTTAAGCTGTGAGCGATGTTTCCTTCTGACACTTTAGTCCCATTATCGCAATAGCACAATCCCTGATAGCTGTCAGGTATCTTAACATCATTGCGGACCAAGTTCACCCATTCATTCCGTTCCATGTATCTCCAATCCAAAGTATTTGAGACAAGTTGTAGCTTTTAAAGTTCCTGGAAATGGATACCGCGTTGTTCTGGAAAACGGCGCAGTAGATAAAAATATAGCACTCTTTTAATGCGTTTCACAAAATCTTCATTTGATTTATAAAAGTGCCAACAGCTTTTATCGTCAAATAATCTTATTTTTCAGATATTGTCTACCTGAGGTGTTCAGGGTGCTTGGAAATTATTTGAGAGAGCAGCTGTGTTTTTTTTTCTGCTCCATCTGAAGTTGTTTTAATAATCATATATATTTCTGACAGTAAGGCGTACGTATAAATATACTTTTGGACGTTTCTTTTGGATGTGACATACGACTGAAATCTAAAAATCGAATGAGTAGGAAATTCTTCGTTTTATATTCTTTCCAAATTTGCTTTAAACTGCTCAGAAACTGCCTCGGTGACGAACTAGTCTAAAATCAGGCATCTGACCATTTCACCCGAGATAGGTAGGTATTCAAGTCCTGTGTGAAGCAGGGATGGTTTGCTTGTCTTACGGCACTGGATTTCTTCCCTCCGTGGAGCCAGTGGCCCTAAATTAAAGAAGGGGGCGACTTTTTATACCAACTGAGTTGCTCGAGGTGGTTGTTAAACTAAAGTCAGAAACAAAATGATGCTCTTGAAAGTACAAGTACTTTGTTCTCATGCGAAAGAAATAAGCGTTCATTGTTTTGAGTCAAATCTCTTCTTCACTGCTTATAGGTCCGAAATCCAAATAAAAAAAAACATGACGTTTCTGAGAGCAAATTTTATGAATGTGGAAGTTTTCAGGTGATATCCTTTACTGCACTCCAGTTACAGTACCTATGACTGCTTTACGTTATTTGGTTGAATTTTCACTGATATTACTCTTCCTTTTTTGATAAAATTTGGCATTGAAACATAGGTTAGCATCATATGAATGCATTTACTGTAAACATCAAGATAATAATTGAAATATTTCCATACATATTCACTGAAAATATCACAACGTTTCTTTTCTCAGCTTTGAGCCTTATAAAATTCGAGCTCCAAAAATAAACACGAAATGAGCAATGATCTCATATCACGGCAGTGAAAAAATATTTTAAAACTAACTTAAAATGTATCTGCGCGTTTTAACGCATGGAAAATTAAATGAAATCCACGTGCAAAAACACGTATGTTGGATTTGTACACCAAAACTGAACTTCTTCAGCGCAGTTGAATTTAGATTCGGTATTTATACAGTTGTATTTAAAGAACTAATTCTTTTACATAAACATAAACACCAAACATTCACACTTGACATGTATACATGTATACGTGCAATTAAGTCTTCAAAGAGCCACCTCAGAGTTGTATAAAAATAAAATGAAAGTGAAAAAAATCGATAGATCGAAAGAGAACTTTTTCCTCTCTCTAGGTTTCATTGATCGCTGTCACGATGGCATTTGCAAAACTCCTACCATCGGAAAAATAATTAAGCTGATGAAAGGAACTGGCAACAAAGCTAACGACTTGAACTCCATAGACTGATCTTTAACCACCACAAAATAAAACCTTTCGGTGCACTGTTCCTGAAGCTATTCAAAATATTATGGAGCTGCAACTTGACTGGACAACGTTGGAATTCAAAAAGCTTGATTTTAGGCTACAAAATTATGTCTCTTCTATGATGTTATCAGGAAAGTTTTAAGTACACATGGATGAACAAGTCTTAAAAAATATGTCTTTAAAAAATCGAGAGTGCATTCTAGTACTTTTTTGTAGATAATTTATGCTATGCATCTCTTGTACGCCAAGATTTTTGTGGGTGTGAAATAAAATGAGTGATTCGAGAGTACACATTTATTTATATACAATACATTGCATTTATTCTCGTCACTCACGATCACACTGAGCCACAGTCCGATACATACTTAGTGGAATTGAATCATAACAACACAATAAGGTTTACTAATTCCTGACAATGGCAGTACTTAGGTGGATTAATGCATGCTATTGCCGTAAGACCAATGAAAAAAGATATGTGAGTCATAAAAGTATATATTTACTAAACTATGGAGGCGGCAATAGAAAGTATTTCGACTGTTTAGTTTTTCAAAAATATTATATATTTTTGTTTTTATTGCTATCCTAATACATAATTTGCTAGAGTCCTCCTCCGTGTCACTTTTTAAGCCGTCATAGCAACAACCGAGAAACAAATGTTTGTGACGTCACGCTTTGCTTTTCGTGTTTTCATGTAGGTGACGTCATTAATACACGCGCACAGTCTACGCGTATATGACTTTGTTTTGTTGTCATAGCAACAAAGAACACAGCTGCTGCTGTGACGTCATCTAATCCAAATCATTCTCACATGACGTCATCTTATCCAAATCATTCTCACATGACGTCAGAGATGCGTTACGTCACACGGTCAACTCTTTAGAGATTCGAAAACTTTACGTCAGGAATTTTGGTTCTATTTCATATAGGGTATATAAATAATGATAATAATAATAATAATAATAATAAATTTTATTTTTTTGCAGCCTAGAATGCAACAGCAAAAAATAAAATTCATTATTATTATTATTTATATGCCCTTGATATGCTTTATTACGCTGTTTAACAGAAAAAACGAGCATTTATATCCCGGGGTTCAAAATGTGTTATCCGTAATTGTTCCTGTTTAATGTTTTGTTTACATCTTTTTTTCTTTCGTTCGAAGTTAGAATTGTTTTTTTTTCGGGTGTGTGCGATTCGAAGTCAATTAATTCATATTGTGGCTCATTTGTCTCAAAACATCGACTTTGTTTTGCGTGAGTTTTAACAACAAGCCCGCAAATGTGCCTCTTAGGCGGACGGAAAAAATCTGTTGAGGAAGTAGCTTTCCAAAAGAAAGCAGCAAAAAAACGAAAGGCGGAGTAAGAAAGGGCCCGTCGGGAAAGTATATCTGCTGTGCAAAAAGAATGCGATCGGAATCGTCATCGCGTAGCAAATATAACTCCTCAGAAAATTGAACGAAGTCGGAAACGACACCGAATTGCAAACATGACGTCAGAACAAATCGCACAAGATCGCGAACGACATCAGATTGCAGACATGTCACAATCGCAAATATTACGCCAGAGACGTGGTGTTTCAATCCGCCGACAAAATCCACGAACTAGAAACCAAGCTGTTCTTGACGCAGTTAACGTTGTAGAACCAAATGTATACACTCCTAACTGTAGTTCCATGGACAGTATTTGCGAATTTTGTCATGCAAAACATTTTGCGGCAGAACAGCCATCTGACAAACTTTTTACGCAACGGTGTGATAAAGGTAAAGTAAAATTAGATGTTATAAGATCAGCCCCTATTATTCAGCAGTTAACGAAAGAACGTCATCAACATTCGAAAATTTTCATGGGCAACATAAGATCAATAAATAGCCCTTTGACGTTTGCGTCCATGGGAGCTAACATTGCTCCGCCTCCTATATACGGTCCCGGTTGTTTCCGAATTAACGGACAAATTAACCATCGAGCAGGAGATTTGCACCCAGCAAATGGGTCCCAGAGAAAGTTTGCTCAACTGTATATATTGGACCCGGAAGAGGCTGGTGATCAAAGAATGAGGATTTGGGAAAACGCCCAGTGCAATCCAAGTCTGATGCAAGAGTTACGCACTTTCAAGTCTCAAAATAATCCTTTTGCTGACACATGTAAAATGCTTTATGAAGTTGAACAAGAAAGCATTAATGACGCCGCTCTGCATGGCGTTGAGCCGGCAAAAATAGTTCACTGAAAAGAACAGGGTAAATTGGTATAGGGTTCCCAGTCAGTGTATACAAAAAATGTTGTGTTCCAGGAAGTGTTCACGAAATAGGGACTAAAGGTTTTACAAAACACATAACAAACAGACAACCCGTCGTATCAAATTCCATAACCCTCTGCTTGGGAAATGTTCAGAAAGCTGTGAGCCAACGTCGCCATCTATTGACGTGGAACTCAAAAACCCTAAATAAATGTCAATAATTTCTGTACCATAAATTTTATTTTCCCCGCCATTATTGACGGGCTTTCATCTAGTTATATAATATTAAGATTTAGACGAACGTAAAAAACGACCCTGACACCGATGAAATGTGATGTAGGTTCGAATGCCCATTAGCGCATGCGCAAGCTAAAATTTGACCTAAAGTTAGAAAGAAAATCTGAATCGAAAGTGTATTAGTGAGGGCGATTGTTGGTAATTTTTTATCTAGGATATCTACAGGTAGCATACACCCCATCATCTTATACCTCATTTTAAAGCTCTCGTCAATCGTTGGAAAGGCCGAAAGGAAGACAAATTTCGCTACGACGTACCGTTTTCATAGCATCAAAATGCATTTTGTAATGACTTTTATTACATTTAACATCAGGTTCTTGTAATTTGAGCAGATCGCAATGAGATATTGATACGTTAATATAAAACGTGATAAAATAATGTTCGGCGATAGTTTAGTAAAATATATTCTTGAGTAACAATGAAATTACCTATTGTTGCGCCACTTCATGGGACAACATGCGAGACGATGAAATTTCAGCAATGGTTTGACTACTTCCGTTAGCCATTTTCGTAGCATGGGAATTTTTAGTGGGATTTACTTTTCTATTGACGGGAAAGACGCACAGCATCAAAAATTTGACGAGAAATTTCCTTAGGAGCCGTACGCAATCAACCAGTAAGCCCTCCACATTAGCCGCCATCTTGTTACGTTGCGTGAATAAGCAGAAATCCGAAAATGGCTCACGCTGCTTTGCTGTCGCATTTCCGCACTGCTGGCACGTCCACCTCCGTTTAGGTCGCCAATTGTTGCCCGCTCCTCGGCACAGGCACTGAGGAACTGCCGCCGGACTCGAGACTGTCCGTCGGTAGGTCATCCGAAGGACAACTGCCAACGCGAAATTAAGGTAATTTGTTGCGTCATGTAGATTTGACTACTTCCGCTACTCATTTCCGTTGTATCGAAATTTTATACATGGGATTTACTTGAATACTGTCGGGAAGGAGGCATAACATCAAAAATAGATCACCAACCTGTGGTGAAAGGACACAACTAAATGAAGGGAACTGTTAGACAAAATTGTCATTTTTAAGTGAATTTGGGGGTAAAGTAATCCGTTCCTTGTACAGCAGTTTTTAAAGAAATGCCTGAAATTTATTAGGATCATTTGTTCGTAATTTTTCATATGATAAAAAGTAATGTCAATCATTATTTTCGCACACACGTATTATGATTTCTTTTTCAATTTCCTAGCATTTTCCTTGACATAAGAGTACTGCAGTTTTTACATTAGAGCTGGTTTGGCAGGCAGAAAGCCAAACACTGTAGTTTTAAAATAATTTATCCTCTGTTTGAGGAGATATTTTCCAAAGACTGTTTGCTTCTCAAAGTTTCCGAAAAATTACGAACAAATCTCAATGTTAATATACACCTCGCGTGTTCGAACCAACAAAATTTTATCATAAGGTGAGCTAGAATTTTGTTGCACTTGTCTTTTAACAGAAGTTGTGAATAAACGTGTAAATAGTTTAATTAGGAGATAGTAATTTCAGGGTCCCTGCCATATATACGTAATTAGTCATTGGGTTGCAAAGAAAGTAAAGCCCGATGATGAGGTACCTAAAGTCGAAGCCCACGCCACGGCACACATTGGTCACTGAAATTGGGCAGCATATCGGCATGACATCAGCAGATAGGTGGCTTAGGTGAGTGGCAGTTAGCCGTCAGAAGGCAAAGAGTGTAAGTGCCAGGCAACATGGAAGTGGTCTATAGTTGTACATCCGCCATTGCATGCTTTATGAGTTTCGTCCTGGTAGCACCCCTGCAAGTGCTATAAGGAGCATTATCGGGATGTTCCCCAATGCCATATCACATCGTCAGTGTTGTCGCTAGTTTGAATGGTTTCGAGAGGGAAATTTTAACCTGTCAGACCGCCCTAAAGCCGAAAGACCTGCAACAGTGGATATGGACGTGTTGAAGACTTTAGTGGAGACCGACTCACGTGTGACCATACGGGAGTTGGCCAAACAGATGGAAACTACCAACACGAACATTATCACATTCCTGCTTCAACTTAGGAAGGTGCACAAGAGGAGAGTTTGGGTATCCCATCAAATCACAGTTGAGCAGAAAACAAATGGTATGAGTTCATGTGTTTCCCTGCTTGACCGTGACAAAGTTGAACCGTCCGTTCTCGGACCGTATGATGACAGCTGCCGAGAAATGTGTCCCGTATGACAATGTCAGTGTCCGTGTCCATAAATAGTGGTTGGACCCAAAACAGGTGCCTACGCCGACCCCCAGCGCGGCTTACAACCATTTAAAGTCCTTCTGTCTTTTTGGTGGGATATGCGGGGGGTGTATGTATTTAGCACGTCTTGTGTAAAAAAAGATCGTGCTAATGTTACCGGTTTGTCCGTCCGTTCGTACCCACGATATCTATGCAACTATTAGTCCGATTTGAAAAATTCTTTTTGCATTGGGAAGCTTGAAATATGAGAATGATGATCCTTTATTTCGTTTTTTTACGATGTACAATTTCGCCGCGAGAGGGCGTAAATGCAGATGATGTCGAATTCAAAAACACGTTTTATTCCACATATTTGCTTCTAAACATCCGATTGAAAAAAATCTTTTATCTTTCGATTCCATTTATGTCGAAGAGTATTTTAGATATAGTTACTTTTTCAAATTACGCATAGATTTCCCGCTAGGAGGCGTAAAAATAAATTACATTTTCCCCGATAACTCTTCTTCTAAAACTCTGATTTGAAAAATATTTACTTCAGCGGATACACCTCCTGATGGAAAATCGTTTACATATAATTTCAAATTTTTGGTAAAAAATACTTTGGCCACCAGGTGGCGTAAGTCTTAATTTCCGCTTGTGATGTATTTGCACCAAAATATGAGCTTCTAAATTTTCGATTGAAAAAAACGTCGTTTGTAGACCGATACTACTCATATCGACAAACCTTTTAGAAATATTTTCTTCTTTTTTTTTTTTTTTTTTTTTTTTGATTGGAGGTTTAACGACCACCGTGAGCAACTCAATGGGCTATAAGCAGTCGCCCGTCCCTAATTTAGTGTCACTGGTTCCAGGGAAGGGAAAGAGCCAGTGCCGTAAGACAAACACAACATCCATGCCTGACCGGGATTCGAACCCGGACCCCTTACGGACGAATGATCAGAGGCCAACGCCTTAGACCACTGCGCCACCGGGGCGGCGAAATATTTTCTTCTTAAAATAAGGCATGGTTTCTACGCCCAGGCGAAGAAACCATGCATTATTTAAAGAAGAAAATGTTTTTAAAAGGTTTGTCGACATGAGTACTATCGGTCTATAAACAACGAATTTTTTCAATCGAGAATTAAGAAGCTCATATTTTGCTGCAAATACATCAGAAGCGGAAGTTAAGATTTACGCCCCCTGGTGGCCAAACGATTTTTTCACAAAAATTAGAAATTATGTGCAAATGATTTCCCATCAGGAGCTGTATCCGGTGCAGAAAGAATTTTTCAAATCGGAGGTTTATAAGCAGAGATATAGGGGGAAACGCAATTTACCTCTACGCCCCCTAGCTGAAAGTCTATGAATTACTTGAAAATTTTAAAATTATATGAAAAACATGTCACATTGAAAACACTATCCAACAAAGAAGGAATTTTGCAAATCGGACCTCTAGACGTAGGGATATTGACGAAAATAATATATGCATCTACGCCCCATGGCGGAGAAACTGTGGAATATTTTAAGAAGAAAATATTCCGAAAATGTTTATCGATATGAGTGGCATTAGTCCACGAAAGAATTTTTTCAATCGATATTTTAGAAGCTGCGACTATAATTGGGCGCTGCGACTGTAATCATTTGAATCTCCCATGGTGGCCTATCCACCCTGCAAATTTCGTGCAAATCCGAGCATTTCTTCATGGTGTTGCAATTTCTATTAACAACAGTGTATATAAAACACAAAGGATGCAGACAACTCAAAGAATCATGGAGAAGTGCATGTTTGGTGTAACCAGATGAACTTGTGGAACAGAAAAATGACAAGAGTGGAAGACATCATGATCAGAGTAAAATCCCTGAAATGGCATTGGGCTGGACATACTGCCAGAAGAACAGACCATCGATGGACAGTCGAAATTTTAAATTAGATTCCAAGGGACAGGGAAAGACCCAGAAGACCACATGGGAGATGGGTAGATGAAATTCGAAAGTATGAGGCTTGGAAAGATCTTCGTTCAGCAGTGGATTGATAATGGTTGACAATGATGATGATATAAGAGTACCTTCACTCGTCTTTCTTCGGCTGGATTTCATTAACATAAAAAAATGACCCGTGGGTTTCATTCCTCTGGACGGACTGTAACACAAAGGGACATTATCGTAACTGAACCAGTTAGATTTGTTATCACAAGTTTCCTTTCTTCTTTCTTTTTTAATCAAATATTGAATTAAAAAAGTAGTCTAACCTATAAGGTGCCACCACCGTCCCCTTTGTTTTTCTGTATTAAAATCTATAATTATCCAAACGTAATTCTTTTGTCGTTGGTTTATTGTGTGGCAAGGTTTTGTTCTGGGAAGTCGTAACTAAGCAACGAATTCCAAAGTTGTTTTGGTGTTAGAGGAATGACTGAATTGGTAAAGTGATTAGTGAGACAGTTATTCAATTGGATGCAAAATCGTTGTTGAGGGACCTCTTGTAGCGCAACAAAAAGCTATTTTCAGACAGCTTGGTGATACAAGCAAAGACTGTCCCACGTCAACCCCTGACAATTCTCGGGCAGTCCTTCTGTCACCGGGTGGGGGCGATGAAAGAGACACACAGAGTTGGTAATGAGATACAAATACAAGGGTGGTCAAAGAGATACATGGAGACAACAGGGTGCAATTACAGGTATACGGAGCAGCCATTGTCCGCCCGTGGCGAAGGAAATTTGAGAGCCAAGCTGTTGATTCTGCAAAGTGCAGTCTTTAGTAGAGCAGCAAGTCGTTTCAGAATTTATTTGTACATGCTCTACCTTTAATGTAATAAAAGTACTTAGAAGTTGGCCGAACTTAAGATTTATATATACCGTTTGGAGAAAAAGAGCTGCAAATCTTACAAAATATGATACTTTTTTTTCTATGTATGTTTTGTGAAGAACATTTACCTACAGAAAAATGTAGCCATGCCAAACGAAGTTAGAAAAAAAAAATTGAGTTTAGAACAGATAGATAAGCACTTGGCAACACATTGCAGTAAAATGAATCGTTGATGTCCGTTGGTATCGCGTGAAAAACTCGAAACATGATACTATCAGAGGATAAACGTGTAGGTGAGAAAACCGATCCCCGAAGCTCTGCCGTTAAAAGAAGACACAAAAAATGCACATTACTTATTTTCTCCTAAAGAAATATTAAAACTAGACACGATATTTTCAGGAAAAGGATGAATCACTTTATTTTGAAATGATTTTAACCTAAGCAATTTTCCAGGTCGATGGAAATGTTCTGGTCGAAAACGAATGACTAAGTGGCATAAATCAGATATTAGTTTTGATGCACAAGATTTCAGAAAATATAACATATGCCATACATTATTCCGAAAATGCTAAAACAAGTACCCGGAATATCAGAGGTGCATTGCGCCGAGTGAAAATATTTCTGCCAGCTGCAGTTTGTAAGTAGACATTAACAGTTGATAGGCAACATGAAGATTTATATTTAAGTCGAAAATTATTGAGATTGTGTTAAAACACACAGCATTGGGCAGTTATTTTTATTAGCACCTCTTTTGTAAAATAAGTACATGATTACAGTATCACTTTGCCCGTCCGACCGTCTGTACTCTGCAGCCGTTTGCCCTATTTGAAAAATTCTTCTTGCATTGGAAAGTTTGAAATGTAAGCAGATGATCCTTGCTTTCTGGTTTTCCTCCGACGCATAACTTCGCAGCTGCAGGGGGTAAATGCGGATATTATCGTGTTCAAAATATATATTTTAATTTTTGGATATCCGATTGAAAAAAATCTTTCTTCCTTTCGGTGCCATTCATAACGAAAACTACTTTAGGTACAGTTTCTTTTTCAAGAAATGTATATATCTTCCGCTAGAAGACGTAAAGTCAAACTGGGATTTATCCAATATCTCTGCTTCTAAAAATTCAATTTTCAAAATTTATTTCTGCATCGGATACGACTCCTAGTGGGAAACTTTCTACGGATAATTTCTAATCTTCGGTGGAGAATAGTTTGGCCATCAGGGAGCGTAAGGGTTTATTTCTGTTTCTGATGTTTTTGCAACAAAATCTGCCCATCTGAAAACTCGGTTGAAAACATTATTCCGTGGACCGATACAGCTCACCTAGAAAATCTTTTGAGAATACCTTATGCTTAAGCTAGTGCGTAATTTCTTCCAACACCGTTCGTAGATTTATGTGTTACTTTTGTCAATAGCTCTGCTTCTATGTGTCCGATTTGAAAAATTCTTTCTTTATGAGAGAGCGCTTCCAGAGTGAAATGTTCTGCATATAATTTGAAATTTTCTTATCTCACAAGTGTGCCACTAGAGCATGTTTCCATTTACAGTAGGTTTCCAGTAATATTTGCGATATTGAAAACCCGGCTGTAAACATTATGTTCCGGTCAGATGCTGCGTACTATAATATTTAAACATTCTGTGTGTATTTCTTTCTCAAAATAATGCACAATTTCCAAGCTAGGGGAGCAAATGTTTAATTTGTTTTTCTCGATATCTCTGCTTCTAAAAATACAAATAAAGAAAAAGTATTTAACACCGGATACCCTTTACTTTGTGGAAGTTTCTTTTTTCTTTTTAGTTCATAGTTCTGTCGTTAAGTGGTGTTTGTGTACATTTGCTTGCAGCTCGGTGCCCGCTGCTAAGAACCTTACTGAAAATTTCCTTTTCCCACTCTTCGTCATTTGCTACAATAAAGATGCGGAACACTTAAAATATGCACATCTTTCCGGCAAGTGGGCATAAAGGTCAACACCTTTTCCTCCCTATCTCTGCTTTTGGGAGAGGTATATGAAAAATTATTTCTGTTTAGCATAGCTTTTGCTATAAATACTTTTCCCATATTTTTAAGACGCGTAATTTATATCACGTTTATTTCTATATTTCATCTTTCAGCTGTTCGATTTAAAAATCTCTATCTCTGATTTCTTCCATCTGCTGAGAATTTTGTGTGCACCATTTGTCAATTTTGGTAGTATACATCTTGAAATGTTTTCTAAAACATCCAGAAATAGAAACCGCTGCTTATTCCACCGGCGTTCAAGATGTATGTATCAAGATTTATCGATTGTAGAAATCCGGTTGATTATTTTTCTTAGCGGTTCAATTGACTATAAATAACTTTGAACATTTCTATTAGCATCTGAAAGAATTCAAACGGTGTGCTTATTACAAGGGAATACTTTTTGTCATCTTTCTTGTTACGTTAATTCACTGTCAAGTGAAATGTAAGACATGATGAGTTTGTGTATGAAATAGAGAAGCAAATGGGTCGTATTTTCGAAATGGCTGTGACCTCAGTAGTAATTTCGTAGTAGTGGCATGTAAATTATTCACCAGGTCACGTAGCAGTCTATTTAAGTGTTGTTATCACATATAAGCCGGCAATTAAACGGTAGCTTTTTTTTTTATTATTCGATGTTTAACGACCACCGTGAGCAATTCAATGGGCCATAAGCAGTCAATAGTCCCTAACTTATAGGGTCACTGGTTCCAGGAAAAGGAGAGAGCCAGTGCCATAAGACAAACACAACATCCATGCCTTACCGGGATTCGAACCCGGACTCATCTTTATCAGAAGCCATCGCTTAGACCACTGCGCCACCGGGACGGAGCATGGTTTTTGGAACCCAACCATGTGAACTAATGCGTCAGTCCTCTGCGAGAAAGCAAAAACAGAAGCTGAGCTCGGCTCTTCACTGTGAAACACCATTTCAAGTTTTTTTTATTGGGGGTTTAACGACCACGTTGAACAAGTCAATGGACTATAAGCAGTTGTCCGTCCCTAATTTAGGTCCACTGACTCCAGGGAAGAAAGAGAGCCAATGCTGTAAAACAGACACATCACCCAGGCCTCACCGGGATTCAAACCCCGACCCATCTCGGGCGAATGATCAGAAGCGATTGGCTTAGACTACTGCGTCACAGGGGCGGCATTTCAAGATCTTCCCAGATGAAAGTGGTGGTATTCAACATGCACACACACGCACGCACATACACGCCTGCACACACACGCACACACACAACGAAAAATCCGTCTACTACATAAAGCGTCGTTATCGTTTTGCGCGTCTGGATCTTACAGAGAACTGCCAAAATCAAGTCACTGAGGAAGAAGTACGATATTAAGCAACACAGCTGGTGACCTCCGAAGGTGAGTATATACAGAGGGTGAGTCGAACGTTTTGTAGCAGCCACGGTGGCGCAGTGGTCTAAGCAATGGCTTAATCCGAGTTCGAATCCCAGTGAGGCATGCGTGTTGTGTTTGTCTTAAGACACTGGCCCTCTCCCTTCCCTGGAGCCAGTGGCCCTAAATTAGGGACGGGTGATTGCTTATAGCCGATTGAGTTGCTCACGGTGGTCGTCAAACCTCCAATAAAAAAAAAGAAAAAGAAAAAAGCGTTTTGTAATATTTACATAAACGCATGACCTGCGGCGGGTATGTCACGTGTTTAAACTAGTTCAAGTCGTGCATTGCAGTTAGTCGAAAGGGATATAACGTGGAAGTCGTTGCTGTGAACGGCATTGCATCTCGTCGTTCTATCAGTGGTTGGGACGCCTATAAGATGAACAGCCACAACCAGATAAATAGGGAACATTTGCTTTACGAGTTTGAACTCGGCCATAACGCTGCTCAAGAAACACGAAGCATTTGTCATGCGAAAGGAGAAGGTTCCGTGGACCACAGCACCGCAAACAGATGGTTCAAAAGATTTCGCTTAGGTGACAGAAACCGCGACGATCAGACAAGGTCAGGTAGGCCGAGAACCGTGGATTCGGAGGCCGTAGGGTCAAATCTAACAATCAGCACTCGGAGATTATTAGACGGAGAGCTAGGCATATCACAGACCACCGTGGTTTGCCATCTTCAGGACCTCGACAAGGTCTACAGGAGCAGCCACATTGTCCCTCACGAAGTGACGCCAAGTGAAGCCTATACCGCAGAGTGGAAGTGTGCACGAAACTCCTAGAAAATCCGCGCGATGTACGTTTCATCAAGATAATTGTAAAGTGCGATGAAAAGTGGGTCTATTTCCGTAATCCTAACTGACAACGGCAGTGGTTGAGACCGGGCCAGCTTCCTGAACCTGTTGCCAAACATGGGCGCTTCGAGTACAAAGTGATGCTCTGCGTCTGGTGGAATTTCGAGGAGATAATCCATTAAGAATTTGTTCCAGACGTTTGGACCCCCAACGTCAATCTTTTCTCTGAACAGATGGAGCGGATGTATGCCGTTTTAAAGGAAAAGTATCCAGCACTCTTGAATAGAAAGCGCGCTGTCTTACAAAAGGACAACGCTGGGCCTAATACCGTGCGAACCACCCATGCAACACTGCAGGAACTTGAGTGCATCGAACTGATGACACACCCAGCACATAGTCCGTACCTTGCCCCGTCGGATTATTACTTGTTCCTGTCCATGGCCCAATTCCTTCGCAGGCGGCACTTCAACAACCAGGAGAAGGTGGCAGCTGAGGTGAAGGAGTTCTTCGCCTTGAAGGACAAGAACTGGTACCGCCGCGGAATCTAATAAATGGCAGAGAGATGGCTAAAGACGGTGAAACACGATGGTCTATACTTTGAATGCTAGTCAGCTTTCGTCGTAAAGGTACGTATGAAGGCATAAAGTGATCCAAATATTGAAAAACTTTCAACTCACGCTCTGTAAGCATACTTTGAATTCGAATATTTGTCACCATTTCTTTGTTTCCTTTGCGTGGAAATGGAAAGCAGAGATGCCATGCTTCTAATTGGTGTAATAGCAAAAGCAATGTTGCCACCTGCCAAAAGATTAATACCCAATTGAGATTTTTTTTATTTGTGCATTTTGAGAGGCAAATGAACAAAGGAGCACAAGCAGTGTTCTTCGATGTTTTACAACGTGCATAAGAATCTTTGGGAACACTACGTAAAGTTTAATCTGATTTATTCACTTTAAGTGAGACAGAGACACTCAGATAAAGTTTAAGAAAGATGTACTTACAGTTCGTATTTTATTCAGCCGCATTTCACTTATGAAGAAACTTTTAAATCATATCTAAAATAACAAGAGCACAGGTACTTAGTCGAATAGTCGAATTAATGTGAATTAGTAAACAATAGTAGTTTGAAGAGACTAACACGAAATATACACTATCAACCAACAAGTAATTAGACACCTATGATAGCAAAGGAAAACAAAGTTTATTCACCTTCAATAGTTGGTGGAGCCTCCACGAGCGGCGATCACAGCTGCGACCCTACGGGCCATACTCTCAACCAGGCGTTGTACGACGGCTAGCGGTATTTTCTTCCACTCGGCTTGGAGAAGACAGGTCAGTTCCTTCACCGATTTCGGACGGTGGGGGCACCCTTAAGTCGACGCTCCAACTCGTCCCAGAGGTGCTCGATAGGGTTAAAGTCCGGGCTCTGCGCAGGCCAGTCCATTCGAGTAACCCCATTGTCACCATACCAAGCCATGGTTGACCTCGCAACATGACAGGTGGCATTGTCATCCTTAAAGCAACATGGGTCCACCCCGTAAAACTGTCACAACGTAGGAAGCTCATGGTCATCAAAAATGGTGCAGTAGGTCTCGGCGTTGAGTCTACCAGGAATTGCGACCAAGGGTCCCTTGCCATAGCAGGAGAAACACCCCCATAGCATAATTCCACCGCCGCCGAACTTCACAGTTGGCACAATACATTCCGGCAGGAGGCGTTCTCCAGGCAGACGCCAAACCCAGACCCTGCCATCTGAACGGTAGAAGGTGAACCTTGATTCGTCGCTCCAGAGAACCTGTTTCCACTGTTCAACGGTCCACTGTCGACGTTCTTTGCACCACGTTAGTCGAGCAGCGCTATTAGACTTGGTGATCAAAGGCTTGGGGGCGGCAGCACGTCCATGATAACCGAGTAGATGGGCTTCCTTACGGATGGTATTCATCGAAAGAATACTCCCGGATGCCTGCTGAAACTCCTCGTGGATGTGGCCCATCGATTTGGTGCGGTTTTTCTGAATTTCCAGCACCCGTCGGTCTCTAACTAACAGCTTTGTGGGTCTGCCGTGTCGGGTCACATTCCGACAGTCACCTCTCATCTTCCACTTGCCAATCACGTAGGCCACTGTTGATTTTGGGTACTTCAACTCGCTGGATATGTCACGTATGGATCGGCCATTTCTGTGATACCCGACGATTACACCTTTCTCGAAATCAGAGAGCTCCGAACTGCGTGGCATCTTGCATGCGACTGGTTGCGTTGTTGTTTTCCACACGATATTTAACGGCGGCGGCCGTGACGTGTATCAGGACCGCAGATATCGTCGATTGCTGGGGTGTCAAATTACTTGTTGGTAGATAGTGTGTATGTGCACCAAAAATCGGCAGACACTATCCCTTAGAAGTTAGGAGAGCTTCCGGGACTACAACTAACGCACCATACTTTGTTAGCTAGCTCCAGACATTATATTCCGTTCCTAGTTTGTCACATATGTACTCGCAATTCACTCCTGACCTCATGACTGCTACCAACATAACATTCAATGAGTGAGAAAATATAACGTTATCGTTGAAACGCTGAAACAGAACGAAGTCAAAATTTACATAAAGGCAACTGAAAATGAAAGTTAAATTAGAATACACGTCATAGCTCTTGTAATTATTAATTTTTCTTACAGAAAATCACTTTTCAGAATTATAATAAAATATATAATTTTAAATTGAATAAACATTAAAGCAAAACAATACTAAATTGATGCAGTAATGATTTCAGATAGTTTCGATAAACTCAATATCGAAACTATTTGAAATCATAACTGCATCAATCATGATAAATACGGGTGTAATCCCGTATTTATCCGAAAACTTGAAAATTTCGTCGTCAAGCATGGTAAGTCAGATATTATCTGACTTACCATCCTTGTCATATTTACACCAAAAAACGGATTGTCATCTTCAAAATTTGTATTGTATGGTGTAATCCCGTATTCCATTCATGATTTATCTGCTCCTCCGGGCAACCACGGGATATAATTCTTAACCTACAGATTCGCTAAACATGAATGCCGGTTGCTTCGACTCGAATCCTGTGATGGATATATTTAAATTAATAGGAAACTTGCGACTTGGTGGTTCTGGGTGGTGTAGTGGTTAGCATACCAGGCACTATCTGGTAGGCGGGAATTCGATTCCCGCTCCAATATGACCAAATTTTCAAGTTTTCGGATATTATCTGACTTACCATCCTTGTCATATTTACACCAAAAAACGGATTGTCATTTTCAAATTTCTCAATTACAAAGTTATTTCCCATTATTCAGCCTTCGTGATGAGGTAAACTTTCAGGTCAGTCGTCATTGTTCACTTTACCGGGAACCTCTATGGCTAGACTAGTTTTATATAAAAGTAAAAGTATGTGACCATTCCATTCTTTGGTAGTTACAGGTAAGCTTCTTTCGTTCATTCGAAATCTCAATACGGTTGCTATTAGGAGTCCGGAAAAATATTTTCCTTCAACGAATAGCAACTGAAAAATTGTACATCCGACACCGCTGGGATCGAACCCCAGATCTCTCGATAACTAGCCGAGTGCGTTCGCTTTACGCTACGGTGCCAACAAATAAACTGCTGTGTGTTGAAAATGCAGCAGAGGGAAACCGTCTGCGATAGGACTGAAACTCGCAGAATGTGCAATTCACGCGAGGAGGCGCAAATGACCACAGCGGCGACGCACATACAAATGATTTGTGCTAGCTACAACTTCGAAGCTGTTCTGCAGGATGTGTAAAAGCACGTCACACAGGGCAAGTTGCAATGGTCAATTTGCGTTAATTGTGGCGGTAAGGTAATTATGGCATGGCCAGCCGCAGCAGACGACATCCGTGCGTACAGCTGACGGACTTTGAACGAGGCCGACGTGTTGGACTGGGAGAATGTTGATTTTTCTTCCGCAACATCGCCGTTCATGTTGACGAAACGCGAGCACAGTGGGGCAAATACGACGTCACTGGGAAGAAGGACTAACGCACTGATATGAGGAATCTGTAGCCCGCCGACGAACGAACGCACGGGAAAACCATCACCTCCACCCGATGGTTAGCACAATAGTGGAAGTCTGTATCACATCAAAGGTTGTCTGCAAGCTCTCTACGATGCCGTTTGCTTTAGAGAGGCCACGTCCCTCGCTGTCTGTTGCTTCGACTTTCCTTGACCTTAAAGCACAGACGTTAGTAGCTACAATGTAGCCAAGAACGCGTCACTGGCGTGATGAATAGCAGCGCATAGTGTTTTTCGACGAATCGCGGTTCAACCTAATGACCCATGATGGACGGATCGTTGCACGGCGATACCTTGGTGAACGTCTGCTCGAAGAATGCATTAAGCAGCGTTTTACGTGGCCGACACATGGCGTTTTGATATGGTTGCTGTTGGGTTCCATTCGGGCCTCCTACGCATTGCAGGACCCATGACCAGACAGGACCCTTCAGCGGTACATCGCGGAAGTTGTGAAGGCTGAAGTGCTGTCATATCTGCAGACGGTTTGCGGTGCCATATTTTAACAGCAGGACGCGGAATGCCTTACAGCTCCTGGTTTCCCGAAATATGCTCCGAATATGCTTGGCCAGGGCGCTCGCCTGATTTGTCGCACATTGAACAAGAGTGGGATATGACCACTCGACGCCTGGGACGTCAGGCATCGTCACTAGTTACCCAAAATGAATTTTGAGTACGAATCGGGACAGCATGGAATGACCTTCCACAGTGCGACATCGAGAACCCCTTCCAGTCAATGCCATGTATGTACGAGCCGTTATTGCTGTTCGTGGTGGGTATACATGGTACTGAGTATTGTGTGCTCCACATCACTTACAGGTCTGTACTTCTTATCACTTCCAAATCTTGTATCATAATTAATGCACCCTAATAAATCTTACTTCAAGATCTCAGTTCTTTCTTGGTGTTTTATTTTCAACAGACACTAGCATTCAAATTTCTTAAGATTTGTGAAGAAAAACCGGAAGTAGAATTTCTTTGCAGTAATACAAAAGCGGTACAAGATGTGCACGGCATAGTCAACCCCAGGAAAATTTGAAATAGTGTTGTTAGCCATGGTATCGAAAGACAATTATCACCGATCCCGATGTGTGTACGGTATGAGGGGGTCATTGAGAAGAATGGGCTACGATATTGTCTGAAAGAAGAAAACAGAGAAAAAAAGTAAATTAAAGAAAGGAACTAGTAGAAGTTGGTGACTGTAAGTTATTCGTGTCGCATACCTCTGTTTAACTTTTCTTTTGAGTTTCTATGTTGTTATGTAAAATTAAGTTTCTTCTCGTAAAACATTTTCTGACTGAACGATACATGACTTTCTCGAACAACTTGCTCAGTTTGGTATCACTGACAGTGAGTCGGGCACAATAAAAGGTAAAAATGGAATGTATACGAGAGGTATGATAGCAGAGTGGCTTGTTAGTGACGCTATAACGAAGTGAATTTCTCCGTCATTTTTATCCGCGCCGGGGTTCGAACCCGGGTCCCCTCATTCCGGAATAAGTTGCTCTACCAATTAAGCTACGCGGACATTTTATTCTGATTCCTATCTGCCTTTATGTCGTGTGCGTCCTTCTGGCAGGTACGTCACATCTCCTGGTACGTTACAACGCGTGTCACGAGCACGAAGCGTTGTTACGCACATTTAGGTTACGAATGTTACGCTGAGTTGTAGAGAATTATCGGTATGGAGAGTGTCTTGTGATTGTTGTTAACAACGAGTTCATATTCTGGCGAACGTTATTTCCATGTTCTGAAGTTCAAGTGACTAACTAATAATGAGTAAACAGACGAAAGTTCGCTGATTAACCGTGGTCATTTTAATTTATATGTTGACAAGTGATACATTACATTAATACACACAATTGACGTGAACTAGGAACATCAAACAGAAGTCATCGCTCTTTCCACTTTTATAAGTGAGTCACGAAAAAGTTATCATCGGCCGCCACCGGGAATCGAACCCAGGGTCTTCAAGGTACTTGCCGGACATGCTACCACTGCACCACAGCGGACTTGAATTCTTCAGACTCACATACGACTAACTTCCAAACCACATGACAGGTTGCTTCTTAGAGCCCAGCACATTGCTGGGGATTCCCCAAAGATGGAAAGCAGCAACTGAACAAATAACTAGGAAGAACCTGGGTTGGATTCCGGGTGGCGGCCGATGAGCATTTTTCCGTGACTCATTTATATACGTGGAAAGAGCAATGACTTCTGTTTGATATATTACATCTTCACAAAGTTCAGTATGAATTATTGCAGAGACGATACAGTTAAGCAAATAAGCGTAAGTAAGCAAGTAAGCACATAAATCTTAGACCTTACAGATATAGCATTTAAATCTAAGGAAAATTTTAAAAGTGCCGTATTTTCTTCTGCGTAGCGTTGACCATTTTCAGCCGCCTCAGTTGCGTAGTAGTCTAAGCGCTCCCTTCTGACCATTCGTCCGAGATGGGTCCGAGTTTGAATCCCGTGAGGCACGAATGCTGTGTTTGTCTTACGGCACTGGCGCTCTCTCTTCTCTGGGACCAGTGACCTTAATTTAGAAACGGATGACTGCTTATAGATCATCGAGTTGCTCGGAGGGGTCGTTAAATCTCCAAGCAAGCAATGATTTTGACATCGTGTTACAAAAACGACACTCAGTGAACAGAGGACAGAAGCAGAATCTTCATCGGTAAAACTACTCTTTAAACAATAATAAAAAAAACTGCTCTTTTTTTAAATTCGATATTAGCAGAGTGTGACACGCACATCTGACTGTTGTAATTAAGAGTAACTGCCACATTTTGGTCTCGAAAATCATATGAAGTATAACCAGCGTGAGGATCAGTGCACAGCATTATCAGTAACTTTAACTTGGAAGATAAGCTTTCTTTGAGGAGCTAACTTCTGAAAATCAGAACACAGCTTAGTGATGTGTATTAGAGCTGAGTCAGGGCTAAATTTTCGGACCCCGAGCCCATCCGAGCCCGTGGTATATCATCCCGAGTCCACCAGAGCCCGAATTTTATATTGGAAGATAGAGCCCGGGCCCGAACGAGCCCGAAAACTGGCTAACCTGTTCAGCCATTAATAAAAGCTATCTCCTTTTTCACACTTCCACTCTCTCCTCTTCCTGCAATTATCCAGTTTATTTCTCAAATGGGGAGTGGGGAAGGGACCTCTATTTTTATAGTGTAACTGTACGATTTTCTTTGACTGTTCGTTTCCACCTGAAGTGCTTCGCGAGGCTGGGTATCTAAAATGATCGGGTGGTGCTGCAATTGTATGTTGCTCAAATAATGCGTTGCAATATGTACGTTGCTAAACAGAATTAGCAGGGAGCCATTGCGTGGAGATAGGGTATAAATTATCGTCGGCATGCTATCAACTATCCAATATCTTTAGTCCTTGAAAAGCTTTTTCTTCTCTGCACGAATACACTAATCCGCGGCCAGTTGCATTCTCTACCCAAGCCCGGACTAACTAGCCATCTCGAATGCCCGCTTCCAAACCAGAACCAGTTCCGAAGAATTCCCTTTACCAACTGTAAAGTGTCTGATGTGCTAAATCATACAAAATCCCATTTATATACAAAAAATATTCTCTCGCTCTCTCTCGCTCTCTCTCTCTCTCTAAGAGCCCGAGCCCGAGCCGCAGTAAATATTCTACAGCCCGAGCCCGATTCGGGCCAGGGCTCTGCTTCGGGCTTTCGGGTTCGGGCTCAGCCCGTCTCAGCTCTGATGTGTATGTATGTATGTATGACGCATTTTAGTAAAGAAGACTGATGTTTAACGCTAGCCAAAGAACTTTGTTATTAAGTATCAAGTTCCTATGTTAATCACTGCCAGCCTACTTTATAATGCGACAAGTTGTTAATTTCTTTCTTGTTTTTAAAATCACTCCAAGTCTAGGCTCACTATTAAATTTATATACACTGAAGGGCCAGAAAAACTGGTACAGACGAGCTTATGCAAAATATATGGCAACGTCACTTATGCGCGTACTCGGTTACGTCCGCCAGTGCGTATATAAAGCGATAGACATCCTCGCCAGCTGTCAGAGCTGTTTTCGGCATGAGAATGACAAGTAATAACGATTTAAGGGATTTTCAACGCGGTGTCATAGTTGACGCTCGTGAGATGGGCCATAGTATTTTGGAGGTAGAAACGAAGTTCGGATTTTCACGGACGACCATCGCAAGGGACTACAAGAATTACGGCAAAACCGTAAAAAGGTATTAGGTGAACGTGACCATCATCGGCTGTCAAGAATCGTTTCACGCGATAGGCGTTCAACACTCTCGCAGGTATAATCGGAATTCAATGCTGGAGCCTCAAGAAGCATCAGCGTCTGGACTGTGCAACGTACCCTGCACGATATGGGCTTTGGGAGCCGACGCCCAACTCGAGTCCCCTTGATGGGTGCACGACACAGGGCTATGCGCCTCGCTTGGGTACGGCAACACCTCCACTGGACACTTGATGACTGGAAACAAATAGCCTGGTCTGACGAGTCGGGTTTCCAACTGTATCGGGCAGATGGAAGGATTTGTGTGTGGCGCAAACCACATGAAGCCATGGATCCTGCCTGTCAACAGGGAACTGTACCGATTAGTGGGGGGTCCGTAATGGTATGGGGTGTCTTTAGGTGGACTTCACTGGGACCCCTGGTACGTCTACAAACGTCTACGACCGGCCAACGCTATATGCACATCTTTCTGACGAGGTGCACCCGTTCATGTCCTGCATTCATGCTGATGGGTTGGGCCTGTTCCAACAGGACAATGCACCTCCACACAAGTGTCGGGACGCCACATTATGGTTAGAGGAGCATTCATCTGAGTTTGGGGTGTTGCCATTCCCACCCAAGTCCCCAGAGCTGAACGTGATAGAACACATTTGGGATGTCATGCAACGCGCTATCGAACACAGGAATCAGAAACCTCGGATTGCACCCGAATTGTGGAAAGCTCTGCAGGAAGTATGGTGTGCATTGCCTACAGCATATTTCCAGAAGCTAGTGGAGTCCATGCCCCGTCGTATTTCTGCCGTCCTACTCTCCCGTGGGGGATCTAACAAGTATTAGACTGGTGTACCAGTTTTTCTGGCACTTCGGTGTACATATACATATGTGCTAAATAGCGTTGCGTGTTATCATGGGACTGTTTATAGAATTCTTGCAATTAACACAATAGCTTTTATACAGGACTCGATTCAGTGGTCGAACGTGCTTAGCCAATTTGATAGATTCCTTGAGATAGGGAATTCTTCCGTAATAATTTCAGCCAATAAAACCTGGGAAAGGTAACAAATACATACCTTTTACGATTGAAGTGAATTACTTTAAGCTTGTTTTGAGAAATTGGGAATTTATTATCGAAATTAAAATTGCTTATTTGATTAGGCATTTTATTCTTCGTTCTGTGTAGTTGACCAGATGCGTATTTTAGATTTGTTTAGGCATTGTGTTTTGTAATACGAAGCTGGAATAGGAAACTATTCTCATTTTAAAAATCGTTAAACCCTCTATCGTTGGCCAGTGAAATAATCTATGCCAGCAAATATCTTATTAAAAATTATCGCAAAGTTTATTGAATAAAAGGGAATTCCAGAGCGAAACTTCAGAGAGCCAGTTAGGGTAGGTAGTTTAATCATACTTAGCTTAAAAATGCTTTTTCAGCAACTATACTTTGCGGAAACATTGTCTTAAAAATTAATCCAGCATATGATAAATGATGATTAATAGGTTATAGTTCTTTCAAAAGCTTCTGACAGGACTAAAGGAACAGCGGTGTAAATGACAAAGTATCCAATGCAAGTAGCACCCTCAAGAAGTTTCTTTGGACAAAATAACAAAGTTCCTGCTCGTTTAGGCAAATATAATGGAAAGCCTTTAACTCTTTGCTAAACGTTGAGGGATAAAAATACATGTGAAAATAATCAACTCTAGATGAAAAAAACCTGTTTATGAAAACTTAATAGCTTCCTAATTTTAGATTATAGAAGGGTGACCCACTGTCGTCTCTAGGCGGAGAGAAAGACACGCCGTCTGAGAACTGGGTACCGTTACATGTGTGATCTCAGCTGAAATAATCTAATTTAAAACACTCATTTACTAATTTTATAAATTACTCTGAAAGCAGTGTCATAAAAATTACTTCACTGCGAAACCATTAATGATTAATAGTTTTGAGAGCATTTTTAATTACATTACATTTGTTTTTAGTTTCGTTCTTAAAAAAATTTTGTCCATCTATTATAGACTTTAAAAAGCAATTAAAATACCTAAGCTTCCTTTTGTACTACTTGTATGAGTGGTTACAACGTTTGCTTGTGTACCGTGCGCGTGATATATAAGTTTTGCATTTGATTATCTGCTCTTAAATTTTTTTTACGTGCAATCACTGTCTCTAAATTAGGAACAAAAGAATATTCCTAAACTTTAATTGCAACGGAAGTCCGTTAAACTGCGGCAGCCCATTCCCAAAATGAAACCGTTAAAAATATTTAATGAAAAGTTTTCTCCGGTTGTGTGGGACTGAAAACACATGTCCTTAAGATTTCAGTTAGTGGGTTCGAATTCCATTTCCATAGAAGTTAACACGAACGTAAAGGCAGTTTTCTTAGAAATCCAGGACAGATGCTGTGTTAACCTACATGGAAGTGTCCTTCAATACCTGCCTGTTAGAGGAGAGTAGACATTGTTTAAATAACCGGAAGTTCTGCAACGAATTTATAAGGAGCATAAATTCGCTTTTGGATCTTGGAAAAACAAAGAGAGAAATTGCTAGGCACGGAATTATATATTCATTGACTTGGAAAAGGCTAACGATAGTGTTTCTCGAAAACTACCTTGGAAAACTTTGAGTATGGCAAATATTGGTGAAGAAATAATTAGTATTATTCAAGAGATATGTAGTGACAACAGATGTAGTGACAATGTATGACATTAAGTGTGGACAACAACAATCAGAGGTTTTTGTGAGTAGTAAAGGTCTCTTACATTTACAGGGATGTTGTATGTCTCCTACATTATTTAAGATCTATATTGAGATTTGTCTCAGAGAATGGTCAGCGAAGTGCAAACATTTGGGATTACGGATTCAGAATTATTTCGTGTACCATTTGCTGTTTGCGGATGATTAAGTCATCTTGGAATAAAATAAGGATGACGTAGCTTATATGTTCCATAAATTGATCTCTGAATATGACCATTGAGGACTTAAAATTAACAAAAGTAAAAACTGAGCACTTGACCTATGATCCTAAAGACTTCATATCCGATAATAATACGTTGAGAACAGTTGAGGAATTTAAATACCTCAGATCCATAATACATCAGGATGGCGCATGCCATCATGACATTAATCGGAGAATTCTGGAGGGCAGGAAGAGCTATTTCTGTTTTGAATCCTGTTCTTTGGAGCAGCAATGTCTTTCCAAGAGTAAAAAAACGCATTTCTTTCTGCGATTGTACAGGGCATTATTTTATATGGTGAGGAGACATGGACATTGAATAAAAGACATCAACACAGATTATTGGCTACAGAGATAGACTTTTGGTGGCATTCTGCAAGAAAGTCCAGATGTGAAAAAGTGCGCAATATAAAAATTTGAGATATTATGAGTGTTAAAGTTGACATTCTTCAAACTATTGAGATTGGAATGGTTCGTCCATGTAAGGAGAATGTCATCAGAAAGACATCCTAAAATTCTGATGGAAGGGGAGGCTACAGGATTGATGGGAAGAGGAAGACCAAGGAGAACGTGGATAGAGGTGATTAATTCAAGTTTCAAAAAACAGTGAACTGGATGAACTGATGGTCTTAGATAGAGAGACGTGGAGGAGGACTCTTGACTGAACTATATGATCGAGGGAATCCACTTGGAAGTGGAAATTCTTGATGAAGGAACAAGAAATTCGCTTTTCTTACTTAACAAATAAATTCTCAATTTTCGTACATTGCACACATACAGGTTCCTACAAGAATCAAGGTCAAAATGTCAGGGTTTGTTTTTACTTTTCAGTTTCCGTATTGTAATGATTTTCATAATAATCTATTATGAGCATAAGGTGTTTCCTGTCCTTAATTTATACAGACTAGTTCAGAGATGGAATAGAGCCAACGCCGTTGTAGAGACATACTAGACATGGCTCTTTCATGCCACGAACCTGGGCTCAACTCAGTTGATTAGCCACAAGGCAGCGCCAGTGATCTAGTGATGGACCATACGTAAACTTAGAATGACTCTTCATAGTGAATGGTTCGCTCTTACCTCTATGAATGATTCTTCAATCAGCCATTACTGCGACACTCAATAAAGTCGCGCACATTTAACTTCCGTCAGCCCTGATAAGTTCGGAAACGAATCCCAAGTCAGGAAAAGTAATGTCGAGAATTAATAAGTGTCAACCCTTATGTGAATAAGCAATCAGCAGTCTGCTAGGAAATAATAGTGAAACTACAGAATGAAATTGAGAAGTGAATGCCATTCATTTGAATGATGTGTCGGAATCGTTCGCCCGCAAGCGGAGATTCATTTGTGAACGAACGGTGAATGGGCCTCCTAAGCTCCTGCTCCCTTGGGAAGTTTGCCAAAAAGAGCTGGAAATGCATTTGCTCGCGAAACATGCATAGTGAACGATGAATGGTGAAGATCTGTTCTTTTGAGTAGTTTGACAATTCCGTCTTGGCCTTGCACTCGAGGGTGACTTGGAGCAAAGAATGATTTCCTTAGTGAGTGTAGTGAGACAACAGCCCAAGAGTAGATGGGAAGTAAATGACCATTCATTTGGATGAGCATTTGTGAATTATCACTCATTTTAATGAGCACTTAAGAATGATTCTTTGCGTGAATGATGAATGAACTCAATGAACTCCCAAAAATGGATGGCTTTTGCCATAACTAGCGTGATGATCATTCAGCATGTTATCAAAGTTCAGAAAAAAACGGATTTCCTTCACATTGAGCAGAGACGTTTGTATTTTTGACATGGAGAAGGTGCAGTCCGTGTATGTATAATACTGTTTGTGAAAATTGCAACACCATGAAGGACTGTTGGTATTAGCTTTAAACTTACAGGATATCTACAACAGGTTGGGACATGCAAATAATTAAAATGCCAGTGAAAATGCACATGCGGTTTCGAAGTAGCACCCTCTGAATTGTCCGGTCTTGAGTAAAAAAACGCCATCTTGCATTCAGTGAAGAGCTGATTTTGAGTCGAAAGGGTGTTTTTTGTCTCACTATGCTCCGTCACCGGAGGAGGTCGCATTATGAACATCTACCGGACTTTGAGAGAGGAAGTCATGTTGGGATGAAAGAAGCAGGATTTTCCTAGCGCGAAGTTGCCCAGTCGTGCGAGACGAAACGTCAGTACAGTGATACAAACGTGTCGTCAGTGGACTGAAGCTCGGACGCACAGAAATACGGGAGATAGACAGAAAAATTGCACACCACTGCACGGGATGACAGACACCGCTACCGCATGACAGTGACCGATCGCACGGCCACATACACGGTGTTCGCGCAGAAGTGGAGCACTGTCACAGGTCTCGTTTTGACCTTCAGCACAGTTCGACGTCGTCTGCGTAAGAGAGGACTGCTCGCTATCAGCCCATTTGCTGCGCATTCCTTTGACCCTCAAACACAGACGCCTCAGGCTGCAATGAGGTCTCCAACACAGGCAGTGGAACGCTGGGGTCTTGAACACAGGTATTCGCAGCAACAGGTCTTGCTTTCTGATGAGTCACGATTCAACTTGATGAACTAAGATGGTCGCATACGTGTTTGAAGGCATCGAGGTGAACAGTACCTTGCAGCGACCTACTGACCCAACGCCAAGTGTCATGGTTTGGGGCGCCATGGTTCCGCAGTCACGTGTGATGGTTTGGGGCGCCATCGTTCCAAGTCACGTGCCATGGTTTGGGGGCGCCATAGTTCCAAAGTCACGTGTCATGGTTTAGGGCGCCATGGTTCCGAAATCACGTGTGATGGTTTGGGGCGCCATGGTTCCGAAATCACGTGTGATGGTTTGGGGCGTCATAGTTCCGAAGTCACGTTTCATGGTTTGGGGCGCCATAGCTCCGAAGTCACGTATCATGGTTTGGAGTGTCATCGTTCCGAAGTCACGTGTCATGGTTTGTGGCGCCACCGTTCCGAAGTCACATGTCATGGTTTGGGGCGCCATAGATCCGAAGTCACGTGCCATGGTTTGGAGTGTCATCGTTCCGAAGTCACGTGTCATGGTAGGGCGACATGGTTCCGAAGTCACGCGGCATGGTTCGGGGCGTCGTAGATCCGAAGTCACGTGTCATGATTTGGGGCTCCATAGCTCCGAAGTCACGTGTCATGGTTTGGAGCGCCATAGCTCCGAAGTCACGTGTCATGGTTTGGGGCGCCGTCGTTTTGAAGTCACGTGTCATGGTTTGGGGCGCCATTGGGTTCAATTCGCGATCTTCCCTGATACGAATTGACGGAACCCTCAACAACCAGCGATGCATCAGGGATGCTTCAGGGGCACAGGGAATGCCCTTCCTTTAGAATTGTCCTGGCGCTATATTCCAGCAAGAAAATGCTCGGGCACGTATGACCCGGAATCTCCAAGACCGCTTCCATGAACGGGAGATACCGTTTCCTTTCTGGCCTACAGGTTCGCCAGACATGTCACCGATTGAACATTTCTGAAACATGGTAGCTAAGCGAGTGGTCCACCAAGCGCCTTCTCCAGTCACCACAAATAAACTCTGGTTACCCATAGAAGCAACTTGGCAGGCCATTCTCCAGGACGATATCAAAATCATCTTCGATGTAACATCACGTCGTGTAGAGGCTGTAATTGTTGCTCGAGGTGGCTTCACGCGATACTGAGACGCCGTGCCATCACAGTTTGTCCTTTAACAAAGTCCGATAAATCGGAAGTTTTTCCCATTGACTCCGAACACTGTACTAACCGAAAGCCGGTCCTCGGGTTGTGTATATACTGCTCTGTAAACTTCATATGTGCCATCGTTCGGTCTCCAGTCGCGCTCATTTCTCTAGGCTGAGGGTTGGTCATAATGTAATGGCTCATCGGTGTATAGGGGCAGAGTCTCTACATAGCAACTGAATGAGAAGTTAAGGCCCAGTGCGAGTGGATGGGAGGAGAAAAAAGTTTTCTTAGATTCTGTCCGCCAGAGTTTAAGAATCGTCTTAATGTAATAAAGCATGTTAAATGATTTACTCACCAAGTTTACCACGTACCCTTAACATCCTCCTTCACGCTGAATTAGAGGTCCTGGTGGTACAGAGGCCATTAGAATTAGAGAGTTGTGCAATTTTTGTGTTACTTCCTATATAGAATTTTTTTTTCATTCATTCTTTCTTTTCTTATTTAGAGCTTTAAGGACCGCTGTGAGCAACTCGATGAGCCATAAGCAGTCGCCTGTCGTTAATTTAGGGCCACTGGTTCCAGGGAAAGGAGAGAGCCAGTGCCGCAACACAAACACAACATCCCTGCCTCACGGGGTTCAAACCCAGACCCATCTCAGACGAATCATCAGAAGCCAGCGCTTAGACCACTGAGAAAGATTCGGTCTTCATATTGCATTTACAAAAATTTTTGACAGTTCGAAGGTGAAAAATTAAAAAAGTCGTTACTGATAGTATCCGATGTAGTTACCAGGGTTTCCATAAATTACGCTCATCAAATTCTTTTGCAAAATTGCAAGGAAAAAAAAAGCTCAAGAAAGTGGAATTGTTTTCTAGAGTTTCAAATGAATCCTTGCGATCGTCAAATATCTGTTTTTGTATAACAGGCTTGTCTGTTATACAAAAATAAGATGAAACCGTTCTGCAACAGCAAAGTGTTTCATCTTAGTCCTTCACGGGATCTAGTACTTTGCCTATTTTGTATTTCGTTTTCTTTGTTTTGTTTTGTTTGGGGACTTAGCGAGTACCGCGATCAACTCACTGGGCTTGAAGAAGTCGGCCGTCCCTTATTTAAAGCCAATGGTTCCGGTTCAAGAACAAAGCCAGGCGCTATTAAACAAACACACCATCCATACCTCACTCGGGATTCGAATTTGGACCTATCTCGGGCGAATGATCAGAAGGTTCGCGTTTTCATTGAGAGCGGCGAACTTAGGGATGGCATTCTGAAGGCCGAGGCTGTCAAGTTTCTAAATTCTACTTGTTCTTGACGTTTTTCTACTAGTCCTGGTCCTTACAGCTTTAAACAAAAAAAAAAAAAAAAAAAAGGAAGAAAAAAAAAAAAAAAAAGAACAGACAATTAGTACTTCCAACTCTAGCCAAAATTGAGAACATGGTCTGATCAATGGAGGACTGGTTTGATCAAATAGTATGCAACCTAGAGGCAGCAGAAAACTCGAAGTAACATAGCGTGTTGCTGTCTAGTTCCTTTCAAAGTAGGGACATATTCTGGCACTACACACTTGTTACAGAGGTCTTTCCACTGATTATAAGGTTTTCTGAAACATTTTTTAGGGATTTCCAATAGGAGCTCCGTCGTGTTCTTTTTGATCTCTCATATGCCTTCAAATCTTCTCACTTTCAAAGGAAGCTTCTATGGCCTCACGAAAAGACACTCTTCAGATTTTTCTAGACCAGCTCAACACTATTCACCCTTCGATTTGCTTCACCATGGAGATCGAAAAAATGGCTCGCTACCTTATCTGGACGTTCTTTGAACTAATTTATCGGACAACAGACTCCGTTCTGCCGCCCCGGTGGCGCAGTGGTCCAGGCGATGGCCTCTGATATTTGCCCGAAAGGGGTCCGGGTTCGAATCCCAGTGAGGCATGGATGTTGTGTTTGTCTTACGGCACTGGCTCTCTCCCTTCCCTGGAACCAGTGACCCTAAATTAGGGGCGGGCGACTGCTTATAGCCCATTGAGTTGCTCACGGTGGTCGTTAAACCTCCAATTAAAAAAAAAGACTCCGTTCTCAAGTCTATTACAAACCCACGTTTGTACCTAATCCGATGCTTAGCAAATTATTTTGCCCAGAGGAACACAAGTCTCCATTTTTCAGATCATGGATTCGAAGAGCTTTTACTTTGAGTTCACCGCCAGACAATGTGAACTAAATAAAAGAATTAATCCATCTGCAAAAACAGGATACTCATACAAAAGCATTCTCAGCATCATCAGGAAGACCAAAGCCACACTACATGGTATGTGCACTAATTCAACAACTCGACTGCAGTACTTGGGATCAATACCATATATTCCTGGCTTGTCTTACCTTTTGAAAAACGCCCTAAAGAAAATAAGACTAGGTGTAGGCATAAGGGCCCAAAATCCTTGTACAGCACCCTTGAAAATTCTCTGATAGACCTAAGATCCACAATGGAGCTGGCGTTTATTCCATATCCTCATCGTATCCTGACGGTGCGCATAGACATTACATCGGAATGATAAAACGCTCATTTGGAACCCGAATCAGAGAACACAAAAGGGACGCAAAAGAAGGAAGATCTTCTACAGCTCTATCCAGAGAAGTGTGCAGGTCCGCGGTACCCATGTGGGAAGCTATTAAAAAATATGCCCCATACACTAACCAGAAAGCAACGGCATTCAGAGAGTCTCTGGGGAATATAACCATCCGTGAGGCATGCAACGACAGCGCGTCCCTGGAGTTACCAAAAATCTGGATTCAATGCTTGAATGATTTATCCCCTGAAAACCGCCATGTCCCAAACTCACACATCTCGTGACTTCACATTCAGAACACGAAGCGCCACGTATTTAATCATTCTTTATGTCTCGTGCAACCATTCTCATATTCAAATTGTAATCGTTCTCATTTTCAGTTTTTACACTTTTAGCCATGACAAAGCCATCCGTAGATGTGCGAAAGCTCGGCAAATTGTATTTTGTTTCTTATGCCAATTAAACGGATCACCAGTTCAGTCTTGTATACTTGGCGTATTAATGAGTTGTACTATGAGAAAACATTTCAAAAGAGGGTATAAAGTTTAATTTTCGCTGAGACTAATCAAATTTCATCTTTTATTTGTACGGGCTACTCTGAACAGTTCATAACCATGCAAGGTGCCAAAGAAAACCATGCCAACAAAAACTTTTTGACACACTCTTGCACATATACCGAGTGATTCAAAAGTAGCACAAAACTTTAAAAATCAATAATGCGTTCAGTTTTGAGAGTAGCGCAATGCGGTATGCACAGAAATGCACAGAATGAAATGGGATTCTTTGTGAAATTAAAATATTTATTGTACATTTTAGTTTTATTCATGGCCACTAGATGGGGCTAAGGCCGAATGATTAAGTGTGGGATATACAAGATAAATTGACGTAACGTACACACAAGGTTACTTAGAGTAATGTCCTCAGTGTGGTTCCCATCATTTGCGAGCACTGCCTGCGGACGACAGGAGACACCATGGACAGCATTAAACATCATATCAGTTGATATGGCTGACACATGATGTGGGATAGTTTTTCAGCATGAAGAGGAGATCACTGTACACCCGTGACTTCAGGTAGCCCCATAATAAAAAATCACGTGGTACAAGTTCTGGAGACCTAAGCGGCCGTTCTTGTCGAAAATAACGGCTAATAAGACGATTTTCTCCAAACGTTGAATTCAGGGGTTGCTTGACAGGAGACGCGATGTGCGGAGACGCTCCATCTTGCATGAATGTTACAACATTCAGTACACGCTTCTCTTGCAAGCTCGGTATAATGCAGTATCGTGAAAGTTCTGCGTAACACGCACCTGTGAAAGGGACGGTTTCGAAAGCAGTATAACGGATTTCCTCGAAGAAAAAAGAGTCAGCAATGAAGAACTATATGAACCCACGCAATACAGTGACTTTTGGTTGATGGATTGGAGTTTCTGTAACAGCCCTGGGCATTTTCCGTTGCTCAAATGCGGCAGTTTTGTGTGTTTACTGCTCCGATTAGAGCGAAGTACGTTTCATCTGTCCATAAATCATTTAGTAAATGTACAATAAATGTTTTGATTTCGTAAAACATCCCATGTCATTTTGTACATTTCTGTGCAAACCGCATTGGCCTACTGTCAAAACTTAGCAAATTATTGATTTTGAAAGTTTTGCGTGACTTTTGGATCACCAGGCGCATACGAATTCTTTCGTATCTTCTGGTGATAAACTGATTAGGATACTACTGCCCAAAGTCGAAGACCTAGGACTGTGTCCTAGAAGCGGTAAAAGAGCTGCTCTTATTTTTCGTCTCTTCCACGTTCTCCCTTCTCTCTCTCTCTCTCTCTCTCTATCTCTTTCTGTTCACCAGAACAGGAAAAGTTAAAGTCAGAGAGAGAGAGAGACTAATTCTCATAACCTTCTTGCTGATGAGAATCATATAATGCTACGTGTTGCGCGAAACAACTATGAACAGTCACTTCAACATGGACTACGCTGTTCCAAAAGAATGGAAAAAGATAATGGGAATGATTTAGCAAAGCATTTTCAGCTGAATAAGAGATTTAGATAATATGATCTATAACGAAGTAAATTTCTCCGTCATTTTTATCCACGCCAGGATTCGAACCCGGATCCCCTCATTCCGGAATAAGTCACTCTACCAATTGAGCTACGCGGACGTTTTATTCTGATTCCTATCTGCCTTTATGTCGTGTGCGTCCTTCGGGCAGGTACGTCACATATCCTGGTACGTTACATCATCTCCCCCTTATTAATTTTTTTTTCAAAGTGCTGGAGAAAGGATTCTCTTATTTTCCCTATCTCGCGGTGTGGAAATAACATCACACCATTGCGAGATTTTGAACGGTCGGGTCATCCGGATAGTTCGGGCGCCATTATAACGAAGTAAATTTCTCCGTCATTTTTATCCACGCCAGGATTCGAACCCGGATCCCCTCATTCCGGAATAAGTCACTCTACCAATTGAGCTACGCGGACGTTTTATTCTGATTCCTATCTGCCTTTATGTCGTGTGCGTCCTTCGGGCAGGTACGTCATATCTCCTGGTACGTTACAGATCATTTTATGCTAACTAAAAAGCGAAAAAGGAACAAGTTAACAAAATATTACTATTTTGAAAGTCGATTAAATTTATTGAAAATAATATTCTTTGCATTGTTTATTCAATGTCAACAAATTTATTGAAAATAATATTCTTTGCATTGTTTATTCAATGTCAACGAATTTTTCGTCTCATTTCTACGGTTTTTTAAATATTCATCTAGTTCGCTATTTTTAAGTAAATACGTTAACTAAGAAATCAATTTTAACACGGTAATACCATACTTTCTGACCGCGATGCATCTGATGCAGTGGCCCTAAACAGACTAAGCGAAAAAAAACGGGAGAACTAAATATATAATAATGTCAGGGTACAGTTTTTCAACATTTTTGTGCATATTTCAATTGCAAAAAATTAGCTGAATCATTTTGACTAAATTATAAATGATTTGTAATATAATTTCTCTCTCTTTTTATCAATGAAGTGTGATTGAACGATAGGGGATAATGCACTAAAAACACAATACTGTAAGAAGTGCATTGCACTTGTAAAAATGTTCACTTTCACATTTTGTTCACGGGTATTTAAAATTTCTCTAATTACTTAAAAGTAATTCATTTCGGGCATGACACGTGAATATCATTTTCTGGTCGGCATAGCCGCATAGTAAGTGGTGAAAATAGTACATGAACTTCTGCTGTTGTCAAGAAACTGAGAGTGTGAATCACAGAGAGCTTAATGCTATTGTAGTGTTCCAAAAAAGTTGAGATATGGGCTTCGCCAAAACGTTTTCATAGTAGGGAAAAGTTCAAAACTTTTCAAATGAACATGCATTTCCAGGTAGCACAGCTTAAATTTTGCACCGAATTTCATTATTAAGGGAAGACAAACACTGGTTCACCTGAGCCCTATTGGCTGCTTAATGTTTAAACCATTCTGGGGTTGAAACACCATGACCCTTTTCCTTCGAAAGTTTATGCTCGTATGTACATTCCTCCCAGTGGCGTATCTTGGGTCCAAGACCTAGGCTATCTTACCCGCCGCCAATCTTTTTATTTTTTTTAAAGTGCGAAGTTAATTTTTTAGTTGTTAACTAATAGAAGAAATTTTTTTTCTTAATTTTAGGTACATGCTATTGCTATCATAATACCAAATTATTATGCGGATTAGGATTTTAACACTTATTTGTACATGAACTCTATTCTTCTTCTGTACACCTATTTGTAAATGCTCTCCATTTTTCTTTCCTTTTGGTGAAGTTGAGTGTTACTTTTCCATAAAAAGCTTCTTCAGAGTACTTTATCACATTTAAAAAGAATGTTTTTCTCTATTGACAAAACAGCCAATTTGCTCAAGTGTACATGCTCTTGTGCTTCCCTAAAGTATAGCATGCCTTGGTTCTTTTAAATGCAGAAAAACTTCTTTCGGCAATTGCAGTTGTTGATGTAAATTTTAATATTAGGTCTGCTAATTTTTACACATCAAAAAACACAATGTCCAATTTATTCAATTTTATGTAACTAGTAATGTCTCTTACTAATTTCTTTTTGTATTCATCAAGGAAATAATAAACACCTTCACACACACATACACACGCAGTTCACTTTTGAGTCGAACTGTGTCGAAATTTGAAGCATAGGGTTCTTTAAATTCTGACAGTAGATGATCAGGAAAGCTTTCATAAACATTTTGTAAAACAATTCGAATCCAACAAAATCCACGAATTTAAGATATAATATCGCTAATTTTAATTCATTGACATTTCACACAACTGAAACAACTCTCGCGAAACACGGGCATTTACGGGCGGGAGCATGCAAGTGACGAAGGTAGTCAAAGTCTTCTCTTTTCTGAGCGAACCGTTGCCTAAAGCAACGGCCCATTCACACTTCATCTGCTCCTCCATGTTGTCATGGAGACCCTAGCCGGCGAACGTATCAAAAGTCTTCGAATCACACAGCGAAGACTGGTAGAGCGACTGGTTGCGTCACAACGACGTCATCCCTCCACTAGGAGGCCCGTTGGTCTTTGATCGCCACACTGTTTCTCTTAGTCAAAAGGGGTGAATCAGAACTTGTGTTTTTTATTTCGCAGCGAAACATCGACATAGCTTAATACCGTCGATAATTGACTTACTTGTGTATATCTAATTGACTTTTATTTGTGCATTCTCCGGGCTTTGCAGCTAGCATCGAATATACGCCATTGATTCATCCCAAGCTAAGAACGACAAGCCAACACTGGTTTCATAGTTACACCACTGGTTATTACTAACTTCTACTACGGGCTACCAACTTTTTGTTCGATTATCGAATAGTATGAAGAAGTTACTGCTGTTTTTTGCTTTTGTTTCGGAGTTTAACTTGCCAAGATAAACTGCATTGTCTGAAACCAGTATTCCAAATTCGTCTTGATCTTGGGGCACATGTCCTGAAGAATACAAAGAGACAACTTCGCAAGACAAGCATATTTCGCATGTCTCATATAAAACTCGAACCCAGGCACATCTCGGACGACTAGTCAAAAACCAACGCTTCTGATCACTTGGCCATCAGTCAGTGAAGAAGGTTATTCACATACGTATGTCACATCAAAAGTTTTGCACACTGCGCAGGCGCTGCCCGTGGGATGATGCAATCGCTCCAATCGTTACGCCATTTGAGTCCGGTTTCAGTATAGAAAGTTGTGTCTACGTCTGCTGGCTGATTTGTTCATGTTCCGAAAAATTCTGTCTTGAAATGGAGGAATAAAGTGAGTCAGGTCACATCTCCCGTAGCGATCAGCGATCATACATTAAAATTGAAACTTTGGGAGGAAAATCCCCCACCAAAATTCATAAAGCTTTGGGCGAAGTTTGTGGGGTTAGTGTAGTGGATCATTGCACAGTGTCACGGTGGGCTTCTCGTTTCTCTAAGGTTCAGAAAGCAACGAAGATGACCCAAGAAGCGGCAGGCCATCAGAAGATGACCCAAGAAGCGGCAGGCCATCAGAAGATGACCCAAGAAACGGCCGGCCATCAGATGCAACGGACGATACTTCTGTAGTTATCGTCAATAGCATTTTGTTTGTTTGTTTGTTTGATTGGAGGTTTAACGACCACCGTGAGCAACTCAATGGGCTATAAGCAGTCGCCCGTCCCCAATTTAGGGTCACTGGTTCCAGGGAACGGAGAGAGCCAGTGCCGTAAGACAAACACAACATCCATGCCTCACCGGGATTCGAACCCGGACCCCGTTCAGACGAATGATCACAGGCCATCGCTTAGACCACTGCGCCACCGGGGCGGCCAATAGCATTTTCGAAGATCGACGGGAAACATGTGAAGAGATTGTATATGAAGCAAACATGTCTACCGGTTCAGTTTTCAGAATCTTAACTGGAATTTTACAGAAGAGAAAAGTGGCTGCGAAATGGGTTCCTCATAATCTGAGTGTAGAGCAGCAAGCACTTCGCAAAGATCCGGATAGCAGAATTGCTTTAGGGGTACGAGAAAAAGGCGAGGAGTGTTGGGACAAAATTGTTGCTACAGACGAAACCTGATTTTGAACCAGAACTGAAATCTCAGTCCGCCCAGTGGAAACATCCAGAATCACCTCGCCAGAAAAAATTCCGCCGCCAACAATCATACTGAGAATTCAGTTTTGGTTCAAAATCTCGTATCCATGTTTCGTATGTAGCAAAAATTCTGTCCAAAAACTTTTCGCCTTCTTTTCGTACCGCTGAAGCAATTCTGCGATCCCTTTGCGAACTGCTTGCTGCTCTTCACTCAGATTATGAGGAAACCATTTCGCAGCCACTTTTCTCTTCTGTAATTTTTCAGTTAAGATGATGGTCATGTTTCTAATGAGGTGACCCGAGTAATCCGACTCCTAAACAATGGAGGTGTCCTGACTGGAATACAAGACTTACCCAAACGTTGAGCCGCTGTCGTAAAGAAACCTGGAGATTACTTCGTAGCCCTGTAAAGGTATGTTGTGAAATAAATTCTTTTTTTTTTAAATCGAACCCACAGTGGGCAAAACTTTTGAAATGGCCTTCATATTTTTGTAATATTCAGCAGAACCTCACAATAAATTCCTGGTCGTTTTCTGCCGGTTGCGTAAAATTAAAATTAAATAAAAATATAGAAATTTTTAACCTGCTCTTTACCATCACTGAAACAAAAACGAATTTTTATTACTGTATCCATGAAAAGCCCATTAAGTCTCTCAGATGATAGATTTGCCTGAATCCTTGGCTTTAAACCGAGGTGGCCCAGGTTCGAGTCCTGGGTAAGACATTGGAGGTGCATATCGTTCATTCTGCTAGCTCTCGCCCTTCCCTAGAACCAGTCGCGTATTTTAGGGGCGAGCATTTTTTATGGTGGTCGTAAAATCTCGAAACAAAAACGAAACCTTATAAAACAGGAAAATTAATTTTTTCTTACTTTTTTGGGCGCACACACATTGAGTGAAAAATTAAATAATTAATATGAAGAATTCTGCTTCTGTCTTGATTCTTATTTTAAATAACTAGAGTACTCTCTAGGCCGAGTTAGGGTGACTTGATAGGTTGCTCATTCTCAATATTGAGCTCCTCATTTGGAATCACTGCCCAAAGTAAACCACTATTTTTCCCTGTTACTTGGAGTCATTAACTTTAGGGAAGGGAAACCTAAAGTTAAGAACTGAATGTTTTTAGCATCTTCACAAGTATACTAAGTCGAAAATATGAAATAATCAAGCAGTAGGACATCACATGCTGTACCAATTCAACTCTCGCTGTGTTTATCTTTCGACTCTGTAAATAAAGCCTAATTTAACGTACTTTGTAGGAAAATCAACGCGGAATTAATGAATTTCAATGGGAAAATCGGGTCATGTCGTTCACTGTGTTTTGCTCAGAGTGACCTTAACCCACGAAGAACGTGCTTCAGTTGTTTAAGCCCATGTATTAAAGATGCCGAAGAATGGGAAACGGAAAAGGCAGTAACACATTTATGCAAATACTTCTGATGTACCTCTATTATCAATAGACTTTTCTGCCAGAAACTTCTCAAAACGTAAAGATCACAGAAAAGTACATTGGAAGCTACAAAAATCAACCAGCTATAGCAAATATTCCCATGATAAATCAACAAAATTACAGCTAGTAAATGAAATAAAAAATTTTCAGATCAATCAGATTACTTTAACCATGCCATCTTCTAGGCTAATCAAATTACTCATTAGTCCAAAAATTACCTTTTGAAATATTCATTGCCATTTTTGATAAAAATATAATGAACTCAAATAAGAATACCTCTCTTTCTCGTCTTATTTCAGAACATAAGCAATTAGATATGCCACGATTCTTTAGATATTACTGATCCAAAATAATCTTTCAAAACGAAATGGTAGGATTTCTGAGCGACTGCTCCCATGGAGTTGCTCAGCGTGGTCGTTAAATCTCCAAATAAAAAAAAATGCTTTTTCTGCTGTGCTCTATTCGGATACTTGTAAACCAATATTGCTATTTTTAAAAACGCTCTGTTGTTATTTCTGATAACTCCCGTTGCAGCACCAGCATCGGTGTGGCATCATAAATATCTAATGTATTGAAAGATTATTTAAGAAGTACGAGGTCTAAGGAAATAGTTCAGGGAGTCACAGAATTGGCAATAGGAAATAAACGATTCCAAAACGAAAAAAAAAAAAAGAAAAACATGGACATGCATAGAAATACGAAAAGCCAAAATGTGATGTACCGTAATAATATTATGTAACAAAAAGCTCATTCTAGCGAATTAAACAATTCGATATTCCGTTAAGCGTTTGAGTATTACCTTTAAATTAAAAACGAATTAAGATTCCAATATATTTACAGCTTCCAGTTCTTACATACTGGAACAGAGATATAGATCTTTACTAAAAAAGACATGCAAAGGCTGCAGTCAACTGAAAGAAGCATGGAGAGGCGCATGCTTGGTATAAGCAAGAAAGGTAAAAAGAGGAACTCGTGGATAAGAAACATGACAAGAGTGGAAGACATCATGATCAGAGTAAAATCCCTGAAATGGCAATGGGCTGGACATGTTGCCAGAAGAACGGACCACCAATGGACAACGGAAATTTCAGGCTCTATACCAAGGGAGAGAAAAAGACCCTAAAGAAGACAGCATGGGAGATGGGTGGATGGAATTAGGAATCATGCAGGAGTAACATGTAGGAGACAGGCTCAAGAGAGACAGTTGTGGAAGAAACTTGGGGAAACCTTCATCCAGCAGTGGATTGATAATGGTGGACAATGATGATATTCAGAGAACGTTTTATAACAAACAAACACCAAATTATGATCCGAAAACTATTTTCTTTTATTTCGGAGTTCAACGACTACCACAAGGAACACTAAGGGATGTAAGCTGTGCCTTGTACCTAATTTAGGGCCACTAGTTCCAGAGAGGGGAGAGAGCTAGCTCCGTGACGTAACACAAAAACATCATCCAAGACTCGAATCCGAACCCAGGTCGGACGTGCAGCCAGAAAACTCCGTTTCTAATCACTCGGCCACTTTGCAAGGAAGTAGCGGTAAAGAGTAATTTACACAAAGCAGATAAACTTAGACTTTCGGGAGGAAAGAGGCGTTACAGTGGTAAATGAATAGAACTGAAAACAAATAATAAAAATAAAACTGGAATTGGTAGATGATAATGCCTACTTGAATCAAATGTTATTTATTCATAGGAGTGTGATGCAAAGAATTTGTCTAGTAAATTATTATTAAAAATTAAAAATATGAATTATAAATATAATTACTAAAAATATTTGATCTAAAAATTTGCAATTGTGTCCCTGAAAAAAAGCATTACGACAGCTTATTGTAACGGATTTCACTCGATAAAAAAATATATGCAGAGACAGCAGACAACTACAAGAATCATGATAAAATGAGTGATTAATGTGATTAGGAAGGACAGAAAAGTATAAAGCTGAATCAAGGAAATTAGATGTATGAAAGGGACGGGTATGTTGCAAGAAAAACGACAAGTGAAATCTATATGAAAATTTTAATGAATCGATACCAAATATGTGTATAAAAGATTCGGGAAACGACCTTATGGGAGATGGACAATAAATTTAGAACACATGAACTGTTTGCAAGACAAAGGCTTTAGAAAAAGAGTTGTGAGAGAAACTCTAACTGATCTGGACAGACACATACACACACGCACACATATATATTTAGATTACTTTACTCTCTAAATTAAATATGATTTTCTAAGGTTGCCGCTCAGAAACGTTGCTGAAGTGAACATGCGTTTCCAAATTTTAACTAAAGCAGAAAATTCCTGTATCGTTTGATTTGATGATAAATCAAATTGTTTTGATCGGCGCGAGAACAGCTCTTTGGAAGTGATAACACATGATCTAATCCTTATTTCCATAAAGGGAAACCCAAGTTAAACATATTGCATATTTTACATGCTGGTGAAGTTCATTTTGAACGCTTTTGAGCTATAGTTGGAAGGAGTGCTAATTTTTTGTGCAAATTTATCTCCTGTGTTTTTTCGAGCACACTGTGGGATATGCGTAAAACTTCACGATACTCTAAGAAGGAACGTTTGCAGAAAACCTTTGCAATCGACTGAATGGTTTTTGAGAAATTCAACTACAGTTTAAACTGTTTACGAGGAATTTCCACAGCTGGGTAATGTCATTTTGTTTTTGAGAAATAAATAAATGCTTTCAGTTGAGGCCATGATAATTAGTGTCAGTGTTTTGTTTCCTTTCTCTGAATATTTGTTTTGCCTCGATGCAAACCAATAAACCACACAAATGGTAAGCATACGCAATGGAACAGTTCTTAAAAGAAACTAGTGAACAGTTTTTTACTGCCGTTCCTTGCAAACTTACAACTAAATAACAGTGATGCAAATCATAGTCAAAGACCTCTCTGCAAAATGTTTTAGGACTGTATTAAAAAAAAAGCACTTTTCCGTTCCCTGACTAAAAGAAAAAAAAAAAAGAAAATTTTTTTGACACCAGTGATCTTAAGGATTTCAGTCTATCTAGTACCATTATTTTTATTGAACAACTCACAGAGAGGAGTATTGTTGGTACCTTCATGCAAGGGGGGCAAGGGGGGGGGGACGCAAGTGTCGGAAATAACCGGGGACCTCTCTGATATTTTCCCTCAAAACGAAAAAGTGTTCTTAGTATGCCTACAAAATCTTCCAATTAATTAACGAAAGTAATATAAGTTTAAGTAATACTTTTTTTCACAAAAAACTTTCAAGTTGTTATTAAAACCGAACAAATTGAAGCTTTTCATTGGTTTCTGACGGGGGAGGGCGCCCATTCTCTGGTTCCGCCTTTGCCTTCATGTCTAGACGAAGTGTTCCTACCAGGGTAAAAAAAAAAATCAGGGGTAATACATGAACACATACCAAAAAAAAAACATAACGCTGATGTCGCGCTAATTTACTACTGTTTACGCTATGTGTATAGAAGAAACAGATACATTTTGTTTAGAAGAAATTATGTAAAAATAAATCAGTTTGTAACATCAGTATAAAACCTATTTCTTTCGTCTGAGTTAGGGACAAAAACTTGTGAACGTGGAAGAACGGAAAAGAACTAGAAATCATGAAATTTTTAGTCTAACAGCTGCCTATTAACGCGTTTGGTCATTCTTCAAGAATAAATTACGAAGTTATTTTTATCACTCAGTCGTTTCATGGGCGCAAACTAAAAGTAGAATATTCCAAACATGCATGATTAACAGACTTCGAAGAAATACATGTGGCAGGGTTCCTTTGAGTTTCGATTTCCATACTTTTACCCCCCTTCCCCCAACAAAGTTAACGGGTTTACATGCAAATTAAAAAAAGAGTAGCGACCGTGCTTAGAAACAATGCACTTTGTTTTGAAAAATGCTTTATGACGTCAATATTACGGCAATTGTTTTATCATATTATGTTGTTACATTTTGCCGAAACTTATACTATAAATCAAGGTATTAATGAAAAGAACAAACTCCATTATTTTGACAGCATCTACGATTGCTTCGTAGAAGCTCACAAATCATATTGTTGAACTAGATAGTTATAGCATTGCCGATTTGCATTAACAGAATTTTGTATTTTTTTTTTTGTAAGCGACTGAGGTGCTAAAAGCAAGCGTACAATAACAAAAGGTTATCTCTATGACCAACAGCAAAATATTTCCTTTAAGAGAAGACTCCTAATCCTTACATCTCAATGTTTTCCCCAGTCGTAACATCACTTATACATATTCACGTAATGAGTGTTTCAGAAACTCACCTGCTTCACTTTCCTGGTAAATAAGGTGCTTAGGAGCAAAACTCATCCGCAGAAATTCTCTTCATCGGCATCGGAAAAGTACACATGAAGAGGGAACAGCAGGAGCAGGAGGGATTAGAACTATGATGAAGATGATGCCAAAGTTTTCAATCCTACGTCCGTTCGATTTGTGTTTCGATTAACGTAGGTTGTGTGCACTGAATGATAAGTGGACCAGCATCGTAAATGACATTTACTATTGAAGATGATACGCCTTCCGACTCACCCAGTTACATGGCCAGACATCATCTCAGAACTGAAATATAAGATGAAAAGCGGAAGAACGCAGATAAAGACAGAGACAGCAGAAGGACAGGTTCGGTAAATGCAATAATTTGCTTCCCAGTGAGCGCGCAGGGAAGCATGGGATGCATTCAGTAATGGCGCCTCGCTGAATCTTGGGGATGCTCCTTTTTTTTTTTAATCTACTTCAGTTTGACGCATGAGCCTTGGCTGGAAAGTGACAGCGCCATCTTTCAGCAATATCCTGAAACTGCAACCAAAACAGCTCGATAAATGTATTTAATTTTCATGATAAATATCACGTCTTTACGACAAAGATGCATCATAAGCTACAAACCGTTCTGAAGAGTACGTAAGATAATATTGTGATTTTTTTCTTCAGTTTATGGGTTTGGCAATTTTCGATGATTCAGTTTCAGATGCGGTTATATCGTTGATCGATTGGATTGACAAATGAAAATATTTGTGATGCTCCACAGCAGCTGTTGAAAAAGAACTGAACGTATTAGTTTCGCTCTTAAGACTGCATTACTTCTCTTCCATTTTGTTTTTAGTTTCATCCTGAAATTTATTTCATAAGGAATTGGCTCATGGTATAATTCATCACATTAAAGTAAATTTTTTCGCTTGAAACATTTTTTTTTTTTTTTTTGCACATTTCCAGCCAACGCCGGAATTCAACAAATTAGAAAACTTCAAACTATTGGGAAGAATAATTATAGGCAGACTAATATTTAACGTTTCGTTTGACGCTCTTTAATTTTAATTCCCTCTGACTTTTGAGCCATCATCTAAAAGTGGTGGTAAAAATAAATAAATATTTTTAATTTATAATTATTATTAATGAAAAAGTTTGATGGCGATACCTTTAACTGAAAATCAATAGAATTCGACAAATTTCAAGTGAAGGAATCTTGGAAACATCAAATTAATATTTAATTCCTTAAATTCTACAGAATGGGCCATAAAATTATGACGTCCTTTCTTTGCAGGTTCGGTGAACTTTTACCGATGGAACTATGGAAGATGTGGACTTTATCCTCAGGGTAAGAGAAAATTTTAGAATAAGATAGTGACCGAAAAAAGCCGTCTAAGTATAAACAACGGACGTCAGCTGTATTGCTGTCTGATTTTTGTCAAGATAACTAATAAGAGTGTCCACACATATACGAGAGATGCGCGCTCACCAGGAATAATAACAGCCCATGTACGGCCACATTTTCCCTGGCGGCGGTCTGTTTTGATGTAGTCCTGGTGTACATGCGCGACAGTTGCACGCAGAAATCTCAGACGTTCCGGTTTCGCAGTAATAGAACATAACATCTTCCTCGCCCAAACTATCTGCCCGAAATCAAACTTGTCCTATTTACGCGAGCAACTGTCGTCCATATTACGTCTGGTCGTCCTATTTACGCGTCACCACATTCACAGATACACTACACTGAGAAAAAAAGGTTTGTTTGAAACAACAAAAAAATTTTGTCGAGCTGTTTTGTCGATTTATTTTGTTGCTTTAGTAAAACTCCATCGGAATTGTTTTGTTGGCAACACAAAATTGTTTCGTTGGCTATATTTTGTTAATTCAACTATATGGAGGTGGCATCGATTTTACGACAAAGTGCATGTGATTACTAGCTATTCCATACGGGCACTACCAGACTACCACTGACCAGAAGAATCTCGTTTTGCGTTTAAGATTTCGCTTTGAATTATGGATGACTACGAAGTCAGTGCATTGTTAGAAGACTGGGAACTGTCAACTCTGATAGAAACATTTAGAGAAAAGAATTTCTAATATATCTTAATAATTCCGACGTATTTTTATGGTAGTATTTACTGTGTGTTATTTTGGTTGGATTCAATGAATTTTAGTGATAATTTGGCCTCACTTTGTAGACTCATAATTACAATGAACACGATAGAATCTGCATCTTATTAGATGCACAGGGGCACATATTAAATTTAAACCCAGATTTCTGATAAAGCAATAATACATTTCTTCTAACGGTTTGGTTCCTGATCGCAAATACAAATTTGCACATGAGGTAATTATAAGAGTTGTAATTTATGTATAGAGCTTGATTTTATGTATAGGTATATATACAGGGTGTTTCAAAATTCGTGCGGCAACCAAAGATTGCATGGTGATAGTACCCTGGAATATATAGAACGTTAAAAAAAATATTACGATTTTTTTGTCTAACCAAAAATGCCAATAATTTGTTTCAGCAAAAACTAAGGAAAACATTTAAAAAGAAATCGGATTTAGAAATGTTTTACACACGCAACAAAATAGTGTCAATACATCGGTATGTCAAGTACAAATCGCCCGTGAACATTCCAAAAGGTAAACTCATCTTCAAATGCTGAATTCGCAGATAAGAATTTCATATGCTGTGGCAGGTGTAGCAGAATGGTTAGCACGCCTAGTTCCCGAACTGAAGGTCTCAGGTTGGAATCCGCTCGATAAGAGATTTTTCGCTGGCTCTGAAAAACTTTTCCTCGTGACGTAACACCGTCCAAATTAATTAAATACCACTAGAAAGAAAATACGTCGAGAAAAATTAAAATACGGCGGGGAAAAAAGGGCGGATACCCAGGGTCGAAAATTATTGCACCAGCAAAGTGTTGCAATCGGAAAACAGTTTAGGGACAAAGTATCCCAGCTACATAACTCTAAAATTTGTTGGAGAAAATAAATTATTGTGTCAGGGTAACAATGTGTTTGGTTGCAGCAACAAAACCTTTTATCACGATAACAATACATATTGTTGGATCAAAGAAATTCCCAAAAATCGACAAAACTAATTTGTTAAATGAACAAACCGTTTTGTCAGGATAATAATAAATTTGGTAGAATCAACAATGATTTTCAACAAAATAAATTTGTAAGTTCAACAAACATTTTTGTTGACTCTATATCGACAAAATGTTTTGGTTGATTCAACAACTTTTTTGTTGAATTAACAAAACGTTTTCTCAGTATACGCAGCAGATGTGCATCTGAACACTTTGTAGCCTGCAGGGTGTTCCGGGTGGTAGTATTATTGTGGTGAGGTAGGGCATGTTAGTGGATGTGAAGTGTATGTATAATAAACTGTATTTCTGGTGTGTGTAATCACTAGAAATAACACTCAATCTACTTCCCGAAAACAAATATAACAGAATATCTTAAATATCCATAATAAATATTCCTATTCTGCTTATAATTTATAAGGACAGCATGTAAAATAACAAAAAGCACAAATTAATTAATTTATTTATTTATACGAAGATGGAACAATGGTTTTATGACATTATCGACTATTGAAGACGTAAAGGATTCCGTTTTGGTCACACAATGCGCTAAGTCAAATCTAGAATAGCTCACCTGAAGAAACATATCCTGTAAGAAATTATAGAGATTAGCTATTTCTCTTAGGAATTTCTTCGTTCAATCCAAAAGTGAAGCGATAAAAATCGATTAAATCCTGGTCATGAAGTTCTTGGCCAGACTGGTCGTCCAAGTGGCGGTGGGGTCAGAGGCATTGGCTTTCTAATAAGTCGTCCGACGGGTCCGGGTTGGAAACCCTTAGTGTGCTTGTCCCTCGACTCTTGCTCTCTTCATTCTCAAGCATGACCCATCACAAGACACTCTTTAACCCTTTCGAGGTGTTAGATGCGTTGAAATCGTGTGAAAAAAAAAACATGTTGTGTCCTGTGAAATACACCGTTTGCAACATGGTAGCCTGAATGTTTTTATGATTTTGTTGTACTGAATAGTTTTTAACTTATTTATGGATAATAACAGCGTTCATCGACGCAGGATAATTTTAGTAGATTCATTGACATTAGCGTATTTCAGGTATTCCTGATGACTAAAAAGTACAGTGTACACTAGTGTGCAAAACTTAAGGACGAGTGACGCTACAGGTTTTGACCTGTAGCGTCGCACAGGAACGGCTTGGATATGTGAAATTCAAACCATAAGAGCTCCATCACTTACTGAAATGTCGACGGAGACAACTGCAGATCGTAAAGGATATGGTGAAACTTTATTCACAATAGGCTACAGAACACTGGGTTCCATGATATAAATGCATCACTGCCAAAGATGGTATGAAGGGAAGAGGATATTCTCAGTAGAGGATATGATCACCCCTAACGTTGATGCATGTTTCCCACCGTCTGCCCATACTTCGCACTAGGTTGTTGATGAGTTCTTGCGGTAACATCGCCCATTCTTCTGTCAGTGCCGTCTTCAGCAGTTGGACAGTTTCACTGTGTGTTGACGTACCGCAAAGCGTATCCCCAGAGCGTCCCACACGTGTTCTATGGGATTTACGTTTGAGGAACATGCTGGCCAATCCATCCAATGAATGACTTCCCTTTCCAACAAATCATAAACAAACAGCCACGCTACGATGAGGTGTGACGTCATCGTCCATTAACACGAATTGTGGGCCAATGGCACATCGGAACAGACGAACATGGGAAAGGATAACTTCATTAGAATAGGGTGCACCTGCACCAGTTACAGTACCTTCTTCTAGTACCTGAAAGAAGGTACTGTAACAGTACATCGATCAGAATGCCTCTCCATACAGTACTTTGTTCCTGTACCAAGAAGTATCGTAGTCCATCGATCAGAATACCTCCCCACACGAAAACACCGCGACCGTCATACTTGTCCCTTTCATTGATAGTTTCGGGGCGATACCGAGTGCAAGCCTCTAGCCAGATTAGCTGTCCAGACTGCTAGAGAGACTAAATCTACTCTCATCGGCGAAGAGTACCGAACCCCACTGCTCTGCAACCCTGTCCTTATGTTCTCTAGACCACTATAAACTGTGTCTCCGGTGAGCAGTTGCTAATGGAATACAGCGTACTGGATGTCGGGCAAACAGTCCACCGTGGTGTAGACGCCAGGCTACTGTAAATCATGATATTGTGCATCCTATGCTCATGCTCTGTTGTTTTACAAGGTTATATGCTGTCTGGTGTCGATCCCTCGTGACCTGTAGGAGCAAACAGCGGTCCTCAATTAGAGTGATGTTTGGTGGACGACCACCATCACTCTTTCGTACAGGTGTACCTGTAATCCTGAAAGCCGACCGCGCACGCGATGCGATGCCATGAGTGATAATGAACACTTGGGCCACACTCATCACAGTTCTCCCTCCTCGAGCCTCCCAATTGTTCGACCATGAGTAAAATCATCAAGATGTTCTAAACGGGCTATTTTGTCGTCCCTAGCACAAAACAAACACAATCGATCGTCTATAACACTTACACACAGTCCAGTGAATTCTGTTTAACTGATGCTCTGCGTGAGGGCATTTTGTTCTCACTTCACGCAAACCACACGTCATGCTTCATTATTGCGCATGTGTCGCTGCCTTGCTCCCAGATATGGTCCTGAGTTAATTTGTGTTTCGGTGTTACTTCTACTTACGACGTTATTTTACTTCTTCCATTTGTGCACCAAAATTGTGAACACCCTTTGAAAATTTCATGTTTTTCAACTTTGCTGGCTTATAGGAATTGTTATGTTTCACTAAAGGCAAACGTTTATGTATCAATTGAAAGAGAATTTAATGCTGAATTCAGTACGAAAAGGCAGAATTCAAATATTGCAGTGCAAAAAAAGTTATGTTGCGAATACAGTCATCATGATAATCCACACAAAAATTCGATAAAATGATATCAGATACTTACGACTGCAATGTACTATCAGTATTTATGAGCCTTTATTGTTTTAAACAGCAGCACAGCGATGTCTCATTGAGCCAATAAGTGTTTGAAGCCTTTGCTATTACGTGGAGCAAGGAAGCAACTATAACCTCAAGTAATTGCCTTTAATTTGATGGACGCCTCATTCGTAAAATGTTTTTCAAACGGTCCCACACATTTTCTATCGGGTTCAGGTCAGGGCTTTTCCCTTGCCAGATGAACAATGGAATGCCCTTTGCTGTAAAGCACTGTTTGCGTATTTGTGCTGTGTGGCACGGGCGAATCCTGATGAAAAAGAAATGGTGCATCGTTGGGAAAGAGATCCCTGATAGAAGGTAGTAGCTTTGGCTCCAAAATGGTGTCAATGAATTTTCTCAAGTTCAGCATGCCGTGAATTACATGAAGGCGGCAAACACCATCTTCTACCATTCATGGTCAAATGATAAAGCTTCTTGGGTGCTGTATAGTTGTCTCCATGCAGCCAGGATGTAATTCTTCTCCCACTCAACGTCTCACATATTTTTGCCCACCACTACCAAATAAGAATATGTTACTTCCGTCACTCCAAATAACTTGCTTCCTCTGACCTTCTGCCCCTTCTGTGTGATTTTTTGCCCATTGTAGTGGTTTTTTGTGCTGCTGTATATTCAGATGTGGCTTTTTTTCTCGGAATCCTACCTTTCAGTCCCATGTCTGATAGTCTTCTCCCTATCGTTCTCGAACTGACAGAAACACCAGTTGCACCCAGTTCACTTCTGATGGCCAAAGATGAAATTCTTATGCCCTTGAGACATAGCTTTTTTATTCTTCTGTCAACAACAAATTTTACCCAAATTTTTCAGCCTTTTCTTGCTTTGGTTTTCAGTGACTTTGTTTCCTGATAACGTAAGCACACCTTTCGTACTCCAGTTATCGCAAGGAAAGTAGGCATCACCTACTTGCCTACTATGAAATTGCAAGGCAAGTAGGCATCACCTACTTGCCTACTATGAAATTGCAAGGCAAGTAGGCATCACCTACTTGCCTTGCAATTTCAGAATAGGAAAGACCTGATTCACGTGATACAATAATCCTGCTTCTTTTTGTTGGTGTCCAATCAATTATTTTCTTTGGTGCCATTCCTCTATTCCTTATCTACAGTTTATAAATTTCAAGAATTACTAAACGTATGCCCACAATCTTCAATTTCCCTTCACTTACACCGATAACCGTGTTTCTTCTACAGTTCCACAACTTGACACATAATGTACCACAGCTACTGGCATTTGATTAGTCCCAGAACAAGGACTGCGATTGGCCAGTAGGTTTTGCATTCACATTCCGCTTCTTAACTGAATCACACCTGTGTTGTTTTTTTTTTTTGTAGTAAAGTAGGTATAATTTATATTGTACTGCAGATATTTGAATCCGGTTTTTTTATTGGATTCAGCATTAAAGTCACTTTCAATTGATAAATAAACATTTGCAGTTAGTGAAACATAACATTTCCTACAAGCCTGCAAAGTTACAAAACAGGAAATTTTCAAAAACTGTCCATAATTTTGGCCACCAGTGTACGGCCACAAGAATTATACACCAGTTTCTAGCGATTTCAGCTGTGGAATGCTTACCAGTGGTGGGCATCTTCCGTACTTTATGCAGTGAGTCATTTTCTGCTGAGACGGTCTTACATGTTACCCACATGCAGAATGTTCACGACAAGAGATGGTTGGTTGGTAGATTTTTACGGCGCAAGGGCACGAGAAGAGACTTTCGTGTAGTAAGCATGAATTGGAATCCCAGGTGGGGAAATCATGGTTCACTTCTTGCTCCGCAGTAGATCTTTCAGAACCCGGGTACCAGCAGAACTCAAACTAGATGGGACACTCCTGTATTTTCCAAACGCATGGGAGCCATTAAATGACGTCGCTCCACCCTAAACGGAAAAGCACCTTAATAATCCCTAGGACATGTTCTTTATCAAGTTCAATTCTCCCATATACCGGATACGTTCCATATATAAATTCTTATGACCAGACGTGGGACTCGTCGGTGAACATTATGTCTTTTATTATTCCAAACTTTTGTCATTTTTACTCGATATGGGGCGGTATTGTCTGCAAAACGGAGATGAGAAACATGCTTCGTTAACCCACGAAAGAAACCCCGGAAAGTGGTTCGTGAATTTCGGATTTTTTTTCAGCGGCGTTAGCTTTTATCCTACGTATGAAAAGTCCACAGTAGCGTGATTTGACTTCTGCAGCAAATTCACGGAAAGTGTTTGGGATGATCACCGAGATAATGGAAAGTAACTTCTGCACTTATTTCTTGGTGTCGTTATTTTATATGCATTTCTTTATGCATTTCTCTAATACTTTGCATTTCATTCCATACTGATTTTTTAACTTCCATAAATTTTCTTATTTGTGTGGAATAATTAAGAATGAGCAAGGAAATTAAGAGATCAGCCAGTTCTTTGTTACGTTCTGTAAGTCAGATTAGCCTCCTTCTACCTCCAGCTGCAAAGTTGGTAGTTGAAGATGTCCGTCTTTTTTTGCGTTTGCTTCAACATTGATTGTAAATGAATTATAAAATGCGATTAGTTTGTTTTCTGATTCGTGTCTTTCTCCTACGACCTTCGGAAAAATAAAAATTGCACGGAAGATTGCCTTAGTGCCCCGTGCTGGTATGCAAATTAAGCCCTTGTGAAGGAAAGATCTTATTGAATCAAATTTCGTTTTCTTTTCATTGTTTTACATAGTGAAATTTTCAACATTGTCGACTTAATTACATTTCTTGACAACTGTTTACCTTGCCCTGCAAAATTCCCTTATCGCACGGTGAAGACGATACAATTTAATATTTTAGTGTCTCATTCTAGTTTTCAGTCTTAAATTTCACACAGAGTTCTTCACGCACACAAAACAATGATACTTTTTCAATGTAAATTAATATTTCAGTTTCTGCTTCATATATTATGTGTGATGTTGTACTAGATACTTGTATAAAACTGAGATTCACAAATTTATTTTTATTTCAGTCGAAGGTTAGGCCGCAATAAGAAACTGTTCATAAAAGTTTAAAATGTGATAAAATATCATCTGTCATTTTAGTTAAGAGCAAATCAAACCGAAAACATATACATTAATAATCATTTTTTACCACATGAAAAATAAAAAAAAATATGTGATCGAGTATTTTGGTCTCTATTTTAAATTTCTTAACTCAGAAATTAGATACAATGCAATAAAACACCACACCCCCTGTGCTTATTTAGTTCTTGTACTGAATTTTCAGTTTGTTCCTGTCCAGATGTTTTTCAACGCCTTTACCCTTACGTTTTGAAGTTTGCAAAATGTAAACACAAGGAATAAATAAAGACATCGCTCTTTCCACGTTTTGGCAACACTCAGCAACTGAAATATTGTTATTCGGCCACTGCTGGGGAGTATAATCCCAGATCTCTCGATATTTAGCCGAGCGCGTTAGCCTTACACCACGATGACCAACAATCCACGGCGCTATGTGTGTTTTTCCGTCAGCTTCTGACATCATAAATCCATAAAATGGGCTCAGCTACTGAGACGTCTCTATCTGGTGGACACTAACGGCACTGGCTATATTATTAATTATAGCAGTTAAATTCAAAGTGAAAATCCTCCAAATACGTGGCGTCAGTGAATAAACAAAGCCATCGCTCTTTCCACGTTTTAGCAAAACACAACAACCAAAAAGTTGCTATTCGGCCACTCCTGCGGAATTATTGGTCACCGTGGTGTAAGGCTACCGCGCTCGGCTAGTTATCGAGAGATCTAGGTTCGATTCCCCAGCAGTGGCCGAATAACAATTTTTCGGTTGCTGTGTGTTGCTAAAACGTGGAAAGAGCGATGCTTTTGTTTATTCACTGACGCCACTTATTTTGGGGTAAACACAAGGGAATAAAACTTTGAAAAATATCAACTGCGCATTCCCATATTATCCTAATGAAGTGTACAGAATTGAAAAAACTTTGAAAAAAAAAAAAAAAAAAAAAGATGCCAAATTGTGGTATTAATGCGTGTGCCTAATTCTGGCTTTTCTAAGGGGTTTTCTAGTTGAGTTGACACAGTGATCGTGTTATTGCAAGAGACAGTCGAACAATAAAACGTCAGCAAACTCTTCCACTTTAGAAAAAATTCAAACGATGGTACAAATTTAAGACAGTAAAAGTAAGATTAGACAGTGCAGTCGATATTTGAGAGCCGTATGGTATTTGTAAAATAATATCCGTAAAATAATACCTGTAAAATAAAATAAATATCTGTAAAATAATACTTTTTCACATCAAAGAACATTTATTTCGCCCAAGAAATTGAAGAGCTAATAGAGTCTAAAAAATGGAACGAAAAGACTTCCTTATTCTTCTCGTAATTCATAAAAACGAGGAAAATTAATAAACAAAGGTGTTTTAAGCGGATCTCGTAACATGCACGTATCTTGTGAAAACAAAATGACCAGCTATCATTTTTTTTATCTCTCTCTCTCTCTCTCTCTCTCTCTCTCTGAACATAATGACTCAGCTTCTAGACGATTAATTGGAAATGTATTGTGTGTCTGACAGATGTGAAATTTTTTGCGCATTTTTGAGTGGTTCCTTTGCATAATTTTTCGATCAGAAAACGTACTGCACAGTTTTCTGGGTTCGGATAAAGGTAAGTATGCCCAATACTTACAATGTTTTACTATGTTTTCGTGATCCTTTTATTTGGTACGAATGTATACAACTGTATTTCAATGGCGTCATTTCCTATACGCCGAATTCAAGAAAATATTTTTGGGGTTACATGGACGTGAAGCTCGGCCAAAGACTTCCATTAAATTTTAAGTTACTCTTGATGCACATATTTCCGCTAAACAAGCACATGTACGTACTATCGAAATCATCATCATCCATCCTCAATTCACTGGTGGATGAAAGTCGTCACAAATATCTTCCGCAGCTGTCTATATTGAGCAGTTCTCCTACAAAGTTTTTTCTTATCTCATCCACCAATTTGTTTCGTGATCATTATCTGTCTCTTGGTATCGAATATTGTATACAAGCTGTCCTACGGTGGTCAGTTCTTCTAGCAGTATGTTCAAAACACTGCAATTGAAGTGTTCTGAGTTTTTTTCCAACAACCACCGTGAGGGCACTGTTTTTTTCAATAACCACCATGACCATCACTGCTTATAGCCGAGGGCTATAATCTGTGCCCGTCCCTATTTTAGGGATACAGAGCCGGCGCGTTTAGACAAAATCACACATCACGCCCCGTGACTTATCATGGACTCAAACCCGGGCCCATCTCGAACAAATGATTAGAAGCCAAGGTCTCAGACTACTCGGCCGCCGGTACGTCGGTCTTTACTTTGGTCATGGTGCAATCAATACTTGTCATTTTCCTGATTCATTACTTATACACTGCTGGACAATTGCTAAGGACGGATCATAAACTGCTATATATCGCATAAAAAAGTAAGTGTGGTTGGATGCCAAGTGAAATAAAATAATGTCAGAATGCCAGGACATTACAAGAAAGACAATTTATTGTGCTCTGAAATCCAGAAGGCTTTGGAACGTGTTCAAGGGACAAACAGGCCATTTTGTGCAGAATACGTAAACGTGAAAAAAATGCAATTACCGTCCGCAGGCGTTCCGGCGTAAGATGTCAATACGGGATATGGCCACCATGGAGGGCGATGCAAGATTCCACACGCCGTGTCATGCTTTGCACAACATTATCAAGCAGCTGTTGGGGTAATTTATCCCATTCCTCTGTCAGTGCACGGATGAGGGTGTCCTTGTTTATTGGAGGGCATTGGCGACAAGCAAGACTCCTCCCCAAAGCATCACCCACATTTTCAATGGGATTCAGATCAGGAGAACGTGCTGGCCATACGAGGCGTTGAATATCCTCGCTCTCAAGACACTCCTGGACAGCGACTGTTCAATGACATGTTGCGTTGTCGTCCATGAAAATGAATCTATCACCGACAGCACCACGGAACATGCGAACATGAGGTAGCAGAACATCATTAATGTATCGTTGGCCAGTCATAGTCCCAGTTGGAAACGCATAGTGGGACGTACGGCCATTGATCATCATGCTAGCCCATACCATGACACTACATGTCGGATATCGGTCCCTTTCCTGTATGTTTGCTGGACAATATGCAGTACCACTATCACGCCAGATCAGTTGTCGTCGACAATCAGACGATAGACTGTATCTACTCTCATCTGAGAAGAGGACAGCAGACCAGTCGTTATCAGTCCAATTGCAATGTTAATGGCACCCTTGCAAACGGGCGGTACGGTGACGTCTGGACAATGGGATGCACACAACAGGACGGCGGGCGTATAGCCCTCCTTCATGCAAACGTCTGGCGACAGTTTTTCGGGAGATCCGCTTGCCAGTAGCAGCCATAAACTGATTTGCTACCTCACTAGCTGTGCTGCGCCGGTGTCTTTTTGTTGATAGCACTATGTACCGATCTTCTGCAGGTGTCGTACTGAGAACACGACCTCCCCCGTGACGTTTGCTACACTCTCCATTTGTTTGAAATGATTTCCAAAGCCTTGAAACAACACTGTGGCTGACGTCGAACTCCATGGCAACATCTGTTATTTTTCGCCCTTCTTCAATCTTGCCAATAATACGGCCACGCGTAAAATCATCTAGGTGATGTCGGGAAGACATACTGAAAATTGCAAGTTCGTCAATTGATTCTTTCCCTTTCAACTTTGCGTTTCAACAACAACGGTCAATACGCGTCAAATCCTTTATATCTCTTATCAGCGCTATGACGTCACGAACAAGTTCGGCAATCCAAAATTTGCATACGCACAACACGTCTTACTGTATCTCGCACTTATGCTAATTTCCACATTTTCCTGCCTTCCATTTTATGGTTGCTATCGTTGCTATTGTCATCCGTCCTTAGCAATTGTCCGGCAGTGTATTTATCTTTCTTAGTGACACCAAGCATGCGTCTCTCCGTAGTTCTTAGAATTGTCCTCAGACTCTGTGCGCGTTACGAGTAGTTAGGGCACATGTCTCTAATGCATAACTCAGAACGCAAAGGATGCTTTGATACAACACCTTTCTTTTAAATCACAATGGTAAACGGATCTTGTAAATTTTACTGTTTCTTCCAAATGCACTCCAGCCAAGGTTTATTCATTATTAATTTTTTCTTCGATGTGGCTGTCGTTTGATATCTGTTGTCCAGGGTAGATGTGGTCATCCCTTCTAAATTTTCTTCGTCGAGCTCTAAACTTTCAGTTTTTGTCAAAGCACTGTACACTCATTTTGCTTTTTGCAAGTTTATCTTTGATCCCACTTGAACATTTGACTCAAAGCTGCAGGATATGGATAATATTCTGCAACCCTGAGTTGGTACTTAAAAACAAACACTGTGTCTAAGCAAAAGAATGGTATGTTAAACTGTCTCCATCAATTATTATCTATTTGTCTTCCGAGTTCAATGATTGAAAAAAAAATACTTTGTCTCACTCCGTTTCCAATTTCTATAAGTGCTGTGTCGTCGAACAATCGAATATACGAGCACATGCATTTTCATGTACAGTATAATAAAACAATATACACTGGCGGAAAGTGAAAAAAGAACACCACGAAGGAGAGGTCTGATACCAACGAAATTTATACAGCATAATAACGGAATACAGTGGATAACGTGATCAAAACATTATGGCAAAACACAGCTGTATTTGCTGGTAAACTGAAAAATAACATTTCCATGTAACATGGTTAGTACGAGGTTGAACCGCCATGAACTGCGTCACACTGTGCAATTCTGGCATGGAGTCTGTCGTACAGATGTTGAATGTAAGTTTGGGGTATTGAGTTCCAAGCATCCTCAAACTGGACCCGTAAATCGGGGATAGTCGTGGCTGGCCGTGGAGACCGGATAAATCGTTGTCCCATAAAATCCTACACGTGCTCAATGGGGGACAAATCCGGTTAACGTGCAGGCCATGGAAGTTGTCTCACACCCTGAAGTGCATGTTGCGTTGCACGTGCCGTGTGTGGGCGTGCGCTATCTTGCTGGAAAACACCACGATGGACCGACCTTACAAGTGGCACAACAACGGGCTGAATGGTGATGTTGATGTAGGAGGTGCTGTTTAACGTACCCGGTACAAACATTAGTCGTGTACGGGAGTGATAGCTGATCGCTCCCCACACCAGGAGACCAGGTGTGGGTCCTGTGTGTCGCTGGCGGATGCAAGAAGGGTGGAGACGCTCCCCTGTGTGTCTGCGAACACGCATACGGCCATCGGAGGCTCCCAAGCAGAATCTGCTTTCATCGCTGAACACGACAGATCGCCATTACGTTCTCCGGTGCAGACGTTGGCGACACCACTGCAGCCGTTCCTGACTGTGGGCTGGAGTCAGAGGTAGACATGCCAGAGGCACACGTGCACGTAGTCCTGCATCCAGTAGACGGTTGCGGATTGTTCGCACAGTCACCTCAGAGGCAACGGCAGCTCGGATTTGCGTCGCAGTGGATGTTCTGCTTGACAACGCCGCTCTTGTTATGCGTCGATCGGTCCGCTCATCAGTCCGTCTGTGACTCTCGGTTCGACGTCTTCTCGTGTGGAAATGTTCCTCGGACCATCAACGCCACCATCGTACCACCACCGATACTTCCCGTCCAATTCGCTCCGCAATACGACGATACGACCACCCGGCCTCGTCGAGTCCGACTAGACGACCACTTTTTTCTTATTGGAGGTTTAATGACCACCGTGAGCAACTCAATGGGCTATAAGCAGTCGCCCGTCCCTAATTTAGGGTCACTGGTTCCAGGGAAGGGAGAGAGCCAGTGCCGTAGGACAAACACAACATCCATGCGTCACCGGGATTCGAACCCGGACACCGTTCGGACGAATGATCAGAGGCCATCGCTTAGACCACTGCGCCACCGGGGCGGCCTAGACGACCTCGCTCAAAGTCCGATAACTGCTGAAATCCTACACGTCTTCCATGTCCAGGCATTGCAGGTTTCAGGGTCTTCGCACGTGTCCGTACGCCGACGACTGATTATATTCACTTCGCCGTACTCCTTAAATACCACCGAACGATAATTTGAATATTATGCTGTGCTGTGGCGTAAGCGCTCACCGGTTGGCCCCGAAATTAACATCACACCTACGTAAACTCGATCCCATTAACATATGTAAATTTCATGATCATCCGCCAATTCCTTCTTGGTGTTCTTTTTTCACTTTCTGTTAGTGTAATTTCCTCCAAATAGTATAACTATACTAAAAATCCGAAATTTCTGGGCGTAAAATACAAATAAAACTTTCTAAGTTTTCGCACATCAACCAGTCAGATTTTTCAAGGAAGGTAGACACCTAACTGCCAACTGGATGATAGAACGTTTCAAAAATTTGAACGCGGTGATTTGACTAGACAATAAATCTATAGGAGCAAACGTGATATTTCGAAAAAACGAGGTTACGTTGGTTGGACACGCGGTACTATGGTAGAAAACGCAGCATTGTTTGAAGAATTGATTCCAAATACGTGACAATTCCAGAGAGACGCTATCATTGCAAGCCTAGCAGCTGGTCAAGATCTTCAAGGTTTCGCGAATGGAGATATGGGTGTGGAGTATGAAGCTCATTTCTTTACATCACTCCATATATGATCGGCGGACTTGAACTTGAGTTCTCTTGATAGGGCAGTGGCTATTTTCCGGCTCTTCTATCCCTTTTATGTTCGCTCATTGTAATTCCAAACGAACGTTTGGTCATTGCGATGTAGTATCGCCTGGAGCCGTTCGAATATTTTAGTGGGATGGTATAAACACCTGCCTCATTGTGAAGAGGGGTTTGTCAATATTTCTATTAAGCATCGTATATAAAGATACCGGTGACCTTATGGCGACAGCGAGGTTCATCCTCCTGAGCGCGTTTTTGAGTTGATAGAAAACATTTGGTATGTAGGGAATAGAGCCCAGGTAGCAAAGTTGCGGCATAGAAATATTAGCACTGCTGGTTCTGGCTTTCTCGATTATGTTATGCATCTGGTTCGACGTATATCCTACCTCAGTGGCCAATTCGACGATGGTTTTTAGTTCAGATTGTCTAGAACGGATATCGGATGAGACAGCGAAGGCTCTTCTAATTCGAGAACGGAAGAAGGCGGTCTTGCAATCATCAGGACAGAATGAACTGCGGAGCATCAGGTTGGGAACGGAGGTCGGCTTATAATTGTCTTCCGTATGAAGGCTGTTGTCTTGCGATTTGCTCACTGAAACGTCGAGATAAGGTAAGGTACCATTGTGTTCAAGCTCCATGGTGAAATTGATCGTAGGGTGTATATAGTTGATTTTATCGAGAAAAAACAGGAGAATGCTCTTTCCGTATGGTCAGGAGATACTACATCGGAATGACCAAACGTTCGTTTGCAATTAGAATCAGCGAACATAAAAGGGATACAAGAGACTGAAAAATAACCACTGCCCTATCAAGAGAAGTCAAGTTCAAGTCCGCCGATCCTATATGGAGTTATGTAAAGAAATTAGTTTTGTACTCCACACCCAAATCTACTGCCATTCGCGAAACCTTGACCAGCTGCGAGGCTTGCTCAATGATAGTGTCTCTCTGGAATTACCACATACTTGGAATCAATTCTTCAAATATTGCTGCGTTTTCTACCATAGTACCACGTGTTCAACCAACGTGACCTCGTTTCTTCGAAATATCACGTTTGCTCCTATTAATTTATTGCCTAATCAAGTCACCGGGTTCAAATTGTTGAAACGTTCTACACTGCAGGACAATTGCTAAGGACGGATGACAATAGCAACGATAGCAACCATAAAATGGAAGGCAGGAAAATGTGGAAATTAGTATAAGTGCGGGATACAGTAAGACGTGTTGTGCGTATGCAAATTTTGGATTGCCGAACTTGTTCGTAACGCCATAGCACTGATAACAGATATAAAGGATTTGACGCGTATTGACCGTTGTTGTTCAAACGCAAAGGTGAAAGGGAAAGAATCAATTGACGAACTTGCAATTTTCAGTATGTCTTCCCGACATCACCTAGATGATTTTACGCGTTGCCGTATTATTAGCAAGATTGAAGAAGGGCGAAAAATAACAGATATTGCCAGGGAGTTCGACGTCAGCCACAGTGTTGTTTCAAGGCTTTGGAAATTATTTCAAACAAATGGAGAGTGTAGCAACCGTCACGGGGAGGTCGTGTTCGCAGTACGACACCTGCAGAAGATCGGTACATAGTGCTATCAACACAAAGACACCGGCGCAGCACAGCACAGCTAGTGAGGTAGCAAATCAGTTTATGGCTGCTACTGGCAAGCGGATCTCCCGAAAAACTATCGCCAGACGTTTGCATGAAGGAAGAATATACGCCCGCCGTCCTGTTGTGTGCATCCCATTGTCCAGACGTCACCGTACCGCCCGTTTGCAATGGTGCCATCAACATCGCAATTGGACTGATAACGACTGGTCTGCTGTCCTCTTCTCAGATTAGAGTAGATACAGTCTATCGTCTGATTGTCGACGACAACTGATCTGGCGTGATAGTGGTACTGCATATTGTCCAGCAAACATACAGGAAAGGGACCGATATCCGACATGTAGTGTCGTGGTATGGGCTGGCATCATGATTAATGGCTGTACGTCCCTCTACGTGCTTCCAACTGGGACTATGACTGGCCAACGATACATTAATGATGTTCTGCTACCTCATGTTCGCATGTTCCGTGGTGCTGTCGGTGATAGATTCATTTTCATGGACGACAACGCAACATGTCATCGAACAGTCGCTGTCCAGGAGTGTCTTGAGAGCGAGGATATTCAACGCTTCGTATGGCCAGCCGTTCTCCAGATCTGAATCCCATTGAAAATGTGTGGGATGCTTTAGGGAGGAGTCTTGCGGGTCGCCAATGCCCTCCAATAAACAAGGACACCCTCATCCGTGCACTGACAGAGGAATGGGATAAATTACCCCAACAGCTGCTTGATAATGTTGTGCAAAGCATGACACGATGTGTGGAATCTTGCATCGCCCTCCATGGTGGCCATATCCCGTATTGACATCTTACGCCGGAACGCCTGCTGACGGTTACTGCATTTTTCACGTTTACGTGTTCTGCACAAAATGGCCTGTTTGTCCCTTGAACACGTTCGAAAGCCTTCTGGATATCAGAGAACAATAAATTGTCTTTCTTGTAATGTCCTGGCATTCTGACATTATTTTATTTCACTTGGCATCCAACCACACTTACTTTTTTATGCGCTATGTAGCCGTTTATGATCCGCCTTTAGCAACTGTCCAGCAGTGTATTATCCAGTTTGCAGTTAAGTGTCTAACTTCGTTGAAAAAGTCATCTGGTTGATGTACGAAAGCTTGGAAAGTTTTATTTGTATTCTACGCCAAGAAATTTTAGATTTTTAGTATAGTCATACTATTTTGAGTATAATTGGTGTACAGTTCCTACTTATTGAACTTGTTGCAGTCTCCGAGCAATGTGGAACACCTTTAACTTGTTTCGAGAGCTTAGACTCAAACTGGAGAAGTAACGGTCCCATCTCAACTTCCTAACCGCTTGCAAGACATTCGGCTTGATCCCAAAGTTCCTTAATTTTAAGACGTCAGTAAAAGTATCATGGTTCGAGAAGAAGAAGAACAAATTTCTTCGTCATAACTTGTCAAGGATAGTGAAACTGACAAGAAAGGACGTCATGCCATTAGAAATTAGGTGCAATAACCTATATATGCAGTTGCATAGGCTTTGCGACCCTATTACCTTCAACAACCTTACCCTCCGGGTGGATATGTTAGTCGAAAGACAACAGTCTTCCTTTTCATCCGGATACAGCAAGAAACAGGATTACCTGAAGTCTTCCCAGACTCCTAAACCTAAAGATTTCACCATTCCCTTCGTTAATATTTCTAGCCGGACGCTCACCCGAGATGAAACTAAAATTTTGGAACTTGGACCAAAGTTCTGCTTCCGATCGAGACCGAACCCAAAAAGCGTCGTTTCTGAGTTTGATACCATAATATCGCAAATTTCAGAAGACAACACAGACGAACTATGCCAACTGTGTTGCTCTAGGCTAAAATCTTGGTACAATTAGAAGCAATCGTTTAATAATTTCAAAATGCCAAGGACGATTTCCAACTTTAAAAATGACCACTCCATAATGCTGACGATAACGGACAAATCCGGCCAGATAGCGATAATGGACGCAGCGGATTATAATCAAAACCTAAAAGAATTTATATCTCATTCTAGATCTACAGTATAATCGTACGAACGAATCCTCTAAATTCTTGGATTGCACAGGAAAAAGAGCTGCAAAGTTAACTGCTATTCCAGATGATTTCAAGAAATCCGCCAAATTACCGACTGACCCTCACTTCCCAAAACTCTTCGGAAGATTTAAACACCACATGCCCGGCAGTCCATTGAGACCGATCTTGTCCAGAAGATCCGTACCGACGTATCATCTAGAAAAAGCGTTATCCAAATTCCTAACTAACCAACTACCGGAGTTGAACTTTATAATAACCTCCACTCTAGATTTTATCACTAAATTCAAGCAGCTCACTGTTCAACAAAGCGACATCATCGGCAGTTTCGACGTAGTTTCTCTTAACTCATCGATCCCCGTACCGGAAGCCATCAGAACATTGAAAAAGGCTATATCTAATTCATCGGTTTATTCACAGGAGTCTTGCCTGAGCATCTTCAAATTAATGGACTTATGGGAACTCTTCCGGTTTTCCTCGGTCTCAAATTCCAGCTACTTCAGTTTCCGTGGGCAAATTTAAAAACAAGTAAATGGCGCTCCGATGGGATCTTCGCTTTCAGTCGTCCTTGCGGAAACAATACTTCGCCCCATTGAGTAACATACGATATATTCACCAACATCACCCCAAGGCCTACCACCTGGCAACGATATGCAGACGACGAATTTTTCATATGGCCTCACGGAAAGGAACTCTTCCGGTTTTCCTCGATAAAATAAGTTATATACACCCTACGATCAATTTCACAATGGAGCTTGAACACAATGGTACCTTACCTTATCTCGACGTCTCAGTGAGCAAATCGCATGACAACCGCCTTCATACGGAAGTCTATTACAAACCCACCTCCGTTCCCAACCTGATGCTCCGCAGTTCATTCTGCCCTGATGATTGCAAGACCGCCTTCTTCCGTTCTCATTATTGTCGAATTAGAAGAGCCTTCGCTGTCTCATCCGATATCCGTTCTAGACAATCTGAACTAAAAACCATCGTCGAATTGGCCACTAAGGCAGGATATACGTCGAACTAGATGCATAGCTTAATCGAGAAAGCCAGAACCAGCAGTGCTAATATTTCTATGCCGCAACCTCGCTACCTGGGCTCTATTCCCTACGTACCCAATGTTTCCTATCAACTCAAAAACGCGCTCAGGAGGATGAACCTCGCTGTCGCCATAAGGTCACCGGTATCTTTATATACGATGCTTAAGAGAACTATTGACAACCCCCCTCTTCCCAATGAAGCGGGCGTTTATGCCATCCCACTAAAATATCCAGACGGTTCCAGGCAATACTACATCGGAATGACCAAACGTTCGTTTGGAATTAGAATCAGCGGACATAAAAGGGATACAAGAGATGGAAAAATAGCCCCTGCCCTGTCAGGAGAATTCTAGTTCAAGCCCGCCGATCCTATATGGAGTGATGTAAAGAAATTATCTTCATACTCCACACCCATATTTACTACCATTCGCGAAACCTTGAAGATCTTGACCAGCTGCGAGGTTTGCAATGACAGCATCTCTCTGGAATTGCCACGTATTTGGAATCAATTCTTCAAATAATGCTGCGTTTTCTACCATAGTACCCCGTGCCCAACCAACGTAACCTCGTTTCTTCGAAACATCACGAGTGCTCCTATTCATTTATTGTCTAGTCAAGACACTGTGTTCAAATTGTTGAAACGTTCTATTATCCAGTTTGCAGTAGGTGTCTACCTTCCTTAAAAAAAGCCAACTGGTTGATGTGCGAGAGCTTGGAAAGTTTTATTTGTATTCTTCGCCAAGAAATTTCGGATTTTTAGTATAGTTATACTAATTTGAGTATAATTGGTGTACAGTTCCTACTTATTGAATATAATTTCCTCTGTTTGAACGTTTGTCCCACTTTGGTGGCTTAGTGGAACGAGCGCTTGCCTGTTTTTATTGTCGAATCCCTGCGTCAACCAATATGCTTTTTTTTATAATTGTAATGTTCATGAAACATAATTTCACATTTGAACATCACAAACAAAAAGAAATCTTGGTTATTAAAATTGCTCTAAATATCTTCTTTTTCCCCGTCATTATTGATGGACTTTCACCTAGTGTTATTAATAATATTAATGTGTGCATTTCCATGCCTCAGTACTTCAGAAACCTTATAACTGCTAATGGTTTTACAGAATCAAAGGACTTCATTTTTAATAAGAATCATACGTAGTGAGAACTCATATCCATTCGCTCTGTCAAATTAGTTCTCTCAGAATATGGATACGATCTATAATACTATAGACAATCCTGAATCCATCATTTTCTCTTGATTGAGCCATACCGGTGTTTTCTTTAAGCGATGGGACAGTACCTTAGTGAAGATTTTTTAAACTACAGGTAGGAGACTATTGTGTCTGTAGTTTCTGAGATTTTCGAGGTCTTTTTTATGTGCTCCGAAAACTGTTGCATAGTTCCAGTTTTTAGTAATCTTCCCTTTGTTGAGGCATTTATTGAAAACTTACGCGAGTTTATAGCTTCTATCTGTTCACCGGCTTCCTCTACAATGTCAACGGTAATTCGGTCTTTCCTTGAGATATTCTTCCTTTCATGTTTTTAATTGCATGGTCAACTTTTGCCGGGAGAAGTGAAGGCACTTTTGAGCATGTATATTGCTTTATGTTTGTAACGGATATACTGAATGGCCAAATTGTTATGACAACCAGACCATGTTATGCAAAGTAGCTATCCCGCAGATGCTGCTGGCGCAAGATGGCTAAATCGGTATAAAAAATGAACGTTGAGGGCATACAATGACTAATGAAGTGCACTGCCAAGAAATAATGGGTAAAGGATGCCATCTGACGAATTTTGAACATGGGATGATCGTGCGTGCTGAAAGCATTGTTGCGAGCATTAGCAAAACGGCTACACTTGTGAATTTTTCGAGGGCAGCAGTTAAATTTACTGAGAGTAGGGCACAAATTAAACAAGTTAGTAAAATCATGCAATGCATTGATTATGATACCTTTTCAACATACCAGAAATCATTACTCAAGTTATTACTCAAGTTATGAGGATAATGGCTGTGGTATAAATCTCGCTTCTGTGCCCTGACCGTTGACCCCGTTTCGATGATATTGAACAGATCTAGTTCAGTATACCTTCGGAACAACATGATAAAGTTTTGTTGCAATCGAAGCATTTTTGCGTAAGCTATGACGCATAAGGGCGATGGAATGGATCCAGCACCTATGTCCTGACCTTTGACCCCATTTCGTTCATTTTCAATAGGGTTCGTCCTCAGGCTGTCCCCTACCACATACTAAAATTTCATCGAAATCGAACTATTTTTACGCGAATTATCGTGCGGACGGGCAGACGGACAGACGGACAAACGTACAAAGCTGGAGCATAAAGGCTTCTTCAACCTGCGGTTGGAAAGCGTAAAAAACTGGGTCTGAGGGAAAACGTCAAGGGCTACAGAATGCTCGAGATGAGCGGAGAACAGGCAGATTTGGCTCAGTCCAACAGAAGGGTAACACTTAAAATACAGATAATCTGAATCAGGGACCAAGTCCGATGACCTCGCAAGGTACAATTCGCCGCACATTACATCGTATGGCTACAGCCAAAGCCACTTAAGGACATTTAATAGAGTCCATACCAAGGAGAATTCAAGCAGTATTAAGGACAAAAGATGGCCTAACAGCGTACAAACCAGGTGGTCAAAATAATTAGGCCCCACAGTATATACACTATCTACCAACAAGTAATTGCACACCCCTGAAATCGACGATATCTGCGGTCCTGATACACGTCACGGCCGCCTCCGTTAAATATCGTGTGGGAAACAACAACGCAACCAGTTGCATGTAAGATGACACGCAGTTCGGAGCTCTCTGATTTCGAGAAAGGTGTAATTGTCGGGTATCACAGAAATGGCCGATCCATACGTGACATATCCAGCGAGTTGAAGTACCCAAAATCGACAGTGGGCTACGTGAATGGCAAATGGAAGATGAGAGGGGACTGTTGGAATGTGCCCCGACCCGGCAGACTCACAAAACTGGGAGTTAGATACTGACGGGTGCTGAACAGAGAAATTCGGAAGAACCGCACCAAATCGATGGGCCACATCCACGAGGAGTTTCATCAGGCATCCGGGAGTGTTCTTTCGATGAATACCATCCGTAAGGAAGCCCATCTGCTCGGTTATCATGGACGTGCTGCCGCCCACAAGCCTTTGATCACCAAGTCCAATAGCGCTGCTCGGCTAACGTGGTGCAAAGAACGTCGACAGTGGACCGTTGAACAGTGGAAACAGGTTCACTGGAGCGACGAATCAAGGTTCACTCTTTACCGTTCGGATGGCAGGGTCTGGGTTTGGCGTCTGGCTAGAGAACGCCTCCTGCCGGAATGTATTGTGACAACTGTGAAGTTCGGCAGCGGTGGAATTATGCTATGGGGGTGTTTCTCCTGGTATGGCAGGGACCCTTGGTCGCAATTCCTGGTAGACTCAAAGCAGAGACCTACTGCACCATTTTGGATGACCATGCGCTTCCTACGTTGTGGCAGTTTTATGGGGTGGACCCGTGTTACCTTCAGGATGACAATGCCACCTGTCATGTTGCGAGGTCCACCATGGCTTGATATGGTGACAATTGGGTTAATCGAATGAACTGGCCTGCCCAGAGCCCGGACCTTAACCCTATCGAGCACCTCTGGGACGAGTTGGAACGTGGACTTAAGGGGTGCCTCCACGGTCCGTAATCGGTGAAGGAACTGGCCTGTCTTCTCCAAGCCGAGTGGAAGAAATACCGCCAGCCGTCGTACAACACCTGGTTGAGAGTATGACCCGGAGGGTCCCTGCTGTAATCGCCGCCCATGGAGGCTCCACCAACTATTGAAGGTGAATAAACTTCGTTTTCCTGTGCTATCGCAGGTGTCTAATTACATGTTGGTAGATAGTATATCGTTGCTTTCATAAAAAAATTGTGTGTAAAACACTTTAATTCACCTCAAAATCGGCCTCTATTTCAGGTTACAATACCGTTTTTTTCTGAGTGCCATTATTCTGTTTCCATCCAATGCTGGGATAGTCCTTTGTTTTCGTTAGGTTCTGGTTGTTTTCGCCTATTTCACTTTTCCTGTGCGACGGCCGAGCAAAGTTATTTTTATTTATTTATCAGAAACGAGAGCAATCTCTTCTTACTGTTTTTCGAATAGATTTATCTTGACTACGGCAGTATAGGATAACGTATCTGTGAAAATGAACCTATTGTTTCTTTCCATTAGACACAAAATACTGAAAGCAGTTTTAGGAAATCACGTTTTGCTTGGAATATGTGGAAGGATTCTTTGTGATTTTAGAATATCTAAAATATCGTCAAACATAATATTTTTGACTTTTGGAAGCAAATTGTTGTCACACTCAGAACGAAAGGCTCCAAAATTATCATACAAATTTTGAAGATGACAAACCGATTTTTGGTGTAAATGTGACAAGGATGGTAAGTCAGACAGTATCCGAAAACTTGAAAATTTCATCGTCGTGGAGCAGGACTCGAATCCGTGTCTCCCAGATAGCGCCCGGGTATGCTAACCCCTACACCACCCAGAACGACCAAGTCTCAAGTTTCCGATTAATTTGAATAAAACCATCAGAGGATTCGCTAGTGGAAGCAACCGTCATTCATGTTTAGCGAATCTGGAGGTTAAGAATCCTATCCCGTGATTGCCCGGAGGAGCAGATAAATCATGAAAGAAATACGGGATTGCACCATATAATACAAATTCTGAAAATGACAATCAGAGTTTTGCTATAAATGTGACAAGTGTAATCCCGCATTTCTTTTATGGACCAAAATTATCGTTCAGAATATTCAGTGGAAATCTTTTTCGCCTGTCTTACTCCACAAAAGTTCTAAGGTCTACCGCTTGAACAATACGATCTACAATATATTGCTGTAGCCAAATGAAATATTAATTTTTTTCTTGTATAGTAAATGTTCCCTTTTTTTTGCTTTGATTTCCTTCACGTCCACCACAATTTCTTCCTTACCACCTTCTTCTTGGTATTCCTACTGTAATATTTCCAGTTAACTTCATTTACATTGACTTTTAGACTCGGCTTCCTACCTGTCTGTCTTCTTCACATATGTCAAATTCATTTCAGATAGCTCCCAACGATTTATAGATTTTTCTAATTCTAAACTCTTGCCTTTTATCCCGATTTCTTTTGTGTTCTTTATCTGAAATCCTTCCAGAGTTCAAAGCATTCTCATTCCTTTTACAGTTTTTGTCCATCATTTGTTCTTGATCGCCCAAATTTTTTGTTCCGGAAAAAAAGATCAGGTCTTTCAGCTGTCTTGTATATTTTGGATTTCTCTTTTATAAGAACTTTCTGTCAGAGATTACCCTTAATATTTCTTCCTATTTATTCTACCTTGTTCTTAATCAATCCTTCACTGCCTCGCATGAATTGAAATCGTTATAGCAATTTTTGAGAATGCTGACATTTTCATTTAGTCTTATAAAAGCTACCATAGTTATATTCTTCTTAGAAACTCATCAAATAGATTCAATGTAACATATGACTCATTTGAACTCTACAGAATATTTTGGAAGCTTTATAAAATTTACAAATTTCTATAAACTTTAGAAAAAAATTCCCAAGAACATCTAACCAATTCGCGGAAATTTATGTAGAATAAACTGCAAAAAGAGAGAGGTGACCTGGAAAGTTTTACATTTCACAGATTTGTCAGTAATTCTGCTACACAAATTACACCAATCCAGGTGAAATCACATTTTTCACAAAGGTCAGTCGTACAAGGCAAGCCTACGTATATCTACATCACCATAATATTATTTTAAGGACAGCTACTAGAAAGCTAAAGGTAATATTTACAACATTCACATTGGTGTTAGATAAAGCAAGGAAGGCCGAACAACACATCGATATGTTCTATACTTACACGAGAAACAAAACTGTAGTACATCCGTGAAGGCTGAGTCGAGAAGGAAATGGATTTGGTTCTAAGCGCAGAATTTCTTTCCTAACGACAAAGCTGTGCTTGAGGAGAACAAAGACGTGCAGAGATTGAAAGTCACCCAAACTGTGTGATGTACCACAAAGGTGAAGCATACACTAACTACACTGCTGGCCACCCAAAATGCAACACCAAGAAGGAAGCATCAGATAGGCCTGAAATTCGCAGCATGCGTCGCCAGCGAGAGAACATGCAAACATATGCAATATGCAAATCATGTGCGCCCGGCACGCCACCGAGAAGCACTATAAGAAGGGTGCGCAGAAGGCGGGGTGTAAGTAGTGGAAGTGTGTTGTGCTGCCGGACTTGTGCGTTGGAAGTTTCCTGATGCCTCGTCGCAGGATGAGGCAGTCATTCCAGCACGCTTCGGAGTTCAACAGAGGACGTATAGTGACTTATCGCGACAGCGGTTTATCGTACCGAGACATCGGCGACCGTGTGGGACGACATCCAGCCACAGTGAGGTGAGTACGGATTCGGTGGGTGTAGGAGGGACGGACGGACCGACGTGAGTGGTTGCCGCAGCCGCGGCACACCACCGAGCAAGAGGACAGGCATGTTGTGCGGCGAGAATTGACGGCTCGCACCGCCACATCACGAACGTTAGCGCAGAAATTAGGGTGTGTTGCGCAACAACCTGTGTCATCACGTATCTTTGACGTCGTCTGCAGGAGCGGGGACTTGTCGCACGGCGCCCAGTGCTTCGATCACCATTGACGTTACAGCACCGGCGAGTGCGGCGGCGGTGGGACGTTGAACACCGCACCTGGACTACGGAATGGCACGACATTGTCTTCTCCGACAAATCCCGCTTCTGCCTGCAACACCACAATGGTCGGATCCGCGTGTGGTGGAACCGGGGCGAGAGACTGTATGACGCCTGCATCATGCATCGCCATACCGGTCCGTCGCCTGGCATTATGGTTTGAGGCGCAATTGGATATGACACCCGCACCCCTCTGGTACGCATCGCCGGTACACCCAACAGCCACCGCTACATCTCCGGCGTTTTGGAGCCTGTAGTCTTCTCTTACCTGCAAGACCTGCCAGCGGCCACGTTTCAACAGGACAACGCGCGCCCGCACGTGGCACCCATCGTGCAACAATCCTTTACGGCCCACCATGTGTCACTGCTGCCGTGGCCCGCTTGTTCTCCAGATATGTCGCCCATCGAACACGTCTGGTCGCTGTTCGGCAACCGACTGGCCCGGCAAGCACCACCCGCGGCTACGCCTGATAAACTGTGGCAACGTGTGGAAGCAGCCTGGACCGAAATACTCCAAGCCCACATTCCAAGCCTCTTTCGTTCGATGCCGTGGCGTGTAGCGGCCGTTATTTACAGCCATGGGGGCCACACGAACTATTGATGTCTGCGTGTTCCGCAAGTCGCACGGGCCTGTAAGCTCAATCGTTACATCTTTGTATCTGTTGTTATGTGTCCAGTAAATCTGGCTTTGCTATCTCGTGTCCTTCTTGCTGTTGAATTTTGGGTGGCCAGCAGTGTATATTGACAAAAGTCACCGGACACCTAGAAGAGAAACACAACATAACATCTATTGAAATATATTAGCACGAAGTCGGTCCACCTGTGGCCTTAATGCATGCACTGACCCTTTCAGAAATGCTTTCGACAAAGTTTTGGAACCCAGCGATAGGTATGCGTTTCCATTCAGTACATAATGATGCCGTTAACTGCCGCTTAGTAAAAGGCCTTGGCTTCAAACTTCTTATGTGGCGCTCTAATTCATCCCATAACTGCTCTATGGGATTGAAATCAGGGCTCTGTGCTTACCAGTCCACACACGATACGGAATTATTGTCAAACTACGCCGTAACAGTCCTTGCTTTATGGGTCGGTGCATTATCCTTCTGGTACCAACAAGGGTCTGTTCCATAGTATTGCTACAGAGCTGGTAGGGCATAATTGTCCAGTATATCGAGGTAAACGTGCTGGTTAACAGGTTTGTCCACCATAACCAATGGGCCGGGACGATACCATGAAAACCACCTCTACACGAGTACACTGCCAGCTCCAAATTTGATCGTAGGAACAGTACACTGTGGTAAAGAGCGTTCCCCCGGCTGCTGCCATGCCCACACACGATCATCAGACTCATGGATCGTGTATCTGAATTCATCAGTCCATAGGACCCGTTTCCATTAATCTACGGTCCACGATAAATGTTCTTTACACTATGCTAAACGACGAGTAGCATTCCGAGTGGAGATGAAAGGCTTATGAGCAGCCGCACGACCACGGCAGCCCAACGGCAGCCCATGGAAGGAAGTTCTCTGCGAATGATACGTGTACATACTGAGGTTCCAACATTTTTACTCTGCTGTACATGGAGGTCTTTGCAGTACTCCGTCGATTAGCTGTATCTGACTCACATGAGGCTTCGCACTAATTTTCTTTGGTCTGCCGGTACGTTTTGCTGCTTCAGGCACGCCATATGTCTTCCACTTATTCATTACATCAAAAACAGTTGATTTGGATATGTTTAAATCACTCTCGGTTTCTCTTATGGACAACTCAGGAATATAACACCCAACAATCTTTCCTTTCTCAAAGTCACTTCTCTCCCGCAGCGACATTTTCACTCAACCTCACTGTGCGATATGATAACGCTCAGCTGCTGTCTGAAGGTTTGTTTTTATATCGTTTGTAGCTGTACCGCGCATCTTAACAACGCAACGGATCCGTTCATTTGCTTTTGAAGGGGTGTCCGGTGACTTTTGTCAATATATGTCGGCAAAGTTGTAGAAATGAATTCCGTCGGTGTAGCGTAATGGTAAAGCATTCGGCTCCGGAACAGAAGGATATGGAACCGATCGGAAAATGGAACCACTGGCAGTTGGGTTCTTCCAAAATATGTGATATATGTTTTTCACACCGTCTGAAATTAACAAAAAAATTCTTCTTCGCTTCAAAAAAAAAAAAAAATTAAAGGGGAGATGATGTGACGTACTACAGCGGTGAAATACGTGTCAAGGCAATAAATCTGCAGCGACACATTCCGTTGGTATAGTTTAGTCGATTAGAACAACTGGCTCCGGAGTGAGGAGGCGTGGCTTCGATCAGCGACAAATTTGTAAACTTTGCAACTGAAACTTCTTTATTATAAACAAAGCGCGCACAACTCTGGTAAAACCATTTAACCGCCGAGGAAAACTTCATTAAACAACTAAACAAGAAATATGACACCGAATTTTCCTGTGTAATAAGCACGTCTTTTGAATCCGTTCTGACGCAAATCAAATTTATCAAAGCTTTCCAAAGTCAATGGAACCGGTATGGAAAACAATAGTATCTGACGGAAGAAAGAAGTTTTTCAATCGGGTTTTTAATCCCTCAGATATTGCTGTAAACGGAATCGTAAACTTACGCCCTCTGGTTGCAGACTAGGGTATTAAGAAAACATGAATTTATGTGAGAAACATTTCGCACCGGAAACGCTCTCCAACACAGAAATAATTTTTCAAATCGGACTCTTAGAAACAGAGATATCGACAAAAATAAGATGTGACTTGACGTCCCCTGGTGGGAAAACCATGCATTATTTTAGGAAGAAAGTATTCTCAAAAGGTTTATCCATATGAGCGGTATCGGCCCAAGAAAAAAAAATTAAGTCGAGTTTTCAGGAACCCAGATTTTGCTACAAATACACCAGAAGCAGATATTAACACTTATGCCCCCTGGTGGCCAAACCATTCTTTACCAAATATTAGAAATTATGTGAAAAATGTTTTCAACCATGTCTTGCATGCGATACAGGAAGAATTATTCAAATCGCAGTTTTAGGAACAGAAATAACGCAGAAAACGCAATTTACCTTTGTGTCCCCAGCGGAAAGTCTATGATTTACTTGCAAATTTTGAATTTATAGGAAAAACATTTCGCATCGGAAACACTATCTAACAAAGAAGGGATATTTCAAATCGAACTATTAGAAGTAGAGATATTGACAAAAATAAAATATACGTCTACGCCCCCTGGCGTAGAAACCATGCATTATTTCAAGAAGAAAATGTTCCTAAAAGGTTTGTCGACATTAGTAGTATCGGTCAACAAACGATTGTTTTTTTAATCGAGATTTTAGTAGCTCATATTTTGCTGCAAATACATCAGAAGCGGAAATTAAGTTTTACGCCCCCTAGAGGCCAAAGCATTTTTTTTATAAAAAGTAGAAATTATGCAAAACATTCCTATCAGGAGCTGTATCCTGTGCAGAAAGTAGTTTTTAAATCGGAGATTTAGAAGCAGAGATATAGGAGGAAACGCAATTTACCTCTACGCCCCCTAGCGGAAATTCTATGAATTACTTGAAAATTTTGAAATTATATGAAAAACATGCGACACGGAAAACACTATCCAACAAAGAAGGATTTTTCAAATCGGACTCCTAGAAGTAGAGATATTGAGAAAAATAAGATATACATTTACGCCCCCTGGCGGAAAAACTGTGGAATATTTTAAGACGAAAATGTTTCGAAAACGTTTATCGATGTGAGTGGCATCAGTCCAAGAAAAAAATTTTTCAATTGATATTTTAGAAGCTCAGATTTTATGGCAAATACATCAGAGGCAAAAATTGACACTTACGCCCCCTGGGCCAAAGTATTTATTACCAAACAAATTAGAAATTATATGCAAAAGATTTTACATCAGGAGGTGTATCCGCTGAAGAAAACATTTTTCCAATCGAAGATTTAGAAGAAGAGTTATCGGGGGAAATGTAATTTACATTTACGCCCCCTAGCGGAAATTCTATGCGTAATTTGAAAAAGTAACTATATCTAAAATACTGTTCGACATAAATGGAATCGAAAGATAAAATAATTTTTTCAATCGGATATTTAGAAGCAAATATGTGGAATAAAACGTATTTTTGAATTCGTCATCATCTGCATTTACGTCCTCTAGCGGCGAAATTATACATCGTAAAAAAAAACGAAATAAAGGATCATCATTCTCATATTTCAAGCTTCCCAATGCAATTTTTTTTTTCAAATCGGACTAATAGTTGCGGAGATATCGTGGGTACAGACGGTCAGACGGACGGACAAACCGATAACATAAGCACGATCTTTTTTTACAAAAACCTGCTAAAAACAGGGAAGATTGTGACAGCAACTGCCAAGGCTATCGTCACTTCAATGAGAGATTTGTCATAGCTTTCTTTCCTTAGCCACCCGTCAAGTTAGGTTAAGCCTATAGCAAAAATGATTTCAATATTTTTCTGAGTTGCAAAGACTACCTAGTGTAACAAAATTTAAAGTAAATGTTATATTATACAATATATCTTCAAATTTCTTTTGGTTTTGTGTATGATATTTATTTGCGCCAGCAATTACATTTCAATCCACAATTTACCGTATCACCTAGTTGGCATTTCGAGCCAATATTTCAAGTAATAATATTTCATTACATTTTACGTTACCGATTGGCCAATTAATTTTTAATTTTCATGTTTTGAATGTATATATCACCCACGATTAGATGATCCCCCCTTTACGAGACAGGGCACAACTGAATAGTAAGGGAGTACAGTTTCATGGGATGACTATACCCGTTTCGGAAGGAAACAATTTACATCAAGCAGATGTGACCAGCTGTCATTGCCATTTCCATTGTCTCACCGGGATAATTTCTCCGTAATTGCAGGAATTGTATTTTGCGTTTCCAGAGATTTTCTTTAGATTTTGAGGCATTTGAATCTTCTGCAAATTAAATGCTAATGGAACTTGAAGACCAGCTAGAACTTATCTTTAATGACATGAAGTTGAATTTGTAGCATGTATATTATGCTTCGCTCTGCATAATTGCTCTTCCATTTTCATCTAACAGCAGTCACAGTTGTTGCGCACGGCCTTTCAATGCAAACTCATTTGATTAAATCATCATGACAGAGTTTTCTCATCAAACTGCAAGGCTCAGATTTGCTGAATGATGAACCAGTACATAGTGACCGTTATTTGTTTGCGTCTCTTAAAAGATAATAAATCTTCTCTCTCTCCAGAGCCATTGCTTATAGCATGCGGCAAACATTGCGCTGATTGCTTGACATCATTCTTCATTATCTGAGTTAAAACTTTGCAAGTCCTCTTAAGCATGGAACTCATTCATTGAAATATAAGTTGTTCAAATGTAATCAAGTCTTGAAAATTAACTTGTTAGAAGCACCATTACTTTTGGATAAGTATTAAGTTAAGGATCCTTTTTAGATACGCTAAAATTGACAAAATAGAAAAAACAAGAAAGCTGACACCGACTTTTGGTTGTAATGAGCGCGACTTACAGCACCATTACAGAAAATAGAAAAAAATCAACCGCATTTCTACAATCGATAAAATTTCTAGAAAGAGAAAGAGTTAATAGCGGTTGAAAGTCTGTTACGAAAATTAGCAAATTGTGCTAAAAAAATCTCTCTTAGCTGAATGAATATATCAGAGACAAAGCGATTTTTATATCAGAAGAACAGATATTAAGGAAAATATGATTTAAATTCACGACCCCCATACGAAAAAAGTTTGATTAATGGAAAAGTAGAAAATGCACGGTCAAGTTACATTATTGTGACCACCAGCTAGAGTAACCGCCGTTTGCGGCGCGGACAGCTGCCAGGCAGGCTGACAGTGACTCAGTAAGATGCTGGAAGATGTTTATAGGTATGTGGAGCCCTGCTGACTGCAATGCATCTGACAGCTGCTGGAGGGTGCGTGGTGGAGAATCCATAGAGCGAACAACACGATCGAAGTGTTCCCACAGATGCTCAATTGGGTTTAAGTCTCGGGAATTACGGGGCAAAGGAAGTACTTTAAAATCTTCATCGTGCTCTTCAAACCACCCTCGGACATTTCCAGCTGTGTGACACGTCGCATTGTCGTGATGAAAGATCCCATCAGCCACAAGGAAGACAATCGGCATGTATGGGTGTACGTGGTCTGCAAGGATCGATTCATAACGGATTCGGTGCATAATGCCTTCCATACGTATGAGTGGACCCAGGGAATGCCACGAAAACGTTCCCTAGATCATAATTCTTCGCCCACCAGCTTGTGTTCTTCCAGGAATGGTTGAAGAGTGTTTGTTCTCGAATGTTACTCGCCTAATACGCCAACGCCCATCCGTTCGATGAAGCAGAAAATGTGACTCATCGGAGAAGGCAATCCTTTGCCAATCAGCGGAGGCCCAATTCTCATACTGCCGTGCAAATGTAAGCCTTTTCTGCCGATGGACCTTCTTTAGCATAGGTGCAGTGATCATCCGTATGCATCCGAGCCTCAAACGCAGCAAGGTTCGCTGAACTGTCGTTTTAGACACACTTCCGATAGCCCCCTGGTTCAATCGGCCAGTGAGTTGCTCCACTGTAGCGTGCCGATCTGCCCTCATGCACTATCGAAACCGACGTTAACCTCTCACATCAATGGCGCGTGGTGCTCCGCAGTTTCCACTCTCATATTCGCAATGGTGCCATTTCTCCAATCATGATACACTTTAACTACAGCAGTACGCGAACAGTTCACAAACTGCGCTGTTTCAGAAATACTGCCACTTTTGGCTTTAAAGCCGATAATCACCCAATTTTGCAAATCTGACAAATCGCTTCTTTTATACACGACAGCAACGAGTTATGTGTTTTCAGAATTCCTACAGCACGCCTTATATACCCTCCACGCCAACTCACGACACGTGCCTTCTTTCATTTGTCTACGTGCTGTTGACGTCAAAACTAGGAGGTGGTCACATTAATGTGACTCGACTGTGTATTTGTCGATATCTCTGCGTCTAAAGGTCAGATTTGAAAAATTCTTTCTTTGTTGGAGGGCGTTTCCGATGCGAAATGTTTTTCATTTGATTTCAAATTTTCCTTAATGCACAAGTCTGCCATTAGAGGACGTAAGTTAGCGATTCCGTTTACAGCAATGTCTGCGGGATTAAAAACCCGATTAAAAAACTTCTTTCTTCGGTCAGGTACTACTGTTTTCCATACTGGTTCCATTGACTTTGAATAGCTTTGCTAAATTTATATATATATATATTTAAATTTCATATGTATTTCATATTTAAATTTTATATACATTTTTATATGTATTTCTTATTATGCGCAGTTTGCCGCCCCAGTGGCGCAGTGGTCTAAACGTTGGCTTCTGATCATTCGTCCAAGATTGGTCCAGGTTCGAATCCCGGTGAGGCATGGATGTTGTGTTTGTTTTACGGCGCTGGCTCGCTCCCTTCCATAGAACCAGTGGCTTTAAATTAGGGACAGGCGATTGTTTATAGCCCACTGAGTCGCTCACGGTGGTCTTTAAACCTCCTATCAAAAAAAAAAAAAAGTGCGGTTTTACCTTAGGTGCTGTCAAGGGTTTTGTTTGTTTTGCTGAATTTTTAAACTTCCTGAACATCTGATTTGAAATATTTATTTATGTGTGTGTATCGGAAAGCATTTAAAAGTCGTGCTCATTACAACCGAAAATTCAGCGTCATCTTTTTTGGTGGCGGTAACCGACCAAGTAGGTTTTTTTTTGATAGGAGGTTTAACGACCACCATGAGCAACTCAATGTGCTGTAAGCAGTCGTCCGTCCCTAATTTAGGGTCACTGGTTCCAGGGAAGGGAGAGAGCCAGTTCCGTAAGACAAACACAACATCCATGCCTCACCGGGATTCGAAACCGGACCCCGTTCGGACGAATGATCAGAGGCCATCGCTTAGACCACTGCGCGACCAAGTAGGTTAGAATAGACTCACTGACTCCCTCGGCGTGATCTACTGTGTGATCTTCTCCAAGGTACGATGACTCCATCATATGATCAAAACGAAGGCCGCCCCGGTGGCGCAGTGGTCTAAGCCAAGGCCTCTGATTATTCGTCCGAAAGGGGTCCAGGTTCGAATCCTGGTGAGGCGTGGATGTTGTGTTTGTCTTACGGAATTGGCTCTCTCCCTTCCCTGGAACCAGTGACCCTAAATTAGGGACGGGCGACTGCTTATAGCCCATTGAGTTGCTCACGGTGGTCCTTAAACCTCCAATAAAAAAAAACGAAGACAGCAAAACGTCACGATCATGACGTAACAGTCTCTGTCGCCATGTTGGTGAGACGATTGAGATTAAAATAACACGTTGAGTTGTAAGGGTGGGACTGCCGTTTAAACCGATTTTTCGCGCTGTATCTTTTAATTTCATGTAGATCAATAAAAAAAATAGCCATTTTGAGGTGGCCTATAATAAATGCTTGAAGGTTTGCAATTAATTGACATTTTTGAACATCAGCCATGGTTACTGTCAGATCATCAGACGTGCATACATTATTTCTGCGTATCAGTTTATGGGTTGAACCTTCGCAAAATGGAACTCTTCATAACATATGGACAGCAGTGGTTAGTATGAACATTACGGTAGTCAGTTTAGATTTTGACATTTCATAATTAAACGTTTACTTAGCTAATTAACATAAAAAGCTCTAATAATAAAATCAATAATAATCAATAACGAGGAATTGTACACCAACTATACATAAAATAGAGAAACTGTGTTAGTTCAATAATACCATTTGTTGGCTTATTACAAATTATGGGAAAACTATATTGCGATTACTAATACAGTTTTACTTTTTATGTAATATCACTAATTCTACCCTTTATATTAAACAATTAAACATTTATTCACCGTATTATAGGTATGCTTGCCTGAGAAAGCTTCCCTCAGAAAAATCAAACATTTCCCCACGATGCCTTCTCCACACCGACAAAAACATAAATCAGGACCATAAATCATTAGTAAATGAATACATTATGGTAGGTGATTTCTCGAAGGGATGACTATGCTAAATTCTCGTTTGCTTAAAATTTGGTAAGATTTAGAACCAGTAGTTACCTAACGACACTCCAATGACGTTCTAAAAATACAAAATTTGAAGAAAAGTTAATTTTCTATGTAAAAGTGTAGATGAAAAGTTACCCAAGCAGGTGTTTTACTACCCATCCAAATCCGCAGCACTGTCTCACTTTAAACAAAATTACAAGTTTTTCTGACGGAAAAGATGTCTATTCCCTATCACCAAAAGGGTGAAAAAATGCTTCCAACGTTTCACAGCGAGCGGTAATAAACTCAGCGTAGTGTGCTAAAATGGCTTCACGTTTGTGACGTCATGATTACTCATTCTATTCTAACCTCCTTGGGTTTAGTGTACACCGTGAGCATCTCTGGGGGCAATAAGCAGTCGTTGTCCATAATTTGGTGCCACTGGTACCAGCGAAGGGCGAGAGCAAGTGCCGTAAGACAAACTCACTATCAAAATCTCATCCGGGCCTCGAATACGGGCTTACTTGGACGAACGGTCAAAAGCCAGAGCTTAGACCACTGCGTCATAGGGTCGGCTCGGTTATGTTCCGCGATTGAAATTATTCTGTTAATGTATCATCATCTACTGCAAGAAGAAACGGAGTTAAGAACAGGAAAACAAGTGCGCGTAGCGGTGAGCCAGTGGTCTGGACTATGGCTTCTGATCATTCGGCCGAAATGGGTCCGGGATCAAATCCCGTGAGGCATGGATGTTGTGGTTGTCTTACCGCGCTGGCTCTGTCCCTTCCCTGGAACCAGTGGCACTAAATTAGGGACGGGCGACTCCTTATAACCCGTAGAGTTGATCACGGTGGTCGTTAAACCTCCAATGAAAAAAAAAGCGAACAAGTGATTTTCGTATCAGAAAACCATCCGTTTTCCTCATTTTCTATCTTCTGTTTTCAGCAGATTCTTTTTTTTCATTTTTTTCATTTTTCTATTTTCTATTTTTCTATTTTCATTTTCTATTCGTTTTCCTCATTTTCTATTTTCTGTTTTCCTTATGCTATCTTTCTCACAATACTTCGTGTTGGTATTAAATCTATTCGGAACTATTTTCGTGTTAGTATAAAATGTGTTGGCCAATAATCCTTTCTCTCGGTAGATCCGTTAATTTGTAGGGAAGACTCCATAGTTGAGAAAACGTGGCCTACTTTAAAAAAAAAAAAAATCTGAGTTACTTTTGCAAAAGTGAAATGCATTTGTGATTTTTGCTGCGGAAAAAAAGTGATGCTCATCAAACGGGACGGCGCTGACAAGATCACTACATGCTTTTTACTTAAGATGCTTTCCCGTTAAAATACTGCACACGAAAAGTTGGAACGTTTCTGTGATCCTTAAACGTGGAACAATGAAAGCAGTAAAAGCTACGAAGCGGGAGGGTAAAGAAAGTTAATCCTGTTTCAAGGAGGGATTTAATCCAGTTTTAGAAACTGAAAAAAAAAATCTTTTTGTGTAGAACGAATGCAAACGTGGGGCAGAATTTTCTCATGTTTCATTCGAAAGCTAGCTTCTTGAGATGGATAACATTTTTTGACGCACTGTTTTCCCGTCCAGTGCGTAAATACTTTTTCTTTCCATAACGGACCAGAAAAATCTGATAAAAACATTTCGATTTTTACTTCACAAATATCGGATTCAAAACGTTCTTTTTTTACTGGAATTGATAATTGAAACATATTCAAGTGTTCCATGCATTTTTGTGTTTACTACATTTCTTCCATCAAGTAATGTGAAAACGCTGGCACGGTGGCTGGTGTCTACACTTCTGCAGATTTGATTGGTTTGTTTTTCAATCTTTTGTAGTGTCGATGTTGATTACTGAACATATGACCAAACATATTAATCGTATTTTCCATTTTTTATGTAAAGCTTTCCTGCTAGGTGTCGTTCATTTGCATTTGTGTTTCTTCTTGTATCCCATTTCCTCTCAAAAGTATTTTGCTTCTTTCAATATCAGTACCATTGACATAGCTTCAAAAGTCTAAACATCTGCTGTTTTCTCGTTAAATGGCATTAAGTATATTTACATTTGGCACAGTTTTCTGGCTTTGATATTTCCGATTCGTTTTTACGACAAACTTCTTATGGTACTAAATTCTACAACGTCAGCATCGACTTTTCATATAAAAAAACGGGTAAGCTCAGTTCTGATTGAGCCGTCAGTTTGGAACGTAGGACTACGACTTCCAGATCGGAGAGCTGAAATGAGCCAGTCGAGTATGGTTTCAAAGCGTTTATTTAATTTTTTATAGCCAACACAGACAGGTCTATGATATGAAAAGTAGCTTACATAATCTTTACAAATAATTCTGGATGCATTGCGAGCACAAAGCAGATCGATACACGAATTAGCCAAAGTGGTGCTCTGTCTTCTTGGGCTTGTTACATTCCTCACCACTTGCTCTTGCCTCTCGTTTTGACTTCCTCCACTTTTGCTTGCGTTCATTCTGCGAATTCCGCGGCATTGTCGAAAATGTTAACCTGTTCACACAAAACAATATTTAAAAATTTAAGTTTAAGACACTGAGATATGTTTATTATATATTTCAATAGATCTCGTCAAGAGCTTTAAAATTATACCACGCACAGTCGTTTTGCACCCACGGTTGTCCAGATAAGCCCCGATATTGTCGAAAATTTTCACGAGTTCACAAGAAAACAATGTTTAAAATGTTCAGTTCTAACCACTGCGAAATGTTCTTCGCATATTTGAATAGATCTCGTCGAGAGTTTAAAACGATATCACGCACCGTCGTTTTACGCTCACGGTTGCCGAGATAGACTGAGTCAAACGCGGCGGTACACCCAGAAATATTGCATAAGCTCCACCGCGCACGGAGAGCGCGAGGGGAGCGTCGCGCACACTATGTATTGCGCAGTACGCCAATTGGAATGCATGCTGTTTACGAATATTCTTACACGGTTAGTGTTCGGCACCTATTTTTAACGCTAATAATTTCAGTTGGGACCTAATATTGTCACAGGCGGTCGGCCGAAAGTCGCACCATAATATCCGCGGAGTTAGACGTAGTCCTACGTCAAAAAACGTATAGAGGATTATTTCAATATAAACATACTAAAGTCTGTTTCAGCAGAACCTGTAATCGAAAGAGCTGTTCACTCAGTAAAAAAACCCCATTAAAAATAGGAGTAATGAGCAGTTTACATGGGCAGGAACAAACCCAAACTGAGCACAGGAGATAAATAGACGGACAGCAGGGCTTCCCAACAGAGTATGTGGCATCGACGCCATGCGGCCACGACCCGGTCGTGCCAGGTCGGCTCTGTTTAAGACGATGGTTGATCTTTGATGGTTTAGGGAGCCTTTTTATGTGACACATTAAGTTCCTTAGTGCGTTTAGAGAGGCCCTTAACCGCTGCGCACTATCATTATGTGCTGTCAGATCAACTACATGCTTTCATGGCTTTTGTGTGTCCTGCGGCCGATGGTCTGTTTCAGAAGGACAATGCGCCGCCCCATCGGGCCGCAATTACCCATGTATGGTTCGAAGAACACTCATCTGAGTTTGAAACCATCCAATGGCCCCAAGGTCATCGGATGTAAACCATAAAGAAGCTCTCTGGGGTTCCGTGGAGAGGAACATCAAATCCATGGATCCTGAAGCGACGTCTCGGGAGGAGTTATGGACAGTTCTGCAACAAGCATGGAGGAGTTGTGGACAGTTCTGCAACAAGCATGGAGGAGTTGTGGACAGTTCTGCAATAAGCATGGAGGAGTTGTGGACAGTTCTGCAACAAACATGGAGGAGTTGTGGACAGTTCTGCAACAAGTATGGAGGAGTTGTGGACAGTTCTGCAACAAGCATGGAGGAGTTGTGGACAGTTCTGCAACAAGCATGGAGGAGTTGTGGACAGTTCTGCAACAAGTATGGAGGAGTTGTGGACAGTTCTGCAACAAGCATGGAGGAGTTGTGGACAGTTCTGCAACAAGCATGGAGGAGTTGTGGACAGTTCTGCAACAAGCATGGAGGAGTTGTGGACAGTTCTGCAGCAAGCATGGAGGAGTTGTGGACAGTTCTGCAACAAGCATGGAGGAGTTGTGGACAGTTCTGCAGCAAGCATGGAGGAGTTGTGGACAGTTCTGCAACAAGCATGGAGGAGTTGTGGACAGTTCTGCAACAAGCATGGAGGAGTTGTGGACAGTTCTGCAACAAGCATGGAGGAGTTGCGGACAGTTCTGCAACAAGCATGGAGGAGTTGTGGAAAGTTCTGCAACAAGCATGGAGGAGTTTTGGGCAGTTCTGCAACAAGCATGGAGGATTTGTGGAAAGTTCTGCAACAAGCATGGAGGAGTTGTGGACAGTTCTGCAACAAGCATGGAGGAGTTGTGGACAGTTCTGCAACAAGCATGGAGGAGTTGTGGACAGTTCTGCAGCAAGCATAGAGAAGTTGTGGACAGTTCTGCAACAAACATGGAGGAGTTGTGGACAGTTCTGCAACAAGCATGGAGGAGTTGTGGACAGTTCTGCAACAAGCATGGAGGAGTTGTGGACAGTTCTGCAACAAGCATGGAGGAGTTGTGGACAGTTCTGCAACAAGCATGGAGGAGTTGCGGACAGTTCTGCAACAAGCATGGAGGAGTTGTGGAAAGTTCTGCAAGAAGCATGAAGGAGTTTTGGACAGTTCTGCAACAAGAATGGAGGATTTGTGGACAGTTCTGCAACAAGCATGGAGGAGTTGTGGACAGTTCTGCAACAAGCATGGAGGAGTTGTGGACAGTTCTGCAACAAGCATGGAGGAGTTGTGGACAGTTCTGCAGCAAGCATAGAGGAGTTGTGGACAGTTCTGCAACAAGCATGGAGGAGTTGTGGACAGTTCTACAGCAAGCATAGAGGAGTTGTGGACAGTTTTGCAACAAGCATGGAGGAGTTGTGGACAGTTCTGCAACAAGGTTGGCTGGCAGTACCTCTTGAAACACTCCGACATTTGGTAGAATCGACGCCTCGGCGTGTACGGGCTGTAATTCGCGCTAGAGGAAGACCAACACGTTATTAAGTAGTCATCTCTGAAGTTTTGTCCTTTGGGTGTATATTAACAATGAGCTGTGTTACTATACAACATCGTCAGAAATATTGCCGTGATCTATGCCAATTTGGAGTGACTAAACAAGCCGATCAATTAAAAACCAATTATTTAACATGCTGGTTAGGGTAAAAGATGAAGGAAAGTTTCACCCCCTTAAAAGAATTGACGAGAATAAAAGGAGGTATGAAAACCGTCGGGGTGGTCTTGGATGACGATAACAGAACCATAAATCAGAGCCGGTTACGACAGGAAGCAGATTAAATTAACGCTGTATTTCCAGGTTTGTAGGGGCTTTCGAAGCAAAACTGTTGGCTTCGAGTTGAATTGCGTGCAGAGCAATTTATGAGAAAGATGGCAGCAAGGGCCAAATTTGCTCATTCATTGACTATCTTAAATGCATCACGATTTTCCTGTAGGAATCTGCAAGGGGAGAATCATTTTCTTCCAGAGAATTGAAAAGAGGTCCTGTTTATATCGACAGAACAGCAAACTAATGATACTGGAGAGAATTCGTCACTCGCAGCAATCCGGAAAATCACCGGTAAAAAATACCTGAGTTCTCGCATATAACGAGGGTACAACACCATGACCCCGAAGATCGACAGATGACCGTGGTGGTCATCCTGACCTGGCTATCTTGGCACATTCACAAGAAGAGACGCGCCAAAACAGGGGTCGCCGAGTGACTCACCTATCTTGTCCACCGACTTTAAGTGTGCGTGAGTCTAGGTTGTTCAGTGCAAGCTGTCCGGAAAAAATCCATCCAGAGGAATAAAAGTCTGTGAATACGTCTACCGAAGAAAACGACCGAGTGGATCGCCTTTTACTGTTTGCTAATATCAGTAAAAGCATTACGGAAACACTAAGCAGCGCCAAAACCACGAAAGGCTGGTGGTAAATCTGCGGCGCGTCCGAAAGGGTTCTGTGTACGTAGATAACAGGAGAATGGAAAGGTTAGCACCTACCTGTACAGTGCGATTATGCGAAAGGGATTACAGCGTCTAAGCAGGATATACCTGTAAGTACTTTAAGTTTTTTTCAAAGTTTTACAGTCTTCTTAATAGTTGTCATTCAAGCAGAACAGCATCAAATTTTGGTCTAGTTTCAATACAGAGCAGTTAAATTTGCCTTGAAGCAAAAGCCATTGGACAGTCAAATTGATTACAGACTTAGAATTTTGGTACGTTAAAGTTTAAATACATCCATTAACTAAACTGCATAAATCACATAAATAGTTGTTCCATAAAGTAAAGTGCATATTGTACCAGAAATCCTCGCAGCTTATTTGTACATGCTGATAAATATCAAATTTCGTTTAAGTAAGAGAAAGCACTATCAATTATAGCCCTACGTGAGCTAAAAACCCGGCTGGTTTCTTTTATTAAAAATTCATTTATGTTGTTTGGTGCGCCCTGTGGCATTCAGCTCGTCCATACGTGCTATCATTAATTAAGAGGAAAACGTCCCTGAGCTCCCCAACAATCCTATATACGCCGCTTAATCGCAATTTCTTTTTGTCATCGTTAATCGTAATAGGTTGAAACACACTACCAGTTTGAAATATGGGATGCAGAACTGCGGATATCTTGAAAAACATATGTGAATAACAACATCTGTAATTCTGCCAGAAGCCTGGTGAAGCGTTTTAGAGATAAAGCGTACACCAAATGTAAGAATAGGTTTAAGAAACATCTGTGTTTTTATTACCTAACAAACGTAAATAGAAACTAACTAGACAGTTCCTGCTCTTAAATCTCACACAGGAAGAAAATGAGGGAAGACATAAAATTACAGTAGACTCCGACTAAAATGCCAATGATTAAAAAGCGTGCAATGCGTTCCCGATTTGTAAACTATTACATGTACCGCGCAATAAGGTACTTATTTAATCTCCTAAAACATAGCTCGATGAAAGAGGCGCTACAGTAAGTTTGCGAAACAAAACAAAGCTGTCAGACTGTTCACAAGGAGAAGTAGAACCATGTAAAAGCAACGCCTTGAACATTTTACCCCAAGCAGTAGTGTCTCCCATTGCGTGCAGTCAAAAGTAAAATACAGCACAGTTAATAAATAAGCAGAGGCTGGAAAATATGTGTAGTAATTCAGTTTAATATTAGTAAAAAGAATCGGGGAATACACAGCTGTACTTTTGCTCGCACGCGGGTGGCTTCGTCAAGCCACCAGCAACATATAGGCTATGACTGACAAATTTAAAAAAAAAAAGAAATTAAAAATTAAAATGAACAACATAAACTTATCGAACGATACAGTTCAGCGAGATACAATTTATAAACAGTTTGCCTGGAATCCAGATCTAATAAAACAGTACATAGGCGTAATAATTCGAAAGAGAGGTAATTATTATACGTCTGGTATTAACAGATCCCATTTAGGAGAAGAGGGTGGCTAGGGGGAAGGCCTGCAGCCAGGGGCCCCGCATTTTCAAAGGGCCCCAGAATTATGCTGAATGCTTAAAGAATTGACAGAACTCTACAGGTTTTTTTTTCTCAGATAGCACAGCAAACACTATGGGAAACTGACTTGTGAATTTGTTTTTTGTTTCTTTCAGCTTTTTAACGAGTCCGCCAAAAGTATAGCCGTCTCCAGACCATCCTCAAATCTTTCAAAAGCACTACAGATGTTGTTGTTTTTCGTACACATCTGTAATTGGGAGAAATTTTTATACATTAAGAATTCGTTTTAATCATAATACTGCATTTGGATCATATTATTTTGTCCACTACTTCGATATAATTTCAACAAGCAGAATCCTAGAGATGAGGGGGAGGGAGGGGGGGCGATTAAAGCAGAAATGAACTGGTATCCATTTTTAAACCAATCATTTTTACATTTTCTTGCTAGCGCTGATTCGTCCATGAATTACGGGATACACACTACAATACGGCGGGGATATTTTAATTGCTTCCTCACCACATTTTGGGAATCTTTTCTCCTAGGTATTTTTATTCTGCCACCCATAGTGAAATCCTAGATGTCCCACTAATACTGGGGCCCCAAAACACTGTCCGGCCCCGGGATCCCCTGCCTCTTTAAATAGGCTCTGGGTGATGAGAAAGTACTTTAATGGTCTCTCTTATTAACGTTCCTTTTTGAGGAAATATTCGGTGCAATAGACACCAAGTCATTCCAGAGTGGAGTTGTTTCTTCGGATGAAACTTCCCTTAACAACGCTATGAGAAGCTTGCCAGATTTAACCTCCATTTTATGCTCATCAAGCATGGAAGCAAAAGGTGGTTATACTAACTACCTGGTAGCCCCAATAGGTGGTTATACTTAACTACCAGGTGGGACTAGACGAGTTCCGCCAGCCTACTCTGGCAAGGGTACCTGCTCCCAGGGACTACAGACCGCAAAGTAGGGGATCCAGGAATTTTAGAAGCAGAGGTGGTCGTAGAGGAGGCTCGATACCTAGGAGGTAGGAGCAAAGTTGCAAGTAGCCAAGTTACCTATGCACAGGCAGCTGCACAACCGAAGCCCATCATGTCTACCATGTAAGTTCTTGCACAGCCACAGTCTGCTCCAGTGAATCTAAATGAAGCGAAGAGGCTAGAACTAGCCGAAATGCTACTACCAATATAGAAAGTCAGAAAGGAGTTGGGGGGGGGCTTTCAAGGGTCAGGTCAATTTTTTCAAAAGGGTTACTACCTTTTTCATACTAAGTTCAAACTTCTTAATAACAATAAGTGCAAACTTACTTATGAAAAAAGGCCCTTTTAAGGGCCTTTTTTCATAAATAAGTCATTTTTTATCTCCTTTTTTTCATAATAGACATTTTTTTTATCTCGTCACGACGGTGCTACAAAGTTTGAACTGTTTGGAAAAGTGTTTGGGAAAAGTTAATAATAATAATAATAATAAAAAGAAAGGGCGCCTTTCAATCATTCTATGAGAGCAAAGTCGACAGAAAGTGATTTGCAAAAACTGCAAGAAACTATTTCTGAACTGAAATCTAGTGAAAACTGGGTACTGTCTTGCGCTTCTTTCTGTTTTTCTTTGTACCTTTCTTTACAGGCTTCCACCTTTCCCACGACCCATACTACCCTTCCCTCCGGTTTAGTGTTGCTGTTTGTGGTTGACTGCTAAGCAGATATGTAGGGCAGCTTACATCTTCCTCACTTAACGGGAAACCGTGTATTCCTTTAACCCTAATTTTTCCCTCACTATATGATTTTCTACTGTTCTATTAGGGCACTCTGTTCCCGCTTCTCTTTTGTATTCATTTTTTTCCTCCCCCTAAGAGGCGCAGAGCGCTGAGGGTGAGTAGACTCTGCACTTTTTAGGACTTCGTCATTCGTTTAAATGAATTGATTAAACACTTTTCTTTTAAATAAAACATAATGGTGAGAAAATTATACTGTTTCTTGCAAAAGCTCTCCATTTATGCATCGTCATCATCATTATCAACCATAACCTATCCACTACTGGACGAAGGTCTCCCCAGATTTCTTCCACAATTTTTCCCTTTGATCCAGTCTTCTCCATGTCACTCCCACATGCTTCCGAATTTCACCCACATCTGCGTTGTCATCTTCTGGGTCTTTTCCTGTTTCTTGGAAACCAGTACACTATTTTAGTTGTCCAACGGTGGTAAGTCGTTCGAGCAATATATATTCAGGGATCCTGATCCTGAAATCATCAACTTCCGTCATTTTCTTGATCCATGAATTTCTCTTTCCATCCTTCCAGGATATGCCAAGCATGCACCTCTCCATACTTCTTTCATTAGTTTGAAGCCTCTAGATGCCCTTTTGAGTTAAGGTCTATGTCTCTGCTCCATAAGTTATAACTGGAAGGATGCAATGGTTAAACCCTTTTGTCTCTGTTCCTTGCTCTCCGACATGATAAAAATATTTCAAAGCAGATGTTTAGAAAACCAGAAAGTTCCACAAATTGCAGAATACACTTACATCCCCCAGGGAAAAACTGCGTATAATTTCAAATACGCAGTGAGGGCGTGCCTATTAATAATGAATGTAAGCAGTTAAAAAAAATTAACCGGATTTCTACGATCGATAAAATATTCACAAAAAAAAATAGCTGCTGACCCCCCTTAGTGGCTGAAAAGTCTGCTAAAAATATTAACGAAATGTGACCAAAGTTTCCTCATAGTAGAAGATATCAGAGGCAAAAGACATTTCCAAATTCAACGATTAGAGGAAATGTAGAAGAAAACGTGTAATAACTTTACGACTCCACGCGAAAAAAACTGTGCATTACTTAAAAACAAATACTGGAAACTAATCTTCATGATGAAAAATACATTACCAACAAAAAAAAAAAAAAAAAAAAAAAAGGGCTTTTTCATGGGATTTTTTAAATTGAATAAACAACTTCAAATAGAAATATATTTGCTGACTCCCCCCTGGCGGAAGGATTTGACCAATAGAAAAGTAGAAGATATGAGAAAAGCATTCAACATAGCACAACGTATGCTAAGGAAAAATAATTTTTAAATAAGTTTTCTGGAAGTAGAGACAGCGAGAAAATGTGAGGTTTACGCCCCCTAGGAAGAAAAACTGTGCATTATTTAAAGAGGACAATGTTCCCAATTTTTACTCTAGCGAATGGAATACAGTAATATAGGAAAGTTATCACTGGAATTTTTAGAAGAAGAGACACAGTTACCTTCAAAAATGCTTATCAACACTACCTACCGCCAGAACTGTGAACCACAAAACCCCAGGGGTACCTGCAAAATGTTCCACAAAGTGAATGGTGTTCGGTGTTAAAATGATTTTTTAATCGAACTTTTTGAAGCAGTGATATCGAGGAAAAAAGATTAAATACTTGTGGAAATTATGCATTATTTAGGGCAAAGAATATTTTCGTAGTTATAGTATTTGACTGAAAAAAGATTTTTCAATCGGGTTTTTAGATGCGCAAATGTTGCTAAAAATGGCGACGTGAACTTATGTGAATTTAATGCCTTCTTGGTAAACGTAAACTGATGCCTCCTGGTGATAAACTTGTGAGTTAAGAAAACTTTGAAATTATATGCAAAACGTTTCGCACCAGAAACGTTGCCCGACCAAGAAAGAATTTTTCAGATAGGACAATTAGAAGCAGTGCTATCGAGAAAAATAAGATATTTATCTGCGCCCTGGGGAAAAACTGTGCATTACTTTAAGTAGAAAATATGCTCAAAAGCTTTTCCTTAGTGATAGGTGTCTGGCCGCAAATGAATTTTTCAGTGGAGTTTTCAGAAGTGAAAATCTTGCTGCAAATAAATCGGACACAGAAATTTGCACTTACGCTCCTTGTGGCAAAAGAGTTCATATATATATGGAGATCATATGCATTATATAATTATTTAATTTCTCGCCAAAAATTCCATCCGACGAAAACATTATTTTTGAAAGCGGACTTTTAAAAGCAGAGATATTGCGGAACTCCCAGTTTAACTTTACGACCCCCTAGTGGGTAAAATGTGCATTTCTTGAAAACAAAACTCTTCCCAAAATATTCTTTGTAACAAAGGTTTTTTTTTCAATTTTATATTTGGAAGCAATGATACGGAATAAAATGTATTTTGAATTCGATATCATATATTTTAATGACATCTAGCGGCGAAGGTATACATCAAATATGGACCAAAAACAAATTATTATCGTTTTTACATTTCGCACTTGCATATGCAGCAGAGATTTATTAGTATCCACACGCTGACGTACAGAGGAACAAGAGGATACTATATGCACGTACTTTGTTTTTCAAATGAGTGCTAAAAATCATTGGGGGTGTAAAGAATCTTAAAACTGTATAAATCTTTTGCGAAGTCCGAACTAAGCAGAAGAAATTGACGTATTTATGTATGTGCTTTTTTGATTTACTACGAATTCTAACATAGTTGAGGGAAAAAAAGGTTAATTTTAAAATGAACGGTAAACACCAGCTGATGACCATTAACCTGTACCGTCCACTTGCGGACTACACAGGGTTAAACAAACTCTCCCGAAATTAAAAGTGACGGCGTTGCGAGTAATCCTGCCAGGATCCGACAGTCCTCCACCCGGGCAGGATCAGTCCGTTGACCCGCAGCTTGCTGCTGCCCCCGTGGGCCGGCACTTCTCACCTCTCCGTCATGACCCGTGTGTGCGTGTCATTTCGGCAGGGGCTAGAAAATATCTCCACATCTGTCTGGGAGAATCGATCGCTAGCGCGAACTGTTTGGGGCGACTGCCCTTTATTCAAACAAATAGGTACATACACATTTATACACTGAGGAACTCATCTTTACGAGGGAAGAAAATCCTTTGCTCAATGAGCCCTCTCACACTGAAAAAAACACAGTAACTATTTACATTGAAACTATTTACACTCATACTTACTCTGCCACAGGACTAGGGCCAGTTCTGTGGTGATGACTCTGGGTTCGAGTCATCGGTTCCTCTTCTCCGTCTTCATCCCTCTTCTATCTTCTTTCTTCTGCGGTCACCCCTCAATTAGGTAGACCGTCTGCTGCTCTATGAGGTGCTTGACCAATTCGATGATCCCCTGTCGCGCTTTTGGGTACGCGAGCAGGATCGAGAGGTCCTCGTCTTTGCCAATTCTGGCACCAAAGTTGTTCTCTTGTCTGACAGAGAAGCACATTCCAGAATCATGTGTGTGACATCTGCAGTCTGGGCACCACAGCTGCACACTCGTTCCCTAATCGTAAATCTGTGGAAGTACTCCGGCGAGACGCCATGGCCGGTTAGTACCTGGTTAAAGAAACCATTACTCTCAATGCGCCTTATCGAGATTCGGGGGAAGATACGGCGTGTTCTTCTGCCCGTATCCCCTTCAGCCCATCTCTGTTGCCACTCCACTAATGTGGCTTTCTTCAGTTGTGTCCGCACGCTTTGCAACGGCGTTCGCATCTGAAAATCTATGCCCTCTTTTCCAGCAGCTTCTTTCGCTAGCTGGTCTGCCCGTTCATTTCCAACTGTACCGACATGACTTCGGATCCAGTGGAAGGTATCCCTCGTACTACCCGCTGACTTGAATAGCTTTTTTATCTCTCTGACAAGAGGAGTCTTACTCCCGAACTGACCAAGCGCTTTCAGGGCCGCTTGGCTATCAGAGAATAAGCTATAAGCCCCTTCGCTGTTGATAGATAGTACCCAGCGCAGTGCCTCCCTGATCGCCAACAACTCTGCTTGAAAGACAGAGAATTTGGGCGATAGTTTCACTCGTTTCGCGTGTGTCTCGTTGCCATCCGAGAGCATGCAGAACCCTGCGCCAACACTACCACCTATTTTCGAACCGTCCGTGAACAGTTCCTTCCCCTGTTCTGTGGGGAGAGCTTTGTCCCAGATCAGACAAAGCTCGTCGGCTGGGTGGCAAGTCCAGTCCATTCTCAGTAGTTCCACCTTGGACGACCGGTACTGTTGTCCTAGGAGAGATACATCTTCCCCGTATCGGAGGGTCTGCGTTACTGCTTCCCTCGCTACGACCAGGTCCGCCGGTTCACACCCAGCCAGCACTTGTAGCGCTGCTGTAGAGGTCGTGCGGAAACACCTCGTAATGCCCAGTAGCGCTCTGCGCTGAAATGAACGGTAAGAAAAAAAAATGCCGCTGCCACCGCCGATGTCTTAGAAATTTGGCAACACTCGCCCTTTTCTAGCTAGCAGCGCAAAAAGTATTGAACAGAAAAACATGAAATTTACATCGTTTGTAGAGAATTGTTCGGAAAACACGCTGAAATAAACCGTTTTTCGATTCTGGCAATACTTCAAGAACTATTGTATTTCAAACTTAAGGTAAGCAAAAAAGTGTTATTAGTTCGCGTTCCGGACATATTAACAGAGACAGAACCACAATACTTCGTAGGCATGTAGCGCCATGGCCGAATTTTTGCAGCTCGTCGCACGTTTTTTGAATTTCGATTTAGTTTATCAGAAATTAAGTTTTTAAATTTCACAAAATTCTCTATTTCGTGATGGGATCCGTTTTAAAAAACAAATATATGGTAAACTATAAATTATAACGCTTCACAATTTTTACAGCATAAACTCACAACTATCGCCCCCCTTTCACTAAAACGTTTTTTAAGAAAAAGTCATTTTATGGTTTTTAAGCATTTTTAAAGACGAAAAGGAAAGAAACGAGCGCCTTATTCTGCCTTCAGCGTCCACCACACAGTAACGTTCTGATCCCATGACCTGCTGCTATGGTGACGCAGCTATTTTTCGCACTCTTTTCTCATTGGGTGAAAGGACAGGCTGCAATCAAACTGGTAATGCGCTTAATGACGTAGCGACGCTTTTAAAGTATACGGCGTTTTCCGCCGGCATACGTGAATACCTATATAAATACAGTATTAGCTTTTGCCTTGTATATAAAAAAGCAAAGAGGGAAAATGCGAGTTTGTTCGTCCGCGAATTGTTCGACCACTTCTAAATCACCTAGAGATCTGATAAATTGACATTCTGATAAGTCTTAAATTCCGTATACTAGAAAAGTACGAAAAAACATCCAAAAAGTCGGCTTTGGAACATTGTCTGCTTGAATTTTTCGCGAATTGTTTGACCACTTCTAAATGACCTAGAGATCTGAAAATTGGCATGCTGGTAGGTCTTAAAGTCTGGATACCTGCAAATGAACGAAAAAAATAATAATAAAACAGCGCTTTGAAGCATTGTTTGCTTGAATTTTTCTACCACTTCTACACCTAGAAAAAAGTCTGAAAGCCAAAACATTCAAAAGGATGGCTTAGCTTCACTGTTCCAAAACGCTGATAGGTTTAATGATAATTTTGTCAGAATCACTGAAATGCTTTGAACATTTTAAATTTTGATTTAAAGTTAAAAGGCGCCAAAGCAAGGAGGTTAGACCGCTCCAATTTACGTCAAACTGCACGCATTGACGTCAAGACGCTGTTCCAAATCGTAAAACAGTTACGGATTTTAAATTAGTTTTTTTCCCTTAATTACTTTTCCGTTTCTTTAATTTTATGTTCAAAAAATGATTTTATGGATTCACCGTTCGGAGAACAGGTATGATTGCTAGTGTTCAAAACTAAAGTAAGTTTTTCAAAACCTCAGGCGCTGTCAACAACGGAATAAAGATGATGAAACTGACAGTAAGTTTGGGAAACATGTGTTCACTAGTTGAGAAATATTGTTGAAGAGCAATTTATCACAGTTTTTATTTACTTCAAAATCTCATAAATTATGTTACACCATTCAAAAATTATGTGGTTTTTGAAACTTGGTTTAAAACTATTAGTTGCTGTTATCAATGGACAAAATTACGTAAATAGACGATGAATGGGTTCACTTCAAACTATGCAAAAGCAAAACAGTGTTGAAAGAGCTGAAAAATGCATGCGATTCGGTTTCGTCATCGGAGTGGTGTATTCGACCACATTCAAGGGAAGAAATTTTTCCTTCGATAACTTAATAAAGAAAAGACAAAACATAAAATCAGCAAATTGCTTCCAAGAAAGGATAAACTGATAAATTTCCGTAGACGCGGTGTCGGCTTACTGAGTTTGGGAGCTACGCGTCCCTCATTAGCAAAGACTGCCTGAAATCACGTGGGAAATTTGCATGAATCCGATATAGCAGCCACAGATTTCGATCAATAATTCTGTGAACGGCGTGTCTCTGGTAGAAGCGATAGTGCCCCTCTTTACAGTGAGACTGGGACACTGTGATAGATGAAGAGGGGAGAAAATGCGTTTCCATGGTAACTGGTCATCGTAGGAAGTGATGCAGATCATAAAGTTAGTAGGCGGAGGAGGAGGAGGAACGTTTCATTTTGCGTGAAACATTTTGCTACTCCAGGAAAATACCCTTTCCTGAGAATACGTGATGGGGGCTGGGGGTGATAGGCGAGGAAAATGGGGGATTTCAGTGGCGAAAGAAGCGTCCGCCTCCTTTTATATGCCATTGTTTATGCCAAAGCCATAGTAGGGAGAAAAGTAAAGTTAGCATAAAGTAAATATCGATACGTGCCACGTTACTGAAATTAGGTGTGCAAATATTTTTTGGGATAGAGGATTCCTCGAGAAATAAAAAAATAAGTTACAGAAACTGAGAAATGTGAATCTTTCCGAAGTTTTGCCAACCTTTCTTTGCATTTCTTCAGCTCCCTGAAACACACTGTATTTCTTTCATTTATTTTGATGAGTTTATTTTTTGTTAGGCAAACTGATATTTGATTGACATAGGAGAAGCGTTTGTGCTTTGCATGCTAAAAAAGGTAAGTGTGTTGCAATATCAACCCACTTTACAATGCTTTTGAGGTGCAGTTTCGCTGTATACTTATCCACTTAGGATGGATACTTGAGTGCTCACAAAAAGTATTTTGGTTTATAGCATAACATCACGGATTTATATTATCTGAGTATTTAGCTGCTGCGTTACAAACTGTATAGGACTTTGCACACTGATGCAAATGTGATGCAGCATTGCATCACTGGGTAAACGAAGTTTCGGTGACGTACTGCGGTATTAACCGAATGATGCTGAAGTGGTACAAAATAGCAAAACTCATATAGCAGTCATGCAATACTGTAACACTATCTATATGATATTGTGGTGATGCACTCTTGCAGCCGAAACGAGAGACGGATTTTCCAGCAGGACGGCTAGGCCCGGGCATAGGGCAGCAAAATTTAGTGCATGCATGCATGCATACATACGGACTGGTACATACATACATACACTGAAGAGCAACTGAATTAGAGATACCTGTCTAGTAACGTGTAGCACCACCTTTCGCCCTGATGACGGCGGCAATTCGTCCCGGCATGGACTCGACAAGACACCGGAAGCGTTGGGAAGCCATGCGGATCCACGATCCCTGAACAAGTTCCCACAGTTCACGAAGATCTGATGGAGGGAGGTCAGAGCCTCGAACATCTCTCTCGATGGCATCCCAGATGTGCTCGATCGGATTGAGGTCAGGTGACCTAGCTGGCCAAGGAAGCGAGGTCACGTCGGTGGAGTGTTCACCCAACCCTTCGGATACAATTCGGGAGCGATGGCACGGTGCATTGTCTTGTTGCAGGATGAGGTCCCAGTGGGATGTTGAAGACGCACAAACGGGAGCAAATGGTCGTCCAGGATATCCCGGTAACGTTGACCTGTGAGGGACGATGTCACACGTACCAGGGGTCCCATTTCAGTCCACGTAAATAGTTTCCAGACGAGAATGCCACCCCCACCAGCTTGAAGAGTACCCTGCTGGCAAGAAGGATCCATCGCTTCATGTGGTTTGCACCGTACTCGTATCCTGCCATCCGCATGTACCAACGTAAATCTCGACTTATCAGTCCAGGCGACATTTTCCCACATGTCTAGGATCCAGAGGCGATGTTCCCGCGCCCATGCTAATCTTTGCAGCTTGTGATGTGCGGTCAGCAGCGGTACCCTCGTGGGACGATGGCTATTGTACCCCATAGCGAGGAGATGGTTCTGGATGGTGTGGCTGCTTACACGTTTTTGTGCACCAGCGTTAAATTGCCGAGTGAGTTCTTGCACTGTGGCCCGTCTATCAGCTGTTACAATGCGAGATAGCCTACGATGACCCCGCTCATCCATACGCTCTTGTCCACGGCAATTGGCCCTTGCAGGGATGGTTTTACCGGATACGATGTACGCACGGTGCACCCGTGACACAGTGGCTCGTGAAAACTTAAGTGCCTGCACTACTTCCGAGATGGAGTGACCCATTCGTCGGGCTCCGACAATTTGCCCACGATCAAATGCGCTTAGATCCTTCGTCTTACCCATACTACGTCCGACTCTTACTGATTCCCGTCGCATCACTCCTTATATTGTCGGATGGTTGCATACGTCATGTCGTTTCCGTTTACAGGGCCGCCCACAGCGCCACATTTGCATAACGCCAGCTGCCTCTAATTCAATTGCTCTTCAGTGTACATATCATTAGGTACTTCTCTGCTATTCAGAAATTAGCTCCTTAAAGAAACACAATCTGCCAGATAAATGTTTAACTGATGGAACTAGAATTTACTTATTGTTACAGTAATCTCAGCACACAGTTCGAGCTTCATTGACATCCAATACACGTCGCACACAAAATCTTTTGTACTTCATAATCATAATCATTTTCTCACGCAGACATTTCTGAATTTTGCCCTCCCATGATTTCCTTGGCCTTCCTCTACATTTCTTTTCTTCCACTTGGGCTGAAAAAATTCTCTCAGTAAGCGACTCGTCATTCATTTTTTGGACATGGCCAAACTACCTAAGAATATTATCCTCTACTATACTTCAGTTGCGGCAGATTAGAGTGGCAAAAAATCACAGTTTTTGAAAATCCACAAAAATGAATGAAAAATTTAAAATAAAATTTAAAACGGGAATTAACATTTAGTCAGAAAACTGCTGTATACCAGATTTTATTTCCGAATTCTCGTAATTCCCCTTCTTTTTCGACTTGGAAACTGGAATGAATGCGAACGCGTGGGGGGGGATGAATGAGGTGCCGTTAACGTTTATTTATTTAGGTATTTATTTCTTGGAGCCCGATAAAGGAGTCCTAGTCTAGAGAACGGACGGTCGCTTTGGGCCTTAGAGCAGCATGTTCACCTAAAGATATCCCATCTCCTCTCGGAATAAATACAATAGTAGGAGACGAGGCTGAATTCTAGCACCATTAGCTATTTTGCTTCTTTCACACTGTCTAAAATGAAGATGACCCTTGGCAACATTAATTTTCTGTGTACTGCGACTATTTTATCAGAAGTTGCAGGCACATCTTAAATTAGATCCACTGGTTACAGGGAAGGGCGAGAGCCATTGAGGTAAGAAAACCCTCCCCCACCCTTCCCCTTTCTCTCTCCATACCCCTTTCGGGACTCGAACGAACGGTCAGAAGCCAGCGCTTAGATTCATGCGCATCAGTATTTATTAATTCACTGCATTAAAGAAACATAAACACAATGAATTGTGTATATCAAAGTAGTAAACAAAATCAGTGTTTAAGAGATAGAGCGTCATTTAATTTTTAGCCAACCGGTGTCCATAGCTGATGAGCGAAAACTGTGAAGAAGAAAACGACATCTTGTTCTGCCTGAATAAAAGCTTTGCATCGCCATGTATAAAAAACGTTAAAAATTAAAAAAAGAAGGAATGCAAAATATAGAAAGCAGACTGTAACTTCTGCCAAATGCAACTCATTAATTACAAACATTTAATTCACATATGAATTAATGGCAAAGTAAGTAATTTTTGCCAACGATAGACGAAATTTTGAATTCATTTTTATAAAAAGCAGTATTGTTTATAGTTTCACGTTTAAGCTACTTTCATTTGCACTTAGTTTTGGATAGGCTACATTCCTGGTCCATCTCACCAACAGTACGTTTTATTTCTAGATTGGATTTGAATAAATTACACTACAATGTAGCCATCACATTTTTTTATTTTAAAGGAGAATAGGGGCGTCAAATTTGTCTATGCCTAGAGGCTGCAATGCCTTAAATCTGCCTCTGACCCTAACTCAATCATGTTGCAACACTGAAGTACTGAAACACCTTTTTCATCGAATTTCTTGTCCATTGGATCCTGCACTCGTGAATTTCCCCTGTGGAGCTATTTACTATAGGATGGTGAAAATTTTAAATAATTTTTGGGGAATTAATTTGAGTATGGGGTCACGGATTAATAACTATGAATTTTTGGATATTGAGAAATTATGGCAGTATAAATTATTAGGATTTATGTACAGTATAAAAGAATGAAGGAGAATAGGTACCAACATTTAATTCAGCTGAACGTTGTGGGTCATGACTATCGAACTAGAAACAGAAATGCATTTTTGTTGCCAATGCCTAACACTTTACCCTAACAAAGATTTATTGATTACCAGGGACTGGTGTTATGGAATAATCTACCTTCTCAACTAATATCAATAATAATAAATATTTTCGATAGTAATTAAAAAAATATTTGCTAACAAACTAAACTGTAAAATTTAATAGTAGAAAATTATTAATCAGTTAATCAGACCATATATGCGTAAATTTTATATGTGTAGGACTTTTGGCGTGACTACGCACGGGAAACTGGGATTCACTCAGTCTATATACATAGCCTTTTACTCAACTTCATGTTCTGTGGTTAGCCTATACATAAGTATATACACTATATTGACAAAAGTCACCGAACACTCATTCAAAAGCAAATGAACGGATCCGCTGCGTTGTTAAGATGCGCGGTACAGCTGCAAACGGTATAAAAACAAGCCTGCAGCTGAACGCGATCATATTCGCACTGTGAGGTTGAGTGAAAATGGTGCGGCGGGTGACACCTGACTTTGAGAAAGGAAAGATTGTTGGGTCTTATACACTGCCAGACAATTGCTAAGGACGGATGACAATAGCAACGATAGCAACCATAAAATGGAAGGCAGGAAAATGTGAAAATTAGCATAAGTGCGGGATACAGTAATACGTGTTGTGCGTATGCAAATTTTGGATTGCCGAACTTGTTCGTGACGTCATAGCGCTGATAAGAGATATAAAGGATTTGATGCGTATTGACCGTTGTTGTTCAAACGCAAAGTTGAAAGGGAAAGAATCAATTGACGAACTTGCAAGTTTCAGTATGTCTTCCCGACATCACCTAGAAGATTTTACGCGTAACCGTATTATTGGCAAGATTGAAGAAGGGCGAAAAATAACAGATGTTGCCAGGGAGTTCGACGTCAGCTACAGTGTTGTTTCAAGGCTTTGGAAATCATTTCAAACAAATGGAGAGTGTAGCAAACGTCACGGGGGAGGTCGTGTTCGCCGTACGACACCTGCAGAAGATCGGTACATAGTGCTATCAACAAAAAGACACCGGCGCCGCACAGCTAGTGAGGTAGCAAATCAGTTTATGGCTGCTACTGGCAAGCGGATCTCCCGAAAAACTGTCGCCAGACCTTTGCATGAAGGAGGACTATACGCCCGCCGTCTTGTTGTGTGCATCCCATTGTCCAGACGTCACCGTACCGCCCATTTGCAATGGTGCCATCAACATCGCGATTGGGCTGATAACGACTGGTCTGCTGTCCTCTTCTCAGATGAGAGTAGATACAGTCTATCGTCTGATTGTCGACGGCAAGTGATCTGGCGTGATAGTGGTACTGCATATTGTCCAGCAAACATACAGGAAAGGAACCGATATCCAACATGTAGTGTCATGGTATGGGCTGGCATCATGATCAATGGCCGTAAGTCCCTCTATGCGCTTCCAACTGGGACTATGACTGGCCAACGATACATTAATGATGTTCTGCTACCTCATGTTCGCATGTTCCGTGGTGCTGTCGGTGATAGATTCATTTTCATGGACGACAACGCAACATGTCATCGAACAGTCGCTGTCCAGGAGTGTCTTGAGAGCGAGGATATTCAACGCCTCGTATGGCCAGCACGTTCTCCAGATCTGAATCCCATTGAAAATGTGTGGGATGCTTTGGGGAGGAGTCTTGCTGGTCGCCAATGCCCTCCAATAAACAAGGACACCATCATCCGTGCACTGACAGAGGAATGGGATAAATTACCCCAACAGCTGCTTGATAATGTTGTGCAAAGCATGACACGACGTGTGGAATCTTGCATCGCTCTCCATGGTGGCCATATCCCGTATTGACATCTTACGCTGGAACGCCTGAGGACGGTAATTGCATTTTTTTCACGTTTACGTGTTCTGCCCAAAATGGCCTGTTTGTCCCTTGAACACGTTCTATAATGAATAAACGCTTTTGCTACCAAGCTAATTATCGTGAATATAGCTTTCACTAATATTATAATGAATTCGATGCTTGTACTAAGCTTCTAATAGTGAATTCAAATGGTTGTTGTTACTAGTTAATTAAGATCATGAATAAAGTCTCCTGCTAGTAGTGTAGTAATAGTAATGAACAAACTTATAACTGATAGTAATGTTGTAGTAGTAATTAGGATGAATAAAGTCTTATGCTGGTTGTTACTAATAACACTAAATGAAATAAACCTAACAGCCAGGCAGAGGTCTGACAGTACTATGAACTGAGAAAGACGTATTTACTTAAAACCTTTTATTATGAACTTCTACTGGTATCATCACACACACTTCACACACAGTTACTCAAATAACACGTAGCTACTTGCACATGAACGAAGCTCTATACTCATAAACAACAGCTCTCCACATAAACAAACGCTCTCCCTATACAACAACAAACGCTCTCCTCAGGTATCGTTGAAGGCGCCTATTATGCCGTGTGCGTCCTTCTGGCAGGTACGTCACATCTTCTGGTACGTTACATCATCTCCCCCTTAATTTTTTTTTTTTTTTTTTTTTTCGAAGTGCTGGAGAAGGGATTCTTTTATTTTTCCTATCTCGCGGTGTGGAAATAACATCACACCAATGCGAGATTTTGAACGGTCGGGTCATCCGGATAGTTCGGGCGCCATTATAACGAAGTTAACGCTTTTGCTACCAAGCTAATTATCGTGAATATAGCTTTCACTAATATTATAATGAATTCAATGCTTGTACTAAGCTTCTAATAGTAAATTCAAATGGTTGTTGTTACTAGTTAATTAAGATCATGAATAAAGTTTCCTGCTAGTAGTGTAGTAATAGTAATGAACAAACTTATAACTGGTAGTAATGTTGTAGTAGTAATTAAGATGAATAAAGTCTTATGCTGGCTGTTACTAATAACACTAAATGAAATAAACCTAACAGCCAGACAGAGGTCTGACAGTACTATGAACTGAGAAAGACGTATTTACTTAAAACCTTTTATTATGAACTTCTACTGGTATCATCACACACACTTCACACACAGCTACTCAAATAACACGTAGCTCCTTGCACATGAACGAAGCTCTATACTCATAAACAACAGCTCTCCACATAAACAAACGCTCTCCCTATACAACAACAAACGCTCTCCTCAGGTATCGTTGGACGCGCCTATTATGACGTGTGCGTCCTTCTGGCAGGTACGTCACATCTCCTGGTACGTTACAGTTCTAAAGCCTTCTGGATTTCAGAGCACAATAAATTGTCTTTTTTGTAATTTCCTGGCATTCTGACATTATTTTATTTCACTTGGCATCCAACCACACCTACTTTTTTATGCGCTATATAGCCGTTTATGATCCGTCCTTAGCAATTGTCCAACAGTGTATTAGTGGGTTGTCTATAAGAGCAACCGAGAGGCGTTTAAACATATCCAAATCCACTGTTTTGTATGTACTGAATAAGTGGAAGACATATGGCGTGCATGAAGAAGCAAAACGCACCGGCAGACCAAAGAAAATCAGTGATAGAGGACGTCGAAGCTTCAGGAGAGTTGTTACAACTAATCGACGGAGTGCTGCACAAGATCTCTGTGTACACGTGAGAAAAAATTCTGGAACCTCGGTGTGTACACGTGCCATTCGCAGAGAACTTCATTCAGTGGGTTGCCGTGGTCGTGCAGCTGCTCATAAACCTTTCATCTCCACTCCAGTGGCGGCTCGTGGTAGGAAAAATAGGTGAAGAGCTACAAGAGCAATATGAAAAGATATCTACTGTCTTCTATGAAAATCAGTTAATGAGAACTTACCTATTTTTTTTATATATTAGATCAATTCTTCTTCCCTTTAAAGCTGGAAATTTGTCGATTATGTCGTCATAAAATGGCTGTTTCTTCGTGACATCAAGAAAATGTCTTTCTGAATAGAAATATTTACCAAAGAAGCAAGTTTATCTGAAGAAATAGTGTTTCTTGAGTAAGTTTGTATTCTTTTAAGGCAAGAAAAACTTTTTCCAATGAAACACTTGCAGATGTAATTGTTAAAATCAGGGGAACCAATTTATAAGCTTCTGTAAAAATGCCTTTACCTCCATGAAGGACTCGAAGAAGTTCATGAGCCGATATATTCCTTAATTTTTCATCAGCATATACAAGACTCAGTTCATTTTTAAGGCGCTGGTGTTTAGTAAATATTTTTCCGTAAAAATGTTGTAGATTTTTAAAAGCGTGAGAGGGAAAGCATGAATTAAATTGGTCGAATTTGGTTGTGTCAGCAACACAGGCAAATTGAAGTTTAAGTTTCTCACAGTCTTGAAATATTATATCCATTTCCATAAGAATGTGCTACAAAATTTCAAAACACAATTGTTTATAATTTTTAAAAATTGTTTCTTGTGGAAGAGCAGCATATTCCCGTTTAGATCTGCTTATTTCTGTGATTTTGCTAGCTTTTCCAAACAGTGTTTCAAATACTTCATCGTTCCTTTTATGGCTCAAAATTTCATAAGTTTTTTTTTTAATTTGAGTAACACAGTAATTTATGTCTAGTGATTTTTTCTGCAAGATTTCGAATAATAGATCGGTGAAACCAAATATTTCATTAAATATTATTCCCAAAAATGTAAATTCAAAAGTGTTCATATCATTCAAAAACTCTTGGGCAAGTTGAATTGATTTTTTGTCTGATTGGTCACTATCTGTGAGAAATTCGAATACTTCCTTCAATTTATCCCGATCTTCAACTATTACACTTACTAACTTCGAAGTGGAGGACCATTGAGTTTCTGTTATGGTTGGCATGCAACTTGTGGTTGTTGATGTGAGTGTATTGTTTTTTCACCACTCAGCGAAGCGATCGCTTCGCTGAGTGGTGAAAAAACAAAGGTATTACACTGAGGCTTGCAAAAAATATTCGACACTTATAAATTTTAGAAAAACTCTGCTGTAATACAAGGTTCAAACCATGTACTAAGCAATAACTAAAAACAGCTTGAGAAGCTTTATGCTTCATTTTTTCTGGAGCCCAGTCAAGTGTCCAGACCAAGGTGGTCCAGACATTACGCTTGCCCCATTGTCCTATTGACTTGTGTTGATAATCAATCTGTTCCAATATTTTGTCTAGCGTTTTGTATAAAGCTTCTGACGTTCTATCTTCACTCACACCATGGAAACCCAAAAATCGCTCAACCAATACACCTTCCGAATCAACAGATCTTATTATTAAAGAGAACTCGGAAGTCTGGCTATGTCTTCCCATCTACTTGAATATAAAAGCATTGAACTCCATTTATTTCATTTCTGACGTGATCGTTTATATATTCAGAAATACATTCAATCAATTCGTTTGAATAGTTTTTGAGTCACCTGTGAAGACATTTTTTATCATTTCGTATTGATTTTGAATTTTTAAAGGACCTTGATATCAACAGTGAAAGCAATTCCTTGAATTTCTACGATTTATCGAGTCAATACCTTTGTCATGGTCACGGAATGCTAGTTCTTGTTTGCTCAAATACAGTACTGCATCAATCATTGTCTGCAGGAAAAGTCTATTTAAACGAACGCTTTCGTTGAAATGCATTTTTAAAAGCCTAGAATTCTCTCTCAGGGCATCGGCAATGGTGTTCAGATTCTTTTCGAAATTATTTAGCATTAATTCGCATTTCAGGTGTTCGCTAGAATCACCACGTTTGTGAAGTGACCGTTTCATATTTAAGAAATCTGAAAATTGTCTTCATTCCACGCCGAATTTTATTACTTAAAAATAAGCAGGGCCAACAAAATAATTTTTGTAACACAGAAGGGCTATAAAGCCATTTATATTCAGTAAACCAACAATTTTTAAAATTAATATTGTAAGATTTACCGCTCTTCTTGATTTCTTTCTTGGCGACAATTGTCAGTGAATCCGTCGGTCGTCCTTGAAGCAAAATGTCTCTTTTATTTTCATCTTTCCACCGATTGAATGGAGTTTGCAATAAATTGCAGACAATGTCGTTAACAAGATACATACTGAAAACTAAAACTATCACTATCAGTTAAACTGTATACGAAACTAAAGTAACTAATAAAGTTTTTAACAAACAATCGCAAAACACGAAGAAACAAATCTCTTTCGGAAAGTATGTACCAAAACACCGCAAGGAAAAAGCCCTAGTGGATTGCAAAGAACTCTTGGCAATCCGACCCGTTCCATCTGCGATCTCTTCGAAAGGTCACGACTGCAGGTGCAGAGCCTTGGCATCTCAAGCTAAAACACTTCACTTGCCCGGCAGATAGGAGAGGGTGACGTCACAGTTACCATGGCAATTCGGAGGAAAACTGCAGACTTCCAAGCATTCTCATTTCAGCTCTTCACTTGAACTGTTTTGCGTATAAGGACTTGTTTTCCGTATTGAACGCGCATTGTGAATTTATACCTAACCACAATTTTGGCTATTTTGGCACTCAATAAAGGCAAAAAAAGAATATATTATACGAAATTATTAAATAAAACCTTATTTTAAATGAAATAGGTGAAGAAACACTTCACCTACTTCACGTGAAAAGCCGCCACTGTTCCACTCGGAATGCCACTCGTCGTTTAGCATGGTGTAAAGAACTTTTATCGTGGACAGTAGATCAATGGAAACGGTTCCTATGGACTGATGAATTAAGATACACGATCCATCAGTCTGATGGGCGTGTGTGGGTAAGGCAGCAGCCTGGGGAACGCTATTTACCACAGTGTATTGTTCCTACGATCAAATTTGGAGCTGGCAGTGTACTCGTGTAGAGGTGTTTTTCGTGGTATGGTCCTGGCCCATTGGTTATCGTGGACAAACCTGTTAACCAGCACGTCTACCTCGATATACTGGACAATTATACCCTATCAACTCTGTGGCAATACTATGGAACCGAGCTTTGTTGGTACCAGCAGAATAATGCACCGAGCCATAAACAAAAATCTGTTTCGGCATGGTTTGACGATAATTCTGTATCGTGTGAGGACTAGCAGCACAGAGCCCTGACCTTAATCCCATAGATCACGTATGGGATAAGTTAGAGCGCCGCATAAGAGGTTTCGAACCAATGCCTACTACTAAGCAACAGTTAGTGGCAGCATTATGTACGGAATGGAAGCGCATACCTATCGCTGTGTTACAAAACCTTGTGGAAAGCATGTCTCGAAGGGTCAGTGAATGCATTAAGGCCAAAGGTGGACCGTCACCGTACTAATGTATGTCAATAAAAGCTATGCTGTGCTTCTCTTCTAGGTGTCAATATAGCGTATATTATATATGTTTTCTTCTTAAAATTATATGTTATAAAATTAATATTGAAATGTAATATGGTCCAATGTAACCCCATAACGAAAATAAATGAAATGAAATGAGAAACGAAATTTAAGAGAAACTGCTGATGCAGCATACTTTTTTGAACTATTGCACCTTTCCGCACTCGCTAAAATGAGGCATGCAGTGACGTATATACAGCTCCCAAACACCACGCAGAGCGGGAACCCCGGATGAATAAGAGGCCCCCAAAAGAAAGCAAGTAGTTTTCCGGAAAAAAGGCAGCTGATGTCCTAGAGGTCAGCGTTCCTGATTGCCACGGAAAGGTCCCCGGATCGATCCCTACAGGTAGGAACGTTCGAACCACTAAATATCCGCCAGCCGTCAAATGGGCACGATTAGCCGAAGGAATCCAGGTACTATCCCCCCCCCCGGCTAAGAATAAAGACGTCTGTTCCGTCCTCCACTACTAGTAGTGTGTACTAGTGGCTATATCTACTGATTTCTCTCTGTCTACCAACTTTCCTATCGTGAGCCTGTACGTTCCACGTAATGTTTTTCCGTTTTTTAACTCGGCTCAAAATCCTGTAACAGGCGAGCAGAGCCTGGGCGGACGCACTATCAGCAGATTGTTGAGTCACGGCTGGTGGTGATCGCAGTGAGGATTTGTAACTAGAGCCTCGTGCCCTCCTGACCGGTTTGATCCGTTAAGTTAATGGCAATGAGCTGCGGCTGCTTCGAGGTGATTGTTATTTCCGTAGACGTGTCATAGACGAAGTGCTGAGAGTCTTCCCTCCAGTTTTCTCATTTTTTCTTAACTCCGCGAATACTTAGCAAGCCAGCCACAAAAACCGCTTTCTATTCAGCATTGGAATGGCTTTGGTTGAACTGAACCACTGCCTGTATGTGTTCTTTATCATCGTCCCCGAGCAAGCAGAGTTGATTTTTGCTCAGCTGTGCGTATGCTGATCAATCCACCCTGATAGCAGCCTCTTTATTTACCGATGGGATAGTTTTTGTGAGACTCAATTGCTACCTGTATGTGTTCTGCGTTCTTATGACATGGAAAATTTAATGCAACTTCACTAATATGAAGAATACATATCAAAATCCCAGTGGGCCAAGACCTTATCTGTACATATAAAACTGAAAGCCCTCACTGACTCACTGACTGATCACCGAATCTCAGAAACTACTGAGCTTAGAACTTTCATATTTGGCAGGAAAGTTCCTTTTACAACATAGAGGCGCACTGAGAAAGGATTGTTTTCCTACGATAACTGTAAGCGGGTCGAATGGGTTTTTTAAATAACCCAGCTTTGATAACGCTAGGACGTTTTGCAATAATCGAGCCATTGTTTCCCAGCAACTGACGCCCCGCCCTAAGTTTTGAAAGACTTGAGTTGACCTGCTCAGTATACATTTTGTTCTGAATTTATTTAACAAAAAACCTTAAAAATCACGTACAAAACGCTGTATCTTTATATGCTTTGCATTTAAACATTTATATTATTGCTGTGTCATTATATGCTTTGCATTTAAACATTTATATTATTGCTGTGTCATTATATGCTTTGCATTTAAACATTTATATTATTGCTGTGTCATTATATGCTTTGCATTTAAACATTTATATTATTGCTGTGTCATTATATGCTTTGCATTTAAACATTTATATTATTGCTGTGTCATTATATGCTTTGCATTTAAACATTTATATTATCGTTTGATATATCGAATGTCAAGGTTTCTTGAGTCAAAATCAAATTACCAACATTCGTTTTCACCGAAGCAACGGTGACGTCATATAAGTGGTAAGGTGACTGCAATAAATATATATATGCAGGTAGATTTTCATAATAATTGAAATTTGAAAAAAAAAATAGTTTCCCGTTTGAGATATTAGCGATGGCAATACAATTTTGCTCACGCTTCCAAAAACATCTGACTTGCTAGCTTTTAAATGTACAGTTTCGAACGAAATTGTTTACAAGCAAGGCTCTTTTTACATTTATGCTGAAAGTAACAACGTATTTTGTTCTGTTTTCTATCATTATTTTGTTCTGTTTTCTAGTATTATTTTGTTCTGTTTTCTAGTATTATTTTGTTCTGTTGTCTATTAATATTTTAAAGATAAAAGTGAAGAGTAACGACTTATTTTGATCTCTTTCGTGTAAGCTTGAGGTTTTAAATTTACAGTTATGAACGAAATTGCCTATGTGTCGTCTGGCAGAATAAGTCAGGCAGGCATGTGTTTCCCAAAGGAGCGAAGAAATATGCAGTGTATGGCCCTTTCAACTGTATGTTATATATATCATCTGTATTTCAACTGTATTTCAGTATCATCTCATTCGAAGAACAGGTATTTAGCTAGTTACGTATATTCTGCTAAAAGGGTTCGTTATGATGTCAATTTAAAACGAAACTCCTAGATTGCCATATTACATTTGAATACTTCTTAGGTTGAAATTTCAAGATGAAAAATATGCTTCGAAGTTGAAAAAGTGTCAGAACCAAAGGAATAACCCGGCCATACTATGGTCCCAAAGAAAGTGGAGGACATAAAAAAAAAAACCCGGATATCTCCGAATGCGTCAACGCTGTATTTCTACTCGTATGAGCTGTCTTTATTTAATACACTGGCTAAGAGACTTGAGTTGCCCGGATTTAACAAAAAATACACCAATCAGCTTCTGGGCCAGCGAGTTACGTTCCATAAATTATGATTAGGATATATTCCACGGAAGCATTTAATTCAAATACGTTCCAATAATCGGAAAAAAAGATAATTAAAACTAATAATAAAGTACTTTTGCCGGCACAATCGGTTGAAACCATCATTCTTTATTGCTGTGAATATAGGAAATTTGAAGTATCTGAAAAACCTACAGTTTTTTATCGTGTTGTGATCAGTGTAATGAACAGTTCTTCCCTAGGGCAAATAAATATATATCATCGAAGAGCCTCTGAATCAACGACATGGAGCGTTCTTTCATTTGGAGCCAAGATGTAGATGGTTTCATTTTTGTCAACTCTGGAGCAACAAAGATAGGTCCGGCCATGGCAAAAACTTGCGTTTTGCACCTTGAGCGCAACAACTTTTAACGATTTATGCTGTGCTTATTGAAACCAATTTCGAACTGAAAAGAAACAGTAAACTGTAGGCGTTTAGGGCGATTGAAATGCGTGGAATAAAAACATGATGTTATCCTGCAGCATGCCAATCGTGATATATTTGACGGGAATGTCTTGTCAGTCAGCCATCTTCATTTGTAGATTGTATGTGGCTGCGGATTACGCAAAAGCCAAATAAATAAGTAATTAAGGAAAGCTATCGGGTCCCAGATTCTCTCCAGATGAAGGTACGTCGAAGATCAGTGTCCAGGCTGAATCGCGACTCGTCTGTGAAGAGAACGTTACCCCACTGAAGTCTGGTCCAAGGCTGATGTTGCCTGCATCCATGCTCTCTTGTGTGCTGAAGTGAGCGGGACGCAAACAGTGGGTCTTCTGGCAAAAAGCCCTCTCTCATGAAACCTTCGGGAATCAGTAACCCTTGAAACTCGGGTTCCAGTGGTGGCATGCCGCTCACGAGATAGCTGTGCAGCTGTAGTAGTCCTGTGGCGCCTCGCTGAAAGTGCCAAATAACGATCTTCATTGGCCGTCTTGGCTCTTGGACGACCATGCCCAGGCCATCCCGATATGGATCCGGTCTCCTTAAACTCTTTCCACAAATTGCAGACAACAATGGGCGTTACATGGTACGCAACCTGCACTTGCGATTGCCCTGCCTCCAATCTACCAAGGATTCTCCACCTCGTTCTGTGATAAATACGTTCGTGGCAACTCATTTTACCTGGTTGCTCATGAAATTGAACCAACTCCTGCGAGAAACACAACGAATGTTGCCGAGGAGTATGAGTGAACTAATCGCGGAAAACCCACGTGTGCTTTTCATGCCCTCCGCTGTCACAGCTCTGCCCACACGTACGTGTACGCCTATGTATTTGACACTGCAAATTTGCATTCTTTTTCGGCGGCATAATTTGTACCTTTGGTTGCATACTTTTTGTGCAAATTCTGTTAATTTTGAATGCCAGTGTATATCCAAAGGTATTTACTTTTAACTAACTCTTCTTTCATTCTGGAAACAGCAGTTTTCATTGCTGAAATAAACTCCTAACAATTTCATCTCAAATACTGAGCCATTTCTGTGGTATCGCAATCAACGCTGTATGACGAAACTCGTCTGTATCGAACTTTCATTGCGATGAGTTAATATTTCCCCTAGAAGCTACGGATTGGTCTTTGTTTATCACGTGGTCGCATAATTGTGGTTTTATACTTTAGCCTTTAGTTCTTTTCGTATTATATAAACTTGCTTCGGGAAGTCTCGTGATTTTTCATACATTTCCCTCTCTCGGTTGTTTTAGTAGTGCATGAGAAGGATTTCAGAAATGAGGTCTGAATTTTTCATCAAACCATTCCCTTTCAGACTCATTTTAATAAAATATCTTACCGATTCTGCCAGAGGATGAGGAAATACATATTCCGGAATACATATTTGACAATCAGACGTTTGCAAAATTTTTGATACACGTACTAAATCATCATAGTCTTACAAAACGTAAACCATTGTTCCCAGCAAAAACAAAAACAAAAAACAACTAAAAACAAACAAACTCCGAGCTGAATAAAAAATGAAAACTTTCTACAGCAATCCGGCAAAGCAGATTCCGCATTTACATAGTCGCTTTTACTAAAATCATTTTCCAGTGAATCATCACAAACAATCAAGCATCTCATAATTTATTTAACATTTGAATATTAATAATAGAACAGAAAAATCTAGAATGCTTCAGAGATATTTCGGATTCAAAATCATCTGTTAATAAGGAAATTTAATTATTTATTAACAATGCAGCATGGAATAGCAACGAACTGCTAGTAATAGATGACTCAGAAAACACTGCCATCTATCCAAGGCAAACAGAATTTCCGAACGCTACGCGTAGATTCGGAAGTGAGTACAGAAAATCAGGAAAACAAAATGATACCAAAAGAACATTATTTTTTGACAAGAAATCATATACCAAAAGTCACTAAAGATTTGTCTCTCACGTCTTACTATGTATACATATATGTAACAAAAACCAGAAAGGCTTATACCATAAACTTGTCCGTCCACTTATGGACGTTGTATCTCCGTATCTCTTTAGACATGAAAATGTATTTATTTTTATGTTTAATGCTATCTATGAGAATGATTTTTCAGTAAAATATGACTCAGAAAACATTGCCACCCATTTTCAACTTTTTTTTTATATTCATGGTTCCCTCGCTATGTGTATTAGTATTTCTCAAGATATCTTCGCTACCGGAAATCAAGTTGAGAAAATTCATTCTACACCCGAATACACACGCTTTGAATTTTCGTCCACTTTCAAGGTCTGCTTTGTGCGCAGTTTCATGACTATATGGCGCAAATGTCTGTTCGTACTTAGCATGATTGCCCCGACCTGGGAATAGGATAGGCATTTTTTTTTTGTTTTGTTTAGGTGAAACAATATCGAATTATTCAGACAAATTTGCATTTGATACGATTTTCCGCTCCAGCGGTGGATAAGCCCCATAGAACCACTGGAGCAGAAAATTGGATCAGAAAAATATTTTATCACCGTTATATATCAGCTATAACGGTGATAAAATATTTAACACATACTTCAAGAATTTCCTGCCAAAATATTCCCACTCTCTGGTGCAATTTTTAATTTTCATTTGTTCTGATATCTCAGATAAGAACAAAATAATTCTTTTGACTTACATATGCAACTACGATCATAATTGCTCGCACATTTTCGGATCCACTAATTTGTTGATTGGTAGTGTAATTTGATGTTACGAAGGGTAGGGGTGGGGTCTCGCATCGCAAGTCCGTCTCTGTTATTGCACGTGAGATATACTTTATTCAGACAAATTTGCATTTGATACGACTTTCCGCTAAAGCGTTGGATAAGTTCCATAGAACCACTGGAGCAGAAGATTGGATCAGATTCGCCAAAACCCCAAATACGAACTATTCAGTCAAATTCGCCAAAACTCCAAATACGAACGGAAGCCGAGTATTCAAACTACAAAATCACACTTTAATGATTTTAGATAATTAAAGTAATTAAATTTTCACGGACAATGATTGGAGAGGATAGAGAATTGTGGGCTGGTTTTTCAGCACGTCTTTTGTAAAAAGATCGTGCTTCTGTTATCGGTTTGTCCGTCCGTCCGTCTAAACCCACGGTATCTCTGCAACTATTAGTCCGATTTGAAAAATTCTTTTTGCATTCGGAAGCTTGAAATGTGCGAATGATGATCATTCATTTCGTTTATTTTACGATGTACAAGTTCGCCGCAAGAGGGCGTAAATGCAGATGATGTCGAATTCAAAATTACGTTTTGATCCACATATTTGCTTCTAAACATCCGATTAAAAAATTATTTTATCATTCGATTCCATTTATGTCGAAGAGTATTTTAGATATAATTTCCTTTTCAAATTACGCATAGATTTTCGCTAGGGGGCGTAATATTAAATAACATTTTCCCCGATAACTCTTCTCCTTAAACTCCGATTTGAAAACTTTTTATTTCAGTGGATACATCTCCTGATGGAAAATCATATGCATATAATTTCAAATTTTTGGTAAAGAACAATTTTGGCCACCAGGGGGCGTAAGTAATAATCTTTGCTTCTGAGTATTTGCCATAAAATCTGAGCTTCTAAAATATCGATTGAAAAAAATTCTTTCGTGGACTGATGCTACTCACATCCATAAACGTTTTCGTAATATTTTCTTCCTTAAATATCCCACAGTTTCTCCGCCAGGGGACGTAGATGTATATCTTATTTTTGTCAATATCTCTACTTCTAAGGGTTCGATTTGAAAAAAAATCCTTCTTTGTTGGATAGTGTTTCCAGTGTGACATGTGCTTCATATAATTTCCAAATTTTCAAGAAATTCCTAGACGTTCCGCTAGGGGGCGTAAAGCTAAATTGCGTTTCTCCCTATGTTTCTGCTTCTAAATCTCTGATTTGAAAAATTCTTTCTGCACCGGATACAGCTCCTGATGGTAAATCGTTTGCAGATAATTTCTAGTTTTTGGAAAAAAAAATGTTTTGCCCACCAGGGGGCGTAAATCTTAATTTTGCTTCTGATGTATTTGCAGCAAAATATGAGCTTCTAAATTCTCGATTGAAAAAAACGTCGTCTGTAGACCGATATTACTCGTGTCGACAAACCTTTTAAAACATTTTCTTCTTAAAATAGTGCATGGTTTCTGCGCCAGGGGGCGTAGATGTATATCTTATTTTTGTCAGTATCTTGACTTCTAGGAGTCCGATATAAAAAATTTCTTCTTTGTTGGATAGTGTTTCTAGTGTGACATGCTTTTCCTATAATTTCAAAATTTTCAAGTAATTCACAGACTTTCCGCTAGAGGGCGTAAAGGTAAATTGCGTTTTCCCCTATATCTCTCTCTGCTTCTGAACCTCCGATTTGAAAAAAAAAATTCTGCACCGGATACAGCATATGGGAAATCGTTTTCATATAATTTGTAATTTTTGTAAAAAATGGTATGGCCACCAGGTGGCATAAGTCTCAATTTCCGCTTCTGATATATTTGCAGCAAAATATGAGCTTCTAAAATCTGGATTGAAAAAAAGTCTTTCGTTGGCCGATGCTACTCATGTCGACAAACCTTTTAGGAACACTTTCTTCTTGAAATAATGCATGGTTTCTACGCCAGGGGGCGAAGATGTATATCTTATTTTTGTCAATATCTCTACTTCTAAAAGTCTAATTCGAAAAATTCCTTCATTGTTTCATAGTGTTTCCGATGCGAAAGGTTTTTCCTATAAATTCAAAATTTTCACCTAAATTATTTAGAATTTCCGCTAGGGCGCATAAAGGTAAATTGCGTTTTCTGCTCCTAAAACTCCGATTTGAAAAAAATCTTCCTGTATCGCATACAAGACCTGATGGAAAATATTTTTCACATAAGTTCTAATGTTTTGTAAAGAATGGTTTGGCCATCAGGGGTCATAGGTGTTAATTTCTACTTCTGATGTATTTGTAGCAAAATCTGGGCTCCTTAAAACTCGACTAAATTTTTTATTCTGGGACCGATACTGCTCATATGGAAAAACCTTGTACGAATATTTTCTTCCTAAAATAATGCATGGTTTTCTCACCAGCGGACGTAAAATCACATCTTATTTTTGTCGATAACTCTGTTTCTAAGAATTCGTAAGCTCAAGATTCCGTTTATACCAATATCTGAGGGATTAAAGATCCGATAGAAAAACTTCTTTCTTCCGTCAGATACTATTGTTTTCCACACCGGTTCCATTGCCTTTGAATAGCTTTGATAAATTTAATTTTCGTCAGAACGGATTCAAAAGACGTGCTTATTACACCTGAAAATTCGGTGTCATCTTTCTTATTTTGTACTGTTTACATTACATATGCGCTCCTGAATCAGTCAATGACTAGTTCATGCAATTTGAAGCGCATTACAAGTAGTTGGATAGTTGATGAGTTCCTGGTAGGCCAAGACAACAAAACGTAATACACGAGCACTTACTGAATATAATGTGTTACCATCAAGTGAAGATAGATCTCACACAGCTGTCACAATTTTACAGGACACACTCACACACAGACTTACTTTGGACTGCATAGATGATCAAGCAGAGTACCGCCGCCAATCCATTCTGAGGCAGCGTAAAGACGTTCACACACCGGGCAGAAAGCAAATGCCGTTTTCCAACAGGTTCACGATGGCGATCTGCTGGCGCAGAGTGAAGTCTTACACATGATGTGAACCTTTTGAGGATTTCATCGTCGTCGTTCCACATGATGAAGGGGTCCGCGAATGACCGAGTGGTCAACTGAAAGTCCATAAATCGATCCCAGTAGGTTAGAAACGTTCGAACCACTAAAATATCCGGACACGTTAAGTCGTCGGACTCCGGATACTGGCCACCCGGTTAAAAATAAGGGCGACTGACCCTTTTCTCTGCCTCTCATTTCTAGTGTGTACCTTGACGTTGCGTGACGTCAGTCGCGTCTGTGACGCACACTAATAGCTATATCTAGTGATTTGTCTCATACTACCTACTTTCCTATCGTGAGCCTCTAGGTTTTACCAAATGTCACTTCGTTTCTCATACTGGGCTCGAAAGCTTGCAAAGGGCTTCTTTGTATGTGTAAACCCTACAAAGTGATCGTTGAGTCAGGGTTGGTGGTGATCCCAGTGGGATTTGTAGCCAGAGTACTGAAGGATGTCTGAGTGTGGTCCCGAGATTCAGTTAAGTAGGGATTTCACTCTCACGTCTCTAGCTTGCGGGTATTCCAGCTCAGTGTCCAAATAGCATCCCAGGCTCGCCTTCTTGCTGTATTTTCTGATGCAGACTATGTTCACAAAATTTTTCTTGTAGAACGCAGTTTCCCAGACAAGAAATGGATCGGTCTCGCTGTGTTTAATTCCAGCAATATCTCGGACGATCGCTGCGTCCGCAGATTCAATTCCGGAATCCAGTTATATCAAGGCCTTCTGCTTTGATGCATTCTTAATGCCATAGTTTATCTTTCAGTAGGAAAACTGTCGCATTATTGCATCCTTTAAATTTTAAAGATGAGGTAAACACTCTGATTTTCTTCAGAGTGGTTCATGAGCTAATGCTTGACCATTCCTTGCTTTTAGTCCGGATGGCATTCGGTACGTGTAGTTTGGAAAGGGTCTGGTACGATTCGCCCAATGACGATTGGTCCAATGCCGATTCGTCCAAAGGGACGATTCGTCCAATGGACAATTGGTTGAAAGGTACGATTCGTCCAATGCCGATTCGTCCAAAGGGACGATTCATCCAATGGACAATTGGTTCAAAGGTACGATTCGTCCAATGGTACGATTGATCCAATGCCGATTCGTCCAATGGGACGATTGGTCCAATTCCGTCCTATCTGTCCGAAGTGCTACTCGTGTTATAAAAGTCTCATCTGTTCTGATTCTATCTCCGATGTTATACGAAAGTACCGGTAGTCCAAAGAATATAAAATAATGTTACATTTCATACGTAATATTGTGGTTACAGATTTTTTTTTGTAATCGCTTTTTTTGTTATACTGTCCTTGCTGCCGTATGAAGTTACTGATGTACGAGCCATTCAGTCAACTTCAATGTTTCTCTTTTGCATGAAATAATAAAAAATACTGGTTTTCCGTTTCTGTTTGTAGAATGCAGTGGGGTTCCGCCAACTGCCCAATGGAAACAACTGGTCGGGGTTTGGACAGAGGCCTTTTCAACAGTTTTTATTCCAGCGATGTTATATTCATAACGTTTACATATCAAATCAAGTTAATACTATTGAGCTTTTACTTAGGCACGACATATTAATTCATAGGCCTGCTGCCTAGGTGCCTTGCAAAGAACTTAGAAATGATACAATGAGTGCCTTTTATAAAGTTTCATAAAATGTTTACAAATACCAAATATCTAGGTTGTAACTTAAAACCTTCTAAAACGGCCCGCGACCTAGGTGCCTTGTAAAGACCTGGGAAATGATTCGATGAGTGCCTTTTATAAGGTTTTATAGAATGTTTACAAATACCGAATATCTAGGTTGTAACTCAAAATCTTCTAAAAAAGCCCGCGGCCTAGGTGCTTTTCAAACAGCTGAGAAATGCTCCATTGAGTGCCTTTTAACAGGTTTATGTAAAATGTTTATAATTACCAAATATACGGAAATTATCTTTCAAAAGGATATAAAGAGGAGAATAATTTAAATTATTATTCCTTTCTGGAAAATAAAAAAGTTTATCGTTAGTAAGATGATACCATTGGACGAATCGGCGTTGGACCAATCGTACCATTGGACGAATCGGCATTGGACGAATCGGCATTGGACGAATCGGCATTGGACGAATCTGATATTGGACCAATCGGCATTGTACCAATCGTGCCTTTGGACGAATCGGCATTGGGCGAATCGGCATTGGACCAATCGTCGTTGGACGAATCGTCCGGGACCGGTTTGATAAACTGCGCCTCTGCCGAAGGAATGTCCGATGATTTTATTGTTTTGTGCAAAAATCATGCATCTCTAAGTCACTTTCCTTCTCATGAATTAAAAGGTAGAAATGGGATTTTAACATATCCTAGGCTTTCGTGATAAGAAATCACGTAACTGTTCCTGGAGTACAGGTGGATAAGTTTTAAGAAAACTCATTTGAAAAGAAAGCTCTAAGGAAAAGTCCAAGGGAATGAAAAATGACAAAATGAATCGTAAGCATTCTCTCCTTGCTTGCTGCTAATTTCATACAGTGAACAGAAATTTTGTAAAATAATATTTATTTCAAGAAATCGTCGTCAGATTACATAATTTTAGAATAAATGTTTTGGTCTTCTGCTCAACATGCAGTACTCGAGGCTAAAATTAAAAGAAATCCAAGAAATCTGTGGTACTGAATCTACCGATTACACACCTTAAAATATTTTAATTATAAGAAATGAGATTTTTTCAAAACATGTGATCATTGGTAGAATTCAGTAGAAAGTTTCCTGATGTCTTCTGAAATCGACGCCATTCTAGCATTTACAAATATTGTAGGGTGCTGGAGAGGGTAAATGGCCACCGTCATCAAATGAAAGGGTGGTCGCCCGACTCTAATTTAAAGCCACTTGTTACAGGGCAGGAAGAGAGCCACGGCCGTAAGATAAATCCACTATTCATGCCTCACCTAAGATTTGAACCCGGACGAATGATTGTAAGCCAAATCTTCGTATCTCTCGATATCCCGGACGACGTTGCTTATCTGTACAGCCTTCACAGAAATTTTTAAGGGGAAAGTTGAAGTACAGGAACTTCGAAAATATGTAATTTTTTTCTGAATCGCTGTTTGAATTTACAGCACATATTTTTTACATACGATGTACTTACATTAAAAGTTGACATGCGTATATTATTATTATTATTATTATTATTACGTCCAACTGACTGTCTAACAAACAGTATCTCCGAAATCGAACAAACATTTTAGTGGGGAAAACAAAGTAGTGACAAAGGCTTTTTTTCATATTTTTTCTGCTTTTACTGGTGCACAATTTCTTTTCATTAAATTTACATGCAGAAATTTATGCAGGTGTCAGTAATTCTTCTCTTAGAAAACTTGGTAGAAAAATTTATTTTAGGGATTGGAGAGAAGTAAGAATTCCTCAGAATTGCAATTGTATTTTGTAGCTTTTCCTGAAGAAGAATTTCCCCACTAGGTAGCTCAAGTACCATATTTGGGTGAGTATAAGATGAGGTGCTTTTTGCCTTTATCAGCCCAAAACCGTGTGTCGTTTTATGTTCGCATACGAGACAAAATTTCTGTTAAGGTCAATGTTTTCATTGAAGTAATAGTACAAAACAGCCGCTCTTTTAAGATCAGTTCACGGTCAAGCTTTCCCAGCCATTTCAGCTGCCGGGTGTAAAAAATGTGTAGCAGCTGTGTCTCTGAATTACCTTAGTGCGCTTGCTCAGTTGTTCTCTATCAGTGAAAGTCAGAGGAAATTTGTTCACATTATTTCGGGCATGGCTGCCCACGCTGAGAGCACGGCATTTACAGTAACGCAGTAATCGAAATCAATGTGCATGATGCTAATTTTAAACTTGTGGTGATAAGATGTGCAGAGGGAAGCAAAAACGGCGCTCAGGCAGAAAATATGGCGTAACTGAAGCCAAAGCGCGCCGTTGAAGAAATTCCAAGGAAACATTAAACTGCGCCAACGCGTAAGGGATTTCTAGAACAAAAAAGAAGGCCGTTTGGAAAGATTGGAGCAGGTCGTTCTGGAGTATGTGCGTGAGAAAAGAATGAATGAACTTCTTATCTTACGAGAAACAGTAAGGATGAAAGCTTTGGAAGAATCGTTCCTACTTAAGATTTCGCGGTAGGAGTTTAGGCAAGCATAGGATGGACTGTCAGATTTATGCGGGGACACGGCCTAGCCCTTCGTAGAACATGTTCACTACCACAAAAGCTGCCTAATAACTTTGAACAAAAACTTGTGGAACACCAGAACAGCATTCTCGATGTTCTGGTGTTCCATAGACGGCAATAATAATAGCCGTCTTGAAAAGGAAATGCTGAAGAAACACCCGTGCATTTCGGTATTCCTTAAAATACGACTGTGGATAAAGTGGGGGGGGGGGCAAATCAACTTTATTCAAGACGCGTGGGAATGAGAAACTTCAGGTAAAACTGGTGCTGGCAGTGCTATCTGACGGAGGAAAGCTAGCACCATTCATGTTTCTAAAAAAAGAAAAAGAATCTGTCTAAGAAGAGGTTACCACATGGAATCATCTCTAGTCGCAATAACAATGAATGGGTGTTATCTGAATTCACGCTGGAACGCCTGAGATTAGTGTACCACGTGTTCGTCTTAGACAACGAGGTCTGCAATATCTAGATCTAAACTTCCTAAACCCAAATGTGGAGTTAGAAGTTTCGGAGATGAACACAGATTTGCTCATCATACCAGGAGGCTATGATCCCCCAGGTGCAGGTCCTTGATGAAGCCGTCAACAAGACATATAAGGATCACCTTCGACGCCTTTATGAGGAATGGTTGAAGACTGGTAATTGCACCCTGATATTTGCTGGTAAACTAAAGAAATCTTCTGAGACATTTCTGGGATAGTGACTAAAGACAGCATGTGGCAACATCTCATTAGGTGCATTTGTTGTCATAACTACTGTCAATGATTTCTTTCAGAGTTTGTTTGTAACATCTTTCAAAAACATCAAAGTACAGTGTTACGTACTTTGATGGAACTGAAGACGATGTGATATGAAAAGATAATGACTATGAGACATTAGAATCGTCAAGTGAGGAGAACCAAGACGTCAATGCGTTTAGATAGAACTGAAGACGATGTAATATGAGAAGATAATGACTCTATGAGACATTAAAATCATCAAGTGAGGAGACAAGGACGTCAATACGCTTAGTTGGAACTGAGGACGATGTAATGTGAGAAGATAATGACTATGAGACATTAGAATCGTCAAGTGAGGAGAACCAAGACGTCAATGCGTTTAGATAGAACTGAAGACGATGTAATATGAGAAGATAATGACTCTATGAGGCATTAAAATCATCAAGTGAGGAGAACCAAGACGTTAATGCGCTTAGATGGAACTGAAGACGATGTGATATGAGAAGAAAATGACTATGAGACTTTAAAATCGTCAAGGGAGAAGAACCAAGATGTCAATACGCTTAGATGGAATTGAAGGCCAGTGGCGGATTTGTGGGGTCGCGCATGTCGCAATCGCAAAAGGACCAGCGTCCCGGAGGATCCCCCGATTCACTGTGAAAAGAGAAGTAAAGCAAGGAGAAAATAAAGAAGAGGGGAAAAGTTGTGTTAATGAATATAATATTTTGAAGATTCATAGAAAAGCAGTCGTGGTTCAAACTGTATGTAGTGCTTGTCGTCTGTTCTCTACTTAAGTAATGTAAAGTTGGCTATGCTGCTTGACAAACCAGTAAAATTTTGTCAACTGTAGGTATTTCATTTGTGCGTGGTGGCTACACTGTCCACTGGTAATGTCGCAACATAACCTAAAATATCGTCTGTAATCTGTAGTTCTGTGCTGCTACTCGATCTCCACATCGTGGTATTATACAGTGTTACGTACTTTGTATTGTGATCATTAACACCTAACCGTGCCCTTAAAATCGACATCAATACAGCTGTTGTTTCTGTTTCGTTTCCTTATAGTTTTTGTGACCGATTCTCCTGAAAATGAAGCCAGTAAAACGAAGGTAGGGTCAGGTTATGAAAAGCAGAAGAAAAAGAGAAAGAACAACGTCTTCAAAAACAAAAGGATTCTTTATTAGTATTCCCACAGAAGTCTATGCAGAGTCATACCGCTGATGAGCGAATTGAGCAAAAGCCTCCGGATTCATGTGCTTCAAAAGAAAATATGCAACTGGAACCTACACAGGAACCACACCATTCAAGTTTCGACAACAACGACCGTAAAGCTAGTTTAATAAATTCAAATCTTGACTCTAGCTATTTAGATTCATGTGTTGGCAAGAAACCATCCCATTTGAGAAACATCCCATTTGCCACTGAATGATTTTAATTGTCAGCCATCAGACCAGAACAAATAATCAACCAAGAGCATTGAGTGTTTCTTGCCCATAAAATTCCACAAAGAGGAGCATTAAAAGATGCGGTCTTGAGAAAGATTTCAGATCTAGGGCTAGATGTAAAAAACAGTAGAGGCCATGTGACGTATATTCTAAATTAACCTTCCTTTTTAGTTTCTTTCCCTATGTAAATTTTGAGTTTGTTCTCAGTTATTCTTCACACTTAACGTGATATCTTTTCTCTCAAACAAATACTGTTGGCAACATAATTGAGGTTAAATGAACGTGACGTATGCCTGTTATTAGATAAGAACCAGAGATATAAACTACGATAAAACAGTTGCTTGTGGAGCGATTAATGTAGAGTGTTGTGGAACGTGGCGTTGTTGGTGTGTGGTGTGTTCAATGTGGAGTGTTGATACCGATATATTATGTTACGATGTGTTGGAGAAAACATCTTGAATAAAGCATCATTTCCGTAAGTTTGACTTCTGTTTTTAAATGCTTTGTCTGGCCGTTAAGATTTAATTTAGGAACTCTTTCATCATATGGTGATGTTTCAAAATAACGTAGCAGTACGAAAAGACGTTTACGTTATAGCTAATGCTATGACAATGCCGTGAATATGTCAGGCGTACATGCTGGCCTTCAAGCAAAAAGACCCGCTTCATTTTATGCGCCGTGCTTAAGCCATTTTTTGAATTTAGTAGGACAATAATGCTGCTGAATGCTGCAGATATGCTGAAGCTTACTTCAGGCACGTATCCATGAATTTTGTTTGGGGGGATTCGAGTCCAAGTAAAACCTAAGAATAATTTCTATATAGCAGATGTAAGTGGCACGTTGTATTGACCATATGCTGTACTAACCTGACGCATGCATAGTGTGCATTTTACTCTGCCACGTCTCTTCGGGGAGGGAAGGGGAACCCTCAGATTACAGAGACAAATTTAACTGATATAATAGAAATAAAATAGTAAATCAGGGTTGTTACTAGGAATAAATGAAAAGACCAAATGCGAAATTTATAGAAATATATTAAACTGCCAATTTAAATTGCACAAAAATTTTCCTGGAAGATCATTCATAAACAAACCGTTCTATATTAATTTATTAATTTTAATAGACTACATAAAGAAGCTTAAGAAATTATTGTCTGCCTTTATTTAACGTGTAGGTAGCCGTAGGACAAGGCATGGGTTCAGGGTAGGGGCACGTGCAAAGGGCGCAGGTGCCTCTGCCCAGTTATAGATTTGTTTATCGCATCCTCTAAAATAATTTTGTGGACAATTATTAAGAAAAAATAATTAAAAAAAATACACATTTTTTATTGTTGTTATTGGGTAACCTTTCGGAGGGGTCTGGAACTCCTCGGATACATGCCTGGCTTACTTTGATGTTATTCAAAAGTATATACTTTTCTTACGGCCTCCACTGATCAAGAAATGATTCGAGTGGAGATACTGAATGCTATCTGTGACAACCTGGACATTCATAGCATTCAATAAATCCCAGATTTGAGCTGGAGAAAAGAAAGCAAAGTTATGGTATATATTCAACCTATTCAAATGAGATTTTTCTGATGCACATAACCATTCTACGAAAAGTGACCTCAGCAATATTTCCAAGGTATATTCAAATGACATAGATAGAAAACTGTTTTGTAATGAACTACAGCACTTCCGTCGTTTTATGAATCTCATGGATTAAGATCAATCCTCAGTCCGGCTAGAAGATTGCTACAAACTGCTTATGGATAGTGACGGTTTTAAAGAGACATTTCCAAATGTGGAAACCATTCTTAAAGTTTTTCTTACTTTGCCAATAGCTAATGCAAGTGGTGAAAATAATTCAGTGCTCTTAAAAGAGTTAAAAACTAACTACGATCAACACTTTCTCAAGAGCACTTAAATAGTTTTTAAATATTGTACATAGAGAGCAATGCGCTGAATCATGTCAATCATGATGAAGTCATAGACACTTTTGCTGCAATTAAAGCCAGAAGAAGTTTTTTATAAACATGATGCTGTGTTTGTAAGTAAATGAAATAGTGTTTCTCTTTGTTGCAATATAAAATAGAATTATTTGATGATGATGAAATGGATTATAGTCTATTTAAAAATTATAGTAAATATACCCGGAACCCGGATGTGTCTCAAAACGAGGGGACCACAAAAGGTTTAGTGAGACGGCCCCCCTACAGCATAAATTCGCCCCCGCTGAAGACGATGTGATAGGAGAACATAATAACTATGAGCCATTAGAATCGTCAAATGAGAAGAACCAAGACGTCAATACGCTTAGATGGAACTGAAAACGATGTGATATAAGAAGATAATGAATATGAGACCTTAGAATTGTCAAGAGTGTGAATGATAGCGACTAAATGATAACTGACCCTTGATTTATGATACTGACAGAACTGTAACCTCAGGTTTATACTGAGAGATTTTTTTTTCCAAGTTATCACATCCTGTGTAGCAAATGGCACTTTTTCATTAAAAGCAAGTTAGATTTTTTGTCACTTGGATTTGTGGTTTGATTTAAGAATTAATTTGATGTCGATTCATAAATCTAATATTATATCTAGGCCATCTTATTTTCGAGCTCGTCTTATATTCGAGTAAACACCCTATTGTTTCCTTTTTGCCATGTCACTTTTGTCTAAAAGAGTGGTTACCAAAACTGTTAGGCGCAGTGGTCTAAGCGATGGCCTCTGATCATTCGTCCGAAAGGGGTCCGGGTTCGAATCCCGGTGAGGCATGGAAGATGTGTTTGTCTTACGGCACTGGCTCTCTCCCTTCCCTGGAACCAGTGACCCTAAATAAGGGACGGGCGACTGCTTATAGCCCATTGAGTTGCTCACGATGGTCGTTAAACCTCCAATCAAAAAAATCGTCCGGGATGGGTGCCGTTTTGAATCCCGGTGAGGCATGGATGTTGTGTTTGATTACGGCACTGGCTCTCTCCCTTCCCTGGAGTCAGTGGCCCTAAGTTGGAGACTGGCGGCTGCTTGTTGCTCATGGTGGTCGTTAAACCTCCAATAAAAAAAGCTTTTATTGAATCAAACGGACGAAATTTCGATAACACTTTTCTAGATTTTGTTTCATTTCTCTTTACTGAGTAAACAATCATTCCATATGGTTGTCTAAATCGTTATCTTTGCTTCTCACAATATTTTTGTTCTCAGAAGTGTGATCAGTGCTATCTCCTGCGTCCTCGGCGCTCCCAGTTTTAATCTAGGTTCAGTAATAACGTATTTTTTATTTTTCATGCCTTCTTTTTCCCAATGATGGATTTGAATATATTTTGTTTGAAAAGTAGTAAGTATCATTTAGGTTTTCCTATTTTGTGGAAATTGTTTGTATTAAAAAGTGATAAGCATGCTTATGAGTTTCCCGTTTTGTTTACTATAGAATTATTAATTTATGAGGAATAAATGAAAAGTATAATTTTAGAAATTACACGGTATTATTGTTTGTATCATCAAGATATCTTCGTTTCCAAAGTTTGGCTTGGTTTTGGAATATTACAAATTTCGAAATCGTTCTCTGTTTGAGCCTTCGTTATGAAAGAATAGGTCATCATTACAAAGCTGATTTTGGTGGATTGACTGATGTTCAAATTGAAAAAAAGAAACTCTCCGTCATTTCCAAAGGAATATATATTTGAATTCTTATAGACATTACTTTTTTTATTTATTTTTTGAATTTTTGGTTGTAATTTGTTGTTCTTATTAGAAAGTTTGTCTGTGCCCATGTTTTTAACACCTGAAGCTATATATAAAAACAATTTATTTATTTTCACCAAACAGTTTTTCTACTCTAAGCGCGATGACCTGTAAATTTAAAAATTAATCAAAGGTACTGTCAGTCTAATGTTGGGATGCCAAATTATTCCAGATTTTGATTTATAAGTTTCCTTTATAAAATAAATTTCCATTTGGTTGTTTCATTATCAATAAGAATAGCAAGAGAAAAGAAAAGAAACGGCTGTTTAGTTTGTGCTAAGAAATCAAAAGCAGCCGAATGGTAAAGGAAAATCCTTAATGCAAACACGAAAGTTGGTGGGTGATGTACCGTAGATATCTCTATTACCATTCTAGGATAAAGTACATTATCAGTTATTGCGCTTATGACTGCAAGTGAGTGAAGTGTAAAATGCGGCGACCGTCGCAAGTTGTGTTCCGAAATGGAATATGATAGACATACTATTTAGTCACCTACAGATGTGAAACCTATCCTGTCAAAACACATTTCTCAGTTTCGTGTTAATTTAATTTTATTTCGGGTTTTAACAAGGTCCAGGAAATTAGAGAGATGAGTTCCCTCCACTTGTGACGTTACTCTCGTGTTACACGCACTGATACGTCGGTGTCGCGTATTACGTCACACACGACCGCGTTGAAAACCAATAGGACGACTTGGTTTCCGCGTGACGTCACTAAAAGAGGGAACTCATCTCTCTAATGCCATGGCCTTGTGTTTTCTAGACGACCTCAGCTTTAGCGACCACTAAGAGCAAGTCTTAGGGCAATAAGCATTACCTTTAACCTCCCATGCTTCCACTCCCGGGATTCAGGTCCCGGGGGTTGGGAGTCAGCCCCGTGAGGCAGGCGCGCCGACCTTGATTTTCAGGGATTCGAGCGCAGCTCAGATTTCTGACACGCGTAAAAGTTTTACAGCATTTAACGCAACACAACGAAATGTACAATGTCTTTTGCATATGGTACTGAATAGCTAATAGGAATAGCTCTCAGAGTGACAGAGAAAGTGCTCACTGTTCCACCATGAAGTAAAAATGTGTGGATAACGTTCTTGAAAATTTTTGTGAGCATCAGACAAAAAACGACGGAAATCTTGACATCAGAAGACATCTGAATTCATGAAATCATATCAATTAGGTCATAGAATGCTATGAGCAAGTTTCTCACAAAACCTAAAATAAAAACAAAATTATTTACTTAGCTCTAGGGAACTCCTATCTTTCTACACCGCGTTCCAAAACTGCCATGATACCATTTTTATTTTCTTCTGACATTTCCTTAAGTTACTAGACAGGAAGAGCGTCTTCCTCCTTCACTAACACCGAATCAATGCGGATTTCCGTAATCGCTTCACAAGCCAAGAACATTATGGAGGGAAATGAAACGTAGGAACAGCGTTCTCCGAATTTAAGAATGGTCATCTGAAATATTCTAGTTGTACATAAGGATTTTTATAGCGCTCTTACAAATGACATTATACAGAGCTAATATCGTGCTTCTCAAATCCCAAGCATAACTGCCAACAGAAATAATTTGCCCTCGAAAATATGAAGATGAGTATGCACATTTGTAAGAGATATAATGTATCATCAAACACATGAATATACAAAAGAAGAGGGTGGGAAAGAAGGCAGCAACGCAAGCAGAAAGACACAAGAAAAATCAGTTACAATTCTGAAATAATAGCTTCACGGAAACGAAAGATTTTGAATTGGACAGAATCTGCCATACACTGAGTTATTATTTTGATCCGAACAAAGGAATCCAGAAGTCCAGAGAACAAGAAGCGCTTTCGTGATTCTTAAGGATTAGAAATCGGAAAGAAACCTTGTTCTCAACAAATATCACTCCATGTTTGCAGGTGCATATCAACCGTTTTTTACGCTTTCGAACCGTAGGTTGAGAAGCGTATATGCTCCAGCTTTTTCCGTCCGTCTGTCCGTCTGTCGGCACGATAACTCACGTAAAAATGGTTCGATTTCGATGAAATTTTAGTATGTGGTAGGGGACCGCCAGGAGACGAATCCTATTGGAAATGGGTAAAGTGGGGTCAAAGGTCACGACATTAGAGCGCAATTCATTCAGTTGCCCTTATGCGTCATAACTTGCTTAAATATGGTTCGATTTCAATGAAATGTTAGTATGTGGTAGGGGACCACCTGGGGACGAACTCTATTGAAAATGGGTGAAGTGGGGTCAATGGTCAGGACATAGGAGCGGGATGTAATCCATTGCCCGTATGCGGCATAAAGTGCGTAAAAATGGTTCGATTTCGACGAAATTTTAGTATGTGGTAGGGGACCACCTGGAGAGTAGCCCTATTGAAATGGGACAAATGGAATCAAAGGTCAGGACATAGGATCGAGATCCATTCCATCGCCCTTATCCCACACTATTAAGGTGAACGTCAAGTAATTTTGCTTCCTATATTTCCAATGGAAAACCTTTTGTACACATTTCCTTCACAATTAGTGTGTTCCCAAAGATGGACATTTGAACATCGATTAAAATAATTTCATACTATCACTTGGAATACTTAACATTTTGTAAAACATAAGCATAATTATATTAAAAAAACAATAACGTTTCCTTTCGTGGTGTTAAACCCAGAAAAAAGATGGCGCGATCTGTGCTTTGTAGACGTCAGTGGACAAATAAATGTTGGATTGCATAATTACGGTTACGGTTTAGAAAATATTATGTATTCCAAGTTATGAAATGAAGCTATCTTAATGGATGTTCAAATTTTCATCCTTGGGCACGCATTGTTTGTGAAGAAAATGTGTACAGAAGTTTTTCCATTGGAAGTATAGGAAGCAAAATTACTTGACTTCCACCTTAAGGTAGCAATTCTTGTATGTATATGTATGTACATTTTATTTTGAAAACGGCTCTAAGAATTTTGATGAAAGTCGTTAACCTACAGTTTTCTGGTACTAGATATCGATTTAGCTTGATCTCGACTTTAGGAGAATTCGTTTAGTGGGTTTAATACCCACCCGGAATTATAACGTTTTTATTGGCATGGCGTCGTTCCATTAATGTTACCAATGCTTAGAAATCTTATGACATCACAATCTCGCGTTTGAGAATGTTGGCGCGCGGACACGTCAATGTTCTCATTACGTCACTCGTTGTTTGTGGATCCTATTAAAGTTTCATGACGTCACACTCTTGCGGCGAGCAGATGGTCGCGATTCCCATCTGCCTCATTACGTCATGCGTTGTGTGCGTATATCCGTCCGCACGATAACTTGCCTAACAATTGTTCGATTTCGATGAAATTTTTGTATCTGGTAGGGAATCACCTGGGAAGGAACCTTATTTAAAGTGAACGAAATGGGGTCAAAGGTCAGTACATAGGAGCGGGATCCATTCCACTGCTGTTATGCGCCATAACTAACGTAAAAAAATCGATTTCGATGAAATTTTAGTATGTGGTAGGTGACCACCTGGTGACAAACCTATTGAAAATGGGCGAATGGGGTCAAAGGTCACGACATAGGAGCGGAATCACTTCCATCGCCATTATGCTTCATAACTTACGTAAAAATGCTTCGATTTGGATAAAATGTCAGTATGTTGTAGGGGCCTGCCTGGGGACGAATTCTGTTGGAAATGGGCGAAATGGGGTCTAAGGTTAGGACACAGGTGCGGGATCTATTCCATAGCCCTTATGCATCATAACTTACTTAAAAATGCTTCGATTGCGACAAAACTTTATCATGTGTTTTCGGAGGTATACCGAACCGGTTCTGTTAAATATATTCGAAATGGGATCAAAGGTCAGGGCACAGGACCGAGATTTATTCCACAGCCCTAATTCTCATAACTTCAGTGATAACTTAAGTAATGATTTCTGGTACGTTGGAAAGCGTATCATAATCAATGCATTGCATGATTTTACTAACTTGTTAAGACGTCTTTTGGCTTGAAAAAGAAATGTGTAAGAATGCGTTCGGATAAGATATCTTCACTTCTAGCAGTAGAATTAAAACTTTTATGTACTTATTTCATTTTCATTAGATTGTGTGTGTGTGTGAAGCACGTGGAAAAGTTTTCATTTATTTGTCTATCTAGGTACACAATTGAATTGTATATACATAGATGTGGTACTCTAGAAATTTATTTTCTTTAAGATAATGTAGAAGGAATTCCGCACAATAGTTTCTATTGCACTGTTATCTACTTTCATTCATTGAATAACAAACGTTTAGTTTGGGGAACTTTTAGACGGATCTTATCAATCCATTTGCGTAAAAGTTAAATTTTTTAGGAAATACTTTCTTTCCTTAAGAAAGATCTTTGCATGTTGTGGAGGATTACAAACTTTTAAGGCGCTCTGCCAGCCCTTTTTGAAAGCCCTACATAACTTTAGGGTCCAAAAATAAAAATAATATTAACAAACTTAAAGAAAAAAATATATATATATAACAAACTTAAGTGCGTCGCTGTTAATTTAGGCAATTTACAATTATTTTTACTCACCTTTCTTTAAAATTGCATACGAATGTGCTTCATCATAATAAAAGCACTGAATCGAAAAGAAAAATGCTGATTTTTTTCTACATTTATATAAAATACAGATGAATCAAATACAAATTCAATAATTTTATTTGTACAAAAAAGAAAAGAAAAAATAACAGTTCAAAAAACCTGAATATCAAAGTTTTAAAATTCGCAAGAATTAATATTATCAATATTCAAAACAATAGTCATTAATGATGCCTCTTCTTACAAGTCCCATCGACGTGCTACAAAGATACAAAGTCTTTAATGATATCTTCAAAATGAAGTTCTTTTAGGGGTTCAGTATTTGCAACAAAACTAGCCAAACTGGAGTGTATGAAATACACTGCTGGGCACACAAAATGCTACACCAAGAAGGAAGCATCCGATTGGCCTGAAATTCGTAGCATGCACCCGCGAGAGGATATTCAAACAATTAGCATTGCAGGGCATATGCAAATCATGTGCGCCCGACACGCCACCGAGAAGCACTATAAGAAGGGTGCACAGAAGGCGGGGTGTAAGTAGTGGAAGGGAAGCTTCCTGATGCCTCGTCGCAGAATACGGCAGTCATTCCATCACGTTTCGGAGTTCGACAGAGGACGAATAGTGGCTTATCGCGACAGCGGTTTACCGTACCGAGACATCGGCGCCCATGTGAGACGACATACAGCCACATTGAGGCGAGTATGGATTCGGTGAGTGCAGGAGGGACGGACGGACCGACGTGAGCGATTGCCGCAGCCACGGCACACCACAGAACTAGAGGATCGGCATGTTGTGCGGCAGGCATTGACGGCTCGTACCGCGACATCACGAACGTTAGCGCAGGAATTAGGGTGTGTTGCGCAACAACATGTGTCAGCACGTACAGTTCGACGTCGTTCGCAGGAGCGGGGACTTGTCGCACTGCGCCCATTGCTCTGATTACCATTGAAGTTACACCACCGGCGAGTACGGCGGCAGTGGGCCGTTGAACGCCGCACCTGGACTACGGAATGGAACGACATTGTCTTCTCCAACGAATCCCGCTTCTGCCTGCAACACCACGATGATCGGATCCGCATGTGGCGGTAGCGCGGCGAGAGACTGTTTGACGCCTGCACAATGCATCACCATACCGGTCCGTCGATGAGCGTTATGGTTTGGGGCGCAATTGGATAGGACCCCCGCACCCCTCTGGTACGCATCGCCGGTACACTCAACAGCCACCGCTACATCTCCGACGTTTTGGAGCCTGTAGTCCTCCCTTACGTGCAGGACCTGCCAGCGGGTACGTTTCAACAGCACAATGCGCGCCCCCACGTGGCATGCATCGTGCAATAATTCTTCACGTCTCACCAGGTGTCACTGCTGCCGTGGCCCGGCTGTTCTCCCGATATGTCGCCCATCGAACACGCGTGGTCGCTGATTGGCAACCGAGTGGCGCGGCAAGCACCACCCGTGGCTACGCCTGATGAACTGTGGCAACGTGTGGAAGAAGCCTGGACCGAAATACTCCAAGGCTACATCCAAAGCCTCTTTCGTTCGATGCCGTGGCGTGTAGCGGCCGTTATTTCCAGCCATGGGGGCCACACGAACTATTGATGTCTGCGTGTTCCGCAAGTCGCACGGGCCTGTAAGCTTAATCGTTTCATCTTTGTATCTGTTGTTATGTGTCCAGTAAATCTGGCTTTGCCATCTCGTGTCCTTCTTTGTGTTGCATTTTGGATGGCCAGCAGTGTAGTTGTGTGAGTTCCTAAGATAATTTTTAAACTAAATGACCTTTCACCAGAAGCGTTTGAAGTTATCATGCTCGAGAAAATTCTTAACGCAATGTCCAGGTTAAGAAAGAGTGAAGTTCATTGCTCCTCACGAAGTACTTTCAGGAATTCGGGGGACTTCTACCGCCCAGCGGCTTTCAGTAATTCATGGGACTTCTACCGTCCAGCGGCTTTCAGGAATTCGTGGGACTTCTACCGCCCAACGGCCTAGGCAACGACCTAGACTGGCCTGATCGTAAATCCGCCCCTGTACGTACTTTGCCTTAAATAAAACTTGTGTTTATGTCTGAGATTCTTACTCCGCCATTTTATATCTGTGAAATGGTATATCCTGAAAACATTTTTTAGGAAATATTGCCGTGGAAAAAAAAATTCAAAAACTAAACGATTTTCTTTGTGAAGTTTGCCAAATTATGTCTGAAAATCTCAATGTATAGTGAGTACAAGAATAAATAAGAAGCAGCATACTATGCATAAAAATTCATCTTAAGTTTAAGAACCTGTGAACCAGAAACTGAATCAAATTACATAAGAAGTTTCATAATTTTTATCATATAAAATAGTAATCACTAAGTATAATATGTATCATAGTTTTGGAGGGATTCTATTTACAGTCAGAAGACGAATTATAAATAAAAAAAATGAATACCTTACGTTTGGGCTTCTCTATTCGTTTGGTAAACATATAGTTTTAACAAATAAGAGATCCTCTTTTGACAGCTCTTCCCGTATTATTTTTCCAATGCAATGTTTCAAAGATAATTTCATTTCGAATGTGCTTTCACATAATCATAAAACGAAGAACGTAAAATTGCTATTTCTAAATCAGAATACACGTTGTATTATTTCTAATACAACATGTCTTCTGATTTCTAAATCAGAAGACACGTTGTTACGGAAAGATAATATTTTACTTACTGTCAAGGAAATTTAGAACTACTGTTCCAAATAACAAGTTAGTAAAATCATAAAATGCATTGAATATGATACGCTTTCCAACATACCAGAAATCATTACTCAAGTTATCCCTCAAGTTATGAGAATTATGGCTGTGGAATAAATCTCGGTCCTGTGCCCTGACCTTTGATCCCATTTTGATGATATTCAACAGAACCGGTTCGGTATACCTCCGAAATAACATGGTAAAGTTTTGTCACAATCGAAGCATTTTTACGTAAGTTATGATGCATAAGGGCTATGGAATAGAACCCGTTCCTAAGTTATAACCTTTGACCCCATTTAGCCCATTTTAAATAAGGTTTGTCACCAGGTGGTCCCCTACCACATACTAAAATATCATCGAAATCGAACCTTTTTTACGTGAGTTATGGCCCACAACAGAAGTGGAATGGATTCCTCTCCTATGTACTGACCTTTAACCCCATTTCGTTCACGTTAAATAGGGTTCCTTCCCAGGTGATCCCCTACAAGATACTAAATTTTCATCGAAATCGAACAATTGTTACGCGAGTTATCGTGCTGACGGACATACGCACACAACGCGTGACGTAATGAGGCAGATGGGAATCGCGACCATCTGCCCGCCGCAAGAGTGTGACGTCATAAATCTTTAATACGATCCACACACAACGCGTGACGTAAAGAGACAGATGGCGTGACCGCGCGCCAACATTCTCAAATGCGAGTTGTGACGTCATAAGATTTCTAAGCATTGGCAACATTAATGGAACAACGCCATCACTAAAAACGTTATAATTCGGGGTGGTTATTTAACCCACTAAACGAATTCTTCTAAAGTCGAAATCAAGCTAAATCGATCTCTAGTACCAGAAAACGGTAGGTTAACGACTTTCATCAAAGTTTTTAGAGCCGTTTTCAAAATAAAATGTACATACATACATACAAGAATTGCTTTGCTTCCTATACTTCTAATGGAAAAACTTTTGTACACATTTTCTTCACAATTAATGCGTTCCCAAGGATGAAAATTTGAACATCGATTAAAATATCTTCATTTTATAACTTGCAATACTTAATATTTTCTAAAACATAACCTTAATTATGCAATTCCACATTTGTTTGTCTACTGACGTCATGAAAATACAGGTCGCGCCATCTTTTTTCTGGACAATTAATGCGTTCACAAGGATGAAAATTTGAACATCGATTCAAATAGCTTCATTTCGTAATTTGGAATATTTAATATTTTCTAAACCATAACCGTAATTATGCAATCCAACAATTTTTTGTCCACTGACATCATCAAAGTACAGGTCGCGCCATCTTTTCTCTGCTTTCAACACCACCAATGGGAAAGTTATTGATTTTTATTTTAATTATGGTTATGTTTTAGAAAATATTAAGTTTTCCAAGTTTTAATATGAAGTTATTTTAATCGATGTTCAAATTTTCATCCTTGGGAACTCATTAACTGTGAAGGAAATGTGTACAAAATTTTTCCATTGGAAGTATAGGAAGCGAAATTACTTGACGTCCACCTTAATACATTAATATGGGATAAGGACAATGGAATGGATCGCAATCCGATGTCCTGACCTTTGACCACATTTCGTCCATTTTCAATAGGGTTCGTCCCCAGGTGGTCCCCTACTACGTACTGAAAATTCATCGAAATCGAACCATTTTTACGCACGTTATGCCGCATGAGGGCAATGGAATGCATCCCAATCTTATGATGTCCTGACCTTTGACCCCACTTCACCCATTTGAAATAGTGTTCGTCCCCAGGCGGTCTCCTACCACATAGTAAACTTTCATTGAAATCGAACCATATTTACGTAAGTTATGACGCATAAGGGTAATGGAATGATCCCGCTTCTACGTCGTGACCTTCGACCCCATTTGTCCCATTTTCAACATACTAAAATTTCATCGACATCGACCCATTGTTACGCCAGTTATCTTGCGGACGGGCGGACGGACGGACAAAGCTGGTGCATATACGCTTCTTCAACCTACGGTTGGAAAGCGTAAAAAACGAAGTTTCTAGAACATATTGGAATGGAATTGTTTCGGGAGCACTGGCTGTTGTACAACGTTTTGAATACTACCGCGGAATTACTGAAAACGTAATAGTGTTTGCTTCTCAAAAACTTAGTAGTTTTGGCTTCAAAGATCAATAATTTTGGCTTCTAGGAGCAAATACTTCGACTCTCTTACTCTGCTCTAGGGTAAAATGAAGAAGCTCTGAAACGCCGGTCTGAGAGATCACCAAATTCACTAGAGAGTATTTCTTACTCTTCAACGTTTTGCCGTATAGGCATAATTACGACGATGTGACATTTGTACAACTTTGTTATCTTAGCATTGTAGCAATGTTTTTTCCATCGCACAGGTATTGAAATGCAGATGTGAGGCACAGAATTTCTTTTGTTGTAGAAAGGGCTACTCAAAAATGGCTACCACGTACATGTCAGTGTTGCTGTTCGAATCAAGCCAAATCGACAAGGCAAATGGCTTGATCAGAGAACACCGATGGATTACGTTTTCCGCTATTACTGCACATTTTGATATCAGCTACGGATCCGCACATGCCATAGTGCGTGATGACTTCGGTTACCATATATTTTGCGCAAGATGGATACCCAAACAGCTTACTGATATAGACAAGCAACAGCGCGTGGAGGTTGCGACCCAATTCCTGAAACTTTATGAAGAAGCTCCGAGTGTTTTGGAGCGGATTTTCACCGGCGACGAAACACGGTTTCATCACTGTGAGCCGGAAAACAAGCAACAAAGCATGCAGTGGAAACACTCGTATTCTCCTGTAAAGAAGAAATTCAAACAGCAGCCCTCCGCCAAGAAAATCATGCTGACCTTCTTTTGGGACACGAAGGTTTCAATTCTGGAGCATTTTCAGGAACACGAACAAACAGTGACAAGTGCAATGTACTGTGTTATGCTAAGAGAGAAACGGAGACCTGCAATTTGCAGGAAAAGAAGATAACTGCTGTCAAAAGCAGTCTTGTGGCACCTGACAATGCACGTTCCCTTGTAGCGGCCGCAATGGAGAAGGCAATGCAACAATTGCGGTTTAAATGTCTTCCACATCTTCCTTACAACCCTGATCTCACGCCATGTGGTTATCACGTCTTCGGCCCACTTAAAGAGGCTCTGCGCGGTCGCAGATTCACTTCTAATGATGAGGTTAAGAAAGTGGTGCAGACCTCGATTCTGCAGCAGCCGAAAAGCTTCTTCTCCCAAGGAATGAAGAAGCTAGTGGAACGATACAAGTGCATCGACCTGCAGGGTGACTTTGTGGAGAAGTGAGGTAACCATTATGTTCATTTGTTCACATTTACCGGCCGGTATTAAAAGATATGTTGCATTTACTTTTTGATTCTCCCTCCAGCCCGAAACAGCGACATTAGCATTTGCCATCTCACTTTCTAACGACAATAAAGAAACAGTGTGATGTCAAAGGTCAAAACGCGACTGTGCAATCCTGATCTCTCTCGTTAAAGAGATTAATGGAACTGCAGAGGCAAATGTTTCACAAAGAATACTTTCAATACTTAGCATTTTTATTCTCCGATTTACTCTAATACCATGCATGCTCGCTTCATCTCTCTTTTTATATCTTTTATGGAATTTATGATATCAGAAGGCAATGGGGTGGATTTCGTTTAAGATTCAACTAGGTAAAATGCTTACTGTTTTCCCATTCGATTGTGCTTCACTGCAGAAATTGAAACTTCGACGTTTTGACCCTCACAACAAGTTCTGAAAACACCATAGGCGTAATGTTGTGACTCGTGATAGGATTTGCATACTTCATTCCCATCGCATTCCTACCAAGCGGACGTTCTTACATGTTGTGGTAGTTCTGGTTTCACTGGTAGTGCCCCTTACCGTTCTTTAACAGAAGAGACGGTATTTAACTGTCCCTTCTGTCTCTTTAATTGTAGTCAACTCACTCATTTCCTCCATTGCTTTTCCAGTTAGTTAATCTTTTACGAACTAACTGGTAAAGCAATGGAGGGAATGAGCGAGTTTTTTACAGATTACGTAGAGCCATCTCCTCATCCCGATCCTTTTACAATACGGCACACATTATCGGGTGGATGGTAGTTTTTCCGGAGACGGAAAACTTCATTGTGCCAGGTGAGATGCCTTCATATCTCGGAACATGGCTGATGAAGGAACAATACTGTTGCTGCAGTAACTGATTGTATTGGATGTGCATGGCCGCCATTTTGACAGCCAAGACAGGTTATCACTCGAGGACACATCATTACAATGGTGCTGCTCTCACGGACAATAAAATTTGCGCTCCTAGAAGAAAACGTGATACAACCGCGAAACTTTGCAAATAGCTACAATGTGTGCTGGTATACAAATGATCCGTGTTTGGTGCGAGTGCACATGACCGCACGCTCTGTGCTGGCACTGCAAGCACGAACCGGCCGCCTTATAAGCCGGCGTGTAATCAATGCCACATGAAAGCGAAAAGCACCGGCCGAGGCAAGCGAGAGTACAGTGTGGCAAGAATATCGAGTAGACGCCACAGACGTCGATTTACGCAATTTACGGACTTTCAGATAGGCCTGATCATCTGGCTGAAAACCGCAGGGTGGTTGGCGCGTCGTATAGCCTGCCACGTGGATCGTCTTGACCATACTGTCCGACTCCGCCACGTGACGGCACTGCCACGTGGCGGAGCGGCTCTGTACGGGCCAAGAGAATCACCGGTAAAGAGGATCGACGGATCGTGCGCCAGGCACGAACGGAATCCACGGGGACCCGGTCCATTATACAGGCAGATGTAGCGGCTCCTGTATGCCCACGAACCATTTCCCGGCGCCTCGCGGAAGCGAATCTGCGATCCCAGCGGCCCTTACATGCGCTGCCACTAATACCGGAACATCGCCGCCTACGTGTGTAGTGGTGCCAGGCCAGAGACAAGTGGAACGCCACAGACTGGCAACGTGTGGTATTCAGCGGTGAATGCCCCTTCGGTTTTGGGACAGATGATGATCGTGTCCGGGTGTGGAGGACCCCTGGTCAACGGCACAATCCCAACCTTCGCTATCGAGTGCCACACCTCACCCACTGCATGCATTATGTTTGGGGAGCCATTGCCTACGATATCCGATCAGCTCTAGTAGTGGTACGTGGATCATTGACGGCCAGCGGTATGTGGATGAGATCCTACAGCCCCATTTGCTCCAATTCCTGACCAGTATTCCAGGTGCACTATACCAGCAGGATAATGCCCGCCCGCACATGGTTCGGGTTGCCCAGGACTACTTACATCATGTCCAGACACTTCCATGGCTTCCCAGCTCCCCGGACATGCACCTTATGGGGAATGTGTGGGACCAGTTGAAAGGCCAGGTGCCGCAGTGCCGCACTCTCTGGGATTTGGAGCTCACCGTCCAATACGTGTGGGTCAGTCTGCTGCATGACAACATCAGGCATCAGTTTGCCTCCATGCCGGACCGTATTTCAGCATGTATCGCCGCATGAGGCGGTGCGACGCGCTATTGAAGATGGCCAGACTTTGTTCCACAGATCAATCTGTAATTGTCCTGTAGCTCTGTTTTGCCATCATGTGTATTATCCATTTGTATCATTACGTCCATAAATATTCGGTTCAATCCGGTGCTTCCTTCTTCGTGCGCAAATTTCTTTGTCCTTGAGTCTATAAATAATGCATTGTATACTGTTACAATTTTTTTGAGTAATTTAGGAACTGCAATCCGCTCTTCTTTCACTTTTTTTTTGTAATATCTTGGGTAAGAGAATGGAAGCTTTTCTTTCAGCTACACCATTCTAAGACTGTTCCTTACTATGTATTAAACACATCAATGTTTCGACTCTGCGTCTTATGTTAAATTTGAACCTACCTGCTTGTAGCTGTCGTGAAAACGTATGAGTGCATTTGAGCTCTGTATTTTGCACAAGTGAAAATTTGAACAACTTGAACTTTCTGTGTCTTATTTATCACCTATGTAATTCTGCATTGACACACAATTCATGAAATTCAATTATACTGTTTCGGATACGTCAGCTCTTGTGTTTGACCAATTTCCACGAGTTTATTATAGAATCCCATCTGATATTCTTTGGGCATCTGGAATGATAGTCGCGTCTCATACATGCGTGGTATGCTTCCCGCGTACCACGCATGTCTGATATGTCCAGGTTTTCTTTATCACACAGACGCTTTACGACTGCATTTACTCCACTCTTTCGACGAAAAGGTGCAAGGATGAGTAGGTATTCTCTTCTCGCTAAGAGATTTCCTAGCAGACATACGTTCGAGTAAAGACGATGAACGGTAACTAGAGCGATGAACGGTAACATTGTCTTCCTGGAACGTCAGAATTTTCGTTTGGCGGAAATGGTGCATTATCAGTAACAACTGCTCTTCAAGAAGGACTATGGACTTCCCAGAAGTGCGGTGCCTGTGTAGAACCATCAGAGAGTTCAGTTGCTGCCACATAAATTTGCTTATGGTTCATCACTTTCAATGGGGACTTATCATAATTGTTTATGCCTTAGAGAATGAGTACTGGATCATCCATCACTGATGTCCACTTCATATTGAACTGTACGGAATTCGTTTTGCTTTACGGTTAAGGAACAACGCAGAATGCGTATGAGTGGCTTTTACCCTTAAATTCCCCCGTAGTTTAGGGAAGTCGATGTGGAATGATGAGATAAATCTTTTTAGGAATATTCAACGTTTTCACTGTGTGGCACTTTCGATGCACGCAATGATGCCGTCATGGCATTTACGGAACTGCAAAGTCGCGTACGTTAATCGATAACGGAACTTCATTAGGTCATCCAATTTCTGTATATTTGATGCTATTAGTTATTCGGTTGGGTGTTCATAATGAATTTGCCAATCAGAGTTGCTTATGGATGCACCGACATTCGTTCTCATGCACTAGACCAGAATACCACCCTCCGTCGATAATTTTAAACTATCACTTCGATCACTGCATTATATCATATTTTTGAAGCATCCTATTTCATCATGTAAGTGTTAATTTTCTATCGCCTTATTTTTTCTGAAGAAGGATATTGATTCCCATGGAGGACATAAAATCGTAGGATTATGAGATCTTAGATTCAGAGTTGTTGGCTTTAGGCTAGAGAAACGACCAGGGATAATGGATAGACACATAAGAAGTTTCAGTCCTGTTCACTGCTCAAAAACCAGGACCTGAGCTCCAGACATTTGCGTATTTTAGCGACAAATGGTACTTACTCTATATATTTTCCCTTCAGGATTTCAGACTGCTTGAGCTCGAACTGTTGCGTGTCAAGATATGAGAAATAACTGGATGTCATCCCTCAACTGCTCAAGTTCAAAAATGACGGTCATCCAAATTTTTTCTACCTAATCAAATTTGCCCTGCACGTGGATTTCTATTTAAACTTTTGTACCATTTCGAATAATACTTTTCACCATTCAAACTTATTTATCTAATTACATTCATTTTACATTATTCTTCCAAATGCAGTGACTACGATATATGTATAAGCGCATTTAATTTCATTCCAATGCTTAATAAGAACGGAAAGCTTTTTTAACATATTTAAGGAGGAAATGCTATGAAACAAAGGAGTAAATCGGGAAAATTTGCTATTGAAAGCAAATCTAAAATTTCATTGTGAATTTTATTTTTATCCCGTGACAGTAGCTAACTAACTTTCAATGTCTTTCCTACAGTTGGCTTGGTCAAGGAAATGTTTTTCCTTGACCACGCCAACTCGTTAAACGTGAGGAATTACTGCCCACATTTTTGAGCAAGAAGAACTTTGCACTAATTCCTTATCATAATGTATAAACTAGTATGAATAAATGGAAGGAATAACACTAGGAAAGAAAAAAATAGCTTATTATTTAGGGTTGATTATATAATCATTTATTTCTCCTATTGGAATGTATTTTTTTAAAATGAAGTTCAATGAGAGATCGATAAAAGCACAAAAGGTATAGAGTATAAGTCGTGGAGAAAGAAAAAAAATGGCTTAAACAAAAATTGGCCCAAGAAACAATTCGGCTCAGTGGGTAAAGAGGCATGAAACAATACCAAAGTTGATACTTAATCATATATGGGTCACTGGTTGCAGGACAATTTCAGTTTCTTTAAGACTAAGTAACATTCTAACTCCAAATGTTTCATATTGCTGATCATCCAACTTTTAAAATAAATATACCAACATATGCACAAAACTTTAAAGATGGGTTGAAGTACCCGTGTGTCCCACATTGCTGACTGGATACAAAATTGCAATTCCTAGGTTATTTCACTTCTAAAAGCTGTGGGTCGTTTTCTATGATAGACAGTAAAATGCAGTCAATGTAAGTTTGGAGCTTTCTATTTATTTCCTTCTGCTCATGCAAAGCATCAGCAATTTCAATTTCAGTAAGTGTGTCAAATTCTTCTACTATTGAGGCACTATCATTTACTAGAAGAAGAAGCCGTCCTTCCTGAAGATTTGAGCCAAGCAATCGGGCTTGAAGTTCTTCACTAGTTTCTTGAAATCTTCTGGTTTCGTCTCTGGCTTTCCTTAGCTCTTGCTGTAATTCTTTGTATTGAGCAGGTAACTCAAGAAGGCTTCTGCTTCGGACTCTGGGGTCTTGACTACTCTGACGGTATTTCTCTAATTCAAATGTAACGTCTTCCAGTGACTGGCTGATAGATTCTCTCTCAGCTTCGAACTCTTCTTTTTCCCGACAAACAAACTCCTGTAGCTCTCTATGCTGTTTCCAAACAGACTGCAGTTCTTTAGCACTTTCTGCAACCTGTTCAGTGAGGTGTCCATTATGTTCTGTTAGTTTTTCTACTTCCGATTTTAACTTAATCATTTCGTCATTGCGTTGCTCACAATCGTTCTGAAGGTCCTTCAGACTGTGAGCATGTTCATCCGCTTCGTCTTCTAGCTTCTTCCCGCAACGTGCTGTGAGTTCCTGTGACTCCTTTAGCTCTCGTTTTACGCTCTCTTCTGTGGTGGCTTCCATATCTCTTATTTGTTCCTCTAGAGAAAGAATTTCAGATAAAAGAGACGCATTTTCCTGCTTGACTTTCTCGCACTTGGCGTTCGTGATAGTTTGGTCTCCCAACAGTGTAGACACTTGTTGTTGCAGCTCTGCGACGGTTTGGTTTAAATCTTCGACGTCTTCCGTGGGAGGGCCGATGGAAAACATATTGTCGATTTCCGGGGTACACCTTGCGTTGAAACTGACTTGTCAGTTCTCTGGGTAGTTGGAACTAAAAACGAGAAAGGAAAGTAAGTAAAAAGAACAGAATAAACTCATTAACAAAAAACAGTCACATTCAATAACAATTGTAAAACGCTTTCCGAAACAGGATGAAATTATACAGGTTGAGCATCCCTTGTCCAAAATGCTTAGGGCCCGAAATGTCTCGGATTTCGGATTTTCTAGGTTTCGGAGTATTTAAATACCTACACTACTGGCCACCCAAAATGCAACACCAAGAAGGAAGCATCCGATTAGTCTGAAATTCGCAGCATGCGTCGCCCGCGAGAGGACATGCAAACGATTAGTATTGCAGGGCATAAATCATGCGCGTCCGGCACGCCACCGAGAAGCACTATAAGAAAGGTGCGCAGAAGGCGAGGTGTAAGTAGTGGAAGTGTGTTGTACTGCCGGACCTGTGCGTGGGAAGCTTCCTGATGCCTCGTCGCAGAATACGGCAGTCATTCCAGCACGTTTCGGAGTTTGACAGAGGACGAATAGTGACTTATCGTGACAGCGGTTTATCATTCCGAGACATCGGCGCCCGTGTGGGACCACATCCAGCCACAGTGACGCGAGTATGGATTCGGTGGGCGCAGGAGGGACGGACGAACCGACGTGAGCGATTGCGGCAGCCGCGATACACCACCGAACGAGAGGACAGGCATGTTGCGCGGCGGGCATTGAAGGCCCGCACCGCCATCACGAACGTTAGCACATGAAAAAATTAGGGTGTGTTGCGCAGCAACCTGTGTCAGCACGTACCGTTCGACGTCGCCTGCAGGAGCGGGGACTTGTCGCACGGCGCCCATTGCTCCGATTACCATTGACGTTACACCACTGGCGACTGCGGCGGCGGTGGGCCGTTGAACACCGCACCTGGACTACGGAATGGAACGATATTGTCTTCTCCGACGAATCCCGCTCCTGCCTGCAACACCACGATGGTCGGATCCGCGTTTGACGGAACAGCGGCCAGAGACTGTAAGACGCCTGCATTATGCATCGCCATACTGGTCCGTCGCCTGGCGTTATGGTTTGGGGTGCAATTGGATATGACACCCGCACCCCTCTGATACGCATCACCGGTACACTCAACAGCCACCGTTACATCGCCGACGTTTTGGAGCCCGTTTTGGAGCTGCCTTACCTGCAGGACCTGCCAGCGGCCACGTTTCAAGAGTACAATGCGCGCCCGCACGTGGCACGCATCGTGCAACAGTTCTTCACGGCCCACCAGGTGTCACTGCTGCCGTGGCCCACTGGTTCTCCAGATATGTCGCCCATCGAACACGTCTGGTCGCTGATCGGCAACCGAGTGGCCCAACAAGCACCACCCGCGGCTACGCCTCATAAACTGTGGCAACAGCCTGGACCGACATACCCCAAGCCCACATCCAAAGCCTCTTTCGTTCGATGTCGCGGCGTGTAGCGGCCGTTATTGCCAGCCATGGGTACCACACGAACTATTGATGTCTGCGTGTTCCGCAAGTCGCACGGGCCTGTAAACTCAATCCTTTCATCTTTGTACCTGTTGTTATGTGTTCAGTAAATCTGACTTTGCTATCTCGTGTCCTTCTTGGTGTTGCATTTTGGGTGGACAGTAGTGTATATAATGAAATAGCCTGGGGATGGGATCAAGTTTTAATACTGAATTGATTTATGTTCCGTAAGATTTAAAGATAAATTTTAACTGAAGTGGTTCACTAAACCGAAAGAATCAACGAATGACACAAATGGATCCAACTCTGATCACAGTAGTCATTCCCTGCGGAAATCGTTCACCGGAGGAGTCAACGAACGACTCAAAGGGATTCAATTCAGAAACGATTCGCAAGAGTTACTCTCTGCAAAGATCGTTTACCGGAAGTGTCAAATAATGACACATACCGATTCGATTCAGAATCGATTCGCGAGGGTCATTCCTTGCAGAAATCGTTCATCGGAAGAGTCAGTCAACGGCACAAATGGATCTGACCCAGAATCCAGTCTCTGGAGTCGCTCAAAAAGTAAATGGTTCACCTAAAGGGTCAAACAACGACACGGATACATCTGATTCGCGAGTCATTCCCTAAAGAAATCTTTCACCGGAAGTGTCAACGAACGAATTAGTGTAAATGAATTGTTTTAGTGAGTCGAATCGGGAGAATCGATTCTTTCAAAAGGATCAGTTTTCTCTTCACTACAATAGCGCTTAGCATCAGAGTCCGATCCAGGGTTTCTGAGGTCATGTGTCGTAACCATCCAAATGCGAAAAGGTTTGCCCAAAGCCTGGAATTTTCTATTTGGGATATCATGTCGACGCCCCAAAAATTTTCGTATAAGAGGGCCAACAAGGAGCCGGTGTTAATCACTCGAAGTGTGTTTACTCGCCGTTCCTGGCCACGAACAGCTGTAGCATGTCCCGTCGAAGACAACGGCAGTCCTACCAGCAGGTTTCCGACTTCGATCGCGGGAGAATTGTGGCATATCAAGATAGCGGCTTATCACTGTGAGACATCGCTGCTTGTGTGGGACGGCATGCGGCCACGGCAGGCAGAAAATGGAGTCAGTGGGCAGCGGAGGAACAAACACATGGGCGTACGGGATCCTAACTGCCCCGTCACACCACCGAACGAGAGGACCGACATCTAGTGCGCAAGGCTCTGACGGATCTACAGCCACATTGACCACTGTAGCTCAACAGTTTGGGTGTGTGGCACAACACCCAATCCTCACATGGACTGTTCAACGTCGTCATTTTTGCACTGCGCATATTGTTTCGGTTACCATTAACTGTCCAACACCGGCGTCTGTGACTGCAATGTTCCCTAGAACGTCGCGCATAGAGAAGCGAATGGCAAGGTATCGTGTTTTCCGACGAATCTCACTACAGTTTGCAGTACCATGATGGACGGATCCGTGTCTCGCAGTACCGCGATAACTGGTTGAGCGAGTCCTGCATTATCCTGCAGCATAGCGGCCCGGCACCCGGCGTTATGGTATGGAGTGCCATTGGATTCCACTCCTGCAGGAGCTTCGTCCATATTACCAGTGCGCTGAACAGCCATTGTTGCATCACTGAGGTGTTGGAGCTTGTTGTTGTACCCTATGTTCAAGGACTATCTGGTGCCATTTACCAACAGGATAATGTGCAACCGCATGTGGCACGCAACGTCCAAGATTTCCTGGATCGCCATCATGTGCCACGTTTTCCTTGGCCTGCGCAATCCTCGCATATGGCGCCTATTGAACACGTGTGCTCCATGATCACCGAACGACTGGCATGCCAGCGACCACTCCCCGCTACAACGGAGGAACTATGGTATCGTATCCAAGCTGCGTGGACGGACATTCCCCAAACATACATCCAACGTCTCTTCCTCTCGTTACCAACCCGTGTAGCAGCTGCAATTGTCGCTCTAATACTACACTGGATACTGATTGTTATGTGTTCCCCTCGTCTCAAAGTGCGTATTTGTAATCGATTCACCCTTGTATCATATGCTTTCTGAGCAATAAATATGGCTTTGATATCTCGTAGTGTTGCTATTTTAATGGCCAGTAATGTATACACAAAACAAGAAAGATGACATCGAATTTTCGGTTGTAATGAGCAAGTCTTTTGAATATTTTCCGACACGAATAAAATATTTTAAAGTCATTCACAATCAATAGGACCTGGTAAAAAATCAAACGTTTTTTTTACAATCGGGAAGACGTCTAGAAATACAGGGTGGTCCATTTAAACCAGTACCCTGAAAAAACCTTACATTTTTGCAAGGGATCGCGCAAGGAACTCCTTTTTTCAATAGAAGCAGCAACTCCTGGAGAATGAAAACCGCCACCGTGAAAAAATTGTTAACCGTAACTGTAACTCAGCTCGTGATTTGTTTGTTGTTGCGTTGTCAGAGTAAGTTACAGTAAATGGTTTCAAAATTTTCTTAATTTGCGATCTGATATTCTCTCCATCGCATGGTTTACGGATGAAGCCTGGTTTCATCTGGCAGGCTACGTCAATTCGCAAAACAGCAGATACTGGGCTGCCGAAAACCCACACGTTATGTGTGAAACACCGATGCATTCACAAAAGGTTGGTGTATGGTGTGCCGTTTCGTCTACGAAAATTATTGGCCCCATTTTTTTCTCTGAGACTGAAAACACTAACGTTTATTGCCGCATATTCAATTAATTTGTGGAACAACTTGATGAAATTGAATTGACAGAGGGCTACTTTCAGCAGGATGGCGCTACGTGTCACACATCGAAGTCTCAGTGGAACTCATAAGCAGCTTCTTTGATGACAGATTAATTTCAAAAAACATATGGCCTCCCCGATCTCCGGACTTAACTTCCCCTGACTTTTTTTAAGGGGCTACTTAAAGGATAGAGTTTACAAAACCCATCCAAAAACATTGGATGCATTGCGTGAAACAGTCACGAATGAAATTGGCAATGTTACTGCTCGTACTCTACATGAGACATCACTGAATATGATGCGGTGTGTTCAACTGTGTTTACAAAAAAATGGATGAAAATTCCAACATTTGCTTTGATAAAATGATTCTCCAATACCACATGTATAATTCTCAACTTACTGTATGATTTTGTTGTTATTTATAAAAAAGTTATAAGTAAATCACATGGTACTGGTTTAAATGGAGCACCCTGCATAAACAGCTACCTTCTCACAACAGCAGCTGAAAAAGTATGTTACGAAAATTAACAAAACTTGTGCACAAAACGTTTCTTGTAGAAGAAGAAAGATGTCACAGACAAAGGGATTTTTAAATCAAACAGCTAGAACAAGAGGTATAGAGGAGAATATGATATAATTTTACGCCAGCTAGCGGAAAAATTTTGGATAATGGAAATGTATTGTAGAAAATATGCGAAAAGAATTCTTCATAGCAAAAGCTACGCTAAATAAAAATATTTTGATTAAATACTTCCCCTGGATGCAGAGATAGCGAGAAAAAGATTTTGTCATTTATGTCTCCTAGCGGAAAAACTGTGCTTTATTAAAAGTGGATAATGTTTCAAATCTTCAATGTACCGAATGGCAGTGAAGATTTGAAACATTAGTAGTACACTTTCAATAGGATTTTCAGAAGCGGAAATACAGCTGCAAAGAGAAAACTTCACTAACACCACCTAGGGTCAATTCTGTGAACTACAAAATACCGTGGAGCAGAAACAAATTATTTCACATGATAAATAGTGACCGGCGTGAAAGCATTTTTTAAATCTGACTTTTAATAGTAAAGATATCGATAAAACAGGTTAAATATTTACGCCCCTAGCGGGAAAATTTCGTATTATTTTGGGAAAGAAATTCACATGAAATGTTTTCATAGTTAGTAATATCTATCGTAAAGAAGGATTCTTTCAGTTTCAATGTTTGAAGCACTCATATTGCTGCCAGTATTCTGTAAGCGGAAACGTGAACGTATACCGTTTAGTGGAAATCTTGTGCCTTTTGAATTATTTACAAAATATTCTGCACGCAGGAACGCTGTTCGACAAGAAAGGATTTTTCAAGTCGGTCTGTTAGAAGCAAAGATATCGAGGAAAATAAGACGTACCCTGGCGGAAAAATTGTTCATTATTTTAGGCAGAAAATATGCGCAAAGATTTTCCGCGGTGAGCGGTGTCTGATGCAAAGTAGGTTTTTCAATCGAGTTTTCAGAAGCGCAGACATTTCTTCAAATACATCGAAAAAGAAATACACACATACGGCCCCCAGTGTCAAAACGGTTCTTTTTCTAAAAATCAGAAATTATATACAAATTTCCCATTAGGAACTCTATCCGATGCCAAAATTATTTTTAAAATTGGATTGTTAAAAACGGAAATATCAGGGAAATCACAATTCAGCTTTACGTCTCCAACGTAAAAACTATTGCATTACTTAGAAAAGTTATAAATGGCATAGAAGGGAGGAAATAATTTTTTCAGTCGGATGTTTAGAAGCAATGATGGAATAAAATGCATTTTGAATTCGAAACCTTTCCAGCAGCAAAGTTATGCATCTGAAAAAGATCGAAAAACAAGAATCATCGTTCTCATAATTCGGACTTTCCAATCCAAAATGAGGGTTTTAAATGCAAATAATAGTTACAAAGGTAGGGTGTCCACAGACGTACAAAATGGTGCTATAAGCAGTGCCGTAACTAGGTTTTCATGTACCCTGTGCAAGGTTTTATTTTTGGGCGCCTTAATTTTTTTTTTTTTTCGTTGTTTTTATTTTTTGGGAAAACATAATAATAAAACAGACACGATATAAAAATTGTTTATAAATACATTTTTGTGAACACAAGAAATATACAAGGTCATTCATATGTATTTATAAATGAAAATAACTATTTTAATTGTACTTTTCTGGCTTTCATTTCAGCAAATTCATTGATTACATCATCATAATTAACATCTTTAACGATATTATTTTCAACAGAAATTATGGAAAGATTGGATAATCGTTCTTGTCCGATAGTCGATCTGAAATAATTCTTAATTTAACTTGCTAAAACTTCCCTCACTCGAAGCAAACGGAAAGAATGAGAAATATTCGGAGAGCAACATTGATATTCGGATATGACATAATTAATCCAAAGTCATGAACAGCCTGCAGAATATTAGGCGGAGTTGCAGTTTTAATATTTTGTATTAGTGTCAAGGTTTCAAACTTAAAGTAAAAATCGTCAGAAAGCAAAATCGACACAGACAATGCTCTCACTTTATTAACGCAAATCTATTTGGGACAACAGCGTGTCAAAAACGCTGTAAATTTGCATTTTAAAAATTTCTCGGGTGGCATACAACTTCCTTCATCCGGCGCTTTCAGGGCCACCTTCGTCCTGTGCCCTGTGCATATGCACTTGTTGCACCTCCCTAGTTGCGTCACTGACAATAAAATTTTTTACAAAAGACGTGCTGATAAAAATAAGCCTGATGTACTAAACGCAAACGCGAATGCGATCTTAATTTTTTTCTCACTGATCTCTACAAAGTACAGCCTTTCAATTAAAGTATGACCAGGACACAACTCATTAAGTCAGGACATTCTAAAAAACAACCAAGATGACACCGAATTTTCTGTTGTAATGAGCACGTCTTTTGAATCCCTTCTGACGCGAATTGCATTTATCAAAGATATTCAAAATCAATGCAGCCGGTTAGAAAAAATCAATCGGATTTCTACAATCGATAAAACATCCAGAAATAGAAACAGCCACGTAGTTACAACATCGGCTGTAAAGTATGTTACGAAAATCAACAAACGGCGCACAAAAAGCTTTTCATAGCAGAAGGAAGGTATCGAAGACAAAATGATTTCCAAATCGATAGTTAAAAGAAAATATTTAGAAAGAAACATAATATAATTTTATGCCTTCTAGCGGAGGAATTATGCATAATGAGAAAGTTGAGAATAGGCGAAAAATATTCTTCATGGGAGAAGCTACGCTAAGTAAAAAGAAAATTTCAAATGTCTCCCAGAAGGACAGACAGAGAGAAAAAGGTTCTGACCTCCGCGCCCCTAGCAGGAAGTATGTGCACTATTTAAAGAAGATAATGCAATACATCTCTATTGCAGCGAACAGCATACAGTAAAGAAGAAATTTCTCAATAGGGTTTACAGAAGCGGATATACAGCTGTAAATTGAAGTACATAAACACCACCTAACGACAGAACTACGAACTATTAAACTACTCAAATACTAACCTACAGTGTTTTACAAGGTAAATGCCATCCGGTGTTGAAAGAAATTTTTAAATGACACATGTAGAAGCACAGATATTGAGAAAAACAGATAAAAAATTGGCGACACCCAGCGGCGGAATTATGCATTATTTTGGGAAAAAAAAAGCTCGCAAAGGGCTCTCACAGTTAGTAGTACCTTAGGAAGTCAATTTTTCTTGCTGAAGGATATTAAGAACACAGTTTGCCGTCTTTACACGATTTTAAAAAATTACGGTTAAAATGATATATGCATTAGAACATGAGCACTTTCAAGTCCACTGTGGACCCGTCATCAGATGGTGTGGTTGCATTATGCCCTGGGAGGGTATATATTATATATAGAATGCACACTGACGAAACAGTATGTTTTGGCATGCGCATGCTCACTACACAATCATGTCGTTTCATTAGAGCAGCCGGTATTGTCTCTTTCGCTGTAATAGTTACAAAGTAGTTTCCATGGCAACGGTATAATGATAGGGGTATCGTCGTTACAGCATTCTGCCCTATGTTTATGTATCAATAGGCTTTCTAACAGGAGGATAGATGAACAGGTAGTTGGCGTATGTAACATAGTAACATCGTCCCAGATAGGTTGATGTTGACCCTTCAGGCATAGTCTTGAAAGGGCGGTGGAGGTGGAGCATGTTTTAACATTATATCTATGTTCAGAGACACGTAAATTAATATTGCGACGGGTCGAATCTATGTATATCTGGTCGGTTACATCAGCATTCACAGCTTTTAGTGGGATTGCGTACACACCGAATTTGGAACCATGCAAAAAACGTGCAACATTCTCGCCCATATTAAAAATGACAGGGATCAGATTCCCCATGGTTCCAAATTTGGTGTGTACGCAATCCCACTAAAAGCTATGAATGCTGATGTAACCGACCAGATATACATAGGTTCGACCCGTCGCAATATTAATTTACGTGTCTCTGAACATAGATATAATGGTAAAACATGCTCCACCTCCACCGCCCTTTCAAGACTATGCCTGAAGGGTCAACACCAACCTATCTGTGACTATGTTACTATGTTACATACGCCGACTACCTGTTCATCTATCCTTCTGTTAGAGAGCCTATTGATACATAAACATAGGGCAGAATGCTGTAATGACGATACCCCTATCATTATACCGTTGCCATGGAAACTACTTTGTAACTATTACAGCGAAAGAGACAATACCGGCTACTCTAATGAAACGACATGATTGTGTAGTGAGCATGCGCATGCCAAAACATACTGTTTCGTCAGTGTGCATACTATATAATATATACCCTCCCAGGGCATAATGCAACCACACCATCTGATGACGGGTCCACAATGGACTTGAAAGGGCTCATGTTCTAATGTATATATCATTTTAACCGTAATTTTTTAAAATTGTGTAAAGACGGCAAACTGTGTTCTTAATAGTAGTACCTGATTGACAATGGGTTTTTCCATCGGGGTTTCAGTCGCGCAGATATCACAGTAAAATGAAAAGTGAACTAGTGGCAAAATTTTGCGCTAAGAAAAATATCAGATTATATGAAAAGCATTTTGCAGAGAAAACGCTCTCCAACAAAGAAAAAAATTCAAATCGGTATTTTAGAAGAAGAGATATTGACGAAAATATGACATACTTCTATGCCCTTTGGCGGAAAACTATGCGTTATTTTAAGAAGGAAGTATTCCGCCGAAAAGGTTTTCCGAGGTGAGTGGTATCGGCCCACGAATTTTTTTTTAAATCGGGTTTTCAAAAGCTCGGATTTTGCTGCAAATACATCAGAAGCGGAAATAAACACTTAAGCACCCTAGTGGCCAAACCATTCTACTATGCATTACTTGAAAATTTTGAAACTACATGAGAAATATTTCACACATGAAACACTCTCCAACAAAGAAAGTACTTTTCAAATCGGAGCCTTAGAAGCAGAGATCTCCACAAAAATTTGCTATGCATCTACTCCCCTTGGTGGCAAAATTATGCGCTATTTTCAGCAGGAGGTACTCTCAAAAGGTTTTTCAATGCGATCTGTATTAGCCCACGAAAACGGATTTTAGTCGAGTTTTGAGAAGCTTTGATTTTGCTGCAAATACATCACAAGCAGAAATAAGTACTTCGTAGTGGCCAAAACATTCCCCACCAAAAATTATAAATTATAAGCGAAACATTTCCTGTGAGGAACTGTTTCCGATGCAGAACCGATTTTTCAGATCGGACATTTAGAAGCAGAGATATCGGTGAAAAGGCAATTTAATTTACTTTTTACGTCCCTGGCGTAAAATATATGAATTACTTGAAAAAGAAACTGTGCCCAAAATAGTCTTCGTTTCAAATGGCATCGAAGGGAAGAAAGACTTTATTCAATCGGATATTTTGAAGCAAATATGGGCAATAAAATACATTTGGAATTCGAAATCATCTGCATTTACGCCCTCCAGCTGCGAAAGTTTTGCATCGGAAAGAAAACTCGATAGCAAGGATCATCATTCGCACGTTTCAAGCGTTCCAACTCAAAAGTAATTTTTAAATCGGACTATTACTTGCAGAGATATGGTGTCAACAGACGGACGGATGGACGGGCAAACCGATAACATAAGCACGATCTTTTTCACAAATGACGTCCTAAAAAGTGAACTGTCTCATTATTGTACCAGCACAGAAGGTCAGAAGTTAGAATAGACTGAAGAAAAAGATCTGAAAGTTCTCGGTAAAAATTGCGTTTCTCTAAACAGCACACATATTTAAAACAGAACTCCTGTTACAATAAGATGTGTTACTTTTTTGGCACGTCTTCTGTGAAAAAAAATAAATCGTGTTGTCCGTTCGTCTGTGGGCAGCCACCGTATCTCTGCAACTATTAGTCCGATTTGAAAAATTCTTTTGCGTTGGGAAGCTATGAGCCTTGCATTCAGGTTTTTTTTTCTGATGCACAACTTTGCCGCCAGAGGGCCTAAATGCAGATGATATCGATTCAAAATACATTTTATTCCATATATTTGGTTCTCAATACCAGCTTGAAAATTTTTTCTTACTTCGATGCTATTTAAAACGAAAACTATTTTAGACACAGTTTTGAAATTACTTTTCAAAGTAATTCATAGATTTTCCGATAAAAGGTATATTGCGTTTTCCTCGATATCCCTGCTTCTAAAAGTCCGATTGGAAAAATTCTTCCTACATCAGAAACAGTTCCTCCTGCGAAATGTTTTGCATATAATTTCTAAATTGTGGTAATGAATTGCTTGAAAAGATGAAGGTGATTCGTACAATATCTATTAAATAGCATGTCCAAAGGACATGCATAAGAATACTGTCTATGTACGAAAATTGATTAATTTTATCACCATACTCCAATTGCAATTAAAAAATGATTTTTATTTGCAATTTTAAAAACCTACAGGCTTAAATTGCAATTAAAAATTATTTTTATTTACAATTTTAAAAACCAATAGGCTTGTAAAATTGTAAATGAAAATCATTTTCTAATTGCAATTGGAGTATGGTGGCAAAATTAAGCAATTATGGTACATAGACAGCACTATTATATATGTCCTTTGGATATGTTATTTGAAATGAATTGTTTCGCCACCAAGGGGCGTAAATGTTTTTTCTGCTTTTGACGCACTTGCAGCAAATTCTAGCTTCTGAAAATTCGATTGAAAACCTTTTTGGTAGACCGATGTCGCTCACCTCGAAACACCTTTTGAGAATATCTCTTGCCCACAGTTTTCCCTCCACGGGGCGTAGATGCATATATATATATATATATATATCATCATCATCATCATTGTCAACCATTATCAATCCACAGCTGGACGAAGGTCTCCCCAAGTTTCCTCCACAACGGTCTGTCTTGTGCCAGTCTCCTCCATGTCACTCCCACATACTTTCGAATTTCATCCACCCATCTCCCATGTGGTCTTCTTCTGGGTCTTTTCCTATCCCTCGGAATCCAATCCAAAATTTCGGCTGTCCATCGATGGTCTATCCTTCTGGCAGTATGTCCAGCCCATTGCCATTTCAGGGATTTAACTCTGATCATGATGTCTTCCACTCTTGTCATTTTTCGGATCCACGAGTTCCTCTTCTTATCTCTCCTGGTTACACCAAACATGCACCTCTCCATGCGGCTTTGAGTTGTCTGCTGCCTTTGTATGTCTCTTTTAGTTAAGGTCCACGTCTCTGCACCATACGTAAGCACTGGAAGGATGCATTGATCAAACACTTTTCTTTTAAGACATAATGGCATATTGCTCTTGAAAATTATGCTGTTTCTTCCAAAAGCTCTCCAGGCAAGTTTTGTACGCCGATTAATTTCTTCATCAATGTGACCTTCACTTGATATCTGCTGTCCAAGATAAACGGACGTGTCTGTTATCTCTAGCTTTTCTCCATCAATCGATAAATCTTCATTTCGTGTAAAAGCATTGCACATCACTTTTGTCTTCTGAAAGTTCATTTTTAATCCCACGTCTTTACTCTTGTCATCAAGTTATTGGATCATACTCTGCAGCTCTGATGGGGTAGTTGCAAAAATGACTATGTCATCAGCAAAACGAAGGTGGGTTTGATAATCTCCATTAATCTTTATCCCTTTGTTTTCCCAGTTCAGTGATTGAAAGACATTTTCCAATGTGGCATTAAAGAGCTTCGGAGATATGGTGTAACCTAGTCTCACTCCCTTTCCAATTTTTTTGTGTGATGTATTTTCAAACAGCCGAATCTTTGCACTTGCATTTTCGTAGATGTTATTAATAATATTAATGTATGCATCTTCAATACAGCAGGATTTCAGAGCCATTGTAACTGCTGATGGTTTCACCGAATCAAAGGCCCTTTCATAATCGATAAAAGTCATGCACAATGGAAGTTCATATTCCCTCGCTCTTTCAACTAGTTCTCTCAGTACGTGGATATGATCTATTGTGCTGTAGCCACTCCTGAATCCAGCTTGTTCTTTCGGTTGAGCCATGTCCAGTGTTACCTTCAAGCGGTGTGAAAGAACTTTAGTGAAGATTTTATAAACCACTTATAGGAGGCTGATAGGTCTGTAATTCCTGAGATCCTCAATGTCACCTTTTTTATGTAGCAGGATCATTGTAGCGGTGTTCCAATCCTCAGAAATCTTCCCTTCATTAAGGCATCGAGTGAAAATTTGGGCGAGTACTGTTTCGATTTCTCCACTTGCTTCTTGTATGATGTCTATAGAAATTCCATCTTCTCCAGGAGCTTTTCCCCGCTTCATGTTCTTGATTGTATGTGCAACTTCTGCTGGGAAGACTGGAAGAACTCTGGTACTGGTACCTTCCATGATGTCTGCAGTACATGCATCATCCCTTTCATATAATTTGGGGTAGAAATCTTTCACTCTTGTCAAAATTTCGCCTCTATTTCTTGTTACAGAACCATCTTCTTTTCTCAGTGCCATAATCTGTTTTCTTTCCCTTACTGAGATGTCCCTTTGCTATCTTTAGACTTTGGTTGTTTTCAATTGCTTTCCTCACTAGTTCACAGTTGAATTTCCTTACTTCTGCAGTGATACTTTTTCGTACTGTCTTGCATAGCTCTATATATTCCACTTTGGAAGTCACATCTTCTTTAGTTGTCCTCATCTCTCTTCTTTTTTGCATCAACATTTTGGTTTTTCCTGATAATTTGTTCACATGCAATTTGTTCTTAGACCCAGCTAATTTTGTTGTTGTTTCCATAAGAGCTTTGGTTACTTTTCTGTTAACTTCAAAAATATCCACTTCTTCCGATGTTAGGCCTTCTAAAGCATAGAATCTGTTCTTCAGTTCCAACTTGATGGTATTATGGTGTTTTTTAAGGTCGGTTATGTCAATACATTTTGTTTGTCTTATGAGCTTGCCACGTTCGAGTTTAGTGTTGAGGTGCATCTTACATCTCACCAATCTATGGTCACTACCTGTGTTGAACTTGTTTAGCACACTGCAGTCTTCTATGACGAATTTTTTGTTACACATAATAAAATCAATTTCACTTGTCGTCCCATTTGGATATCTCCATGTCCATATGCTGTGCGGCTTTTTCTTGAAAAAGGAGTTCAAGATGAAAAACCCTTCTGCCTCTGCAAACTCAACGAGAGTATTTCCACGCTGGTTTCTGTTGCCGTGACAGAATTTACCTTCTGAAGTTTCATTCTGTTGCCGTTGCCCTATTTTAACATTGAAATCTCCCATAATTATCTTTTCAAGTGCTGCTTACCTTTATTATTTAGATGACGAATTTCCTCATAAAATTCTTCAATTTCTTCTTCAGGATGACTTGTGGTGGGTGTATAAGTTTGAATAATCTGCGCCTGCGCCTGGTATCTTCTCGAGAGTTGGATAACGAGTCATGCAGCTCTGTCAGGGGACTTTCAACTTCTACAACTTTATCCTTCAGTTTCTTGTTTATTATAAATCCAACACCACTAGTTCTGCCAGTATCTGTCCCGCGATAGTAGAAGAGATGGCCATTTTTCAGTTCAATGAGATCTTCTCCTTTTCTCCTTACCTCACTTAGCCCGACGATGTCCCACTTGATCCTTTGTGTTTCCTTTTCCAATTCAAGAAGCCTTGAATCAGAAGATAGGGAGCGTCCATTATACGTAGCCAAGGTCAGCATCAGATGTTAGCCTAGTCCGGTCCTTCAGGGATTCTTAGCACCCTCTGCCTTCATATCGCACTGGCCGCTGCCTTGACCAGGTACATTCCAGCTGCCGAAGACCGTGGGCCAAGATTTAAGTTGTAGAGTCATTTTGGAGGGGTTTGGCCATAACTCACCACGCTGGCCAAGCGGGTTGGTGAGTGTGGGATAGCATTTCCTCTAATCCCGATGGTGTAGTTATACCGCTACTGGCGGTCGTCAGAGCCCCTTTAGTGGGAACAGGATGCACCACGAGAAAGCGGGGTTGACATTTGTCAAGGAGAGGCTGTAATGTTACGCATCACCTGACCTTACATCCCATATATATATATATATATATATATTGTCGATATCGCTGTTTCTAAAAGTCCGATTTGAAAAATGAATTCTTTGTGGTGGAGTGTTTCCGCTGCGAAATATTTTTCATATAATCTCAAATTTTTTTCAACTCATGAGTTTGCTACTAGCGGGCGTAAGTTCACGTTTTGGTTTACAGCAACATCTGCTGTACTAAAAACCTGATATACAAATTCTTTTTCGGTCAGATACTACTAACGGTGAAAGTGTTTTCGTGTATTTTCTTCTCCAAATAATGCACAATTTAGCCGCTAGGGGCGCTAACATTTCATCTGTTTTTATTAATATCTGTGCTTCTAAACGTGCGATTTAGAAAATTCTTTGAAGACCGGATGCCATTTACCTTATGGAACGCTTTAGTCTAGTATCTAAAAAGTTTTATAGTTCACAGTTCTATCGCTAGGTGGTGTTTGTGAACTTCTGGTTGCAACTGTATCTCCGCATCTAAAAACCCTATTGAGATGTATTTTTTTACTGTATGCTATTCTCTACAACAGGAATGTGTCGCATTATCCTTTTTAAATAATTTACACATTTCCCACTAGGTGTAGTAAAGGTCGACACCTTCTTTGTTTTGTTTTTTTTCGGCTATCTCTGCTTCCGGGAAACGCATTTGAAAAATTCTTCTTCCTTAGCATAGATTTTTCCATGAAGAATATTTTCCACCTGTTTTCAACTTATCCATTATGCAATAGTTTTCTGCTAAAAGGCGTAGATTTATATCATGTTTCCTTTTATATTTCTTCTTTTAACTGTTCGATTTGAAAAGCTGTCTCCATTACCTTCCTTATGTTATACACTATCTACCAACATGTAATTGGACACCCCTGCAATCGACGATATCTGCAGTCCTGATACACGTCACGGCCGCTGCTTTTAAATATCGTGTGGGAAACAACAACGCAACCAGTCGCATGCAAGATGCCACGCAGTTCGGAGCTCTCTGATTTCGAGAAATGTGTAATCGTCGGGAATCACAGAAATGGCCGATCCATATTGACATATCCAGCAAGTTGAAGTAACCAAAATCGACAGTGGCCTACGTGATTGGCAAGTGGAAGATGAGAGGTGACTGTCGGAATGTGCCCCGACCCGGCAGACCCACAAAACTGGGAGTTAGAGACCAACGGGTGGTGGCCAGAGAAATTCGGAAGAACCGCACCAAATCGATAGGCCACATCCGCGAGGGGTTTCAACAGGCATCCGGGAGTGTTCTTTCGATGAATACAATCAGTAAGAAAACCCATCTGCTCGGTTATCATGGACGTGTTGCCGCCCACAAGCCTTTGATCACCAAGTCCAATAGCGCTGCTCGGCTAACGAGGTGAAAAGAACGTCGACAGTGGACCGTTTAACAGTGGAAACAGGTTCTCTGGAGCGACGAATCAAGGTTCACCCTCTACCGTTCGGATGGCAGAATCTGGGTTTGGCGTCTGCCTGGAGAACGCCTCCTGCCGGAATGTATTGTGCCAACTATGAAGTTCGGCGGCCGTGGAATTATGCCACGGGGGGTGTTTCTCCTGGTATGGCACAAACCCTTGGTCGCAATTCCTGGTAGACTCAACGCCGATACTTACTGCCCCATTTTGGTTTACCATGCGCTTCCTGCGTTGTGGCAGTTTTACGCGGTGGACCCATGTTACTTTCAGGATGACAATGCTACCTGCCACGTTGCGAGGTCCACCATGGCTTGGTATGGTGACAATGGGGTTAATCGAATGGACTGGCCTTGCGCCGAGCCCGGACCTTAACCCTATCGAACACCTCTGGGGCGAGTTGGAGCGTCGACTTAAGGGGTGCTCCCACCGTCCGAAATCGGTGAAGGAACTGACCTGTCTTCTCCAAGCCGAGTGGAAGAAAATACCGCTAGCCGTCGTACAACGCCTGGTTGAGAGTATGCCCCGGAGGGTCGCAGCTGTAATCGCCGCTCGTAGAGGCTCCACCAACTATTGAAGGTGAATAAACTTCGTTTTCCTTTGCTATCACAGGTGTCCAATTACTTGTTGGTAGATAGTGTATAAGCATTTTGTGCGCCATTTATTAATTTTCGAACATGCTTTTTAGCCGCTGCTGGAACTAAATAGCTGTTTCCTTTTTTGGATGTTTCATCGTTTGTAGAGACCCGGTTGATTCTTTTCTAACCGGCTGCATTGACTTGGAATATATTTGATAAATGTAATTCGCACCATAAGGGATTTAATTGACGCCCTCATTACAACAGAAGTTCGATATCGTCTTTCTTGTTTTTCTTTCTTTCACCGACCACTCACATCACTTTGCATTATAATTTGGTATGTTCTAGAAATATAATTTCCCCAGTTGATGCTTGTAATGAGTGACTGATCTGCCCGACAATCGCTCTGAGGAATTCAACATGTATCGCTTGCTTCTTGGCTTATTGACAGTATTTCGTTCTGCGATCCGGAGAAACGAACTGTTGTATTTTTCTCAGCGACGTCTTCTTGAGGTGTACGTTGCTAACATGAGATATATACAGGGGTTGAACAGAATAATGTAAACACCTAGGAAAATTATATTTTAAATACCTAATAGGGTGTGGGACCACCTTTGGCACTCAAAACCTCCTGAATCCTCCTTGGAACGGACGCATACAAATCCTGGATGGTGGTTAGTGGGATGTTACACCATTCTTCATGAAGAAACTGCTCCAGGTCCTTGAGAGATGAAAGGAGGAGGATGACGGGAGCTTAATCTGTTTTCCAACACAGACCACAATGGCTCGATGATGTTTACGTCTGATGATTGGGGAAGTCCGAGAAGGTGTGAAAGTTCGTCCTCATGTTCCTCAAACCATCACTAGACATTCCGAGCTCTGTGAATTGGGGCGTTATCATCTTGATAGATGGCATCGCCTACAAGAAACAATGCCTGGGCCATTGGATGGACTTGGTCGGCCAAAATGGTTTCATACGTCCTGCCAGTCACCCGTCCTTTCAAGGTGATCAGACACCTGCTGAAAACCATGGTATGAGCGCCCAGAGCATGACAGAATCACCACCATGCTGCACTGTTGGGATAAGACAGTCTGGGTTGTACGCTTCTGACGGTGTTCTCCACACGTAAACACGTCCTGCAATGTGGAATAGTGTGAATATGGATTCATTCGACCACATTAGACGTTTCCTTGCATCGGCAGTCCACGTTGTATGCTCCTGGACACTCTGCAGTCGCTGTTGTGCATTCACCCGGGTCACCAGAGATTTTGCAGGAGCAGTTATGCAATGAATATCTTGTTTATGCAGTTCCTTGCACACTGTTTTTGTTGATACTGGGGTCTGGAAATGCAGATTGAGCTCCGCACTAATTTTCGGCGCTGTGGTCTTCTTATTACGGTTAGCAATCCTCTTAAATGCTCTTCTGTCTCTATTAGTCAGGGCTGTCTTCCGGGAGCTCTTGTGTTTCGCAGACGAGGTTTTGACACGAACACGGTGTGTTGTGATAACTCTAGACACAGTAGCTCTCGATACCCCCACTACCCTGACGATTGTTATCACGGTGGCACCAACTTGCCGGCCAACAACAGCCTTCTTTCGAAGTCTGTTAGGTCGCACATTTTGTCTTCACCCTGAGAGAATATTTGCAAAAAGACACTTTAAATGCAAGAATTAAAGGTACTTCGTGCTGAGTTGCAGACAAGAAGATTTGAAAGCTGTCGAATCACAGTAACTTTTCTTTAGTAGCCACAACACACACACAACACACTTTAAATTTCCTTTTAAAAAACGTAGGATCTAAAAACACGTCTGTATTTACAATTTAAAAATATGGTAGATAAAAGCTCTGGCGAGCACTTTCGCGACCACTATGGCCGCATCATCAGGCCGCTGAGTGAAACCAGATTAGAACGGCACAAGGTTAAATAGTGACAGATAGGAGCACAAGTAATACCCATTATGTAAATGAACACGCAAGTCATTGCCATTCACTACGAATTGTTAAAAGTTCCTTATAATCATTAAGATTCTTCCTGCCATGAGTACTGCAAAATTAGGTTTCTCCAGGTAGAGGGAATTTATAAAGGCACGTCCTCATTACAGCATTTTGATCCAAATTTTATATTATATAGACTCTCGGTAAAAAGCATATTGTGTGTGCTTTGGCTGCTCCAGAAAAGTTACCATGATTCGACAGCTTTCAAATCTCCTTGTCTACAACTCAGCATGAAATACCTTTAATTCTTACATATATAGCTGCTGCCTATGGAATTAATGAGAATCTTGAGTGTCATTATTGTTATCCAATCGACTTTAATGGAAGGAGCGGCCAAGAACTTCTTCTTAAGTAGGAGAAAGCTTATGACGGAAAGGTGAGCACCTATCATTCTTACTTAACTGTCGTTCACTGCAGGTTATCCCTAAGTTTCTTTGTATTAAAACAACCTCAATTTCGCTTCGTCATGCTATGGTCCTGACTTTGGCTGAGAAGAAGAGACTCGGTGCTGAAATTAGGCGTAAACGTAGTCTCATCGATCTCCTCAACAGACAAGTATACCTGGCATATTTAAATTTTTCAAATCTTGCTCACTCTCTGTACGTTGAACATTCTTGTGTCGTGGTGAACTCCATTATTGAAAAGTCTCTTCAGGATATACGAAATGGACATATCCAGAAACTGAGATCACTTGTTTTTAAAATAAGCTCTAGCAACTTTAGTTCCTTGAAAGATAGACATAGACGGCAACCAGGACAGTCTTTTTTAAACTTACTCTAATGCTCTTACGACTTCCCAATCTGAGGCCTTAAACTTGGGATTTAAATTCGGCTTTCCTGACCTAAACCCTAATCCTTTAAAAATAGTCTCACAAGCTGAAGAGACTATTAAGCACCTCCCTGGGGTTCAGGAATACACTAGACACAAAATTTGTAACCGTTTTGCAGAAGAGGCAAACACCTTTTGATTCTACCTTAAAATATTCCAGAACCGAACTGCTTGCACTTGCTAATGATCCCGAACTAGCAATCTTTAGTGCCGATAAAACTAATCAGGTTGTAATCCTTGATCACTCTGAATATGTTGCTAAACTGCTTGCTACCATCCAAGATATTCCCCATTCCATCATTAATAATGATCCAATAGCATGTACTATTACAAAACTGTCAAAACTACGTAATTCTGGCCTTTTACATACTTGTATTTCTTGCAACATGCTACTGCCCCCGGGATCTAGAGTTCCGGAGGCTTTTGGCAAAGTCAAAACCCATAAACCCGGCAACCCAGTTCGGCTCCTAATTTCAGGTTATGCTAATCCAACTAGAAACCTGGAAAAATCCTTAGCTGCCTTTTTGAAACCTCTTACAGCTAACTCAACTTACTCTATTCGAAGTGCGTCTGAAGCTATTTCAAAAATTAAATGATTTCAATTCCCGAAAACTCAGTTTATTCTTGCTTCGTTAGATGTTGTGAATCTATTCCCCAATATATCTCGCTCCGTTGTTTACACTCTTATTGAAAGGATCTTGTACACTCAAAATTCTTATACTGCTGCTGAAATTGATACTACCCTACAAGCTTTGAAACTTATTGGAGATCGGCGTTTCTTCCGATTTCAACAGACTATTTTTAAACAGAATGAGGGGGCACTTATAGGTTCCCTTTTGTCCCCTGTTCTTGCTGAAATCTTGCTTTAAGATCTGGAAAATAATTACTTAAAATCTTGCTCCGTTCAACCATCGCTATATCTTAGATACGTTGATGACGTCTTTCTTGTTTGGTCTCATCCTGTCCCTGAATTATTTAATTTGGCTTCGAATTTATCTTCCATCATCCTCGGTATAAGGTTTACCGTTGAGATTGAGGAATCTGGGTCACTTCCTTATCTTGACCTTACGATTTCCTATACTTCTGACCACTCACATTTTGACTTTTCGGTTTATCAAAAGCCAACCTCAACCCCGGTTATTATTCCCTTCAATTCATCCATTCCAACCCCCTACAAACTTCCAACTCTTGTACACAGAGCTTTTGTCCATTCCTTGTACACAGAGCTTTTACTCACTCATCAACTTTTGATAGCCAAAATTTACAAATAAGACAAATTACTGAGATTGCTGATGTGCATGGATACTTCGCTGGTTGTGTTCAAAGACTTGTTCAACAATATGAACGGAAAACTTTCACAACATTGACTAGAAATGTACCCACAATTAAGTATGTGGGGAGCATGGACTACCAGAAATCTGTGGTCTCTTTATTAAAAAACACATGTCAAAATACTCTATTGGGTTCGGTGTTAAAACCCAAAACCTACTAGTGGACAGGAATGGAGAATTGGCAGATCTTTGCTATGTGGGCTCGACCTTTTGAAGCCCAGGTACTCGCTGGGCTGAACACAGATATGCCATCCGTAAGGAATCTGCTGCTTCGACATCGTCAAAACTGTTATTGGAAAAGACTTAAGACCTGATTGGGACAATGTGAACTTACTATCGACTGCTTCTAATAAACGCTCTATGCTTTTTACCGACAGTCTATATATTATAAAATTTGGACCAAAATGCTGTAATGAGGACGTGCCTGTATACATTCCCACTACGTGGAAAAACCTGATTTTGCAGTTCTCACGGCAGGAACAATCTGAATGATTATAAGGAACTTTTAACAATTCGTAGTGAATGGCAATGACTTATGTGTTCATTTACATAATGCGTATTACTTGTGCTCCTATCTGTCACTATTTAACCTTGTGCCGTTCCAATCCGGTTTGACTAGCCGCGGATGGCTTAGTGGTTAGTGTTTCAGACTATCGATACTGGGTCCCCAGGTTCTAGCCTGGACTGATCTTTCAGAGATGGTGTGATTTACTAACAATCACTGAATATCTGCCGTGCATCGAACGAGCACGTAAAGTGACGGCCCCCAGGCTGGACACACTGGTTAAATGGGTATCCTTTCCTATTCCCCCTGAAATTCTCTCACCCATCTATGTGCAATATCGTACTTGTACGGTGGCGCCATCTACTGTACTCTAATTTCACTACAAACTGTTCTGTCAAAAGTCGCTAGACGTGCTCTCATTGTTTCTGTGTCCTGCCCAAAAGGCGATCTCGCTGTAGGTGCCTGGGACCTAAACTCTGCTCCCTGTGGACGGAAGTCCTACATGAAAATGACAAAATTCTCAGTTCAATCTGGTTTGACTCAGCTGCCGCCAGAGCTTTTATCTACCATATTTTTAAATTGTAAATAAAGACGTGTTTTAGATCCTACGTTTTTTAAAAGGAAATTTAAAATGTGGCGTGTGTGCTTTGGCTGCTCCAGAAAAGTAACCGTGCTTCGGCAGCTTTCAAATCTTCTTGTCTACTTTAAATGCACTTAAACAGGACCTTGAGGTTTTAAACAAAGCTATTAGAACCAAAAAGTAGTGGATACCATTGCGTAATGCGACGTACCCAGATGCATTAAAAGTCACGTCTCTGAGCGTGGTATTCACATTATTCTGTCCAACCCCTGTATATCCAGCCATTAATTTTTCAACGCATTAAATTTAATAGACGTACTATTAAAAACATTATGTAGACATAAATAATTAAAAGCATGCAATGCAACTGAAAGCTAATGAATTACCACCCACATTACTCGATAAATATCCGTGTGTAATTCAGCGATATAGATTTGGACGTACTGTGGAAAGATTTCACGGATTATCAAACTGTAAGAACGCAAACCTGTAACTCAACAATGAGCAGCTAAACACATTGTTTTCTCTTATATCAAAATTCGAATTATCTTCCTAGTACAAATTTTGAAGATGACGATCCGTTTTTTAGTGTAAATATGACAAGGATGGTATGTCAGATAACATCCTAAAACTTGAAAATTTCGTCGTCCTGAAGCGGGAATCGAACCTACATCTCCCAGGTATGCTAACGACTGCACCACCCAGAACGACCAAGTCTCAAGTTTCCGATCAATTTGAATATAACCATCACAGAATTCGCTAGTCGAAACAACTGGCATTCATGTTTAGCGAATCTGAAGATTAAGAATCCTATCCCGTGATTTCCCGGAGGAGCAGATAAATCATGAATGAAATACGGAAAATATAAATATCAGACATTAGGAAGATAATAAATATCTTCCTAATGTCTGGCGTATTTTTTAAACTCAACTGCTTTTTCTCCGTTCTGGATTGGCATGTTTTCGGCGAATCAGGCGGTCGCAAAAAGAAAGCAGCGTCATCTTCATGTAAAGGTAAAGCGAAAGCCTTTGTCCGTTGCCGTTAAATGTAGGAATCTTCAAAGGACTGTTGCGAAACTACCTTAAACGTAGTCATTTTGTTTTCCTGCCTATATTGATTCAGTGCGAATTTTTTACATATTGCCGAGCTCTTATATACTTACAGCAAAGAACGTTTAAATGGCCTGTTGTAGATGGCAAAAAGAACAATCATTTTACATCAAATGTACAGATTTGCTTGCAATTTCAAAAAAATCAGTGAATCCTGTTTACAAATTCGAAGGATCGATGCGATGTCTGTGGTTATTGTGGGAATTTCAACAGTGAATTTGCGTGGTCTTGGTATTACAGTTAATAGCTTCATTGATGATACTTTCTGAGTTTTTTTCTAAATATGATTTTCTGTGTTTTCCACAGTTTTCTCATTGCAGTAGCTCTTTGCGCGATGTCTGAAAGCGAGGAGAGGAGTGTTTTGTATATTATCATCATCTCATATCGATTTCCATTTCACATAAATCCATAAATCATGAGCATTTCTGACGGAATTTTTCTTCAGCTCTAACTTTGAAACCACGCAATTTCTGTTGAAAGCGTTCTAAACTATGTGCGTCAGACATCCTGCTTTACATTTTTTTTTCAGTACAGCTTCCTTTACCTTTCATTTATGCATTCCAATATAGTAGTTTCCGAAAATTCAGTACAACTTATTAAAAGAAGGTATTTACTAACTCTCTATTTCTTCTGACTTTTGCTTCTAATGAAAGAATATGTACCGCAATATAGTTGCGAGTTTCAAATATAATGAGAAGCAATTTTTTTATTCGAAAGGCTTCGTATTTTTCTTGTAAAATGTTGTACTAAATGTTGCAGTATTTCAAAAGATACGCACACGGTTGAAATTCAGAATGATTGCTACCTGCCACTTTTAACTGACTGATTTCTCTTTTCATTTTCCTAAATGATTTCCGTTCGAACTCCGTACATAAATGGTGTACTTTGTTGCGGTGGCAATGAAAAATCGTTTTTCGAACACCTACGTGAAATCGTGTTGTCATCTCACCCATATAGCATTCAGATATGACATCAGAGTTTCGTTACGTCACACGATCAAAATCGTTTCAACATCAGCGCTTAAACACGAAAGAGAAAACGTTACTTCACCAATATTCGTTCTATTTTGTTGTCCATAAGTGATTATGAGGAACAAATGCATGGATTTATAAATATTAAAAGACTTATTTCCTTTTACTTCTTATGAAATTACGCACGGGGATGGTTGGTGGCCAATATAAAACATATGTACTACGCAGACAAAAAATTAGTATTAGGACATTTCTACATAGGCAAACAAAAGTGTATTTGCAAAAACAGGTGGCGTGTTGGGTGCTGTATGTATAGGGAAGGGTTGGAAAGCTTTTTCTCAAACTTCTGTTAAAAAATTCTAGACTCCACACTGATCGTTGCTTTATTCATAGGTGTTTAGGATACGAATTAGGATACCATATTTTTTAAAGCTAGAGCCAGAATCATGCCACGAAGAATGAAACCGTATCTACCCTTGTTACTGGAGGAAACGATGCAATTGAGCCAACGTTCCTAAGATTCAGGAGGTTAGGGAATTTGCCACAGGAAGAAGTGAAGTTTTCTGCTGCACACGAAGAAGAACAAAAAATTATTTAAGGCCTGAGCGATGCCTTCTGTAAACCAAATTGACTTGCTTGAACTCTTCTCTTCACGACTGTGATTTTACTGAAAAAGCTACGGCATCAATTTGCTTTTCTTCTGTTCTCTAGCTGACAGTAGCGGTCATACCTCTTCACACGGGCTCACATAAATTTACATTTGAGTCTCACTGTACCAGTGTTTAGAATTCAAATGTTTCTGCAGAGCCTGAGCACATATATGAGCTTAATAATACATTGGGCACCTCGAGTAGTGTGTTCCCAAACAGAATAGGTATATGAACTTTCACGTCAAATGAAAGCTATATTTGGTTTCGTAGAAATTGATGACCATTTACCACCTTTAAATTTCACAGTCTGATTACGAGTTAGATTATAAAATACAGCTGCTTTAATTGTATTATAAATGTTATCGTCACTTCAGTTTTTCCGAACATCCGGCCACATGGTATTCAACCACGCTTAAGTTTCTTTCATATACACTGGTGCTTCTCCACCAATTTTTCCTGAGCGGATGTTGTGTCGTCTTTTGAAGCTATCCACTAGAATATGAAAAATCTTCACAGTCAAGTTCAGAATCACGAATTTCTTGATTTGAATTTTCAATTATTGCCTATTTATGCAAAAGAGTTCCGCAGGAGAATGAACTATTTCAACAAACCCTCACCGAAGTCAACTTTCTCGTATTTCTTCAAACTTTTATTATCAGTAAAATTACGTTCGAAAACCTGCGTCAATGTTCCTTTATTTTTTAACATTATGCAAAAAGTCGAAGAGGAGAGTCTATAGTTTGCGCATATTTCAACATGTTTTGCACATTTTCTAACTCTCAAATGATAGCTAATTTGCGGTTTACGTAAAATACTTTTCTCTTAGACATTTCTACCCTTTTAAAAGTTCAGGATTTTGCACGTCACGGCTACGTGAGACTGATGCTGTTCAACTACATACTTGCAGCAAAATCAGCATTGATCCTCCCAGTGCAACGCTCACTTGGAGGGTGAAAGAGGCAATGGATGCGGTTTCTGGAACTATCATCTCATGTTTCCCCCTAGGCGACATCCCCATTCCATTACCGATCTATCCCTCTCTGCAATCGTCACCCAGGAATCCACTTAAATATACGTGTGTGAACCCCACCCATCCTTTTTTTCCATACGACTAAGCTGTGCCTGTTTTTAATTCTGCTGCCCCGACACATCCTTTGGAGTGAGTAGCGGATAGAGTCTCTTGGGGCAACTCGCTTGTACAGCATTTGATTTACTCCTTCCCATTGCTTTCCTATAAACACTCTTTAAGTAGCACAAGACTTCCCTGCGCTGTTAAAATTTCGTCTTGTATGCCACCATTTTGATTCCTCCATTACAGGACAGTGAGCAGCAGTTCTTTTTTTCTACCTCATTAAATATGGAAATTCATTATTTTTTTTTATTTTGTTAAAAGCAAACATCTTAACTTTTCTCTCCCTCGTGAAATCCGGGGAGTTCACTGAACTGTATTCGTTAAAAACGATCAAATTAGCTTTGAATTAACATTATACCAAACAGTAGTTTTTGTTTTGCTAGTTAAATTCGGGATCCGTCTAAATACGGGCCCGTTGGAAGCGGATTTTACTGTATGTATTATATTTCAGTTCTCTGCGATGATTGACATGTTTTGTTGGCACCTACGGGCACTGCTAAAATATTTTTTTGAGGGAAGTGGGAGAACGCCCATAGAAGCGCTTATAAATTTACATTTGGTAATATAGTAGGGCGTCGAAAATCCGACCACTGATAGTTCGGATTATGGAACATGTAAAAAAAAAAAAAAAAAAAAAAATACGCTAACATTTCTACATTATACACTATCTACCAACAAATAATTGGACACCTGTGATAGCAAAGGAAAACGAAGTTTATTCACCTTCAATAGTTGGTGGAGCCTCCAGGAGCGGCGATTACAGCTGCGACCCTCCGGGGCATACTCTCAACCAGGCGTTGTACGACGGCTAGCGGTATTTCCTTCCACTCGGCTTGAAGAAGACAGGTCAGTTCCTTCACCGATTTCGGACGGTGGGGGCATCCCTTAAGTCGGCACTCCAACTTGTCCCATAGGTGCTCAATAGGGTTAAGGTCCGGGCTCTGCGCAGGCCAGTCCATTCGATTAACCCCAATGTCACCATACCAAGCCATGGTGGACTTCGCAACATGACAGGTGACATTGTCATCCTGAAAGTAACATGGGTCCACCCCGTAAAAATGCCACAACGTAGGAAGCGCATGGTCATCCAAAATGGCGCAGTAGGTCTCGGCGTTGAGTCTACCAGGAATTGGGACCAAGGGTATCGTCCATACCAGGAGAAACACCCCATAGCATAATTCCACCGCCGCCGAACTTCGCAGTTGGCACAATACATTCCGGCAGGAAGAAGGCGTTCTCCAGGCAGACGCCAAACCCAGATCCTGTCATCCGAACGGTAGAGGGTGAACCTTGATTAGTCGCTCCAGAGAACCTGTTTCCACTGTTCAACGGTCCACTGTCGACGTTCTTTGTACCACGTTAGCCCAGCAGTGCTATTGGACTTGGTGATCAAAGGCTTGTGGGCGGCAGCACGTCCATGATAACCGAGCAGATGGGCTTCCTTACGGATGGTATTGATCGAAAGAACACTCCCGTATGCCTGTTGAAACTCCTCACGGATGTGGCCCATCGATTTAGTGCGGTTCTTCCGACTTTCTCTGGCCAGCACCCGTCGGTCTCTAACTCCCAGTTTTGTGGGTCTGCCGGGTCGGGGCACATTCTGACAGTCACCTCTCATCTTCCGCTTGCCAATCATGTAGGCCATTGTCGATTTTGGGTACTTCAACTCGCAGGATATGTCACGTATGGATCGGCCATTTCTGTGATACCCGACGATTACACCTTTCTCGAAATCAGAGAGCTCCGAACTGCGTGGCATCTTGCATGCGACTGGTTGCGTTGTTGTTTTCCACACGATATTTAACGGCGGCGGCCGTGACGTGTATCAGGACCACATATATCGTCGATTGCAGGGGTGTCCAATTACTTGTTGGTAGATAGTGTATTATCCAAATACATGTACCAAAAATGAGCAATTGTGTGCAAAATGAATTACATAAGACAAAGATGTCTTTGTTATTATGCAATACGAAGCAAGTTTGCCATTGGTACTACTGCTGTGAAATTTTTAAACATAAAGTACAAAATTCCAAAACTTAACACATGTGAAGAGCATATTTACACTTGATTAAAAAAATAAGTGCTGAAAAAACAAGTTCATGCAATTTTTTTTTAGAAAAACTATCACTAATATCTTGTTGCTCCATTTTTGAACTTCGATTTTTTGCCGTTAAATCCATGATTCTTTTCAATAAGAGAAGTTGCGTTGACCTGCACTCAGCTTGTTGTTCAAACCCAGCCGTGGAAGTCTTCAATGCAGTGAATGCTTCAGCATGAGTTGGACCTGTGCTTTATGATGAGTGCAGGGCGAATAACTTTCCTCCCGATTCACAGTGAACAACGGGGCTGAACGATGAAACAAGGGGTGGTACTGTACACCATGGTAATGCGTCGTAAAATCTTAGCCCCACAGGGAACACGCGACTGGGCAAGTTTTCTCCTTTTGTCTCTGACTATCAGAAGTCACCTAAATCTTCGACACGTCGCACTCAAAGTGCTTGCACCCCCAAAATTAGGCGATTCCATTATCATCAAGTGTCAAGTTAAAATGAACGGACTCTACTTAAACTTTCCATAACCACACACAGAAAATAAATAAATAAATAAAAGGAGGAGGGGAGCTTTTTCGGATATTTGATGTTTCGGATTTTTGACGCTCTGCTGTACTTTTGCAGATCGCGGCAAACGTTTACTCCTATGCAAACAAGTGATGAAGCAACTGATTCCCCATTTAAATTATGTGAACTAGAAGTTCATCGAATTATCTGGATGAAGGCAGAGTAATTATCTGGACGAAACAATCGCATCAATTATTTCATTTAACTTGAGTCTGTTCGATTTCGTTTAGAAGGTTATTAAAGTTTTGCGAATTGAGGACAGAATGAAATATTCTTAGAAACGAATTTCAGTTTCTGAAATCAATATTTAGCATCATCATCATCATTATTGTCAACCACTATCAATCCACTGCTGGACGAAGGTCTCCCCAAGTTTCCTTCACAATGGTCTGTCTTGTGCCAGTCTCCTCCATGTCACACCTGCATACTTTCGAATTTCATCCACCCATCTTCCATGTGGTCTTCTTCTGGGTCTTTTCCTGTCCCTTAGAATCCAATCTAAAATTTCGGCTGTCCATCGATGGTCTGTCCTTCTGGCAGTATGTCCAGCCCATTGCCATTTAATGGATTTTACTCTGATCATGATGTCTTCCACTCTTGTCATTTTTCCGATCCACGAGTTCCTCCTCTTATCTCTCCTGGTTATACCAAGCATGCACCTCTCAATGCTGCTTTGAGTTGTCTGCAGCCTTTGTATGTCTCTTTTAGTTAAGGTCCACGTCTCTGCACCATACGTAAGCACTGGAAGGATGCATTAATCAAACACTTTTCTTTTAAGACATAATGGCATATTGCTCTTAAAAATTATGCTGTTTCTTCCAAAAGCTCTGCAGGCAAATTTTGTACGCCGATTAATATCTTCATCAACGTGCCCCCCACTTGATATCTGCTGTCCAAGACAAATGTACGCATCTGTTATCTCCAACTTTTCTGCATCAATCGATAAATCTTCATTTCTTGTAAAAGCATTGAACATCACTTTTGTCTTCTGAAAGTTCATTTTTAATCCCACTTCTTTACTCTTGTCAGCAAGTTCCTGGATCATACTCTGCAGCTCTGATGGGGTAGTTGAAAAAATGACTACGCCAACAGCAAAACGAAGGTGGGTTAGATAATCTCCATTAATCTTTATCTCTTTGTTTTCCTAGTTCAGTGATTGAAAGACATTTTCCAATGTGGCATTAAAGAGCTTCGGAGATATGGTGTCACCTTGTCTCACTCCTATTCCAATTTTTATGTGTGTTGTATTTTCAAAGAGCCGAATCTTTGCACTTGCATTTTCATAGATGTTATGAATAATATTAATGTACGCGTCTTCAATACCGTAGGATTTCAGAGCCATTGTAACTGCTGATGGTTTCACCGAATCAAAGTCTTTTTCATAATCGATAAAAGCCATGCACAATGGAAGTTCATATTCCCTCGCTCTTTCAACTAGTTCTCTCAGTACGTGCATATGATCTATTGTGCTGTAGCCACTCCTGAATCCAGCTTGTTTTTTTGGTTGAGCCATGTCCAGTGTTACCTTCAAGCGGTGTGAAAGAACTTTAGTGAAGATTTTATAAACCACTAATAGGAGGCTGATAGGTCTGTAATTCCTGAGATCCTCAATGTCACCTTTTTTATGTAGCAGGATCATTGTAGCGGTGTTCCAATCCTCAGGAATCTTCCCTTCATTAAGGCATCGAGTGAAAATTTATGCGAGTACTGTTTCGATTTCTTCACTTGCTTCTTGTATGATGTCTACAGTAATTCCATCTTCTCCTGGAGCTTTTCCCCGCTTCATGTTCTTGATTGTATGTGCAACTTCTGCTGGGAGGACTGGAAGAACTCTGGTACCTTTCATGATGTCTGAAGTACATGTATCATCCCTTTCATATAATTTGGAGTAGAAATCTTTCACTCTTATCAAAACTTCGCCTCTATTTCTTGTTACAGAACCTTTTCTCAGTGCCATAATCTGTTTTCTTCGCTTACTGAGATGTCCCTTTGCTATCTTTAGGCTTTGGTTGTTTTCAATTGCTTTCCTCACTAGTTCACAGTTGCATTTTCTTACGTCTTCAGTGATACCTTTTCTTACTGTCTTGCATAGCTCTATATATTCCACTTTGGAAGTCACATCTTCTTTAGTTGTCCTCATCTCTCTTCTTTTTTGCATCAACATTTTGGTTTTTCTTGATAATTTGTTCACATGCAACTTGTTCTTAGGCCCAGCTAATTTGCTGTTGTTTCCATAAGAGCTTTGGTTACTTTTCTGTTAACTTCAGAAATATCCACTTCTTCCGATGTTTGGCCTTCTAAAGCAAAGAACCTGTTCTTCAGTTCCAACTTGAAGTTATTATGGTGTTTTTTTAAGTTTGGTTATGTCAGTAGATTTTGTTTGTCTTATGAGCTTGCCACGTTGAAGTTTAGTGTTGAGGTGCATATTACATCTCACCAATCTATGGTCACTACCTGTGTTGAACTTGTTTAGCACACTGCAGTCTTCTATGACGAATTTTTTGTTACACATAATAAAATCAATTTCACTTGTCGTCCCATTTGGATGACTCCATGTCCATTTCCTGTGCGCCTTTTCCTTGAAGAAGGAGTTCAAGATGAAAAACCCTTCTGTCTCTGCAAACTCAACGAGAGTATTTCCACGCTGGTTTCTGTTGTCGTGACCGAATTTATCTACTGAAGTTTCATTCGGTTGCCGTTGCCCTATTTTTGCATTGAAATCTCCCATAATTATTTTCAAGTGCTGCTTACCTTTATGATTTAGATGACAAATTTCCTCATAAAATTCTTCAATTTCTTCTTCAGGATGACTTGTGGTGGGTGCATAAGTTTGAATAATCTGAGCCTGGTATATTTTCGAGAGTTGGATAACGACTCGTGCAGCTCTGTCAGAGTAACTTTCAACTTCTACAACTTTTTCCTTCAGTTTCTTGTTTATTATAAATCCAACACCACTAGTTCTGCCAGTATCTGTCCCACGATAGTAGAAGAGATGTCCACTTTTCAGTTCAATGAGATCTTCTCCTTTTCTCCTTACCTCATTTAGCCCAACGATGTCCCACTTGATCCTTTGTAGTTCCTTTTCCAATTCAAGAAGCCTTGAATCAGAATATTTAGCATACTTACTTTTAATTTTTCTAAATTTAGATTTTTGGGGTGAATTATTTCCACCAATACTAGTGACATCCACGATGTTAGTTGTTCGCATTTGATGTTCCGTAATTTTTTTTAGTAATTTTCACCGTTGAGAAAAAGCACGTACAGGATTTGGTTCATCCAATCTGAGATCTTATTTTTTAAACACAGCACACATCGGTCACTGAATTAGAAACCTTTATGCAGATGTTCGCAAATGTTGCGACGTACTACAAAGGTGACGCACTTGTCAAGTCGGCAAAGTTGCAGCCATACATTACGTCGGTACAGCTTCATTGGGAAAACTCTCGGTTCCGGAGCAAACTAATGCTGGTTCGAGCGTCGCCACCGCCAAATTGTGTTTTTATATTGGCGCCCGAACGAGAAATGGATCTACTGACCATTAGGCTCTTCGAAAAATGTGTGATGTTCGTTCGGAACAGCATCAGGAATTATTAATTCCTTCTTCAACGTTTATAAAAATGTTATTTCACTCATATTCTGGATTTAGTGAGAAATCCTTCTTCCACAGCGAGTTACTTTAAGCATGGTTTGCGGACGACCCGGAGCCTGCGATTTCATGCCCCCGCCTTTCTCAGTGGGGGGTATATATGTGTGACGTACTGCCGAGGAGGAGCACATGTCAAGACGGCAAAGTTGCAGCGATAAATTCTGCCGGTGCAACTTAATTGGGAAAACATTCGGTTCCGGAGCAAAAGGATACGAGTTTGAGGTCGCCACCCAGCAAATTTATGTTTTCACAACGTCACTTACTATGCAAAATACGTAGTTACGTGCTCCACCTTTTGATTTAAGCAAACGTTTAAGACAGCTGCTGATCAGCAGTGCTAATGACAATGCGAAAATCAAAAGCTCTTTGGAGTTCGATAAAAGTCTTATGTTGATGCCCGTCTAGCTGGATGGACGATTTTGAAAAAGCAGAGCTGACTGGTTTCTAAAGAAGTGAGATATCAAGTCTTTAATCAGTGGACAAATTACCGATATTTCTTGTTATAATAGTGGCGCGGCGACAATTTGCCAGGTTCGAGATCGCCGTCGTCTGAGAAGGCTTGTATTGAGAAACAAAACTTCTAGTGAGCAGCAATTGACCGAAGCATTCAATGAAAGCTGTTCCCGACCCATATTTCAGCGAACTATGCGCAGGGAATTGAAGAAGATGGGAATTGGAGGTCGCATGTTTATGCGGAAACCACTGATTTCTGCGAAGAACCGGGAAATATTTTTACAGTGGTGTCAGGAACACTAAGTCTGGACACTGGAAAACTGGAAAAAGTCTTGTGTTCCGAAGAGTCCCGGTGTACCTAATTCTAAACCGACGGTAAGCAGATAGTTTAGTGAGATCCCCTTGAATATATGGACTCGGCTTTCCTTGTAAATACAATTCATTTGTTCTGGAGGTGGTGTCATTGTGTGAAGCACGTTCTATTGGTACGGAACGAGCTCCATGGTACACTCACGGACAATGAAATTTGCGCACCTTGAAGAAAACATGCTACAACCGCGAAACTTTGCAAAAAGCATGAATGTGTGCTGGTATACAAATGATCAACGTTTGGTGAGAGTGCGCATGACCGCGCATCCTGTAGTGGCGCTGCGAGCACGAACCGGAAGCCTTATAAACCGGCGTGTAGTCGATGCCCCATGAAAGCCAAAAGCATCGGTCGATGTAACCAAGAGAAGAGAGTGACAAGAATGACGGGTAGATGCCAGATACGTCGATTTACATAACTTATGGATTTTGAGAGAGGCCTGATCAACGGCCTGAAAACCTCAGGGTTTCCTGCACGCCGTATAGCCCGCCACGTGGATCGTTCTGACCACACCGTCTGACTGTGTTGGAAGCAGTGGACACGTGACAGCAATGCCACACGGCGGAGCGGCTCCGGACGAACCACGAGGATCACCGGTAGAGAGAATCGACGGATCGTGCACCAGGCACGAACGGATCTCACGGAGACCTCGCCCACTATACAGGCAGATGTTGACGCTCCTGTGTGCACAGGAACCTTTCCGCGACACCTCGCGGAGGCGAATCTGCGATCTCAGCGGCCTTTACGTGTGCTGCTATTAATACCGGAACATTGCCGGCTCCGTGTGCAGTGATGCCAGGCCGGAGCGACGTGGAACGCCACAGACTGGCAACGTGGGTTGTTTAGCGATAAGTGCCGCTTCGTTTTGGGAACAGATGATCCTCGTGTCCAGGTGTGTAGGTCCTCGGGTCAACGTCACAATCCCAACCTTGCTATCGAGCGCCACACCTCCCCCACTGCAAGCATTATGGTCTGGGAAGCCACTGCCTACGGTAGCCGATCAGCTCTATTAGTGGTACGTGGATCACTGACGTGCCACCGGTATGTGAATGAGATCCTACGGCCCCATGTGCTCCCATTCCTGGCCCGTATTCGAAGTGTGCTATACCAGCAGGTTAATGCCCGCCCGCAGACGGCTTGGGATACCCAGGACTATATACGTCATGTGCAAACACTTCCATGGCCTCCCCGCTTCCTGGACAAGTTCACTCTCGAGCATGTATGGGACCAGTTAAAACGCCAGCTGCCGCCGTGCTGCACTACCCGGGATTTCGAGCACACCGTCCAACACGTGTGGGTCAGTCTGCCTCAGGACTACATCAGGCGTCTGTTCGCTTCCATGCCAGACCGTAATGCAGCATGTATCGGCGCACGAGGCTGTGCGACGCGCTATTAAAGATGACCGGACTGCGTGCCACAGATCCGTCTGTAATTTCTGTAATTATCCTGCAGCTCTGTTTTTCCCATCGTATCTATCATTCATCTGTATCATTATGTCCATAAAATTTCAGTTCAATCCGATGCTTCCTTCTTGGTGCGCAAATTTCATTATCCATGAGTGTATTTCTGGAAGGTCGGGTGTCCTCCAAGGATTAGCTGAACATTGTTGCCTACCAAGTTCATCTTAGAGTATTGACTTTTTATCCCGAAGGTTACGGCTGTTTCATGGATGACAATGCTACTGTCCATTGGGCAAAATATGCTCAGCAGTGGTTGAGCAAGCATGACTATGACTTCCACCATCTTCTCCTGTCACCTGAAAGCTCGGATATGAACCCCATGTAGAATGTATAGGACATGTTAGAAAGACACATCCGAGAGTAAAGACCTCTTTGGTCAAATCTGAACAAGTTAAATGACTGTCTGATGAAATCTTGGTATGCTGTAGACGTAGATCCATTTCAACACCTTGAGAAATCTTTGCCAAATTTCATACGTGTGTAATTCGGGCTAAAGGAGGTCCAACCCGTAATTGAATAAAAGTTTCCAATTCAGTGGTCGGGATGTGTACTACGCAACATCGCGAATTGCGCCGAGCTCATTAAATCTCGACACGTTTCTACTTCGCTGTATAATTCAGAGGGTGAGTCGACAGTTTTGCAATATTTTCATAAACGCATGTGCTGAAACGGATGTGTCACGTGTTTAAGATAGTCCAAGTCGCGCCCTGCGGTCGGTTAAAAGGGATATAAAGTGGTAGTCGCTGTTTTAAACAGCATTGCATGTCATCATTCTGTCTGTGGTTGGGACGCCTAAAACATGAACAGCCACAACCGGCTAATCAGGGAACTTTTGATTTACGAGTTCGAAATCGGCCATGATGTTGCTCAAGCAGCACGGAACATTTACCATGCGAAAGGGGAAGGTTCCGTGGACCACATCACCGCAACCAGATGGTTCAAGAAATTTCACTCAAGTGACACAAACCTCGACAATCAGTCAGGATCAGGTTGGGAGCGATCCGTGGATTTGGAGGTCGTGCGCCTGACTGTAGAGGCAAATACGACGACTAGCACTCGGAGATTATCATAAGAGCTGGGCATATCACAGCCCACCGTGGTTTTTCACTTTCAGGACCTCGTCAACGTCTACAGGAGCTGCTGCATTGTCCTAGAAAAACCGCGCGATGTACGTTTCATCAAGGGAATTGTGACGTGCAATGAATAGGGGATCCATTTCTGTAATCTCAAAACTGAGCTCACTGAGTCCGGTCCAGCTTCTTGAACCTGTTGCTAAACGTGGGCGCTTCGAGCACAAGATAATGCTCTGCGTCTGGTGGAATTTCGAAGGAATAATCAATTACGAAATTGTTCCAGACAGTTGGACCATCAACGCCAATCTCTACTCTGAAAAGCTGGAGCGGATGTATGCCGTTTTGGAGGAGAAGTACCGGGCACTGGTGAACAGAATGCGCGCTCTCCTACAGCAAAATAAATCTCGGGCTCGTACCGCGCGAACGACCCGGGGAAAACTCCAGGAACTTGAAGGCATCGAACTGATGCCACACCCAGCATATAGTCCGGATCTTGCCCCGTCGGATACTTGTTTCGGCAAATGGTCCACTTCCTTCGCGGGCTGCACTTCAACAACGAGGAGGAGGTGGCAGCTGAGGTGTAGGAGTTCTTCGACTCGAAGGACAAGAACTGGTACCGCCGCGGAATCGAAGAACTGGCAGACAGATGGCTGAAGACGGTGAAACACAATGGCCTATTCTTTGAATGCTTGTCAGCTTTCATCGTAAAGGTGTGTATGAAAACATAAAGTGATCCAAATATTGCAAAACTTTGGTCTCGCCCTCTGTAGTTCCAGAACAAAGCAAAAAATGTTTTGGAATACGAGTATTTCGATACCTTCCTTACACACTGAGATTATTTTAATATACACTGCTGGCCACCCAAAATGCAACACCAAGAAGGAAGCATCCGATTGGCTTGAAATTCACAGCAGGCGTCGCCCGCGAGAGGACATGCAAACGAATAGCATTGCAGGGCATATGCAAATCATGTGCGCCCGGCACGCCACCGAGAAGCACTATAAGAAAGGTGCACAGAATGCGGGGTGTAAGTAGTGGAAGCGTGTTGTGCTGCCGGACCTGTGCGTGGTAAGCTTCCTGATGCCTCATTGCAGAATACGGCAGTAATTCCAGTACGTTACGGATTTCGACAGAGGACGAATAGTGGCTTATCGCGACAGCGGTTTATGGTACCGAGACATTGGTGCCCGTGTGGGACGACATCCAGCCACAGTGAGGCGAGTATGGATTCGGTGCGTGCAGGAGGGACGGACGGACGGACGTGAGCGATTGCCGCAGGTGCGGCACACCACCGAACGAGAGGACCGGCATGTTGTGCAGCGGGCATTGACGGCTCGCACCGCTACATCACGAACGTTAGAGCAGGAATTAAGGTGTGTTTCGCAACAACCTGTGTCAGCACGTACCGTTCGACGTCGTCTGCAGGAGCAGGGACTTGTCGCACGGCGCCCATTGCTCCGATTACCATTGACGTTACACAACCGGCGAGTGCGGTCGCAGTGGGCCGTTGAACGCCGCACCTGGACTACGGAATGGCACGACATTGTTTTCTCCGACGAATCCCGCTTCTGCCTGCAACACCACGATGGTCGGATCCGCGTGTGGAGGCACCGCGGCGAGAGACTGTATGACGCCGGCATTATGCCTGGCCATTCAGGTCCGCCGCCTGGCGTTATGGTTTGGGGCGCAATTGGATATGACCCCCGCACCCCTCTGGTACGTATCACCGGTACACTCAACAGCCACCGCTACATCTCCGACGTTTTGGAGCCTGTAGTCTTCCCATACCTGCAGGACCTGCCAGCGGCCACGTTTCAACACGACAATGCGCTCCCGCACGTGGCACGCATCGTGCAACAATTCTTCACGGCCCACCAGGTGTCACTGCTGCCATGGCTCGCCAGTTCTCTCGATATGTCGCCCATCGAACACGTCTGGTCGCTGATTGGCAAGCGAGTGGCCCGGCAAGCACCACCCGCGGCTACGCCTAATGAACTGAGGAAACGTGTGGAAGCAGCCTGGACCGACATACTCCAAGCCCACATCCAAAGCCTCTTTCGTTCGATGCCGCGGCGTGTAGCGGCCGTTATTGCCAGCCATGGGTGCCACACGAACTATTGATATCTGCGTGTTCCGCAGATCCCACGGGCCTGTAAGCTCAATCGTTTCGTCTTTGTATCTGTTGTTATGTGTCCAGTAAATCTGGCTTTGCTATCTCGTGTCCTTCTTGGTGTTGCAGTTTGGGTGGCCCAGCAATGTATATTAGCAAATGAAAAGGAGAGAAATGCATTTTTTTGTAAAAAGAAATCAAATTGAGTTTCGTATCACTAGAGAAATTTTTTTTTTGATTGGAATTGAAGTGAAGTGAGTACAAGAATTTTAGTTTTTTTTTTCAGAATAAAAAAACTTTGACGGCCATTTTTCTTATGTGGCGTTTCAGCAGAACCAGCTGAGATCCGAATGGGTTAAAGAAGACTCAGCCGTTTACGCTGATACTGATTTTTAGTTTTTCTCTAGTTGTTGTCGGACTTCAGCAACCGTGGGAAACTCTCGCGTGGATTTAGAATCTTGTCGGCTATTAAAGTTTGTGCGCCGTTCCTCTTGAAGTAACGATTATTTTCACTACCAAGCTTGAGTTATTGGCGTCGCTTCTTATGGCGCACGTAGCAACTCTCGCACTAGGGGGAGGAGGAAAATGTTAGAAAGGAAATTTTTACGGCTTGAGCTGGATGAAGGATTATGAAAATCTTCATGTGCTCGAAGAAAAGTCAGTTCTGGGAAATGCATCTTCATTCTAGAAGCTGCGGATTTTGAACTCTCGTATGTTCGATTAAATAGGCACTTAAAAGTTCCGAAATTCTGAAGTATAACGATTTCGAATGAAAAAAAAAATATTTAAATTACTTTCTCTGAGCTTGCAGGGGTGATTGAGTGAGTGAAGACATTTTATGGAGTAAATAACCGGAATCACCATTAAGAGGATAACGTTAGGAAGGAAGTAAAAAAAGAAAAAACATAGTTTCAGACTGGCTGTCTACTCCGGTTACTCTGATACCCATTCTATTGTCGCCCCAACTGACTTCATGTGGTTCAACTGCAGTAGTTTAGATAAAATTCTTGCAGCGGCATTAAAAAAATGCCAGCTTGGCTGAGCGTCAAATCTCTTTTTTTGTTTTATTGTCGGCACAAATATGCTGTATTTTCACAATTTTCAACACTGTAAAAAACAAGTAGTGTGAATTAACAGAAAATCCGTGAAAATAACGTGCAGCAAAGTTGCCGGTATAGGTGTCCGTATTTTAGCAGAATTTCCATTTTTGAAAGTTCCTGTTTCTTCTGACTTCAGTATTTTGACACATTTTTCGTAGTCAGTAATTCCGTTTATTTCAGGAAAATCCGATTCGGGATTTTCCGTGTGTTTATACAAAAATTTCGTAAAACTCGAAAACCCTGAATTTCTCAGCCCATTACAGCAAAGAATACTTTCTCTTTTTAATTCGATCCGAATTCGTTTGGGTTGTCTCAGCAGAAACTGCTCGCCTTTACCACTGAGCCAGAAAGACTCAGAAGTCACAGTCACGTTCAAGGTAAAACAAACTCTAATTACGCGACGATGAAATGTTATTTTGTTATTAATGCAACTGAATTATTCATCTTATTTTCTGTTGGAGCTCATCTTTTCGTATAGGTTTGTAGTAGTTTAATTTTTACTGTAGGAGGACTCATCACAAATGAAATATACTATATTGACAAAAGTCACCGGACACCCCTTCAAAAGCAAATGAACGGATTCATTGCGTAGTTAAGATGCGCGGTACAGCTGCAAACGGTATAAAAACAAGCCTGCAGCTGACCGCGATCATATCGCACTGTGAGGTTGAGTGAAAATGTCACGGCGGGAGACAACTGACTTTGAGAAAGGAAAGATTGTTGGGTGTTAAATTAGTGGGTTGCCCATAAGAGAAACTGAGAGGCGTTTAAACATACTCAAGTCAACTGTTTTGGATGTACTGAATAAGTGGAAGACACATGGTGTGCCTGGAGCAGCAGAACGTGCCGGCAGACCAAAGAAAATAAGTGATATAGGATATCGAATCCTCAAGTGAGTTATTACAGCTAATCGATGGAGTATTGCGCAAGACCTTAGTGTACAGGTGAGTAAAAATGCTGGAACCTCGGTATGTACACGTACCATTTGCAAAGAACTTCATTCCATGAGTTACCGTGGTCGTGCGGCTGCTCATAAGCCTTTCATCTCCACTCGGAATGCTACTCGTCGTTTAGCATGGTTTAAAGAATATTTATCGTGGATCGTAGATCAATGGAAACTGGTCTTATGGAGTGATGAATCCAGGTACACCTTCTGTCAGTCTCATGGCCGTGTGTGGGTATGGCGGCAGCCGGGGGAACGCTATTTACCACAGTGTACTGTTCCTACGGTCAAGTTTGGAACTGGTAGTGTACTCGAGTGGAGGTATTGTACGTGGTATGGTCCCAGCCCATTTATTACGGTGGGCAAACCTGTTAACCAGCACGTCTACCTCGATACTCTAGACAATTATGCCCTACCAACTCTGTGGCAATACTATGGAACCGAGCCTTGTTGGTACCAGCAGGATAATGCAACGAGCCATAAAGCAAGGACAGTTACAGCGTGGTTTGATGATAATTCCGTATCGTGTGCGGACTGGCCAGCACAGAGCCCTGATCTTAATCACATAGAGCACCTATGGGACGAGTTAGAGCGCCGTATAAAAAGTTTGAAACCAAAGCCTACTACAAAGCAACAGTTAGAAATAGCATTATGTACTGAATGGAAGAACATACCTGTCGCTGTGTTCCAAAACTTTGTCGAAAGCATGTTCCGAAGGGTCAGTGCATGCATTAAGGCCAAAGGTGGACCGACACCGTACTAATGTATGTCAATAAATGCTATGCTGTGTTTATTTTCTAGGTGTCCGGTGACTTTTGTCAATATAGTGCATATTCTTTACCGTGATTTTTCGAAGGAAAAAAGCTTTGGAATTTGAGATCTTTTTAATCTGACAATGACTTTCAATTATCTTTAAGAATAGGTGAAATGTAATGTTTTATAGTATCATTTCACAAAACCCTTAAATATAAAATTTACTCTTAATAGCTGTGATACGTAGCTTTTCTCTTAAAGCTTCCATAGACTGACGACTGGTATATAGACATCGTACAGTTACGTGTAGAACAATTTAATTACTCCGTTTCTTACGGTAACACAGTATACAATAGGAGTAGTACGAAATAAAGGACAGGGAAAAGAAGATCCGGTGCCACAATAACCAAAATTTCATTCGATAAGATGGACAGTAAAAATTTTAGACTGGATTCCAAGGTACAGGAAAAGACCCAGAAGAAGACCACATGAGAGATGGGTGGATGATATTTGAAAGTATGCGGGTGTAACATGGATGAAACTGGAAGAAGACAGACCGTTGTGGAAGAGGCTTGGAGAGACCTTCGTCCAGCAGTGGTATGATAATGGTTGACAATGGTGTTAATGATCATGATATCCGAAAAAACCTTCCCAATACACCAAGTAGTTGAAAAGAACTGAGACAGAAACACACTACCAAATTAACTGAAAAACTAATAATTACAGATTAATCCTAAGAATAATGAATACAAACGTAATACCACCTACTTCAACAAAACAAAATACAAAAAGAACACAAAAAGAACACACAAAAAAAAAAAACGGGAGCCGGGAACCAATCTTCAGGGGGAAAAATCCCCGGCCCACGTTCTGGTTCAGGTTTCATGCAGGCGTATAATTAACTCCAATAAGTTCCAAACAAAGGCTAGCAATTTTGTTAAAATTTATAAAAAAACGTCTGGTTTTTCCTACCTAAACCACTGGAACTCACAAGAACTCAAATACACCAAACATAGCACTTATATCAAATAAAAGGAACCCTGAAAGTTAACTGAAGCAGAGCAACTACATTTAGAACCAAAATAACACAACATTTCCAAGTACTCGTGTACCCTTAACCACTTCATGATAACTGACAAGATAATAATAATGTAAACGAAATCCGGGGATGTTTTCCCCTGAAGATTGGTTCCCGGCTTCCGATCTTTTTGTGTTCTTTTTGTATTCTTTTTGTATTTTGTTTTGTTAAAGTAGGTGGTATTACATTTGTATTCATTATTCTTGGGATTAATCTGTAATTATTGGCTTTTCAGTTTATTTTGGTATTGGGAAGGTTTTTTCGTTTTTATGTTGAATGAACAGGAAGGGGTTGGGGGTGGTTGATTTTTATCTTCTGCAAGGGGTTTCTTGTGACGATACGAGTCGTTATTGCTTATATGTTCTTCCCGTGCTTCTCGCAGCTTCGCCCAGTTCCCGGAACAGTTATGTAGTACACCAATGCAAGTTTATTTACTTGCTTATTATATATTTCTACATGTGTACCTGCGGCTTGGAGCGGTGCTCTGTATGAATTTTATGAGTCATTGATTGTACTCAGCTTATGCTCATTCGTTCATGGAACTCTTTATAGATAATACAAATTATGAAAATTATGTACAGCATCAGCCGTCGCGCTGGTTAAAAAGGGCTGCGAATTTGGATAAGGCAACGGGTCCAGATTTGACAAGTATGCTACCAGTTTCATTTAAGATTTTCGAAAAAGTAAAAACTATCAGAAAACAATATTTTTCTCGTTCTTCTGGTTTTGCGGGTCTTAATGGGAAGACCCTTACTTTCAGCAAATGTGGTGATACGAGATATAGGACGTGTAGGGTGATGAATACTGAGCAGTTTGGTGAGAAGGGAGTGCTACCGATTGTTTGTATAGTAAAAAAAACTGTATGCACCTCTTTACTCGTACCACTTGCCACATAAACTACGTTGGACAAACTTCAAATTGTTTGCACATCAGAATCAACGGCAATAGATCGGATATAAGCAGATCTTAAAAACGCAGGTGATATCGAGCTGGTTCACTATCAGGAACATGATTTTGGAAATATTAAGCTTACTATATTAGATATTGAGCCAAAAGAACAAACCAGACTTTGGAAGGAAACCCATCTAATGGTAGTACATATGAGTTATTATCCTTATGGACTGAATAACATCTTCAACAGTGACAAAATGGTTCCTTATGAAAAAAAATCAATGTTTTTAACATCATGACTAAAGTGTTGGTGAAATCTCAAAAGCTTGGCAATAGAGTCATCAGAGGACACAGAGACAGTGAAAAAATAAACAACCATTCTTCAGTTTTTTTGGAATTCGTTACAGAGCTTGGAAATATTATAAAGGATCAATTTGGGATTAGGAGATTTATTGCTGTTTTACAATATTTGAAGAAAGGTAAGCTCACAGCTCTGGCAAAAGAAATTGTGAACATAAAAACATCTAATGAATTCGTCAAAGACATTATTTTGGATCAGTGTCTATTTAGATATAAGGTTGGTTCGTTTAAACCACAGACACTACAAAAGAAATCTTGTGTTTTGAACTTTCAGGCAAAGTGTTTGATAGCGTACCTTTCAGAAACATAAATAAAAAAAGAGCAAACTTGTTTCCTCTTCGAGAATCAATTCAAGTCGTTCCTTCTTTTTCGTATGGAATGTCAATAGGCAGAGATTGTTTAATTATAACAAGTCTGCAAGGAACTTGTAACGCAAAAAGAAGAGGACTTACCATGTTTCTGTGCGGACGCATGATACCAGAGGTATGTAAATAATGAATTGGGACACATTGTTACTGGAGATATTGAAATTGTGCATTCATTGGAGTTGATGGATTTATTAAGTTATGGTGCAAATTTCATACCTAACATATACACTGAAGAGCAATTAAGCCGCCCCGGTGGCGCAGTGGTCTAAGCGATGGCCTCTGATCATTTGTCCGAACGGGGTCCGGGTTCGAATCCCGGTGAGGCATGGATGTTGTGTTTGTCTTACGGCACTGGCTCTCTCCCTTCCCTGGAACCAGTGACCCTAAATTAGGGACGGGCGACTGCTTATAGCCCATTGAGTTTCTCACGGTGGTCGTTAAACCTCCAATATAACAAAAAAAAATCCAAAGAGCAATTAAATTAGAGACAGCTGGCGTTATACAAATGCAGCCCTGTGGGCAGCCATGCAAACGGAAACGACATGACGTATGCAGCGATCCGACAATATAAGGAGTGATGCGACGGGAATCAGTAAAAGTCGGACGCAGTATGGGTAAGACGAAGGATGTAAGCGCATTTGATCGTGGTCAAATTGTCGGGGCCCGACGAATGGGTCACTCCATCTCGGAAGTCGTGCAGCCACTGGGATTTTCGCGAGCCACTGTGTCATGGGTGCACCGGGAATACATCGAATCCGGTAAAGCCATTCCTGCAAGGGCCAACTGCCGTGAACAACAGCATGTGGATGAGCGGGGTCATCGTCGGCTAGCTGGCATTGTAACAGCCGATAGACGGGCCACAGTGCAAGAAATCATTCGGCAATTTAACGCTGGTGCACAAAAACGTGTAAGCAGCCACACCACCCAGAACCATCTCCTCGCTATGGGGTACAGAAGCCATTGTCCCACGTGGGTACCGCTGCTGACCACACATCACAGGGTGCAAAGATTAACATGGGCGCGGCAACATCGCCACTGGACCCTAGACATGTGGGAAAATGTTGCCTGGACTGATGAGTCGAGATTCACGTTGCTACATGCGGATGGCATGATACGAGTACGGCGCAAACCACATGAAGCGATGGATCCTTCTTGCCAGCAGGGTACTCTTCAAGCTGGTGGGGGTGACATTCTCGTCTGGGGACTGTTTACGTGGACTGAAATGGGACCCCTGGTACGTGTGACATCGTCCCTCACAGGTCAACGTTACCGGGATATCCTGGACGACCATTTGCTCCCGTTTGTGCGTCTTCAACATTTCACTGGGGACCTCATTCTGCAACAAGAAAATGCTCCGTGCCATCGTTCCCGAATTGTATCCGAATGGTTGGATGAACACTGCACCGACGTGACCTCGCTTCCTTGGCCAGCTAGGTCACCTGACCTCAATCTCATCGAGCATATCTGGGATGCCATCGAGAGAGATGTTCGAGGCTCTGACCCCCTCCATAAAATCTTCGTGAACTGTGGGAGCTTGTTCCGGGGTCGTGGATCCGTATGGCTTCCCAACGCTTCCGGTGTGTTGTCGAGTCCATGACGAGACGAATCGCCGTCGTCATCAGAACGAAATTTGGTGCTACACGTTACTAGACAGATATCTCTAATTCAATTGCTCTTCAGTGTATATACTGCAATATTTCTGAAATATCTTGGATTATTGTTAAACAATTTTTTTTATTTCATTGCCTGCACAGATACCACCTATTTAGAGATCGCCACGTATGGTTTCTCAAATTTGTTTACTTGAATTAATTTAGAAGATTTGAGGAGAGTTCTATACTTTTACTACCTCCAATCTTGTGACCAGTTGGGTATGGAAAAAGATTATCATGAAAGAAATACGGGATTACGCCATATAATACAAATTTTGAAGATGACAATCCGATTTTTAGCGTAAATGTGACAAGGATGGTAAGTCAGATAATATCCGAAAACTTGAAAATTTTCATCGTCCTGGAGCGGGACACGAACCCGCGTCTCCCAGAAAACGCCTAGGTATGCTAACCACTACACCACCCAGAACAACCAAGTCTCAAGTTTCCGATCAATGGTAAGTCAGATAATATCCGAAAACTTGAAAATTTTCAAGTTTTCGGATATTATCTGACTTACCATCCTTGTCACATTTACGCTAAAAATCGGATTGTCATCTTCAAAATTTGTATGGAAGAAGATTATTGGAAAACTTTGTGTGATTTTTTGCATTTCACAAAATTATGTTTATGATTCTAACCACTTGAGTGTTCAGAACACTCATGTGTTTAACCACATGAGTGTTCAAGAGCACCTATGTGGTGTTCTAGTTGTTCTAATTTGTTGGCTAACCTTTATCTTCACCATTATGAGTGTAAATTTTGTACACTTAGTTTTTTTCCTTTTCGGCATGCTGATGATTTAATTATTTTTACGTTCAAAGGTTATTTTATTGACTTGAAAGACGTTCACCCTCAAGAACTGTTGTTCTGTAAAACCCGTTCTAATAAAATTATTCATTTTCTTGATTTGGATTTGTGTATTCGCAAACATGTTTTTGAAATAGATATTTACGACAAAAAGAATTCATTTGGGTTTCATCTCTAATGTGTTGAGCAGCTGGCATTCAAATATTTCAAATTGTGTTCATAGAAATATAATTATTTCTCAGTTTTTAAGGATTATAAGAATCTGTATTAATAAGTTTAATACTATTAAGCAATTCAGAAATATTTTTTGATCTTGTATTAAAAATCACTATCCAAGAAAATTTTGTCTTTTTTAATTTCAAAAGTTACAATCTCATTATAATGATATAAATATTTCAAAACTAAGACTTTGTAATATCGTTTCAACCTCTTCTGTTAAGTAACCATTTCTTTGGGGCCACAATTTATAGTAACTTCGTCCGAGACACCCCGGAACAAAAAATACATACACTTCTTCACACACGTTCTGCTTCCCTTATTACTATAATTTGCTAGATGACGCCACCTTCGTATTTACGTATTTTCATTTAAATTACTTCCATCTTGTCAGTTATCATGAAGTGGTTAACGGTGCACGCGTACTCGGAAGTGTTGTGTTATTTTGGTTCTAGATGTAGTTGCTCTGCTTCAGTTAACTTTCAGGGTTCTTTTTATTTGAGATAAGTGCTGTGTTTGGTGTATGTGAGTTCTTGTGAGTTCCAGTGGTTCAGGTAGGAAAATCAAGTCGTTTTTTATAAATTTTAACAAAATTGCTAGCCTTCGTTTGGAACTTATTGGAGTTAATTATACGCCCGGATGAAACCTGAACCAGAACGAGGGCCGGGCATGTTTTCCCCTGAAGATTGGTTCCCGGCCCCCGTTCTTTTTGTGTGCTTCTTGTATTCTTTTTTTATTTTGTTTTGTTGAAGTAGGTCGTATTACGTTTGTATTCAGTATTCTTAGGATTAATCTGTATTTATTAGTTTTTCAGTTAATTTCGTAGTGTGTTTCTGTTCCAGTTCTTTTCAAGTACTTGGTGTATTGGGAAGGTTTTTTTTGTTTTTATGTTGAATGAACAGGAAGGGGAGTGGGGTAGGTTGATTTTTGTCTTCTGCAAGATGTTTCTTGTAACGATACGAGTCGTTTTTGCTTATAAGTTCTTCCCGCGGTTCCTGCAGCTTCGCGCGGCTTCCGGAACAGATATGTAGTACACCAAAATGCAAGTTTATTTACTTCCTTATTATATATATATATATAAACAACCATAAACGAAGTTGTTTTGAGAATGGTTGTTTGTGATGATGATATTCTTTTATGAGGAAATCTTAGTTCTTAAGTCTAAAATTCCACGCTGGCAGCGAGCAACCTTATCCTTCCTAACCAAAGCATAAGTTACCGTAAAGAAATGAACAATTGTTTTGGAAAATAACCCTCAAATATCAGAAAAATTCAAAGCGTAATGAAATCTTTCGTAATAACTTTTCAAAAAAAGCCAGTATCGGATGGAACGATGGTATAAAAATGACGATTTCCTCGACCTTATTTGATATTGCTGTGCACAAATTAGAAAATGCCTAATTATCAAGTAGACTTATTTTTAATATTTGCTTAATAGTGATACTAATCATGTGCCACTTGTAGTGACCTAGTAAGAATTTATGACACACTTCTTTTATTATGCATTTGGCTGTGAAAAAGCAGCGTATCGGAGTCATAAAGTAAATTCGGTAAGTGGAAACTTGTTGTGATTATCTGATCTCATAAAAACGATATTTCATTTCCTGTAATTAATTAAACAACTAACGCTAAGCTGTGTCTTTGGTTACATCGATTACTTCCTAATCCATAAATGGTGATAACTATAGAGTTTTCTCCCACCGAAAACGTTTCGTATTTTAGGGTGATTCGGTTTCACTGATAGTAGATCTCATTCGAAAAAATGTGTTTCAAAAGCAGCGAAATATAAGCAACTCATATCCGAATGCATGGTATTTATATTACGTAGGGGATCAGATACAGTTGTTGCAAAGTACCTGCTCGTGAATAATCATTTTGTTTCATCTCGTATGCACAGCCGACAACAAAAGCATAATGGAAATAGTATTCAGTGACATATTGCATCACTGATTTCTCCATTCAGTTTTTTAAAATCTGCTTCTAAACTATTTTCATCAAAAATTAAACGGAGAAGATTAAATTAAGTTTACTTACTATATTTAAACTCACTTTAAAAATTTCTTGAGGTCTCGAAATTCATATTCAGCCCAACACAAACTACGCCCCTTTGCTTCAGCGTGCGGAAAATAATATTCCTTAGTGTTTGATAACGTGTATGACCTAAAGAAAAGGTAAGGACTTGACAACACAGCCCCTTATCAGCAGGTTCTGCGAGACTCTCGGTATCAGCGATATAACTCGCGTCAGCGTAAATGTACTGCTAAAACCAGAAGAGAAAGAAAAATTGTTATCTTTAAGCAGGTGTAGGCCATATCATATTTTGTGTTGCCTTCAATTTTTTTGGGATTTTCTTAGTTTTGTTACGCCGAATCTACAGAACAAGCAAGATATAAATAGTACACAAATTTCATTTTTGGAAACTTCCTAAAGTATTTAAATCGATATGATTTCATTTGCAGCATTTTAATCAGCGAATCTTGTGAACAACAGAAGTTAATTTTAAATTTGCTACAATTATTAATGCCTCAAATGTTTTTTTATAATAGTTTAGAAAATTTCTTATAGGCTAAGGTACTTTTGAATATGTTCAAAGTTATTTGATTGGTACTCCTCTGCAGCAGTTTCGCGCTTTCAGGTTTCAAAGCGCAGTTTGTAAATACACAATAGAGTCATATTAATGTGACCAACTCCTACTTTTGACGTCAGCAGCGCGTAGCCAATGAAAGAAGGCACGTGTCGTGAGCTGGCTTGGGGGGCATAAAGGTGTGTTGTAGACAGCCTGAAAACTTACCACCTGTTGCTGTCATAGGTAAAATTGCTATTTAAAAGGTTTGCAAAAAGGAATGATTATCGGCTTTCAGGCCAGTGGTAGCAGTATTACTGAAACATCATAGTTTGTGAACTGTTCGCGTGCTGATGTATTTAAAGTGTATCGTGATTGGAGAAATGGCACCATTACGAATAAGCGACGTGAAAACTGCGGAGCACCATGTGCCATTGATGTGAGAGGTGAACGTCGGCTTCGAAGGTGCGTGAGAACAGATCGATACGCTACAGCGGAGCAACTCACTGGCCGAATAAGCCATGGGGCTACTGGAAGTGTGTCTAAAACGACAGTTCAGCGAACCCTGCTGCATATGGGGCTCCGAAGCCTACGGATGGTCACTGCACCTATGTTAACGAAGGTGCATCGGCAGAAAAGGCTTACATTTGCACGGCAGTATCGGAATTGGACCTCCGCTGATTGGCAAAGGATTGCATTATTCGATGAGTCACGTTTTCTACTTCATCGAACGGATGGACTTTGGCGTATAAGGCGAGAACCATCGGAGAACAAACGCTCTTCAATCACTGATGGAAGAACACAAGCTGGTGGGGACAGCGTTATGGTCTGGAGAATGTTTTCGTGGCATTCTCTGGGTACACTCATACATGTGGAAGGCACTATGGACCGAAATCGTTATGAATCCAACCTTGCAGACCACGTATGCCCACGCATGCTGATTGCCTTCCCTGGGGCGGATGGGAACTTCAAACAACAATGCGACGTGTCACATGGCTAGAAATGTTCAAGAGTGGTTGCAAGAGCCCGATGAAGACTTTTAAAGTACTTCCCTGGCCCCCTGATTCCTCAGACTTTAACCCAATTGAGCATCTGTGGGATGACCTCAATCGTGTTGTTTGCTCTATGGATCCTCCACCACGAACCCTCCAGCAGCTGTCAGATGCAGTGCAGTCAGCATGGCTCCACATACCTGTGAACACCTTCCAGCACCTTTTTGAGTCACTCCCAGCCCGTTTAGCGCTGCACACGGCGGTTACTCTGGATGTTAGCTGGTGGTCACAATAATGTGACTCGACCGTGTATATATACAGGGCGTTTAACTTAAAAGTACACCGCTACTATATGCGGTCGCAATTCGGTGAATTTTTGTATTTTATTCGAAAGGTAAACTGCACGTGCGACTGTGGACTGCATAGGAATAAGTGGCGCTGTATTCGGATAATTGGATTCCGCGATTCCGCTTGCTCACACCAGCCTGATCAATAGTTGTGAGCAGATTCGGTCGTTTACTCAATCCGGATCTTTCAGATCGGGTCACTAAAGTGATCCGTTTGAAAGATCCGTTTGTTTCGTTCGTTGGAAACAGGAAATAGTGTGAGGTCTCTTCCTGTTGGTGACGTTTGGTGTATGTTCATAAAGGTAACAGTTGTCTATAAATTAAAAGTTTTAGAGTGATGTGTGGCGCTTTTTATAATTAATTGTTTTACTCTAAATAGTTAGCAGTTGTCTATAAATTTAGTTAGCAGCTGTATATAAATTAAAAGTTTTAGAGTGATGTGTGACGCCTTTTATAATTAATTGTTTTATCAGCGAATAAGAGCTACATATTACAGAACAGCAGTGCGGTCAGAGTTCTAAGCTGGTATCTCCATCTTGTGAGTGAAATTGTAAAGAAAAAATCAAAACATGAAAAACATAGAATTTAAAAAATGCGATAATCTTCATTTAACTGCAAACTATTAGATAAAACCGACGATAAAATGGTTGCAAGATAGTTCTAGTAACAGGAAAATATTTTGATCCAGTTACTAATCAATGGGCTTTGAAAAACCAGCTCCGACCGGCGAACGAAACGACCATAGCGAACGGCGAACGATTTGGATCCTCGACTCGGGTACCGAAGCAAACGGCGAACGATTTGTTTCTTCCACTCGGGGACCGAAGCTAACAGCGAACGATTTGGATTCTCGAGTCGCGGACCGATGCCAACGGCGAACGATTTGGATCATCGACTCTGGAACCGAAGTCTACAGCGAACGATTTGGATTCTCGACTCGGGAACCGAAGCCAACAACGAACGATTTGGATCCTCGACTCGGAGACCGATGCCAACGGCGAACGATTTGGATCCTCAATTCGGAGGCCGAAGCCAACAGCGAACGATTTGGATTCTCGACTCGGGGAACAAAGCCAACGGCGAATAATTTGGATCCTCGACTCGAGGACCGAAGCCAACAGCGAACGATTTGGATCCTCAATTCGGGGACCGAAGCCAACAGCGAACGATTTGTATCCTCGACTCGGGGAACGAAGCCAACGGCGAATGATTTGGATCCTCGACTCGGTGACAGAAGCCAAGAGCGAACGATTTCATTCGCCTCGAACGAGATCTGTTGGATTTCAATTATTTATTAAGCAAATAAAAGGGTTACAGGATGAAAAAGAAAAATAGGCACCAATTTGTGTCTCAAGGGATATTTACAAAGATGGGTGAAACAAAGAATTAAAATTACAACATTTACATAGGTACAACTATTTACAAGAGAGACGTTATAAGATGCCGAAGAGATAATAACAAAATTCTGGAAGAGTGCAAAGAGTCAATGATAACAAGAATAGGCTATTTACAATAATACAATAAATTACAACAAAGAGTATTTGGGTAATAGAGTTTATCAATCCCTTATAATAAGAGTCGAATGGCGGTGAAAGGTCCAGTGAACCATTTGGCATTGAGTGACCAGGTATGTAGGAAAATCACATCACGGGTGGATTCTGGAAATGAAAGATGAGCAAGGCGAAGTCGAGATATAAGGCGATTTCTGAATTGGCTGCATAGAACCTCTCCCGCCTTGGAACAAGGAGGGTGCGGTTGTTGAAGTGCGAAGCTGCTGGTAACAACAATATATTACATGACGAGCTAAAACAAAGATGTATACACAGGGTGGTGATAGTGGAGTAGGCGGTAATGCACTGATGAGTAACGTTGAGTAAGCGGAGAATGGAAGAGGAATGGTTGACACATGGCCTGCAACAGTGAATGACAGGTGAAACAAGGGTAGGAGCACTGGACAGTGAAGATAAACATGGTCTACGTCCGCCGTAGACTCACAAAACCGACATGCAGGTGAAGACAGAAGCGTCATTCGATGTAGGATGGTAGTCACAGGTAGTCCCTGATGAAGGAATTGCCAATGTATGTTTCGCTCAGCAGGAGTTGAAAGTGGAAAGGCTGCGGCATTCTATACCGAGCAAAGAGCAGAAGATGGAACTCCCTGGATCGGCATAGGATCGTTGGGTGGAGAGTCACGGAGATAAAGATATAGAGATCGGATAGGAAAGGAAGACAGAGGTTGAACAGTACCTCGAAAAGGAAGAAATTATGGAAGAGGAAGCGAAGCAGAAGGTACTGAGAGGAGTCCTGAAAAAGTAGCAAGTGAAGGAAAAAGAGTAGTGATGGCAGATCGGATAGAAGAAAGTATGGAATTCGAAGCAGAGGTAGTGGGAAGATAAGGAGAGAGAGCGGCGAAAGATTTCCAGGTGAGGTCAGGAAAAACAAGATCACGGACAGTTACAATCCCAGCAGGGAGCCAGGAAGGTCAGGGCGATGAATGATAGTTGAAAAGAAAAGAGGTTCATTTAAGAGTTCAGACATAAAAGCAGGTGGTGAGCGAATGAGAGGAAGATCATGAACATAGGAAAGTACCTCGGAATACACCTGGGATAGGCGAGTGTGTTGAAAAGGAAAGCGATCCATTAGCAGAAGAGCGGTAAACGTGAAGCTTCGGTTCCGGGTGGAGACTATTACATCACGTGTGGTATTGATGGAGTCTGTAGATGAGCACAAGAGGCGCAGGAAAGTCATAATCCTGTGTGCACGATAGTAAAGGCGAATATCGACACAGTTTAGGCCGCCATAGGAAAGAGGTAGAGTGATGGAATCCTTGTTTAGCCAGTGACGATGTAACCATACCACTGAGACGCAGATGCTGGTGATTTCGAGGAGATGAGTTGGAGTCATCGTGGAGGTAGTCCATACATATAGACACTTATAAAGAAGATATGTTCTTGCAATCTTAGCACGAGCAGGGTATGATGTGCAAAATTGTGTTGTCTTCCAAAAGGCTGCGGACTAAGATAAACTACGATGAAGGGATGTCCACGTAGCATTACGGGCTGCAAGCGGAGTTCCGATATGAACTCCGAGAATTTTCTGGTAAGCTGAAGACCAAGAGGCGCCACATGGTGTGTCAGGTCGGGAGACCCAGGTCCCACACCAAAGACCTGTACTTCTAGATGTATTTAGAGAGGCAGCAGAATATGTAGCATATTGATTGCAGAGATTTAGCAGGAGATCAAACTGTGAATTAGACCGGATGCAAAATGTGGCATCATCGGCATATGCGGTGTATACTATGGAAAAATGACGATTGCTTGCAGTTGGAGAAGGCAGAGTTGATGTGAAGGCATTGTAGACAGAACGCAGGAATGGTTCGAATGCCAGCACAAAATGCTGACCTGAGAGAGGACATTCCTGGAGGACTATTCGGCGAAAGAAGATCGGGGCGGTGAAAAAGGCGGCCGTCTTGACATGAAAGATGCCACCTCTATGCAAGGCGAGAATCAGATGAACAAAGGAGGAAGGAAAGCCAAAAGCAAGAAGAGTAGCGGAGAAATATGAGTGAGACACATTGTTAAAGCCTACACGTTGGTCAAGATTTAGAAGAGCAAGAGTTTCAGAGTTAAATAGAGCCAGATAGTGAAGATCACGGAGGAGAGTTACGTTGCGAGTAAGGGATCGACCAGGGACAGTGTAAGTCTGGTCGGGGAAAAGTAAGACAGGAAGAATTGGATTAAGCCTTCGAGAGAGCAATTTAGTGAAATTTTTGTAATCGAGGTTGAGGAGAGATATCAGGCGCCAGTTTCTCAAGTCAAGCAGATCGCCTTTCTTAGGAAAAATACAACATGTGCTACAGTGAAGCTACTCGGAAGAGAAGGAGAGTATAGAGCTGTTGAAAAAGCATCAAGAAGGAAAAGAAGGAGCTCAGGGGAAAAAGTACGGTAGAAGGGGAAAGGGAGGCCATCCGGGCCAGCATGAGAGTTTGGGAAGAAAAAGCAGCTGGAAATTCAGGTTTAGAGATAGGTTGGAGAAGTGAGGTAGAGAGATGATCAGGAATTTGAGGGAGATAGGAGAAAAGTGAGGCAGATGCAGAAGACGTAGAAGCGGGAGGAGCTTCACTGTATTTATCGGTGAAGAAGCAACGAATTGCGGAGCAAATGAGATCAGGATCTGAAGATACTCGTCCATCCGGAAGACGTAGCAGACGTAGACCTCGTGCGGATCGAGCCTTCTTCTCTAGGGACATCAAGAAGTCGTATGTACAATCTTCAGGTGAGAGATGTTTCAGATGAAGGCGGATAATTGAATGCCGGGCTAACGGTTCTAGAAGAGCTTTTAGATCGGACTGATACACTTGGTATAGAGGATCAGCAGTATTTAAATGAGGCAAAAGGCATCGAATATTCTGTATTTTCATGGAGCGAAGTGTGGATTCCTGCAAGGAATACTGCTTCATGTAGTATAGAAGACTTTGTTTAGTTTCGAACTAGTATTGAAGTACACAGGGTGCAGTGGAAATTCGAGGTTGAAACTCCGTACGTAAGCGATGTACTTCTGCACAGAAATTGGGATCTTCAAGGAGTGAATTGTGCAGGGTCCAGACCTGTGGTTTACAACGAGACTTAGAGGCAGAACCAACGGTCAGCATTACTGCACAGTGATCAAATAAAGCAGTTGGATAATATGAATATTGTATAATATCAGGAAGAGTGGAGGCTGTGGTATAGAAGCGGTCGAGCCTTGCAGTAGAAGAAAAAGAGGAGGATGCAGAGCGCCAGGTGTGAGATATTTCACTAGGGTGAATTTGTCGAGAAACATCAAGAAGATTGAAGTCGGCAATCAGAGATCGAAGGCGTTCCACAAGTTGAAGTCGATATTCTCGATAGAGAGGTGTTCTGTCAAGTTCGGGGTCTAAGGTACAATTGAAAGCTCCAAGCACAATGTGCTAAAGTGTGTGATTGATTGTAGAGCTGTTTGGAGTGACGAAAAAACAGCTATGAGTTGTGTGGAATAATTTGGAATATATATATTGAAAATATGATATTGATAATATGATATTGATGACCTGCAATGGTAAATAATGGATGTTGTAGAAAGTCTCTACATAGGTTATGGACTTGCGGAGAAGAGATGGAATTGATTAGTCGTGTTCGGATTCCTATTGCAAGGCCGCCGCTCGTAGAGACTCGAAATGCATGATGGAATTGAAAATCCCATTGTCTCCAAAGGTGAAAAGGTGTTGATGAGACACAATTTGTTTCCTGTAAAAGCAGGAGATCAGCATTGAGATGGTTAACATACTCCTTGATAAGGGCATTAGCAAGAGGGGTAGCAAAGTCCCTACAGTTCAGTGTTACGATCTTGAATATTTATGTTAGTGGTTGGTTGTAGGAGATCATTAGCAGCTTTATGCAGTCGTTGGAGACGGCCTGCAAAAGATGGGATCTAAGAATATGCTGCTGGGACATCATCATAAATCATTGGAGAGAGATCCGGATTGTTTCCGACCGACGTAAGGCGGTAGGCATTTCAGAAATGAATGGTCGAAGAAAATTCTGACTCAGCATCTTCGCCCAAGGTTGGATAAGGAGATCAAAAGCACGTCACCAGGCACTGGAGTGAGTGGGAGTGAATTTTCTTGTAAAAGTTGAGTGAACTCGGTTTCGGAGATGGATGAAGTGCTCTTTGAGTAAGGTCAGAAGGGATAGGATCATCCACATCTTCTTGTACAGATCCAGGAGATCGATCTCTCAGTTTGTTGTGAATAGGAGAAGTTCTTGAAGAATTTGTGCGTGAGCGAGAGCCGCGGTTTCGACGTTGATGTCTCTGGGGTTCTCGCATAGGTTGAGGAGTGAAAGTGTGCGTTTCAGATTGTTCTTGCGCACTTGAACAGGAAGCAGTTATAGATGGTGGAGCATCAAGGTTATCTGCCAGGGCTAAAGAAGAAGAGGCAAGATGTTGAATTCTGGTAGGTGGAAGGGATGGAAAGTCCAGCTGAGTGGGGCTTGGTGCTGGCCGAAAAGGCCGAAGAGGTGGAAGCCTCAATGTCGACGCCGACGTTCGTTGATCAACGGCTGGAGTCTTATTTTTACTTTGAGGTGTTTCCCGAGCAGCTGGACGAACTTTGGAGGTTGATGAAGGCTGTTCGGAAGACATTGAAAACTTAATGGAGGAAGAGGAATCAGTTTGGCGAAGATGTAGACAGGCGGCACGACGATGGCCGGTTCCATGACAATGTGAACATGAGATGGATATATGTATTTCGATGTGCCGAACATGTGGACCACAACGAACGATGAGAGCTGCGGGAACTTTCTGAGCGTGTTCCTCAGTTCTGGAAATCACCCGGAGTTGTCGACGTAAGCGTCGAAGCGAACGATCTTCAGCATTGTGTGGTAAAGAAGAGTGGGTGAAAACTTGTCCTATAATTTTCCCGAATGGGCGCATAGCTTCAATAAGAACTGTATCTGGAACTTCGGGCGGTACTGGAGTGAAATGGACAACATTTGGGCGTTGTCCAACTGGGGTAGGTATCGTATGTCGATCACCAATAGAAATTCCAGTTAAGAGCACTTTCAGATCATATTCTGGTTTGGAGAAGTAAGCAAGTACCACTCCGGGTCGACGAGCAAGAAGCGTCAGACTGCCGGGTGGAAAAAGGGATTTAAGAGCAGTGCTATACTGTTTCAGTTTAGCATTTGGTAAGGCATTGAAGCTAACTCCAAGGTTTATTGTAGATTTGCAATTTTGCCCAGTTGTAGAAGTTTCAGGAATCGCAAAGACGATTGATGAAGTAGTGTGTGACACACCTAATTCAGTATGAGAAGGAGTCGCTCTAGCGCCACTTGACGAGTTTGTCGGTCTAGTGATGCATGACGAGTTAGCTGTGACGTGAGAGTAGGAGCGGGTAGATGTACGATGCGGCGACGAGGAGTTCCTGGACGTATCCATGACGTCATCAACAAGCGCTGTGAACGTCGACGGTCCAGTTCCAGAAGAGGAAGATAGGCTGCAAGTACGATATTGACGTCGTCACGAGGAGTGGAAGAGCGTGACGACGAAGACCCGCCCGTGGTGGGCGGGCGCGGTAGCAACTTGAGCGAATGAGGTCGGAGCATCTTGACCTGACGTGAGGGCGGGGACAACGCCGTCACTGGAAGTCACCATGCCTAATGGCGGCGATTGAAGCAAAAATCGGCCAACTTGGTCGAAAAGAAATGGTGAAAAACGTGATAAAATAAACACTCACCGACCTGGAAGGTAGATAGAAACAAAGTGCAAACCTTTTTTTTTTTTTTTTTTTTTTTTGATTGGAGGTTTAACGACCACCGTGAGCAACTGAATGGGCTATAAGCAGTCGCCCGTCCCTAATTTAGGGTCACTGGTTCCAGGGAAGGGAGAGAGCCAGTGCCGTAAGACAAACACAACATCCATGCCTCACCGGGATTCGAACCCGGACCCCTTACGGACGAATAATCAGAGGCCAGCGCCTTAGACCACTGCGCCACCGGGGCGGCATCCAAACCTTTAGGAAGAACACTCACGAAACATTAACTAAAGAAACGACGAAAATTCAGGCAAAATGGATGAAATTATAGGAGCTCAGAATAGCGTGATCAATTACAGTTGAGATCTGCTGGAACTGCTGAACGGATCTTTTCGTTCACTCTGTCGACCGGGTCACTTGGAACGGATAAGTCGCAAACGACCAATCTCTACTGATCAGTACGTAATTGCCTGCGCCGTGTTTGGGCGTCTGCTCTCTGTTGTTGGTTTATTCCTGTTGTGTTCATCATGCGGCTCTCGATTGAAGAACGCATGCTTGTGCTTGAACAGTATATCTCAAGACAAATCATTCGTACGTTCAGTGTCAACGAAATTTCTGCGAAATATTTGGAAAGCAAGCACCATTGAAGAAGGCGATTGAAAAGTTGGTGAAGTTTTTTTGTCACAGGTTCGGTTGTTGGCAAAAAACGAAACAGACGAAAGTCTGTGTTAACGCCCAAAGCTGTACCCGATATTGAAGAGGCAATACAGAGATCTCATAACAAGTCGTTAAGGAAATTAAGCCAACAGAATATCTCTCTAAGTTATGTAAACACTGTACTAAAAAGGCAGCTTAAGTTCTACCCGTACCGAATGCAAGGGTTCCACAACCTAACCGGAGGACACTACCGGAAAAGGCTTGCGTACTGCCAAAAGTTTTAGTCGTTTATTCGAGGCAATATACTGCGGTTAGATTTTGTGTTTTATATGGACGGCGATTCCATCCTATTGCCTACGTGAACAGTCAGAACTACCGTTGGTGGCATACTGAAAACCCATATGCGTTTGTTGAGTCTCCACTTCACCCACAAAACGTACGGGTGTGGTGGGCTCTATCGAGACATCGAATAGTTGGACCACTGTCTTTTCACGACAATCCGAAAGCAGAAGCATGCCTAAAAATTGTGCATCAGTTCATTGCGCTGCTTATTATAATCAGTCCACTACTGTACGAATGCCCTGCTGCAAGCCGATTAGCACTCTTGCTTGCTGGTTACAACAAGACATCGCAATCTGCTACACCGCGATGCCGACTATGCAGATGCTTCAGGAATTTAATTTTTTTGAGATTAATTTCCGTTGGACATTTCCATCCAGGTGTCCTGATCTCACCAGTCCAGACGATTTTCTGGACTGGTGAGATCTAAAGGACCAGATTTACGGCAGCAACCCACACACCATCGTTGAGTTGATGAGAAACATTACCGTTGCTATCCAGGGAATAAATGGTCTTCTCATATATATATATATATTCTATTAAGAGACTGAAGCAAAAAAAAAAATTTTTGACTTACGCCAAGTACAACATAGAAAACGTTATGTATTGACCGGTGTGAGTAAAAAGAGAAAAATAAAACAACTGAATGTAGAAAGTGTCGAGAATACTGAGCCTTGGCTTTATCAAGGACCCGCAAAAACTCTGCTTTTTCTCACTTCCACAAAGACCTATTTGGAAATGGGTTTCTGCAAAGTCATAGATGCAAGTAATAAGCCCACCAAAAAAATTTTTTTTTAAATATATATTTTAAAGAATATATATAAATGTCATGACCTCCGCAGAGTTGCATGACCAAGCTTTAGTTAACAATTTAGCTAGCATCCATAACTTTCCTGGCCCGACCCATGCTCTTCATCTGTTACTATTAAACAGAAAGAAGAAGATTATAGAAAACTCAAGTTGTAAGAGTGACATAATAAATCAGAAATAATGTTCAGCAATAACAAATTACCAAGTTCGCCTGAGAGAGAATTTAAACCTGAATAGCAATACAAAAGTATTACAAATTCTTAACATTGCCATAAAAAAGGAGATATTAATTTTTTTAAACCCAGATTCTTGAAAGAAAACGGGATTATAAAAAACCCCTACTCCACAACTTCTGACAACACAAAAACGAGAATATAATAAAGCCAATAATTAATTAAAAAAAGCATTGTGAAGGTTATATGACATGAACAATTAGTTGCAATATGTACAAAGTATTTCAGAAGTGCTTTAAGTGCATAATTAAGTAGTTATTCAGAACTTAACCACATTGAAAACACAGCGCAAATTACAAGAACAATGAAACGGCCGGCTGTTATGGCCTTAGTTCCCTAAAAAACGCGCAAAGTTACCCAGAAAAGAAAGAGTTAAAATCCGCAAAAAAGTTAGGAGACTTGCCAGTACCTAAAAGCTGAAAAGAAAAAAGTACAAGAAGTTCAATCATTGAACTTGGAAATCCCACAACCCAAAGACAATGAAGAGAGCTTACCTCTTATGCAACTGAACTTCCTCCTTTCTTGGGGAAACATGGCTGACCTTTTAACCCCGACTTCGAAATCCCCTGCCACTCCCTAGTCGCTGGTGGGCAGTGTGGGTGGGGCTGAAGGCCTCCACACACTGAAAAATCCTACTCGCGGAGATTTTAACTAGAGAAAAAAATATATATAAATAAGATTGTGGACCTGTATGATCAGAAAGAGCAGAATTAACTCTCCAGAATACATGAGAAATATTATGAAATACACAAGTAGTGTATTTAATAATCTTTGCATGTATTTAATCACTTTAGTGAGCTTCTGTAGAGTATTCAGAATCCTATTAATTTTAATGTTAGTTTTACTATTTTTAGTATAGCTATTCTAGTGAGCGAATAACTAGTTTTCTTTTATATTTATTTTCCTTTATAAACAGATTTTTAAGCTTTTTTTGTGATTTTGTCTATATTATTTAGTTTTTTATTTTTAATAGGACCTTCTTATCCATAGCACTAAGCTCACTAAGGTGATTAAATACATGCAAAGATTATTAAATACACTACTTGTGTATTTCATAATATTTCTTATGTATTCTGGAGAGTTAATTCTGCTCTTTCTGATCATACAGGTCCACAATCTTATTTATATATATTTTTTTCTCTAGTTAAAATCTCCGCGAGTAGGATTTTTCAGTGTGTGGAGGCCTTCAGCCCCACCCACACTGCCCACCAGCGACTAGGGAGTGGCAGGGGATTTCGAAGTTGGGGTTAAAAGGTCAGCCATGTTTCCCCAAGAAAGGAGGAAGTTCAGTTGCATAAGAGGTAAGCTCTCTTCATTGTCTTTGGGTTTTGGGATTTCCAAGTTCAATGATTGAACTTCTTGTACTTTTTTCTTTTCAGCTTTTAGGTACTGGCAAGTCTCCTAACTTTTTTTGAGGATTTTAACTCTTTCTTTTCTGGGTAACTTTGCGCGTTTTTAGGGAACTAAGGCCATAACAGCCGGCCGTTTCATTGTTCTTGTAATTTGCGCTGTGTTTTCAATGTGGTTAAGTTCTGAATAACTACTTAATTATGCACTTAAAGTACTTCTGAAATACTTTGTACATATTGCAACTAATTGTTCATGTCATATAACCTTCACAATGCGTTTCTTTAATTAATTATTGGCTTTATTATATTCTCGTTTTTGTGTTGTCAGAAGTTGTGCAGTAGGGGGTTTTTATAATCCAGTTTTCTTTCAAGAATCTGAGTTTAAAAAAAATTAATATCTCCTTTGTTATGGCAATGTTAAGAATTTGTAATACTTTTGTATTGCTATTCAGGCTTAAATTCTCTCTCAGGCGAACTTGGTAATTTGTTATTGCTGAACATTATTTCTGATTTATTATGTCACTCTTACAACTTGAGTTTTCTATAATCTTCTTCTTTCTGTTTAATAATAACAGATGAAGAGCATGGGTCGGGCCAGGAAAGTTATGGATGCTAGCTAAATTGTTAACTAAAGCTTGGTCATGCAACTCTGCGGAGGTCATGACATTTATATATGTTCTTTAAAATATATATTTAAAAAAAAATCTTTTTGGTGGGCTTATTACTTGCATCTATGACTTTGCAGAAACCCATTTCCAAATAGGTCTTTGTGGAAGTGAGAAAAAGCAGAGTTTTTGCGGGTCCTTGATAAAGCCAAGGCTCAGTATTCTCGACACTTTCTACATTCAGTTGTTTTATTTTTCTCTTTTTACTCACACCGGTCAATACATAACCTTTTCCATGTTGTACTTAGCGTGAGTCAAAAATTTTTTTTGCTTCAGTCTCTTAATAGAATGTGAATTCTGAATTTTCATAACTGCTGCGTTGCGCGTTTTGATCTTCAGGTTGTTTTGCATCTTTCGTTTTAAATTCTAAAATTTTTCTTATGTTTTCGGCTTTGCTCTTTAGTATATATATATATATATATACTCAACAAGAAGAAACATTTTCAAAGGGAGCCAAAAGCCGGAGAGAAAGAAAAAAATACAAAGAAGGATTGATGTTTGTTTGCACTTATATATATATATACACCATATTGACAAAAGTCACCGATCACCTAGAAGAGAAACACAACATAGCATTTATTGACATACATTAGTCTGGTGTCGGTCCACCTTAGGCTTTAATGCATGCACTAACCCTTCGAGACATGCTTTCGACAAGGTTTTGGAACAGAGCGATAGGTATGCGTTTCCATTCAGTACATAATGCTGCAGCTAACTGTTGCTTAGTAGTAGGCCTTGGTTCTAAAACTTCTTATGCGGCTCTCTAATGCATTCCGTAGGTGATCTATGGAATTAAGATCAGGGCTCTGTGCTGGCCAGTCCACACACGATACGGAATTATCGTCAAACCAAGCCGCAATAGTCCTTGCTTTATGGCTCGGTGCATTATACTTCTGGTAACAACAAGGCTCCATTCCATAGTATTGCCGCAGATTTGGTTGGGTATAATTGTCCAGAATATCAAGGTAGACGTGCTGGCTAACAGGTTTGTCCACGATAACCAATGGTCCGGGACCATACCACGAAAAAACCCCCACACGAGTACACTGCCAGCTCCAAACTTGACCGTAGGAACAGTACACTGTGGTAAATAGCGTTTCCGCGGCTGCCGCCATACCCACACATGGCCATCAGACTGATGGATCGTGTATCTGGATTCATCAGTCTATAGGACCCGTTTCCATTGATCTACGGTCCGCGATAAATGTTCTTTACACCATGATAAACGAGGAGTTGCATTCCGATTGGAGATGAAAGGCTTATGAGCAGCCGCATGGACCACGGTAACCCTTGGAATAAAGTTCTCTGCGAGTGGTACGTGTACATACCGACGTTCCAACATTTTTACTCACCTGTACACTGAGGTCTTGCGCAGTACTCCATCGATTAGCTGCAACGACTTAACTGAGGCTTCGACGTCCTCTATTCTCGATTTTCTTTGGTCTGCATGTACGTTTTGCTGCTTCAGGCACGCCATGTGCCTTATACGTATTCAGTACATCTAAAACAATTGACTTAGGTATGTTTAAATGCCCCTCGGTTTCTCATATGGACACCCCACTAATATAACATCGAAAAATCTTTCGTTTTTCAAAGTCAGTTCTCTCCCGCAGCGACATTTTCACTCAATCTCACAGAGCGATATGATCGCGGTCAGCTGCATGCTTGTTTTTATACCGTTTGCATCTATATCGAGCATCTGAACAACGCAGCGGATCCGTTCATTTGCTTTTTAAGGGGTGTCCGGTTACTTTTGTCAATATAGTGTACATTCTTATCGGCAACTTAGGCTGGTGAGTACGTGCTACTGTGCCGTTGCACGTAAAAAATTCTGAAATTTAATTTGTATTGTGCATTGTAGCTGAAAGTTCATGAACATGATTTATTGCCAACAGAAAATATGATTTCTAGCAAGGCCGTAACCAAAGTTTCCGTTCGCCTCAAGCCCAAGGTTCTTCAGCGTACTGAATTTCTCTGATCACGATATAGGATAACCAGCTTCAAAGGGCGGTGAGACCCCCCCCCTCTTTCAAAAATCGAAACTGGCGGCAATACGACAAAGTACAACTATTTTACCCACAATTCCTAAGGGGCAGTAGTTGACCGAAATAAATATATAAATGATTGAAAGCTTATTCAATCGCTACAGTGCTCTCAAGAATTTTTTGCGATCAGTCAGTTATATCCTATTCGCGCGCTTCTATTTTTTGCTCTTTTGTAGTGTAATTTCCGTAAGCTTTTAATTTCTTGACTGCAGTTAGTTAAGTAGGTTCTTTGTTGAAACGATCATTTTCTCCTAGAACTTTAATGGAAAAATTGAAGTAAAGTCCTTTAGATCCTAAGTAAAAGTAAAAATAAATCCTAAGTAAAATAACTAGGATTCAAGATTTTTGGGGAGGGCCAAAGTTTGAAGCTTGGGCCGTGTTCGATTATTTATAATCAGGGCCAGATTAAGGGTGTGAGGGTTCTAGCGGGGCTATCGCCTAGGTAGGGGACCATCATTATCAAGGGGCCCATGAGGCATCCCGCTACACCACAAATAATACACAGGTTATTTATACTGTATATACACTATCTACCAAGAAGTAATTGGACACCCCTGCAATCGACGATATCTGCGGTCCTGATATACATCACGGCCGCCGCCGTTAAATATCGTGTGGGAAACAACAACGCAACCAGTCGCATGCAAGATGCCACGCAGTTCGGAGCTCTCTGATTTTGAGAAAGGTGTAATCGTCGGGTATCACAGAAATGGCCGATCCATACGTGACATATCCAGCGAGTTGAAGTACCCAAAATCGGCAGTGGCCTACGTGATTGGCAGGTGGAAGGTGAGAGATGACTGTCGGAATGTGTCACGACCCGGCAGATCCACAAAACTGGGAGTTAGAGATCGACGGGTGCTGGCGAGAGAAATTCGGAAGAACCGCACCAAATCGATGGGACACATCCGCGAGGAGTTTCAACAGGCATGCGGTAGTGTTCTTTCGATGAATACCATCCGTAATGAAGTCCATCTGGTCGGTTATCATGGACGTGCTGCCGCCCACAAGCCTTTAATCACCGAGTCCAATAGCGCTGCTTGGCTAACGTGGTGCAAAGAACGTCGACAGTGGACCGTTGAACAGTGGAAACAAGTTCTCTGGAGCGACGAATCAAGGTTCACCCTCTACCGTTCGGATGGCAGGGTATGGGTTTGGCGTCTGCCTGGTGAACGCCTCCTGCCGGAATGTATTGTGCCAACTGTGAAGTTTGGAGGCGGTGGAATTATGCTATGGGGGTGTTACTCCTGTTATGGCACGGGACCCTTGGTCGCAATTCCTGGTAGACTCAACGCCGAGACCAACTGCACCATTTTGGATGACCAAGCGCTTCCTACGTTGTGGCAGTTTCACGGGGTGGACCCATGTTACTTTCAGGATGACAATGCCACCTGTCTTGTTGCGAGGTCCACCATGGCTTGGTATGGTAACAATGAGGTTAATCGAATGGACTAGCCTGCGCAGAACCCGGACTTTAACACTATCGAGCACCTCTGAGACGAGTTGGAGCGTCGACTTAAGGGGTGCCCGCACCGTTCGACATCGGTGAAGGAACTGACCTGTCTTCTCCAAGCCGAGTGGAAGAAAATACCGCTAGCCGTCGTACAACGCCTGGTTGAGAGTATGCCCCGGAGGGTCACAGCTGTAATCGCCGCTCGTGGATTCTCCACCAACTATTGAAGGTGAATAAACTTCGCTTTCCTTTGCTATCACAGGTGTCCAATTACTTGTTGGTAGATAGTGTATATATCATCATCATCATCATTGTCAACCCTTATCAATCCACTGCTGGACGAAGGTCTCCCCAAGTTTCCTCCACAACAGTCTGTCTTGTGCCAGTCTCCTCCATGTCACCCCTGCATACTTTCGAATTTCATCCACCCATCTCCCATGTGGTCTTCTTCTGGGTCTTTTCCTGTCCCTTGGAATCCAATCTAAAATTTCGGCTGTCCATCGATGATCTGTCCTTCTGGCAGTATGTCCAGCCCATTGCCATTTCAGGGATTTAACTCTGATCATGATGTCTTCCACTCTTGTCATTTTTCGGATCCACGAGTTCCTCTTCTTATCTCTCCTGGTTACACCAAGTATGCACCTCTCCATGATTCTTTGAGTTGTCTGCAGCCTTTGTATGTCTCTTTTAGTTAAGGTCCACGTCTCTGCACCATACGTAAGCACTGGAAGGATGCATTGATCAAACACTTTTCTTTTCAGACATAATGGCATATTGCTCTTGAAAATTATGCTGTTTCTTCCAAAAGCTCTCCAGGCAAGTTTTGTACGCCGATTAATTTCTTCATCAATGTGACCCTCACTAGATATCTGCTGTCCAAGATAAACGTACGTGTCTGTTATCTCCAGCTTTTCTCCATCAATCGATAAATCTTCATTTCTTGTAAAAGCATTGAACATCACTTTTGTCTTCTGAAAGTTCATTTTTAATCCCACTTCTTTACTCTTGTCAGCAAGTTCCTGGATCATACTCTGCAGCTCTGATGGGGTAGTTGCAAAAATGACTACGTCATCAGCAAAACGAAGGTGGGTTAGATAATCTCCATTAATCTTTATCCCCTTGTTTTCCCAGCTCAGCGACTGAAAAACACCCTCCAATGTGGCATTAAAGAGCTTCGGAGATATGGTGTCACCTTGTCTCACTCCTTTCCAATTTTTACGTGTGTTGTATTTTCAAACAGCCTAATCTTTGCACTTGCATTTTCATAGATGTTATTAATAATATTAATGTATGCATCTTCAATACCGCAGGTTTTCAGAGCCATTGTAACTGCTGATGGTTTCACCGAATCAAAGGCTTTTTCATAATCGATAAAAGCCATGCACAATGGAAGTTCATATTCCCTCGCTCTTTCAATTAGTTCTCTCAGCACGTGGATATGATCTATTGTGCTGTAGCCACTCCTGAATCCAGCTTGTTCTCTCGGTTGAGCCATGTCCAGTGTTACCTTCAAGCGGTGTGAAAGAACTTTAGTGAAGATTTTATGAACTACTGATAGGAGGCTGATAGGTCTGTAGTTTCCAGGATCCTCAATGTCACCTTTCTTATGTAGCAGGATCATTGTAGCGGTGTTCCAATCCTCAGGAATCTTTCCTTCATTAAGGCATAGAGTGAAAATTTGGGCGAGTACTGTTTCGATTTCTCCACTTGCTTCTTGTATGATGTCTACAGTAATTCCATCTTCTCCTGGAGCTTTTCCCCGCTTCATGTTCTTGATTGCATGTGCAACTTCTGCTGGAAGGACTGGAGGAACTCTGGTACTGGTATCTTTCATGATGTCTGGAGTGCATGTATCATCCCTTTCATATAATTTGGAGTAGAAATCTTTCACTCTTGTCAAAATTTCGCCTCTATTTCTTGTTACAGAACCATCTTCTTTTCTCACTGCCATAATCTGTTTTCTTCCCTTACTGAGATGTCCCTTTGCTATCTTTAGGCTTTGGTTGTTTTCAATTGCTTTCCTCACTAGTTCACAGTTGAATTTTCTTACGTCTTCAGTGATACTTTTCCTTACTGTCTTGCATAGCTCTATATATTCCACTTTGGAAGTTACATCTTCTTTAGTTGTCCTCATCTCTCTTCTTTTTTGCATCAACATTTTCGTTTTTCCTGATAATTTATTTACATGCAACTTGTTCTTAGACCCAGCTAATTTTGTTGCTGTTTCCATAAGAGCTTTGGTTACTTTTCTGTTAACTTCCGAGATGTCCACTTCTTCCGATGTTAGGCCTTCTAAAGCAGAGAACTTGTTCTTCAGTTCCAACTTGAAGGTATTATGGTGTTTTTTAAGGTTGGTTATGTCAATAGATTTTGTTTGTCTTATGAGCTTGCCACGTTCAAGTTTAGTGTTGAGGTGCATCTTACATCTCACCAATCTATGGTCACTACCTGTGTTGAACTTGTTTAGCACACTGCAGTCTTCTATGACGAATTTTTTGTTACACATAATAAAATCAATTTCACTTGTCGTCCCATTTGGATGTCTCCATGTCCATTTCCTGTGTGGCTTTTTCTTGAAAAAGGAGTTCAAGATGAAAAACCCTTCTGCCTCTGCAAACTCAACGAGAGTATTTCCACGCTGGTTTCTGTTGCCGTGACCGAATTTGCCTACTGAAGTTTCATTCTGTTGCCGTTGCCCTATTTTTGCATTGAAATCTCCCATAATTATTTTCAAGTTCTGCTTACCTTTATTATTTAGATGACAAATTTCCTCATAAAATTCTTCAATTTCTTCTTCAGGATGACTTGTGGTGGGTGCATAAGTTTGAATAATCTGAGCCTGGTATCTTTTCGAGAGTTGGATAACAAGTCGTGCAGCTCTGTCAGAGGAACTTTCAACTTCTACAACTGTATCCTTCAGTTTCTTGTTTATTATAAATCCAACACCACTATTTCTGCCAGTATCTGTCCCACGATAGTAGAAGAGATGTCCACTTTTCAGTTCAATGAGATCTTCTCCTTTTCTCCTTACCTCACTTAGCCCCACGATATCCCACTTGATCCCTTGTAGTTCCTCTTCCAATTCAAGAAGCCTTGAATCAGAAGATAGGGAGCGTCCATTATACGTAGCCAAGGTCAGCATCAGATGGCAGCCTAGTCCGGTCCTCCGGGGATTCTTAGCACCCTCTGCCTTCATGTCGCACTGGCCGCTGCCTTGGCCAGGTACATTCCAGCTGCCGGAGACTGAGGGCCAAGATTTAAGTTGTGGAATCATTTTGGAGGGTTTGGCCATAACTCACTGCGCTGGCCAAGCGGGTTGGTGAGTGTGGGATAGAATTTCCTCTAATCCCGATGGTATAGTTATACCGCTATTGGCGGTCGTCAGAGCCCCTTTAGTGGGAACAGGATGCACCACGAGAAGGCGGGGTTGACATTTGTCAAGGAGAGGCTGTGATGTTACGCATCACCTAACCTTACATCGCAGTGTATATATATATATATATATATATATAGAGAGAGAGAGAGAGAAGTAAAGTAGTTTTAGTTTTGTCTCGTACAATTTCTACTCGATCATAAACAGTGGCCAGAAGACGAACAGATTTCAAGGCAGTGACTCACTAAGGGTAAAGATTTCATGTCGCTATGTACCGCGGGGTCAGGGAGGCAGTTTCAACTTTTCCACTACCATCCACCCACATATCGCTGCTTGCACTTGGAACCATTAATGGGTGAAATACACTGTGACTTCATATTGCAGACGAAAAAGATGCACCAAGAAAAGTATATATAGCTAAATTATTTAAAAATCCAAGGCAAAATCTATAGGAACCTTAAGCTTTTAAATCCTATTTTTGTGAGAGAAGTGGAAAATACAGTGACTTATTATGAAAACTCTGCAGATAATATACTGTACAGATAATTTATTAGTTTGAAGAATGCACTACAGGTATTAATTATCACAAGCATATTGCTACAGTTTCGTGTTTTAACGGACTTGAATAATGATTGTCCGTCATAAGTTCGTTGGGGGCCCACTCAGATCTCTTAGCCTCACACTGAGGTGCCTTAGCGTAGGGGCGCACTTATACCTTAATCCGGCCCTGTTTATACTGTTTTTCATTTCATAAACGTTTTATGGTATAATACGTAGAGTATTTTTAGTTATTTCATATATAATTAAATTATATTTGATCTCTTCAAAAACGCTTTAAAAGTCACAAAGAATAAAATTGCAAGAATCATTGTCGATTGTACATTGAACAAAAACACCGAAAAAAAAAATTCCCACTAAAAACACGGAAATAGACAAAATCTATTTTTCAAAAATCTTGAGTAAATAAATATTATTTTTAGATGATTCACAACTGAATGTGTTTTCTCGGCAATCGTGGATCCGAAGAATGACAAGAGTGGAAGACATCATGATCAGAGTTAAATTCCTTCGTCCAGCGGTGGATTGATAATGGTTGACGATGATGATGATGATATACTGAAACATATTAGACAATATTTTGTGGAATATCTGGTTATCGATTTAACAACTAACGCTAAAACGAGGCTGCATTTAATTACCGACGCTTAACAAAAGTGAAAAAAATGATTATTAATTCATATTAATTGTGCATAATTAAGGAGAACATTAGAGTTGCCTTTGTTTCTTTTCCTTGATTGAACTTTCTCTTTCATTTCGGCCTGTGGTGTGGGCTACGACTCTCTGAATAAATAAATAAGTTGTAGAAACTTTTTCAGTTCTTGATATACTGTTATGCCAGTAGGTGGCAGCACAAACTTATGTATAAATATGTTGCTTATGGTAGTTACAGGCATAGTACATAGATGGCAGCAGAAATTCACTCACAATGTTTTCAATGGTATTATATTGGTAATCGCACTTTTTGCATTTTTACGAGCTGATATCAGGCAAGCAGTAATTAATTAATTAATTATTCACCATAGAGCATGGACTGGAGAACGAATCAGTGTAGAAATTGCACATAACGCAAAATATCAGCGGATGTCGGAAATTCATTCACAGTTTATCTATGCGCGTTCATCAGCTACCCTGCTGTTTACACCAAGCGACGCAAAGAAAAAAATGATAAATTAAATGGAAAGCAATAATAAATAGAAGTTTCGCTCCGTTGATCAAGCATTTGAGGCTCTACTTGTGGCTGCTCGTTCAGGATTTGATGGGGTCGCGGATAAGGCATCAGTGCAACATGGGCTGATGGAGCTTTCGCGGGACCTGAGGAGAAATTTCATAGAGGGTCCCGAAGTGAAATTTCAGCGAGGTTTGGAGCAAAATAAATCTCATATCTTATTAAAATTGTTACGTGAAAAATGTCCCTAAAGAATACGCACGAAACCTATCATTAAAAAAAAATGTTACCTCAAAAAGTTACTTTAAGCTTAAATAAAACACATGGTTTAAAATTTTAGAGAGAGAGAGAAAGGAAAATTTGTTGAAATCAACTATATTCTTTTCACGGGATAGGGGCGTACTGATAGCCTCCGCAACCACGCATTGCTGGCGTGAAGTAGTGGGAGGGGGGGGGTTCTCACGGCTAATAGGGTCTCTAGCCTCAACAAAAAGATTTTACAAAATGTTTTGCTGAAACTTTATAAGAAACTGGTTAAATATTAGGAGGAATTTTTGGCAGCAGCTTTGAATGAAGTATTAAGAAAAAAAACGTTGTTTTTTTTTTATAATTTTCCCGCAGTTTTAGTTTATAAAAACTGTGGCGGAAAAGAATCGCTCTTCCAGGCACCTAGAGGGCCCTTTCATAGTCATAAGAACAGTTCCTATACATGTTTATAAACAAGAGAATGTGAAAGAAATGTCATTTTGAAATTTTTATGCCAATGAGGATACGGTGTATTACAGTTGTTTGCACATTACTACGCATCTATCAGAATATAATGAACTAACAGATATTCTCCGCTAGGACGAAGAAATAGACATGTCATTTTTTTTATAACAGCATCAAGATAAAAAAAAAATTAACTGTATGCAAAACACAGAAAAAACTGTGGCATTATGTTTAGTTTGTTTATATATTCAAAAGTAAATAATTTGAGTCGCTTCACTTTCTTTGTGTCACAATTCTTAATTGTTACGTATTTATTTACTTACTTACAGTACATTCCGTATGTTCGTATAAATCGGGAAAGGTCATTGGACATTGTCACACGGAAGTTACGGGTTTTGTGTGTGATCGTGAGGCTTTTCACAGTGGCCGGTTCACGAAAAGAATCAAATTTGCATGATGTGATTTACTTTGGCGTAACTGTTTTGCAGTATTTTTTATTGGAGTAAAATTTGAGCCGTCATTTTAATTACCACGTGAGCACTTGTGTTACACGCAATAAAGCTCAGTAATTTTGGTTTAATGAAAATTACTTCCAGGTTCCAAAAAATTGGGTTATTGAAACTGTCGTAACACATAGTTGATAGTAGGAAATTAAAAAAATTCAGTAATCGAAAGCTAATAGATCTTTTATTGCGATTCTTCTAAAAACTACCTCACAAAAAGACAAAAAGATAACTTCAAGTAATAAGTTGAATGCTTTTGCATTGCGTATTTTTTTTTTTTTTTTGGTATTTTTAGCTGCGAATATATAACAAGAATCTTTTTTAAAATAAATTCTTATAAATAGTTTTTTCCTTGATAAATGTTTTTGTATTGATGCAAGGCGGAGTGACCGACAAAATAGAGCCTTTTTTAAACTTTTGTGCGCGCTCTTATATGAAAAAGTAACTTTTCTTTTTTTAATTTCTAGTACTGTTTTTTAAGTTACTGAACAATTCGCCCTAAAATAACTTCGATACTATACTTTATCTTTTTTTTAAATTTAAGTATCTGGTTTACACACAAATTGTTGAGTATATAAAAGTACGGAGCCACAAAATGATGAAATTTAATTTGCCGTTTCCGGAACGCGGAAAATACTAATGTTGTTATAACAATAATTTGAAATCTGGAAATGTCAGTGATTGTACGACGTATTTGAAAGTAAGGGGAGTGGAAACTGAAAAAAAAAGACATTGTAAAAATATCTTCTTAAGGGCCTCGCGCCCCCAAATCTAAAGAAAAATAACAATAAATATAGAAAATTCTATCGAAAGGATTTTATTTTTATTTCCTAAAATGCAGGGCACCGTGAAGGCGCGGGATCCGGGACGACCGCCGGTCTGGGACGTGATTAGACTTTGAAATCAGAGTGGGCGAGTATTATTTTGGCTCGGAAAAGTTTGATGTCAACCTTATTTACGAAACATTAGGAAAAGAAGAATCTTTAATGTTCTTTACAACAGACTGCAAAGGAATTCGTGCAATCCGACCTTTTCCCTATATACTACGTACTCATTAATTTTAGAACATTTCCTTTTTGGAATACAAAAAAAATTCAAAGTTTGGGGTCTTTAATAAAATTAGTAAGACCTGAAAAGTTACATATACCCGTGTAGAAAACGTGACACACTCCCACCACCAGCACCAGTACTACACACTGATTAAAAGTATTTTCTCGGGGAGAGCGGGGGGGGGGGGCGTTTTCGACTTCCTTGAGCAACTCGATGCGCTGTAAGCTGCGCTGCCGCTCATCCCTTGTTTAGAGCCATTGGCTCCGGGAAAAGTCAACCTATCGTAAACAAACCATTCAAACTTCACCGCGATTCGAATCCAGACCCATCTCGGGTGAATGTTCAGAAGCCAGAATGTAAGAAAATAAGAATAAGACAAATGTTCAGAAGACTACCGCGCCACAGGCACGGCGAAATTTTTATGTCTAGGAGAAGGGTCTGAAAACAAATGTTTTCGTTAATTATGGTTGAGGGGAAATAAGAACAGGCAAACACAGCCCCCCCACCCCCTCTTCTGCCTTAACACCCTTTCTCCAAGCCAAAAATCTTGTCCTGCACTTATTTCTTTCAAACCAGGTCTATCCAATTATCTGATTTGCACCTGGACAATGGGCATACTAACATGAAAAGAGGCTTTAACTAAAGATTCGGGAAAGTGGAGAACAACTAAATTTTCATGGCCCTGCTGGTACTATTTTAATTTCTTTTCTACGGAGAAGTAAACAAGGCTTTTTCTAGCGGAAAATAAGTGAACTACACGACAAATAGCACGAAACTCATAATTATTTGCAAAAGTACAGATTACATTTTAAAGTTTGAAAAAATTGAAAAATGGCACATCTTGAAGGGGGGGGGGGACTCCAACCCTCTCTCGCATCCATATGGCGAAATCCCTGCATCACAGTGGTGCGAAGCACTGTTTGCAAAGGGATGACCCGCCCCCGATATTTTTTTGCATGTATTTTTTTGCATATTTTTTTTGCATGTTTTTATTTTGTGCCTAAGCATCTGTTCCAACCAAAGAAAAACGTCACCGCCGACATAAAATAAAAAAAATAAAAAGTTGAATGCTTTCAGGTGCACAGTGTATGTACCCAGGTAATTTTTATTCAGTTACAAAGTTTGGTCTGTGCTGTGTCTTTCATCTCAAAAATTGTACAGATATGTACATGCACAACAGAAACCCCGGAAAGGTTCTTACAATTTAAGCAACAATTTCTGCTGTCCCTGCTGGATTGCGATTTTACTCTGCGTAGGACAGCCATGCAAAACATCTTATCAATCATTGAGAGAAAAACAGAGGATGAATGGTATTTTTAAGCACGAGAGCACAAAAAAGTGGATTCCATATAAATGCCACAGCTCATTTAACAACTGTGAGATTGTAAAATGAGTTGTGGCATTTATATGGAGTGAATATTTTGCTTCACTTTGACAAAAATTTAAAGAATCAAACGCATTTTCATTTGTGCGAAAATGGTTCAATTAATAAAAAGAAGGAAAATGAAAAAATTTATTTTGATCTGCGTAAGTCTCGTGGTTCTTTCTTGTTTGTGCTATTCTTTCATTTCATACAGCTAGAAAGCAGGCAGAGGACTCTTATTCAATTATTTCATACATAAACGGAAAATGTTGCAAAACATAAGAGCAACATCCTAGAACTGCTTATGAAGCACTTGTGTAACAGTTTTAAACTTTATGTGCAATTTCATATTTTTTGTCTTTACATGTGCATATATTTGTACAACGTTTGACATAGTCGGCTGGAGGGCATAGTACAGATCAAACTTTGTAACACCGAATAAATATTACATACATACCACAAAAAATTCAACTTCTTTTTTGATTTGCTGTTGGGTTGTGGCATGTTTTCCTTTGATTACAACAGTTCTTTTGGCACAAAATAACAGAATGTTTAACAAAAAAGATGACACCGAATTTTCGGATGTAATAAGCACTTCTTTTGAATCCATTCTTATACGAATTAAATTTATCAAGGCTATTCAAAATCCATGGAACCGATTTGAAAAACAATCAACTGGTTCCAACAATCGATAAAACATTCAGAAATAGAAACATCTACTTAGTTCCACCAGCGGCTAACAAGCATGTTTCGAAAATTTACAAATGATGAGCAAAAAGTTTCTCGTACTACAAGGAAAGTACCAGAGACAAAGAGATTTTAAAATCGAACAGTTAAAAGAAGAAATATAAAAAAAGGAAACATTATATAAGTTTACGTCTGCTAGCGGAAGAATTTTGCATAGCGGAAAAGTTGAAAATAGGCGAAAGTTATTCTTCGTGGTAAAAACGTTCAACCTTTACGCAGCTAGTGAGACATCTTGGCGTTACTTAAAGAGGATAATGCTCCACATCTCTGTTGTAGCGAATGGCACACAGCGAAGAAGAAATTTCTAAATAGCGTTTTTAGAAGTGGCGATACAGCTGCAAACTGAAGTACACAAACACCACCTACCGACAGAACTGTGAACTGGAAAATTCCTTATATACTAACCTTAAGTGTTCTACAAGGTAAATGGCATCCGGTGTTGAAAGAATTTTTTAAATCGCACATGTAAAAACAGTGATATTGAGAAAAACAGAACAAGCATATGCGCCGCTAGCGGCGAAATTGTGCACTATTTGGGAAAGAAAATACACCCACAATTTGCACAGTTAATAGTATCTGACCGAAGAAAGAAGTTTTTCAATCGGGATTTTAGTCCCGCAGATATTGCTGTAAACGGAAACGTGAGCTCACGCCCTCTGGTGGCAGATTTGTGTGCTACGAAAAATTTGAAATTATATGAGAAACATTTCCGCTCTCCAACAAAGAAAGAATTTTTGAAATCGGACTCTTAGAAGCAGAGAAAATAAGATACGCCTTTACGCACCCTGGCGGGAAAACCATGCATTATTTTAAGAAGAAGGTATTCTCAGAAGGTCTTTCGATGTGAGCAGTATCGGTCAACGAAAGAATTTTTTCAATCAAGTTTTCAGGAGCTCAGATTTTGCTACAAATACATCAGACGCTGAAATTAACGCTTAGGCTAAACCATTCTTTATCAAATATTAGAAATTATAGACAAAGCACTTCGTATCAGCAGCTGTGTCCGGTGTAGAAAGAAGTTTTCTAATCGGAATCTTATAAGCAGAGATATCGGAGAAACGCAGTTTACTTTAACGCCCCCTAGCGGTATGTCTATGCATTACTTGAAAATTTTGAAATTATATGAGATCATTTTACACAAGAAACGCTATCTAGCAAAGAAGGGATTTTTTCAAATCTGACTCTTAGAAGAAGAGATATTGCCAGAAATAGGATATACTGTACATCTACGCCCCTGGCGGAGAAACCATACATGATTTTAAGAAGAAAATATTCTCAAATGTTTATCGACATGAGCGGTATCGGTCCGCGAAATAATGTTCTCAGTCGAGATTTTAGAAGATCAGATTTTGATGGAAATACCTACGAGGCAGAAATTAACGCTTACGCTCCCTGGTGGCCGAACCATATTTTATAAAAAATTAGAAATTACAATCAAAACATTTCCCACCTGGACCTGTATCCGGTGCAGGAAGAATTTTTCAAATCGGAGTTTTAGAAGCAGCGATATCGGGGAAAGCGCAATTTACCATTACTCCACCTAGCGGAAAGTCAATGAATTACTTGAAAATTTTGAAATTATATGAAAAACATGTCGCACCGGAAACTCTATCCTACAAAGAATAACATTTTCAAATTGGACCATTAGAAACAGAGATATTGACAAAAATAAGATATACATCTACGCAACCTGGCGGAGAAACCATGCATTATTTTAAAACAGAAATATTACGAAATGGTTTGTCGACGTGAGTAGTATCGGTCCACGAAATAATTTTTCAATTGAGGTTTTAGAAGCTCAGATTTTGTTGCAAATACATCAGAAGCAGAAATTAACAGTTCCGCTCCCTGGTGGCCAATCCGTTTTATACCAAAAATTAAGCGGTAATTGTGAGCATTCGTCTAACATAGGCCCTGGTGCGAATCCCGGTAACGCAGTGGTCTAAGTGCTAATTGTGACCGTTCGTAAGAGACGTGCATGGGTTCGAATCACGATTGAGCAGTGGTCTAAGCGCTACATGTGTCTATCCGTCCGAGGTGGATCCGGGTCCGTATCCCGGTGGCGCCGTGGTCCAACCGCTACTTGTGAGCATTCGTGTGACATAGACCCGGGTGCGAATCCCGGTGGCGCAGTGGTCTAATCGATAATTGTGACCATTCGCAAGAGACGCGCCCGGGTTTGAATCACGATTGATTAGTGGTCTAAGCGCTATGCGTCCATTCGTCCGAGGTGGATCCGGGTTCGAATCCTAGTGGAACGGTGGTCTAAGCGTTGCTTGTCGCCATTATTCCGAGGTGGGACCGTGTTCGAATCTCGTGGGGAATAACCGTTATTTTAGTCTTACGGCACTGGCTCTTTCCCGGAATTACGGAAGGACGACTACGTATATTGAGTTGTTCACAGTGGTCGTAAAAACTCCAAACAAAAAGAAAAAATATCTTCTGTAGCGTAACTATTATTAAGTGCAGTTAAGTGATTCTTAAGAGGCTCGCAAAGGGGGTTAAGAAAATAAATTTTTTTAACTTAAATCTCCAGACAAAAAATAAAATAAAATAGATGTGGGGAAAAGAAATATAACTGAAAGCTAAAGCGAAAGAAGAGGGTTTTTTTCATTCGCTCGTCTGCTATGGTAGGAGGGAAGAAAGACCTGTTCTTAGTTCTCCTGTCGTTGGCATGATGCCAAATATTAAATGCAGATTTAAAAGATCTGGAGTTGAATCCAAGGTAAATACGTTGTACAGAATTTTATGCAGATGTATAACTCAAATTAAAGAAAGATATATCGGTATACAAAAAATTGGCAATAATTTTACATTTTCGGAGCTTTAGAACTTACACTAACGGAAAGTGATATTCTAAAATATGCAGGCAATTTGCAAAAAATTATGATAAACATCTAAGTTAAAATCTCTTCACTCAACTTCTTCAAATGGCTTCAAATACCTCCATAAAAGAAGAAACTAAATCAATAATTTGAATAAAAGAACTCGTAGGACATTAATAATATTTAACAATCTGTCCTGTAGTCGCCCAGAAATCTCTGCAGTACTTATATCTGTTGCAAGAGCTAATGCTGATTGATCATTTTGCAAGCTGCGAAAGTTTTTTGCGAAATATAATGTGTTTGGAAGGACTGAAATGTCTTTAACGAATTGCTAATGAAGCTCAAGATTCAGATAAATCAAATGCCAAAGATTAGAAAACTTGGGAATGCAAAAATGAAGAAATATTTTCTTTATTTGAATATCTATAACCTACCTATCTATTAAATATAAAGATGTCACCGAATTTCAGGTTTGATCAGCACGTCTTCGGCAGTGGCGTACCTAGCACAATGCCCCCCCCCCAGCAAGATTTACTTCAGCACCCCTAAGCACAGTAATTTCCCAAGGATTTCGAACACCAGGGCTTTACCATCACCTCCTAATATCAAAGCTATTAGGGGGTGATGGCTTTACAGAGGACACGAGGGAGGGCTGTTTTCGTGGTGTGTGTGGTGGTTGGGGGGGGGGGGGAGGAGGAGGAGGGGGACAGGGTTACGAAGTCAGGGAGTGTGTCTGCAAAAGTAATGGTGGTACTAGAGAGAGCCCTGTAGTTTTAACTTTTTATCACGTCTTTTGTAAAAAAACATCGTGCTTATGTCATCGGTTTGTCCGTCCGCCTGTAGACAGACACCATATATCTGAAACTATTAGTTCGATTTAAAAAAATTCTTTTTCCATTGGCAAGCTTGAAATATGTTACTCCATTTCGTTTTTTTTTATTTTATTTTTTTCGATGTACGATTTCGCCGCTAGAGGGCCTCTAAGTGCAGATGATGTCGAATTCAAAATATATTTGCTTCTAAACATCCGATTGAAACAATTATATTTCCTTCGATTTTTTTTTTATTGAAGGTTTAACGACCACCGTGAGCAACTTAATGAGCTATAAGCAGTCGCCCGTCCCTAATTTAGGGCGACTGGTTCCAGGGAAGGGAGAGAGCCATAGCCGTAAGACAAACACAACATCTATGCCTGACCGGGATTCGAACCCGGACCCCTTACTGACGAATGATCAGAGGCCAGCGCCTTAGACCACTGCGCCACCGGGGCTGCTTTCCTTCGATTCCATTTATGTCGTAGAGTATTTTAGGTATAGTTACTTTTTTAAGGTACACATAGATTGTCCGCTAGGGGGGCGTAAAAGTAAATTACGTTTCCCCAGATATCTTGTCTTCTAAAACTCCTATTTGAAAAAAAAATCTTCAGTGGATGCAGCTCCTGATGGAAAATCGTTTTGCTTATAATTTCTAATTTTTGGTAGAGAATACTTTGGCCACCAGGGGGCATAAGTGTTAATTTTTGCTTATGATGTATTTACCATAAAATCTGAGCTTCTAAAATCTCGATTGAAAAAATTATTTCGGGGACTGATGCCACTCACATCAATAAACCTTTTTGGAATATATTCTTCTTAAAATATTACATAGTTTCTCCGCCAGGGGACGTAGATGTATATCTTATTTTTCTCAATATCTCTACTTTTAATGGCCCGTTTTGAAAAGATCTTTCTTTATTGGATAGAGTTTCCGGTGTGACACGCTTTTAAAATAATTTCAAAATTTTCAAGTAATTCATAGACTTCCGGTTAAGGGGGGGGGGGGCGTAAAGCTAAATTGCGTTTCCCTCGATATCTCTGCTTTTAAACTCTGACTTGAAAACTTCTTTCTGCACTCGATACAGATCCTGATGGGAAATATTTTACACATAAATTCCAATTTTGGCAAAAAATGATTTGGCCACCTGGGGGCGTAAGTCATAATTTCCGCTTCTGATGTATTTGCAGCAAAATCTGAGCTTCTAAAATCACGATTGAAAAATTCGTTTGTGGACCGATACTACTCACGTCGACAAGTCTTTTAGGAATATTTTCTTCTTAAAATAATGCATGGTTTCTATGCCCGTGGGCGTAGATGTATATCTTATTTTTGTCAATATCTCTTTTCTAGGAGTCCAATTAAAAAATTCCTTCTATGTTGGATAGTGTTTTCGATGCGAAATATTTTTCCTATAAATTCAAAATTTTCAAGTAAATCATAGACTTTCCGCTAGGGGACGCAACGGTAAATATCGTTTGCTGTGTTATTTCTGCTTCTAAAACTCCGATTTGAAAAATTATTTCTGTATCGCAAACAACTCCCGATGGAAAAGGTTTTTCATATAATTTCTAATATTTGGTAAAGAATGGTTTGGCCACAGGTGGCATAAGTGTTAATTTCTGCTTCTGATGTATTTGCAGCAAATTCTGAGCTCCTGAAAACTCCACTAAAATTTGTTTTTCTTGTACCGATATTGCTCACATCGAAAAACCTTTAGAGAATACTTTCTTCCTAAAGTAATGCAGGGTTTTCCCGCCAGGGGGCGTAGATGTATATCTTATATTTGCCGATATCTCTGCTTCTAAGAGTCCTATTTGAAAAATTATTTCTTTGTTGGAGAGCGTTTCTGCTGCAAAATGTTTCTCATATAAATTCAAAATTTTCTTAAAGCACAAGTCTGCAACCACAGGGTGTAAGCTTACGATTTCGTTTACAGCAACATTGAAAAACTTCTTTCTTCGATCAGATGCTACTGTTTTCCATACCTGTTCCATTGGCTTTGAATAGCTTTGAGGAATTTAATTCGCGTCAGAGCGGCTTCGAAAGACGTGCTCATTACACCCGAAAATTCGGTGTCATCTTTCTTGTTAAGTAACAGATTTGGCAATACGTATAATTGCTCTGTCCAAAAATGAAATAAATCGCTTGAAGAAATCACCCTTTAACACATGGCAGATCTGCGGCTGCTGTGAACCAATGTTGACGCCTGTCGTGCACGTAATCCTAGGTAACACCTTTCTAACTTTAGCGACTGAGAAAGTATGCTATGAAAATTAATAAACTGTGCACAGAATGTTTCACGTGCAAATTTTGAAGATCCCAATCCGGTCTTTTTGGTGAAAATATGACCAGGATGGTAAGTCAGATAACATCCGAAAACTTGAAAATTTTGTCGTCCTAGAGCGGGAATCGAACACGCGTCTCCCAGGTAGCGCCCTGGTATGCTAACCACTACACCACCCAGAACGACCAGGTCTCAAGTTTCCGATTAATTTGAATATAACCATCACAGGATGTCGTGATGAAGCAAGGTCTCAGAGACAAAGGGAGTTTCAATTCTAACAATCAGAACAAGAGATATAGAGCTAGGTGTCGTAAATGATATCAATTTACGACAACTAGCGGAAGAATTTTGAATAATGGAAAGGTAGAAAATATGGGAAAAGTATTCTTCATAGCAAAACCTATATAAAGGAAAAATATTTTTCTTTAATCCTGGAAGCATCGATAGCGAGAAAAAGTTTTTGTCATTTGCACCCGTAGGGGGAAAAGTGTGCGTTACTCAAAGAGAATAATGTTCCCCATCTTCACTGTAGTGAATGACATACAGTAAAAAATATAATTTTTTGATACTATTTTTAGAAGCAAAGACACAACTGCAAAAAGGCCGCACTGGTGGCGCAGTGGTCTAAGCGATGGCCTCTGATCATTCGTCTGTAAGGGGTCCGGGTTCGAATCCGGTGAGGATTGAATGTTGTGTTTGTCTTACGGCACTTTCTCTCTCTCTCTCTCTTCAATGGAACCAGTGACCCTAAATTACGGGCTTATAGCCCATTGAGTTGCACACGGTGGTCGTCAAACCTCCAATAAAAAAAAAAAAATAATAAACTGCAAAAGGAAATGCACACTAAAACCACCTAGCGCCAGAACTGTGAACTTCAAAAAACCCACTAGCGCAGTCAAAGTATTTCACAAGGTATGTAGTATTCGGTGTTAAAAGATTTTTTTACATCGGATTTTTGGAAGTAGAGATATCGAGAATATCATATTGAACATTTGCGTCCTCTAGAGGGGAAATTTTGCATTGTTTCGGGAAGCAAATGCCCATAAATAGTTTTCGTAGTTAGCGCCAGAGTTTAGTAGTATCTGACTGAAAAATAATTTGTTAATCGGGTTTTTAGAAGCGCAGGTATTGTTCTAAACACAAACATGAATTTATGCTCTCTGGTGGCAAACTTGTACGTTCAGAAAAATTTGAAATTATAGGCGAAAATTAATTTTCCATATAATTTCAAAATTTCTACCAAAACGCTCTCGGACAAAGAATGAATTTTTCAAATCGGACTGTTAGAAGCAGAGATATCGAGCCAAACAGTACATCCATCACAGCCCCCTGGTGGAAAAGCTGTGAGTCGTTTAAAGCAGAAAATATTTCGGAGGAGATTTTCATGGTGAGTAGTCTGAGCATAAAATAATTTTTTCAGTCAAGTTTCAGAAACGAAGATATTGCTGCAAATGCATCAGAAACAGAAATATTCACTCATGCACCATAGTGGCAAAACTGTGTTTTACCAAAAGTTAAAAATTATATGCATATCTGCAGATAATTTTTCCCTAGGAGCTCAATGCGATGCAAAAAGAATTTTTCGAGTCGATCATTTAAAATCAGAGATATCGTGGATACTGCAATTTGCCTTTACTCCCTCTAGCGGAAATTAATATTCTTTAGAATGGGTACGAACAATATTTTTCATTCGAATGTTTAGAAGCAATGATGTGGAATAAAATGTATTTCGAATTCGATAGCATCAGCATTTATGCCCTCTAGCGACGAAGTTTTGCATCGAAAAAAAAAAACAAACCCGTAAAGCAAAAGTTATCATTCTAACATTTTGGGCTTTGCAACGTATAAAGGATTTTTTAGATCGGACTAATAGTTGCAGAGATATGTTGTCCACAGACGGATAGACGGACGGACAAAGTGATACCACCAGCACGTACTTTTTCTTCTTTTTTTTTTTTTTTACAAAAGACGCTAAAAAGTGCAAGAATGTCTTTTACTGGAATAAATGGTGTAAAATATAAGTATTTTTATTTTCCTCTTCAGTTTTGCAAATGGAGCAGCCCCGCAAGGGGATAACTGGTTTTCCAGTAATTTGGGGAGTGGCGCCCCGACAGCCTGAGCTGACCTTGCAAACGATTATCTTGTTTTCTCGTTTTTGAACGATTACATCACCTCAGGGACAGGTCTTCATCCAGCTGATGAAGAGTGGCGATCTCACGGCCCCAGCCGACTTGTATTATATAGTATTCCCCTTTTTTAGTTTTGGTTGGTTATCTTGACATGGACTCGACTAAGATGTAGGTTGCTGAAGTTGAAATTTTGCATCAGCGCCTGAGTTTAGTTTCTCATTTTACTTCCTTTACTCCCCTTTTTTTGTTTCTTCTTTGCTTTCCAAGCTGGTTAGCTAGACCTACCTGCATGTTTGCCGGGTGCTGTGACGTGTAAGCTGAAAAAGGGATACTGGAGGCTGAGGTTATTGGAAGCCATGGTGTAATGGCCTCCAATCACCAACACTCCTCTTTGCCCCCATCTTCATCCAAACGGGCGGCTAGAATCTAACCCACTCCTAATCAATGAAGTCTGCGGTCAAGTTGAGTCCAGGTTTCTAACTGCTTGTTGTTCCTTACGACTTGGTGAGCCTGCAGGTCAAAGACGCGTTACTGAGGTAAGGGAAAGGCTTAAGGTACAAGCCGAGCACTTACCTGCACTATAAATTGATTAAACCGATCAGTCATTACATTATTACCGCCTACCTAATAAGCTGTAGGACCATCTTTAGCCAGAAAAACAGCGGCCAGTCGTCGAGACATCGATTCGATGAGTTAGCAATAGGTATCCTAGGGTATCTGGTACCATAATGTAAACGAGGTCCACCAGTTCCCGTACATTTCGGGTAGTGGTGATTTAGCGTGAACCCACTTTTCCAAGTTGAGCCACAAATGTTCGATTGGTTTCATATCAGGTGAATTTGGAGGCCAAGGCGTTAACGGAAAGTCACCGGCATGTTCCTCAAACCATTCCTTGATGATTCTGGCTGTGTGGCATGGCGCATTATCCTTTTGGTAATGGCCATCACCAGCAAAGAACACAGTTGCCATGAATGGGTGAACTTGGTCCGCAACGATGCTCAGAAACCTGACAGCTGCCAGGGACTGTACTATTGAGATAATGGGCCCTAAAGTGACCCAAGAAAACATCGCCCACTGCATAACACCACCGTCGCTGGCCTGTTTCCGCCTAACAGCGCACCCACATGCCATAGCCTCCGTTGGTAATAGGCGTATCCGCGCTCGGCTGTCTACGTGATGCACCAGGAATCTTGATTCGTCAGACCAGGCAACTTTCTTCCAATCATCCGCAGTCCAATCTTGATGCCCATTTCATGCGTCGTTGGCGATGACGTGCAGTGAGCATGAGAACCCGGTTGGGTCTTTGGCTACGCAGGCCCATGCGCAAAAGGCTGTGATGAACTGTGTGCTGTGCTCATCGCCCTGATCACCACTTTTGCAGCTGCGGGTGACTTGTCGCACTGTGGCCCTGCGGCCGCTGTGAACAATGCGCTAAAGTCTCCGCTCATCTCTGGCATCAGTGAGCTGCGAACGACACTCGGCTGGACGAAGGTTCGTCGTTTGGCCCTCTTTGCACCACTTATGATACGCACTTACTACAGCGGCACGCGAACAAACCACAAGCCGAGCCGATTGCGAGATGGTAGTTCCGAGGCGCCGTGTCATCACGATTTGTCCTACATCAAACTCCGATAAATCGGCAGCTTTTCCCATTCTGACTCAGAACACTCTACTAGCCGAAAGCCGGTCCTCGGATTGTATACTCGTATATACTGCTCTGTGAACTTCACGTGAGCCATCGTTTGGCTTCTAGGCGTGCTCATTTCTCTATGCTGGGGGTGGTCATAATGTAATGGCTCATCGGTCTATATCTGCTGCTTATCCCCAGAGCCGTATTCATCATTACTGGAGACCTGCGGACTTCAGGCTTTCCCTTGTTGAGCTCTGTGGTGGGTGGGGAATTCAGTGGACGAATTTTTTTCCCTTTCTAATGGCTTCTAATAATTCTTCCTATTGTTCTAAGCCTAAACGGCAATGTGATGAGAAGCCTCTCTTTTCATCTATAAACCTCACTCCAGAATCGACCTGTGCTGTATTCTTCACTGTACACTCCACTGATGACTCTCAGACGTTAGGATCGAAGTCTCCTTTTCGGATGACTAAGGCACTCCAAGCTGTTGTCGTGTCACCACGCAGTGCTAAAAAACTCCGTCTTAACTTCAAATCAGGTCCTAGAAATGGACCCGATTTGAAGTTTCTAAAACTTCAAACCAGGTCCATGTCTAGGAATTGAAGTTTTAGAAACCTGAAATCCTTGACCTTTGCAGAGCCGTAGCTTGGAGGCACTGGAAAGACAACGAACGTAAATCTCAGCATAATTAACACATGCCATTTTTGTAAGAAAAATTAAAGCAAAATACTTAAAACGCTATATATTGATTTGACTAAGAGCAAAAGCCTGCAAATCTGCTAATTCAAGATCATGTCCCACGAACCACCAATATGGAAACTGGAAGTTTTGAAACACTGAGGTGTTTTTACAGTAGTTGTTTAACACACAGCAATAGAATTTGCTGATCAATTTGTCTCTCTGATCTCCGTGATAAACACTTGCAATCGTACACCGTACGCAAGTCCATTTCCCCATACTCATTACGATTATTCATTTTTGAAATGCTTTGCATTCAGTGAGGTCCGTCGGAAAAGTTTAGGCACAAAAAGTATCAACGCTAACATGCAAAAGTACGAAACAAAGGAATACTATCATTGAAGAGCGAGCAAAACACTTCTAACTATGCCACACTAAACAAGTGGAAACCGAAGTCTCATGGTTCTCATTGATCAAAACGGATCGGGACATTGTGAACGCCAGTCGGAAACATGGAGTATACAGTATACCCCTAAAAGCCAAGGATCCCTCAACCTAGGACCGAATTTATATAGGATCGACTCTTCGTACTATTGGTGTTCGTGTGACGGAGCTTAAATATGACATTAGATCTGGAGCTACTACTACTGCGCTTGCTAGACTTGTAGCACGGGGCCAACATACTCCTGAATGGGATGAGATACAAATACTTGCCTCTGCACCAAATAAGCCTACAATCTTGTTAATTGAAAGCCTATACATTTACTGTTTCGCAAATATTTGTTGCAATGACGATGTACCATATGTCCTACCAGAACCTTGGAAACTTTATATTAAGACTGTTTGTTATCCAAACGCTACGGAGCCTGTAGTTGCTGGTAGCACGTAAGTCATTTTGCTTAGTAGCATGCTGTGATCTTATTTGCCATCACTTGTATGTTCATATGTTATGTAATAACTTTTGCATCATGGGTTTTGTCCTTCTTGTAATTAATTGCCGTGTCGTCATACTGCTGCTGCACCTGACCTGAGGATGGGCTTGAAGCAAGCCAAAAAGGTCTTGCGTGTATCTTTTAAATTATTCAGAGATTTTAATTGTAAAATTAAACTCGTTTTTTAGCTTGCAATTGAATTCTTATGAAGCTTAATCATCGTGCATAGACAGCGTGTAGTATATGTTCTTGATGTTTTGGCAGGAAATTTCCTTTTATTCAACCAATACATGCATGGATATAATTATACATAGCCATGGCAGTAGAATCTACGAGTCTCAAAAGTTTGGACACAACAGAAACGTAATGCAAAACATACCATCAATAGATATCTATGATATTTGCAGACACTTCTATCAGTTTAAAATCATGCTTCTCCGTAGAATACTAGTAAATTATATTCCCGTAGAGTTTACCGTTAATACAATTTGAAATTAATAATTGATTAACTATTCATCGTTTAAAGTTAATCTTCCTTGAATGATTTTCCCTCAGACTTCTCAAAAACATTTCGCCCGACTTTCGTTAAACCGCTTAATTTTGAGGAAACAAACAACGGTATCGCATTATAGTAAGGATATTTTTGTCCAATTTCAATTCATTTGACTATAAAAATTTTAAACGAAGTTTGGAAATATCATTTTTTCCTGGTTAGCTAAACAATTTTGAGTCACCAAAGTAATTCCCTTTTTGGTACCCTAATGACACCAAAAGAGGAGATGCTCCGGTGATGAAGTTATTTGATCCTATATACAGTATAACAAAACACTTTCTTGCCTCCCCTACATTACTAGCAGCCTCCCCTAGAGTTTACCACCAGCTATGGCCCTGGACCTTTGTTGTTACGTAAGTAAAACGACGAACAGCAATTGTTTCGTTCTTTCTCTCGACAAGAGAGCATGCGTCGTTTCTGCCAGAGGCGTTGTCTCCATCCTGACCCCGAGCTCCATATGGAACCTACAGCCATACCAGTTTTGCCGGAGACCAGGTTTCTTGGTCTGACTGTCGACCGCACGCAAGTTTGACGGCTAATGTCTTCCTGTCTGAGAGCCATGTCGATTCTTAAGATCCTTTCGGTAGTCTCGTAGGGTTCAGACAAAATTTCTTGTACGGTCTAAACTGGATTATGGTTGTAATGTGTATGGCTCTGCGCGTCGTTCAGTTCTCCTGCCTTTGGACGCCTTTCATCATTTTGCACGTCACCAACACCCAGCTTTATGCTGACGCTAATGAACCATTCCTTGAATTATACCAACTGCAGCAGTCTCTTCAATATTTTTTGAAACTTCTATCTCTTCCAGAACATCCGTTATAAGATGCAATTTTCCATCCCCAGCACGCTCACTTATTTAAAAGCCGGACCTAGTGCATTCTAACATTCGGTCTTTGTATATCGGTTATTGCTCGTGATGCAGGGCTCGATTTGTCGTTAGTTGGAGAGACCAGGAATTTTGAGGAATCTCCATGGCACCCTCTTAGTGTCATGGTTGATACCAAGTTTACATCTTTTGCTAAATCTTCAACCCCTGAGTAAGTATACTAGCAGCTCTTTGCTGATCGGCGGTTCCTCAATTCTGACTATGTACCCATTTTCACCAACGGTTCTAAAATGGGTGGATCCGCTGTCGTCTGTGTTGATGAAGTTTTTCTAGCCGGATCTCAGTTGAGGCGTGAGTGTTTTCCGTGACGATGCATGCTGCGTATCCTGCGCTTTTTCACGTCCAGCCGAGCTGTCCTTAGCGTGCTATGGCGCATACTGATTCGTTGAGTGTTTTGCAGTCTGTCTTATCTGTGGATTGTATTCCTGTCTGTTTAACATGAGAAGTTTACTTCGTTCTTTGCTCCAGGCCGCTTTCCAGATCCAGTTCTGCGGAATTCCTGGAATCCAATGAAACGGGTCTGCAGATGTTGCAGCTTGATCTGTTTTTTCTTTGATCGTCACATCCTTGCCACTGTTTCATCGTAATTTGCGTTTTCTTGAACGTAACCATATCGAGGGAATGTGGCGGAGTGTGAGGGACCAACAGGTGGAAAATACACTACATCGTATCAAATCAGCTCTCGGAATCTGGACTTCATCGTGTCGCTGTAACCGTAGGGAGGAAGTTATACTAAATTATAGCTGCAAAAGCGCGTAACTGTAAAATGTACATAAAAGAAAAATTAAGAGCGTATTTATTTACACATCATATAACGAAGTAAATTTCTCCGTCATTTTTGGTCTACGCCGGGATTCGAACCCGAGGCCGCTTATTTCGGAATAAGTCACTCTACCAGTTGAGCTACGCGGACGATTATTCTGATTCCTATCTGCCTTTATGTCGTGTGCGTCCTTCGGGCAGGTACGTCACATCTCCTGGTATGTTACATCATCTCCCCCTTATTTTTCTTTCGAAGTGCTGCTCATATTTTTCCTATCTCGCGGTGTGGAAATAACATCACACCAATGCGAGATTTTGAACGGTCGGGTCATCCGGATAGTTCTGGCGCCATTATAACGAAGTAAATTTCTCCGTCATTTTTATCCGCGATGGGGTTCGAACCCGAGGCCGCTTATTTCGGAATAAGTCACTCTACCAGTTGAGCTACGCGGACGATTATTCTGATTCCTATCTGCCTTTATGTCGTGTGCGTCCTTCGGGCAGGTACGTCACATCTCCTGGTATGTTACAATCAGTTCCAATTTTAAAACTCCATTACCGATTAAATAGCATGATTAATTCACGTATAATCGTTAGAAGTTAACTGCGAAATAATGCACTTCAAAATAAAATAGAGAAAATATACTATTATTCCTGAGCTCAAATATTAAACCACAAAAGTCCTCTTAAAAGAAGCGGGCTCTGGAAAAGTGCTACCACAGGGCTCTTTGCACCAGGAAAAAGATTACATGGTGAACTCAAAGTGTCCCAAATAAATGAAAGTGGAAAGCCTAAAAACAAAACGCAAAGAAAATTACCAGAAACCTACCTAACCAATTTTGTTGGGAAACATGGAAAAATAGGAAAATACACATACGATAAAAATGCCCAAAACACAAAAGCGCGCCCCACACTCCTTCCCTTAAAAGCACCAAGAAATGGTATAGTTAATGAAAGGAAACCCTTCTTTTACTCTTTTCAGGTGATTGAAAGCTGCGACTACTTCTTCTTCAGAGGAGAAAAGAGACCACTTGTCGTGGTACATCTAGGAGAGTCCTTTCAGAAGTTCTTTTGGTAGATCTCAGATCTTTTGGTAGATCTGGTATCTTTTGGTAGATCTTTTGGTAGATCTGTATCTTTTGGTTGATCTACCAATAGTAGGATGGCTTGGCGAAATTATGCTCCCACATAGTCTTTACAAATTTCTTCACTACCGCGAGATAATCGACCAGCTCAGAAATTTGTGGGGTTTAAGGGGCTGTATAATGAAGCATAAAAATTCCCGTGAGATCCCGAATGGTAGAATGCCACATCTGAAGGCGCGGATGCAAGTTATTCGCAGTGCCTTAAGTGAGCTGAGGCACTATATATCCGTGACAGCTAGATTGCATCCTCGTAGAAGATGTTTAAAGAATCCTACTGACTAGGAAGATTTTCCAGCAGATCCATTTGGTCCCGGAAAGGGAAATAAACTGGTTAAACATTGGCAATCGTACTACGACGAACAGGAAGTTCAGAAGCTAGTTGTGTCCTCTGAACTTTGGCCTTGGTAACCGCAGAACTAGGTTTTGGACAATTCCTGTCGGCGGCAGAAGTGGATAATACAACAGGAGCAGCTACAACACAGGCAAAAGATTTTGACATGGAGAGAAAATTTCCGGACGAGAAATGAGAGATTTTCTTTAACTGCTGGCGGAATGCTTCTGATGCAAGTTCTTCAAAATGTTTGGCCATGGAGAATAGTAAAAGCTTCTCATGTATCTAATTTTGCATTTTAGTGAGTGCCTCCAGTACGGCCCGCTGGATAGAGGCCTAGGCTTTTTCAAGTCGAGAATCCAAAAATGAGGAGAAGGTGTCCTTAAATTTCTTGCTCTGAGGAGACTCTCTGAATATTTATTTCTTCCGAAGAAGCTCTATCTTTGCTCCAGGGCAGGTAGCTGTATCGATAGAATCATAGACGGATATCGTCCTCTTTTCAGCTGATTGTAGCCAGGGAAAAATCTGGCTAAAGACGTAAGCCCAGAGAACGTGTTGTGTATCATGAGAATCATCACAATGCTGACTGAGATCCGGCTCTGGCGATGATGAGGCTTTCGCAAAGTACACATCCAAATCTTCAGAGTCTGGAGGCATCTTGGTATTCACATCTTTAAGAGTAGCGCCCTTTTTATCCTTATCTTTCTTTCTTCTCTTACAGAAACCTTCCTAGACCTCCCAGCAGGCTAAGAATTCTTCTTGGCAAATGATGAGGCTGTGAGAATGTTAGCAAATATATACATACACTTTGTAAAATATGATTGGCGGAATCATGAGTTAGCATGACGTCATGATAAAAAGTGAGCAAAAAAGGATATCTGACTTCGAGGAAACTAAACTAGTTGCCTGAATATAGAAGATAAGTCATGAATAAGCAATTAAAATTATACATATGTACGAGTATTTAACGCATAATCAACTTTCCATTGTCGATTTATACACTGAGTGGCCACTTTATTATGACAAACTGACAGTTGTAAGCAAATGAGCTATGGCTGCACGCTGTTGCCGCCAGAGGGCGAGGCTAGTATAAAAAGGGAAAGCTTAGCGCTTGCGAAAGTAGTAGAAGTGAATTTTGGGTGACGAGATGGATAAAAAATGCGATTTGACAGACTTTCAACGTGGGATGATTGTAGGAGCTCGGAGCCATGAAGCGAGTATCGCCGAAACTGCCGCATTCGTGAAATAATCCAAAGCAGCTATTGTTAAAGTGTTTAAAGACTGGACTGTCAGCCATGATATCTGCATGCATTATTCGCCGTTTACTGCATCGGATGGGATATGGCAGCCGAAGGCCTGTTCGAACACCTTTGCTGTCTGCAGTTAACAAGAGAAAACGTCTCCAGTTCGCACAGGAGCACAAGGATTGGACAGTCCATAATTGGAAACAAATTATGTGGTCCGATGAATCACGTTTTAAGTTGCACCATGCCGATGGCCGAGTAAGAATTTGGCAGAAACAGCAGGAAAGCATGGACCCCAAATGCATTGCTACAACCCTTCAAGCTGGTGGAGGCGACGTTATGGTTTGGAGAATGTTTCCCAGGCATGCTTTGGACCCTTTAAGTCGTGTTGATCAACGTCTGACCGGCACATCATATCTAAACATCGTTGCGGACCAAGTGCATCCTGTCATGTGGATGGTGTATCCCAATGGCGATGGCTACTTTCAACAAGATAATACGTCCTGCCATAGTGCTCGTATTGTACAGGATTGGTTTCAGGAACATGCCGGTGAGTTTACTTTGCTTAGGTGGCCCCCATAATCTCCAGATCTGAACCCCATTGAGAATTTGTGGGATGAAGTTGAACAAGCCATCAGACAGCTGGATCCACAATCCTGCAATCTCAAACTCCTGGAAAGTGCTATTCATCAAGCATGGTCTCAGATTCCACAAACCACCTGTCAACATCTCGTGGGGTCCATGCCACGAAGAATCGACGCAGTATTAAAGGCAAAAGGTGCCCAACAAAGTACTGAGGCAGCGGTCATAATAAAGTGGCCACTCAGTGTATATGCGCATGGGAATATGTAGAGCGGTCGGGCACTCATCGGACTTCTGGTTCAGAACTCGAGCACCCTTTTGAATTCACATGTAAAGCTTGAGCACCCCTTAGATTTCCTGTGCAAAGCTAGAGCTTCCTTTGAATTTCTGGAAAGTTTGCACCTATGGTAACTTTGTGAGTCATGTACCCCGTCAGCTCTTTTTTTGCCATTCCCCAGATACCAGTTCCATAAATTACGATAGCCGCCTCTGTGACGCAATGGTCAAAGCGCTGGTTTCTGACTATTCGTTCGGGATGGGTCCGGGTTGGGATCCCAGTGAAGCATGGCTGTTGTGCTTATTCGACGGCACTGGCTCTCTCCCTTCGTGTCCATAATTTAGGATGGGCTATAAGCAGTCGCTAGTCCCTTATTATAGAATTATGGACTCTGGCTCTCTCTCAGTGTCCATAAATTAGGGAAGAGCGACTGCTTATAGCTCATCCCGTTGCTCTCGGTGGTTGTTAAACCCTAAAAAAACAAAAAAAAAAGGTATGAGCGGGAGACCCTCTTTTAGCCTCATATGTCCAAGGGAGTCGTGAAATTCCGAAACAAAGAGACAAGCAAAAACATCTCAGTATTTTTAAAGCTATGTTGATAGACAAATGTGATAAAGTTACCTTCCTAGCCAAACAATAAACAAAATAAAAAAAAACACACACAAAAAGAAAAAACTGGCATCACTAAAGTATCTGCCGAAAAACCTCAAAAACATTTAAGCGTTTGGAAATTTAGTAACTTATTTTGTGATACCATAAAAAATTAAATGAACACTACAATTTACTTGTACCAAACTAGCCATTCGTTTTAACACTAACGAATCGAACATATTTCCCTTTTTTTGAGAAATGAAAAGTAAGAGTGGTTTAATGTTCCTTTAAAGGGATCGAAATGTATCAGAAGTCATCCTAAGTTAAGGCACTCACTCCTACGAACAGGAAAAACCACAACCTTTGGACAAATGGAGCATTCATCGACACCAGATTACAAATCAATCGTAACAATTTGGACAGCGTAGTATCAGCTAATGAACCAGCGTGGAAGTAGGATTCCTCGTGCACCTGAGTTAAGGCGCTGTCTTTAATATTTTAATGAAACGGTAATGATAAACATAGACGAAAGCATCTATGTTCATTATTGCGAACCTGCTTGAAGACATTTCAGTTCATTTAGTCACTGATGTAGCTTTAAGAGAAAAGGTGCCTTAGCGGTAAAAACGACCCGGAAAAAGACTCTCAAAAGTTTTAAAAACAATTTAAAATTTGATTTGAGCATTTTGAGCACATAGTACTTTTTATTACTATTATTTTTATTGATTTTCTGATCAGACTTCATAATTTGGGAAATTTTAAAGAATGTGACGTGGGAGTTAGATGCTGAGAAGATGAAGATTTCCTTTAAATACTACTCTGCAATTCTACAAGATTCCAAATATCCAATGTGAATAATACGAAAAGTCACATTGAATGCATGCGACTTTAACGCTGCTTTTGTTAAGCTTATGGGGTGGCAGATATTTTTTGCTTCGTTTGTTTGTTTAGGGGTTAAGCCATAACGAGCATCTAGGCCCATAGGCAGTCCTCCTTGGGGCCATTGATTCTGAAGAGGGAAGCAGAGCAGCGCTGTAGGGGCGGGAGCACTGCCCGTACCTCACCCAGCACACGGGCTCGGACTGGGGGAGGGCTGTTATCCAGAAGCCAGCGCCTCTGGCCTCTCCTCCCGTATTAACCATAAGGAATCAGAGATTGTGCTATGAGGATTGCTTTGTTAAACTCGCTGAAGAATTTAGCAGAAATTACCTTCTCAACTGTATTGCACTCAACCTACGTGCCTGTTTAATTCTTCTGTGTAAATTTTCCTCCCAGCATCGCAGTCTTAATCTGAAGAAAAGCCACCAGCTATAATTTTATGTTGAGAACTGCCGGCATGACAAAGGGGTTCCCATTCTTTTTATATTTGAAAATTTGTGATTCGTGAGCAGTCCTATATTACAATTTTATCCCTGCAATACGAAAATTCGATAAAGGTAGGGGAATGGTTTTATATAAATCGCAGTATTCCCTGATTTTGCGTACATGATCGACTAAAAATGTACCAAAAACTCGACGTGGATCAGGAACACCAAACAGAAATCATCTCCCTTTCCACGTTAATAAGGGAGTCTAAGAAAAATTATCATTGGCCGCCACCGGGAATCGAACCCAGGGTCTTCCTGTTACGCGCCGGACATACTACCACTGCACCACAGCGGCCTCAAATTCTCCAGACTCACATGTGATTAACTGCCAAACTACACTTATTAACGTGGAAAGAGCGATGATTTCTGTTTGGTGTTCCAGATCCTCGTCGAGTGTTTGAATTAATTATCCATTCGCCTCCTAGTTGCTTGTTCAGTTGCTACTTTTCATCTTTGGTGAATCTCCAGCATTGTGCAGGGCTCCATGAAACAACCTGCCATGTAGTTTGCCAGTAAATCACATCTGGAAAATTTGGGGCCGCTGTGGTGCAGTGGTAGCATGTCCGGCGCGTAACTGAAAGACCCTTGATTCGATTCCCGGTTGCGGCCGACAAGAATGTTTCTGAGGCTCACTTATAAACGTGGAAAGATTGATGATTTCTGTTTGGTGTAAAAATACATACCTTTGCCTTACTTTTCTATTTAAGTAATCACGAATAGTGCATAAGCGCAAGTAAGATGCGCTAAGCCTCTTGTACATCACTGAATTTAGGTAACAGAATTCGTACTAATTTTCGAGACGAACATTTTAGGGAAAGTACTTTGTATCTTTGTCCTATAAAAACATCTGTCACGCAGGAATAATGCAGGTGGTTTCAACATTTCCTTCTCTATTCCCAGAGATGAAATCGCGGAAACACAGGAATTAAGGCATGGGTGTCCATATATTGCCCTCCACTGGAAATCGGAACATACGTTTTCTGATCTTGAAAGGTAGGTACTACAGCAGTGGCATACGTGAAACCCCTTCCCCCGCAATAAACATTTTTTTAGGCCCTTTTGCGAAAATGTATCTGATTTCAATCACGGAAATTTTTAAATTCCATATCACACTAGGTTTTACGAAAATTCTGTAATTCAAATTCCTTGGAACGTATAAGTAATTTTGGTAAAAACAAAATTGTTACACTGTATTGCTTGTAACACAAATGTACACGTTGTAATTAAAACGATTACCCTAGTTATATAGAAATGCAAAATACTACACAACACTTAACGCCAAGGTTAATCATAACATAGAAATTTTATTCTTTTAGAGAACTAACGCCCGTCTCTTTGAAATGCCACACGATCACAGCCATGAAACACGTAATGCTTATGTGACAGTGTCTAATGACTTTTTCCGATTTATACGAAAATACAGAACATAGATAAGCAAGAATTGTTTCACAAAGAGAGCAAAATTATTGACGTTATTTACTTTTGAATGTAAAAAAAAAAAAACACTTAACATAACTTTACATTGTTTTGCACATAGTAAAAATATTTTCTTTTGACTCTCACAGGTCTGATTTTTCCATTCCCTCGAAATTATATGGTTTCAGCTCGTTTATATTCTGAAGGATGTGCAAACAAGTGTGATATAAGCACACCGGACAAAATATTACGGAATGCTCATTTTATTGGTTAATATGGGGTTACATCACCATGAGCTCGAAGCACAGCATTGATTTTCTTTGGCATGCTGTCAATATGGGAGCGGATGACATTAATGTCCAGTTTGCCCCACGCCGTGAACAACTGGTACCGCAAAGCAGTCAAATTGGGAGGGAATTGTTGTCTCTTCTTAACAGCCCGTTCGAGCATGTCCCAAATTTTCTCTATAACATTGAGATCTGGCGAATTGGCGGGCCAGGTGAGATGTGGGACATCGACCTCATGTTCCGCAAACCAATCCTGCGCAATGGCAGCTCGGTGGACAGTGCAGTTGTCGTCTTGATAACGTGGATCTGAATGGCGGTATCTTGGAGGAACTGGACATATGACAACACCTCGTTATCCAACGGTTTTACGTAGTCGTAGTTTCATGCCATTAGACACGTGAACTAAGGGACCCACCCCAGCATTGGATATACACCCCCAAAACATGACACTTCCACTTCCCTTCTGTACAGCCCTTTGCACACACTCTGCGTTGAAGGCTTTTCCGGCCTTCCGCATGACCCTGGATCGACCTTCATTGGAATACAGGCAGAACCTGGATTCGTCCGACAAGATGATGCGTCGCCACTGTTCTGTGGTCCAGTGTCGGTGTTCCCTCGCCCATTCCAGCCGCTTTTTGTTTATATGGCAGACAGCTTGGGGTGTACCCTTGCTACACGACTGAATATTCCTACACCATGCAGTTCTCGTCGAAGCGTTCGTTCGGAAACAGGCTGACTGGGTCCCGCATTGTACTCTTGCAGCAATTCCTGCCGGGTTTGGAACCGTTTTGCGGTTGATAGTCGCCCCAGACGTTGACGATCACGGTTATTCATGATGGTTCTTCTGCCGCAGCTGCTCCGATGGGAATTGTCTCTGGCCGACTCCTTCCACGCTAAATGAACACTACTGACTGTGGACTTGGACACGCCAACGGACTCCGCTACCTCCCTCAGCGAATAACCATGTTCACGATCGAAGACGATAGCTCCATTTTGACACTCTGTTACGTCACCCTTTTCTACATATGGTACTACCTGTAGGCAACAATAAAACTCATTAGGCATGCATGTATTGCAAGGCTGAAAAAGTAACATACAATACTTTCCATTCCATTATATACACAGGTTTTTCTCTGCTTGACCAGTTTCCAACTGTTCCTCCGGATGACAGCATTCCGTAATTTTTTTGTCCGGGAAGCTTATAACGCCTTGTCCTCATTGTTATAAATATGTTATTTTTTCAACTGATATTTCAATTACATTCTCTTGTGTAGATGTATAAGAAGAATTGCTATGGCAGTGAAAATGGGCGTCAAGTCCTCTGGCGTCTCGTCACCCAGTTTTTATAAACTAAAGCGAAAATGATTTCTTGAATATTATACTTATTTACTGAAAAAAGAATCAATAATTGCTTTTCTTTTTAATATTTCGTTCGAAGCTGCCGTAAAAAATTCCTGGCTGTTTCTTTAACCAGTTTCATATGAAGTTTCCTCAAAAAATTTTAAAATCCTTGTGCTAAGGCTAGAGGTCCTCTTAGCCGTGAGATCCCCACCCGAACTGCGGGGGTTGCGGGGGCTATCAGTATGTCCATGTACTACAGAGATTTTCGTGATAAGTTTTATAGCTAATTTTTCTGTTAAATTTTTGGATGTGTATGTATGACGTAAAAATGGGAAAATGCTGAGAATTTCCAGTAAAAACTTCAGTGATGGACGCAGAGATAACATGCACACTGATTCCGGATTCCATTTGTTACATATATTTAAAAAATGAAGTTTTTCTTCGGAATTTGGGTCTTCCGACCTAGTGATAACAAAATGGCCGATAGATGGCTGCACGTCAGCGCTAACCCCTCTCTTAAACGAAGCATGGAAGTACAAGTCCTGTCACTTCGTTGAGAGCACCTAGGGCAGCTTCGAATGGGATTCCAAGCGATTCAGGGTGGAGATCTGTCCTGACAGCAGCTGCTCAGGAGAGATATTGCTGCCCCTGATCGAGAAGCACTTGGTTCCTGGAGCTGCCAAAATGATCGATCAGTGGGTCGCCTCAGGCCCAGTAGCGCACCCAGAATTTACCCAAGGTGGGGGTGTCCCCAATAAATTTACCTGGGAAAATAGTCAGGTGCCGTAACAATTAAGAAGGCGGTTGACTTTTGTACATTTCTTCTTATCCAGTTACTAGTAATGTTCCAGTACAAGAAAGTTAAATAATTAGAAGAAGCAGTAGACAAAATTATTTATCTGGTTAGATTTTTTTCTAAGTTTATTTAACAGAACTAATTTCTTATAATTATTGTATGTTATAATAATAAGGTACACCAAACAAAGATCTTCGCTTTTTCCACGTTTATAAGTGAGTCACGGAGAAATTCTCATTGGCCGCCACCGGGAGTCGAATCCAGGGTCATCCAGTTAAGCTTCGGATATGCTACTGCTACACCACAGCGGCCTCGAATTCCTCCAGACTCTCACACGCTAACTGCCAAGCCAAGTTGATAGGTTGCTTCTTGGAGAGCCGCACAATGCTGGGGATTCACCAAAGATGGTAAGCAGCAACAGAAGAAATAATTAGAAGGCGAATGAATAATTAATACAGACATTTAACGTGGACCAGGAACATCAAACAACTCACTTATAAACGTGGAAGGAGCGAAGATCTTTGTTTGATGTTCCTGGTCCACGTTAAATGTCTGTATTAAATAAGGTACATAATGAAGAAGTGTATGTTGATCGCGTATCGAGATTTTTGACCCATCGGCCCTCCCCGTGGATGCGCCACTGCTCAGGCCTATAAAAGAGAGATGGGCTGCTCCGTCGCTTTGTGAGGGTTCGCGACTGCCACGGAGGAACCTCAGGTTCGATCCCAGGTAGGTACGAACGCTCGAAACACTAAATATCCGCCGTGCGTCGGATGGGCACGTTAAACAGTCGGACCACGGGTACTGAACCCCCGGTTATATAAGGACGCCTTCCTCCTCCTTTCTACCTCGCTTCCGTGTCACTTTCCTATCGGACACTTTAGCACAAATCTCCTTGCTTTCTGTTTCTAAAGGTTGTTTAAAGGAACAGTAAATTCATTTCTGGCATTTTTTTCTCCGCGAGACGCTGAGTGTTTATGTTGAAACGAGAGTGATCAGATGCTGAAAATAAAAGGTAGTGCCGAAGGTATAATAAACCACGAATCATTCGACAGTGTTGTTTTAAACATCCACACCTTACAGGCAAGTCGTTATCAAATGATTCTTCGGGTTGAAAAAAACGAGAAAAAAAAATATGAACTTGTATGTAGCAAACTATGGAGACACGTTGCGTACAAACAATTCGTATATTGGGTGAATGCCTGGATACCTGTAGGGCGAAAAATCAGAAAAGTAATCCCCTCTTGTGTTGTTAGAATGTTTACCTGAATCTAATGAACAACAGTATTCGGGGTTTGTTTGTTGCTCTGGAAATGACACAGACTATTTCGATTAACTCCCACTGTCATTAAAGATTTGTCAGCTTCCGTCTATATATACGAGTATATAAATGTATTTTTCATTGAATTAAGTGTATACATATTTTTTAATTTCTCCTATTGTCATGGGAGAAACAACCTAATGGGTATTTCTCGTAGCCCAAGTGCAAAGTCATTAATGATCCCCCGCTCCACGAAAATAAAAAATACCGCAATAGTTGAACATGATATGGAAAACAAAAAGAAAGTATGAACTAGAAATAACATTTAGATGAAAAGGCAGTTTATCTAATTGTTATTTCTAATGTTGTTACTGTATGGCAGAATAGTCAGAGACAGAAATTTTTCTACCAGCAGTACAGCATCTCCATTCCACGTTTGAACTGACCACCATAAATGGTTGGTTATACTGGACCGCTATGCTTATAGTAAAGGAGCTTTCTTTTCAGCAGCTTTTAGATTTTTAGTCAAACTTTTGGCCATGTAATGATCAGTTTGGGATATTTTTTCTTCTTAAGGGCACGAATGCTTTTATGTCTATCTGATAAAAAACTGATATCTTTATTTCTTCATAGAGGCCTGAGAGTAATAAATCGTACGCATTATTTTCTAAGTCCCCTTCAAAAACACCTTTTTGGACGACAATAAAATCTACAATATTTCCCTCGCGAATATCCATGATGGAATACGTACAGTATTTGGCGCAAAAACCTGGCGAATCAAACTGTCCATCTCCGCCCACCCAAACTTCGGAATCGCATAATTTTAAATCATCAGTAATTTGTTTTTTCATACTGTGCCACGCAAATTTGATTATTGGCCCAACTAAAAATTTCACCGCTTTGTAAAAAGTAGTTACTGAGTGCTTCTATACCAAGGGTTTCAGCGAAATCCGTAAACTGCTTAAAATTCATTCCAGTTGTGTAAATTGCAGCAGAAAGTTTGATGACTAACGAACAGGACACGTGCAACACAAGGGGAGAAATTCATGCCACTAATTACCTCGTATTTTCCCTCACAACCCCTACAGCACCGAGTACACAGATGCCGCTGGTGCGAGAAGTGAGCTGGCTGACAGCTTGTCTAGTGTGACGTCACACCAGAAACTTTGTAAGCTGTTTACTCAGCTCCCAATGGCCGTAGAAAAACAAATTTCGGCTCTATGAGCATCACATTGTCACCCGCATAACATGGCAGCAAAATTCTTATTTTCGAGGACCTTTTCTTTAAGTTTACTGTTCCTTTGAGATATGGGGTCAGACACTCCCTTTCTAAAATCCTCTACATATGATCTGATCCGTCGCTTTGTGAAACCGAATGCCGTGTCGGTCCTCATAGGAGAGGCTGGGACACCAATTGTGACGACACTGCGCTGCTTGGACATCTTCAGTTCTGCTAGGCTATCATTGCGAGCAGAGTTTTCTAGACTGCGCTTTACTTCATCAAACTAGATTTTTTTATCGTTTGCGAGATAATTTTGAAGTACATGTAAAAAAATTAATCGTGCGAATATTTAACATTGTATGTAGTGTGTGCATGTATAACAAGTTAGTAAAATCATGCAATGCATTGATTATAATACGCTTTTCAACATACCAGAAATCATTACTCAAGTTATGAGGATAATGGCTGTGGAATAAATCTCGGTTCTGTGCCCTGACCTTTGATCCCATTTCGATGAAATTCGACAGAACCGGTTCAGTATACCTGCGAAATAACATGATAAAGTTTTGTCGCAATCGCAGCATTTTTACCTAAGTTATGATGCATAAGGGCTATGGAATTTCCCGCTCCTGTGTCCTAACCTTTGTCCCCATTTTGCCCATTTTCCGTAGGATTCGTCCCCAGGTAGGTCACTACAACATACTAACATTTTATCCAAATCGAAGCATTTTTACGTAAGTTATGACGCACAATGGCAATGGAAGTGATTCCGCTCCTATGTCCTCACCTTTGACCCCATTTCGCCCATTTTCAACAGGATTTGTCCCCAGGTGGTCCCTTACCACATACTAAAATTTCATCGAAATTAAACCTTTTTTCGGTAGTTATGGCGCATAACAGCAGTGGAATGGATCTCGCTCCTATGTCCTGGCATTTGACCCCATTTCGTTATTTTTCAATAGGGTTCCTTCCCAGGTGTTCCCTTACCACATACTAAAATTTCATCGAATTCGAACTATTTTTACGCGAGTTATCGTGCGGACGGACATAACACACACAACCAGTGACGTAATGAAGCAGATGGGAATCGCGACCATCTGCTCGAAAGAGTGTGACGTCATAAAACTTTAATAGGATCCACACACAACGCGTGACGTAATGAGACAGATGACGTGACCGTGATCGCGAGCCAACATCTCAGTCACGAGATTGTAACGTCATAAGGTTTCTAAGCATGTGTAGCATTAACGAAACGACGCCATGACACTAAAAATGTGGTAATTCGGGGTGGTTATTTAACGCACTAAACCAATTTTCCTAAAGTCGAGATCAAGCTAAATCGATTTCTAGTACCAGAAAACGGTAGTTTAACGACTTTCATCAAAATCCTTAGAGCCGTTTTCAAAATAAAATTTACATAGACACAAGAATTGCTCCTTTAAGGTGGACGTCAAGTAATTTTTCTTCCTATACTTCCAGTGGAAATACTTCTGTACACATTTTCTTTACAATTAATGCGTTTCCAAGGATGAAAATTTGAACATCGATTAAAATAGCTATATTTAATAACTTGAAATACTTAATATTTTCTAAAACATAACAATAATTATGCAATCCAACATTTATTTGTCTACTGATGTCATCAAAGTACAGGTAACACCATTTTTTTTCTGGTTTCAACACCACCAAAGGAAACATTGTTTTTTAATGTAATTAAGGTTATGTTTTAGAAAAATGTTAAGTATTCCAAGTTATAATATGAAGTTATTTTAATCGATGTTCAAATTCCCATCCTCGGGAACACACTAATTGTGAAGGAAATGTGTACAAAAGTTTTTCCATTGGAAGTATAGGAAGCAAAATTACTTGACGTCCACCTTAATAGTATGGGATAAGGGCGATGGAATCGTATGGGATAAGGGCGATGGATTTAGTCCTGACCTTTGACCCCATTTGTCTCATTTTCAATAGGGTTCGTCCACAGGTGGTCTCCTACCACATACTAAAATTTCATCGAAATAGAACCATTTGTACGCACATTACGACGTTTAAAGGCAATGGAATGCATCCCGCTCCTATGTCCTGACCTTTGACCCCACTTCACCCATTTTCACAAGGGTTCATTCCCAGGTGGTGCCCTACGATATACTAAAATTTCATCGACATCGAACCGTTTTTACGCGAATTATCGTGCTGACAGGCGGACGGACGGACGGACAAAGCTGGAGCATATACGCTTCTTCAACCTACGGTTGGAAAGCGTAAAAACTAGTTCAGCTGCGTAAATCGGTTAACCTTTTTCTATTTTTACAAATGTTTTCGTGCGCTGCTGTAACGTGTCGAACTGTACACAGGTACCGAAAAGAACAAGATACTGTGTATCATGTTTTTTCGAAATAATCCGGTGCCGGGAAAAGAATGAATGAACAAGTGTTGAAACTGGACTCCATCTACGTTAATTATGCCAGATTTTGTAGCGAGCATCTTTAGAGTTGTGATTATGAAGATGAAATGAAAAGTCGATTACTTGGAATGATGCCTTTGTAAAAGGCACTCAAATCTGATGGTGTGCCCAGTGTAAATGTACCTTCTTTAATTTCTAAAGAAATAACACCGAAGACCCTGAGACCCAGAAAAATAAAAATGGTTCCAAGTGCTTTGGAACAATTAAGTGAATTAAACCAGAAGAAAGTTAATCTGGATACTGAAGGTGAAACGGATGCTGAGGTATGAACTGTAGAATCAATAGCAACGTAAAGACGACAGAATGGCGTAACTAAAATTATTACAAATTTGTAATGATAATTTAGTGAACAAAATTTCAATACTTGAGAAAGATCTCCAAACCATACACAGGAAAAAAATAGCAATCGCAGTTTCTGTTCAACGATCGAAAAGATGGGCCACTTCTAGGAGTTCTCTATTATATCAAATTCAGCGATTAAGAAGCCAGAAGAAAATACTTCAGAAAAGAAAACGCAAATTAGAAACTTTGGAGAAATGTGTTAACCGCGTTTTCACGAAGACCCAGTTCAAACATGCCCAATACTGTAATGTTAGAAACATATGTGTTTAAAGAATATTTTTCCTTTTGAATTATAGTGGTGATAGAGAGTTTAGTTCTTCGTCGTTCCGTTTACTCCAGGGCATCAGGTTTATGTAGTTTTTCTGGAATTTTTCGCTATTTGTTCGGCGTTTCTGTGGAACGGTGGTTTCTAGGAACCTAACCACCAACCCACTGCTGCAGCATGACTACGTCATCACCTCCGCCGCCTCATCGGAAACTTCCCACAGGGCAGTAGCTGGGTACCAGAACCAGAGGGGGCTGAGGAGTTACCTCGGGACGGGGGCGGGGCAGGAATATTGAGCTTCAAACTCTTTTTTACTAGACACACACATGATGTTTATAAACTTAATGAGTTTGTGCAGAGATGTGCCTCTCCTTTCAACCTGAATCTTTTTATTGCAATATACAGTCAACTCCGCTTATAGTGAACTTCTGCAGACTCGCATATTTCGTTCACTATATCCGAGGTTCACTTTTCACTATACCCGAGGTTCACTAAGTCTTCCCTTAACCTGAATTGAGTGAAATGGTGAGCAATAAAATAAAGTATGCACATATGTATCTAAAATAATATTTTTATGTGCGTAGTGTATATTCATTGAATTAAATAAACAAAATTAATTTTGCATTACCTTAATTACCATGAAAATAGTCTGTTATGTGGCGCTGCTTGCTGCAAACAATTTTAATAAATATTTTCTTTATGCCCTTTTCTAGAGTCTGTGCTTTTGCTACACTAGATTCTACACATAACATACATTCTAGGAACTTTAGCACAATCCTGACACTCTCCAACGCCTCTTTCGCTGTTGGAACACGTTTTTCATTATCGTCCTCGTCATCTTCAGCTTCGTTTTCTTCCGTGCTGGAACCGCCTTTCACAGCCTCGACAATAATTTCATCCGACGGGATTTCATTCGTTATAACTTCACAGTCAGCATAGATAAAATCTTCAGCTACAGCGGAATTCGCACTGATATGATGAAGCAGGTCCTCGAGAGGTCCGCCATCCTCCTCTTCGAATGCCACACTTCCAGTAGCCAAGCTAGACCTCCTGAAACAGTTCTGTATAGCGACAGTTGGCACACTCCTCAACACTTTGTTTCCAAAACGGACAGCATTCAGAACATTTATTGATGTGTTCTACTTTGATTCAAATTCTTGGATTGAATGAAGCGTTACTTCCCTTCTGTAATAGATTTTAAAGCTCCGAATCACATCCATGGTTTGGAGGACTGACGTGGTGTGGGCAGGCAGGAACAACAGCTTGATGTTGCTGAGGTTTTTAATCCTACTTTTGTCCTTAATGCACTTAAGGAGTAGTAGGCCTATAGTATTGTTGTTCTCAACACATTATTTCAAGTTTTAACAAGAAGGTTTGTTTTGAAATAAGTTGCAATTTCATGTCACAAGTACATTCTTTTCTTTGAAGTTTTATTTTTTAGGTTCACTATAACCAAAGTTGAGGATTCACTATAAACGAAAATTTTAATGTACATTTCCGATGTTGCGGGTCGGGACCAATGATTTAGGTTCACTATAGCTGAATGTTCACTATAACAGAGTTCACTGTATCTAGAGTTGATTGTATTGAAAGTATTGCTTTGTTTTTTTGCTCTTTTCATTAATTTGCTTCACTAGCGAGTAATTTCTCAACGCCGAAAAGTAAAAATAGTAACATAAAATGCACCGTGTATTTGTTCTCTAGGAGCAATACGAGAGGTATTGCCCTGCGATACTTTGTTCTTTCTGTTTTTTCTTGCTGCATTGTGTTGCATCTTTTAATTTATACCTTATTTCTGTCTTGCATTTTCACATTCTTTGACGTCATGTATTTTTTGCTCGTCCCATGTCGTTGTTTTTTGGACCGATGCAATACTGCACGGCTTGCTGTTTGTATTTTGTTTATCCTTGTGTTTCACTTGGGGAGTTCGCCCAAGTTTCCACTATGTTCTGTAATACTTATCATGTTTTTGTCACATATCGTGTGGCTTCCTGGATTGTGGGAACTTCTGTACCTTTATCGTAGTATATGCTTTTGTTGTGTTTTACATGCTCCCTTCTTTTTGTGCACTGCGTTGTACAGCCATGTTCTTGTAAATATATTTACCTGTTGTTTTGTGCTCTGCTTTCACTCTGCACGTCATCACATGCTTTATTAATTAATCATTACTTTTGCTAGTGCATCATCTTCCTCAAGCATATATTGTTCCTTATTAACGATTTTAACATTTTGTCATCCTTAGTTGACTGCCGTATCACATTCACCTGTAATATTTCATCAGTATCGCTCATTGTTTTGTTGTTTATTTTGCCATATGTGGTACGCCTGTATTCCCTATTTTTTGCCAATAAAGTATATTTTGAAATAACCCTTCTTCCTCATCCCACACAGATTCCCATCAACAAACCTCTTTTTCCCACTCAAAGCATCATAAAACACTTTTACTGACAGCACATCAATGACCAGGAAAAAGTTGAGTGTTCTACCTCTTTCTCTCTCTCTCTGTCTGTCTTCTTTTTTACCAAAATTTTAGCACAATTTTCCAACGCCTAGAGGGCTACATTTAACTAAAACATTCCAACAACAGCACTTCTTAGTAAGCAATTAACTATAAGTTTTTTAACAGCGGCTTAGCATCCTGTAGTCATTTACCGGGTGACGAACTGTTTCAACGCACTTACATCTCCGCCTAATTTTTTACTTTTTTTATTTTTGTGATAATCTACAAAATTTTACGTTTCTCCGAAAACCAAAAACACAAGAAAGATGACACCCAATTTTCGGGTGTAATAAGCACGTTTTTGAATCCTTTCTGACGCAAATTAAATTTATGAACGCTATTCAAAGTCAATGGAACTGGTATGAAAAACAATAGTATCTGACGGAAAAAAGACGTTTTTCAATCGGGTTTTTGATCCCACAGATATTGCTGTAAACGGAATCTTGAGCTTACACTCTCTGGTTGCAGAATTGTGCGTTAAGAAAAGTATGAATTTGTATGAGAAACATTTTGCACCGGAAACGCTCTACAACGCAGAAAGAATATTTCAAATCGGACTCTTATAAACAGAGATATCGAAAAAAGTAAGATGTGACTTTACGCCCCCTGGTAGGAAAACCATGCATTATTTTAGGGAGAAACTATTCTCAAAAGGTTATTTTCGTAATGAGCGGTATCGGTCCATGAAAAATAAATTTTTAGTCGAGTTTTCAGGAGCCCCGATTTTGCTGCAAATACATCAGAACCAGAAATTAACACTTATGCTCCCTGGTGGCCAAACCATTCTTTACCAAACATTAGATATTATATGAAAAGTTTTTCTATCAAGTGTTGTATGCGATACAGGAAGAATTTTTCAAATCGGAGTTTTAGAAGCAGAAATAACGCAGAAAACGCAATTTATCTTTGCGCCCCCTAGCGGAAAGTCTATGATTTTTCTGGAAATATTAAATTTATATGAAAAAAATATTTGGCCTCAGAAACATTATCCAGCAAAGAAGGAATTTTTCAAATCGGACTCCTAGAACTAGAGATATTGACATAAATAAGATATACCTTTCCCCGCCCCCCTGGCGTACAAACCATGCATTATTTTAAGAAGAAAATGTTCCTAAAAAGTTTGTCGACATGAATAGTATCGGTCTGCAAAAGACTTTTTATTCAATCGAGATTTTAGAACCTCATATTTTGCTGCAAATACATCAGAAGCGGAAATTAAGACTTACGACCCCTGGTGGCCAAACCATTTCTTACAATAATTGGAAATTATGTGCAAAGGATTTCCCATCGGGAGCTGTATGCGGCGCAGAAAGAATTTTTCAAATCGGAGATTTACAAGTAGAGATATAGGTGGAAACACAATTTACCTTTACGCCCCCTAGCGGAAAGTCTATGAATTACTTGAAAATTTTGAAACAATATGGAAAACATGTCACACTAAAAACACTATCCAACAAAGAAGGAATTTTTTAAATCGGACTCTTAGAAGTAGAGATATTGACAAAAATAAGATATACATCTACGCCTCATGGCGGAGAAACCATGGAATATTTTAAGAAGAAAATATTAGGAAAGGTTTATCGACGTGCGTGGCATCGGTCCACGAAAGAATTATTTCAATCGAGATTTTAGAAGCTCAGATTTTATGGCTGATACATCAGAAACAAAAATTACAACTAACGCCCCCTGGTGGTCAAAGTTTTTTTTACCAAAAATTAGAAGTTATATGCAAAATATTTTTCATCATGAGCTGTATCCGGTAAAGAAAACATTTTTCAAATCTGAGTCTTAGAAGAAGAGATATCGTGGAAAACCTAATTTACTTTACGCCCCCTAGTGGAAAATCTATACGTTATTTGAAAAAGTAACAATACCTAAAATACTTTTCGGCGTAAATGGAATCGAAAGATAAAATAATTTTTTTCAATCGGATGTTTAGAAGCAAATATGTGGAATAAAACCTATTTTAGAATTCGACATCATCTGCATTTACGTCCTCTAAGGGCAAAATTATACATCGTAAAATTAAAACGAAATGAAGGACCATCATTCGGATATTTCAAGCTTTGCAATACAATAAGAGTTTTTCAAGTCGGACTAATAGTTGCAGAGATATGGTGTCTACAGGCGGACGGACTGACGGACAAACCGATAGCATCAGCACGATCGTTTTTTATAAAAGACGTGCTGAAAAAAGGAAACATTTCTATGTACTCTGACTGACACTTAAAAATAAGCTCCGTACTTATGTTGCAGAGCATCATTGGCGTAGCTGTTTCCATTGATTCGCATCGAGAAACTACTTCTTTTTGATGATTCTTGCTGTATAGTTTTAATTTTGCTTTTTCGATGCTATGCATCTTTCCCGACAGCAGCAAGTAAATCGCATGCAAAAAATTTCGATGTAACATAAATAAACTGGTATCTCGTGACAGACATGGAATGTGCCTAATTCGTATCCAATTGGTCGTTCGGTGCTGAACATTTGCGTGGTCGCCTCAAACACACGCGCTGACGCTCTTGATCGACTCAAGGCCGCAAAAGCGCCAGTGCCTACAGAAAGCAGCAGTTTCTGCAGCTGTGCATTTTTCCCGACAACAGTAAAGTAAATCCGGGTCATAAAATTTAAATGTAACGAAAATGGGTAATGGAAGTACTCAAAACCACGCTGAAATCTGATTTTTCAATGCTATCCCATGAAGTGATGCAACAATAGTTACCGTTGTTTAATAAATATATTACTCAACAATATATTTTATTAAACTATCGCCAAACATTATTTCATCACGTTTTGCAAAAACGTAGATGAAATAATGTGGTATTCATAAATTACGAGAACTTGATGCTAAATGTGATACAAGTCATGCATAAAATACGGAATTACACCATATAATACGAAGTTTGAAGATGACAATCCGTTTTCTGGTGTAAATATGACAAAGATGGTAAGTCAGATAATATCCAAAAACTTGAAAAACCACGCCGTCCTGGAGCGGGAATCGAACCCGCGTCTCCCAGATAGCGCCCGGGTATCATAACCACTACACCACCCAGAACGCCCAAGTCGCAAGTTTCAGATTAATTTGAATTTGATGGTTATATTCAAATGATGGTTATATTCAAAGTAATCGGAAACTTGGAACTTGGTTGTTTTGGGTGGTGTAGTGGTTAGCGTAACCGGACGCTATCTGGTAGACGCGGATTCGATTCCCGCTCCAGGACGACGAAAGTTTTAAGTTTTCGGATATTATCTGACTTACAACCTTTGTCATATTTACACCAAAAAACGGATTGTCATCTTCAAAATTTGATAAAAGTCATTACAAAAATGCATTTTGACGCTACTCATCTTTACTGAAAGTAGTACAGTATACGTTGTAGCAAATTTGACTTCTCAATACCTGCTATTGACTAGAGCTTTAAAATGATGTATAACACGATGGGAATGTATAACCTGTAGATATACTTGATACTTGACCAAAGTAACCAATCTCCGTCACTAACACACTTGCGATTCAGTTTTTTTTTTCTATCTAGAGGTCAGATTTTAGCTTCACATGCGGAGATGGACTTTCGCAACTACTTACATCACATTTCATCGGTGACAGGAGCGTTTTTACGTAATAATAATAATAATGATAATAATAAATGTCTTTGAAAAAAGTAAGCAGTCGAAATAATTACTATTGCCGCCACCGTAGTTTAGTAAATATTAGGGTGCTCCAAAAAAAAAAACTTTTTTTTTCAAAACCGTGCTGCCTGGCCATTTTCCCATTTCTATAGCGTATATGAGATCTCACAAAAAATTTGAATGGAATCGGAGCATTTTAAGCCTTGCCGCCAGTATATCACTAATTTCCCCAAAATATAGACATACACTAAATTACTGATATATTTTATGATGTAATATATGCACAACTTTCAATCATTCCAATATCATTAAATTAATTCAACTATTTCATTTGCCTTTTCTTTTGCAAACTCTAATTTGTCTGAGTGCTAACTGCTAACCACCAGAATATATACAACAATGGCAAATTTAGAAGAAACTCCTAGTTCTAAGCTGCGTTCAGGGACTGAAGTGTGGTTGCTAGGAAAAGTAATAGAAGAATTACCTCCCTCTCAAATACCAACCCAAGGAGATGTTCTGAGATAGTACCTGAAAGATGGCCCAATGAAGCAGGAAAAGTTCAAAAACTTTAATAGTGCAGTAGCTGAAAGAGTTGCTGTGGATGTTCAAAAACAGAGGACCAAGGCAGGAATTGTAACGCAACGCAAGGGTAAAGTGAAGGCTAAAATCCTAGATATGTACAGTCGTTACCGCCTAGTCCAAAAAAGCAAAGGAAAAAAGTCAAACGAGGAGAAAGAAAAGTCCTTTGTTGAAGATTTCACTAAGTATTTCTTCAATGCACATCAAAATGCCCAGAATATTATTCAGTTCAACAGGTTTCGTCCACAGAAGCATAAGGATGAAGATGTGCAATTTCTTCGAGCTTTGAAAGATGTTAGAAAAGTCTCACTAGGCACAGCAAATAGAATTTATGCTAAAAAAGTTGTTAACAAATTCTATCGCAATAGGTTGGAAGTGTCCAGGGAAAAGGCTAAAGAACAGAGGAAGCAAGAACAGGCTGTTACCATTGATCCAGATGATTCAGCATTTGATGATAGAGAAGAAATCCACGTTGTGCCAGTTCGAGGATCGAAGAAAACTGACTTACCAGCTAATGCTGAAGCTAATATGAATGTTGGAGATGATGATTACGATTTGGACGTTCCGTCCACTTCAAGTTCGAAGCGTAAAAAAGAAACTGTTACCGTGCAGTTGCCACGGAAACCGTATAAAAGTACCAGGGTACCCCAAATGGCTGATCGTTTGAAATTGTCTATGGGTCAAAGTACAGCTTTCATGGCTGCTATTGTATCTGAAGAAGGTGGTGATTTAGAGCAGATTACATTATCTTTGACAAGCACTAGATCAGCGAGAAAGAATGTTCGACTTGAAGCAGCTCATGAGATTAAGAATATTTTTTGTTCCTACAAAATATGCAATTCTCCATTGGGATGGAAAAATCGTTCCAGGAGATCATGAAAGACTTGGTGCTCTTATATCTGGTATGCCAGAGTATGAGTCAGGCAAACTTCTTGCAGTACCTGCAATTCCAGATGGAACTGGTTTAACCCAAACTAACACCACTTATGCACTTACATTAGAGTGGAATCTTACACCGAACGTAATTGGACTCAGATTTGATACTACAGCATCCAATTCTGGATGGATGAATGGTGCCTGTGTGAAGATTGAGGACTTGTTGCTTAAAAAATTGTTTTACTTCGTATGTCGACATCATATATTTGAAAGAATTCTGTGTGCTGTGTGGCATATTTTGTTTGGAGACACGAGCAGTGCAGATACCCGCGAATTTGCCGCCCCGGTGGCGCAGTGGTCTAAGCGATGGCCTCTGATCATTCGTCCGTAAGGGGTCCGGGTTCGAGATCCCGGTGAGGCATGGATGTTGTGTTTGTCTTACGGCACTGGCTCTCTCTCCCTTCCCTGGAGCCAGTGACCCTAAATTAGGGACGGGCGACTGCTTATAGCCCATTGAGTTGCTCATGGTGGTCGTTAAACCTCCAACCAAAAAAAGTAAAAAAAATACCCGCGAATTTAAGGAATTAAAGAATAATTGGAGCGCGATCACTAATCACAAGACAGATTTTAAGATCCTAAACATCCGTAACGGAAAACTACAGACACGTCTTAGTGATGTTATTGTATTTCGGAATGAGAAACTTACCAATCCTGATTCCAAAAACAACCTGCCTCGAGACGATTATAGAGAATGTGACGAATTGATACTGATTCTCTTGGGACAGTCTCGACCGAGAGGAATACGTTGGTTAAGGACAGGAGCCTTTCACCAAGCTCGCTGGATGTCTACTTTCCTCTATTCAACAAAGATGTATGCATTCGAACATCAGCTGAAGTATGATGCCGTCAAAATGAAATTGCTGAAACGCATATTATGTCTCTTCAATGCGCTTTTTTATGTAAAAGTATGGTTGTCAGCACCTATTGGGATAGATGCTCCAGTTAACGATCTTCAGCTGTGGCATGATCTGAATGATTACCGCGAGATTGATCCAGACGTTGCTGCTGCTGCTATCACGGCTTTGGAAATACATTTTTGGTATTTGACTGAAGAGATAGCTCCATCTCATTATTTACAAATAGACTGTCCCAAGCTGAAAAGCTTCAAATTTCTTGTGAACTTCGCAAAGTAAAATCAGATCATCTATTGGAAAAAGGAGTTCCTATTTTTCCAACACTCAACTCATATACTAGGTTGGTGTCTCTAATCGGCCCGAAGTCATGGTTCATTTTCCAAGCGCTTGGTTTGAATTCTCATTGGCTGAATAAGCCACCAAGTCAGTGGAGTCTGGATCCTGATTATTTAGAAGTCGAAGCTTTCGTACGTCATGTACGAATACTTCGGCTTCTAAATAATCAGGATCCAGACTCCACTGACTTGGTGGCTTGACTGACTGACTCGTACTCACGCTTCACAGTCGTGAATGATCTGGCAGAAAGATCAGTACAGCTGATCCTAGATTTTGCCAAAAGCATCACAAAGGATGAAGAACAACAACAGTTTCTTCTTCAGGTGGTTGAAAATCACCGTCGGAATATCCCTGATTTTAAAAAGAAGACTTTGAAAAAGAATTAAGAAGCTTTAGTTTGATTTGTGTTGTATCGATTATTCAATTAATTAAACATTATATTTACTAGGGATGTAAGGTCAGGTGATGCGTAACATCACAGCCTCTCCTTGACAAATGTAAACCCCGCCTTCTCGTGGTGCATCCTGTTTCCCACTAAAAGGACTCTGACGACCGCCAATAGCGGTATTACTATACCATCGGGATCAGAGGAAATGCTATCCCACACTCACCAACCCGCTTGGCCAGCGTGGCGAGTTATGCCCAAACCCCTCCAAAATGACTCCACAACTTAAATCTTGGCCCTCAGTCTCCGGCAGCTGGAATGTACCTGGCCGAGGCAGCGGCGAGTGCGACATGAAGGCAGAGGGTGCTAAGAATCCCCGGAGGACCGGACTAGGCTGCCATCTGATGCTGACCTTGGCTACGTATAATGGACGCTCCCTATCTTCTGATTCAAGGCTTCTTGAATTGGAAGAGGAACTACAAAGGATCAAATAGGACATCTTCGGGCTAAGTGAGGTAAGGAGAAAAGGAGAAGATCTAATTGAACTGAAAAGTGGACATCTCTTCTACTATCGTGGAACAGATACTGGCAGAACTAGTGATGTTGGATTTATAATAAACAAGAAACTGAAGGATAAAGTGGTAGAACTTGAAAGTTCCTCTGACAGAGCTGCACGACTCGTTATCCAACTCTCGAGAAGATACCAGGCTCAGATTATTCAAACTTATGCACCGAACACAAGTCATCCTGAAGAAGAAATTGAAGAATTTTATGAGGAAATTCGTCATCTAAATAATAAAGATAAGCAGCATTTGAAGATAATTACGGGAGATTTCAATGCAAAAAATAGGGCAACGGCAACAGAATGAAACTTCAGTAGGTAAATTCGGTCACGGCAACAGAAACCAGCGTGGAAATACTCTCGTTGAGTTTGCAGAGGCAGAAGGGTTTTTCATCTTGAACTCCTTTTTCAAGAAAAAGCCACACAGGAAATGGACATGGAGACATCCAAATGGAACGACAAGTGAAATTGATTTTATTATGTGTAACAAAAAATTCGTCATAGAAGACTGCAGTGTGTTAAACAAGTTCAACACAGGTAGTGACCATAGATTGTGGGATGTAAGATGCATCTCAACACTAAATATGAACGTGGCAAGCTCATAAGACAAACAAAATGTATTGATATAACCAGCCTTAAAAAATACCATAATACCTTCAAGTTGGAACTGAAGAACAAATTCTCCGCTTTAGAAGGCCTAACATCGGAAGAAGTGGATATTTCTGAAGTTAACAGAAAAGTAACCAAAGCTCTTATGGAAACATCAACAAAATTAGCTCGGTCTAAGAACAAGTTGCATGTGAACAAATTATCAGGAAAAACCAAAATGTTGATGCAGAAAAGAGGAGAGATGAGGACAACTAAAGAAGATGTGACTTCCAAAGTGGAATATATAGAGCTATGCAAGACAGTAAGAAAAAGTATCACTGAAGACGTAAGGAAATTCAACTGTGAACTAGTGAGGAAAGCAATTGAAAACAGCCAAAGCCTAAAGATAGTAAAGGGACATCTCAGTAAGGGAAGAAAACAGATTATGGCACTGAGAAAAGAAGATGGTTCTGTGACAAGAAATAGAGGCGAAATTTTGACAAGAGGGAAAGATTTCTACTCCAAATTATATGAAAGGGATGATACATGTACTCCAGACATCATGAAAGGTACCAGTACCAGAGTTCTTCCAGTCCTTCCAGCAGAAGTTGCACATGCAATCAAGAACATGAAGCGGGGAAAAAGCTCCAGGAGAAGATGGAATTACTATAGACATCATACAAGAAGCAAGTGGAGAAATCGAAACAGTACTCGCCCAAATGTTCACTCGATGCCTTAATGAAGGGAAGATTCCTGAGAATTGGAACAACGCTACAATGATCCTGCTACATAAAAAAGGTGACATTGAGGATCTCAGGAACTACAGACCTATCAGCCTCCTATCAGTGTTTTATAAAATCTTCACTAAAGTTCTTTCACACCGCTTGAAGGTAACACTGGAAATGGCTCAACCGAGAGAACAAGCTGGATTCAGGAGTGGCTACAGCACAATAGATCATATCCATGTACTGAGAGAACTAATTAAAAGAGCAAGGGAATATGAACTTCCATTGTGCATGACTTTTATCGATTATGAAAAAGCCTTTGATTCGGTGAAACCATCAGCAGTTACAATGGCTCTAAAATCCTGAGGTATTGAATAATATTATTAATAAGATCTATGAAAATGCAAGTGCAAAGATTCGGCTGTTTGAGAATACAGCACAAATAAAAGTAGGAAAGGGAGTGAAACAAGGTGACACCATATCTTCGAAGCTCTTTAATGCCACATTGGAGGGTGTCTTTCAGTCGTTGAGCTGGGAAAACAAGGGGATAAAGGTTAATGGAGATTATCTAACTCACCTTCGCTTTTCTGATGACGTAGTCATTTTTGCAACTACCCCATCAGAGCTGCAGAGTATGATCCAGGAAGTTGCTGACAAGAGTAAAGAAGTGGGATTAAAAATGAACTTTCAGAAGACAAAAGTGATGTTCAATGCTTTTTCAAGAAATGAAGATTTATCGATTGATGGAGAAAAGCTGGAGATAACAGACACGTACGTTTATCTTGGACAGCAGGTATCAAGTGAGGGTCACATTGATGAAGAAATTAATCGGCGTACAAAACTTGCCTGGAGAGCTTTTGGAAGAAACAGCATAATTTTCAAGAGCAATATGCCATTATGTCTTAAAAGAAAAGTGTTTGATCAATGCATCCTTCCAGTGCTTACGTATGGTGCAGAGACGTGGTCCTTAACTAAAAGAGACATATAATGGCTGCAGATAACTCAAAGCAGCATGGAGAGGTGCATGCTTGGTGTAACCAGGAGAGATAAGAAGAGGAACTCGTGTATCCGGAAAATGACAAGAGTGGAAGACATCATTATCAGAGTTAAATCCCTGAAATGGCAATGGGTTGGACATTCTGCGAGAAGGACAGACCATCGATGGACAGCCGAAATTTTAGATTTGATTCCAAGGGACAGGAAAAGACCCAGAAGAAGACCACATGGGAGATGGGTGGATGAAATTCGAAAGTATGCAGGGGTGACATGGAGGAGACTGGCACAAGACAGACCGTTGTGAAGGAAACTTGGGGAGACCTTCATCCAGCAGTGGATTGATAATGGTTGACAATGATGATAATTATGATGATATTTACTAATTTGCATTTTTGTTTCATTTCTACCTATTAAAGCCATTCGCGGAGTGCAAACGTTTTGGGAAATTAGTGACATACTGGCGGCAAGGCTTAAAATGCTCCGATTCCATTCAAATTTTTTGTGAGATCTCATATACGCTATAGAAATGGGAAAATGGCCGAGGAGCACGGTTTTGAAAAAAAAAAGGTTTTTTTGGAGATAAAACATCGATTTATGTGTTGTATGTTAAGTAGAATTACGAAGGGCGTTTAGGCAGTACGACCGGTATCGGAAGTGTTGGAACACCAATTTGCAAATGCCAGTTGATCTGCAGTAAACGATAAAACTCCTCTAAACACTAAAAAACTTGCGGATCAAGTTCTAGTCAACGAAGACTAAAGAAATGGGTAGTGAAATGAATTTAGTTTTCAGTTGGGGTTATGAAGCAACACCAATGCGCGCGTTCGTGTGTGTGTGTGTGTGTAAGATACGTATAGCCATCAAGGATATCTGAAAATACAGGGTGTCCACAAAATATCTTTACAACTTTGCACATTTATTACGGATACACTGTATAAGGTAGACAAATGTAGTTGAGCCCATAAGAAAGAGCAAAGCCAAAATGTTTTTTTGACCTCATTACAAAACCTCAATATCCGCACCATTTGTTCCGCGTAAAACATCTAGCTGAAACTCCAGTTTCAAACATGTGCGTTGCAGCATGTCCTCAGCAATGGTCGAAATGGCATTGCTGATCCTCAATTTCAGGTCATCGATGTACTGTATCTTTTCCCAATACACGATATCTTTCACATATCCTCATACGAGAAAGGGAAGACATGTGACGCCGGGGGAATGGAGTGGCCATGCAATTGGACCATTCCGTCCAATCCACCTCCCAGGGAATGTTTTGTTTAAAAGTTCCGAAAGTGTCGTCTCCAATGTGGTGGCGCACCGTCCTGTTGGAATATCATGCTTGGTTGAAGATCCTCCAACTGTGGCACAACACACTCACGCAAAACATCCAGGTAAACATCTGGCATCACTGTTTTCTCATTGAAGAAAAATGGTCCAAGTACTCGATTATGTATAACATCGCACCGCACGTTCACTTTAGGACAATCTCTCTCAAGTTCCATAAACGCATGGGGATTTTCAGACCCACAAATCCTGACATTGTGTCTGTTTAACTGCCGAGAGAAATGAAAAGTTGCCTCATCCGTAAAACAAACATGTGTGAGAAACTGGGGATCTTCACTTAGTCTATCCAGCATTGTTACTGCAAATTCTTTCTGTCGTAGTCTATCGTTCGCCTCAAGTGCTTGTAACAGTTGCACTTTGAATGCATATAAGCGTAGATGTCTATGTAGCACCCTGTGTACCGTGGACCGGGGCATCTGTAGTTCTCTAGCAGCGGCACGAATGGACTTCTCCGGGCTTAGTGAAAATGAATCACGAACACGTTCGATGTCTTCATTCGATGTTCGTGGGCTGCCATTACGATCTTGATCCAACACGAACCCTGTCTCCATGAATTTCTGGTGCCATTGTCCGATACTAGGACGAGATGGCGGGGATTTGCCATACTTAGTCCGGAAATGTCGTTGCGTTTGTGTATCAGATTTTGTTTCCATGAACCAAGCGACGCACTGCGCTCTCTCTTGAGGGGACCACATTTTCATAGAACAGCCGGCACCTGCTACATCAGTGAGGGACCTATAACAAAAAACGATAATGTCAATTAAATGTTTGATACTTACAGTATATTATACAACAAATACCATGAACGTACATAGTACAGGGTGTCCGTAATAAATGTGCAAATTTGTAAAGAGACTTTGTGGACACCCTGTATAACATGAAATAGAAAAATCAGCCAGTCTGGTGATCGGGAGGTGTGAGGTGGAGGCTCTTACCAATCAACATATATAGGCCCTCGCTGCTGTCTACTAGTAGGCACTGTTTTGTTTGATGGCGCTTACTCTGTTTTTTCCCTGTAACCAGTGACCCTAAATTAGAGACCTGCGACTGTTTATAGTTTTAGCTGCTTACCGTGGTCTTTCTCTCTCTCTCTCTCTCTCACTAAACCCCGAAAAGAAATTTTCTACAAACATATGCAGGGTACGTATTGACTGCTCTATGTCTTGGCTTTTCACAAATGATGTCTACATCTTTTTATCTTCGCATATTATTCTCAAATTTCACATTTAATTCTACCCAATTATTATGAACGGAATAGTTTTCGGTATACGTTCGAGCAACTGGAACTTCATTCAGTAAATTATGATTTCATTATCTTTTTAGTTTTTGTAAAAAAATAAGGTATGATTTGCTGTGAAAATATCGGGTTTAAGGTTACTTGATGACTTAACCTGCTTCTGTAACACTTAAGTTTTAACTCGTTGCTTGTAGGAGCTGCAAACATAATAAATAATCTACAAAGTTTCTTATTAAACACTTTAAAATAAAGAGAGAGGAAATGATCAAAAGAATGATTACTAACAAATTTAAAGCTGAAGCTTTATTCGCATTCAGGCACGTCAAGGAAGAACAGCACTGAGGTTATGCACTTTACATATACTAAGAAGATGATGTAAATCCAACGATTCAACTCTTGACATACTAATTCTTAACAAGACACACTTAGCAGACTTTAACTCGGTACATAACGAAATGTATCCACTGTATATCCATTCGAACAGTGATCTTTTCCTCTTATTTTGCTCGTACGCCTCTTATCTCGTTCTTAGTTCTCTGCATCTAGCACAACACCAATATAGCTTATGGAACTTCGTTTTCTTTTTATTGACCTCTAACTCACTGACAAGATGCCAACTTTAGAAACTCGTCGGGAGAAATAATGTGTCGTTAAGTTAGAAAACTATAAAGGAAACTAAATTTACATAAGAACACGGACACTTAAAGGAAGGTCGAATTAGAGGTATACTTCACAAGTTTCATCTTAATTTGTGTAAGTGCTTATGTTTAATATTTTTGATATTTAAATAAGATGTTTCAGCTCAGCTGTTTCATTACACAATTGAATTTTATAAGTTTTGTTTCATTTCATAGGTTACTCCATTAATTGTATTTTTCTATCTGCATATTTACGATAGTAAAACAAAAGGTCTGTCTCTGCACCCTATTGCACGTCTGCTTGTGATAAACATAACACTACGTGAAATCTTGGTAAACACTTCAATATTTGATAAAATATTTTTTTCTATTATCGAAATTTGTTCAGTTTTTACTTCAGACTTTGAAACGGGGCTTACTAACAACGGAAATATTAACCATACTGTCTCTACTTGTAGATTATTTTGAATTGAATTGTGCCTCAGACTTTTAAGTTTTCGCTACAATTTGATAAAAAGAACCCAAAAAACTATTTATATGCTCTTTGAAATAAGGTGCTGCTGTGTTAAGTGGGTATTTTAGTAAATGCAACACTTTATTGTTTTCGCACTGTCTTTCTGTCCGTAATAGAAAGTATCGATAAGCAAAGGAAGTTCTCTGGCTTGCATTTTATCATTTTAACAAGGCATTTAACATTATAAATTTTAAATAAACATGGTTGGTTCCCTGACTACAGACCAGCAAATCATTTGAGAAATAATTTATTTTGCTCACTATTTACATTGAATTGAATAAATTAATAGCTACAGTTAAAGCCACGCAAATTGAAGATGCAAAATGGCGGAAAACGGAGCTGCTGGAATTCCAGACGCAATGTCAAGGAACTTAGACTCTGCATAAGAAATGAGTATCTGTTAATGGAATTTGTGCTGAAAAATTTAAAGCTGCTCAAAAATCTGCAGCCTCAAGTAAACATAGAACTCCTGATAGAATTTACAAGCATGAAAAAACCAAAATGACTACAAAAGATAGCGAAGAAAAAACTATTGACAGAATTTGTGCTGCAAATTAAAGCTGAAAATGCTCCAAAAGGTAAAGAAGAGAGAACTCCTGGCGGAATTTATATTGCAAGGTAAAGCCAAAATGACTGCAAAAGGTACCAAAGAAAGAACTGTTGGAAGAATTTTTATTGCAAGATATTGGTGACAAAACTACAAAATGTAGCAAAGAAAGAGTTGATGGCAGAATTTTAATTGCAAGATAATGGTGAAAAAACTATATAAAAGATAGCGAAAAAAGAACTGCTGGCAAAATTTATATGGCAAATTAAAGCATAAAGGCTCCCAAAGGTAAAGAAGAGAGAACTGCTAGCAGTATCTGTATTGCAAATTACAGTTAAAAAAATTATAGAAAGTAGGGAAGATAGAACTGTTCGAAGAAACTGTTTTGCAAATTAAAACTGAAAAGACTTCAAAAGGTGTACCAAACAAAACCTGTTGGCAGAATTTGAATTGCAAAGAAATACCTACAGAACGTAGACAAGAGAGAATTCCTGATAGAATCTGTATTTCCAGATCAAGGACTACAACAATTTCAATGTCGAACAATAAATGTTGCCAGTAATACTAAATGAACTTCCAACTACCTCAAACAGAAAATAATTATGATCATAAAATTACTGTTTTGTAGGCAGAAATTTCGGTTTAAATTTAAGTTTCGCACACTGGTTTCAGTTTAACCAGAAAGATGACACCGAATTTTCGGGTGTAATAAGCACGTCTTTTGAATCCGTTCTGACGCAAATTAAATTTATCAAAGCTATTCAAAGTGACTGGAACCGGTAAGGAAAACAATAGTATTTGACGGAGGAAAGAAGTTTTTCAATCGGCTTTTTAAATCCCTCAGATATTGCTGTAAACGGAATTGTGAGCTTACGCCCTCTGATTGCAGATATGTGCGTTAAGAAAAACGTGAATTTATGTGAGAAACATTTCGCACCGGAAACGCTCTCCAACACAGAAAGAATTTTTCAAATCAGACTCATAGAAACAGAGATATCAACAAAAATAAGATGTGAGTTTAAGTCCCCTGGTGAGAAAACCATGCATTATTTTAGGAAGAAAGTATTCTCAAAAGGTTTTTCCATATTAGCGGTATCGGTCCAAGAAAAAAAAATTTAGTCCAGTTTTCAGGAGCTGAGATTTTGCTACAAATATATCAGAAGCAGAAATTAATACTTATGCCCCATGGTGGCTAAACCATTCTTTACCAAACATTAGAAATTACGTGAAAAATATTTCCCATCAGGTCTTGTATGCGATACAGAAAGAATTTTTCAAATAGGAGTTTTAGAAGCAGAAATAACGCAGAAAACGCAGTTTACCTTTGTGCTCCCTAGCGGAAAGTCTATGATTTACTTGAAAATTTTGAATTTATAGGAAAAACATTTTGCATCAGAAACACTATCCAACAAAGAAGGACCTTTTCAAATCGGAATCCTAGAAGTAGAGATATTGACAAAAATATGATATACATCTACGCCTCCTGGCGTAGAAACCATGCATTGTTTCAAGAAGAAAATGTTCCTAAAAGGTTTGTCGACATGAGCAGTATCGGTCAGCAAACGACATTTTTTGCAGTTGAGATTTTAGAAGCTCATATTTTGCTGCAAATACATCAGAAGCAGAAATTAAGACTTACGCCACCTAGTGGCTAAACCATTTTTTACAAAAATTAGGAATTATGTGCAAAGGATTTCCCACTAGGAGCTGTATCCGGTGCAGACAGAATTTTTCAAATCGAAGATTTAGAAGCAGAGATATAAAGGGAAAAACAGCTTACCTTTACGCCCCCTAGCGGAAAGTCTATGAATTACTTGAAAATTTCGAAATTAAATGAAAAACATGTCACACTGAAAACACTATCCAACAAAGAAGGAATTTTTCAAATCGGACTCTTTGAAGTAGAGATATTGACAAAAAGAAGATATACGTCTACGCCCCCTGGCGGGGAAACTGTGGAATATTTTAAGAAGAAAATATTTCGAAAAAGTTTATCGATGTGAGTGGCATCTGTGTACGAAATAATTTTTTCAATCGATATTTTAGAAGCTCAGAGTTTATGGCCAATACATGAGAAGCACAAAATAACGCTTACGCCCCCTGTTGGAAGAAATATTCTTTACTAAAAATTTGTAATTATATGCAAAATATTTTCCATCAGGAGGTGTATCCGCTGACAAAAATGTTTTTCAAATCGGAGTTTTAGAAGATGAGTTATCGGGAGAAATGTAATTTATTTTTACGCCCCTAGCGGAAAATCTATGCGTAGTTTGAAAAAGTAACTATATCTAAAATACTCTTCAACATAAATGGAACCGAAAGGTAAAAACATTTTTTCAATCGGATGTTTAGAAGCAAATATGTGGAATAAAACGTATTTTTGGATTCGACATCATCTGCATTTACGCCCTCGAGCGGCGAAATTGTACATTGTAAAAAAACCGATATGAAGGTTCATCATTCTGATATTTCAGGCTTCCCAATGCAAAAATAATTTTTCAAATCGAACTAATTGTTGCAGAGATATCGTGGGTACAGACGGTCGGACAAACCGGTAACATAAGCACGATCTTTTTTTACAAAAGGTGTGCTAATAACGAACAAGTTTTTTAATTTTTTACTAGGGTTAAGTTTAATACGGATATCAATTTTTATTTTAGGAAAAGTTTTAAAGTATATGCCGAATTTTCCATTTGTTTTAGTTTTGAAACATGCATATAAAAGGTTTTTCCAGTTGATGGCAAACACTAAAGATTTGTAGTTGAACTTCAATGGCTTTTCAACCTGAGAAAGTGGTTTAAATTTAAGTTTCGGATTGGAGTTTGAGACAATAATCTCTGTCTTCTGCTCCAACTGAAAGTTTTACAGTAGGTTCAGTTATCTTACTTGAATATTCACTCATTTCCACCGATACCTTCACTAGCCGGGTGGACTCCCACCAATGTTACTCAATTTATTTTTCGGAATTTTGGTGAATGTTTTGGAAAATTTAATCGGGCGTTCAGCAGATGTGCAGTGCTGAGAAATGGTAGAAGCGCAAATAGGTCAATTCTTCCCCTATTTTTATTGGTATAGATGTCCATGCGCTGTATATTTAGTGGGAGAACTTCCCAACCGAACTCAGTTAGGGTGTCCTTGGTGGTTTTCACCGTGTGAGGCCTTACGCTGCCCTGTACCAATATCACTTGCCGAGTTCCATGGCCGGTAAACGGTCGTTTCTGCTCCATTGCGTCCCTAAAACGATGAAGTTGCCGTTTATAACTCACAGCATTGACGGTTTCACCTCGTTTAAGCAACTCATAAGACAACACACCCTTCATGTCCCACGAAATGCACAGTAAGAGTCGATGTCAATGCTTCACAAGGGTTGATCCACGATTTTTGCTTTTGGGATTCTCGTACAACATCCACTTTTAATCGCCAGTTACTATTCTGTGCAAAAAATCCTTCCGGTTGACCCAGGACAGCAGGGAAACAGCTGTGTCGTAGCTTCATTCTTTGTTGTCAGCAGAGAGCACGCGAGGAACCCAACGGCCCGGCCCGCCTTGTGATTTGCCTCAGATTTTGTAGGCGAATAGTGATTGCTTGCTGGGTTACTTCCAAGTGCTTGAGCAAGCTCTGACTGCGTCTGATACGGATGTTTTTGCTCAACAGCCCTTCCAAATCGTCGTCATCCACCTTTCTGGGTTGGCCGGCACGTGCATCTTCCGCGAGATTGAAATTTCCTTCTTGAAACCTCTGGAGTCACTTTTTACACGTTCTGTAGGGCACAGTGGCTTGCCTTAAGGCTGAACAAATAATTTCATTAGCTTTGCTAACATTTTTTTAAGCTGGAACGCGAAAAGCATACAATACCTCACATGCTGCTTATCGGACATCATTGTGCTTTCTCCACTTTTCACCTGCTTTGTGAGGATCTGTCAGCTGCAGCTTCGGGTTTTATGTTGTCATCCGTTGATCGTGCACAACCCTCACATGGCGGCTCCACACGTTCAATTTACATAAGTGCTGCGGTGGATTGTAGTTAGGGGTCTAGAGTTAATTTGCACACCTAATACAAATATATTGGCTAGTTTTTTCTTCCCTTGATATTTCTCCTGTACATAAAAACCATACTAACGAGAATGTTGGACATGCGCAAAAAATGGAGTGAAATTCCACATTTACGAATTTTTCATCGACTGGGTGGGCAAAAGTTGTGTAATTGTGTATAATTATACTGTGTTGAATTGTTTTTCTGTAACTTTATAATTTCATGCGTCCCAAGCTACTTGAAACTATCCTATATAGTGTACTGTTCAAATGTGCATATAGTACAGTGTTACACAGCAGTCTTCTTATTATTTCAGGCGGTAATCTCAATTATAATCGTCTGGACAGGAAAAAAAGTAAACATGAGTTGCAGCAAGCCAAAAACAAGGTCTTCCACATCCTGCCCTTTTTTCGGATCTTCCTTCGAATGTGCTTCCGAAAGATGCCGATGTTTTGAAATGCTATTTGCATATAAGACATAACACGAAACCAGATCATCTCGGGAGCCACAGGTCATTAATGTTGCAAGAGACATTGCAGAAAATGTTGTAACAATGTGGCAAAACACTTCTATTCCAAATGCAATCTTCAAACGTGTGATTAAAAGAGTCATTGCTTTGCACGAAAAATACAGCATTTTGTTGAAACCATTGAAAGGAAAACAGTATGATGTAAAGTACCAAGAAAAATTGAAAGAATTTTCGAACAAGGCAGAGTCTAAGCTGTTTGATGTGTCATCTTCTAAGTGTTTGATTGATTGAGAGTTCAACGACCACCGTGAGCAAATCAATAGGCGGTAAGCAGTCGCCCGTCCCTAATTTAGGGCCACTGACTCCAGAGAAGAAGAGAACCAGTGCCGTAAGACAAATACAACATCCATGCCTCACTGGCCATCAAACCCGGACCCATCTCGACGAATGATCAGAACTCATTCCTCAGACCACTGCTCCACCGGGTCGGCCATCTTGTAAGTCTACTGATTTCTCGATGTGTAAATGTACTAAGGAAGAGAAAGTTCCACAAGAAGAAAGATTATTTTTAATTGACCAAATAACCTGCAGCGAAAATGGAGATTGGAAATAGTGATGCTGTACTAACAAAGAAAAGATTGAAACGAGAAGACAGAAAACAGCAAGTGAAAGAAAGAAAGCTTTCTTCTATCTTTCTGTGAAAGAAAGACTTCTTTTCTCTTCTTCGACTGATAGTGAATCTGACCCTGAAGAAGGAGATAATGCTACCGCTGGAAAAAAAATGAAAGAAGAAAACGTTTGTTGAAAAACATCAAATGAGGTTAACACTTCGAAATTTTGCCAGAGATTGCGATCCTCGTGGTATTTTAGATCGTGGTGCAGCTTCAATAGCGTCTTCTGTTTTGCAGGGCGATACATGAAGGCATAACAGAAAAGGCAATTGATCGCAGTAATATTCGAAGACAGAGATTTAGATCTCCAATGACAGAAACTGAAGTACAAGAGAAGGAGGTAATAACTGGGTTCTCTTTCGATGGAAGACAAGATAACACCATTGTGCAAATTAAAAAAAGAAAATAACTTCCAACGAAGCACTGCTACAGAGGTTCATTATACTTTGGAACAAGAGGCACAATCCAAATTGGCCATATTGCGGCTCCATCTGGTGAACAAAGAATTATTAAATGTAAAATTATCAAATTTTTTGAAAACAGAAATATAACTCTTGAGAACATGATCGCAGTGGGATGTGACGGAACAAATGTAAATACTGGCCCAATGGTGGTGTTGTGCGTCTTCTGAAAATAGATTTTGGCCAACCGTTACAGTTGTTTATTTGCCTTCTTCATACTAATGAGTTGCCTTTCAGACATCTTTTTAAAAAACTTGGTGGGAGAACATAAAGACCAAAAGGTTTTCTCAGATGCTATTGGCAAATCCATAAAACCTTTCGAAGAATTACCTGTTCTTGAATTTGAACCAATTCAACTTGAAAATCTACTAACTATCAACTCATCTGATCTTATCACTGTTCAAAAATATTTACATGATATTGCCCTAGCTGTATCCCAAGGTACTTTTCTTGAGGAGTTAGATCTTCTAAAGCCTGGGGCTGTCTCTTATTCAAGGTGGCTCACTACAGCTAGCAAATTTCTGAGGTTGTTTATTGCAGCAGAAAATCCTTTTCCTAATTTGAAGATACTTTCTACATTTGTGATAAGGGTATTTGTTCCAGTGTGGTTCAGCATCAAAATGAAACCATATTGCACTGAAGGTCAGCGTCACTTTTGGAAAATTGTGTCATTGTCAAGACATCTTCCTCAGGATTTAAAAGCAATAGTAGAACCCGTCATTCAGAGGAATGCTTTCTTTGATAATTCTGAAAATTTGTTGCTTGCCATATGAACAGTTCAAAGAAGCCACATTTAGCAGTTACCATACCGCAGAATAATTGCTGCCAGTTCAGTTAAAGAAAAGAAGGTCAGTTTCGAGTACCAAAACTGAATTTCGATGCACAAGACTACACATAACTGATAAATTGGGAAGAAAATAGATTTGATCCCCCTTTATTGAGAAGTATACCTGAGGATCAGACACTAACTGCGCTAAAAGCAGACGATATTGAAAATATTGAGTTGCCAAACTTTCCTTGTCATTCACAAGCAACAGAGATATTTGTTATGCTTGTCACGGAAGCCTCTAAAAGCGTCTGTGGTGAAGAAATTCCTCATGGATTTACTTTAACAATGCTAAAATCACGATCTATAATGAAATCTTTTAATACAAAATCAGAATTTGTTATATCATTTTGATATAAATAGTTATTGTTCAAAGAATTGTAACACTGTATCACATGTGTGTTGCTCTCAAAGACCAACATACTTGCGATATTAGCTTGTAAAAATAAATGAACTTAAAATTTACTTTATCTTTGTTATGAAAAAATCCTCAATATAATTTATTACCGAAAAATGCTCTTTAATCGAATAGTCTCCGGGGCACAAATTACACTGACGGAAAAAAAAATCCCAACACCAAAAAGGGGTTGTGTTAGATAAACGACAGTTGGTAGGCGGTGAGAGTACATCTGTAAGATGATGTCTATGCAAATTTCGCGCTCGACGCATACGTGTGGCGCTAGTAGCGCCCCTCGGAACATGCAAAGCAGGTTTGCTGTAAATACGCGCTGTAACGTTCGTGAGCGTTAGTTATCGTTGAGATTCGACGTAGGGTGTTGATGTTAGTCAAGAATGCCTTTAAGAAGACGAAGAAGCCATTATCAACAGCTCACGGAGTTTGAACGAGGTCGTGTAATAGGGCTACGAGAAAGTGGATTTTCTTTCCGCGATATTGCAGAACGACTTAGCAGGAATGTAGCCACTCTGCATGATTCTTGGCAGCGGTGGTCAAAGGAAAGTACTGCCTCAAGAAGACCGGGTTCCGGCCGGCCACGTGGCACTACTGAGAGGGAGGACCAACGTGTACGGCGTATGGCCGTGGCGCATCGTACCGCGTCTGCGGCAGCAATTCGAGCAGCAGTTGCCACCACAGTGACACAACGAACTGTTACAAATCGGTTACTTGAAGGACAGCTCCGAGCCAGACGCCCTGTAGCGTTCATTTCACTTACTACAAACCACTGCCGTTTGCGACGTCAGTGGTGTCAAGCTAGAGCTCATTGGAGGACGGAGTGGAGATCTGTTGTGTTTTCTGATGAAAGCAGGTTCTGCCTGGGTGCCAGTGATGGCCGTGTGTTGGTCAGAAGGAGGCCAGGTGAGCGCCTGCAACCAACTTGTCTGCGGCCGAGACACACTGGATTTACACCTGGAGTTTGGGTCTGGGGAGCAATTTCCTCTGATAGCAGGAGCACTCTCGTGGTTATCCCACGCACCCTGACGGCACAGTTGTACGTCGGTCTGGTGATTCAACCTGTTGTGCTGCCATTCATGAACAGCATTCCAGGGGGTGTTTTCCAACAGGATAACGCTCGCCCGCATACCGCTGTTGTAACCCAACATGCTCTACAGAGTGTCGACATGTTACCGTGGCCTGCTAGGTCCCCAGATCTTTCACCAATCGAGCACGTATAGGACATCATTGGACGACAACTTCAGTGTCACCCCCAACGAGCATTAACCGTCTCTGTATTGACCGACCAAGTGCAACAGGCATGGAACTCCATCCCACAAACTGACGTCCAGCACCTGTACGACACAATGCATGAACGTTTGCGTGCTTGCATTCAACATTCTGGCGGTTACACCGGTTATTAATATACCAGCATTTCACATTTAAAATGGCTCTTCTGGCGCTTACATTAAGCTGTGATCTTGAAACCTTAATCGATTAAATATGTTACCTATACGAATGTATTGCCACCATTTCATTCCTCTACAACTATTTTATCGTGGTGTTGGGATTTTTTTTCCGTCAGTGTAGATAGCCTTATGACGCATGAAAATATAGACCTAGAACGATAAAAAAATTTGAGGAATTAATATTAGCATGTACATTGTATAGCATATGCATATTTTACATCCCCAGCCAATTTCGATTTCTGAATTTTAAATGAAGTTCACACATTCTACCGTAAAGGCACGATAAAAAATGCTCAAAGCTACAAACGAAAGTAAGATATTTAATGATGATGTACAGTTAAAAAGTTAAAACACCATGAAATCTTTCGTGGCTGAAACAACCACAACTTCAGATGGAAGGACCCGACTGCTCGATATTTTACAGTTAAATACAAAACCACATACCTGACCGTGGCCACACAATCTTAAATAAATAATTACATGAAATATATAAATACAATGACGACACTACTGTGGAGCAACAAATATAAAATGAGATGGTACAAAAAGTAAAAATTCAATGATCTCTGTCGTTAAATAATCATTTCCACAGTTGAGGTAAGCAGGTATGGAAGTTCTTCATTACAACTTATATTATATTGAATATAGTATTTACTAATATTATAAGTACTATATTTTAGTGCGGTCCCTTCTGTACCTAAGGTATGTTTGACAACGTCTTCATTTTTTGGCCAGGGTCTATTGATGAATTTTCTTATTTTTTTGATTGGAGGTTTAACGACCACCGTGAGCAACTGAATGGGCTATAAGCAGTCGCCCTTCCCTAATTTAGGGTCACTGGTTCCCGGGAAGGGAGAGAGCCAGTGCCGTAAAACAAACACAACATCCATGCCTCACCGGGATTCGAACCCGGACCCCTTTCGGACGAATGATCAGAGGCCATCGCTTAGACCACAGCGCCACCGGGGCGGCCTTATTTTGCGGATACATTGTCCTCTTTCTATATTACCATTAAATTTTCTGTCGAAGTTGAAGTTAACTTCTCCCTCCCTTTTTACGCTTTCCAACCGTAGGTTGAAGAAGCGTATATGCTCCAGCTTTTCCCGTCCGTCTTTCCGTCCATCCGTCCGTCTACCTGTCCGCAAGATAGCTGGCGTAAAAATGGTTCGATTTCGATGAAATTTTAGTATGTGGTAGGGGACAACCTGGGGACGAAACCTATTGAAAATGGGACAAATGGGGTCAAAGGTCACGACGTAACAGCGGGATTCATTCCATTGCACTTATGCGTCATAACGTGCGCAAATATGGTTTGATTTCAATGAAATTTTACTATGTGGCAGGGGACTACGTGGTGACGAATCCTGTTTAAAATAGGTGAAGTGGGGTCAAAGGTCAGGACATAAGAGTGGGATGCATTCCATTGCACTTATGCGTCATAACGTGCGTAAAACTGGTTCGATTTCGATGAAATTTTAGTATGTGGCAGGGAACCACTTGGGGACAAACCCTATTGAAAATAGATGAAATGGGGTTAAAGGTCAGGACATAGGATCGGGATCCATTCCTTCGCCCTTATAACATACTATTAAGGTGGACGTCAAGTAATTTTGTTTCCTATACTTCCAATGGAAAAACGTGTACGCATTTCCTTCACAATTATTGTGTTCCTAAGGATGAAAATTTAAACATCGATTAAAATAACTTGATATTATAACTTGGAATACTTAATATTTCTTAAAACATAACCATAATTATATAAAAAATCAATAACGTTTCCTTTGGTGGTGTTGGAACCAGAAAAAGCATGGCGCGACCTGTATTTTCATGACGTCAGTAGACGAACAAATGTTGAATTACATAATTATAGTTATGTATAATGAATTAGCTTTATTTTCTTTTCGCTAAGCTAATTAATATGAATGATGCTCTTCCTACCAGCTAGCTAATGATATACTTGTACTAAGCTTCAAAATAGTGAATTCAAAAGGGTGTTGTTACTAGTTAATTACGAACGTAAACAAAGTCTTAACGCTGGTTATTTATGGTAATAAATAAAAGTTATAAACCTAACAGCCAGACAGAGGTCTGACAAAAACTATTAATTGAGAAAGACGTACTTACTGCAACTTCTTTATTATAAGACTCTTGGTCAACTAAAGCACACACACAACTTGTTTTACACTAATGAAGAATCTCTCCTCGTATTATAAACGCTCTCCGTAAACAACAACGCTCTCTCATAACAACAACCAAAGCTCTGTCTAAGTCTCGATGAACGCGCCTATATACTAGCTACCACCACGTCATGACTTACACTCATTGCCAGATCTCATTCAGCGGGTGAAATAATATTTCGTTCAGTAAGAAGATAATTTACATAGTAAAATAAAATAACCAGAGATAGTAAAATCAAAAGGAAAGTGAATATAGAGTACACGTTACATATGTTTTAGAAAATATTAAGTATTCCAAGTTATAAAATGAAGCTATTTTAATCGATGTTCAAATTTTCATCCTTGGGAACGCATTAATTGTGAAGAAAATGTGTAAAGACGTTTTTCCATTGGAAGTATAGGAAGCAAAATTACTTGATGTCCACCTTAAAGGAGCAATTCTTGTATGTATGTAAATTTTAATTTGAAAACGGCTTTAAGGATTTTGATGAAAGTCGTTAACCTACCGTTTTCTGGTACTAGATATCGATTTAACTTGATCTCGACTTTAAGCAAATTCGTTTAGTGCGTTAAATAACCACCCCGAAATAACACGTTTTTAGTGTCATGGCTTCGTCCCATTGATGTTATCCATGTTTAGAAATCTTATGACGTCACAATCTCGCGATTGATATGCTGGCGCGCGGTCACGCCACCTGTCTCATTACGTCACGCGTTGTGTGCTTATGTCCGTCCGCTCGATAACTCGCGTAAAAATTGTTCGATTTCGATGAAATTTCAGTATGCGGAAGGGGAACACCTGGGAAGGAACCCTGTTGAAAGTGAACGAAATGGGGTCAAAGGACAGGACATAGAAGCGGAATCCATTCCACTGCTCTTATGCGTCATAACTAATGTAAAAAAAGTTCGATTTCGAATAAATTTTAGTTTCTGGTAGGAGACCACCTGGGATCAAACCCTATTGAAAATGGGAGAAATGGGGTCAAAGGTCAGGACATAGGAGTGGAATCACTTCCATTGCCATTATGCGTCGTAACTTACGTAAAAATTCTTCGATTTGGATGAAATGTTAGTATGTTGTAGGGGCCTGGGGACGAATCCTATTGAAAACTGGCGAAATGGTGTCAAAGGTTAGGACACAGGAGTGGGATCTATTCCATAGCCCTTATGCATCATAACTCGCGTAAAAATGCTTCGATTGCGACAAAACTTTATCAGGTTATTTCGGAGGTATACGGAACCGGTTTTGTTTAATATAATCAAAATGGGATCAAAGGTCAGGGCACATGACCGAAGATTTATTTCACAGCCATTATCCTCCTAACTTGAGTGATAACTTGGGTAATTATTTCTGGTATGTTGGAAAGCGTATTATAATCAATGCATTGCATGATTTTACTAACTTGTTTAGATTTTCTTCTGGTGAGGGACCCCTCTTCCAATTCTCAACAATATTCGGTTTATCGCAAACCATCTTTTACCCCTAATTTGATTCCGTTCTCCTCTGCTCATCCTATAAACCACAAATTGGCCTCTATCGACTGCCTTGTCCGACGAGCCATTTCCCATTCATCTACTCCTCAACAACGCAGAATCGATTTGCAGAAGAAGATTTATGACCTTGCTATTGCACATTATTATGCTAGAGCACATGTTGATCGCATTTTATGGAGAGTTCAGGTTTGGGCATTTACAGCACTAACAATTAAGTGAGAGTCGCCCCACTAAATTCGTTGGAGCCATGGATTACGTTCCTCTATGTGTTCGGATTTTAAAAAATGTATGCTACCGTTATAATTTGTCGCTTGGCATTCGAACTCGAAACATCCTCACCAGAGTAAAAAAAGATCAAAACGAAGTCGCTGCACATGGCACATATGGAGTGCAATGTATTCCCCTTAAGGCGAGAGAGGTGGGAGATGACGACCGTGTATATATCGGTTCGACATCGAGGAGATTAAAAACTAGACTCTCTGAACATATATGCACATACATACATATCACTAAACTGTTCTCTGAGATTCAGAGGTTAGATCCACAAAGAAATACAAAATACCAGATAATTTTTACTTACTGTTGATGTATCAAACTTCTCCATTTACAGCGATCTTGACATACAACTCGGACTTCACTCACATCCATCACACGACGTACACAAGATCTTCTA